>OX411323.1:15022200-17522200 GCA_948150665.1 Conistra vaccinii
GCGAATACTCGAATAAAACGAATACTCGAATACTCGAATAGCATGCCCTACTGGAACCACAGCTGGCACTGTGAAGCATCGCAAGATCCAAGACTCAGCCCACTATCGACCTCCGGTCTCCGGAGGGGAGTAATGTAGTGGTTACAGCACCACATACGAACTACGCAACGAAGACATGACGTCACTAAATTCAAAAAAAGAGTTTACAGAGCGAAAAACATAGATAAGACTATACGAAATCAACATATGGGCAGTTGCCCGTCAGATATAACACCCGTCTGGTTGGAGGATCCTCCCTTTTCTATGGTGGATGAGTGAACTTTACACCCTGTTCCTCATACCCCTAAATAAGGTATCTTATATTTGGCTAATCAATTTTATTTATCTTCTTTATCTTTGACTATTTATTTGTCTATAGAGTGTCGCACTGCAAAACAAATAGGGCAACTTTATTATGCTGGTGTGCGTGACAGCTACGTCTTAAACTCGCGCCACGTCACTGTGCTGTAATTGTGCTAAAATAATTTAAGAGGGTTTACGTCGTACGGCTTTTCATACAAACTTTCAAACCCTTATTTTTCGAAATGACTGAACCGATTTAAATGAAATTTACACATACACATATCCAGGATACAAAGGTCTAAAAACTTAGTTAAGAACATTTTCGAAAAATAGTGTTACAGCCAAATTAGACCGATTTTAATTTTCCATAGAAACAGAGATTTCCAGTTATCTGCTTTTCTATATTGTAACTGTACGGTCAACATATCTTACTTACTCCTCTAAAATTTTTATTTGCTGATAAAAACTAGCAAAGTCAAATCTTGAGCTTCAATTTATCGTAAGTGCTTTGTGTAAATAATTCGACTGTTCGAGCAGTTATATTTCTTAGCAACCATTGTTAAGGCAGAAAAAAACAAGAATTTGTGTTTTAAATTCATTTTAGAATGTTGTATGTTCTTATCAGGATTAGCTACAGAACTTGGCTCCCAATTTTCACATTTATGTTTTTGATAGGATTTTTCGAAATTAAATTTGTCCATGTAGGTAATGACTTTTGCAGTATTTCTCTTTGCCAATAGAACGAACAATAGACGTACATTTGTTTACCAATGACTTGTACATTATTAGACTATTTACTGCAGTGTACACGGTGGCGCGGCTAGGAAGCACCGTTTCTGGCCGCGCCACCAATTTTGTTAAATTTCTCGCGAATCTTTGAAGTACATTTTTTTTATTATTACGTACAATTATGAACATATTATGTACATTTATTCCTATTAACCCCGATTCAAAATGCGACTGTGGCGCGGCCAGGAAGTACCACGCATAAGAATGACTAGAACAAATAACGGTATCTAGCCGCAACATGGTGACACTACAATGGATAAAAAGACACAGCGGTTCGCTAGGTAACGACGCAGCTGACGAACTTGCTATACGAGGATCCAGCACGGCAGTCTGAGGACTCGACCCTATCGTACACATCCCCCCTTCAACCAAAGACAGGTGGCTACAGGAATTCACCCACACACAAGCGGAAAACTGGTGGACCTCGACACTGGGCTGCAGGCAGTCCAAGAAAGCTATGCCATCCTTGGATAGAAGGCTGACCAGGCGTTTATTAGGTCTGGACAGGAACGGCCTGCCTCCTAGTCACGGGGCCATCACGGGACACTGCTCGCTAAAGAAACACTTCCACACATAGGTATAAAGGACAGTCTTCTGTGCAGGGCGTACATGGAGGCCGAGGAAACCATCGCGCACGTGCTCTTTGAATGCACGGACGTCACCCAGATTCCAACAGAAGCCCACGGGTCACCCAGATCCTACACAGATGTTTCAAACAGACAGGAGATTTAATTATCTTCTGTAGAGAGGTGGGCTGGTTAGAATAACACTCAAACGGCCGCCATGGCCCACGCACAATGGTCCACTTGACTAAGTACGAAAACCAATCCCCATAAAACATAGAACATAGACTAACCAGCACAGCGGGAGGGGCGGGGTTATGGGATGGTGCAGGTATGAAGGGAATCCAATCCTCTAGAATTTACTTCTGGACCCGTTGCTAAAGAGGCCGGAAGAACGGGGAGATCACTACCAGGCTTCCCCCGACGTTGTAGTCATGATCTTCGACGATGACCTAGCACTGGAGGTTCAAAGACACAAGGCCGCCCTCGAGTACCTTTATTCGCAATTGGGGCATCCAAAATAAGGTGAAGTTGGCACCACATCAAACCTGTGCAATGGTAGTCACTAGGAAGCTAAAGTACGATGTCTCACTCATGAGCAGGGGTGGGGTCGACATAGGCATGTCTAAGGAAATAAAAATACTACCATCAGCTCACATTCAACATGCACGCCGCTAACGTGTGTAGAATGTGGAAGAAAGGTCTGCATCTGGAGGTCATATGGAGCATTTACACGGCAGCGCTAGAGCTGGACGCAGAATGGTGATGAGCGACAAGCGTCTGGGTGCCGGCAACTAAGAAGATTGGAGTGTAGAAAATGCACTCCAATAATCTTCTTGGTTCACGGTCATACGGTCCAAAAAGTGCTCCGTATTCGCCCAAAAGTTTTGCAAATCCTACAGAACTGTTTCGCTGAAAGCATTCCTGATGCTGGCTGCCATACTCCCACAAGACCTCCGAATACAAGAAGCAGCCGTTCTGTATGAGGCAAAGAGTACCCCAGCCAGCCTTTGCGGGCAGAGAGATTGAGCGTGTGCGTTTGCAAAAACTCCACGTCCTGCGAACCAAGGTGGGATCCACTTCCTGGCGGCGGAAGAGAGAGCTTACATGGGCGCAGCTTTACCCCGGAGCAAAGATGTTTCCTTGTAAAAGCTCACGCAGGCCTGGAGGACAACGAACGCGCAGACCACCTTGTGAAAGAGGCTACAATCAAGTTGAAAAAAAAATCTGGACTATAACCGCTGCCTGGTTGCATTCGTCAAATGTCAGATCCGTATGGGGTCGCTCGACGATTGGTACTGAAGACAGAAGAACGGCAAAACAGGCTCCGTCCCTAAAATGTTCCTCCTAGACGCGATAGGAACCTTAAAGGTAACTTGATTTTTCAACTTTAAAAAACAGCTGACGGAATGGTCGTAGAGATTCGGCGCCATAGTAAAAAATGATGAGGAAAACTTCCCCGACCAGGGTAACACATTTTTTTCGCTGGCCGGCACTTTGGGTTTTGGGCCCAACTTTGTATGAAACGTGAATGGTCTCCTTTTAAGAATTTTTGAAAATAGCCCAGAATACGTCACTAAATATAATTTTTCTCCAATCTCTTAAATTGAATGGCTTTCATTACTATTCCATAGTATACCTAATACTTCAACAAACATTTCAATGTAACCAAATTTTCTAAAACATCAAACACTTAAAAGTTAGAGGAAGAAGTTTATTAACCATTTTCAAAAATTATCTACCTACATGAACTTGACACCAGTTATCTAAAAATTTTACTGAGGCAATAAGCGTACAAATTACAGGGAAGACATCTTCATTTAATCAGCTATCTAACGTGGTACAAAAGTTCCAAAAATATTTAAGAGGTGCCAATGAAACAGTCGATAATGCCGGCAAAGGTCGAATTTGCAACTTGTTGAAATATTAAAATATTGTATGATAATCGAATTAAACTGGTTTAGGCCATCCTACTACATTCTTTCTTATTTATTTATTTATTTATTGGTCTATCTACCTACAATTGTTACACTATTCAGACAATTGCAAACACAAGCCAAAATACAAGCCAAGTGCACAATATTAAGCGATAGACACTGCATGCAAAAACATTATAGAAAACAAAAAAAAAACAATATTATAAGTACAGAAATTACACATAATTGTTACACAATTCTATAAAAAAATATAACAAGATAGTAATTTACAATAGTTGGGGTATTGAGTACAAAGTTACATACATAGTTTGGTGGACCTGGCGCTTGAATTTTTGAAGTGAAGTGCAACAAATATCGATCCCTTCATCACAATTATTCAGAAGTCTACAAAGTCTTGGGACCGGGGAGTTAGATCCTGAAACAGTTTTGCGAAATGGGGGACGTAATATTTTGATAGGGTGTCTCGGATATTTACATGGTACGTTAAAATTTAACTTTTTCAACAACTGGGGGCAGTCAATTTTACTATGAATAATTTTAAACAGAAAGATAATAAGATCAATACTATCTCTACGTTTTTCGAGTGAGGTCATGCCAAATTTTTGAAGACGTTTTGCGTAGCTTGGAATTTTTTTAGCTATTCCCGCAGAGTAAAAAATCTCTTTTGAATGCGCTCTAGCCTAAGACTATGTGAAGCATAGTGGGGACGCCATACAACCGCGCAGTACTCCAATACGGTACGAACGAGGCAATCAAATAAAAAAAAAATCGTTTTAGCCTTGCGAAAACATTTTGCATTTCGCATGACAAACCCGAGTGTCTTTGATGCTTTTTTGACAATATTGTCAATGTGAGGAATAAATTTTATTTCTAACCTACCAGCAGTCCCTTGCACGTTAGACACCCAGGTCATCATGTCCAGGTCACAAGTCGCGGAACAGCTTTGGAGTTTTAATCATATCTCGCGGTGCTCTCGTTGGTCACGGTTCACTTGTCACTTAGTTTGCGTGTATTTAAACTTACAGCGTACGTACGCTGTAGTTTGATATACGTTGACTACTGAGACTTTAGAATAAACCCTTTAAGAGCGGGTGGCAACCAAAATTGCCTATCTTCAATTAATCTTGACGACGTGAATAGCTCTATTCTTCAGGTCCAAGATTGGTTTACGGTAAATAATTTGGTACTGAATAAAAATAAAACCAAATGCATTAGATTTAAATTACCTAATGTTAGAAGTAGCGAATGTGACATCATATTGAATGGAGAAAAACTGGAATTTATTAATCAAACGGTTTTCCTGGGAATCACGCTAGACGAGAAATTACAATGGATTAATATTATGACCGTTCCTTGCCAATTCATTTATGAAAATATTATGTATGTAAGGAAAAATCTACATCTTTTTAATAAAATAAGTGATAGACATAATTTTAATACTAGAAATAAAGATAAACTAGATCAACCATTTTTCAGATTATCTAAAGTACATACATCTTTTATGGGGTACTGTGTTAAATGTTACAACAAAATACCTTGTGATATATTACAATTAAATGAAAGAAAATTTAAAACTCATGTAAAAAGTACACTTTGTAAACAAGCATATTACAGATTAGAGGATTATATCCAAGATAAGAATGCTTGGAAACATGCTGGTCCTGCTCCATAGGACAATTTAGAGTCTAGACAAAATCAAACTGGTTGCTTACTTAATTGTATTTGTTTTTTATTAGGTATATGACATTGATTTTACGAGTACATCCTGTGATTACTTCCTCACACACTGACTTATTAATTGTAATTTTTTAGTAGATTCGTCTATTTTTACAATGTTTGTGAATATGTGAACACCATGTATCTACCACATAATTAATTTATCTGTCGTTTGCTCGACTTTAAATTCTTTTTACTTTATACAGTAATTTTATTCTAGGTGCATCGTCTTCACATATAATTATATAAATAATGTACCTATACAAAATATTGTAAAACATTTTAAAAAGAGTAACGGTGGAGTTTCTTGCCCATTCTTCTCCATACGAAAACTACCTTTTGGAAGGGGCGGTAGAATCAATACTTTATTTTGTAAATTTTGACGTTCAAAAGTGCCTTCAAGGGCCTATTTGAAATAAATGATTTGACTTTGACTTTGACTTTGACTTTACATTTTTCTTGACGCTGATAAGACTGAGGTATAAAATAAAAAGGGGAATTATAAAACGAGCGAATAAAAAAAACCTTTGCGACTGATGATGAGATACTGTTTTAATAACTTGAGCGGTTTGAATTTGAGTAAGCGAAAAATTAACTAAACTAACGACGAATATTGATTAATAATAAAATCCAGAACGAGCTTACAAAAAGTGGGTAGTAATTAATCCATTTCAGATATTCAAATTCTAGCCGTGCGACTAAATTAATAAGTGAGCGACAACAAATACAGAGAGGACAACTTTAATGTTATGATAGAGCCGATTTTTCCAATCGAGGTTATACATAACGAACTACTAAAAAGTTCATTTTAAGCAACGTTTGGTAGCTGCTTTATTAATGATTATTGGTTACTGATATTCTATTTGAGGTCTTATGTTTTTTATTTTGATACGATTGTTTAATGAAAACTACAGACTGTTTGATGCGAATGGGGGTGGAGCGACGAATCGATGCAGTCAGGTGAGTTGGGCTGCGGACCGGTGTTGCGTGTTTACGATGGGTATCCCTCTATCTTGCAGAATTTTGATGCTCCGAAGTTTATTTGGCATAATACACTTGGTATAAACTTCATTAAACAAATATTTGTAAGGTATAAAAATTAAAAACGAATCGCTGCAAAACCGACTCCACGTAGTCTTGTCTGCCCTACCCCTAGAGTGTAATTTAAACCCGCGTAGGCGCGGAGGGGCTAGGCGGCCCGCGAGCTGAGGAGCAGGTGGTTTTAAGGCCCGCCGCCGAGAGCCGGCCAGCAAGCCGAAGCTGCGGTGGTGAGCGTTAAAATCATCTGCGACGGTAAGCTCGCGTGGGACCGCCGGAGCCCCGCAGCACCGGAGCCGTGACAGAAACCATGCCTGCTGCATGTGGCAATAGTGTTTCTTCAAATAGATATTTCATAAGAAAATTTTCAAAAAAAATGTGAGCTCATAGTACTCTGCTCATTATAGTATTTTTCAAAGTGGTTTTTCTATTCGAAACACTTCATTTAAGATATAATGCCGCTCAATATAAATAAATCATTTGCCAAATATTGAAAAAAATGCAGGACGTAACGTTGACACTCAAACATAATAAATTAGGTCACTCGCATTATTATGAAGCTTCTCATTTTGTATTTTAAGTAACTCAAATTTAGTGTTTGTAAGTTGCTGTTATGTTGATTTCTCGTCACTCGCAGTCAGTCGCTCACTTAGTAATACTATAACTTAAATTATTTTTGTCACTTAAAACATTAATTTACAGTCACTCGTTTAAATACTACCCAAATAAAAATAGTACGTGTAACTACATGATATTTCCAAACTTTTTGTGTAACAGAAACACAAAAGATTAAAATTTTCTCGATAAAAAAACATCACGAAGTTACCTCTAATTTTTCCGTATTTTCGATTTCTACTTAATATGCTAATGACTAATTGGATAAAATTTTATGATTATTTGTATTAATACAAGGCAAAAATAATTGTGTATGCTTTTTTTTTATATCTTATTATTTTCGGTGTTATTACGACTACAAGCTTTTAGCACTTACGACGTTCTTAGTTCGTGGAAGAAGACATCTTCTTTCGCACTTTGCGGGAACTTCAAGCATATTTTTGTTTCACAATTCAGTCGCCGTCGCTTTGTTGAGACGAGAGGACTGCGCTCAAATTTTTGGCTGCTCCACGATATAATTTATTTGCGAAAATAATATTTTCGTAATTTATCACATTCTAGGAAAGAAACTGTGAAATACAAAACATTAAAAAAACACTAAAACCACTTCCGAAACGATTTTTAAAAACGTTAAGAATTGATGAACTAAATAAATACCGGAGCTAAATAAAAATATTAAATTCAATGTTGATATTTGAAAACTCAAGATGACATACATTTTTATTTGTCAGAATTTTGACTGGTATAGTACAACTAGCGCCATTATTCTGTTTCTTGCGGAGAAAATTTACAACATAGCCAACGTTAATTTGAAAATTCGTGCTGGAGATTTTAGATCTTATTGCGATTGACTCAGGATCAAAATTCGTTTACATCCACTTAAGTTGACAAACTTCTTGTAAGGTAACCCTTAGACGAACCATTTCGAGCGACTTTTGACCATCTCCTAAATCAGATTGAAACTTGAAAAGCATAAAGGTAGGTTCTAAAGCGAAGATTTGTATTGTCGCGATACGTCTGGACAAGATATTCGTCACGTCGCAAATTATTCACGCGAATGTTCCCGGCTACATTGTCGTGATAAAGCGAAGATTCGCGTTGTCGCGACACGTCTGAACAACGTCACATCACGAATCATTCACGCGAACTTGAAGCCTTCGCGCGGCTGTCGGTAAATTACTGAACATCAAAGGGTTTTATCGCGACAGAGTTCGTGCTGCTGGCCACACTTCGAGCACTCTTTGTTTACAGCGAGACGTCCAGCGGTGTGCACGTATTTGTATTGCAACAGTAACTTCACGTCAAAGCGCGTATTTTGCGTACCTATAATATTTTAATTTTGTCGTAAGTACCTAATTATGAACTGTATTATTAAAAAAATTTAGAACTCATAGTTAATTATGAAACAGAACCAGTGCTATGGAACCCGTAAGAGACGAATCATTAAAAAAAAAAACATATTAATTACTATAGAACACAATATCTTAACAAATAGATAACGTCGAGCGGCGTGCGAGAGAGAGCGCGCAAAGTTTTGTTCGCGATAACGCGAAAAATGTAGCTGCAGCTTTCGAGTTCGCAGAATGATTCGCGATGTGAAGAACTGCTTGTCCAGATGTGTCGCGACAGCAGGAAATCAAAAACAACCTTCGCTTTATCGCGACAATGTAAATTGGCCAGTATAGTTCTTCGTAGAGCGAACACAAACTTTATAGTTTTTATCGCGAGAACACGACACGAATCTTTGCGCGACAATATAGCCGTAGCATATGCTACGGCTACATTGTACTGGCTACATTACATTGTCGAAAGAAAGCAGTACGTGATTATAGCCCATGTCACCCGGACCATTATTTTAAGAACCTATCTCATTCATCAAAATCAAAAAGATACGCGCTGAATGTGCTCTGTTGGATATTCAATTCTCGGCGCTAAGCAGAGCATCGAAAACCAATGTGCGTGTGAACTGAGGGACCAAACTGGGAATTCGCGAAATAAAAATCCTAGGATTGAAGCACCGCCCGTTTCGTACGCAATCCCCATTCCGACCACCCGCTGAGCGGGCGGCGCGGCGGTGATAAGAGCGCGCTAACATAAACAAAAACTGAGAACTTATTGTTTCGTCTACAGTCTTATCGTTAATGGTTTTGGGTACCTGCTTAGACAAAGGACTGTTTATAATACTTACAAACTTCGTGAGTGAACTAGCGAATTGTTAAATCAACATTGTTATCGGCAGTTCCTTTGTTTATTGTTTTGGTGATTTATGACTAAACTACTGGTTCAAATCTCATGAATTTTTTTACGATACATTATTATTAGTTACGCTATCTATGAACAACGTTTTTTACAGACAAAATAAGTAAATAAAAATACCAAAATTCAAAACATACGAAGAAATAGGTATTCGCCCCATTACGTAACATTATGTGGTTCAAAAAAATATTTGGACGGTCTATTTTTGCTGAAATATTATCCAAATATCTAAATTGGGGTTTAAATTTATTAAATAGTATCACTTACCAGCGATAACATACACAAAACACTCACAAAACTCAAAATAACACATCAATCACTGGTTTGTTTACATTATTTTTGGTACGGTCAAAGTATAGATATTACTATGTTCTTTCATGCAAATATTTATATAACTCGATGGTAAAACAACGAAATAACATAAAAAACATCACTTCCCGTCGAAATACACTAAAAAACAATAACAACAACGAACTACATTGCGCACATGCGGTCAGTCCCCGTGCATTTCCGACACTGACATTTGACTGTCCCGGAATGTCAGTTTCAACTTTATTTTTTTAATGTTGCCTATTAATATTTTTCCTGATAATCGATTTATTTGACAGGTATATTATCCTACCATAGAATAAAGCTGAAAACAGACTAGATACAGACCATAAATAGAGTAAAATCGGAGCTTGAAGACCGTACCGACCGGCCGACCCGACCGACACGTATCCGTGTCGTCGGGTCCCGAGCGCAATTACGATTTACGACTCTACGGCGTGTCATCCGGGTTTTATCGGTTAAAACAATTGTAGAACGAATCTGGGAATTTGTAAGCAAATATATAAAAAACTACGACCCATAAAGTGTGGTCCCTGAGTTCTCACAGACGATCAGCCAGATCTCGGAAAGTATCTTAAAAAATATGGTTTTGTGAATACAGACATTTAGTAAAGAATTTGTAAAGATATTTACTAAATAACAGACCACAAAGCATAAAAGATAAAAAAATATAACGACTGAACTGTGGTCCCTCAGTCCACATAACAAAAATAAATATTTTAGTGAATATTACTGAATAAAATTAATAAAACCGTTCTTTTTCTACGTAAAGTTTTAGTAAAAGTCTTAAAACATTTTGTAAAAAAGAAATGGAGCTAAAATATCAAAGCATTTTGAAGATAGCCATGATTAAAACTGGTCCCTCATTCCTCTCCTCCACTGACATAAGTGCGTGTGCTAGCTGCTAGACGAGAGGAATATCAGAAAGTCTAGTGTACTTAACTTTTAGTAATAAGTTTCTACTAAATAATAGGTATCTAAAATTGTGTATTTCATACCTCTTAGCTGAGATAATATATTTTTTTTAATCCTATGAAAATGGATCGAGCAGTGTGACCACACAATTAAACAAAATTTAGAGAGTACTATTATACTTTATATATATAATTATTTAGACGAAACGAAAACAGGGTTGTACGGTTAATTTAATGCTATTTTACATGGCTTATGTGTATTTAATAAAAAGTAGTTTACAATTTTTTTACATAGTTTTCGGGTTATTTTTTAATTTAACATCGAAATGACGAACGTTACACAGAAATTTAACTATTTTGTCAGTAATTTTTTTACTTGATAAGTTAATTTCCGCACGACATTGTGCACATTTCCCGTGCAAATTAATTTTATCATCCTCAATCTTGTTTTTCTTAAATACCCATGTGCAGGGTAGTTTTGAATGTATCTGTAGTGGTTACACCGCCACATACGAACTACGCAACGAAGACATGACGTCACTCAATTCCTGCATCGCGCAGTTAGAGTTTACCGAGCGAAAAACATAGATAAGACTATCCGAAATCAACATGGGCAGTTGCCCGCCAGACATAACACCCTTCTGGTTGGAGGATCCTCCCTTTTCTATGGTAGATGATCCTCCCTTTTCTATGGTGGATGAGTGAACTTTACACCCTGTTCCTCATACCCCTAAATTGGTGACCCCGAGGATGAACGTCAACGCAGCCTTCGTGCAACTTCTTCAGCGTGACGTCATCATCATCACTCCCGCAAGCTTTCGTGAGGCGAGTCAGACAGCCAGCTAGCACCCACGGCTTCAACGGGTATCCTGACTACCAGCATGCAGCGAAAGCGCATTCCTGGTCATCACCCTCAGCCACATCACCCCGACTCACTGGGAAATCACCGCAATCACCTCAATCACCGCAATCACCTCAATCACCGCAATCACCACAATCACCACAATCGCCGCAATCACCGCAAAACAGTTCCGACCCACCGTGAACTGTGTGGCACCCGGTTCCGACTCACTGGAACCACAATCACTATCGCCGCAATCACTGCTGACAGTTCCGACCCACTGTGAACTGAGCGGCACCCGGTTCCGACTTACTGGAACCACAGCTGGCACTGTGCAGCATCGCAAGATCCAAGATTCAGCCCACTATCGACCTTCGGTCTCCGGAGGGGAGTAATGTAGTGGTAACACCGCCACATACGAACTACGCAACGAAGACATGACGTCACTCAATTCCTGCATCGCGCAGTTAGAGTTTACCGAGCGAAAAACATAGATAAGACTATCCGAAATCAACATGGGCAGTTGCCCGCCAGACATATAACACCCGTCTGGTTGGAGGATCCTCCCTTTTCTATGGTGGATCAGTGAACTTTACACCCTGTTCCTCATACCCCTAAATATCCAAATTTTTTCTTTCAACATTGTGGCTCCATTTGTACTTTGGCAACGTTTTATATTGTGTATCATTTGACTGAAGTACTGACCAACAAATATACTTACATTCATTAAGCTACATCCAAATGTCACTAACTTAAATAAAAGTAGGTATTATACTATGTGATTATTTAATTTGTAATCTACTTTTTACTAAATACACATATGCCATGTAATATAGCATTAAATTAACCATACAACCTTGTGTTTGTTTCGTCTAAATAATGATATATTAAATTAAGTACTGTCTACATTTTCTTTAATTGGGTGGTTACACTGCTCTATCTATTTTCATAGGATTAATAAAATTATATTATCTCAGCTAAGAGGTAAGAAATA
Source organism: Conistra vaccinii (assembly GCA_948150665.1). NCBI lineage: Eukaryota > Metazoa > Arthropoda > Insecta > Lepidoptera > Noctuidae > Conistra > Conistra vaccinii. Next base: position 15,034,536 of record OX411323.1, read on the forward strand.
CACAATTTTAGATACCTATTATTTAGTAGAAACTTATTACTAAAAGTTAAGTACACTAGACTTTCTGATATTTCTCTCGTCTAGCAGCTAGCACACGCACATAATATGTCAGTGTAGGAGAGGATTGAGGGACCAGTTTTAATCATGGCTATCTTCAAAATGCTTCGATATTTAAGCTCCATTTCTTTTTTACAAAATGTTTTAAGACTTTTACTAAAACTTTATGTAGAAAAAGAACGGTTTTTATTAATTTTATTCAGTAATATTCACTAAAATATTTATTTTTGTTATGTGGACTGAGGGACCACAGTTCAGTCGTTATATTTTTTTTATCTTTAATGCTTTGTGGTCTTTTATTTAGTAAATATCTTTACAAATTCTTTACTAAATGTCTGTATTCACATAACCATACTTTTTAAGATACTTTCCGAGATCTGGCTGATCGTTTGTGAGAACTGAGGGACCACACTTTAAGGGTCGTAGGGTAAACCGAGGAGTAACTAGCCGCTTTCAATAATTGGCCACTATACACTTCAACTGCATAAATTAAGAATTACGCTCACAGTACGCCAACTATTATTTGTTTTCGGTATTGCCTACTCAAGTAGCTTTAAGTAAAGTAATTTTATTTTCCAATAAGGACACTATTGCCAAAAATATCGATCATTTCGTGACAGTGGGCGTGCATGCACGGTATGTTCGCTCATATGAACGGTAAGTCTTAACAAAAATCTTAACGTGACGCTTGATGTAAAAAATTAATTTTGTGGTATTTTGTGTAGTAAACGTCAGTCGATTGTGTTTAGTGTGTTGTATAGATGGTAAGTGATCCTTTTTGAAAGTTCTATTTTGTCAGCATCTATTGTAAACCAACATTAGGCGGGTGGCTTGTAATTGATCGACATTTTTGATAATTTTCAATTATTGGCCACCCATGCCAGTTACTAGATTATAAACTAATCTTCGAATTTTATCAAAAATGAGACGTATTTAGTAGTTGCATAAGGTATACTATCTCCTAAAAAAAAAAAATTTTGTTTTATTGATTTTTTTACCTATCAATATCGATAAACGTATACACACTTTAACCATAGGTAATTTAAGAATATTAATTTCTTGACACATTTGGTCATAACAATGACATGAACTTGGCGATGTGCTTAAGTGGCCAGTTACTGGTGAGTTTACCCTACTTTTTAATATATTTGCTTACAAATTCCCAGATTCATTCTACAATTGTTTCAAGTCTACTACTAAATCCTAGGATTATCATTTCGCGAATTCCCAGTTTGGTCCCTCAGTTCACACGCACATGAAAACCATACACGCGAAAAAAAAACGCCGCGATTTTATTACGTTCGCGCGTCCGTTCGAACGTCGGCTAAAGGTTTTCATTACACAATTTATGTCTTTTGTGTTTGCACAATACCGTGCAAAATGCACTATACAAATATAATTTTTACTTGGGTAACACTGTTGCTAATTGAGTTTGCACGATCCTCGTCAATATCCACGATATACCATTATATTTTTTACCCGGTATCACAGTTTTCCACGAAGTCGTCGTGCGGTACAAATTGTACAAGGTCATAAACAAAATTTGGTTACATTTGAATTTGAACCTTGTCACGTCAACATTGAGTTTCTAATTCCAAAACGTGAAAAAAAAACGTGACAAAACAAAAGTAACAAAAATAAAAGGTTCTGAATTCAAACTTAGCGTTTAGTATATGCAAAATAAACAGATGTTTTTAGTTTTTACCTAATGAAGAATTTCATTGAAAATAAGGGCATGGGTAATAATCATATTTCGTTTAAATATTGTAATTGAAAAACCATTTCGAGAAAATATAGGGTTACTGATCACTTCGTTCCAACAAATATTCTAATGCCAGCCACACACGTTACGATTTGCTTGCGCAAACTTAGGCTTGCGCAAATCTAATTTGACGTTTTTTCAAAGAAATTTGCGCAAATTTCTTCCCACACACGTGGTAGCCACACACGTTACGATTTGCTTGCGCAAACTTAGGCTTGCGCAAATTTGCTTGACGTCGGTATTGACCACACACGTTACGATTTGCTTGCGCAAATTTGCTTGACGCCGGTATTGACCACACACGGCTCAAATTTGCTTGTGATATCATTTCTGTTTGGAGACCATCCAGGTGTGTTACGCGGTAATGGCATCAATTGATGACGCTTTGGCAATAGTTGGAGGAGGCGGAGCGCGCGAGGGAGAGACAAATGTTGCGACCTCGCGCCCCTAGCCGCCGCCGTAGGAGACGCCCTGGGCGTCGGGAATCGCGAGCCGATTTCCGGCCACCGTAGGCGCGGGTTTGCGGACGGAGAGCAATGGGTAGCTCGATTGTTGATAAAAAAAAACATGAGGGGCAGTCTTTGGGGACTGCCGATGGAAGTGAAATCAGTATCCTATAATATTATGTTAATCCAGGTAATAAACTATCTATCTGCCTCATCCAAATCCTATTAGTAGCATAACATAATGATTGAATACTATCGTGAATTCATGCATGCCTAGTACTTTTTGTTAGGTTTCTGCTCAGATATTGTGCACAACGTCTAATGATTGAAATACTATCTTGAATTCATGCAAGACTAGTACTTTTTGTTAGGTTACTAACAAATTCTACTCTCCCTCCGTCTTACGAATTTTCGATCAGGTTACGTGTCCTGACGCAAGTTTAACATTTTTTACCCATCCCAAAAAAAGTGCACAACGCCGCTAAAGAAGTTTTTGCTTCAAAAAACTACTGAAATTGGAACACATGCCCCACACACGCTCAAGCAAATTTGCGCAAACTCAAATTTGCACAAGCTTGGAATCGAAAATTGAAAATCACACAAGCCTAGAAATTTGCGCAAACCTCCCACACACGTAACGATTTGCTTTCGCAAGCCTAAGTTTGCGCAAGCAAATCGATACGTGTGTGGTCACCATTTAATCGCTACAAAAAAAAATATACGTAGGTACAATAAACCAAACCATGTGCGCCGCGATACGACTGATTTCAATGAATTTCTATGAAGTACCTTCCGATGCTAGCGAGACGTCGACACGTCGGCACGTCGCCTTCTTAAAAATACATAGAAACCAGTCCTGTCGCGGCGACACGTCGCCTGCAGTTGCCGCCTGTGATCAACTAAGGAATTGATCACACGCCAGTAAAGCTCCCAATCGACAAGATTTTTTCCGACACCTTCAATCGTCTTCATCGTCATATTTCAGCCAAAAAACTTCCTCATGAATCACTCCGTCCATAGGTGAAACCGTATGAAAATCCGTTCAGTAGGTTAAAGAAATCTACTGAAATTTGAACACATGCCCCACACACGCTCAAGCAAATTTGCGCAAACTCAAATTTGCACAAGCTTGGAATCGAAAATTTAAAATCACACAAGCCTAGAAATTTGCGCAAATTTCTTCCCACACACGTAACGATTTGCTTGCGCAAGCCTAAATTTGCGCAAGCAAATCGTTACGTGTGTGGCTAGCTAGTTTATTGATATTTTTGTTCAATCATGTTCGTCCTTAATATGACCTTTATGACGTCATTATTCTAAAAAGGCTTGATTGCTAATGAAATCAAGCCTGTTTACCTCTGTTTTGAGGTAATCCTCAAAGTAAAAAAAGGAATGTATAGTTCGGTTCAAAGTTAATGACGGCTTGGAAGTTAGCTGCTCGCTGCGCAGTACCCCACCCCTCACCCCTGTTGACCCATGAATTTTTTACTGCGCAGCGACTCGACTCATGTTCCGAGTCTCCATTAAGTTTGAATACTTTGAATCGAGCCGTAAGTGGTACGATTATATTTGCTTACAAAACGTCAAAAAAGCATTTTTTTTGGAGGTTGTTTTCATCATGACTCATAATGTAGTATGTAGTATAATACTTTAATGTTATGTGATGAATGATACTTTAATGATGAAAACGTTTAAAATAGTCTTCCTCAAGCATCGGTAATAGATTCACGGACATAAAATAATATTGAATAAAATATCTACTTGTACAGTGCAAGAGTGAAAAGGTTGACCATTTTTAAAATACATTCATTTACGCGTTGCAAGCACTTGTTACCTTTTTAAACTGTGTAACATAAGAGAGTGTTGTATTGAAAATTATGTTTAACTGTTTGACAACAAAGTTCAAATTTACTTAGACGAATGATCCTTGACTATTTATTTATTTATTTTAGATAGATAGATAGAATACTCTTTATTATGTACACCATAAAAATTACAGACATAGGTTTAGACATAGTTAGACATAGGTTTAGGTTTTAGTTTGTTTTATTTTATTTATTTATTTAAACTTTTCACACCCAAAAAGGTACAAAGGCGGACTTAATGCCTTAGGCATTCTCTACCAGTCAACCAAGGGTGGTGAAGAGATTTGATGGCAGGTGCTCTGTTTGAGAGGAACAAAGAAATTTTTTATTAAAAATTTATCATAACACATTATTACTAAAATATATACAAAAGTACATACATACACATACATACATATTTACTATAATATATACCTATATTATATATATGTATATATATACGAATTCAAGGGAGAGGTGTTGAGATGACTCTACTCTATTTATATTGAAAATAACTCCGCAATTTCCGCTTAAATGCAAACCGACTGGTGGCCGTCCTGATATCAAGAGGAAGCGCATTCCAAAGAAGAATGGACTGAATATGAAAGGAAGAATGAACAACGTCAGAAGTATGAGAAGGACAGAGCAAGAGAAGATTGTTAGAAGAACGCAGATTCTTGGTGTGTGAAGAACATAGATATTGGAAGTGAGATACAAGATAAGAAGGAGGAGTGGGAAAGTTGAGAAGGGAGAAAAGCGTGGTCAAAGCGCGCAAACTTCTCCTTTGACGAATGGACATCCATTTGAGCTCAGACCTATAGCTCGACACATGGTCATATTTTCTGAGGTTGAATATGAACCGGATACAATTGTTGAGCAGTCGGTCGAGCTTATCCAACAAAACCGCATTCAAGTCAAAGTAGCACACGTCACCATAGTCGATGATAGGGAAAATCAAAGTCTGCACAAGCATAGCTTTCGTTTTAGCGGGTAAAAAGTTCCTCAGACGATACAGGGATCGCAGAGTACCATTGACCCATTGACTATTAATAGTTAAATTAAAACCTTTTTATTAGTTTGATGTTCCCATTACGTTGTGTCAAGTTTTAAAAACTATAAATGTGAATAACAGTTCCTGTCAATGTCACCGTTGCTATTTCTTGTATTCGGGTTAATATTTTACAATGCCGAGAAATTTAAATATTCAAGAAAGAGCAGCTATTATTAATCAACACGAAGATGGCTACACTATCAGTGAAATATCGCGAAACCTAAATTTAACCAGGTATACTGCGAGATTCTGGATTCAAAGATATGCTGAAGAACGTGAACTAATTGATCATCGTCATAATTCTGATCGCCACCCCTTCCTTAGTGCTGCACAAAGAGCTGACATGAGACGATAATATGAAGATAACGATTTTGTGTCAACCAAAGAGATTTAAGATACTATAGAGAGGCTATCAGAAGAAATGTCATAGAAAAACTGTGATCCGATGTTTCAGTGACGCCATCTACCATATTATAGCAAAATGACTTAATTTACTAGTTTGACATGATACGCTTTTACCGACGTCAACATTTGATTACCAACCGTCAGATAGTTTGACATAACTGAGAAAATTATTTAATTTACATAAATAATTTATAAATGACAAAATAGGTAGGTACAAATGAAAATAAACCGTGGTTACGTCTATTATTTTTTTCAGTATGAGATTAGCAATGCCATAATGCACAATTCTGCATAAATAGTTCGAAAATAATTTTCTTTTGGTGGACATGAATGCGTCTTGACATGCAGGCGTACCACACTAGACTAAGCGACTTTTGTCCACTAGGACAAATGTATCGGATTACGATTTTGTACGCTATGTCCCGTCTATTGATACAAATAATTTAATGTCTTTGGTGTCAACCAATTATTATGCTGAAATATATGAAGTTTGTCCAAGAGTAATAAGAAACCCCTTACGCTCAATGGGATTGCATTATAGACGACACGCAAACAAAATCGACTGATGCTCATAAGCCAGCATGCTTGGAATTTGCACGCATGCATTTGAACGACGTTGATTGGAGTACGACAATATTTACCAACAAAAAATGCTTCAAATCGAGCCAACATGGGAGGCTACATATAAAGAGATATAACGGTACGATATACAGAAGACCCTGTAGTGCCCAATTTTAGTTCCGGACAAATTTCGGCTAATATATGGGGATGGATGTCAGCGGTGTATCAGTTACAACGTTGAAACGTTGTAACACTGATTATTCAGTTATTCCTTATTTTCAGTTAAGATTGCAGGCTAATAATAAATCTCAATCGACATATTTTCACAGAAGTGATTGTAGATAATTTATGTACGTTTGCCCAGCACGGCCCTCGAAAATTTGAGTATAAGGTGTGCACCAATGCAATGTACTCGCCTCTAGGAGTATATGTACCGGTTTTTTTTTCAATGTACCTCTGTACTTTTGAAGAAATATGCAAAAAAAGGGGGCCGTGCCAGCCAAACGTTTTCAGCACGGCCCCCGTGTAACTTGAAAAATATATAACGTATTTAAAAAAAACTTATACTCAAGGAATGTACCCTATTAACACGTTATATGTACCGCAACAGATATTGTGAATTCGTAACAACAAATAATATATAGAAGTGGATAGGGGGCCGTGCTGAAATTTTCTTTATAAGAAAATAATGTAAAAAAGACAAATCAACCTTAGCCAAAAACGATTAAAAAGTAATTTATGTTTGGCGAGTAACATAATTATGTACCGCATTGGTTTCTCATACAACTTGCTAGATTTGAAAAATAAACCAATTTTAGTTTATTATGTCATATTTAAAAAGATATAGGTTATTGTGCTGAATAAAATAAACAGCCAAAAATTCGAAGACATATTGTGACATCTACCAACCCGCACTGGGCCCGCGTGGTGGATTACGGCCCACTCCCTCTCACAGAGAGGAGGCCTGTGTCCCAGCAGTGGGAACATTAATAGGCTGATGATGATGATGAAAATAAACAGCACGGCCCTCTATAGTTACCTATATCTTTTTAAATATGACATGTTTGTTTACAAAATTCGACTTCCTGAATTATGTATAGGAGTACCTTCGTTCCATATAAATTGCGATTCCGCTGTATTAGTACTTTAAAAGATAAATTGGATCAAAAATATCATATATTACAACTGATGGGGTGACCATGATTCCATAGATTAGGTTCATACAGGGTGACTTGTAATTTGACGTATTCCTTCCAGGTCGTGAAAGTGTGACCCATTTGCAACAATTAAGCACCCCATAAAGCCTAGGGGAAAATACATGGAATTCGAGAAAATACAACTTTTAAGAATTTTTGTTAATTGCCAAGAATGTGTCACTAAATATAATTTTTCTCCAAACACTCAAATTGAATGGCCTTCATTACTATTCCATTGGGTACCTAATACTTCAACAAACATTTCAATGTAACCAAATTTTCTAAAACATCAAACACAAAGTTAGAGGAAGATGATAACTAATCATTTTCAAAAATTATTCACTTACAGGAACCCTTTGCCCTTTGGTCGTGGTCTGAATCGAAAATGTTCAAGATTTAAGATTTTACAATAAGATTAAAAAATTTAGATTTAAATTATTATGGATTTATAAATTTAGTATAACTTGCGTAGCATAATTCTCAAATAAATAATACTCAATATTACCTATAGCTTCCGCTCTGCCATTTTTAATGGGAAGTACTAAAAATGTTTTTGACGTTCCATTTTATTTTAGAGTGTGAACAAATAAATTCAAATTCAAATTCAAAAGTCATTTATTCAAACTAGGCTGAGAATCAGCACTTTTCGAACGTCAAAATTACATAAGACAGTCCCCCAAAAACGCCCGCCCTTCACCACTTCCTAGTGCTTTTGCTGGAGAGAAGAAGTGGCGCAACAAACTCCCCAGCAGCACAGCCTGTTCAGTTAGAAAAAAAACTTGATTCTATACAATAGTATGCAAATAATTTACATTACTCAACACAAAACTTTCAATAAAATATATTTGCCATAATGACAGCTAGCATGCGCCAATGTACCAACAAAAAAATATCGAAATCTAAACTCAAGCAAAAATAAAAACTAAAAATGTAAACAGAACTTAATACCCGAATTATAAAGCCTCCAGGCATAAAGGGCGTGCCCGCTTACATATAGCTAATAAAGCTGTAACTCGAAGTCACATAATTATGATAAACTAGGACCATCGAAGTAAAAATAAATCAACAGTTAGGCAAAAATAATATAATGATCTACTGTCGAGGTCGCTAGCTAACCAAAGATTGCAATACAACTCATTAAACAAAAACATTGTAATGAGTCGATTATGTCAATTATAAATGAAAATTAAATTAAAATAATTTGACTTATACAGTCAAATAAAATAAACAATTATATAACTCATATAACCTGTCAGTAGGTAAGGTTAAGGGAACAATAACTACAACCCGCTTATTTTAGATCAAAGGAATGTATGCAATTCTTGTAATGTAATTGCTTATAAAATACGACATTATTACTAACATATTTTTGTGTACACATCAAACGTGTTTAAAAAAAAAAACTTAAGCCTCTGCCCCACAAGCGCGTTTTATCGCGCGATAATAACGCAAGCGTTATTGCAATAATGCGTCCCGATTCCTGCGTTTTTATCATTCGATATTTCTAACGTCTGCGTGTCGTGTATTAACGCAGGTGTGTGTGAAATTGCATGCATCCTAATACAAAATGTTCTAAGAAAACATATCGGAATATCTCAAGACGGAGGAACGCAAGCGTCCTACTTCTATTGCGTCGTTATAATCGCAGCCGTGAGTAAATTCGTGGCCGTCCTAACACAAAATGTACTGAAAGCAGATATAGCAAAAACGCTTGCGTTATTATCGTGTGATCAAAACACGCACGTGGGGAGAGGCTTCACCCATTTCTTAATAAAATAAAGGTAAGTATTTATTATTTCTTTGACATGACATTGGCATATTACTTTGAACTGGAATTAAGCAGGGCCCATAACACTATAACCCATTTGGAATCTCTCAGAGCCGGTGAAGAGTCTGCGATCACCTGCAGTCTATGTGTTGAGCCAATTGTGACAATAGACGTAACTTATGATACTATCACCAAACCTAATTTGTTTACTAGCCATAATAAAACACAATAGACGATGTATATCTAGTAACTTAATCCGCTTAACCGTTCTTAAAGAGTTAGAGAACCCTGTAAGAAATCGACACGTGTTTCGCCTCTCAACGAGGCATCCTCAGGACGACGATTGACCTGTTGCGAACTCGGACACGAAGTGTTATCAACGCGAGCCGAACGCAAAGTGAGCTTCAACCGCCCGTCACCCCCACTTATACAGGGTTGATATGACAGAGGGGCATTAAATTACACTACGTTTACTATACGTGTTTAGTATTAATTCGATATGGTATAAAAATAAAAAGCACCAAAAATGAGTTTTTCTTTTTTTCAAACAAACTAAATAGCTTACAAATCAGAGTAAAACGCAACCACCCTTTGTAAATAAATTTAACTGACCTTAGATACCTAGGTAACAAAGCGGCAACGTCGCGCGCGCCGGAGCGCGGCGTATGTTCAAAGCGGGCGGCCGCCCGGCCGGCGGTGGCTCGGGCGCGGGGCGGCGGCTTTGAAGTACTTACAAAGTTACACCGATCACAGCAAAAACACTAAATTTTTTAATTCTCGATGACATAATATTGTGTCCTCCATTCACATTAATGAACAAATTATACCGACGGAGAATATTGTTATTTATTTTTCTAATTAAATCACTGCCTGTCGTTAAGCACTTTAATTTGTGAAATGCTAAAATAATCCTAGTTTTTAGTTCAACAATTGTATTTAACTCTGAGGCACACTTTAATTACACACACACACAACCAAAGTTTAATTACGTGTCATAGCACAATAAAAGCAGTCAATAAAAAAAAAAAAAACTAACACTAAATAATAATAATCCCAAGTTACGTGTTCTGTCACAATAAAAAAAAGAAATACTGTCTACTGTGGTAACGGTGGGGCCTTAGGGGTTAAACGTAGGTATTTAGTGTCCTATTCTATCACAAAAACAAAACAAAATCACAATATTATCAGCGCGCGAGTTCGCGGAGCTTCCGTGTTTACGTAACATAAGTACGTTCCAAAAGGATTGCCTCGGCGCACTGACGAACACGTTTTTTAGAGGCCCCACCCCCTTACCGATCGCAACGATCTAGGATGCAAGCAACATTAGCAACACACTGACCTATTTCTATTTCTTTTACGCGCGGGATGTTTTGCTATGATTGTCACTCTCGTAATGAAAGTGCAAGTGTGTGTGTCCTTGTTTGATGATGTCTTTGTGATTTGCGTCACAGAGCGGCAACAACGCATGTAGGTTGTACTCAGATTTATCGTTTTAAGGTGCATGACCTAAGCGTATAGACATAATCAGCTGTTAGGAAAGATACATCGTGTTCAAACGGGGCAAAAACTTAAAAAATCATTTGCGACTAAACTACTGCTCCTATTTAATTGATTTTTGGTACAGAGCTTGAAAATGGTACCTAGTATAGGCAGTTCAAAGGAAAGCCCCTCTGTCGTATCAACGTTGTATAGGATCGCTTATCGGCCCACCTCGGCCGGGATCGTTATCAGTGCGATAAGCGAACAATCGCAACAATGGTGACCTCGGAATATTCGTATTTAATTCGTTCAACAGTGTAACGTTTCCTGTATTATTTTTTGCAATTTCTAAACTTTCTAAAACTGACATTTTGAAACCTTTATCACATGTGTGTAAAATTTTGAAAGTGTTATTGTTATTTAACGAATGACCAGAATCTATTAAGTGTTGAGCAAAATGGGATCTTTCTGGACAATTATTCCTGTACGCTGCAATATGTTCTTTATATCTAGTTTGAAAATTACGACCAGTTTGACCTATGTAAATACCATTACAATCATCGCAATGTAACTTGTAAACACCAGATTTTTTATGGTTTTCTAATTGATCTTTTCCATTGCAAATCTGCCTTAGTGAATTATTTGTTTTAAAGGCTACCCTAACTCCATTTCGAAACAATGTTTTTGAAACCCTATCACTTATTGACCCTAAGTATGTCAAACTACCTATGTATTCATGAGGTCTTTCTGGAGGCAATGGGTACAAAAGAGAACGAACTATTTTACGACGTTTCGTTTGAATCAAATCATCGACCATTTTCTTTTTGTATCCGTTACTCTCAGCTATATGATAAATAATGTTAAGTTCTCTGTTATAATTATCTTGAGAAAGTGGTACTGACATTAATCTATGAGTGAAACTACGATAAGCTGCTAATTTATGTTGAATCGGATGACAAGATGACGCAGGAATCGTAACATCTGTATATGTTGGTTTTCTATAAATCTGAAAATCGTGTTTATTATTTATTCTTGAAATAGTTAAATCTAAAAAGTTAAGAGATCCATCAACTTCTAATTCTAATTTAAACTTAATTTTAGGATGCAAACTATTGATTTTATTAACAAAAACATCGATTTGACGCAATGTACCGGTCCAGCACATAATTATGTCGTCAACATAGCGGTAATAATATAAAATTTGAGGTTGTCCAACAATGTATTTATTTTCAAAATGGTCCATGAAAATATCTGCCATAAGAGGACTGAGTGGAGAACCCATGGCTAAACCTTCTTTTTGTTTGTAATATTGATTATTAAATCTAAAATAATTTTGTTCCATACAAATCTTGGTCAAAGATAACAATTCATTAACCTCACCAGGATGGATTCGCTGTTTCTCAAAAAGATCTTCAAGTATTAGTAAACATTCCTCATAAGGAACGTTTGTAAATAAACTTTCAACATCCAATGATAATAATTTGGCACCAGTAGGCAAATTGATATCCTTAACCTTCTCTACTAACTGTAAACTATTTTTAAGAGTAAACTTTGGTTTAAAATTTGATCTCGACTTCAATAAGTAGTTCAAATGTTTTGACAATTTATATGCTGGAGCACCGATATAAGAAACCACTGGCCGTATAGGGATATTATCCTTATGAATCTTAGGCAAACCGTATAGCAAAGGAGACCTAGGGTTCATAGGGACAATATATTTTAAGGGCTTTTGATCGATGTAAGATATGTGTTTGGTAAGATTTTTTAACTGGGAAGTAAAAACTTTAGTGGGGTCTGAACCTAGTTGTTCAAAATCGCTACCCTGTATTACGTCATTTACCTTTTGGACGTAACTTTTTCTGTCTAAGACAACCACTGTATTTCCTTTATCGGCCTTAGTAATGACTATACTGTTTTGATCAATTTTGCTTTTCAAAGATCTATAAATGCGTTCGTCTGTTGATCGAGACAATGAATTCGATGAGCTAAGAGACTGTTTAATATGAACAGATACCTGGTGCGCTACTGTCTCATCTTTTTTACCTCTAACTATTGCCATTTCTGAATCTACTGCCAAAAGTTCCAATGGTTTTTGTGACAAGACGGGCTGGATATTAAATTTTTGAGGCATCCTCAGGACGACGATTGACCTGTTGCGAACTCGGACACGAAGTGTTATCAACGCGAGCCGAACGCAAAGTGAGCTTCAACAGAATCTGGACATGTCGCGACGCCCCCGCAAGGGGGCGTGGCGAGCGGGGTCAGGGCTTCGCCCCTCGCCCGCGGAAGCATAACGGTGACCCATCAATATGGGCCCCTCATAATATACGGCTATAGCGCCTACGGAATTGATGCACGCAATGTGCATCTGTGTTAATGGTTGCGTTGAATGTATCTGTACAGGCGTCGCGACGCCGTTATAACGACGGCGTCGATCTTCACGGACACCTAGGCGTTCATACCGCATCAGGTGGAACCCCCAGTTACCTGGGGGAAGCCCAACGAGGCAGACCAGCGACTAGGGTGCCGACTTGACGCACCTACAGGTCGAAATGAAGCGTCCCTCTCCTCGTTCACAGAGCTAGCCGTTAGCGATTCGAGGGGTAAGCAGTAGTGTATGTATGGGTGGCTAGTTATGTAGTGTAACGCCACCCAGTGTAGACACGCGTCGCGGCCCGCGCTGCGTCAGCGTGTGTTGTGTATAGGCGTCTGTGTAGTGATGAATGTCTGTAATTCAGTTGCACGACATGCCTATATTAACCTAGTACACGTCGTGCAATAGATGTATCTGTACATCTGTAGAGTTTTATTATATCGAGTCAGCTGCGTGTAACCTGGGTACAGCTAACTCGAGGCGTCAATCCGGTGCGATGGGGTCAGTTGTCCGCTACCAGGTCGCGGGGCGTGGGTTTCGCGTCAGGCGGGCGCGCGTGCAATGGCGCTATCTGCTTGACATGGGGCCAGGCAGAAGCGTCGGCATGCGCGAACATCGACTTAGCGAGTCGCCTCACAAAATCATCCAGGCTCTCGATCCCGAGATCCCGGGTGATGACGTCATTCCTCACGAAGCGAGGGGCGTCTACGATAGTCCGCAACGCTTGATTTTGTTGCGTGCGGAGTAGCTTGCGGCTCGACTCGCTCGTGAGGGCGAACCAAGCTGGTGCGGCGTATGTGAGTACTGGGCGAATATATGTTTTATATATCCCCAGCTTGACACGCGTCGGGATGCGGGATTTGAGCACGGGCCTGAGGAGGTTGCGGGCGACCTTACCCTGCGCGGCGACCTTGCGGACATGGGGCCCCATCGTGAGGCAGCGGTCGATGGTCACACCCAGGTATTTGACCTGGGGCGACCAATCGACGTCGACTCCATGTAGCTTCAAGGGTGGTGGGAGCGGGGCGAAACCGGTGATAATCGCCTGCGTTTTACCCACGTTAACCGAAAGCCGCCACTTAGACAGCCAGTCGGGGAGAAGATCGAGGGCGCGCTGCATCTTGACAGCCGCGTACTTCGCATTGAGCGATGTAGTTATGTACGCGGCGTCGTCGGCATACAGCGCGAGCGTCGCATCTGGAGTGGTGGGAATGTCGTCGGTGTAACGTGAGTAACACGCCGGCGATACGCAGCTGCCTTGTGGCACGCCAGCCAGTATCGGGCGGGCGCCGGATAGCGCCCCGTCGACCACCACCTTGAAGGTCCTGTGGGACAGAAAAGAGGAGACCACCCTTACAACGCGACGGGGTGCGTCGGACGTGGCCAACTTATATATCAGGCCCTCGTGCCACACACGGTCGAAGGCCTTCTCCATGTCAAGGAATACTGCGACCGAGTATTCCTTTTTGTTAATAGCAGTTGCCAGCTGGTGCAGTACCCTTGACAACTGGAGCGTCGTGCTATGTTCCGCCCGGAACCCGAATTGCTCTAGGCGTGGAACGATGTGTTGTTGGAGGTGTCGCAGCAGGAGTACTTCGAACACCTTGGAGACTGTCGGTAGAAGTGTGATCGGCCGATAGCTCTCCGGCTTCGCTACGTTTTTCCCCGCCTTGGGCAGCATAATGACGCGCCCCTCCTTCCACGAGGTGGGAAAGGCCCCCGTGCGCAGTATCGCTGTAAACAGGCGCGCCAGTGCCGCTACCGAACGGAACGGCAGGTGGCGCAGCGCTGTGTTAGTGATACCGTCGGCCCCAGGGGCCTTCCTAGGCTTCGTCTTTAGGATGGCGCGTCGTACTGCGCCAGGCGAGAAGAAGATAGGGTTCTCCTCGGGAGCTATCGGCGTTGCGAAATAGTCTCCTAGGTGTTGCTCGACCGCCGCAACATGCTCGGTGTTACTGGTCGGGTTCGGGCGAAACTGACGTTCCAGGTGCTCGGCGAAGACCTCCGCCCGGTCCTCCGCTTTATACTTAAGCGTGAGCTTCAACCGCCCGTCACCCCCACTTATATAGGATCGCTTATCGGCCCACCTCGGCCGGGATCGTTATCAGTGCAATAAGCGAACAATCGCAACAATGGTAACCTCGGAATATTCGTATTTAATTCGTTCAACAGTGTAACGTTTCCTGTATTATTTTTTGCAATTTCTAAACTCTCTAAAACTGACATTTTGAAACCTTTATCACATGTGTGTAAAATTTTGAAAGTGTTATTGTTATTTAACGAATGACCAGAATCTATTAAGTGTTGAGCAAAATGGGATCTTTCTGGACAATTATTCCTGTACGCTGCAATATGTTCTTTATATCTAGTTTAATTGTCCAGAAAGATCCCATTTTGCTCAACACTTAATAGATTCTGGTCATTCGTTAAATAACAATAACACTTTCAAAATTTTACACACATGTGATAAAGGTTTCAAAATGTCAGTTTTAGAGAGTTTAGAAATTGCAAAAAATAATACAGGAAACGTTACACTGTTGAACGAATTAAATACGAATATTCCGAGGTCACCATTGTTGCGATTGTTCGCTTATCGCACTGATAACGATCCCGGCCGAGGTGGGCCGATAAGCGATCCTATATAAGTGGGGGTGACGGGCGGTTGAAGCTCACTTTGCGTTCGGCTCGCGTTGATAACACTTCGTGTCCGAGTTCGCAACAGGTCAATCGTCGTCCTGAGGATGCCTCGTTGAGAGGCGAAACACGTGTCGATTTTTTACAGGGTTCTCTAACTCTTTAAGAACGGTTAAGCGGATTAAGTTACTAGATATACATCGTCTATTGTGTTTTATGATGGATTTCCGCAAGGTCACGCCTGAGTCAATTAACTATCTTAAATTTGCAGGTACAGCAGAACAGGCAAAACTTTACACCAAACTCACTAAATCGCATCGTATTGCTGCTCAGAATGTTTGGTTTAATCAACAGTGTAAGCAATTGGGAGTAATCCCTTCCTACATTAATATTCGTTCCAATACATATAGTAGATCAGCTAGTATAGCTTTGAATAGGGCAAAAAACATTTGGTTAAATGAGGAGATACGTTACTGGTTTTCGGTTAGGGATAGCTTAAAAAATCACCTTAAAATTTTATACACAGAGTTAGTATACAGCCTACACAATATAGAATTTGATATTTTAGACAATAAAGCGCGGGAATTTGCATCTATTTCAGCTCATGAAAAATATTTGATACAGTCTAGGAAGTTGGAAAGATTAGTTAGAGGAAACATTAGTCATGGTAGTGGCAGACAAAGGAATCAGCTAACATGTCCTCATACGTTTCATCAACGTGTTAAAAACCTTAGTAACATTCAATTATCAAATGAAGAAACTTCTTTATTAGAGAAAGGACTTAAATTTAATATCCAGCCCGTCTTGTCACAAAAACCATTGGAACTTTTGGCAGTAGATTCAGAAATGGCAATAGTTAGAGGTAAAAAAGATGAGACAGTAGCGCACCAGGTATCTGTTCATATTAAACAGTCTCTTAGCTCATCGAATTCATTGTCTCGATCAACAGACGAACGCATTTATAGATCTTTGAAAAGCAAAATTGATCAAAACAGTATAGTCATTACTAAGGCCGATAAAGGAAATACAGTGGTTGTCTTAGACAGAAACAGTTACGTCCAAAAGGTAAATGACGTAATACAGGGTAGCGATTTTGAACAACTAGGTTCAGACCCCACTAAAGTTTTTACTTCCCAGTTAAAAAATCTTACCAAACACATATCTTACATCGATCAAAAGCCCTTAAAATATATTGTCCCTATGAACCCTAGGTCTCCTTTGCTATACGGTTTGCCTAAGATTCATAAGGATAATATCCCTATACGGCCAGTGGTTTCTTATATCGGTGCTCCAGCATATAAATTGTCAAAACATTTGAACTACTTATTGAAGTCGAGATCAAATTTTAAACCAAAGTTTACTCTTAAAAATAGTTTACAGTTAGTAGAGAAGGTTAAGGATATCAATTTGCCTACTGGTGCCAAATTATTATCATTGGATGTTGAAAGTTTATTTACAAACGTTCCTTATGAGGAATGTTTACTAATACTTGAAGATCTTTTTGAGAAACAGCGAATCCATCCTGGTGAGGTTAATGAATTGTTATCTTTGACCAAGATTTGTATGGAACAAAATTATTTTAGATTTAATAATCAATATTACAAACAAAAAGAAGGTTTAGCCATGGGTTCTCCACTCAGTCCTCTTATGGCAGATATTTTCATGGACCATTTTGAAAATAAATACATTGTTGGACAACCTCAAATTTTATATTATTACCGCTATGTTGACGACATAATTATGTGCTGGACCGGTACATTGCGTCAAATCGATGTTTTTGTTAATAAAATCAATAGTTTGCATCCTAAAATTAAGTTTAAATTAGAATTAGAAGTTGATGGATCTCTTAACTTTTTAGATTTAACTATTTCAAGAATAAATAATAAACATGATTTTCAGATTTATAGAAAACCAACATATACAGATGTTACGATTCCTGCGTCATCTTGTCATCCGATTCAACATAAATTAGCAGCTTATCGTAGTTTCACTCATAGATTAATGTCAGTACCACTTTCTCAAGATAATTATAACAGAGAACTTAACATTATTTATCATATAGCTGAGAGTAACGGATACAAAAAGAAAATGGTCGATGATTTGATTCAAACGAAACGTCGTAAAATAGTTCGTTCTCTTTTGTACCCATTGCCTCCAGAAAGACCTCATGAATACATAGGTAGTTTGACATACTTAGGGTCAATAAGTGATAGGGTTTCAAAAACATTGTTTCGAAATGGAGTTAGGGTAGCCTTTAAAACAAATAATTCACTAAGGCAGATTTGCAATGGAAAAGATCAATTAGAAAACCATAAAAAATCAGGTGTTTACAAGTTACATTGCGATGATTGTACTGGTATTTACATAGGTCAAACTGGTCGTAATTTTCAAACTAGATATAGAGAACATATTGCAGCGTACAGGAATAATTGTCCAGAAAGATCCCATTTTGCTCAACACTTAATAGATTCTGGTCATTCGTTAAATAACAATAACACTTTCAAAATTTTACACACATGTGATAAAGGTTTCAAAATGTCAGTTTTAGAAAGTTTAGAAATTGCAAAAAATAATACAGGAAACGTTACACTGTTGAACGAATTAAATACGAATATTCCGAGGTCACCATTGTTGCGATTGTTCGCTTATCGCACTGATAACGATCCCGGCCGAGGTGGGCCGATAAGCGATCCTATATAAGTGGGGGTGACGGGCGGTTGAAGCTCAGGATTAGCTCGTGGCCGATCCACTGCAGCTTGCCCACGCGAGCAAAGTTTTTCCGCGCGGACTGCTAAATTTTAATTCGCCTCTCTCTGTGTGTGTATAGGACACCGTCGGGTACCTGTACCTACACAGAGGGAGTCGCCCTGTGCTGCTCGGCGTTTATCGCCGCCGCGGTCGCGGAGGCCACGCCTAAATCATGCCTAAACCCGGCACGCGCACCTCGTTGGGTCGCGATGCCGGGTCCCCTGATGCCCGTCCGGTGTTGGACCGGGCGACGTCGCTGCCAAATATTGGCGACGCGTCGTCCGGTGCACCGCCTGCCGGAGAAAAAATTAAAAAGAAGGCCAAGAAGCCCTCTAAGAAAGGGGAATCGAGTGCCGCTGGAGCGACCGGCCCACCGACGTCATCGGCGCCTGCGCGCGTTGCGCCTACGCCGTCGTCGAGCCAACCGCACGCGGTACCCGTTCGCCCCCCCGCGTTCCGCCCGGTACCTATTCAGGCCCCGGGGCCAGCCGCGAACCCAAGTCGCGCGCCGCTAGCGCGCGCTCAAATGCCGCCCGCGCGCGCTCCCGCGCCCGGGCCCACCGCTACTGCCACCGTGCGTTCCGCCACACCGCACGGCTACCCCGCGCTACCCGCACCGCGTGCACCCGTATCGACGGCACGCGCGCGTGCTCCACCTACGCGTACCGCCGCTCCGCCGCCGCGCTTTGTTTCGCCAACCGCACCCGCGCCGAAAGTGAAACTAGTGACAGTGCCAACAATGGAGCCCCAAGTGATGCCCGCTCCGTGCCCCGCCCCCTCCGGCCCCCGCTTCCCGCTGGGTGGGCCGGCGAAGGCGGACCAGGAGCGCCCAGTAAGTGCCGGCCCTTATTTCAAACCGACACCGTCGACGCCACGGGTGCCCGCTTCACCGGCACCTCCCCGTATGTCCGCCTGCGACTCGCCCGCCATGCTATCGGCATGCTCCTCACGTGTGGGGTCGAGCATGTCGCTGGCGTCTGTGGGCTCGGCCGCGTCTGGTCGTGAAGATATGTCCCCGGACATGACTCAGCGATCCGGAACGCGACCCACCGCAGGCGGAGCTGCCACCGGGCCGATGTCGCCCGCGTCACCAACACCGTCGCTGGGCTTCAACTTCGAGTTCGAGCTCGAAACCAGAGCCCAGCGGCGCAGGAGAAGCTCAGGCGAGACCGCGTCGGAGGAGGCGAAGCGCTACTGCCTAGACCCACCGCGGCCACAGCGCGATAGCGCGCCGCGAGGTCGGGGCACACCGCAGTCGCCTACTTTTTCCGACGCGGTCCGCCGTACACCGCCACAGTCACCGACTCCATCACCACCTAATGTGACACCTGGGAGGGTGAACAAATCCCCCCCCCCCCTACTATTACAAACCCCCCTTCTGCTACCGTCCAGCCGACAAACGCGACGACGACGACGAAACAACAGAAGGGGTACAAAAAGCCGAGGTACCCGTCGCTGGTAGTCGAGACGCTGCCCAACTGGGCAATGCATTTCCGGGCCATCAGTGCCAAGCTGGGCCGGCCTCCGCATGCCCGTCCCTTCGGGTCCGGGGTTAGGTTTAACCCCGAGACCGAGGACGAGTATAGGCTGGTCCAGAGGTACTTGACGGGCCTGGAAAAGGACAGCGGTGTGTCCTGGTTTGCGTACTCGCTACCAGCGGAGAGAAACTTGAAAATCGCCATACGGGGCCTGCCGGCGGACACGGACCCGAAGGAGATTGAGGAAGAACTCCGGGTGCTGGGATACCAGCCGGAGTACGTGCGTCATATTAAGGGCGCACAAGGACGACCCGGCTGCGTGTTCCACGCTATTTTAAAGAAAACCCCGGACGTCAGACAGATCTATGACACCACCGTGTTTATGTTCATGCGTGGTGTCAAGATCGAGGCTTGGCGTGGTAAACGTGGGCCCGCTCAGTGCCACCGGTGCCAGCGCTTCAGGCACAGCTCGCACCAGTGCCACCGACCGCTCGCTTGTGTGCGATGCGGAGGCGAGCACGCGGCACGTGATTGCCCGCGCCCGCGGGAAGAGCCGGCCACCTGTGTCAACTGTGGTGGCCCGCACCCCGCGAGCAACATCAAGTGCCCCGTTTTCGAGCGCGAAACTCGAAATAAGCGGGCGGGGACCGTCGCCATAACGGCCACCAGCCGAACAATGGCTAGGCCGCAAACACAAGCGGCCACGGTAGAGGCAGAAGGGCCGACGCTTATGGCGACGGCTAACGAGCCCACCCAGAGGACCCAAGCCTCCTCCTCAGGGCGGAGGAAAAGGAAAAGGAAACGCGGGAAGAAGGGGGGGAACAACCCCCCCGCCCCCCCGGCGACTCAAGAAGATCTCCCTACGGCCGCCCCTGCCTTAAAAATAGCGCAGGTTGCACCGAAGGAGGCACATAGAACACTAGTGGACGAACCTACTAGTAGCGACAATGTGTCGCAGCGGAAGAAGGTGAGAACTACTAGTAGGTTCGCACAAAATCCGCAACACAGTGCTGCCACTGTCGCGGCCAATCCGGTGAAGGGACCGCGGCCAATCACAGAGCAGGGAAAGTTCCCTGTCTCGAAGAGTGGTGGCGCTGTCGTCGCCCCTTCGCGTGTAGCATGTAACACCGAAACAACATCTAAGAAAGAGTTCACAACCTGCGCTATTAAGCTCCTAATGGAGCTAATAAGAGCAATAAGGCAGGGCCGAGATATCGAGACGGTCATCCTCGATGGTCTGGCCACATTATTGTCGCTCTGTGATGGCTAGACCATTGAGAATTCTACACTGGAATTCTCGCGGCCTTAGGGATAAGGTCGCCCCCCTCCGCCATCTCCTTCGCGATCAAAACATCGACGTGGCGCTAATCAGCGAGACACACCTGGGACCCGAAGATAGGGTTAGGTTCCCAGGCTATCATGTCTATCGGAAGGACGAAAGGTCGGCTCTACACACCCGGTACCGTGGTCTGGCGGTACTAGTGAGGCGAAGAGTCGTCCATCAAGAGCTCCCCTTGCCGTCGCTCGGCTCGTTTTACGCGCTGGGTGTGCAACTACTTGTTGCCGGCGAGGACGTCAACGTCTATGCGTGCTATAAGCCGCCCGCGAATCGTCTTGATATGACTGAGTTGCGGGCGCTTATTAGCGCGCAGGACGTCAACGCAGCTATCCTTGCCGGCGACTTAAATTGTAAGCACCCGGCGTGGAATTCGAGTAACACGAATACCGAGGGGAGGCGGCTCTTCGCGGACGCGGAAGCCTTCGGGTACACGGTGTCCGGCCCCGAGACGCCTACCCACTACCCAGACGCGGCCAGTTACATGCCGGACGTACTGGACATCGTGGTCCACAGAGGGCTACGCTGCCAGACCACCCAACATGTCATAGACGACGAGTTACAGTCGGATCATCAACCTGTACTCGTCGTCCTAGCGGGACAGCCGACCCAACTGAAACCATTAGCGCCACGTCGATTAATTGATTGGACGGCGTTTACAGAGAAGTTGGAGACCACCACGCCGACTCGGCCTATCGTCTCCTCCGCTGATGTGGAACAAGCGGCGGATGACGTCACTGCTTGCATTCAAAGCGCCCTAGAAACGGCGACGACGATACAGCCGCAAGGGAGAGGGCTACTGCCGCCCTTGCCGGCTCGTATTAGTGCGATGATCGCCGAGAAGAGGCGCCTTCGCAAGCAGTGGCAACAGTTAAGATGCCCCACTCTAAAGACGGAACTCAACCGTCTCGCGGAGAAGGTTAAGGCCGAGCTACAGGCCCATACCGCCGCGGGCTGGGAGGAACGAATAGACGCCACTGTAGACAGTTGGCCGTCTGTACACCGTCTCTGCCGCCAACTGACGAACACCCCAGCCCCGGTGCGCCCTCTACTCAATAGCGACGGGGCGCTTAAGTATAAAGCGGAGGACCGGGCGGAGGTCTTCGCCGAGCACCTGGAGCGTCAGTTTCGCCCGAACCCGACCAGCGACATCGAGCATGTCGCGGCGGTCGAGCAACACCTAGGAGACTACTTCGCAACGCCGATAGCTCCCGAGGAGAACCCTATTTTCTTCTCGCCTGGCGCAGTTAGACGCGCCATCCTAAGGACGAAGCCTAGGAAGGCCCCCGGGGCCGACGGTATCACCAATACAGCGCTGCGCCATCTGCCGTTCCGTTCGGTAGCGGCGCTGGCGCGCCTGTTTACGGCGATACTGCGCACGGGGGTCTTTCCCACCTCGTGGAAGGAGGGGCGCGTCATAATGCTGCCCAAGGCGGGGAAGAACGTAGCGAAGCCGGAGAGCTATCGGCCGATTACACTTCTGCCGACAGTCTCCAAGGTGTTCGAAGTGCTCCTGCTGCGACACCTCCTACAACATATTGTTCCGCGCCCAGAGCAATTTGGGTTCCGGGCGGAACATAGCACGACGCTTCAGTTGTCTAGGGTACTGCACCAGTTGACAACTGCTCTCAACAAGAAGGAATACTCGGTTGCAGTATTCCTGGACATGGAGAAGGCCTTCGACCGTGTGTGGCACGAGGGCCTAATATACAAGTTGGCCACGTCCGACGCGCCCCGTCGCGTTGTAAGGGTGGTCTCCTCTTTTCTGTCCCACAGGACCTTCAAGGTGGTGGTCGACGGGGCGCTATCCGGCGCCCGCCCGATACTGGCTGGCGTGCCGCAAGGCAGCTGCGTATCGCCGGCGTGTTACTCACGTTACACCGACGACATTCCCACCACTCCAGATGCGACGCTCGCGCTGTATGCCGACGACGCCGCGTACATCACTACATCGCTTAATGCGAAGTACGCGGCTGTCAAGATGCAGCGCGCCCTCGATCTTCTCCCCGACTGGCTGTCTAAGTGGCGGCTTTCGGTTAACGTGGGTAAAACGCAGGCGATTATCACCGGATTCGCCCCGCTCCCACCACCCTTGAAGCTACATGGAGTCGACGTCGATTGGTCGCCCCAGGTCAAGTACTTGGGTGTGACCATCGACCGCCGCCTCACGATGGGGCCCCATGTCCGTAAGGTCGCCGCGCAGGGTAAGGTCGCCCGCAACCTCCTCAGGCCCGTGCTCAAGTCCCGCATCCCGACGCGTGTCAAGCTGGGGATATATAAAACATACATCCGCCCGGTACTGACATACGCCGCCCCAGCTTGGTTCGCCCTCACGTGCGAGTCGAGCCGCAAGCTGCTCCGCACGCAACAAAACCAAGCGTTGCGGACCATTGTAGACGCTCCTCGTTTCTAGAGGAACGACGTCATCACCCGGGATCTCGGGATCGAGAGCCTGGATGAATTTGTGAGGCGACTCGCTAAGTCGATGTTCGCGCGTGCCGACGCTTCTGCCTGGCCCCATGTCAAGCAGATAGCGCCATTGCACGCGCGCCCGCCTGACGCGAGACCCACGCCCCGCGACCTGGTAGCGGACAACTGACCCCATCGCACCGGATTGACGCCTCGAGTTAGCTGTACCCAGGTTACACGCAGCTGACTCGATATAATAAAACTCTACAGATGTACACATACATCTGTTGCACGACGTGTACTAGGTTAATATAGGCATGTCGTGCAACTGAATTACAGACATTCATTAACTACACAGACGCCTATACACAACACACGCTGACGCAGCGCGGGCCGCGACGCGTGTCTACACTGGGTGGCGTTACACTACATAACTAGCCACCCATACATACATTACTGCTTACCCCTCGAATCGCTAACGGCTAGCTCTGTGAACGAGGAGAGGGACGCTTCATTTCGTCCTGTAGGTGCGTCAAGTCGGCACCCTAGTCGCTGGTCTGCCTCGTTGGGCTTCCCCCAGGGAACTGGGGGTTTCACCTGATGCGGTAAGACCGCCTGGGTGTCCGTGAAGATCGACGCCGTCGTTATAACGGCGTCGCGACGCCTCTACAGATACATTCAATGCAACCATTTACACAGATGCACATTGCGTGCATCACTTCCGCAGGCGCTTAGCCAAATCCTATGAGGGGCCCATATTGATGGGTCACCGTGACGCATCCGCGGGCGAGGGGCGAAGCCCTGACCCCGCTCGCCACGCCCCCTTGCGGGGGCGTCGCGACATCTCAAGGTTGAAGCTCACTTTGCGTTCGGCTCGCGTTGATAACACTTCGTGTCCGAGTTCGCAACAGGTCAATCGTCGTCCTGAGGATGCCTCGTTGAGAGGCGAAACACGTGTCGATTTCTTACAGGGTTCTCTAACTCTTTAAGAACGGTTAAGCGGATTAAGTTACTATATATACATCGTCTATTGTGTTTTATGATGGATTTCCGCAAGGTCACGCCTGAGTCAATTAACTAGCCATAATAAGTTAAAAAAAATATATTAAAATTAATAGATTAATTAAAAAGATTCAAAAATCTCTAAAACGCCAAAAAGGTAACAAATTAAATACAAAACTTAGGCAAAGAAATCGAAATTTAATTCAAGAATTAAAGAAGTGTCATAGTGAATTACAGTTATGTAATACTTTGTATGATACCGACACTCAATTCAAGAATTAAAGAAGTGTCATAGTGAATTACAGTTATGTAATACTTTGTATGATACCGACACTCAGCACCTACAGGATGAATTGTTTGTTAGGGAATATGCTCTAAAGGATATCTTTAGTAAATATGAGGCTTCTCAACAAGACCTGAGTAAGCGCTTGCAGGAGGCCAACGAGTTGGCAGACCTGGTCAAGTACAATGCGGAGAGGTATGAGTCTCTGACAAATAACTTCTCTTTTAGCTGTGCCTGCTCCCATGAGCCCCAACCTCAACTGGTTACACCTCTGTAGCTCAGCCTGTAGGTGGCTGTTTGGTTGACAATAAAATTAATAATTTGAACATAACCTATGTATTTTCTGACAAAGGGGTTTAAAGATTTTGGCCCTAAAATCAGCCACCATTTTGATTTTTTTTCAAAATCGAGGTGCGCAATAAATGTCATATATTCGGATAGGGGACACTTATACAAACATAAAACTTGATGTAACATAACATCATAAAGCGTCACGTTTCTGAGATATTCAAAGATAAAAATAACAATTCTTATAATGAATTTATTTATTTATGTTGTAGTTACTTCATGTTAAGTTATTTACACATGAATTAATTGACTACACCTAGTGGATAAAACAAGATTTTTTAATCATATTCGGTATAAATAATATCATCCAAGAAGGCAGCGGGAGGCTAAATAGGATTTTTTGGTGTCGCGCCCATGCCATGCACCATATAATACATATACCATATAACACACGTCCTCATTCGACGGGGGGTATACATATATTTTTGTCTCTTTCGCTCTTAAACTAAAATATTACCTATACATGATGCAATTATGTTTTCATAGTTCAATATACTTACCTGAAGGGAAAAAAAACAAAAAAAAACCCTGTTTCGGAGTTCAGTTTTCGACTTATATTTCGGTGAATAACTCAGAAACCTGACGCTTTAGGATATTATGTTATACGACATTTTTTGTTTGTATAAGTGTCTTCTATCTAAATATATAACTTTCGATTTTCACCGCGATTCTGAAAAAAAATCAAAATGGCGGGCTCACGTTAGGGCCACCCTCCATACAAAAATCTTCAAACCCCTTTGGTCAAGGTATTGGTACTTTTTTTAATCAGTGTTCGCAACAACAATATGTAAACAACAACAACAAAGAAAAATGATATTTAGTGACACATTCTGGGAAAGGGGTTAGAAGATTTTTGTATGGAGGATGGCCCTAACATGATGCCGCCATTTTGATTTTTTTTCAGAATCGCGGAGAAAATCGAAAGTTATATATTTAGATAGAGGACACTTATACAAACAAAAAATTTCATATTTATATGACATAATATCCTAAAGCGTCAGGTTTCCGAGTTATTCACCGAAATATAAGTCAAAAACTGAACCCTGAAACAAGGATTTTTTTGTTTTTTTCCCTTTAGGTAAGTCTCGAACTTGAACTTGAACTCTGAAAACATAATTGCATCATGTATAGGTAATATTTTAATTAGGAGCGAAAGAGACAAAAATTTATGTATACCCTCCGCCGAATGAGGACGTGTGTTATATGGTATATGTATTATATGGTGCATGGCATGGTCGTGACACCAGGAAAATCTTATTCAGCCTCCCGCTGCCTTCTTGGGTGATATTATTTATACCGAATATGATTAAAAAATCTTATGTTTTATCCACGAGGTGTATTCAATTAATTCATGTGTAAATAACTTAATCAACATGAAGTAACTACAATATAAATAAATTAATTCGTTATAACAATTGTTATTTTTATCTTTGAATATCTCAGAAACGTGACGTTTTATGATGGTATTGTATATGAAGTTTTATGTTTGTATAAGTGTCCCCCTATCCAAATATATGACATTTATTGTGCACCTCGATTTTGAAAAAAAAACAAAATGGTGGCTGATTTTAGGGCCAAAATCTTCAAACCCCTTTCAAAAATTCTTAAAAGTTGTATTTTCTCGAATCCCATGTATTTTCGCCTAGGCTTTACGGGGTGCTTAATTGTTGCAAATGAGTCACACTTTCACGTCCTGGAAGGAATACGTCAAATTACAAGTCACCCTGTATGAACCTAATATATGGAATCATGGTCACCCCATCAGTTGTAATATATGATATTTTGGATTCAATTTATCTTTTAAAGTACTAATACAGCAGAATCGCAATTTACGTGGAACGAATGTACTCCTATACAACATTCAGGAAGTCGAATTTTGTAAACAAACATGTCATATTTAAAAAGATATTGGCAACTATAGAGGGCCGTGCTGAATAAAGTAAAATTGGTTTATTTTTCAAATCTAGCAAGTTGTATGAGAAACCAATGCGGTACATATGTTACTCGCCAAACATAAATTACTTTTTAATCGTTTTTGGCTAAGGTTGATTTGTCTTTTTTACATTATTATTTTCTTATAAAAAAAATTTCAGCATGGCCCCCTATCCACTTCTATATATTATTTGTTATTACGAATTCACAATATCTGTTGCGGTACATATAACCTGTTAATAGGGTACATTCCTTGAGTATAAGTTTTTTTTAAATACGTTATATATTTTTCAAGTTACACGGGGGCCGTGCTGAAAACGTTTGGCTGGCACGGCCCCCTTTTTTTGCATATTTCTTCAAAAGTACAGAGGTACATTGAAAAAAAAACCGGTACATGTACTCCTAGAGGCGAGTACATTGCATTGGTGCACACCTTATACTCAAATTTTGGAGGGCCGTGCTGGGCAAACGTACATGATAAGTTTTGAAAATGGTTAGTAAACTTCTTCCACTAACTTTTAAGTGTTTGATGTTTTAGAAAATTTGGTTACGTTGAAATGTTTGTTGAAGTATTAGGTATCCAATGGAATAGTAATGAAGGCCATTCAATTTAAGAGATTGGAGAAAAATGATATTTAGTGACGAAATCTGGTAAATTTTCAAAAATTCTTAAAATTTGTATTTTCTTGAATCCCATGTATTTTCGCCTAGGCTATGGTTGCTTAATTGTTGCAAATGGGTCACACTTTCACGTCCTGGAAGGAATACGTCTAATTACAAGTCACCCTGTATAGTAACATTTTTTTGCCATCCGAAACACGCGGGCTGTTTTCACACCCACGAATTTTGAAAAAAAAAAAAAAAAGTTATGAGGCTACCTACTGCTTCAAAATTGGTGAGCTTATTTATTGGTACCACTTTATGATGTAAAAAAATTCCATCCGATCCTGCTGGCCAGTTTCTGAGAAACAACCATTTAAACTCGCTAAAAAACACTTTATTCCCACTTTTTAAACAAAAATTGAAAAAAAATAGTAGAAATAGTTTAAATCAGATGGCATTCGAAAGTTAAGCTCTAATAAGTGCAAGGAATTGTGTGTATCAATGCCATCCGGTTTTGATAAGTTTCACCCCCATTTTCGCCACCTCAAACATCGTTATAATTGAAATAATGTCTTTTCATGAAACTCCTTACACCGAAAATGGAGTAAATTTTATCGAAACCGACCGCACTCGATTCCTTGCACTTATTAGAGCTTACGCCATCCGGTAGCCTCTCCGATAAAATTTTACGTGCCATTGCTTTAACTACTAGGTAATAATATTGTAATTTATTATTGTTACAGGTACAATATTCCATACCGTCTATTATAATATGCACCTTAATTTTATATCTTGCTTTAATCGTGTATGCTCCATATTTGTGGGATCCTAAAGGAACGGGCTTCCTGCCAGTACTGCCAGCTACAAATGAGATAATAAAGAAAGAAGTGAAACCAAAACCCGAACCAAAACCCGAACCCGCACCCGACGCACCCGCACCCGCCCCAGCCGGCCCCTAATCCCATTCCCAAAACCTAGGGTGGGGAAAGGTTCAAAAAAAAAAAAAAAGCGTGACCTAGCTGCTTTCCCACTACTGGGACACAGGCCTCTTCTCAGTGAAAGGGAGTGGGCCGTAATCCACCACGCGGTCCCAGTACGGGTTAGTAGATGCCACATTTCTTTAAATTTTTGGTTCTAGGACATGTAATTTTTTATTCCCCACCCAAAAAAATAATATACAAAGTGAAGCGCCTGTCTGGGTCCTGTTTTGTTCGACCCAACGTTTTTTGTTGAAGAAAGTTGATTTAATTTAATTTATGTGGCTATAATAAGAGTACGAGCGTTTGGTTTATTTGCTAATATAAGTACATATTTAAAATCTGAAAATGTTGTTTTATTTTCTGATAAAGATTAAGTCAAAATATTCACTCACAATATTAAGTTTTTAAATGTGTCTAACGCCCCGGCATGTACGTTTGCCCAGCACGGCTCCCCAAAATTTGCGTGGTACTTCCTGGCCGCGCCACAGTCGCATTTTGAATCGGGGTTAATAGGAATAAATGTACATAATATGTTCACAATTGTACGTAATAATAAAAAAAAATGTACTTCAAAGATTCGCGAGAAATTTAACAAAATTGGTGGCGCGGCCAGAAAGGGTGCTTCCTAGCGTGTGCGTTACGATTGCTCCGCCATGTTATCCAAACAAAAAAAAAACTTCGCCCAAAAAATTGTCGGAATTTGTCAAAATCGAAGGGAACAAACCAAAAATTTGTCAAAGTAGAAATAAAGAAGATACAATGGTTTTAAGTTGGCCGCGCGAACGTAACGTGGAGGATTGCGCAGCCATGGAGATCTCAGCAACTACTTGGGTTAGAGATCTATTTTTTTTTATCAATTGAAGACTGAATTTGTCAAAAATTGTATGTGCGTGTGGTGTGAGGGCCCACTTTGTTAAAACTCTTTGAAAATGTGCTTAGGATTTAGTGAAGATTCCCAAAGAATTGTGAAAGTTGGAATCAGATTTTGTGAAAGTCAAATAACCGAGTTATGGTCTGTAAAGTTGGGCCCTCAGTTCTCACATAGAGGATTGAGGGCCCACCTGAACCTGATAAACTATGGACCCTACAGAAAAAGTCTTTATGCCAAAATCTAAGCTAATGCCAAACAAAATTTGTGAAAACAAGATATTATCGCAAAACACTGTCCTACTTTGTATATCTTCGTACAAAATGGGCCCTCAATTCTCATACACGTAAAAGTTTATTACGCAAATAAAATGAAATCATTAACTTACAGCTACTGTTTGAAATCCTATACGCTACTAAATAAATTGTGAAAATTTGTGAAAGCAAGAACAGGTCACCACTTATTGTTGTTTGAAGGTTATGACCTTGAATAAAATTCGGGCCCTCAGTCCTCCATTACTTTTGTTTTCGTTTTATTACGCTTATCGTATGAAAGATAAAACAACTACAAAACTGTCTCTTTTTGTGAAAAAAATTGTGCAACAAATTTTAGTTATTAACATGAATGATCTAATAACGGTTGTCTACTTAAATAGTCACTCTAAGAATTGTTTAATTCAAGGAATTGAAAATTTGTATTATTACGATTTCTAAAATAAATATTTATTTATTTATTTATCACAAACAACTATCATTCCAGGCAATAATCCTAATGCGGCAGCGTGGTCTTTAGTTACATTCTAAATTACAATTAAAGCTACTAGTTATATATTAGCATAACATAATACAAACAATGTTACCTTTGTGAATTCATTCAGAGAGCAATTAAATAAATCTATCCTATCAGCAGTGTCATTCAGCGTATGCAAGGCTTGCGTCAGGGGCGCTTTACTGAGCAGGTTGGTTCGCGCGCGTGGCACTGCTAACAACCGTGGCCGTCGGCGTCGCAATGCATACTTATCAGGCACATTCAGACATATCTCCTTCAAAACACCAGCATTACACATTTTACCGCGCAACAGCTTAAAAATATACGTGGTAAAAGCCAGGTCCCTTCCTGTCTCCAGTTTGTTGTACCCAACCATGCCAATTAAGAACGAGGTTGGGTACATCAACGGATAGAAGAGGTAGACCCCGTAAAGTTTCATATACAAATACCTGATAAATTTGTTCTG
Organism: Conistra vaccinii; assembly: GCA_948150665.1. Taxonomy (NCBI): domain Eukaryota; kingdom Metazoa; phylum Arthropoda; class Insecta; order Lepidoptera; family Noctuidae; genus Conistra; species Conistra vaccinii. The sequence continues at coordinate 15,065,334 of OX411323.1, forward strand.
TATGCGTTCCAACATAAGACTATATTTAATCTCATGTGGAGCCCATGACAGCATTACACTCAAGTTGAGTTCTTATCAGAGCATTATACAATGTTGTTACCGCTGTAATGTTTGTAAAACCAGATGCCCGACGGAGTATGAAACCCAGGCTTCTATATGATTTTTTACAAACATTTATAATATGTTCACGAAATGTGAACTCGGTGTTCAGGCGCACCCCCAGATCGCGTACCTTTTCTATCCGCTCAATTGGCGTGTCATCTAACGCATACCCGTGATGATGTGGCACTCTCATTCTACTAAGGTTATAACCGAGCATTTTTTAACATTAAATTGCAGCTTATTCTTCCTGCTCCACTCTGCCACACTATCTATATCACGCTGCAACCGTGCACAGTCACTCAATTTTAATTGCCATAAGCAACTTAAGATCATCCGCGAATAATAGACAAGTGGCAACCCTGACAACCTCAGGCAAGTCATTTATCATAATAATAAAGTTCAAGGGACCCAGATTGCTTCCCTGGCTTACTCCTGACCTCGTGTAATAAGGCTCGGATTTATAACCAGCATATTCTACAAACTACCGTCGATCTCTCAAGTAGTTAGCAAATAACTGCAGTAATTTGGGAGTATATAATATTATGACGGATGATCGAAAAATCGAAGAAAGTTTATTAAAACCTTTGACACTACATTTACTAATCTTTACTGCAATCTAAAAGAAATTGTGGTCACCCTATTTCCTGAGTCAGAGAATAAAAATAAAACTCGATTTTCTCATACAATAAAGGGTCTTTTAATTTCTTTCTGGTATCCAATTTGTTGCACAATTTTTTTCACAAAAAGAGGCAATTTTGTACTTTTCTTATCTTTCATACGATAAGCGTAATAAACCGAAAACAAAAGTAATGGAGGACTGAGGGCCCGAATTTTATTCAAGGTCATAACCTTCAAACAACAATAAGTGGTGACCTGTTCTTGCTTTCACAAATTTTCACAATTTATTTAGTAGCGTATAGGATTTCAAACAGTAGCTGTAAGTTAATTATTTCATTTTATTTGCGTAATAAACTTTTACGTGTATGAGAATTGAGGGCCCATTTTGTACGAAGATATACAAAGTAGGACAGTGTTTTGCGATAATATCTTGTTTTCACAAATTTTGTTTGGCATTAGCTTAGATTTTGGCATAAAGACTTTTTCTGTAGGGTCCATAGTTTATCAGGTTCAGGTGGGCCCTCAATCCTCTATGTGAGAACTGAGGGCCCAACTTTACAGACTATAACTCGGTTATTTGACTTTCACAAAATCTGATTCCATAATTTTCACAATTCTTTGGGAATCTTCACTAAATCCTAAGCACATTTTCAAAGAGTTTTAACAAAGTGGGCCCTCACACCACACGCACATAAAATTGTCGAAACAAGAATTATAAACTCTAGATCAAAATTTTACGAAATATTCGACTTGGAAGTTATGGTGAGCATCAAGATGACGGGACCATGCCCCCAATTTAAAATGCATCACATTCAAGAGTTAGTACTACATATGTACTAATTGTACCCTAAACAAGACATTTGTACCTCTAAAGGTAAAGGAATTATGTCAAGATTTCCCTGGTCCCGCCACTTTGATATCAAAGTGGCGGGACCTTTTGGATGCGCTATTCAGAGGCAAGTAATACACACCCGAAGACTTAGTACTACATTTGTACTGGTATATACTCAGTTTTCAATACAATTGTAAGTGCCAAATTAAAGTTATGTGATTAAAACATTGGTCCCGCCATTTTGATGATTCATGTTATCGCTGAATTCATATGAAAAACGTTAAAACTCGTGCAAAATCAAATGTGGAAACTTAGTACGTCATACGTACTTCATCGTGTGTAATTTACATATTCGTAACCTAAGTACATCAAAAATTATCTATCATTCGTAGTTTTCTTTGAAATGGTCACATCTATGCAAAAATGAAAAAATGGTTTTGATAATGATACACACATCAAAAGTGTCTAGGGATCAACATATATTTTTGCAATAACTTTTCTCCTGATTGATATTAATTAAAATTTTCTTTAAGGATTCATCAAATAAAGTGTTTTCGTTTGTCACAGTAACGATAAACCAAGTCACCTTTGCATTAATAAAGAAATTTGCCATTTTCCTAATAAAGGGATTTTTGACATTTGAACCACTAACATTAAAGTTCGAAAAAAAGACTGAAATAACAGTTTTCTTTAAAATTTTATTGGGTAACTTAAACAATTAATAATCCGTGTTTCTACCGCGAACACTAACAACACAAGAACATCGGTTTGGCATACTCAAAATGAGTTCATCCAAATCACGCTGTGGAATGGCCGCCCATGTTCGTTGCAACAACAAAAAAAGGTCTTCTTGCGACTGGATACCCTCCATATTCGGCAGAGCTCTTCTCTGTAGCATATCCCATGCATGCTCAATCGGGTTCAAGTCTGGCGACTGAGCAGGCCAGGGCAGGACATTGATGTTAGCTGCGGCGAGAGTCTGTCTTACAACTCTTGCGGTGTGCGGTCGTGCATTATCATGCATTAACTGAAATAAGGGACCGATTTGCACTTGTAGAGGAACGATGACGTCTGATACAATCGTCTCAGCATAAATTTGAGCGTTGAGGTTGCCTCTGATCCAAATCAACTCAGTTCTTCCGCCGATCCAAATACCCGCCCATACCATGATGGTTCCACCACTATAAGGATGGACTTCCTGGCAGGATTTTAATCGCTGTTGGCGTCCAGGGGTTCTCCAGTGTCGTATACGTCTTGTATCCGGTCTCATACCAAAACGAGACTCATCAGAAAAGCACACGAAACGCCATTGTTCTTCTGCCCAATTTCTGTGTTCAAGAGCCCATTGATATCGAATCCTACGATTGTGCATTGCTATAGGTGGTACCCGTAGCGGTCTTCGGGAATGAAGGTTCACTTCATGCAAGCGGTTTCTGACTGTTTGGTCGCTAATTAAGTTCCCTGAAGAGTGATGAAGCCTCACGGCTAACATCATGGCGGTTATTGTTGGAGCTCTTCGAGCTAAGATTTGAATGTATCGGTCTTGTCTCCGTGTGGTGCAGCGATACCGTCCTCCATGGCGCTCAGCCACGGTACCAGTGCTTCGGTAACGTGTCCAAAGTCGACTGATAACACTCTGACTTGTATTCAGAGCTAAAGCCACAGTACGTTGCCGGGAACCAGCTTCTATCATTCCCACGGCTCTGAGCATTTCTTCCCTGCTTAAATGACGTCGCTGCTCCATAATAACGTTGGTTTTAATCAGTAGTAGGGAAACAGTAGCACTAATAATGTCTTCAATGCGTTGTATGTTTTTATAGGGAAAATATTGACAGCTGATTTTCATCTTTTACTCGAATTTGATTCACAGTTCCTGATTCAAATTATGAAATGCACCAAAAAGGATCCATATAAATTTATAAAATCATAAATTTATTACAAAGCCACATCTCAATCTCAAGAAATCCGCATAAAAATGCTTGATCCCTAGACACTTTTGATGTGTGTATATATCGCCGTCCCCGGCGAATAAAACGGTAATCGTAAAAACTAAATTTTACAGGAAAAATAAAAAACTGTTTTTCGTGAATAACTAAATAATTAATACACTTATTGGGATCGTTCAAATACCAAAAGAAAGGTGATTTTTTACAAAACAATTGTATACTGTATTAAATAATATAACGTTCTCAGAAATAAAGTTATTAACGAAATTAAAACTACCATGAATTAAAGGCACAAACTTAAACGGTAAAGCAACACTACGATATTATTCGCGTAAAATCACGTGTTATACGTTAGCGTAATAATGCATTGCTATGTTATTGGTTGATAAATTGTGATAGGATCTCATATCGTAATGTACTATTACCATTTTATTCGCTGACAAACAGTCAATTACAGATTACTGTAATAGCAACTTACGTGTGTATTCCATGGAAAATTGATTATACTAACTGTAGGCAAGTATTGAATACCGAATCAATATTTTGTACGTGTGCACGGTAATTTTCCAAGTAATAAAAGAAATCTGTCTAATAATTGTTTATTTATTCATAATTATTAACAAATTTTTATAAAATCAACGAATTAGGAAGTTTCTACTTTAATTTAGTACTTAATTCTTATTTTTTAGTGAATATCAGGTTGGCGGGTGTAATTTTCAGAAATGGTCGAAATATATCAAAAGATTTAGTACCTAATTAGTACCTAATTGTACCACTAGTGAAATAATTTGTACCTCGTGGGATCGCAAGTTATTGCAATAGTTTTATACACCCGCCATTCTGATATCAGAATGGCGGGTGTATTTTTGTGTAGCCGAGATTACTGAGAAGTTAGATATAAAACATACATGGATATTTAGTACCTAATTGGTACCTCTCTAAACATACCTTAAGTCAAAGAAATCTCATCGGAATTCGGCAGAAATTGAAAAATTCATATTTTTATACAGAGTGTTATTTTCTTACAGATATGTTGCTTGTTTGACACAAAGAGTACGAGAGCTCACGACCAAAACCATGTCGCATCGTTTTACGGCCTATACCGTAAAAAATCGTTAGTTTAGTAGACGGTTCTGAGCCCGACTGGATGGAGGTCCATTATTAAAATTTCAACCTGTCTCTTAGCAACCTGATTCTATTTTATTTTAAATTAATCTTTTGTATGGTTACCAAAAACCTGTTTTCAGACATTTTAAATGTCACGTAGAATTCCAAAAAGGAAAAGAACGTTTTGGAGTCACCCGTAGTTAACGCGCGGTGCTTGTTACGCTCCTATCTCTTACGACCTTTGATCAACAATTTGTTGATCGAAGCTTACGACAACGATGATGAGTGATTAAAACGATGATTAAAACGATGTTTTTTTAATTCAATAAGCTGCATTTTTCAAACATTATTTCAGTTTCCTTTTGTCCAATTTATTTAAAAACTTCTTCAATATCAATTCGATGGTTTCGGGTTAGCTCTATGATAATCGTACGTAAATACTCCGCAATATGATTTTTTCATCATTTCTGATTATGGAAAAGTTGTCTGATTAGTAGTATGATACACAAAATTTGTCTGATATATTTTTTTTCTACATTTGGGCAACTTTTTTGTTCATACCCAAGAGTTTTCAGACAGACAGACATGCTATGTTACCCACTGGAAAAAATATTCAACACGTTAAAAATGGATTCAACACATAAGTTACTCACATTTCTGAAAAATGATTTATTCGCATCAACTGACCAATGTTCACTTGAAAACAAGATTTTCAGGCTATGGCTTTATGCGTAATTTTTTATTTCCTCGAATGGCCTCCTGGGTACGTGTGATGCTACTGGTCTGAAAATTGTGTTTTTGGTATCTAAAACCTATTGTTCAACTACATTCCGAAAATCAGGCAAATTACTATGATAGGTACAGTTCGGTTTTTTTTTTCACATTGAAAAAGCGGGTAGGTCAGGCGAGCGAGACGTGAAGAAATTCTCAAAAAGGGGTTTTTGATTCAGAATAAGCAAAAGATTTTATACGGTTTTGGTCGTAAAGCGATGAGGTAAAAATTTTAGTCATGAGCTCTCGTACCAGTTGAGGAAATCGGGGATTCTTGACTATAGGGATACTTAGCATCAGGTGGAATGACAGCTCACTTCACCTACATGAACAAAATAATGATTGTTAGCATTTCTATGCCACTTGTAGTTCTACAATATGGTTCTAAAAGTGAACCAGATTATGGATTCAGTTTGCATAGGAAATGGTTCTATGTAAAGCTGTAAGCTGCAAATTTTCAAGGTTCTAATATTGATTTAATAATAGCTTTACATATCGTGTACTTGACTGAATATATCAAACAATTCAAGAGTCTTATTATTATTTGTAAACAAAAGAACGCACGGACACAAATACAAAAAAATGATTTTTTATCTCATCTATTCAGAAAGAGCTAGTTTATTCTTCGTAAACAGGTATAGTTCGATTCAAAATTAATGGCGGCTCAGAAGTTAGTTGCTCTTGCTCACTGCGCAGTACCTCACCCCTCACCCCCGCTGATACATGAATTAGTTACTGCGCAACGACTCGCTCATGTTCCGAGTTTCCGACCCGCCATTAAGTTTGAATCGGGCTGTACTAACCCATTCAAGGCGGGTAAAAAAATCGCCCTTGTTATGTACGGGAGGGCGGTCTAAAGGAATAATGCTGATAGGCCTCGGACGCATCTCATATTGAAACACTTTGACGCCGATCGGCTTTTCCGTAAATGAAAATGATTTCTAGCATGTTGTGACAGAATTTTATTGAAGCTGATCAGTCTATGCCATGTGCATGTGCTGCGTAGGTACTAAGTGGCCAAGTTGCATTTTGTGTATAATTAATTTTATTTTGTTACTAACAGTCTATTAAAAATACTGGCGATTTTCTATTTACCATTAATATGGCTAGAAATAGTAAGTGAATTTGAAGATAAACATTATTTCATATTATATTGAGACTCAGGTCGGCTATCTGCAAACAGATATCAAAATTATGGGCAATTCGCTTATGATAAATGTAAACTAATATTTAAGATACCTACCTACTAAGACCTATGATTGTCATTCATGATTTAGTGTGTAACGTGATCTAGAGGCAGATTGTTTTTTAAGAAAATTCATCTGCGAATATACCTACATACCTTTTTCTAAAAATTTTAACGTCATGTGTTTTCAGGCAACTAAATGACATCCCGGTCAGCCGGTGGAACGAGACCTGCTGCGGTCTATTCTGTAAAAAAATTACCATGAAATGAGCTGTCATTCCCCTTGATGCTAAGTATCCCTGTAGTCAAGTATCCCCGGTTTCCTCTGTTGTGTTTCTTGTGTCAAACAAGCAACATATTGTAACACTCTGTACAAAAAAAAAATATTTTTCAATTTCTGCCGAATTCCGAGGAGATTTCTTTGGTTTAAGGTATGTTTAGAGAGGTACCAATTAGGTACTAAATATCCATGTATGTTTTATATCTAACTTCTCAGTAATCTCGGCTACACAAAAATACACCCGCCATTCTGATATCAGAATGGCGGGTGTATAAAACTATTGCAATAACTTGCGATTCCACGAGGTACAAATTATTTCACTAGTGGTACAATTAGGTACTAATTAGGTACTAAATCTTTTGATATATTTCGACCATTTCTGAAAATTACACCCGCCAACCTGATATTCACATTTTTTAAGAGGCATTTACTCTGGGTAGCTCTAAGCCTCGTTATCCACATGTTCAGAGAGTTTAGAGTCTGAATGTTCGCTCGGGTTAGCCTCGCAGCTCGTGAGGGAGTCATAAAACGCATGGTAGTGCTGTGGGAGTACACAAACTTAATAAATCTGCATGTAACACTTTACTTAAAGGTATTTGCTGATCATGAGCTTGTTTTAAATGCCCATTTTATTTGGTTTTCTTGAGCGTCATTTAGCCAGTGTTTTCCAGAAATAAGTAAGGCTTTTTATGTTGGAAAAGTCACGCTGGTTCATTTCATGCTTCGTCACTTTTGCATTAACCCTGTATGCACTATGCAAGTGCACCCAAGGACAAGGTGCAGGAGAGTTGTAGAACATGGAAACAAAGCATATCGGCTTTATGAGTTTGGGTGGCTATAGTGGATTGATAACTTTGAGAAATGGAAGAACTATGTCCCTTGACTGACCAATGTTATATAATATACCTACACGGATAAAATGGCATGGGGTAACTTGCACACTCAATAATGGGCCCCCGGAAACTGTCGCTAGCACATAGTAACGTAGCGACAAGGGGGCAACATGTCCTGAGGTATTTGAGGAGAGGAGAGGTATTCCACGGCTATCAGGACAATCCCATAGCCCGGAAGATGGTCAAGATCCCTACCAGCATCATACTGGAATACTTTATTCCTCTGAGCACGTTTGCTCTTGCGAATCTCCACTCAAGCTGGCCAATAAAGGCGAGAAAGAGGTGTGAGCTCTGTTTCTCAGTAGTGTTCACTCTAGCCGGCTAATAAAGGCAAGCCATAGGTGAGGAATAACCCTCCTCGCGGAAGGTAGGTTCCGTGGGGTCGCTGCTGCCCAACATCTAGCCACATGCTACCCTGCGGGTTTATGTATCTCTCTTGGTTTGGCTCCTCACCCTAGACCTGTCTCGGTAAAGTGTGTGCGTTACGATTGCTCCGCCAAGTTATCCAAACAAAAAAAAACTTCGCCCAAAAAATTGTCGGAATTTGTCAAAATCGAAGGGAACAAACCAAAAATTTGTCAAAGTAGAAATAAAGAAGATACAAGGGTTTTAAGTTGGCCGCGCGAACGTAACGTGGAGGATTGCGCGGCCATGGAGATCTCAGCAACTACTTGGGTTAGAGATCTATTTTTTTTTGTCAATTGAAGACTGAATTTGTCAAAAATTGTCGAAACAAGAATTACAAACTCTAGATCAAAATTTTACGAAATATTCGACTTAGAAGTTATGGCCGCGCAATCGTGCACTTGTTGTTTCTTGATTGTTGATTATTTCTTTAAAACTTAAGACTTCATACGGTTAAACTGTTACAAGAAGAAAGGCCTTAATTTGTCAAAACTAACGAAAGCAATAAATTCTACTAAAGTTTAGTTAAACAGACGAAATCAGTCCATAACAAAGAGTACGTGGCCGCGCGATCGAAACGTTACTTTGTACACTGATATCTCACTATCTATAATTGCTAGGATTTCGGTGTGAACATCCAATTATTCGACATATTAACCTAATTAGAATGACATATCGTTTTACCCTCAGAACGGTTTTTAAAGCGTGTAATCTCAAAAATATGTTATCTCATACAATGTTCGAGCAGGGTAACCATAATTTCGATTTGATTTGGGAATAAGTACCTCTAACTGGAGACTATATTGGACAACATCTAGTAGTAAAAAATAAAAAATCTAATAATAATAAATATTAACAGTCACGAGAAATGTCAAAAGACAAAAAATAATTATTGAATAAAAAACTTGTTTATTTCAATAATATGTTTATTCATCACAGCTTACACAATTTTGCGCTCTCAACCTGACAATCATATGATTTCACACTCGCACAACTGCTGGGCAGCCGACAACCCCGGCCGAATGATAGCCGCTTGGTTGCCGAGAGCGGCCACGGGTAATAATAATAATAATTTGATTATTGATATAGCGGTCCCGCATGACGAGAACCTCGTGAAAGCAGAAAAAGATAAACAGATTAAGTATCTTGATCTGGCTCGCGAGGTTGTCGACATGTGGGATGTGGATCCATACAGCAGTCATTGTGCCGATAGTCGTGACGGCCAATGGCATAATAGCCAAGAGCCTCGACCAACACCTTAGGAGGCTCTCGTTAGGCAGCTGGATCAAGGGCTTGATCCAGAAAGCGGTACTTCTGGACACGGCGCGTATAGTTAGGAGATTCCTCTCTCAGAAGCCCTGACCGTGACCACCGGTAGCTTGGACCATGTTCCCGATACCGGTGGGCTACTACACACATCAACACGGGCAAAAGATATTTTTAAAAAAGCGAATTACTATCAATGTGTTAATTATTTATATGACATGTATATATTTAAAAGATACGTTATTATTCTACCATTTTTTAATAATGGTTAAGGTACTTCGATTAAAATTTCAGGATTTTATGGAAAAAAATGAAGCATAGACGGAAACCGTATATGAATTAACTTTTAATTTATGAGGAAAACTGAAAAATATTGAATAATCATTTAATTTGTGTTTATAAACTTGAAGTTAGTAGTCTGATAAAGCGCCCATGATGTTCATAACACATCGGCAACGATTCGGCATGCTCAGAACAAGGTTGTCAATGTCTTGCTGCGGAATATTGTCCCATGTCCTTCTGAGGTGCGCAAAAAGTTGATCTTCTGTAGCCAGATTTTCAGGAACTTCCTTCAGAGCTCTTCTTTGCAGCATATCCCACGCATGCTCAATGGGATTTAGATCTGGCGATTGAGCAGGCCAGTCTAAGGCCCCAACATTGTGTGTATGTAACCAAGCTGCTACCGTTCTCGCCGTGTGTGCCCGGGGATTGTCGTGCATGAGCAGGAAATCTTGCCCCATTTGTGTTCTGTGGGGCAAGATTACGGGCCCCAGCACCTGTTGGACGTATCTTTCTGCTGTCATATTGCCCCGCACCCAAACGAGATCCGTCCGTCCTCCAAGACGAATTCCTGCCCAAACCATAATTGTTCCTCCTTGGTATGGGTGAACTTCCTGAGGGTTCTGAAGACGGCTCCATCGTCCAGGAACTCGCCAAACACTTTCGTGAATCTGGATGGAAGCCGAAACTGGATTCATCCGTGAACAGCACATTGGACCATTGCTCACGGCCCCAGTCCACGTGGTTCCGAACCCATTCTAATCGTCGTCCACGATTGCCCCTCCGTAAAGGTGGGACCCGGAGTGGTCTACGAGAGCGTAGATTGCTTTCATGCAGTCGCCTTCTTACAGTTTGGTCACTCACAAGCACTTGGTGTTCCACTCGCAGCCTTTGGACCAATTGAGTCGCCGTTGCATTTGGTTGAGCTCGCGCAGTAATTTGCAAAAATCGGTCAGTCAAATAATAATCGGGGGCTTATCCGAATTTACCTGTTTTAGAATCAATTTTGAGCTCAGAATAAATATTTCGTAATTATATTATAGTTTTAATTCATAATATTGTTTTCAAAAGTGTGATTATTTCTATGCAATATGATGACGTTTAATTGTCATCTTACAATAGTGTTTGACACATTAAAAATTATTATCGATAAAATTATAGTCGAATAGAACTTTTTATCGTCATTAATGAAGAAGTTTTAATAAAACACACGTTTCTAAGATTTTAATCAGATTCATCCATGTTACCTACTACATTTTATATTCACTCCCCATCGAACTGTCTTTGCTACTATCATATCCTACATTAGCAAACACAATAAACAATGTGTCCGGTATTGGTTGTATACTAATATAAAGATAAATAACTTTCACTCTAGCAACAATAATGAACATTAGAAAAAAATTACTGTTTAAAAAAAAGTGCTATAATAAAACGATGAATTGTATTAGCGGAGCTAGCAACACAATTTTTTTTTCTCGAAACCGTGATTTTATCGTATTGGCTCTGTGTAAACAACTTTCAGTTTTGAATACAAAAAGTCACGATAAAATGTCGTTCTAAAATGTCGATGGCCTAAAATAATAGATTCGATAAATATAGCTGTAGCAGTAGGTACGTCACTTGACAATAAAGTACGGCAATTGTTTCTTCATATGTAGCTGTCAATATTTACGGATCTTCATGAACGGTGAGAAATATCCAAAACAAAAGAATATGGTCACAGTGTAAGCGAATCAGTAAGACCATTTTTAGCCCATTCTACTTACAGAGATATCCAAAGTTGTAAAAAAAGGCAGCAGAATATACTTCAACATTTTTTTTTATCAATCGCACTAATAAATAAATAAAGATCGTAGGGAACTTGATTGGAGTAGGTTGTTGTGCTGGCGTCTGTACAGACGCCAGCACAACAACCTACTCTAATCTGTCAAATTTTTCCAATCGACATTGAACCTTATTCTTTAGCGATAAAGTTGAAAATCTATTAAAGAAATTTGACAGGTAACTTGATGTGCTGGCGTCGGTACCTAGCACCTAAACATAGATGTTTATTTTTATTAAAACCACAGATGACAGAAGTAGCCTAAAATTCATGATCTTCTGTGTACCTTCTACGAACTATCCCATAACACTATATCGAAATGTTATCATTTTGTTTCTTCCATTAATAAAATGAATTGATTGATTATTACAACACAGCACATTAGCTGATAACGACACCAACCCGACATCGAAACGATGTCTGCGATCAGATAATCGGATACGTTTAGTGCCTACCAAACGCTTTTACATTGTGTTGTTATTGTCACCTATATCGTCGCAAACAGCGACCGACACCGATATCGGCACGACACCTACCGGTGAAGACACAGTGCGGTGACAGAAGCGGCATTCATACACTTGAACAAACTTTTTCAGACTGCGGACTTCGAGACGATGACGATTCTTAGTACTGTGGTGCGTCCGTGTCGCGATGGTCATCGATATTCACCAATATCCTAGGGTCGATAATAATTATAGCGGTATCGAATCGATGTCGGTATAACTGCCGACATTTTGGTATCGGGTTGGTGTCTGTTAATGAGAAAACACCCAATAACTACACAGGACATTTTAAGTAACCATTTTAGTTCACTACACCGTAGGTCCCGTAAAATGTAAACCTAAGAAAAAAAAAACTGGGCAGTCTGGGACTGCAGATTGAAGTGAAAACTAAGTAACGCCATTTCACGAAAATGTCAGGAGTGTATGTGGCTTGCTGTCAGTACAAAAACGAAAGCTGTAGCTCCATTACAAAAAATCCAAAAAAATAAAACAGAGTGCGCTGTCAACAAAAACTTGAACATTAACGTTGTGCATTTCTACTCTTCCTCCGTCTTATGAATTTTCGATCATCCATCCCAAAAAAAGTGCACAACGCCGCTAAACAAGTTTTCACTTTAAAAATCGAACCTAAATTTTCTTAGGTTCGGTTGATTAGCTTTTGCTAGGTCAGTTGATCAACTGCAAATATTTTATGCTGTGGCATGGATTTTCCACGAAATCTTAGGCAGTGCATCGTAAATAAATACGTCGCTCTGCATTTGGGGGAGGCAGAGGTAGCCTTTCAAAGGCCTACAGGCCCGGAAAACATAGCCTTAATGATTTGTAATGCCACAGAAGAAAAACAAGTAGGTACAACAAAATATTTATATTTTAAATTTAAATTAAAAGATCGATGAATGGTGTTGGCGTCGAAACAAATCGGGCAATGGTTTCGTTCAAGGCACTATGCACTGCTATTTGAATTTAAAATAGTTTAATTACTGACCTATTGGATCACTCTTTTTTACATTTTCGTACCGTTTATCAAGTGTTAAAACGGAAAAGTATAAAATAAAAAATTTAGTTTCAAAAACTGTAACCCGACTACGGGAAAATAAAAGTGATCTCAAAAGTACGAAACAAGAAAATCTTTTAGACAGAAATCAAGACATAGGTACAAAAATGGTCAAGACAAAGCCGTTGTCGCATGCCATTATAATTTTGTTGGTGTTCCTGGCACCCACATGGTATACAGGCATGCGACCACGGCTTTACCTTGACCATTTTTGTACCTATGTCTTGATTTCTGTCTGAAAGATTTTCTTGTTTCGTACTTTTTAGATCACTTTTATTTTCCCGTAGTCGGGTTACAGTTTTTGAAACTTAATTTTTTATTAAATCTGTCACGCGATTTTTTGTATTGTTGCTAAACTGCGAGGCAACGCGCTCGTAGCGCTACCCGTGGCCGCTTTCGGCAACCAAGCGGCTATCATTCGGCCGGGGTGGTCGGCTGCCCAGCAGTTGTGCGAGTGTGAAATCATATGATTGTCAGAGTGAGAGCGCAAAACTGTGTAAGCTGTGATGAATAAACATATTATTGAAATATACAAGTTTTTTTATTTGATAATTATTTTTTGTCTCTTGACATTTCTCGTGACCCTGGGGTCCCGGACCTTTGGAAGGCGTACGAGGGGCCGAACGTTTTAAAGAAATGAGGCGCCAACCGACGATTATCGCTGTATGCACTATGCAAGTGCACCCAAGGACAACCCTGGGTTGATGTAGGACTATTGCAGGATATGGAACCAAATATATTGGACTATGGCCCCTGCCTGATCAATGTTAATAATTATTATTATTAGTACTACTAGATGTTGTCCAATATCGTCTCCAGTTAGAGGTACTTATTCCCAAATCAAATCGAAATTATGGTTACCCTGCTCGAACATTGTATGAGATAACATATTTTTGAGATTACACGCTTTAAAAACCGTTCTGAGGGTAAAACGATATGTCATTCTAATTAGGTTAATATGTCGAATAATTGGATGTTCACACCGAAATCCTAGCAATTATAGATAGTGAGATATCAGTGTACAAAGTAACGTTTCGATCGCGCGGCCACGTACTCTTTGTTATGGACTGATTTCGTCTGTTTAACTAAACTTTAGTAGAATTTATTGCTTTCGTTAGTTTTGACAAATTAAGGCCTTTCTTCTTGTAACAGTTTAACCGTATGAAGTCTTAAGTTTTAAAGAAATAATCAACAATCAAGAAACAACAAGTGCACGATTGCGCGGCCATAACTTCTAAGCCGAATATTTCGTAAAATTTTGATCTAGAGTTTGTAATTCTTGTTTCGACAATTTTTGACAAATTCAGTCTTCAATTGACAAAAAAAAATAGATCTCTAACCCAAGTAGTTGCTGAGATCTCCATGGCCGCGCAATCCTCCACGTTACGTTCGCGCGGCCAACTTAAAACCCTTGTATCTTCTTTATTTCTACTTTGACAAATTTTTGGTTTGTTCCCTTCGATTTTGACAAATTCCGACAATTTTTTGGGCGAAGTTTTTTTTTGTTTGGATAACTTGGCGGAGCAATCGTAACGCACACGGTAAAGTAGGTAAACTCTACCGCCACAGACCTAGAGTTCAGTACCTCTACCATGAGTTGCCATCGAAATTTACTCGCTAGCGCTAGCGTATTAACCCGTTCAGTGCCGGGAAGGTTCACCTAGTCGCATATGGATTATGGAATACCGGGAGCCCTCGCGGTGGGCTCATTTTAAATGCTGTTTTTTCTTAGCGAATACAGCTGGCATTATAAACTGTGATAGTAAAATCTGATATTATAATTTATAATTTAATTACTCGTATCAATAAAAAAATTGCTCACTGTTACAAATATTCACACAAATTAACTTCGTTTTACAGTGGTTAATAATACGGTTTTAAACCTAATGCCGTAGACTGTCAGCGATGGTTAACTTTAGCGCAAACGAAATGCCGGTGACCCTCCCGGAGGGTTTACTTCCAATATGTATGGCGGCATGACGTATGAGCTCTATGAAAAGCGGGTGGAGTTGGAAGTGTTGACGTAGATCAAACTGATTTCGATAATGCTCGCACCATGAGTTTTACGGAGTCTCATGCAGGCGCTAAGGTAAGCTCGATAGATCGTGTCACCTACAGTGTGACCATTTCATAAATGGCGAATCTGCCACACACTGGGCAAAAAAACTGCCAAAATCTGCCACACTTGGCGCCAAAAATATGCCTTCATGGAAACGGAAAAAATACACACAAATTCAATGAAATATCATTAATCAACAAAAATATTTAACAATTTTCTTATGCATTATTATACCTAATAATAATAAAAAAAGGAAAATTCTAATAAGGTTATGTGAATTTCCTTGAAGTCTTTTAAATCTGCCAAAATCTGCCACTTTTGTAAATCGTCAGCAGGATCTGCCACAGCCAACATTTTGGAGCGAAATCTGCCAAAATGGTAGAAATCTTCCACACTGGTCGTCTAGCTAACTTCACTCTTATGTTTTGTTTCTATCTTTCTCAGTAATAAGAAGAGGGAACGGCTCATATGATCAAAACGTCACATAAGTAGTGATGTGTCGGGAGAATATTCTCACACGGAGAATATTCTCGGATCGAGAATGTTCTGCAATATTCTGGAATAATTATTCTGTTCGACGGAGAATATACCAGAATTTAAAAATGGAAGTAAAATTGCTAAATTTTAATACAATAAGTTTCGATTTCAAGGTCTAAAGTAAACTTCTATTGTTGTTATTTAATACTTTACTCGAAAAAACGTTACTGTATTATGTTTCGGACTGGAAATGGCGCCGATTCTCTTGTACACCGAACTAAACTATCACTAAACACTATGACACACTTGTGTCACTTTAGTCTATTTCAGAATGGGAAATCCTCGTTTGACAGGACTAAACTAAATTTTGGTCATTTTTTGTCTAGTTTAGAGGCATTTGTGACAAGAAAATCGGCACCAATAGCGACTCCACGTGGTACTTATTTGCCCTACCCCATGATTTTTTTTAGAGTTGGAAGGGCGCTGGGGGGCACTCTCGACGTGTTTTATATGTAAGTTTTCACTTTTTGTATGGAAAATATGAAAAATGTTTGCTTACATGATGAGTTTTAAGGGTTTATGAGTTTCATAAAGGGGGTCGAAATTTTCATTATTTTTGCGATAGGGCACACTATTTTCGAAATATTAGCAAAAGAAAAGAAAAAAAAGACAGTACTGTTTTTGCATCCGAAGTCGAGGTGTTGGTGTGATTTTTAAAACCCATAAACCCTTAAACTCAACATGCAGGTAATCATTTTTAAAATTTTCCATGATATTCTTCATATTTTCCATACAAAAAGTGAAAAATTTCATATAAAACACATCGGAAAAAACCCCCAAAACTCAACATGTAGGTAATATTTTTTTATATTTTCCATACAAAAAGTGAAAAATTCCATATCAAAACACGTCGACGCTGCCCCCCTGCGCGCCTCCGGCTCTAAAAAAAATTCCCAAGGTAGGGCAAACAAGTACCACATGGAGTCGCGATTATCAAATTCGATTTTAGTTGCGTCAAAATTATTTTTGATTGTTATTTTGTTTATAATTATTTGAACCATAAACCTTTCTTATAATGTTGTTTTCTTATTCATTTTATTAATGCTGATTATTTTAAACTCATAAAGTTCGTTTTAATACAGAAATCATACTTTAACATAACTACCTTAGGAAATTTAAGAGAATTTATGAGAATTTTCTCGAAAATATTCTCGGGAATGTTCTGGCTCAGGAGAATTTACTGAGAATTTAAGATGTGGTGTAGTTTATTTTAAACTCAAACTTCGTAAAACGTTCAAATGCACTAAAAACTATTAGTCTAAAAAAAATACCGATTCAATACAGTCATCCAATTTTTAAATTCTCATAAGTTCCCTACCAAAAGAATGTTCTCGAGAATTTAACAGCAAAGTTCTCGCAAGCAGAATATTCTCGAGAATTGCCCATCACTACACATAAGGTATCGCTATGGTAACAATGTTATGACAGTCAATAAATATCATGAAACAATCCGACTAAATAGAAAGGTTGGCGGTTAGTGCACCTTTTTATGGTATTTAGGGGTTTTTGAATTTTTATTCCTTATAGGTAATAATTATTTACCTCTATTCAATTTGTAATTTTGTTGACAATGTGTGATTCGCGGCGTTATTTATTTAAATTTAAAATGAACCATGTTTACAATAATAGTGTTGCGGACGGCAGAGGTACCTACAGTACCGCAGGCAACCTGGGACGATCTCCCACTGATATTCGATGTGCGCTCCCTGCTAACTGACCCTAGGTGAATCCGCTGGCTGCACAACCACCACGGACCCCTGAATACGTACCTAGGTTGGGTACCATAACCCACAGTGACCACGATGAGGACTATCTTGAGGCAGCGAAATAAAACACTGATTTACTATCTTGAATTATTCCGGAGATTTCGGCTTTTCTTGGTATGTTTCTTCTTTGGTGGCTGAGCTCCGTATTTAAGTGTATTATCTATGGCTGAACTGCGACTGAATTGCCCACAAAATGGTACGCCTTTTATAGTAAGTAAATCCGTTAGGATATTGTGGTACAAGCCGAATTCTTGGAATTGTGCATTTATTTATTTCTTATTAGAATTTCTTACAATCTTTGTAGATTATTCATATAAAACACTATACAATTAATTAACTTATGTAGTTAAAACTTTTAGAACAAACCGGTCCCGTCGGCGTCGCCGGCAAATAGAATATTTAATAAGAGAACTAAATAAGATAGTTTCTTGAAATTTACGTTCTTCCAGTCGTTGGCCTCCAAATTTTGGGACCACTAACATATTCCATGCTAAATAATCTCTTCCAGACATTATTTTGCCTTTAATAGACTCAAAAACGTATATAATTTGAATGTAAACATGTTTCACACGTCAAAATGGTAGTGAGCAACGTAACTACTATCGCAAGCGTATTTTTCGATAGCGTCTGTCGATTTAGTGACTCATGGTGCCGTTTTGTATGGTGACAGCTGAAAAACGTTAGCGACTATCGAATAGATTACGTTAGGTTTCTTACCTATCGAAAACTATAGTGCTCTTGGAACAAATTTTAATTCTTTCTGTGACCGCTAGGGGCGCTGTACAATATCTTTTCATATAAATCATTTACGGGGACGCTAGCAAGTTTTGACATTATCGAAATGTATTTGATTAACGTTAATACGCTAGCGAGTTTAACGCTAGCGAGTAAATTTTCGATTGCAACTCATGGTAGAGCTACAGGAGCGCGTAAGTTACACCACGACGTCAACGTACATATACGGTGGTGGGGTTATTTATTATTATTCTTTGAATTCCAGTTCTATGAAATATTCAGACTTCGTTTTAGCGCTTCACACTGTTGCTAATAAAATGTTAACTTAAAATAATATTCTATTTGAGATATTTAATGACAGCGTGGTGGCACTCTATTCTTTAGTTTTACACCATCAGTTTAAACATTACCAATGACATTGCATCGCATTTTGTTACTTTTTCTGGCTTCGGTAGGCAGTAGGCACTGTGAAAAAACAGCTAGGCCTGGAATCGCAATTAACCCCATTGAACACATGAAATCCACACAAAATGGAGCTTAAGGTACATCAAATAAACTATCACTATTAATGAAAATCTCTAGACTTATCTTCTCTGATGTTCATGGCTATCCATTAAAATGATTAAAAAATAATCTTTCATAGTTTACTTCGTGTAAATATTCCAACTAAAATACTTGAAGGTAATCTGTAACAGCCACGTTTAAATAATACCTATTGTTGATGTCTTCACCCAATGTAAAAAAAAAAAATTACGTCAAACATTGACAAACGGAAACCCCTTGATAGACTTTATAGGTTTAATCAATGTTTATTGTCTCTTTAAAGTTTTCGTCAAAACTCTATCGTTACAATTTATAAAATCTAATTTTAACTTCCCTTAGAAAACCCCTGACTAACCGTGTTCCATATTGTAATAAGTCTGCCGTACCCTGAACATATATGTATAAGTATTCCTCTAAACAGTATCCCCGACCTCAATGCATGCAGGAAACAAAAATAAACAGAGGCGGTAGAGTATCATTTGAGGTCTTCTAACACTGATTAGAGGGTGACGTCGAGGCATTCTTGCATCGGAGGCAGTCGCCTTATCAATATTACCTTCTTTGATTTGTAATGAAATGTATCGTAAGAACCTCAACGATTTTAAAATAAAATTGTCAGTTACCGGAATAAAATTGTAATAAGCTTTACGCAAATAATGTTAAATATTTTCCCGCGAATAAAATGGTAATAGCATCTTACTGGAAATGTAACGTATCGAAAGTATTGTAATAGTCTATAACAATTTTATTCGTTGCAAAAAGTCTAATAAGTATACATACAAATAATATTGTAAAGTTCATTATAATACACATGAAAATCTCGTAACTTCTGAAATAACCGTAGGAAAATTCTGAAAAAAATTGACAAAGTGTAATCGGACCTCTAAATATCGAATATGCAATAAAGTTAAAACTATCGTAATAGCACATTACCGTTTTATTCAATGGGGACGGCGATATTATATGTATATTGATCCAATATAAATGTTGCCTTTAGTGTTTTAATGATAAAAGTTCATCAAGTATCATATTTTAATATCGAAAATTTTATTTTTATAGAATTGGAAAGATGTATGCAGAAATGAACCAAACGAGCTTTATGATTCTGATGTACAGGGAGGAATTTTTGAACCTCACCTCGAGGGAAAGTGCGAATTAATGCTAATACCCAAACAAACAAACAAACAAACAAACAAAACACACACAAACACACAACAAACACAAATACAAACACAAACAACACAAATCCATCTACAAATACACAACACACAAACAAACAAAAACAAAACAATTACCGTATACAAACAAACAAAAAACAACAAACACAAATACAAATTCTACAAAGTAATCATTACTATTAAATAATGACAACATTTTTTTTTTTCAATATCTGTGAATGCAGATCAAAATGTCTCAAAAAGTTAAGGACCGTCTCCTAAGACCGTTTTCCTGTAGCTACAACGGTTAAGGCACGGTAGACGGTATAATAACTAAGCCATATCTTATAAATAAATGAATACAGCCGTGCGGTACGTAAACATGCGATAGGGCTGCCCGCCTCCAGCATTTTAATTACATTTGCCTACTTTGTGTTTCCATTTACTTTTGTGATTGTAAATATACTTTTTTTATCTACACAAATAAATAAAATACTTTGTGTATTGAATAACAAAACAAAACACAAATGCCCGAGGTTTTAAAACAAGCGTACCTACCGTATCATGATTCATGAACCGCCTATAACTACCTATTGCACTCGTGTCTATCACTTTCCTTTACTCTATTCACTTTATTTATTAATCCAGACATCTTTTTTTCGGGAAATAAAAGGAAATACTTATCCATTAAAAAGACACACATTATGTACCTACCTACCAGTAAGTAAAATTATTTTATAGTAAGACTATAAAATAATTTTGTTGTTGTTGTTTGTTAATAATAATAATACCTTTCAAAGTTTCCAGATAATCTAAAAAAAGTTATCTCTGGATGCGTTATTGCCAAATTCATGCAACCAAAAACAGCAACAATATATCCTACTCGTCATATTAAATATGTACCTACCTACTTGAATTTATTTTTAGTGTAAAAATCGCGCGGTTATTGTTAAAAAAACAACACACCGTTCGTTCGTCACTGCGGCACAGACGCGACTGTCTGCATACCTCGCGCATACCTCGATCGAGGCGCGTAGGTATAGCTCGCGCTTCGTCCGTTTGTATGAAGTTGGAATACCGTCTACCGTGGTTAAGGTGTGGCCCTTGTTAAGGTTGTTAACATAATACGATGAAGAACCTAACCGGGTTCTTGCTGCCCAGTGTTGGCCAAACGTTAATTGTGAAAACAATTAACAGTTAACAATTAAATTGCCAGATTTAATTACAATTAACAATTAAAATAATTAATTGTAATTGCAAGATAGACAATTAACAGTTAATTAATTGTGCTTGTAAAACTTAGCAATTACAATTAATAAATTGTTAATTGTTTGCATGTTTACAATTACAGTTAATCCTATCCTACTTCCTACTAATATTATCAGTTTATGTAGCATTCTATGTGTTTGTAACCTGGATTAACACATAGAATATTTTTAATCCCGGGAGTACATTCCCGTGCATGAGTTTTTACATTCATCAAATAGTATTAATTGTTATAATAAACAATTGACGATTAAGTTAATTGTAAATAACAATTAACTTTTTAATTGCAATTAAATTAATTGTGAACCACAATTAATGGATTTAATTGCAATTGATTTCAATTGCATCTCACAATTAAAATACAATTGAATTAAATCAATTGCAATAAAAATTGTAATTGTTTGCTTCTGCAATTAAAAAATTAATTGAATTGTCCCATTGCCCAACACTGTTGCTGCCCCGTCTCAAAAATCCACCCTGTACCTATAAGTAGTTAAATTGGATCAATATATAATAATATACATTTTTCAAAACAATTTTGGGTTGTTTCATTTCTGCATAGATGTGACCATTTCAAAGAAAACTACGAATGATAGATAATTTTTGATGTACTTAGGTTACGAATATGAAAATTACACACGATGAAGTAAGTATGACGTACTAAGTTTCCACATTTGATTTTGCACGAGTTTTAACGTTTTTCATATGAATTCAGCAATGACATGAATCATCAAAATGGCGGGACCAATGTTTTAATCGCATAACTTTAATTTGGCACTTACAATTGTATTGAAAACTGAGTATATACCAGTACAAATGTAGTACTAAGTCTTCCGGTGTGTATAACCTGCCTCTGAATAGCGCATCCAAAAGGTCCCGCCACTTTGATATCAAAGTGGCGGGACCAGGGAAATCTTGACATAATTCCTTTACCTTTAGAGGTACAAATGTCTTGTTTAGGGTACAATTAGTACATATGTAGTACTAACTCTTGAATGTGATGCATTTTAAATTGGGGGCTTGGTCCCGTCATCTTGATGCTCACAAGTTATGGCCGCGCAATCGTGCACTTGTTGTTTCTTGATTGTTGATTATTTCTTTAAAACTTAAGACTTCATACGGTAAAACTGTTACAAGAAGAAAGGCCTTAATTTGTCAAAACTAACGAAAGCAATAAATTCTACTAAAGTTTAGTTAAACAGACGAAATCAGTCCATAACAAAGAGTACGTGGCCGCGCGATCGAAACGTTACTTTGTACACTGATATCTCACTATCTATAATTGCTAGGATTTCGGTGTGAACATCCAATTACTCGACATATTAACCTCATTAGAATGACATATCGATTTACCCTCAGAACGGTTTTTTTAAAGCATGTTTAGAGATATGAGGAACAGGGTGTAAAGTTCACTCATCCACCATAGAAAAGGGAGGATCCTCCAACCAGACGGGTTGTTATGTCTGGCGGGCACTTGCCCATATGTTGATTTCGGATAGTCTTATCTATGTTATTCGCTCAGTAAACTCTAACTGCGAGATGTAGGAATTGTGTGACGTCATGTCTTTTTGTTTCGTAGTTTTTGTATGTGGCGGTCTAACCGCTACATCACTCCCCTCCGGAGACCGGAGGTCGATAGTGGGCTGAGTCTTGGATCTTGCGATGCTTCACAGTGCCAGCTGTGGTTCCAGTGAGTCGGAACCGGGTGCCGCTCAGTTCACAGTGGGTCGGAACTGTCTGCAGTGATTGCGGCGATGGTGATTGTGGTTCCAGTGAGTCGGAATCGGGTGCCGCCCAGTTCACGGTGGGTCGGAACTGTTTGCGGTGATTGCGGCGATTGTGGTGATTGCGGTGATTGAGGTGATTGCGGTGATTGAGGTGATTGCGGTGATTCCCCAGTGAGTCGGGGTGATGTGGCTGAGGGTGATGACCAGGAATGCGCGTTCGCTGCATGCTGGTGGTCAGGATACCCGTTGAAGCCGTGGGTGCTGGCTGGCTGTGTGACTCGCCTCACGAAAGCTTGCGGGAGTGATGATTATGACGTCACGCTGAAGTAGTTGCACGAAGGCTGCGTTGACGTTCATTCTCGGGGTCACCAATTTAGAGGTATGAGGAACAGGGTGTAAAGTTCACTCATCCACCATAGAAAAGGGACGATCCTCCAACCAGACGGGTTGTTATGTCTGGCGGGCACTTGCCCATATGTTGATTTCGGATAGTCTTATCTATGTTATTCGCTCAGTAAACTCTAACTGCGAGATGTAGGAATTGTGTGACGTCATGTCTTTTTGTTTCGTAGTTTTTGTATGTGGCGGTCTAACCGCTACACATGTAATCTCAAAAATATGTTATCTCATACAATGTTCGAGCAGGGTAACCATAATTTCGATTTGATTTGGGAATAAGTACCTCTAACTAGAGATTATATTGGACAACATCTAGTAGTAAAAAATAACAAATCTAATAATAATTATTATTAACATTGATCAGGCAGCGGCCATAGTTATTTCAATAATATGTTTATTCATCACAGCTTACACAGTTTTGCGCTCTCACTCTGACAATCATATGATTTCACACTCGCACAACTGCTGGGCAGCCGACCACCCCGGCCGAATGATAGCCGCTTGGTTGCCGAGAGCGGCCACGGGTAATAATAATAATAATTTGTATTGGGATCGATCTATTATCACTGACAGGACTATTGTAGCTAATAAGCCTGATATTGTGGTGATAGATCGACGAGAACGCCGTGCAATGATTGTTGATATAATTGCTGTCCCTCATGACGAGAATCTCGTGAAAGCTGAGAAAGATAAAAAAATCAAGTATCTTGACTTAGCACACGAGGTTGTCGACATGTGGGACGTGGACTCTGCAATCATTGTACCGATAATCGTAACGGTTAATGGCCTAATAGCGGAGAGCCTCGACCAACACCTCAGGAGGCTCTCATTGCGCGGCTGGGTCAAGGGCTTGATTCAGAAAGCAGTACTCCTAGACACGGCACGCATAGTGAGGAGGTTCCTCTCTCTAGAGCCCTGACCACCGGCAGCTTGGACTCTGTTCCTGATGCCGATGGGCGACTATTTTTTATATTTTTAAATGTTTTTTGTATCTTTTTTTTAAGAAATATTTAAAAATGTAATTTATATGTATTAAAATGAAATAAAAGAAAATAATAATTTGATTATTGATATAGCGGTCCCGCATGACGAGAACCTCGTGAAAGCAGAAAAAGATAAACAGATTAAGTATCTTGATCTGGCTCGCGAGGTTGTCGACATGTGGGATGTGGATACAGCAGTCATTGTGCCGATAGTCGTGACGGCCAATGGCAATGGTCACGAAAAATGTCAAGAGACAAAAAATAATTGTTAAATAAAAAAACTTGTATATTTCAATAATATGTTTATTCATCACAGCTTACACAGTTTTGCGCTCTCACTCTGACAATCATGTGATTTCACACTCGCACAACTGCTGGGCAGCCGACCACCCCGGCCGAATGATAGCCGCTTGGTTGCCGAGAGCGGCCACGGGTAGCGCTACGAGCGCGTTGCCTCGCAGTTTAGCAACAATACAAAAAATCGCGTGACAGATTTAAAAAATAAAAAGGTGGTTCACTACATACTTACATAAAAATAAAAAAGATTTAATAATTACTTTTCCTTCTGAGACAATTCCGAGATTTGTTTAAAAAAAAATCACACACGAGGTAAAATATCGCGGATTGGACAAAAAGAACCTGGCTGTTGACTGTGGCTGTTTATTTAATAAAAACGTTCACATTCAAGTCACAATTTATCAAACTTGTCTAAAATAGGTAAATTATAGGGGAGGGGCAACACAGACACCCATAGTCTGTGTTGCATTATGTCGCGTATGGCTTAAAGCAGTAATAATCCATCCGGACCCAGCTGCAACACAGAGCGGTCTGTAGTACAGCCACATTTGTTTGTATAAGGCAATACAAATGCGGATGCAACACAGACACCCATTGTCATTGCTGCATTATCTTGTGAATGGCTTAAAGCAGTAATAGTCCGTCCGAACCCAGCTGCAACACAGCGTAACGCATTTGTTGTGTGTTTGTGATGTAGCGGTTACACCGCCACATAAAAACTACGCAGCAAAGACATGACGTCACACCATTCCTGCATCGCGCAGTTATAGTTTACCGAGCGAAAAGCATAGATAAGACTATCTGAAAACAACTTACGGGCAGTTACCCGCCAGACGCAACACCCGTCTCGTTGGAGAATCCTCCCTTTTATACAGAGGATTAGTGAACGTTACACCCTGTTCCTTATACCATACTAAAGGGACACCCATAGTTTCATTATGTTACGAATCATTCGTCCGAATGCTGCTTTAATACAGTAATCATTATAGTAAATAGTATAATCATAAATATTTATCAGAAGAATGTAATAAAAAATACGAATACATTAAAATTACGTTTTATTTTTCATGAAGGACCGTAAAAAATAAAAATTGCCTGTGTGGAACTTAGCTCTACCCAAAAACTTATATCTAAGTGCTGGTAGTTTTAGGAATACATTTTGAAAATATGGCAGTTTTATATTTTCCCCAATATTTCGTGAATATCAGGTTGGCGGGTGTAATTTTCAGAAATGGTCGAAATATATCAAAAGATTTAGTACCTAATTAGTACCTAATTGTACCACTAGTGAAATAATTTGTACCTCGTGGGATCGCAAGTTATTGCAATAGTTTTATACACCCGCCATTCTGATGTCAGCTTGGCGGGTGTATTTTTGTGTAGCCGAGATTACTGAGAAGTTAGATATAAAACATACATGGATATTTAGTACCTAATTGGTACCTCTCTAAACATACCTTAAGCAAAAGAAATCTCATCGGAATTCGGCAGAAATTGAAAAATGGTTTTTTTTTATACAGAGTGTTACAATTATGTTGCTTGTTTGATACAAGAAACACAGCAGAGGAAACCGGGGATACTTGACTATAGGGATACTTAGCATCAGGGGGAATAACAGCTCATTTCACGGTGAGTTTTTTACAGAATAGACCGCAGCAGCAGTGCTATTCTGTAAAAATCTCACCGTGAAAACTTAGGCGAAGTGATGGTGGAGTGAGCTGTCAATGTCTTCTCACTGGTGCTAGGGATGACCAAGCATTACAACAACATTACAAATTACCAACCTGTGTCGACACCCTCGCGCCATCCCATCTTCTCAGCACGGCGGGCTGTGCTGGGGCGGCTGCTGCAGGTGCAGAAAGCCTCACGGCGCAAATATAATAACCTTATTGGTGGCTATATGTTTGAGCCGTTTGGGGTTGAAACATTAGGGACGTGGGGCCGAATGCTTATCGAGTAGTTAAGACATCGCCAAGCGGTTGGTCGACTGTTGCCTTTTGGGCACTTTTCACGTTGACAGCGATGCGGACGAATTTTTTGATGCCGTATGATCGTTTCCCCCACTTTTTTATATATATTATTATTATTTTATACCATTCCCCCTCTAAAAAGCTTATTTTATTCACTGAAAACAGTGAATAAAAAGCTCTTTTAATCACTATTTTGGTGTTTGAATTTAGAACACACCAATGTATTCGACCTCTATCTCAATGCTATACAACCTCCTAAACACTTTCGACTCCACCCATTTTCATAGAACTCATAACTCATCATTCCGCCATAAAAGTCTATTCGTAGTTGGAAGTGAAACCTCCGGGAGGTTTCACTTCCAACGTCCACGAGGGCTCCCGGCATCCCACGCCCAAGTAGGTGAACCCTCCAGGAGGGCTCCCGACACTGAACGTCTACATTTAAAATGAGCCCTCCGCGAGGGTTCCCGGCATTCCATATCCAAGTAGGTGAACCCTCCAGGAGGGCTCCCGACACTGAACATCTACATTTAAAATGAGCCCTCCGCGAGGGCTCCCGACATCCCATATCCAAGTAGGTGAACCCTCCAGGAGGGCTCCCGACACTGAATGTCTACATTTAAAATGAGCCCTCCGCGAGGGCTCCGGACATCCCATATCCAAGTAGGTGAACCCTCTAGGAGGGCTCCCGACCCTGAATGTCTACATTTAAAATGAGCCCTCCGCGAGGGCTCCCAATATCCCATATCCAAGTAGGTGAACCCTCCAGGAGGGCTCCCGACACTGATTGTCTACATTTAAAATGAGCCCTCCGCGAGGGCTCCCGACATCCCATATCCAAGTAGGTGAACCCTCCAGGAGGGCTCCCGACACTGAACGTGTTAACCTTTTACTAAATGTCTATTTTCGCTTAAATCTTTCTTTTTCTCGTAGTCATGGTATAAAGTATAGTATGCAACTCTTGAATAAAACGGATTTATATCGAGGGCCATGAATCACTCGCGTCGCTCAGGATTCTAACACTTGAATCACTCGCTGCGCTCGTGATTCAATCATCATGAATCACTCCCTACGGTCGTGATTCAGTCGTTAGAATCCTTCACTTGATCGTGATTCATCTATGGCCCTCGCTTTAAATCCGTCCTTTATTCATTAGTTGCATAATATACTATTATTGCTGTTAGTTTTTAAATAAAGTAAATACGCGTGTACGTACCTACAAATAAAAAATCCTTAGCCCTACCTTAGAAATTTTTTGTTGAAAACAAAATGTAGGCAATAAACTGACTTTTTAATCATATAAAAGCGTTTGTAGAAATAGATACTAATTATGTCTTAATTATGTTTCGTTCGTATTTGTTTTGATTCTAATTATTGTCTGTGAATACGAATGGGCATAATATGGACATGGCCCCCGATGATGGGAAAAAAACCTTAGTGTGATATCTATGCAGCGCCTGGCGCGCAAGCGCGCTGAAGATATCTGGGGGCCGATTCTACTAATTTGCAAATCTATAACCTCTCTACCGTTTCCACAATCGTTTGTTTTCGTTTGGTTATCGTCTGTCCCCCCTAAACCTATTCTACTATTTTTATGACAACACTGAACAGTGATTGAAACCAAAACGTAACCCAACCACAGCGGGAATGATTGCTAGTGAATGAGTGTTGCCTACAGTTCAATTAGTAAGTTTATAATGGTACCATAACAAAAAAATGGTTAAATAAGAAATAAAGTTTATAGAAATAATAAGCTCATTAAACCATATTTTCCGTTAAATTTACCACAGGAAAAGTAAAGTGTTGTTTCCATACATTTTAATTAATGTAATGTGGCAGATTTGGTTTCTAAAATTTAAGAAAACAGCCGGGGCGGTTCGAATCGCGTAAATCGAAACGGATTTATAATGTAGGGTCATTGATTTAATAAAATACATCAATGTGTAGGATGGATTTATTTTATTATAGACAAACAACGGGAATGCAGGTAGTAGCTGTTGCAGGTTATTGAAACAAAGATTCATAATTCAGTAAGATCAGATATGGTGTGTGGTATGATAAGTATTCAATGAGTTTCCTATAATTTCTGTATTAGTTCCATCTAACATGAACATCAAACTTTAATATACCGGTGCGTAGGTACGTATGCCTACGATAGCAAAAAGTTAAAGTAAATATTTACGTTGATACACTTATTCAATGCACACATAGTCACACAAGGTCAGTGTCACATTATGATGAAAAATATACAACTTTTATTATGTTATGCTGTTGTGCATCAATTACGTACCGTAGTAACGTTTCCTTATAATGAGAACAGTCGTGGTCGCAGCCCAAGATTGTGAGTGAGGGTTCAACTTGACTCAAGTACAATTTCAAGGTCCTTTACAGAACAGTAACAACCATACTTTTACTATGAAGGCTATTTCGAATCATATTTTCACGAATACTCATCGAATACGAGGTGCACAAACGCTCTGTAGGTTTCTTGTTTATAAGTTACCCTTAGTCAGTCGGCACTCGAGCTCCCCATTCAATAAACTGCACCATAAAATGCACTGGCTGTTATAAACTTGGATGATTTCGTATCTCAGCTGATGTTTGTACCTACATTGAAAGTTTTATCACTTACAACTTAATTCACGAATGCACTGATAACCTTATGAGCAAATACAACCAGATTCATACGCTTAAACCATCATTTTCATGAGAATAAATGAAATTAATCTCGTATCGATCCGGAAAAAGTAGCTTTGTATCAACTTATGTTGAACTGCTAATTTTGACACATGAACCGGGACAGTTCAGTCCCGTTTCAATCCAAGTGGGTGTCAAAATATTAGTAGAATACGAGTTAACGTCACGTTCATGATCGATTGGTTTAGCAGAATGGATTTTAAGAATGTTTCGGTCGATCGTTGGCGTCAACTACATCGCTACCGCAGTGGGATCGTTGTTCATTAGTAGAATAAGAAAACGCTTAAAAGCCCTGATTAAGCTGAAGTTCAATTGCAATTTCAGAACAATGTTGTTAGTAGAATCGGCCCCCAGAGCAAGTGAACTGAGTGAATTGCGTGATCTTTATCATGCGTACCGGAGTAGGTACGCGTGACGTGAACTTTCTCACGCCGCGCATGCGCGCTGAAAATATCAGAGCAAGTGAAGTGAGTGAATCGCGTGATCTTTATCACGCGTACCGGAGTACGCGTGACGTGAACTTTCTCACGCCGCGCATGCGCGCTGAAGATATCAGAGCAAGTGAAGTGAGTGAATCGCGTTATCACGCGTACTAGGTAGTAGGTACCTATGTTTTATTTTATTTATTGTAGGCACCTGGGCCTCAGACTATTTATATTATGGACTAGTCTAGGAACAAAATAGAATAAAACAAAATTGAGTTTCTGACTGAATATCTGTTTTGCTAGTATTTTATTTAAAACCCCCTAAATAGTAATGTTTAGACACTTAAATACTAGCTTTGAAATAATATAAAATGATCAATTGAATTAGCATAAAAAAATGTTATTAAAATCTCGATTATGATTATGATTGTAAATGTAATGCTTGCTTGGTCAGCCCTAGCACCAGTGAGATGACATTGACAGCTCATTCCACGTTCACATCGCCTAAGTTTTCACGGTGAGATTTTTGGTACAGAATCGACTTGCTGGTCTCGTTCCACCGGCTGGCCAGGATGTCATTTAGTTGCCTGAAAACACATGTCGTTAAAATTTATTTGAAAAAGGTATGTAGGTATATTCACAGATGAATTTTCATTAAAAAAATTCTGCCTCTTGATCACGTTACACACTAAATCATGAATGGCAATCAAAGGTCTTAGTAGGTATCTTAAATATTAGTTTACATTCATTATAAGCGAATTGGCCATAATTACCCGACTGCCCCAGAAGGAGGGTAATGTTTTTTTTTACCCGACTGCCCCAGAAGGAGGGTAATGTTTTTCGAGAGTATGTATGTATGTATGTATGTATGTATGTATGGTATGTATGTCTATTTCTTTGGCACGCTCTGTAGCCTAAACGGCTTGATTGATTTTAACATATGAGGTGTCGTTAGATTCGTCTTAATCGTAGAAGTGACATAGGCTATATAATATTTATGTATTGCATCTGCAAATACAAAAAAAAGGGAGGGGAAGGTTTTTTTTAAAATAAATTACAGCAATATTGGTATCAAATAATAGCTGGTAATGAGTCAATTCCAAATTAAGATATACAACGTTGATACGACAGAGGGGCTTTCCTTTGAACTGCCTATACTAGGTACCATTTTCAAGCTCTGTACCAAAAATCAATTAAATAGGTGCAGTAGTTTAGTCGCAAATGATTTTTTAAGTTTTTGCCCCGTTTGAACACGATGTATCTTTCCTAACAGCTGATTATGTCTATACGCTTAGGTCATGCACTTAAAACGATAAATCTGAGTACAACCTACATGCGTTGTTGCCGCTCTGTGACGCAAATCACAAAGACATCATCAAACAAGGACACACACACTTGCACTTTCATTACGAGAGTGACAATCATAGCAAAACATCCCGCGCGTAAAAGAAATAGAAATAGGTCAGTGTGTTGCTAATGTTGCTGGCATCCTAGATCGTTGCGATCGGTAAGGGGGTGGGGCCTCTAAAAAACGTGTTTCGTTTCGTCAGTGCGCCGAGGCAATCCTTTTGGAACGTACTTATGTTACGTAACAACGGAAGCTCCGCGAACTCGCGCGCTGATAATATTGTGATTTTGTTTTGTTTTTGTGATAGAAAAGGACACTAAATACCTACGTTTAACCGCTAAGGCCCCACCGTTACCACAGTAGACAGTATTTCTTTTTTTTATTGTGACAGAACACGTAACTTGGGATTATTATTATTTAGTGTTAGTTTTTTTTTTTGATTGACTGCTTTTATTGTGATACGACACGTAATTAAACTTTGGTTGTGTGTGTGTGTGTGTAATTAAAGTGTGCCTCAGAGTTATACAATTGTTGAACTAAAAACTAGGACTATTTTAGCATTTCACAAATTAAAGTGCTTAGCGACAGACAGTGATTTAATTAGAAAAATAAATAATAATATTCTCCGTCGGTATAATTTGTTCATTAATGTGAATGGAGGTATTAATCTGTGATGGAGGACACAATATTATGTCATCGAGAATTAAAAAATTTTGTGTTTTTGCTGTGATCGGTGTAACTTTGTAAGTACTTCAAAGCCGCCGCCCCGCGCCCGAGCCACCGCCGGCCGGGCGGCCGCCCGCTTTGAACAT
The DNA here is from genome assembly GCA_948150665.1 of Conistra vaccinii. Lineage (NCBI taxonomy): Eukaryota > Metazoa > Arthropoda > Insecta > Lepidoptera > Noctuidae > Conistra > Conistra vaccinii. Next base: position 15,097,122 of record OX411323.1, read on the forward strand.
ACGCCGCGCTCCGGCGCGCGCGACGTTGCCGCTTTGTTACCTAGGTATCTAAGGTCAGTTAAATTTATTTACAAAGGGTGGTTGCGTTTTACTCTGATTTGTAAGCTATTTAGTTTGTTTGAAAAAAAGAAAAACTCATTTTTGGTGCTTTTTATTTTTATACCATATCGAATTAATACTAAACACGTATAGTACACGTAGTGTAATTTAATGCCCCTCTGTCATATCAACCCTGTATTAATAAAACTAAAAAACTTGAAATAAAAAAAATTATTCAAAAAACAAAAAACCCGACTGCATAAACACATAACTGAAAAGAGAAAAACAAGCATTATAATTTATAGAATTTTGGTATCGCAGGCGGGGACAATAATAATACATAACAATAATAACCGGAAATATGGTGTAACATTTGTTTGTCCCCCCCCGCCTGCGATACCAAAATTCTATAAATTATAATGCTTGTGTTTCTCTTTTCAGTTATGTGTTTTTGCAGTCGGGTTTTTTGTTTTTTGAATAATTTTTTTTTTTTTGACATCTGTTTCCAGATAGCCGACCTGAGTCTCTTTTTTTCCTATATTCTTATTTAAGTACTTATTTGAAATAATGTTTATCTTCAAATTCACTTAGGTACTATTTCTAGCCATATTTATGGTAAATAGAAAACCCCCAAATTTTTTTTATAAAATTTCACTGTTAATAACAAAATAAATATTAATGATGTACTCTTTCGGCATACTCAAATGGACTCAGACCGAACTCGACGCCCTGGACAGGAGGGTCCGTACACTCCTGACCGCAAACCGGATGCATCACCCACGTTCTTCGGTGATGAGACTGTACATCCCGCGGAAGTGCGGGGGTCGAGGGTTTTTAAATGCGAAGACCCTCCACAACCGCGAGGTGTGCAGCCTCAGAGAATATTTCTTAAAAGCCGAAGTGGGTATGCACCGTGATGTGGTCGCAGTGGACAAGGGACTCACCCCGCTCTCCATGGCTAAAGAGAACTGGCGCAAACCTGTGGTACTTACTACAGATGACCGCAAGGAGGTATGGCAAAGCAAGGAGCTTCACGGGCGGCTAGAAATCTACGCCAGGCTCATGAAGAGCCCGATATGAGCCTGGCGTAGATTTCTTAGCGTCCGTATCCTGGCTACGTTTCGGTGACCTTTTCGGGGAAACTGAAGGTTTCGTCTGTGCAATTATGGACGAAGTTATCTTGACGAATAACTACCGGAGACATATTATGAAGGACGGTACGGTTGACGTGTGTCGGGCATGCCGTCGTCCGGGTGAGTCCATCAGACATATTATCTCCGGTTGTTCGCGTCTAGCTAACGGTGAGTATTTGCACAGGCATAACCAAGTGGCTAGGATTATTCACCAGCAACTTGCTTTGAAATATAAACTTGTGGACGCTGAGGTACCGTATTACAAGTATGTGCCCGACCCAGTTCTCGAAAATGACCATGTCACGCTGTACTGGGATCGGTCTATCATTACTGACAGGACTATTGTTGCCAATAAGCCTGATATAGTGGTGATAGACCGATTAGCGCGCCGCGCAATGATAGTCGATGTTACCATTCCGCATGACGGGAACCTCGTGAAAGCTGACAAAGAGAAACAAATAAAATATCTCGACTTAGCACACGAGGTTGTCGACATGTGGAATGTGAGCTCGGCTATCATTGTGCCGATTGTCGTAACGGCCAATGGCCTGATGGCCGAAAGCCTCGATCAACATCTCTCGAGGCTCTCGTTAGGCGGTTGGATCAAGGGCCTGATTCAGAAGGCAGTACTCCTCGACACGGCTCGCATTGTGAGGAGGTTCTTGTCTCTGCAGCCCTAACCACCGGTAGCTTGGACCCTGCTCCCGACACCGGCGGAACACTTATATTTTTTAATGTTTTTTGTATCCTTTTTTTTAAGAAATATTTAAAAATGTATTACATATGTAAAAAAATTAAATAAATATAATTATACACAAAATGCTACTTGGCCACTGAGTACAGTACCTACGCAGCACCTGCACATGGCGTAGACTGCTCAGTTACAATAAAATTCTGTCACAATATGCTAGAAATCATTTTCATTTACGGAAAACGCCGGTCGGCGTCAATGTTTCAATATGAGATGCGTCCGAGGCCTATCTGCATTATTCCTATAGACCGCCCGCCCGTACATAATAAGGGCGATTTTTTGACCCGCCTTGAATGGGTTAGTACAGCCTGATTCAAACTTAATGGCGGGTCGGAACATGAGCGAGTCGCTGCGCAGTAACTAATTCATGGATCAGCGGGGGTGAAGGGTGGGGTACTACGCAATGAGCAAGAGCAACTAATTTCCGAGCCGCCATTAACTTTGAATCGAACTATACCTGTTTACGAAGAATAAACTAGCTCTTTCTGAATAGATGAGATAAAAAACATTTTTTTGTATTTGTGTCCGTGCGTTATTTTGTTTGCAAATAATAATAAGACTCTTGAATTGTTTGATATATTCAGTCAAGTACACGATAATTATGTAAAGCTATTTAAATTTTCAAGGTTCTAATATTGATTTAATAAATCAATATTAGAACCTTGAAAATTTGCAGCTTACAGCTTCACATAGAACCATTTCCTATGCAAACTGAACCTATAATCTGGTTGTTCTTTCACTTTTAGAACCATATTGTAGAACTGCAAGTGGCATAGAAATGAAAACAATCATTATTTTGTTCATGTAGGTGAAGTGAGCTGTCATTCCACCTGATGCTAAGTATCCCGGTATGCGGTCCGCGGCCCCCTTATACCGCTGTGACAACCAACCCGTGAGACAACCATACCCAGTCTCCCCTATTTTTGACAGATTGCGAATGGGATTAGAATGCGCGTTCGCATTTTAATCTTTTCTTAAAAAATACGGGAATTGCTCTGGTTTGTATTTGGATCTGATATTTGTGAAATTATTATTATTCCCTTTATTCTATATAATTATATACATATAAATTACATTTTTATAAAAACAAAAACATTTAAAAATATAAAAAATAGTAGCCCACCGGTATCGGGAACAGGGTCCAAGCTACCGGTGGTCAGGGCTCCTGAGAGAGGAATCTCCTAACTATACGCGCCGTGTCCAGAAGTACCGCTTTCTGGATCAAGCCCTTGATCCAGCTGCCTAACGAGAGCCTCCTAAGGTGTTGGTCGAGGCTCTTGGCTATTATGCCATTGGCCGTCACGACTATCGGCACAATGACTGCTGTATCCACATCCTACATGTCGACAACCTCGCGAGCCAGATCAAGATACTTAATCTGTTTACCTTTTTCTGCTTTCACGAGGTTCTCGTCATGAGGGACAGCGATATCAACAATCATAGCACGGCGCTCTTGTCGATCTATCACCACAATATCGGGTTTATTGGCTACAATAGTCCTGTCAGTGATGATAGATCGATCCCAATACAATGTGGCCTGACCATTCTCGAGAACTGGGTCGGGCACATACCTGTAGTATGGTACTTCTGACTCCACAAGATTGTATTGCAAGGTAAGTTGCTGGTGGATAATCCTAGCCACTAGGTTGTGTCTGTGCAAGTACTCGCCGTTAGCAAGACGAGAACAACCGGAAACAATATGTCGGATTGATTCACCGGGACGGTGGCATGCCCGACAGATGTCAACCGTACCGTCCTTGACAATGTATTTCCGATAGTTATTCGTCATGATAACTTCATCCATTATCGCACAGACAAAACCTTCGGTTTCTCCGAAGAGGTCGCCGAAGCGCAGCCAGGATATAGACGCCAAAAAGTCTACGTCAGGCCCATGGAGGGCCCGGAAAAAGCGTCCGTGAAGCTCTTTGCCTTGCCATACTTCCTTACGATCATTAGTATCCAGTACTGCAGGTTTGCGCCAGTTCTCTTTCGCCAAGGAGAGCGGGGTGAGGCCCTTGTCCACTGCGACCACATCTCGGTGCATCCCCACGTCAGCATGAAGGAAATATTCCCTGAGACTGTAAATCTCGCGGTTGTGGAGGGTTTTAGCATTTAAGAAACCTCGACCCCCACACTTCCGCGGGATGTACAGCCTCATCACTGATGATCGTGGGTGATGCATCCGATTTGCTGTCAGCAATGTACGGACCTTCCTATCCAGAGCGTCGAGTTCCGTCTGAGTCCATTTGAGTACGCCGAAAGAATACATCAAAACCGGCATGACCCAACCGTTGAAGGCACGCACCTTGTTTCCGCCTGATAAAAGACTATTCAGCACTTTATTCAGGCGGCCAAAGAAGCGCTCCCTCAACGATTGCTTCATGTCGGCAACATTGATGCCTAATGCTTCCGACATTCCCAAATATTTGTAGGTTTCAGTTGAGGAGAGGGATCTAAGGTGTATGGAATCCGAGAGTTGGGTTCCCACGGATTCCATAATCCCCCCTCGCTTTACATGCATGACTGCACATTTGTCCACACCAAATTCCATCCTGATGGCGCTACTGAACGTTTCTGTTACCTTCAGTAGCTCCATCAGTCGCAAATTGTTGGGGGCAAAGAGTTTTAAGTCATCCATGTAAAGGAGGTGAGATATTACCTGACCACCTCTTCTCAACCGATAGCCTAGACCTGAATCCTCCAGCAGTGTGCTCAGAGGATTCAAGGCTAAGCAAAACCAAAGCGGGCTCAGACTATCGCCCTGAAATATTCCCCGCTCAATCCTGATCGGTTCATCGATCCTCCAGATCTGTCGACATCCTGGATAGAGAAGGACCGTCCTCCATTGCCCCATACATGACATCAGGAAAGTGCGCAGAGTTGCATCTATCTTGTACAACTCCAGCACCCTCATGAGCCATGTATGTGGCACCGAATCATAGGCCTTTTTATAGTCTATCCAACATGTCGACAAATCCTTCCGGGATCTAGGAACCTGTTGGCTTATGGTCATATCTATAAGGAGCAGCTCCTTCGTACCGCGGGACCCGTTCCTACATCCATTTTGAGACGCAGCCATAATGGAGTTAATGTCAATATGTTGTGCAATTTTTGCTCTCAGAATGGATGTAAGAACTTTATAGACCGTCGGTAAACATGTGATTGGACTATAGTTTTTAGGTTCCGCAGTACTACCCGATTTAAGGAGCAGGTGGGTAATTCCTGTCGTAAAGAACACTGGCAGCGACCCAGTCTCTAGAGATGACTGGAATTGCGAGGCTAAGCAGGCGTGTGATCTTTGTAGCCATTTAAGCCAGAAATTGTGCAGTCCGTCCGGTTCTGGAGATTTCCAGTTAGGCAACGGACGGACTGCACGGGCCACATCCAGAGGGCTGATGGTAACAGCCTCCATGTCTGGTATTGAATCACACGCCCGTTCATCAACACGCATCCAATCACCTTCAGTGTGGCTGACGGGCACCGACCAGATGCTTCGCCAAAAAGCACTCATGGCCTCATTTTCCGGTGGACGCGCGTCAGTCACACCTTGAGTGGGAATGGGTCGCTCCCATGCTCTGTATACCCACCTTTCATCGCTCTGGAACATGCGGTTCTGAGTGTACCGATCCACTCTTCGCCTATACCGACGGATACGGTTTGCCCATGCATAAACTTTCTGCTTCAGGAAGTCGATGCGCTCTGTGACACAGGAAACATATTCTCGAGGGCTAATATTAGTTCCCGAGAACGCCCGTCTCACAAAGCGCATCACCCTTGGGCGTGTATTGCCCTCCCTGAAGCAGATAAGCTTCCCGATGAGTACCCTGGCTTCATTAATACGACGCTCAATCCTGCTTTGCCAGGCTGTGTAGTGTAACGCTCAGCTCCTTGGAGCTAAGCGTTGATACAATTAAAATAAAGAGAGGTTAAAGGTTAAGAATTAGAGTCTAGAGTATAGTTAGGTTATAAGAGGTAAAAGGTTAAGAGGCCGGCTTCACACGACGTGGGATTAGTGATGGGCAATTCTCGAGAATATTCTCCTTGCGAGAACTTTGCTGTTAAGTTCTCGAGAACATTCTTTTGGTAGGGAATTTACGAGAATTTAAAAATTGGATGACTTTATTGAATCGGTTTTTTTTTAGAGTAATAGTTTTTAGTGCATTTTAACGTTTTACGAAGTTTGAGTTTAAAATAAACTACACCACAGCTTAAATTCTCAGTAAATTCTCCTGAGCGAGAACATTCCCGAGAATATTTCCGAGAAAATTCTCATAAATTCTCTTAAATTTCGTATGGAGTAATGTTAAAGTACGATTTCTGTATTAAAACGAACTTTATGAGTTTAAAATAATCAGCATTAATAAAATGAATAAGAAAACAACATTATAAGAAAGGTTTATGGTGCAAATAATGAAAAACAAAATAACAATCAAAAATAATTTTGACGCAACTAAAATCGAATTTGACAATCGCGACTCCATGTGGTACTTGTTTGCCCTCCCTTGGGATTTTATTTTAGAGCCGGAGGCGCGCAGGGGGGCGGCGTCGACGTGTTTTGATATGGAATTTTTCACTTTTTGTATGGAAAATATAAAAAAATATTACCTACATGTTAACTTTTGGGGGTTTAAGGGTTTTTTATAAAGGGGGTCGAAATTTTCATTATTTTTGCGATAAGACACACCATTTTCGAGATAATATAAGCTAAAGTAAATAAGAATTTAAGCTAAAATGTCTATTGTAAAAAAACAAACTTGAGTATTTAGTAAAATTTGGTGTTTCCAACAAAATCTGACTATTTTTAAATGCGATTAAAAACGAGTGGAATAAAATTAGTTGGCATGCACTAAAATTCACACCAACACTTCGACTTCAGTGCAAAAACAGTACTGTATTTTTTTTTTCTTTTACTTATATCTCGAAAATGGTGCGTCCTATCGCAAAAATAATGAAATTTTCGACCCCCTTTAGGAAACCCTTAAACCCCTATATCCCAACATGTTAGTAATAATTTTTCATATTTTTCATACAAAAAGTGAAAAATTCCATATAAAACTAGTCGAGGCTGCAGCCCCTGCGCGCCTCCGGCTCTAAAAAAAATCACAGGGTAGAGTAAACAAGTACCATGTGGAGTCGTCACGTGATTGTCAAATTCGATTATAGATGTGTGTCAAATTTTTTTTTTTAATTTAGAGATTTTTTTGTCAAAATAGCTTTAAGATTCTCATAGCCAAAAGTAGGGAATTTTATTGACAGTTTAGTTAGTTTAGTTCGGTGTACAAGAGAATCGGCACCATTGTCAAATTCGATTTTAGTTGTGTCAAAATTACCAATTTTTTTTTTTTTTTTTTACTCAGAATAGCTTTAAGATTCTCATAGCCAAAAGTAACGAATTTTAGTGATAGGTTAGCTAGTTTAGTTCAAGTACAAGAGAATCGGCGCCATTTCCAGTCCGAAACATAATATAGTAACGTTTTTTCAAGTAAAGTATAAAATAACAACAAAAGAAGTTTACTTTAAACCTTGAAATCAAAATATATTGTATAAAAATTTAGCAATTTTACTTCCATTTTTAAATTCTCGTATATTCTCCGTCGAAAAGAATATTCCAGAATATTGCAGAACATTCTCGATCCGAGAATATTCTCCGGGTGAGAATATTCTCCCGACCCATCACTACGTGGGATGCACAGGATAGGCGGGACCAGGACCGAGCTGAGGTGCAGGTAGGCTGACGGACAGGAAGGCAGGCAGGCAGGGAGTACAGAGGAGCCGCCGCACACGCCGCACGCTGAGTAGGAGGTTGTGTGGCATCTGCTGTGCAGAACCACAATTTTTGATCTACTTTTATGTTTTTTAAAAGCTACTATTATTAAACAATTCACCTTTCGAGACCTTACATTTGAAATCCATCATCATTCATGTAAACTTCCTTATATTTATTCTTGATCACACTATACCTGTAATAGCATACTTTTATATCCTTTGATTGTTTTAGCATCTAAATTCTATTTTAAATACTATTTATTAATTCCCTGTTGTAAAGATGACAGAATATTTTATATTAATTGAAAGCTGTCATCTGTCTTATTTACTTTTCTTTACCATAGACATAATGTGACAGACATAATGTATAGACACTTTATATTTTGCTAAACCTATTATAAAGCAGGTGAATACACTGTATTGTTCGCAATAAGGACGTTTATAGACTATCGCTCTGTAAACCGTTTTTATCCGTTCTGGCCATCATTCAATTAAGAATTAACTTGATAGATGTTTGAAATGTTTTTAAATATGACACAGAACGATAAAAACGGGTTTTTTTTCTTAACGGAGTTGAAGTTTGGCTCTAGCCGTGTGATGTACTACTTTTTACCTTGAATCTAATTTTACTACTTAAATCCTAGCCTGATTAATTCAGTGTAACTAACATAATACTGTGTATAACCTAAACTATTGTGTATTTCAATAAACTTTTGGTGTTCAGTGTCTACCCGGCTTATCATTCAACCGACTTTCTCACCTAGCCCTATAGAGGGCCCTACACCAGCCATCTGGCCGCGTGGCGCAAGACGCCACGCCTCAAACGTCACACATACTGTTCGAATAAGAGGGGGCACCGACGTCACGAGTGACGCCGACGCGTCCCTCCTGTTAGCGTGAGGTACCACGAAAGTACCTCCGCCTCCTAGCTACCTCTCACACCTACCTCTCCGTTCAACAGGGTGAAGGAACCTCCAACTCAGCGTGCGGCGTGTGCGGCGGCTCCTCTGTACTCCCTGGCTGCCTGCCTTCCTGCCTTCCTGTCCGTCAGCCTACCTGCACCTCAGCTCGGTCCTGGTCCCGCCTATCCTGTGCATCCCACGTCGTGTGAAGCCGGCCTCTTAACCTTTTTACCTTTTACCTCTTATAACCTAACTATACTCTAGACTCTAACTCTTAACCTTTAACCTTTCTTTATTTTAATTGTATCAACGCTTAGCTCCGAGGAGCTGAGCGTTACATTACAGCTGGCGCGGCAGGTTTTGGTCGTACAGCTCGGTCAGTGTTTGGAAATTTGACACGAGCTATACGACATGCCGCAACAGCCGTGCAATACAAGATTGAGTGTGTATCGCAAAGGTCTGCGCTGCTTTCAATAAAAATTGGTAACAGCGCATCCAGGGCACACACCAACGCTCTGTTTCTTTTATTCATGGGCAAACGTGGTAGCCGTGGTCTAAGGTCAGGTGATGTGAACCGGTACTCACAAATAGCATCTTCCAGGGCGCTCCTTAATTCCACATTGCATTGGTTGTCTGCAGATATAGCCCTGGCGTCCTCCTCCTCATCATGCAGGTTTGCCCGCAGTGGAACTTCGGCAGGCACATGCATGGCATTCTGGAATGGGGGAGGGTTACTAGCAGAGCTATTCTGCATTTCTGAGCGTAGCCGATCAAGTGTGGCGTTATCCAATCTGTGGTTGTTTTGAATGACGCGCACTTGATCCGACAATCGTTGGGCCGAGGCGTTGACGGCAGGTTCAAGCACCTGAAACAGAGAGAGCATCCGACCTCGGTACGCTGTAAGGTTAATTCCTCCCTCGGTAGCCCCATAATATGCGCGCATCACATTTTCATTTATGGACTGGGTCCATCGCATGCGCGACACATTTCCACCGGCAGCGGGGTCCCTGTTCGGAGCCTGTTGGCCTCGAGGTCCCAAGCCCGCTGGTGGCCGGCCTCTCCCCTGCCGACGTACAGGTGTTGGCGACGTCGGCGGGGAAAAATACTCGTCGCTCGAGCTCGACGCAACTGCCGCGGCCGGTGTCGTCACAGCGCTCACGGTGGGGCTGGGTACCGGCGGCGGTGAGGCGGAGCTGAGCGAAGAGTCCGGAGGTGGTAGGTGTGCTCGTCTTGTTGCTGATCTAGTCAACATAGTTTTACTTCAGTTTCATATCATCATTGTTTCCGTGTGGGCCGAATTTGACAGCTGTCATTCTTGCTGTTATGATATTTATATGTCGTGGATAACGATAATATCATTTTAATAAAAGTCACTCAATTGATTACTGTAGTGGTAGGGCAAACGCCGTAACGTCATTTGTTATTTTTTTTGAATGACGGTACGTGGACAGAGTCGTGTTGGAAAGTGCGGAGCGAAAAGTTGGCAGTTCACTTTGAGACACAGGTCGAGGCACTTGTCTAATATGAAACTGTCGGTTTGCCTAGCGTAATTAAGTACCTAGTTATACTGTGTGTAGTGATAAAGTGCTATTTGAATTGTGTATTGCGTTTGTGATTAAAAAGTGAGGTTATAATTACACGTGGTGTTATTATTTTACAAACGCTTATAAAATGGACCCTATACCACCGAATCCTCATGATGACGGGTCTATCGCTCAGCCATCGCTGACGCCGTCATCAGAAGTGGGATAAAGGATCTGACTCCCACTGGCGCGCAATCACACCGAATGTGATCCGAATGAAGACTAATTGACCGAATGCATCATCTGGAGTCAAACAAGTGATTCGTTTCCATTGTGGCGAAAACGGACTTAACGTCACACTGTCGACGCGGCAGCGTGGATGGTGTGAAGTATGCGAGTGCTGCGGGTTCGACCGGCGCCGCCGCCGGTGCCGGGGTGTGAGCAGCGCGGGTGGCACTGGAGGCACTGACGCGGCGAACGAGCGACGCATAGATGCTTGAAATAGCTAGTGTTTGCGGACAGTTGCATCAATCTGGTGAGTCGTATGATTTTTGTTTTGATTCCGGTGCCGAATGCTCTCTAGTCAATCAAAGTTTTAGTCGTAATTTTAAATATCAATGCAATGACGCGAACGTTCTTATAAAGGTTGTACAAACATGACTGTACTGAAGAAATTCGTTGTGATGTTTTTATTAATATAGACAATATATAGACAAAAAAATTCATAAAAATCGGTCAAGCCGTTTCGGAGGAGTTTGGCAACAAACACCGTGACACGAGAATTTTATATATTAGAAGATAAGGCATACCTATATAATATATAATATATAAAATATAAAAATTAAATATATATTAAATTAAATATTAAAACACGGTTACAGCGTCAACTTATCTAGTTCATCTTAGTGATTTCAAAAGAAAAGTCTGTTGCTGTCTATAGTTAGCTATCAAAATCGAGGCATGATTTAAGTGATATTGATACTGATATTCAAAATAAGGAATCTGTAATATCGTTGCTTAAAGAATCTTTGCACATTTTATTGCCAGTTACATCGTACGCGTGTTAACCCTTAATTTGATTTCGTATAGTATACTCAACGTTACAAATAAAAAAATCCAGGCGTCAAATTTTCTTCTGTGGTTCTGATTTTTTTATGGTAAGAACACTTCAATATTAATTTAATTTAGTAAGAAAAAGTATTTTGGCCGCCTGGCAATATTTTACTCTTGTCATTAGCGAGCAAAAATGGCGACGAGACAACACGCTCTGCGAGCTTTACAGTATTTTTTTTTTTCATTAATTCGGTCTAATTTTGAATCATATGTTAGTTATTTCTGTTTATATAATGTATAATCAATTAGATAAAATTATTTGCAATCCGTTTCTCACCCAGATAAGAACACGATAAGTCAGTAAACTCGATTGTTAAGTATACTCAACAAAATCTGGTGGTGAGTAATCTTGTGTAAAAAGTGTATGTAGAGTATACTCTACAAATCTGTATGGTGAGATTTATTGAAAAAATGGTTCAAGGGCTTCATATCGGCTTGATCAGCGTTTTTGTGGAAATGATTTTAAGTTTTCACGCCTTTCAATGACAAAACACCCAAGCAATGACAAAATATTACCATCTATTAGTTCGTTGCCAACATTGTCTACGTTTCTTGTCTAAAACTAGCAGACCTGGCAGACGTTGTCTTGCCCGATCAGCGCCACCTACCGGGTCCAATTGTATTTTCAAACCATACAGGGACCTACTCAAATATACACACAAAATTTTATCCAAATCGGTTCAGCCGTTTAGGAGGAGTTAGGTGACAAACACGTACGGAAAAATTATATATATAAAGACTAGTGGACTTGGCAGACGTTGTGCTGCCCCAACAGCGTCACCTACCGGGTCCAATTGTATTTCAAAACCATACAGGGACCAATTCAATTATACACACAAAATTTCATCCAAATTGGTTCAGCCGTTTAGGAGGAGTTAGGTGACAAACACACGTACGGAAGAATTATATATATAAAGACTAGCGGACCTGGCAGACGTTGTCCTGCCCGAACAGCGCCACCTACCGGGTCCAATTGTATTTTCAAACCATACAGGGACTCACTCAATTATTTACACAAAATTTCATCCAAATCGGTCCAGCCGTTTAGGGGGAGCTAGGTGACAAACACACGTACCAAAGAATTATAATATATGAAGAAGATGTAACGCTAGGTTATGTTTTGTTAAAGATAGAAATTGTCACTTCAATTATCACCATAATTAACGATACTTACTGCATGTAAACGTTTTTTTTTATTTTTTTTTTCTTTTAAATATACTTACGTTTTCTTTATTTTAAAAGTGTTGGTAAGCTGGATTTGTTAAGTATACACAACAGTTACATTGATGTTGATTCTTCGACCATCGCATTTTGTTGAGTATGCTTAACGTTGCGTTTTCAGGAAACCCTTCAGGCAAGATTTTTTATTTTATTTTTCCCGTGTGTTTTGAATACATATGAACGCACTATATTAACGGCATCTTCCTATTACACCTTTTTTTGTCTTGCCAAATTAAGGGTTAAAACGGGTGAACTAAAGATAAGAATTCAGGATCCGACTCGTACCGTTTACCGTTTGCTTATAGACTTAGCCTCGACGAAAAGCAAATGGGACGTTCGTCCTAGTCAGTCTCCATTTGCGATTCCTATTCTTTTTGTTGAGAAGCGTTATGGATCCGATCGTATGGTGGTAGACCAACACTGTTCCTAATAGGTTTCCTCTGCCTCTCATAGCTGATCCAGGTGTTAGGCTATCCGGGGCTAGCTTTTATTCGTGTTCAGACTGTGCAAGTGGTTTTAACGAGATAGCTATTCTTGATTCTGAGAGTATTGAGCGTTCAGCTTTCATTACGCCCGTTGGCCAGTTCGAATATCTTGCAATGCCTGTCGGACTTCTAAACGCACCTAGTGTATTCCAAAGAGCACAAAGTGACAAATGCCTTGAGTGACCTCGTCTTGTCTTAAGTTGTTTTGTACGTTAATGATATCCTGATTCCAGTGGCATCTGAAGACCAAGGCATTCAGAGGTTACATGAGGTGTTGGAAGCTTTAATTAAAGCAGGGTTTTCTTTAAACATTTCAAAATGTACCTTCCTGAAGCATCGCGTTGAGTTTCTAGGTTGTGATATCACTGCTGGTGAGTGAAGACCAAATCCAAGAAAGATCCGACGCTCTGATTAAATTACCCTTCCCCTGATAACATTCATCAGCCCAGACAATTCATTGGTCTTGCCTCGTATGTGCGTAAGTTTGTAGATGGTTGTATCACCTGTAAACTAGGTATCTAAGTCCCATTCAGGTCGTGTGCAGGTAGAACTTCATCCAATCCCCAAGATTAGTGTCCCGTGGCATACTGTGCATGTCGACATAACCGGAAAACTTAGCGGCAAAAATGATTCCAAGGAGTACGTAATAGTTTTGATTGATGCGTTCACTAAATTTGTTCTTATGTACCATACTCTCAGAATAGATTCAACCAACGCAATTAAAGCTATTAAATCTAGTGTGTCTCTGTTTGGAGCTCCTGCTCGAATTATTGCAGACCAGGGTAGATGCTTCGCGAGTAAAGAATTTAAAGATTTTTGTGAGTCTCATGGTGTTTCTCTACATTTAATCGCTACGGGTTCAAGTCGTGCAAATGGCCAAGTTGAAAGGACAATGAGTACTTTGAAAAGTATGCTTACGGCCGTAGAAACGTCTGATAGGTCTTGGCAAGAAGCGCTAGGAGACGTTCAACTAGCCTTAAACTCCTCTGTCCATCGCGTAACAGGGGCGAGCCCACTTGAGCTTTTGATAGGACGTGTAGCTAGACCATTAAATCTTTTAACTTTAGACGATTCAGAATGCGAGGTTGATATTAATAAGACAAGAGAGCAAGCGGTAACGAATATGGAAAAGAGTGCTAATTATGAAAAATCTAGATTTGATAAGAGTAAAGCTAAATTAGTTAAATTTGATGTTGGTGATTTGGTTTTAATTCAAAATGAAGAAAGAAATCAAACTAAGTTGGACCCAAAATACAAGGGACCATTAAAAATTGTAGAGTTGCTTGATGGTGATCGTTACCTATTGAAGTCTTTGACTGGAAATCGAACATACAAGTACGCCCATGATCGCGTACGAAGGATTCCTCTAAGTGATGTACCAGTTGAGTTAGATTTGCCTGATGTAGAAGATGGTGAGGAGGGTGCCTCCACCAGCAAATAGAACACATACGATAGCTAGGTCGCACTGCACGCACTAGTCTGTAGTCGTAACTGTGACTATTGGTAGTTATTCAGGGAGCGATGGGCAGCTAGTGGTGTGGCGAGGACCCGGGTCTCGGAAGAGACTATTGTGTGGTCATGTATTGACCTGGGAGTCTGGGACTCTAGATGAAGTGTTGGTCGTATCACATGAGGTGATGACGATATGGGTGACAATAGTGAATTGTCACTAGCTGCTGGGGCAGCCGGGCTATTGATGTATGTGATCTATTGCGTTGATGATGTGATGAATTGAGATTCGATAATTATGAGACTTAGAGGAACCTTTTGTGTTTAGCTTAGACTATTTAGAAGTTTATTTGGTTATAAAAACGTACTTGTAGTTGATGTAATGTAACGGCACGGTCAGGTTGGCCGAGTGTGCGCGGACGCTTTTAAGTTGGTTATTTTGTTACAGATACTGGAATACACGAGGACGTGTAACATGTCAGGCTGGCCGTGTCGTGGATAACGATATCATTTTAATAAAAGTCACTCAATTGATTACTGTAGTAGTAGGGCAAACGCCGTAACGTCATTTGTTATTTTTTTTGAATGACGGTACGTGGACAGAGTCGTGTTGGAAAGTGCGGAGCGAAAAGTTGGCAGTTCACTTTGAGACACAGGTCGAGGCACTTGTCTAATATGAAACTGTCGGTTTGCCTAGCGTAATTAAGTACCTAGTTATACTGTGTGTAGTGATAAAGTGCTATTTGAATTGTGTATTGCGTTTGTGATTAAAAAGTGAGGTTATAATTACACGTGGTGTTATTATTTTACAAACGCTTATAAAATGGACCCTATACCACCGAATCCTCATGATGACGGGTCTATCGCTCAGCCATCGCTGACGCCGTCATATATGTTTTTTTCATTTTGCTGTTTATTGTATTTTTAATGCTGTTCTGTTATTCCTAAAGGTTTTACTAGGTTTTTGTACTTTCTAAAACTAAATGCGGCTGAGGGAATACATAAAAATATAGTAAATAAAAGATATGAAAAATCTGACGTATGTTGAGTTGCCGGTGTTGCAACCTTATTATTATTATTACCCGTGGCCGCTCTCGGCAACCAAGCGGCTATCATTCGGCCGGTGTGGTCGGCTGCCCAGCAGTTGTGCGAGTGTGAAATCATATAGTTCGAGAGCCGATTGCAAAAACATCTACCTTATAAGATACCCCAATAGGCTACTTGTAGATCGTTAACCAACACTTAAACACGTAAAAAAAATGAGGTCTGCCAGAGCCGATCCTGCCGGGTCATAGAAATAATCGATATTTTTTGACGTAATTTTTTAGTGAAAATTACCTCATAAGATACCCGAATTAAAGTGCTGGCAACAGTTAACCACTGGTTAATTATGTAAAAAAAAGTTGGTCTGCCATTCCGCACCCTGCCGGAAGTACTTGGCAGACCCCTAAAATATACCCCTTCCGACACCCTAAACCTACCTCATCGACTACCTGGATGGATCCTACGCCAAATAATAACCAAGATGCCCCTAATAATGGATCAAAAGGTCTGCCAGGTCTAAGCTTGCCGGAACTTTGTGTTCAAAGCATTTGAAGATGGTAGAGAGCATAATTTCACCTGAAGTCAAAGTCACATTTGTGTCTAAATTTACACAAATTTATAAACATTAACTGCTTTTTTACCCGACTACGGCAAAGCCAAAAGGAAGGGTTGTGATTTTAGCAGTTTATGTATGTATATAAGTATGTATATATGTTTGTTTTTACGTGTCTTCCACCGTAGCGCCTAAATTACTGTACCGATTTTGATGAATGAGGTAACAATAGATTCGTAATAATGGTCCGGGTGACATAGGCTATATAAATTCTCCCTAAATTTAATATGGTGGACTTAACACATAAATTTATAACCTCGAAAAAAATTAAATTGAGATAATCATGACATGTTTGGTATCAAAAGAAAGGTCTTAACGAGCACATTACAAATAATATATGTACATACAGGGTGGATTTTGTGAAACCCACCTCGATTGAAAGTACTCTAAATACTGAAGATAGCAAATTTTACTCAAAGGAACAAGCCTTTATTTAAAAAAAGAAACAATTCTGCGTTCAAGGATTTTCGAAAATTCACTTCCCAGTATCGAGAATCGAACCAGCTAAAATCCGAAAAAATAACACCCTGTATTTTTATGGGATCAATCGATAGAGTCAATCATAAGCATCAAATCTCTCTAACAAACATGATAAATTAAATTAAAGGAAAACCATAAAATCTTCTTACCACGATCTCATTTACCTTTCATATCGTATCCGTGTTCCCAAGCATAAGTCCGAGTTTTTATATCTCTGCAACTTGGGCATAGACCTGGAGGCTTTGAAGCGTGATGCTGGCGATCTCGACTGGACCCCTCTGGTTGAGAACGATGACATCGACGATTAGGTGAATTGTCGACTTATTTAATCAGCATGCTCCTATCCGACGTGTCAAAGTTCGACATAACCCTGCACCATGGATAACGCAACAAATTAAAGAGCTTATGGCTCGCAGGGATAAAGCTAAGAGCAGATATAAGCGCAGACCCTCAGAGCTGAATCTCTCTTATCACAAATCCTTACGTAATCGCTGCAGTCGTCTGTTTCAAGATGCTAAGAGACGCTATTTCCACGATCAACTCAATAACCGCAGTTCTTCCGATGTATGGAAATTTCTCAAATCTGTAGGCATAGGCAAGTCACCTACCAACCAGTGTAAGGATGTGTATCTCAATGATCTCAATAAGCATTTCTCTCTACTTCCTTTTTCTCTTGAACCGTCTGTCAAAGCTGCGACACTAGAGATTCTAGCTAGTTACCCGTTACCACAATGTTTTCACTTTCTCACTTTTTCATATTACATTTTTCATCACATTTTTCACAAATTCTCACTTTAAGCTTAGCGATGTTACTGAGAATGACGTT
Organism: Conistra vaccinii; assembly: GCA_948150665.1. Lineage (NCBI taxonomy): Eukaryota > Metazoa > Arthropoda > Insecta > Lepidoptera > Noctuidae > Conistra > Conistra vaccinii. Next base: position 15,114,467 of record OX411323.1, read on the forward strand.
AAGAAATCTATACTTGCTATTACTTCTTCAGCAGTCGGTAATGATAAGTTGTGTTCAAGAATGATAACTCTTATTATTATACTTCCCTCGTTACTTCCTGTTCTCACTCACATCTTCAACCACTCCTTTTCCTGTTGCTCATTTCCTTCAGTTTGGAAGCAGGCTCACATAATACCTTTACCTAAAACTAACAATCCTACTTTATTTACCCACTTTAGACCTATTTCTATTCTCCCATTTCTTTCTAAAGTTTTTGAGCACATAGTTCATAGACAATTATCTTTTTCTTCGCGTCGAACTCGATAATTTCCCCTTATCAATCCGGTTTTCGCTCGGGTCACAGTACTGTTACCGCGCTTTTGAAAGTAACTGACGACATCCGCTGGGCAATGGAGAATAAGTCACTGTTCTTGTTTTGCTTGACTTTAGTAGCGCCTTCAACTCAGTGGATTTCGAAATTTTACTAGGTGTCCTCAAATCTATCAATTTTTCTTCTTCCGCTTTAGCTTGGTTCAGTTCTTATCTTCGGGGCGCTCTCAGTGTGTTCGCCTGGAGGAGTCTTTCTCTGACTGGTGTAGCCTCACTGAGGGTGTTCCTCAGAGTAGCGTTCTCTCTCCTCTTCTTTTTTCAATTTTCATCAATATTGTTACCAGAGTAATTTCCTCTAGTTTTTATCTCTACGCAGATGACTTGCAGCTCTACCGACATTTTACTGTAGCTGATGTGGGTTCTACAATTGCTGTTATGAATCATGACCTGGCTTGCATCAGCGCTTGGGCCAGGTCATTTGGTTTGCAAACTTGAAGTTAGTTTTAACTAACTAAGTAATTACAGCATGGGTCGTTCCATCAGGTTAAACTACGCTTGCCGGGGTTGTTCCGTGGATGACCATCTTTATATAGCGAGACCCCTCCGTGCCTGGGAAAGCCAGTTAAACCGTTGGTCTCGGCTGTCATTCATGTATCTTTGACAGTCATTACGGGTCGTCAGAAGCCCGAAAATCTGACAACCAGTCTTACCAAGGGGTATCGTTACTAGGTTGTGGACTTGTGGAGGTCAGATAGGCAGTCGCTCCATGTAAAATGCTGGTATTCAGCTGCATCCGGTTAGACTGGAAGCTGATCCCAACATCGTCTAGCTAACGAAGAGTATTTGCATAGACACAACCTTGTAGCCAGGATTATCCACCAGTAACTTGCTCTGAAATACAGCCTTGTGGAATCGTAATTGACGTACAGGTATGTGCTCGACCCAGTTCTCGAAAATGGAAATATCACATTGTGGGACTCTGGGATCGTTCCGTCATCACTGACAGGACTATTGTTGGCAATAAACCTGATATAGTGGTGGTGTAGTGTAGTATCAAGTATCTTGACTTGGCTCGCGAGGTTGCCGACATGTGGGACCGTTATGTCAATGATCATTGTGCGCCGCTCTACTCGATCCAGCACCACCATACTCACCATAATAGATTCGAGCTTGTTTTATCTGATAAGTACCAAGAGCATATAAAATGAGGTCATCTCATTCATTCTCATCATTGTGCCGATAGTCGTACCAGCCGACAGTTTAATCAACAAAAGCCTCGACCAACACCTAAGGAAGCTCTCGTTGGGCAGCTGGATCCAATTTTTTACATTTTTAAATGTTTTTATGTTTTTTAATATTCAAATATTTAAAAATGTTATTAATATGTGTGAAATAAAGGAAATAATAAATATTAAAAACATAAAACAAATATAATGTTTATTAAACGCGTTATACTTATCCTTTATTTCATATACATACTTATCTATTACATTTTTAAATATTTTTATAAAAACAAATAGGAAACAAAAACATTTAAAAATATAGCCCACCGGTATCGGGAACAGGGTCCAAGCTACCGGCCGGCGGTAAACGTGTTATTTTTTATTATTATTATTTTGTTTTTTATATTTATTATATTTTGTAATATGTTATAATTCAAATAAAACATTGACCTTATGACCGGTTTTATTGTTTCTAACGAATATATAAATAAAATAAATATATATATATATATATATATACATGTATTTGAAGATTTAAGTAATAACTAAATAGTGAATTTCGCTTGGGAAGGTCAAAAATATGCTTTGTAATAAGAATTATTCCATAATAATATGAAAATAATAGTTAATCTTTAAACTGATATAACTCAGTCCGGACTGAGTTTTTGATATAAGACCCCATACAATAATTCATTCATAATATTCTTCTGCACCGTTTTTTTCATATTGGGTCGACGGCCGCCAAAAAAACAAAACGCACCAGTCTTCATACTAATTTGGTCATCGTCTTTTAGGGAGAATTTATATAGCCTATGTCACCCGGACCATTATTACGAATCATACCTCATTCATCAAAATCGGTACAGTAATTTAGGCGCTACGGTGGAAGACACGTAAAAACAAACATATATACATACTTATATACATACATAAACTGCTAAAATCACAACCCTTCCTTTTGGCTTTGCCGTAGTCGGGTAAAAAAGCAGTTAATATTTATAAATTTGTATAAAAGACACAAATATGATTTTGACTTCAGCTGAAATTATGCTCTCTACCATCTTCAAATGCTTTGAACAAAAAGTTCCGGCAAGCTTAGACCTGGCAGACCTTTTGATCCATTATCAGGGGCATCTTGGTTATTATTTGGCGTAGGATCCATCCAGGTAGTCGATGAGGTAGGTTTAGGGTGTCGAAATGGGTATATTTTAGGGGTCTGCCAAGTACTTCCGGCAGGGTGCGGAATGGCAGACCAACTTTTTTTTACATAATTAACCAGTGGTTAACTGTTGCCAGCACTTTAATTCGGGTATCTTATGAGGTAATTTTCACTAAAAAATTACGTCAAAAAATATCGATTATTTCTATGACCCGGTAGGATCGGCTCTGGCAGACCTCATTTTTTTTACGTGTTTAAGTGTTGGTTAACAATCTACAAGTAGCCTACTGGGGTATCTTATAAGGTAGGGTGTTTTTGCCATCGGCTCTCGCACTAAAAGGTTGGATTTTACTTTAGTTTTAAACGCATTAAAAGGCAAATCTAGCAAAGAAGAGGGTAGCTTGTTATAAAAGGTTATACCAAGCCCAACAAATGAGTTATGAACCTTATGAAGCCGGTGAAAGGGAGCTCGAAGTTTGTCCCTATCTAAGATGATGTTTGGTCCTAGATTTCTAACAATTTTGGTAGGGCGAACTTAACACATTTCGTTTTCTTAGCATTGAGAACTAGGTTATTTCCCGTAAACCAATCGAGCACGGTTTACATCGTCAAAATCTTGTCTATTCCTATCTACTTTAAAAATAAGAGAGGTATCATCTGCAAACAGTACAACGTCACAGATACCTTTTAAAAAGAATGGTAAGTATAAAATAACAAAATGTAGGTACATTAATTATTTAATATGGAGCAAAGCAGTGCTAGGGTTTGTAAGACACATATCTATCACATTTATGTGTCTCACAAACCCTAGTACTGCGGGGAATATAAAAATTATGTTTTTCAACAAGCATCTTTTTTATAAATCCTGGGATTACATGTAACAGTTATTCAAAGACACAACCATTAAACATGCAGTGTGTTGAGGTGTTTGCAGCCCGCTTATAATTTATTTCAAGTTAAAGTAGGTAAAGGTCTAGATGCTGCTTCAAGTTCAGGTCTTGATTCAGGTCCAGGAAGATTTACTCAATTTCGATCTTGATTTGACTGCCGTTGATGTCTCATCCAACAGGGATGACACGCATAGTTCATAACCTAAAAGAAAAAGTCAATATAGAATATTTTAAGGAGTCATCACTAGCCACAAATATTTATGTGATGAACTGTGAACATACGTGTTTTTGTTGGTCTGGGTGTTTACAAAAAAAAGTATGAAGTTGTATAAGTATTAAATATATAAGCTCTACTTAGTTTAGGACTAGATATGGTGCTGTGTAAAATATCCAAAATATTAATTATAAGTATTAATATAGTGAAGTCAGCATTGAATCAATATAGGAAATACACATAATATTGAGGTCTGGGACAGGACCGACTATTTGCAGGCTGATGAACTGATTATCCGAAAAGGAAGACCATCCATTCATGCATTGGATGGGCATTTAAATATGAAAGAACACATTGTAATACACATCATTTTAATTACCTGATAGAAAGCTGGATGTGACCTCGGTACATTCTGAAACATTGAATTGTTCCTTTCCACTGCATGGTATTGTGCACTTCATAACGGCCACAAGTGATGCACATTGTATGCCCAAATAAACGTGCATCAGGAGCTATTTCCAAACTCAGACGTTCAAAACATGGATGGCAAAAGTTGGCATCCCTAGAAACCTAGAATAAAATTAATAACATGAGTCAAGTATGTAACATTGTATACATAAACATATTAATAATTTATGACATCTAAGGCAACTAGTTTGTCGTTGTTACAATTATAAGAAGACCTGAGTCTTTCTGATCTATTGCCATTGAGTTTATATTAGATTTTAAGAACTGTGGTAAACAACCTTCAAATCGACTTCGCACTTAGTTGCTTCTCATATTGAGTAGTTGTAGAATGATTTCAGCTAACTCTGGATGACTTACCTCGATCGATTGTTTACCATCATGCTAAGATAGTGAGTAGAAGACCATGTAAAGAAGAGGTGATATGCCTCCACAGTCTACACCACACACGACTAGTTTATGCATCTCATAATGAATGAATATGCAAGGGAAGTCCATGTAAAGTAGCGGAAGGTCAGTACGAAGATAAGCACACTCAATAAGGCCGACAACTATGCGAGGGTCAAAAGTAAATACTAAATATCCAGAAACGGCAAAACGAAAAAACGACGTCTGACACACTGACACACGTCTGACCTGACTGACGTTTGATTTTTTAATAGAGATGGTATGGAACATCTTGGAATGTAGCAGAATCGATAAAATAATTGAAAATAGAAATACTGTTCTTGTCGATTATTATTCAATCAACATTCTTCGACATAAAATAGTTTCTTATTATTGTGACTTATTGTGATGGTTATTGGATCATTTGCATAGATTAAACAAAGAGTATACCAAAGAGTTTACATGTTTTCCGAAGCTTTTGGTCATTTTTTTATTTGGTTTTAATCGAATCAAGTCTAATAAAAAAGAATCGATTGTTACTTTTTAGAAAACAGCACTATTTATTAACTGCCGTCATAATTTTGTGTGCTTCTTGTCAAACAAAAAACAGGAAAAATACTTTTAATTATTTGATTAGTTCACGAACGTTCTAGGAAAATAATAAAACCGTAATAATTCATTAATGAATATTTGAATGTTATGATGTAGTGAGAAATGTATATACATGCTAAAGGCAGTGGCTTAGCCATCTCCTTTTGGGGGGCCGCGCCGTGCTGGGCAAACGTACTGTTTTTATTCACCCTTATTTCCAATGATATAATTATCAGGTAAATTATTTATTACCCGTCTAGAAAATCTATCTAATAAATAAAAAAGGCGTCTTTGAAAGAAAATGGCATAACGAATGGGATAGATCCCTCAAAACTGGATAGACGAGCGATGGAAACGACGATCAGGAAAGATGGAAGGAGTGTTCGTCATGTAAAAACTCAACATAAATATAACATCACGCCCCAGTGATTCTCGAAGGATTTGGGCGAGATGAAATACAATAACTTCATTGTAGGATTCTGTGTTACTTTTACAACACAATTCGCCAGTTAGGTCATGTCATTTTTAATATAGGTAATGTATTTTAATAATATTTTCAGGATATGGCAAAAATATATGCATGTCAAGCCTGTTGGGTTGGAGTGAATCGACACCTGATTCATGACTCATCAAAGGTATTACAAGTTGTTACATCCGTGGAACATGGGTCATTAACACCGCTGCCGCCGCCACCACTGTCTCTACAACCAACACCGGTTGCTGTCATGTCGCTAGTATGGTATGTTGGCTGGGCAAGACATCAAGATAAACTGCTAGCACCAGAGTCATTTTTGGACAATGTTTTGGTGACCCTAGAAGACAGTGAATTTTTTATCATTTTATTTAAGTATGTACCGACGATAAAAGAATTTGGCAATACTTACATACTTTCTTTTTTTATCCCCATTCAATACGAACAAGTAGGTAAAGATAAATAATATTATGGGTATTGAAGATAGAAAATGTACGGAACTAAAGATGATAAAAATATCATTTTATCATCTTTAGTATTTATCAAAGTATTTTTTAGTGAGCACATAAATACACATTATTTATGTGTTCACTAAAAAATACTTTGGGATATACAATTATAATAGGTGCACACACAAAGAGAAATATTTAAAAAAATACTGCAAGATCTGATCTCAGACCAACAAAATATTAAATCTTTCTCTAACCTCACAAAGGCGTGTTACCAATTAGTACCTGTAGTGGCTCACAGATGGCGTTATAATATAAAAACTAAGAAAAATCCTGAGTGTATAAATCTTAATTTGACCGGTTTGCGTAAGTTCCTGACACCTATAACTTATTAATTGATAAACTATTAAATACAATAATTACAATAATATAACAATCATTACTGAACATTGGTTTTGACTACCTAGGCAATCGTTCATTGTGCCACCAGACATATCCTTTGGCACGAATACTTGTTTATCGAAATAAATGATAAAGAAAAAACATTAATTTTCAAAAACTACCTTTCAAAGGGGCCTCCCCCATTGAAAGGAATTTTCGAAAATGTGTGTAAATTTTTTTAGAGGAAAGTACGAAATTCACGCGGCTGAAGTCGTGGTCGCAAATAATTGCTAGTTCTAATGTAAGTTTTGTGTGTTTTGTGAAATTAGTAATTATTTTATTATCCTTTCTATGACAATAAATTACTCTTATTAAAATATAAATTACGTTTCATTTTATACAACCAAGACGAATAAAACTCAATACTACCTAATAACAAAACTTTTCACCAAAGTATCTCTCACACTGGGGAATCTCAGCACAATTACGCTTGCAACATTTTTGTCTAGCACACATGCGCAAATCTACGATATCTTACACCGAGTTACGCGCACATAGCCGAAACTAGTCCTCACTTTTTTCGTTGCGAATGTTTACGACGGCGACGGCTCCGTCTATACTTCTTTATTGGTCTGAGTAATAAACATGGTAAACTAAAATTTGACGTATTACAATTTATTACAAGTTTCAGGGAATCCCCTTTATTCAATCGGTGGTGCCATAGAGTAAAGTAGTAGGTACATCGGGTGTTGCCTAGTATAATCAATAGGGCTACCAACTCAAGTTCAATTTTTCCCTAAAATTCCCTAAATCCCTGCCAAAATAAAATATCCCTAAACCATGCTTATATTGGCCATTTATCCCTAAAAAGGGAGAAATCCCTAAAAGTGGAAACACTGGGCTCCGGTCTTGTGAGTATATAAACAGCCAGTGTGAATAAAAAAAAAACCTAATACGCGGGACGGCCCGCAGCGGGGACGCGGTGCATTCCATATTTAAAAATTTCACAAATTGTTCTAAATTCTCAGTTCATTTTAAATAGGTAGGTACTACTCATGTTATTCAATATCAATAAAATATTTTAGACACTATTTTTTACTATGTGCATCTGGACTGAGGGCCCATTTTTTTTTTTTTCTTGCGGAACATGTTGAAACTTATAGGGAATTTAGTTAAAAATTAGTAAAACTTAAAGCAATGGTTCATAAATTTCTTAAACGTGAATTAAAACTTTTATGAATAAATGACTTGGGCTCTCAGTCCAGACGCTTGCGTAAAGTGGCATAGCCTAGATCTCAGAAAGTACTATCTCTGGGTCAATAATTTTTATTTCAGAATTTAGTTAAGAATTTCTTAAATCTTTTAAGAAATTTCCAGCTCGCTAGAATATGATGTTACAGATTTATGGCAGTTTAACTGGGTCCCTCAGACTGTACTGAGGAATCTTCAAAATATGAGTTAAAATGTCGAAATACGTATATATGCCTTTTACATCTTATAGTTGAACATCTCTGTGAATTAGTTAAAAAGAAATAATGGCTTAAAAGTTATTGGTTGAAAAGTAAATGAAAGTCAAATTTTCTCAAAACGTCTGAACTGAGAGCCTAATGTTTTCGGCTTTATTGACTAGGCTCAACCTCATAGATTTATTCAAACGAGACCAAGTATTTTTACTATATTTTTACTAAAATTTGACATATTGTCCGTTGTTCTAAATGCCATATTTAATGAGAAAATGCATTATTAATTTTTATATAGAAACATATTTGGTAGGGTGACCATAATGCTCTTCTTAAGTACAAAATAAGTTTTTAAAGCGCAGTCAGAAAGTCATAAATAAGCTAAAACCATATATTTACTTCTTTTTTTTTAACAAGGGGTTTTGACTTTTATTTACACACACGTATTTACATGATTTAAAAACAAACAGACTTAAAATAATATTATTAATATGTACAAGTATATAAAAGAAGGGGAGGGGAACAATCATAAGGCATCAAAAAATTCGTCCGCATCGCTGTCAACAGGAAAAGTGCCCAAAAGACTGGCAGCATTGCCACGTTGTATAGCAATACTGATTCTTTGGCCGAAGAATAGGCCAGCCAGCCAGCCAGGTCACATGAAGAGTCGACCAACCGTTTGGCGATGTCTTGAAAAACAAAGTGGGCACCCGGACCCCATGGTTCTAGTGTTTCAACCCCAATTACAACCCCCCTATATTTACTAATAACTTAAACTCACATTTTACAGGTTTATACTATGAGATACTATCTTAACACTTTGAAGGACAGTGTACATACACCCATAGGCGTCATAACAATAAAATTCGTCACCCGCCGCGCCGCCAGACGCTCGTACGATTCGCTCGGCGAATTTCGCCGTTCACCCCGCCCGCGCCGCGCCGTTTGCCGCTACGCGTGGCATGACTAGTACCTTTCAATACATTTATTTTAGTCACAAGACGCTTTGCCGTTCGCACTGCGCGAATATTCGCTGTAGCGAATGTCTCGTGGCCAGGCGGTAAGATAACTCTTTAGTATATCTACCTGCGGTTTTCAGCCCCTCTTTTTCATAGCTTAAGGGGTTTGAAGATTTTGGCCCTAAAATCAGCCACCATCTTTATTAACTAAAATATTATCTATACATGATGCAATTATGTTTTCATAATTCAATATACTTACCTGAAGGAAAAAAAAACGTAATGGGAACATCAAACTAATAAAAAGGTTTTAATTTAACTATTATTAGTCAAGGATCATTCGTCTAAGTAAAGAACTTTGTTGTCAAACAGTTAAACATAATTTTCAATACAACACTCTCGTTAGATCAATCGTCTAAGTAATTTGAACTTTATTGTCAAACAGTTAAACATAATTTTCAATACAACACTCTCGTTAGATCATTCGTCTAAGTAATTTGAACTTTATTGTCAAACAGTTAAACATAATTTTCAATACAACACTCGTTAGGCATTAGGTATTTTCGTTACGAAATTTCTGGATTCGGTCTACACGGTCAAGGCCCGCGATAGAAGCTTTGCAATAGCTTAACAAAAAAAATCCTTGTTTCAGGGTTCAGTTTCGACTTAAATTTTGGTGAATAACTCCGAAACGTGACGCTTTAGGATATTATGTTATATGACATTTTTTGTGTGTATGAGTGTCCTCTATCTAAATATATAATTTTCGATTATCACCGCGAATCAGAAAATAAATCAAAATGGCGGCCTCACGTTAGGGCCACCCTCCATACAAAAATCTTCAAACCCCTTTCTATAAAAAACGAAAATTAAAATAATATAATACGATTATTATTTTGATGCCCTATGATTGTTCCCCTTTCCTTCTTTTATATACTTGTACATATTAATAACTAGCTTTTACCCGCGGCTTCGCCCGCGTGGATGTCGCAAAATATCCCACGGGAACGTTCTACCGTGAATACATACCTAATAGCCAAGGAAAAGATCATTGACTAACTTTCAGAGGACGCAGTGGTAGGCTACAGCGCCCGCGTTGTCAATCATAATTATTTTGTTACGCGTAATTTTGAAACTGTGATATCTCTTAAACTATTCATTTAAATGATGTGATGTAAAGGCATATTTTAATCGAAATTAAATGCCCAATGTAAATAACCTATTTAATTGGATAAGGATTAAAGATACCGGTCAAAATAGCTTCGGAAATAACAATGAAAATTTTATACAATTTTGAAAGATAAAAATGGTTATTGTGGGTCACCCTTAGAAGATAGACATATGCCATCGCGGACTTTTTTGTTGCAATGTTAGAGATATACAATACTCTAGAACATAAAGAAGAATGGGCGAAAGTGGTCCAAGAGCCTCCACTGATGAGACATGGGGGAAATGGAAGTGCTCATTTGTCTTATGATTTTGGCAAAGTTCTATTAGATTCTGTCCCGGGGTTCTCTTGTTATGGTCATGTTTGTCCTGAACTCCTGACTATAAATAATAAGATTTTACGTATCACAAAGAAAGGCCGGTTAAGCAGCTGACAACCTCCTAGGTTGACCAGCGAGATGCCATCCTACTTAAAAATAAAAATATTTGTGTTGTCTTCTTCTCTCTCGATCTTCGATTTTTAAAAATACCGACATTTGCTTTTGAATGGATTTTGTTTCTGCCGCTATATAACCGAACTGACTTATGCTTATAGGATACTTACTATTTTTCTTTAATATTGGACATACTGAGTTTTATTTTATTGGACATAGTGAGTTATATAATTATAAATATGTATCGACCTTCAACGGGAGTTCATTGTCTACTATGTAACCATTCTGTGCTACGTAAAAGACGAATGACCATTAGCCAAAGACTTTTTAATGAAAATCCAGGAGTTGCTGTGATTATCACAGAAAATCTGCAACCATATCAGGTATGGAGAATAATCATTAATCTCGCGACAATCTAAGAAGCCCGTTTGACGTTTCTCATTATACATGCCGCGATAACTTTGTAAGTAACGTCTACGTAAGAAATCGAAAAATCAAATTCATAATCTTAATTAATTACTATGTTATCCATACATGCAAAGACCCTGCACAACCGTGAGGTATGCAGTCTCAGGGAATACTTCCTAGAGACCGACGTGGGGATGCACCGAGATGTGGTCTCAGTTGACAAGGGCCTCACTCCGCTATCCTTGGCTAACGAGAACTGGCAAAACCGCAAACCTATAGTATTAGATACTAATGACCGCAGGGAGGTATGGCAGAGCAAAGAGCTTCACGGGCGCTTTTACCGAGCCTTGCATGGGCCCGATGTAGACCTGTTAGCGTCCGTATCCTGGTTGCGATTCGGTGATCTCTTTGGGGAAACCGAAGGTTTTGTTTTTGCGATTATGGACGAAGTTATGATGACGAACAACTACCGGAAAAATATAGTGAAGGACGGCACGGTTGTCATCTATCGGGCATGCCACCGTCCGGGGGAATCAATCCGACACATTATTTCTGGCTGTTCTCGTCTGGGTAACGGAGTCTACTTGCATAGGCACAACCTTGTAGCCAGGATTATCCACCAGCAACTTGCTCTGAAATACAGTCTTGTGGAATCGGAGGTACCGAACTACAGGTACTACTACTATGTGCCTGACCCAGTTCTCGAAAATTGCAATATCACGTTGTATTGGGATCGATCTATCATCACTGACAGGACTATTGTTGCCAATAAGCCAGATATAGTGGTGATAGATCGATTAGAGCGCCGCACAATGATTATTGATATAACGGTCCCGCATGATGAGAACCTCGTGAAAGCTGAAAAAGATAAGCAGACTAAGTATCTTGATCTGGCACACGAGGTTGTCGACATGTGGAATGTGGATACAGCAGTCATTGTGCCGATAGTTGAGACGGCCAATGCCATAATAGCCCAGAGCCTCGACCAACACCTCAGGAGGCTCTCGTTAGTCAGCTGGATCAAGGGCTTGATCCAGAAAGCGGTACTTCTGGACACGGCGCGTATCGTTAGGAGATTCCTCTCTCAGGAGCTCTGACCACAGGTAGCTTGGACCCTGTTCCCGATACCGGTGGGCTACTATTTTTTATATTTTTAAATGTTTTTGTTTATTTTTTGTTTTTATAAAAATATTTAAAAATGTAATCAATATGTGTATAGAATGAATAAATGAAATAAAGAAAGAAAGAAAGTGTCCAGAAAGCGGTATTTTTGAATACGGCGCGTATCGTTAGGAGATTCCTCTCTCAAGAGCCCTGACCACCGGTAGCTTGGACCCTGTTCCCGATACCGCTTTACTGGTGGGCTACAATTTTTTTTTTTTATGTTTTTGTTTTTTTTTTGTTTTTGTAAAAATGTTTAAAAATGTAAACAATATGTGTAATAAAAATGAATAAACGAAATAATAATAATTCCTTTATTATCAGGCAGCAAAGACCCATAGATAACATACACAAAATATTCTTACATAATAATAAACGAATACATAATATAATATTTAAAAACATGAACTAAGTACTACGTTGAGTCGGCGACATATTGCGCTGAGTCGAGGTGTCATGTAGCCTTCCGCGAAAACGCCGATACACGACACCCTTCTGCCAAAATTCTTCCTTCATGAAGTTCTCCAGGTGATGAGTCGGAACGCGCACCACAAAAGATTTAAAGTTAGCTTTGTGGCGCGATTCCAACTTCTCGACTCTTAAAGTGAATTTGGTCTTTATCGCAATGTACTCCACGATCTCCTCTGCCTTCGTGTAGTGATGTAGACGCGACACGAACAGCTGCGTCGACGGAATAGCGGGACGCAGCAACAAGTTCGGACCAGTCAATGCGGTACCGTATTGATTGCGACAAGCAGGCTTCTTCTTCTTCTTCTTCTCCACACGTATGAAGCCTTCTTCATCGGCCTGTCCTTCGCTTGTTACCCGCAGTAACGAGCTTCGAACTAGTTCGGAGGGCCGCTGGGCACCCCTCGGATGTTTAGCTTGCTGGAGTTGCAATAGCGGTAGCAGAGTAAGCTCGTGTGGGATGTCGCTACGCCCCCGCAAGGGGGCGTGGCAGACGGGGTCAGGGCTTCGCCCCTCGCCCGCGGAAGCAATACGTTGGCTCATAACGATGAGCCCCTCATCATGTTAGGCTAAGCGCCTGTGAAAATGATGCAGGCAATCTGCATCTGTGTAAGTGGTTGCATTGAATGTATCTGTAGAGGCGTCGCGACGCCGTTATAACGACGGCGTCGATCTTCACGGACACCCCGGCGTTCATACCGCATCAGGTTAGACCCCCAGTTACCTGGGGGAAGCCCAACGAGGCAGACCAGCGACTGGGGTGCCGACTTGACGCACCTACAGGTCGAAATGAAGCGTCCCTCTCCTCGTTCACAGATCTAGCCGTTAGCGATTCGAGGGGTAAGCAGTAATGTGTGTGTGGGTGGCTAGTTATGTGGTGTAACGCCACCCAGTGTAGACACGCGTCGCGGCCCGCGCTGCGTCAGCGTGTGTTGTGTGTAGGCGTCTGTATAGTAGTGAATGTCTGTATTCAGTTGCGCGATATACCTATATTAACTTAGAATACATCGCGCAACAGATGTATGTGTACATCTGTAGAGTCTTATTATATCGAGTTAGCTGCGTGTAACCTGGGTGCTGCTAACTCGAGGCGTCACAATCGGTGCGATGGGGTCAAGGGTCCGCTACCAGGTCGCGGGGGGTGGGTCTCGCGTCAGGCGGGCGCGCATGCAAGGGCGCTATCTGCCTGACATGGGGCCAGGCAGAAGCGTCGGCACGCGCGAACATCGCCTTCGCGAGTCGCCTCACAAACTCGTCCAGGCTCTCTATCCCGAGATCCCGGGCGATGATGTCGTTCCTCACGAAACGAGGCGCGTCAACAATGGTCCGCAGCGCAACACTCTGTTGCGCGCGGAGCAGCTTGCGGTTCGTCTCGCTCGTGAGGGCGAACCACGCTGGGGCGGCGTACGTCAAGACTGGGCGAATATACGTTTTGTATATGCCCAGTTTGACGCGCGTCGGGATGCGGGAAGAGAGCACGGGCCTGAGGAGGTTGCGGGCTACCCTACCCTGTACGGCGACCTTGCGGACATGGGGCCCCATCGTGAGGCGGCGGTCGATGGTCACACCCAGGTATTTAGCCTGGGGCGTCCAATCGACGGCGGCTCCGTGGAGTTTCAAAGGTGGTGGGAGCGGTGACGAACCTGTGATGATCGCCTGCGTCTTACCCACGTTCACCGACAGCCGCCACTTCGACAGCCAGTCGGGGAGGAGGTCGAGGGCGCGCTGCATTTTGACCGCCGCGTACTTCGCGTTAAGCGATGAAGTGATGTACGCGGCGTCGTCGGCATACAGCGCGAGCGTCGCCTCTGGAGTGGTGGGGATGTCGTCGGTGTAACGCGAATAACACGCCGGCGATATGCAGCTGCCCTGCGGCACGCCAGCCATCACCGGGCGGGCGCCGGATAGCGCCCCGTCGACCACCACCTTGAAAGTCCTGTGTGACAGAAAAGATGAGACCACCCTTACAACGCGACGGGGCGCGTCGGACGTGGCCAGTTTATATATAAGGCCCTCGTGCCACACACGGTCGAAGGCCTTCTCCATGTCAAGGAATACTGCCACCGAGTACTCCTTCTTGTTTCTAGCTGTGGTCAGCAGGTGCAGTACCCTTGACAGCTGAAGCGTCGTGCTATGCTCCGCCCGAAAACCGAATTGCTCCGGGCGTGGAGCAATGTGTTGTGATAGGTGTCGCAGCAGGAGCACTTCGAACACCTTGGAGACTGTCGGCAGAAGTGTAATCGGCCGATAGCTCTCCGGCTTCACCACATTCTTCCCCGCCTTGGGCAGCATTATGACGCGCCCCTCCTTCCACGAGGTGGGAAAGGCCCCCGTGCGCAGTATCGCCGTAAACAGGCGCGCCAGTGCCGCTACCGTACGGAACGGCAGGTGGCGCAGCGCTGTGTTCGTGATACCGTCGGCCCCGGGGGCCTTCCTAGGCTTCGTTCTTAGGATGGCGCGTCTAACTGCGCCAGGCGAGAAGAAGATAGGGTCTTCCTCGGGAGCTATCGGCGGTGCGAAGTAATCTCCCAGGTGTTTCTCGACCGCTGCGACATGCTCGACGTCGCTGGTCGGGTTCGGGCGGAACTGACGCTCCAGGTGCTCGGCGAAGACCTCCGCCCGGTCCTCTGCTACATACTTAAGCGCCCCGTCGCTGTTGAGTAGAGGGCGCACCGGGGCTGGGGTATTCGCCAGCTGGCGGCACAGTTTGTGCACAGACGGCCAGCTGTCTGCGGCGGCGTCTATTCTATCTTCCCAGCCCGCGGCGGTATGGGCCGATAACTCGGCCTTAACCTTCTCCGCGAGACGGTTCAATTGTGTTTTGATTGTGGGACATCTTAGTTGTTGCCACTGCTTGCGTACGCGCCTTTTCTCGGCGATCATCGCTTGGAGACGAGCCGGCAAGGGCGGCAATAGCCCTCTCCCTTGCGGCTGCGTCGTCGTCGCCGCTTCCAAGGCGCTCTGCATGCAAGCAGTGACGTCATTCGCCGCTTGCTCTACGTCCGCGGAGGAAACGATAGGCCGAGTCGGCGTGGTGGTCTCCATCTTTTCTGTGAAAGCTGTCCAATCCATTAATCGGCGTGGCGCTAAAGGCTTCAGTCGGGTCGGCATTTCCGATAAGACGACGAGTACAGGTTGGTGGTCCGACTGTAACTCGTCGTCTATCACATGTTGAGTGACCTGGCAGCGTAGCCCTCTGTGGACCACGATGTCCAGCACGTCAGGCATGTAGCGGGCCGCGTCTGGGTAGTGTGTGGGCGTCTCTGGGCCGGACACCGCGTACCCGAAGGCTTCCGCGTCCGCGAAGAGTCGTCTCCCCTCGGTATTCGTTGTGGACGAATTCCACGCTGGGTGCTTACAATTAAGGTCACCGGCGAGGATAGAAGCGTTGTTGTGATGCGGCGCGCTTATAAGCGCCCTCAGCTCAGCCATATCAAGGCGGGCCGTGGGCGGCTTATAGCACGCGTAGATGTTGATGTCCTCGCCGGCAACGTGAAGTTGCACACCCAGCGCGTAAAAGGTGCTGAGTAACGGCAAGGGGAGCTCCTGATGTATGACTCTTCGCCTCACTAGTACCGCCAGGCCACGGTACCGGACGTCTTGAGCCGACCTTTCATCCTTCCTGTAGACGTGATAACCCGGGAACGTTACCCTATCTTCCGTCCCCAGGTGCGTCTCACTAATTAGCGCCACGTCGATATTTTGATCCCGAAGGAGGTGGCGGAGGGTTGCGACCTTGTTCTTAAGGCCGCGAGCATTCCAGTGCACCATCCTCAACGATCTAGCCATCACACAATGATAGTAATGTGGCCAGACCGTCGAGGATCACTGTCTCAATGTCTCGGCCCTGCCTCAGTGCTCTAATCAGCTCCATTAAGAGCTTTATCGCGCAGGTTGTGAACGCTTTGTTTGTATTCGCCGATTTACTCGGCGAAGCTTCCTGTTGTTGATTGGCGATCGCAGCGACACCAGTGGTCAAGGCAGGGAAGCTTCCCTGCTCTGTGATTGGTCGCTGCGCTATCTGTACACGCGCAGCGGTAGCGACGCCCCGCGGATTTTTAGGGAACTTCCGAACTTCGTTCTGTTGCCGCAGGGTGCCGCTAGCGTCGCTGCTGACCCCCGTCGGCACAACCGGCGCGATGTTTGAGACAGGGGCGGCCGTGTTGGGTGCAATTTCTTGAGTTTGCGGAGGGGGTTTTCTCCTCTTCCTTTTCCCCCCTCGTCTCTTCTTTTTCCTCCGCCCGGAGGAGGAGGCCTGTCTATCCGTGGGCTCGTTGGCCGGCGCCATCAGCGTCATGCCTTCTGCCTGCACGGTGGCAATCTCTGTCGGCCTGGCCGTCTGTGTCCGGCTTTTGGCCGTGATGGCGACGGTCCCCGCTCGCTTGTTCTTGACTTCCATCTCGAACACGGGGCACTTTATGTTGCTCGCGGGATGCGGGCCTCCGCAGTTTGCGCATGTGGCCGGCTCTTCCCGCGGGCGAGGGCAGTCACGTGCCGCGTGTTCACCTCCGCATCGCACACAAGCGAGCGGACGGTGGCACTGGTGCGAGCTGTGCCTGAACCGCTGGCACCGGTGGCACTGTGCGGGCCCACGCTTCCCTTTCCAGGCCTCTATTTTGACACCACACATGTACATAAACACGGTGGTGTCGTATATGGCCCGGACGTCTGGGGTCTTCTTTATGATTGCGTGAAACACACAGCCGGGTCGTCCTTGTGCGCCCTTAATGTGACGCACATACTCCGGCTGGTATCCCAGCGTCCGGAGCTCCTCCTCTATCTCCTTCGGGTCCGTATCCGCCGGTAGGCCCCGAATGGCGATTTTTAGGTCCTTCTCCGCTGGCAGTGAGTACGCGAACCAACTGACGCCACTGCTCTTTTCCAGGCCGGTGAGGTACCGCTGGACTAGCCGATACTCGTCTTCCGTGTCCGGGGTAAATCTCACCCCGGTCCGGTACGGACGAGCATTTGGCGGCCTGCCCAGTTTTCCAGCGATGGCCCGGAAATGCATAGCCCAGTTGGGCAGCGTCTCCACGACCAGCGGAGGGTACTTCATCTTCTTGCCTTTCCCCTTCTGTTGCTTGGTCGACGTCAGTAGTGACGCCGTCGCGGTGTCTCCGGCAGCAGCAGAGGGGGGGTTGGTAGCCATGGGGGCGGGGGGTAAGTTTGAGGTACTTACCCCTGCAGGTGTCGTAGGTGGTGTTGGGGATTGCGGCGGTGTGCGGCGGACCGTGTCGGCAAAGGTAGGCGACACAGGCGTGCCTCGACCCCGCGGCGCGCTATCGCGCTGTGGCCGCGGCGGGTCAAGGCAGTACCTTTTTGCCTCCTCCGACACAGTCTCCCCTGAGCTTCTTCTTCGTCGCTGGGCTCTGGCCTCGGACTCCTGTTCGAAGCCGAGCCCCAGCGGCGGTGATGGTGACGGTGATGATGATGATGATGGTGATGCCGGCGACATCATCGAGTCGGCGGCGGCCCTGCCTGCGGTGAGCCGCAGACCGGATCGCGGGGTCATATCCGGGGACATGTCCGGGCGACCGGATGCGGCCGAGCCCGCAGATGCCAGCGACATGCTCGACCCCACGCGTGAGGAGCATGCCGACAGCATGGCGGGCGAGTCGCAGGCAGAGACTCGGGGTGGCGCCGGCGAATCTGGCGCATTTGAGGTCATCGTAGCCGGCCGGAAATACGGGCCGGCACTGGCTGGCCGCTCCTGCTCAGCCGGCGGTTGCCCCGCCAGCGAGAGGCGGAGGCCAGCGGCGCGCTGGGCGGGTGCGGCTTTGGACGCAATTGGCGTGTCCCGTTGGGGCGCAGGCGGCGATACGAACCGCGGCGGCGGAGCGGCGGCTCGTGTGGGGGGGGCGCGGGCACGTGCAGATGGCACGGGCGCACGCGGTGTAGGTAGCGCGGGGTATGCGGCACGTGGCGCAGCGGAGCGCACAGCGGCCGCAACGGGTTGTACGGGCGCGGGTACGCGCACTGGCGGTATTGGGGCGCGCGCATGCGGTGCGCGGCTTGTGTTTGCGGCCGGCCCCGGGGCCTGGATAGGCACCGGGCGGAACGCGGGGGGTCGGACGGCAACCGCGTGCGGCCGGCTCGTCGACGGCGTAGGCGCAACGCGCGCAGGCGCCGATGACGTCGGTGGGCCGGTAGCAGCGGCGGTGCCTGGCTCCCCTCCACCCTTCTTCTTCTTGGACTTCTTGGGTTTGGGTCCGGTCGGTGGCGCACCGGACGACGCGACCCCGATGTTCGGCATCGACGTCGCCCGGTCCAGCACCGGACGGTCCTCCTCGGACCCGGCGTCATGGCCTAACGAGCCACGCACGCCGGGTTTCGACATCGCTGGGCGTGGCCTCCGCGACCGCGGCGGCGAATAAACGCCGGGCAGCGGGGTGGCTTCCCCTGTGTTCGCACAGGTATCCGACGACTCCTGCACAAACACAAGGAAAGACGGTTAAAATATGCGGTCCGCGCGGAAAAACAAAAACTGGACGCGTAGGAGTGACCAGTTCGAGTGACCACTAGCCAATCCTCAAGAGTAAGCTCGTCCTGGCGTGGACGTGCTAATATTCTTCGGCGTCCCAATGATGGTACGCGGGGAGAGCGGGCGCGGTTGTGCATCGCTCGCAGTGACGGCGGCTGGCGACGAGTCGAATTTTGCTGACTCGAAACTCAGCTGCGATGCATTGAGCTTATTATAATCTTTAGTCTTCGCAATGCATCGCTATGCTTAATCACAACAGGCGGGGGTGCATGGAGGAAGGTGATATTTACGTTAAACTTAAAATCATAATTATTTACAATCACGACAAACATGACCATAACAAGAGAACCCCAGGACAGAATCTAATAGAATTTTGCCAGAATCATAAGACACATAAGCACTTCTATTTCCCACAAGTCTCATCAGTGGAGGCTCTTGGACCAACTTCCTAACATCTTTGCCCATTGTCCTTTGATTTATCTCTCACGGTTTACGCAGCGCACGCCAGTAAAGCTCCCAGTCGGCATGATTTTTTCCGACATCTTCAACAATAATCGTCATATTTCAGCCAATTTACACAAAACCTTAATGAATTATACACTAAAACCTTCCGCATGAATCACTCCTTCCAATGGTGAAAACGGCTCTCCCTTGTTTCATCTAAAAGAAATTGACAAATTATCACTTCCCAAACAATTTTCTGCATAATTTCATTTGCCAAATTATTACTTAGCAAATAAACTCTTCACAAATAATTGTAACGCAAACCTAATGTTTGGCCAGTGAACGTTTAAACAATAACTTGCTTACCAACTAGTACTTTTACCAATTTTAATTTAGTCAAATATTTCAGTTGGTCTAGCATATTTTACGCAAAATAAAATAAGCCAAATACTTAATTTAGCTAGTTTTCAATTTACGAAAAAAAATCGATACGATGTGGGTGTAGTAGGGTGGGGAAACACCATGGGACAACTTAAGGGCATTGTCCTTGACCTTGATGTTATTGACCTAGATGTCAAGGTCAAAATTCTGAAAGTCAAGATCCGCGATTCTCAGGAGCAGTAACAGGTCAATTTCATGATTTGCTTGCTTCAAGCATGCAGCATGCAAGCAGGCATGCAGCGTGCAAGCAGGTATGCGGCATGCAAGCAGGCATGCAGCGTGCAAGCAAGCATGCAGCAGGCAAGCAGCATGTAAATAAACATGCAAGCAGGCATGCAACATGCAAGCAGGCATGCAACATGCAGCAAGCATTGTTTCTGTCACGGCTCCGGCGCTGCTGGGTTTGGGCGGCTCCACGCGAGCTTATCGTCGCAGATGGTTTTAACGCTCACCACCGCAGCTTCGGCTTGCTGACCGGCTTCGCCGGCCAGCCTCAGCCGCGGCGGCGGGCCTTCAAACCACCTGCTCCTCAGCTCGCGGGCCGCCTCGCCCCTCCGCGCCTACGCGGGTTTAAATTACACTCTAGGGGTGGGGCAGACAAGACTACGTGGAGTCGGTTTTGCAGCGATTCGTTTCTGTGTATTTGTTTTACGACAAACAGTTGGTCGGAGACAAAAATTACCAAGACGCTTTTAGCCTTACACTTACAAAGAAGTACGCAAATAACATCGCATATAAATGATTATATTAAAAAAAAGCGCATTTTTTAATTATATAATTACCAAAAAATCTTAATTTTGTCTTTATATTTTTTGTCATAACAAATCAATTGACTAAACGTTTATTGTCTAAAGATAGTTTGCTGTAATAAATCATTTGATTAAAGACCAAATGCCTTAATAACATTATCCTTGGTAATATTCTGCCAAGTAAAAATTTGACCAAATGAAAATGTGCGTACTAAAATCATTCCAAATATTGCATTGGTATAAAAAAAGGTTGCTAAAATTTGTTTGGATAATGAAAATTTGTCAAAATCCTTTAGGCAAAACGGGGGGATCCCGGTGAAAACCGTTTGAAAATCCGTTCGGCAGTTTTTGAGTTTATCGCGTTCAGACAGACAGACAGACAGACAGACAGACAGACGCGGCGGGCGACTTTGTTTTATAATATGTAAGGATATTATTTTAAGTCTGTTAGTTTTTAAATCATGTAAATACTTACGTGTGTGTAAATAAAAGTCAAAATCTCTTGTTAAAAAAACAAAAGTAAAAATATGGTTTTAGCTTATTTATGACTTTCTGACTGCGCTTTACAAACTTATTTTGAATTCTTTTATTTTGTACTAGCTTTTTCCCGCGGCTTTGCTCGCATGGTATTCGGAAAACCAAGGAAACGTACTACCGGGATAAAAAGTATCCTTTGTCCAGGTTATAAACAATTTGTCGCATAACATAACGTAATGATTGAATGCTATCGTGAATTCATGAAACTTTTTGTTAGGTTACTGCTCAGAAATTGTGCACAACGTGTAATGATAGAAATTGAGAGAAGACTTGTAGCGCTTGAGACTAAGTAATAACAGCCGCATAGGTCCACCCATCAGATTAAGTTACGTTTGCCGGGGTTGGTCTGTGGATGGGTGACCATCTTGACATACCGAGACTCCTCCGTGCCTCGGAAAGCACGTTAAGCCGTTGGTCCCGGCTGCCATGGATGGATCTTTGACAGTTGTTACGGGTCGTCAGAAGCCCGAAAGTCTGACAACCAGTCTTACCGAGGGGTATCGTATTACCCAGTAACTTGGTTGTGGAGGTCAGGTAGGCAGTCGCTCCATGTAAAATAATGGTATTCAGCTGCATCCAGTTACACTGGGAGCCGACCCTAACATATTTGGGAACAGGCTAGGCAGATTGATTGTCTAATAATTTAAATACTATATATCGTGATTTCATGCAAGCCTAGTAATTTCTGTTAGGCTAGGTAAATACTGATATTCAGCTGCATCCGGTTAGACTGGAAGCCGACCCCAACATAGTTGTGAAAAGGTTAGGCAGATTGATACACAGGTAAGAATGCGAAGTGACCGCAAGCGGTACTGCGGACCACGAGGTGCACTTTCCTTATATTCAAAATGAAAAGTAGAGTGTTTAACACGGGTGAAAGACATCAATTCCTTTCGACCCTTGTATAACAATCTACTATAGCAGCTTGCACCAATTTTAAAATCGTGAAATGTATCGGGAAGATCTCTTTTAAAATATGTTTGTCTAGTAGTCTATACTATTGTTTCATTTTGCATAACAAACACTCCCATGCATTATTGTTGCATCGGATGTAGTCGCAGCTTATGGCCAATAACCAGTCAGTACATATTATCATGAAAGGTTTGAATAAATTCTCATATTTGTGCGTTCATTACTTTCACCACTGCGAAGTTTTGCTAAATATACACCAAGGACCGTCTTTGGACGATTACTTTCTGCTATAGTTGTCTGATTTAATATAATATTAAACTGCTCATAATTAAGACCCACCCAAAAATATAAGTCATCGTCGTCTACGTGTGTCATCGTATCAAAATCAAACCTGGTAGCTTGTAAAATACTTTTTTTTAATAATTTTTTTTACATAATTATGTCTGTTAACTGAGCACAGTTAAACTCGTTATAAGTTTGAATTTCATTAATTCATTCATTCTAGTCACACTCTGGCTGGGCACATACAAACTATACTCACATAGCATGTGTCATTTAGGAATCCTCCGCCGTGGTCCATTCACGTAGTTATAGAAAAAACAGCGATCTGCTCTGTTCGAGGATCGTTTATACTCTGGCACTTGTATAATTCGCTGTTCCTGCGCCTGTACAGCGTCATATGGCTGTTGTTGTTGTTGGCGGTTGTTACTTTTATTATCTTGTAATATAATGACTGTTATAACCTTATTAATTGTATTAAGTTTTATTTTGATACAGTCCATGTCAAAATTGTGTTAACCACCTAACACCTGGGTACATACCAAAAACATATTTTTTGACCGGGCAGCACATAGACCCAGCATAAACCTATTAGCTATAGATTCATTTTTCACAAAGAAATCGTCATAAATAATTGTAACGATTTTTGTCCTCGACTGTACAAACCCCGTTGCTTTTAGAGATAAAACATTTTGATAATGTAATTTCCGGCTATAAGCAATAAGATGACCTGCATTAGAACTCTATTGGTCATCAGGCCAGGCTTCATAGAAAAATGCCCATCCTTTCTCACTACAATTGCAAGTCCCCGGTGACCTTTAAGGCTGCCTGTCCACTGAAGCGGAGAGGAGAGGAGCGGAGCGGAGATGTGCCAATATTAACCAATCAAATCTAAACTCAGGGGCGGAGTCAAGATTCTATTGGTTAATATTGGCACATCTCCGCTCCTCTTTTCTCCTCTCCGCTCCAGTGGACAGGCAGCCTAACTGCGGTTCCAGATAAGTGCCATTCGTAGTGGGTAGTGGAGTTGTACGTTCCTAAGTTCATCCCTGTCTCTTGAAGGCAGGATCAGTGAATGCCCTTGTTTGAAAGTTCCGCATCTATTTTATCCTTTTTGGCCCGTTTCAAGTTACAATACGCAAATCTGAGCAAGACGTGTACTTAGTTGCGGCGGAAGGCTGATTTCTAATTATTGTATATCCAGTGTCATCCGCGACTTCATCCGATAACGGTGTACCTAATTTTGATGTTAACTGTTCACGGGTGTTAATGAGCTAGCTAGTTAAGGGGCTGTTCAGGAATCGGGGTTTTGTAGACTGCCCTGTTTTGTCTCTTTTGTTGTATTTGTTACCTATATTTCGGTATGTTGTGGTGTAATTTTGTTGGTTATTGCTTGCGTTAGACTTTGCAGATTATTGATTATTATTGTTGTAGGTAGTGTTCGTCGGCTCTCATGACCCAGGTCAACATCATAATGTTGATCTTTGTAAAGGATATTTGTTTCCGGGTACTGGTTCGCGGGCAGGTGAATACACCAGTGTTTTCTCGTGATTTATGTGCACATGCACATTTACGAGATTCAGCCGCGGTGATTAGGATGTCTTTTCCTTCCGAGAACGTGTCGTTAAACTGCGCGGTTATGTATTTTCTTTTTTATTGTTTATCATTTGTCCCTGAAAAAGCTTGCTATTAGGAATAAAGTCTTGAATGTTATTCCGAAGTGCTTAGCAAATTCTGGCGTCACCATGGTTACCCGAAACATAGGTAGCGAAGTCTCGACGGACAGACACAATCATGTGGTTGAAAGTAAGCCCCACTATGTTATTTATTTGGTGGACAATCGCTCTAAACAGACAAAATGCCGTCCTTTTGCATTGCCGCTATTATGACCATTATAAAACTACTGTTTGGGAGTCAGAGCCGATGGCTGGACGCGCAGTTTTAGTTTCGAGACAGTGATACAAAATGTTGACAGGGGCGTGCGTTGACTGAGATGTATTAGTTACCCTCATTGTTTTTTTATTGAAATATCTTTTTATGAAGTTTTTTATTTTTGTCGAGTTCGAAGAAATTAAAAAAAAAGAATTAACTTTTAAAAAGGAGCACTTAATTCACACGCACACTGGCACACCACCCGCACACTGGTACCCACAAATTGTTTTATTTAGATAACTCCATGGGAAAACATACACATGGAGGAGACGAACGGTGGAGTTTCTTGCCCATTCTTCTCCAAACGAAAACTACATTTTGGAAGGGGCGACTAGAATCAATTCTATTTATTTTTTTGTAAATCTTTGACGTTCAAATGTGCCTTTTATGTGCCTAATTGAAATAAATTATTTGACTTTGACTTTGACATGTTTTCCCATGGAGGTATCTAAATAAAACATAATTTGAATTTGAATCCACACATTAAAAAAATATGCGGCGCAGATAAAACTGAGTGCACTGTCAACAAATTCTACTCTCACTCCGTCTGACGCGAGTTTAACATTTTTACCCATCCCAAAAAAGTGCACAATGCCGCTAAAGAAGTTTTCACTTCAAAAAAACACGTAAGTGTGACTGTACCTAAATTACCCTAGGCTGATAAAATTTTCGTTTTTCCTAATTAAATTAATATTAATGTTTAGATCGGTTCCTCAATTAAGAGGAAAGGTTGCATTCCACCTCCGTACGACCCTGTAGAGCTCGCCTCCGGACACTCTCCCACTGATATAAGAAAGAGAAGAGTCCCCAAAACTACAGTACCTCGTCCCGACTTATAAAAGTTTGAGAACGAGGATTGGATAAAAGGAAGTTAATATTGGGAACTCACAGTTAGTAAACATAAGAATTATAACATTAATATAATAATGAAGCTAAGAAGACACGAGGGTATGCAAAAGTATATGATATAATATTATTTAGTATTATAAATGTTAGAATGCCAACGTCTCCTCCTCCCGCAGTTGAGCACCAATATCTGTAATACAGCTTTGTTAAGGTGGAGGGGTTAAAGGATCGTTACCCTTGCGCTTCAAATCATTATTTATAGCTACGTTAATTTGTCTGTTTATAATGTTCCCATTTCACTGAGACCGGAAACCGTATTACAACGTTTGCCTCATTCTACGTGACCTGTTAGATCTAACGCTCGTTTTAGTTCCTCAGAGGTTCTATACCTCTGAGGAACTAAAACGATTCTAACGGATCACGTTCCTTAAGCACTATATAAATGTCTTACCTAATCCTAAGACTGCAAAGTCCAACCGTTATTGAGGAAGAAAAGTTTAGTATTCAGAAATTCTAATTGCGTGCTAATATGAAAGACCCTTTACAGCACTCTAGCCCCTTTTTACAGAGTTAACACAAAACTAGCACAAGCGCACGTAGACTCAGTCTCCTAGCAGAACTCATTACGATTGTACTTGGTGAACGCCGAAGAGGAATTTCGTCTCTTCACATTTCGTTAATTTTGGATACAAAGATCATCACTAACATTTGGTTGTTTTTATAATGCAATTATAGATTGGTTTTATAGCCTAGTTCAACTCTAAAAGTGCTGAGTATTTATGACTCTGCCTTCCAAATGTGGTGCGTCAGCTCAAGGTCAACGGTCGTCAACAGTTTTGAGCGTTAGTGCTCGTGTCAGGTATGGTGGAAGGCCGTCGCCAGTCCCTATTGCCAAACGCAACTGACAATAATTTGCCAAGGTAGGGATTCGGATAATACACGAGAATTTATATCCTACCCAACTCTTACGCCATTGCCTTCGCATGATGTTATATCTGAATAATAATCTTATCCGTTATAGGTACCTACCTAGAATCCTAGATCCAAACATTCTCTTTATCTTGATTTGTAAACCAAATGCAAGGGAAACAAAACAATGTGTTGTTTGTGTACACAACCTGTTAGCCTGTGTAGGTACCTAATAATAATCATAAAACTTTTTACGAAAATAACAAGTAGCATCACCTATTTTTTTAATTCAATCCATCCCGGGTGCACACCTTCCCTTTGTAATCAATTGAACTTTTTTCTCAAAAGATAACGTCGGAAATACGGCAGATTTTAATTTAATGAAATACGTTTCAATGAATTAAAATCTGATCCAACACAGGTGGTAACGCCATCTCTTGGGGTATTTACAACTAATTACAACGGGCGATGATATATCCCTTTCTCCCTCGTAAAAAAGCACGCCTTGACCGAGGACGCGCATTATTCCCGCTCGGACGGTGAC
Organism: Conistra vaccinii; assembly: GCA_948150665.1. NCBI lineage: Eukaryota > Metazoa > Arthropoda > Insecta > Lepidoptera > Noctuidae > Conistra > Conistra vaccinii. The sequence continues at coordinate 15,141,138 of OX411323.1, forward strand.
GCCGCTAAGCCGTGTGTGAAAACGCTGCGCGCACGCCGCCACTCTGCTCGCTTAATCCGCTTCAACCGCTTTCAACAAAAACTGTGATTGAACTATTTAACTAATAACAGCCCGCGGGTGTCGTTGTGTAATTTGGTGCATGTGGGACTCCATTTAGTCGAGCTTCGAAAACGGGATCCCGTCGCCGCCATCTTCAAGCTGAACGCGTGTCGCGCGCGACCCGCAAAGGAAGATATTGCAAGGTAAGGCGTGCTCTTCCTTGTACCCATTCCTACTTATTTATCGCCCGTTCATCACCACCGCCAACCTTTAAATACAGTCCACTTAAATTAAATAAATTTTGAATTTGGTAGTTTTCCATACCATATTTTTGATCCTAGCGAGTCGGATTAATTGCTTACCCCGCAAGAGAAGGATTTATAATCCATATTCTCCCATATAAAGCGTAGGTATCTTCTAGAAGTGCCTACGTAACTGGTTAAAGTACCTAGCTATACCCATTACGTGGTCATTCCCGCACCCAGTAGGTAATATACTCAAAGTAGCTACCTACTACATAATTATTATATTAAAAACTATCATAGTTGTCTTGTAAATTCCATACTTCAAGCATCTTTTAGTAATACCGCCAATTTTATTAAAGTTCCCGCCAAGCTAGGTAATAACGCCGACGCATACCTATACCTACCTTACATTTAGTTAGGTATCTTATTTCATCTAGGAGTATAATACGAACTTTAGATAATTATCATAGTTTGGATAGGTTGTACCTAGCGTTGCCGGAGAGTAATATTCCGAAGTATTCCCGTCGAATTATTCGCGAAACATTCGCAAGTATTGAGTAATATTCGGAATAATTCGCCAAGAGTTCAACTATTTACCGCTAGGGGGCGACACAATTACCATTGCAAATTACAGTCATAAATGTTGCGTGTTGGTGATTGTGTATTCATATCCACGAATCATCCACCATTCTTAATTATCCTTATCAGCAAACCTTGGTCACTGCAGCAGCAGAAAGCGCATACAGGCGATCACTACCGACGGAAGTTGTACAGTTACAGCAATTACCTGCTAGATGACGCTAAAACTAGTAACATATTATTACTACGCGTTCACTAAAACTGAGAATAATACGATTTGAAATTTTCCGAATATTACTTTCATCTACTCGGGTACTTATTGGTTTATATAGTAAAGTTCAACTATTAACCGGTACATAACATTGTTTACCATATTTTTATTAGGTAGGTGGGTACCTAAGTAGGTACTTTATGCTAATTCTTATACCTATTATTTTAATATGTTTCTTTTCCATTAAGTAAGTAAATCGTAAAGCAAAAACATTTTTACGAAGTACCTAAATTAAACTTGTAGGTAAGTAAGTACCTACCTATCTACATATACCGTGACATAACATTCGCACAAAAACGACACATTCTAAACTCAACCATTGAAAAATAAAAGAATAAGTAGTTACAAGTAGATATCTACTTACGCGGAATTATTCCCGCAGAGTAGGTACTTAGGCATCGAATAATACTTTGTTGATTTTATGAATGAGCGCCCGCGAGGCTAGGTCTATACCGTGGCCACGTGCACGCAAGTCGGGTATAATACGACATAACTTAGATGAAGCATCGGCAAAATTCGTAAAACTGATCATCATCAGTAAACTGAGTGCGCCTTCAAAATCACCAATATTTATTACTGGTTTAGGTGAAAATAATCTTTACGCAAACGCAATAACTTGTGAAGTCATATATAACCAAATACATTCGTAAAATTTAAATGAATGAAATCAAATTATCAAAATGCTACATCTAAGTTGTGTCGTACTGTACATTTGGATTATGTATTGAAGTTCGACTATTGACTACTAGATGGCGTTGATGCCAGTGACTTTAAATATACACTTACGTGCAAAAAAATCTACCCACCCTGTATGTTTCGATTCGGAACACATTATAATAATATAAAAATTAGAAGGTATGTTTCATAAACTTTATTTGTACATACCCTACACTTCAATAAACGGGATGTTGTTGATGATATTGACTTGTTTATTCGGACACCCTCATTTCTCATCACTACATAGTATAAAACAAAAAGTCGCTTCCCGCTGTCTATCATGTACGTTTAGATCTTTAAAACTACGTAATGGATTGTGGTGCAGTTTTTTTTATAGATAGAGTGATTCAAGAGGAAAGTTTATACGAGTATGTATAATACATGCATAATATAGTAGACAAACACTGATAATTTTAGAGGTGTCTACTGTGATGTAAATAAACACATTTTTTGAGCTTACTTTGCAAACGCTGGCTGAACCCTTCGAGTTAATAACGCAATCTCAGTGCCATTGCATTGTATTAAAAGTTAATCAATTAATATTGTTTATAGTCCGGGGAATTTACGCCGAATTTAAGGCCAACTTTGCATGAATTAAAAACAGATTTTTTTCATTTAACGTGTAAGTGAGGTAGAGCCTATAAATAAAAGTTAAACAACATTTAACTCTGTGTAAATGAATATTGTTGAACTGTCAAAATGAAACAGATTAGTCGGAATCGTTTACGAAAATGTGTTGCGTAATTAGATAGCTGGTGTATTGTAATCTTAAACTGAAATTTAACAAGCAGTGTGAAAAGAAAACATTACTTTATTTTAGATTTTTATTTATTGTGTTCTGAACGAAAGCGTCCGGGGTGTGTCGATTTTATTGCACGCAAGTGTAGTTGCGTTCATTCATAAAACTGAGTAATATACGATTTTGAAAACTTCCGAAATATTCCGAATATTTCTTTTCATCTACTTGGATAAGTAAGTACCTACTTCGTAATAAGTTTTTTTATGCGGTTTAGGTGTGAAAGTGATAGAGTTTTTAAACATAGGTAGGTAGATACCTACTTATATTACCGTGGCTTCGGTAGGTACTTATTAGGTAGGTACCTCGGTAGGTACCTTATTCAGTAATAAAAAGGTAATTCTAATTAAGTAAGGATTACTTATATAAGTAATCCTTACTTAAAGTGTTAGCACAGACGCCAGCACATTAAGTTACTACAATTTGTCAAATTTCTTCAATAGATTTTCAACTTTATGGCTAGAGAATAAGGTTCAATGTTGATTGGAAAAAATTGACAGATTGGAGTAGGTTGATGTGCTGGCGTCTGTACATACCTAAGTACTTATTTGAACTATATTTTGGTTGAACTCTTCTACAAATCAAAGTAAAATTAGTACTTAAAACATTGTCGTAAAAAGTAGGTAAGTAACTACCTACTCACTTACTTACCTAATTAGTTTATTTCAATAAACATTTTTACGAAGTAAACTAAACTTGTGCAAAACATCCACCCGCAAAAAAATCAACAAATTCTAACTCAACCATACAAAAATAAAATAATAAGTACCTAGTCAACTAGATAACTACTTACGGGAAATATTCCCGCAGAGTAGGTAAGTAGGGAATAATTCCGAATAATACTACGTTGATTTTATGAATGAACGGCCGCGACTAACGAGGGAAGTTTACCATTTACAGTTCTACCCTTGCCCGTTAGATGGCATTAATTCAAGTTTTTCCGCTAATTCTTTCTCCCTTCCAATCGAAGTATTCCTTTGAATGTTTCCGAATTATTGCGAATTATTCCGAATTCTACCGAAGTTTTGCAACGCTAGTTGTACCACAGATAATATAATACTAGTTGTACATACCTACTTATACCAACATAAACATGTCGAAAGAAAGAGAACTTTCGATTTTGGAAGCTAAACGCAATGTTTTATTTGAGCGTATTCAGGACATTTATGAGCGCTCAAAAACTGCCCATACTTCCGAAACTAAATCAGAATCGTTTCTTAGTTATTGTATGACAGTAGATAATATTCGAACAGACTTTCATCATTTGTTGGACACTTATAACGCAAAGTTACTCTCTATTAATCCCGAATCGAAGCCGAATTATCAGGCGTACACTTCATTCGAGGATCTTTATTGCATCATCAAACGCATACAATCGCGACTAGAGGGTAGAAGTAACATAACCGCGCAAGCGCCGCCGCCAGGCCGATTGCCCCGTCTACCCCCAATTGAACTTATGTCGTTTGATGGCGATATACGGAACTGGCCATTGTTCTATGCTAGCTTTAAGTCAACAGTGCACGATAATGGCTCTCTGACAGACGAAGACAGGTTGTACTATTTAATAGGTAAACTGTCACCGAAAGCGCAATCCGTATTTGCAGGTGTAACTCCCAGTGCTGAGAATTATCAGATCATATTCCAGTCACTCCTTGATAGATATCAAGATACTCGTGTCCTAGCGTCTACCTACTTTGATCAGGCTTTGAATCTTAAATTGTCTGGCCCCGCCTCTGTTTCGAATTTCCAGCTGTTCATAGATAACTTTATTACCGCCGTTAGTGCCCTTAAAAACCTAAAATTAAAGGATCTTTCCGACTTTATACTATTACAACTTGCTCTAAAAAAGTTCGACCCAGAAACGGTTCGTGCCTTCGAGATGACGGAACGTAATAATAAAATACCTACACTAGATAGCTTCATTTCCTTCATCAAAGATCAGTGCCGAATATATTATAATCATAATACACAGCCTAGTGCATTTAACTCGTCAAATGATAACAATGTTAAACAGAGGTCGAATAAATCGCGAAATAACAAGAGTAATCCCGTCCCTAACCCGCAATCTTACGTAGCATGTTCAGAGTCTAACAATAATAATTCTAATAAGTGTCTGTGCGATAATATTAAGCACGACCATTATTTTAAATGTCCCGCTTTTAATAATTTAGACCCGACTGCGCGTTTTAAATGTGTGAAAGAAAACAAAGCTTGCGTTAATTGTTTAAGCTTAAAACATAAAACAAGTAATTGTTCTAGTAATTCTAAATGTCGATCATGTAAGCAGAACCACCATACATTGCTGCATTTTGAAAAAAAACCGCCGGTATCGGATGAGTCACGTAAACCTGCCCAGTCTGTTACGTCACCGCGACCGATTCCGAATGCCGCCGATACTACTGCTGTCCCGCTCACCTCCCAGTCGGAGGTATCGCTGTGTACGACATCTATTGCCGCGCACGGTCGGCGGCGCTCGGGAGCTTGTCATGTTCAGCGCGATATCAAGCAGCAATGTGCGGCGTCCACAACGGTTTTGTTGGCAACAGCACAAGTTATTGTTTACGATGTCAATAACAGACCACATACAATTCGTTGTTTACTCGATAGTGCGTCACAAAGTAATTTTATTACTTCTGATTGCTTCAAACGCCTCGGACTGTGGAATAACTTTAAGAATACGAAATTAATAATTAAAGGGATCGGTGGGTCGGAAAAATCTTGCAAGGGTTCCGTAGATGTTAAAATATATTCCCGTTTTAATATGAACATTAATTTTGACATTTCCTCACTTATCGTAGAACGTATTACGGACACGTTGCCAAACGCGCAAGTGGACGTATCTCAACTCACACATCTCGAGATGTTACCGCTGGCAGATTCTGACTTTGCCCAGCCGGGAGACATCGATGCCCTGTTAGGGGCCTCCTTATTACCACATATATTTTTAAATAATGTGGTACGCAGTAAACAACATAATATACCTCCCGCTATTGAGACGGTATTGGGGTATGTGATTATGGGTACCGTTCCTACGTTACATACTTCTAAATATACTATGTCTTGTTGTGCTGTTCTTCAAGAAAATAATATTGATTCTCTTCTTAAGCGATTTTGGGAGCTTGAAGAGATTTCCGCACCGCCCTCGCAGAGCCGTACGGAACTCGAGTGTGAAGAACACTTCCGCGCTACCACTGTTCGCGATGACAGTGGCAGATATGTTGTAGCGTTACCTTTTTGTGGTGACCCGTATTCGCTAGGCGACTCATACGCTGCCGCACTTAGACGCTTCTATTGTTTAGAACGCAAACTTAATACATCGCTCAAGTTACGCGGCGCCTAAAATGACGTCATGCGTGACTATATAAATAAAGGTTTTTTGAGTCCGGTTGTCAACAACGAGGATAATTCCCTTCCCTCGTATTATATTCCGCATCACGGCGTAGTTCGCGAAGATAAGACCTCCACTAAACTTCGCGTGGTTTTAGATGCTAGTTGCAAGACTACTTCGGGTCAGTCGATTAACGACATTTTACATGCCGGCCCTAATCTACAGGGTGACTTATTTAACATCCTAATAAAGTTTCGTCTTTTCCAAGTCGCCCTGTCAGCTGATTGCCGCCAAATGTTTCTAAATATCGTCATTTGTGAATCTGACCGTAGATTTCAAAGGATTTTCTATCGTTTTGACAACAGTGAACCTTTATCCGTATATCAATTTAATCGTGTTTGTTTTGGACTCAAGTCCAGTCCATATCACGCGTTACGTGTTGTCCGCAAGTTGATCGCTGATGAAGGCGACAACTTTCCCGCTGCAGCAGCTGTCGCCACCTCCGCTTTATATATGGATGACATCGCATGTAGTGTCACATCCGCTCCGCAAGCAATTTCGCTTTGTGAAGAGCTTATTCAGCTCTTCAAGCGAGGCCAGTTTGATCTTGTCAAATGGACAAGCAATTGTAAAGAGGTTCTCGCACACCTACCTGATACTCATAAGGCTTCTCCAGACATTGAGTTTGAGAGGTCTGTACCGCATAAGGTTCTCGGTTTACGGTGGGATAAATCCTGTGATAGTTTTCGATTTGACGTCGTACCGCCCGATGATAAGTGCACCAAGCGCACCATGCTGTCCACAGTGGCTCGACTATGGGACATACTGGGTTTTGTGGCTCCCACAATTTTGTACGCCAAGCTCTTGATCAAAGAGCTTTGGCTATCAAAGTGTGAGTGGGATGACACACCTCCCGACCATATTGTCGCCGCTTGGAAACAATTTTGTATTGAGCTTTCCGCGCTCAATCAAATTGTTATTCCACGTCATCTTGGGTTGGTTGACGGATGTTTTGTCAATCTAATAGGATTTGCTGATGCCAGTGAACGCGCTTACGGCGGAGTCGTATATTTACAAGTCCGCATTGGTCCTAACTACTCAGTATAGTTAGTTTGTGCCAAGTCCAAGGTTTCGCCTGTCAAAACCATTTCGGTTGCGAGACTGGAGTTGTGCGCGGCCCTTCTGCTGTCTCAGTTGCTCCGCAAGGTTCAAGACACAGTTTTGCCCCACTACCCCATCAATAAAATATACGCATTTTCTGACTCCAAGGTAGTGCTCGCTTGGATTTATTCCTCTCCGCACCGCTGCACTATGGAAAATGGTAGAACAAGCGCATATCAAAAATGCTTTTTACGAATATCATAATTTGGCTAATATGGCTATTCTTTTAGGTTCTCTAATAGTCAAATTATAATATTCATTACGATTTTTTTTCTTAATACGCGAATTTTTTTTTTTTTATTAGATTTAAATACATAGAAGACAGAAGTGCCAAACTTAAGTCTTTGCGTATACATGTTTCAATACCATATTGTGAAAAAAATACTTGGTACAGATATGCAGTATTATACATTTTTAGAAAGGTTATTTTATGCTTTTTGCGATACAGCTTAATGATTTTAAAAGTAAAGAAAAATATTTCAGTAATTACTTAAAAAGTGACATACCTTTTTTTTCACTTGTATTTTTTTTCGTCGAAGGTTTTCAGTATTACCCACGTCTGCCCAAGCGCTACTTTTTGTGTCGACTAGTAGTCTAACTATTCATAAATAGAATGCAAAAAAAATCAGCTGCGGATATTTGCGGTTTTAGAAGATATGAGAAAAAAACTGATAAAAGTCAGAACCCGAAAATTTCTGGACTGATGATCGACCCTGAAAAATTTGGGGAATATGCAATAGAAACTGCAAGAATCTATGTAAGTAATTACGATTGGTATTATATGCCATCCTCCGTTCATAAAATACTCATACACGGGGAAAACGTTATTAAATATTTTGCGGTGCTTCCTATTGGACAACTATCGGAAGACGCACAAGAGTCTCGCAACAAAGACTACAGAAACATACGACTTCATCATGCCAGAAAATGTTCCCGATCTGCTACAAATGAAGATGTCTTTAAAACGCTTTTATACACGTCAGATCCATATATAACAAGTTTGAGAAAACCGTACGTAAGAAATGTGAAAGAACTTGAAGAAGAGGCACTAAGTCTTTTAAACGTGGCACCTGAAAGTGAACCCACATTTACTGACCCTGATCCTGAAGTGGTATAAGTTAAAAATAATATTTATATTTAGTTATTACTTATATTTGTACCTAGCTACATCATTTCCTGAAGCCAGAGTATAGGATGTACCTATTAGTAATATAATTTTAATTTAGTATTTTTTTTTCATATATATATATTTTGTTTACTTTGCTTGTTATTACAACAACCAAAGTATAATCATGGTTTAATCTTTTTAGTCATTATAAACTTGTATTCCACTTGAAATAAATTTTTAAGTATTTTTTTCGTGATTTTTTCCCATTTCTTTCATTCTATGCAAAACATACAAACATACATATACAAGAAAACACTATAAACTACACATCATTCGAATCTCCAAACCTTACTGCATATTTGTGCCAAATTTCATCACGATACGACAAAAATTCATGAAGTTACAGATTTTTGATCCGATACCGACCTATATTTTCCATAGTGCGCTGGCAGACTTTTGTCGCTAATCGCGTTACTAAAATAACAGAGCTGGTTCCCGCTACTTGTTTCCATCACGTCGCGGGTATTGAGAATCCTGCTGATTGCCTTTCTCGTGGGGTTACTCCATTTAAACTTCTGCAACATCCTTTGTGGTATCGTGGGCCTCCTTGGATTTCACATGATCCATCAGAGTGGAACATACAACCTTGTGACCACAGTGCAGGAGCCGAGGATGTACCCGAACAGAAGTCTGTTTCTAATCCCGTGGTCGTTGAGGTCGCGGAGTCTCCAATCTATGCGCTCGCGCTTCGCATGTCGTCGTGGTCTAAATTACTACGCGCCATCGTTTATGTCTGTAGGTTTCTTAGGCAACTTCCTATTGGGGCTTCTGTTTCTAGCTCTGACCTTGAATTTGCAGAGTATAAATTGTTGCGAGTTGTCCAGGCTGTTTATTTTAGTAATGACATTAAACATTTAATAAATAATGTACCTTGTTCTCCCGCGCTTCTTAAGCTCAAGCCGTTTCTCGATGAGCACGGCATCATACGCGTTGGCGGTCGTCTGTCTAATTCGGACGAACCTCACAACTATAAGCATCCTTGCATCTTACCGCGTCACGACCATGTCGTTGACCTTCTTGTTGATTTCTATCACAGGAAACATCTCCATGCCGGTCCAGAGTTGCTTATGTCCTTACTCAGGCATAAATATTGGATTTTAGCTGCACGACGAATAATTCGCCACAGAATATATAAATGTAACGTCTGTTTTAAATTCCGTCCTCGCCAGGTCTTTCCTCTCATGGCTGACCTTCCTAGCCATCGCGTCAAGCAGGTAGATAAAGCGTTCACACATACCGGTTGTGATTACGCAGGACCGCTGCAGTACACGCCAGTGCGTGGTCGAGGCGTTAAAAGCCGTAAAGCTTGGCTATGCATTTTCACATGCTTGACGACGCGCGCTACACATATTGAAGTTGCGACGGATCTGAGCACAGTGTCATTTCTGGCAGCCCTAAAACTATTTCTTTCGCGACGCGGCCCTATACAATGTTTGTACACGGACCACGGAACTAATTTCGTAGGTGCAAATGCTTATTTACGCGATCTCTATAAGTTTATCAAAGGAGAATATCGTACCCGTCTTCAGGAAGAACTTTCCATGGATCATATAGATTGGAAATTTATTCCGCCCGCTTCTCCACATTTCGGCGGATGTTGGGAAAGCATGGTCAAGGTAATAAAAACGCATCTCTTCAAGATCATAGGTCAACAGATTCTCTCCTACGAAGAGCTTTTAACTGTGCTCGCTCAAGTCGAGGTACTGGTTAACTCGCGTCCGCTCACAGCACTGAGTAGTGACCCTGCAGAACCATCCGCGTTAACCCCTGCGCATTTCCTGAACACAGCGCCATTGTCGTCACTTCCCGCTCCTGAAGCTGACTCTTCTAGCTTGCTTCAGAGACATAGTCTGCTTGATAAGCTCGTGCAGTCATTCTGGCGGCGCTGGCGTTCTGAATACCTTCATCAGCTTCAGGCTAGGTCCAAGTGGAATAGTCCTGCATCCCCTATACAGGAGGGTACGTTAGTCATTGTCATGAATGATAATTCTCCGCCGCTTTCGTGGCCCTTAGCCCTCATAGAGAAATTGCACACATCTAAAGACGGTACAACCCGCGTTGTTACTGTAAAAACCGCGAAGGGTAGTTATATGCGCCCTGTTGTGCGTCTCTGTCCGCTACCGACTCAGTGAGATCTAGCCTGAAGTTGGATCTCTCTCTTAGTTTAGGTATTTAGTTAATAGCTTTCGTTATAAGTGTTCCGATAGAGTTAATTTAGATTATTTAATATCATAACGCTGTCTTAGCTTATGGGTAGGTTATGCGGTAGTATACCTAACATGGCTTATTTTATTTTGGTTCCTTCTAAAGGCAACCCTTTAAAGCCGGGGGGAAATGGTAACGCCATCTCTTGGGGTATTTACAACTAATTACAACGGGCGATGATATATCCCTTTCTCCCTCCTAAAAAAGCACGCCTTGACCGAGGACGCGCATTATTCCCGCTCGGACGGTGACGCCGCTAAGCCGTGTGTGAAAACGCTGCGCGCACGCCGCCGCTCTGCTCGCTTAATCCGCTTCAACCGCTTTCAACAAAAACTGTGATTGAACTATTTAACTAATAACAGCCCGCGGGTGTCGTTGTGTAATTTGGTGCATGTGGGACTCCATTTAGTCGAGCTTCGAAAACGGGATCCCGTCGCCGCCATCTTCAAGCTGAACGCGTGTCGCGCGCGACCCGCAAAGGAAGATATTGCAAGGTAAGGCGTGCTCTTCCTTGTACCCATTCCTACTTATTTATCGCCCGTTCATCACCACCGCCAACCTTTAAATACAGTCCACTTAAATTAAATAAATTTTGAATTTGGTAGTTTTCCATACCAACAGGTTTCACAGGTCTAATTTTCAATTTTTTACAATTAACTTACTAAATATATACATAGACAATCAATATCTTGCGCCAAGAAAAACAATCGGAACAATAGGTTAAAAAAACTTTGTAATTACGAACTAATACAAACGAATATATTTGGTTAATCCGACAAAAAAAGTCGACCCTCTACAATCAACAAATAAGAGCTGCTTTTAAGGCTTCTCAATTCGGACGGGTTGCAATGTAAGCTGTGCTTCCAAAACACAAACACGCGCTCACATTTTCACGCACACAGTCACACTTTTGCTGTGTACTACACGAGAATTCACGAGATGCGTTGTATGACAAATAAGCAACGTGTAGTACTGCTTTTGCTCACGGGGGGAGCTGCCTGCGGCGGTGGCGGATATTCGGCTGTTCGCCGCTTCAACTAGTTCCAAAAAAAGTAATAGATGGCGCGAAATTAACACGGGAAGCAAAACGCTATGCGATGAGATGTAGATCAATAATTCGATACCATGTTTTTTTTTTAGTTACAGTTATTTATCATTTTGAGGGACATGTATGTATGGGACTACAGGGTATGCAGAGCTTATTTGCATGTTTGGAGTGCACGCCACTGACACTAGCTATCTTACGACAGCCCACTTGGACATGGCCTCGTGTTCCGTCTTCTAACTCGGACGTCCGCCTACTCTCCAGGCCTAAAACCCACCGACTTCCCTTCAAATATCAGTCTCTCCAAAATTCTTAAAAATTCCACGCTGAACGCTTGGCGTCGCTTCCCGGCTTCGCAGAATAAATAGATTTATGACAGTTTTTGTGTACAAAATCTCTTCTTAAATTGTTTTAAAAGGGTCCGTTTGGATTGCCTGAGCGTTATTTAATACTTGCCAGACGCGCCACAAGCATTGTGAGTTGAGATTAGAAATTGGATATTTTTGTAGTTTCGTTAGAATTCGTTAAGTTATTGCATCTGACCTTTTTCGCAGAACGTGTCAATTGTTTGCTACCCATAAAGTAGAGAATTTATGTGTCTCCAAATTGCTCGAGCCATTTGTCGGTTTTAAAATCAATATAATAGTTGTTATTAAACTAGAGAAAGTGACTCACAGTCACATAAGCTACTAATTAAAAGGATAATTAATTAAAAAATAGCAGGGAAGGGCCTTCATCTTTTTATTCGATCCAAGTCAATTCCTCCGTTTGCTTATTCAAATCAGGCCATATTACGGGTGCCCAGAAATATATACTTATCAACGATATTAATACTGTTGTAACTGTAGGACCAACACCCGCTTTCACCTGTAATAAGCAAGTTAAAGCTTTAAATCGAATGTATCGAGTTTATAAGTATCTTCAAGCATTGGCATGGACACCAGGTCAACAATGTTTGGTGGGCAGGTGTACTGTCAGAGCCATATCAATTGAAGTACAGAGTGAGACAGGGCGGGTTGACCTCGCCTGCCCTCATCAAGTTGTATAAGAATGTCCTGATCGAGGGGTTTAGACAGTCAGCAGCATCATGTCGCTTGTCATATTGACCGTGTCTGTGTCAAAAATTTAAGCTACGCTGATGACATGGTGCTGCTGAGCGCGTCAGTCAGCGGTATTGGGACACTATTGGCCATATGTGAGCGTAACGCAACCGACTATGGGTTATTGTATAACGTTCATAAAATTCAGTATATTGTTTTTGAGACAGGGACCAAAAATCATTTTGATGAGGTTAAACGGTGTTTCCCTTGAGCGATTGGAACAGTTAAATACTTAGGTCACTTGGTCACCACTTTTAAGGTCGGTGGTGACTCTGACTGACTTTAAAGACAATGCTAATATTGAAAGGAAACGGATGGCTCTTTCCGTGTGGTCATATACGAGTATGATAGCCCGCAGGTTTGCATCACGTTGTACTGCAGACGTAAAGGTCGCCGTTTGGTGCATTCTGTACTGCCTTTTACACATGCAGCTTGTGGGAGAAATATTCGCAGGCATCGTATGGAGCCCTTCGTGTCTAATTTAATAACGCGTTCAGAAAACTGATAGGGTTGCCACGGCTTTGCTTTGTGTTAGTAGGGATATTTGCGGCGCGTGTAGATAAATTTTTTACATGATAATGCGCAAGTACACAGCATTGATGGTGGCTCCAGTCATGGCCAGCCCTAACCATGGTTCTGAAAATGATTGCTGACAGAGTGGACTGTCCATATGTCATTCACTGCTGTGAGTTAAGCGCAGGCCACACCGCCAGCTAGCGGGCGGGCGGGCGAAGCGAACGAAGGAAACGAATGAAGGAAACTATACAAACTACGCGAAATATCGGTAGCTCGCGGTGTGAACCGAAGTATGTAAAGAGGTGAAACGATGTTCGTTCGCTTCGCCCGCCCGCCCGTTAGCTGGCGGTGTGGCCTGCGCTTTACATGTGCCATTGTATCTATTGTTTACTAACACTTAATTTTAAGAACAATGTCTAACCCTATATGAATCTTCGCTCGAATTAAAGATTTCGAATTTGAATAAAGAAGCAGAGATATAATAAAAAAATAGGATTTTTCGTCGAGAACTCGACCCCGCGAAAATTCAACCTCAGGACAACTCGATCCAGGAACTTGACCTGGACAACTCCAGTTCGACAACTTGAACCCGACAATACGACCTCGATAAATCGACCCTAATAGGTATGTACTCGTTCAGCGTTCAGGATTCTACTTTATAATCCCTCGCTACACTCGGGATTCGAATCCTTCGCTCCGCTCTGGATTCAAAGAAACACTCTCGCCTTAAAAAATGTTGATTGTGGTTCCTTGCCAAACAATCTACTATTTCATGATTTTATTTTACGACTTTGTCGGCGTAATTAAATGTATAATATACCCATATCAAATTACAGCTTTCTAGTACTAAGAGACTATGAGCCAAGCCGCGAACCGATACACAGACAGACAAATGATGTACGTTTGCCCAGCACGGCCCCCCAAAATTTGAGTATAAGGTGTGCACCAATGCAATGTACTCGCCTCTAGGAGTATATGTACCAGTTTCTTTTTCAATGTACCTCTGTACTTTTGAAGAAGTATGCAAAAAAAGGGAGCATGGCGAAACTATAAGGGTTCCTTGTTGACTACGGAACCATAAAAAGGGTTCAGCTGTGCTCAGAATACAATTATGGCCACTTCGATCAGTTTATTCGATCATGGTCAACGAAAACGTTGGTATTTAAAGATAACTTCTAACTTTAGAATATGATTGCCATACATTATTCAGTTTTTAATGTGATCATTTAACACTTTATTACCTTCGTCTTCATTTAACTACCTAAACCTATGGAGTGTTGACGATTTTTATGATTATAAATCTGTAAAGCCTGTCTAATCTGTAAAAATATTTGTTACGGTCGCAAATCATATTTTAACCAAGATACAACCTGACACTGACCGAAATTGCAAAAAATCGTAAGAAAAATTTGAATTTCGCGGGCTGCCTTAGCACATCCCCGACTGCCTATCCACTGGAGCGGAGAGGAGAGGAGAGGAGGAGCGGAGATGTGCCAATATTAACCAATAGTTTTGCAACTCTGGAGCGGAGTTTAGATTCTATTGGTCTCTCCTCTCCGCTCCCGTGGACAGGCAGCCGTATGGCTAGAAAATAAACTCAGTATTATATCGCCATATAAACCTTGACTTCACTAACTAATAGTCGGGTGTGGTGTGTCACGGGGAATCGTGATTCCTGTCATTACCCGTGATACCACCGGTGTCAAACTTGGTGGTGTCACAGGCAATGAACGGACAAACCCCCAATTCGACCCCAAAAACGCGACCCCGACCGATCGGCTCTGACAAGGGACTGGGAACAATAGTTTTTTAAACCCCTACATACCGCCATCAGTTTCCACGGAGGACTGGCATTAAGACTACGAGGGAGAACAGTTCGCTTACCATTTTTAGGGTTGCGTAGTAAAACCAGAAACCTTTATAAAGATGCTTCTAAGTGAC
The DNA here is from genome assembly GCA_948150665.1 of Conistra vaccinii. Classification (NCBI taxonomy): domain Eukaryota; kingdom Metazoa; phylum Arthropoda; class Insecta; order Lepidoptera; family Noctuidae; genus Conistra; species Conistra vaccinii. Next base: position 15,156,249 of record OX411323.1, read on the forward strand.
TTTGCTATTTAGTCAATAGTTTTTGAGATATATATAGTTTTCGGTTACAACCGTAGAATTAACTTAGTTTACACGCTTTTTCATAGCTTTTTTTGAACAAAGAATACGTTGAAATACAAATTTCAACGTCGTTAAAATCAATAATTGTCCTAAATATAATTGTTAACCAAGTCTGAGACCAACTTGGATGTAGTGCTCACCGGCCGCTGCCGCGACACCGCTTGCTTCACTTGCTCGCTCGCGCGTGTTTGATCACAGTTCTAACCTAATCTAACCCATTTGGTCGGAAGGCCCTAGCTTAGCTACTACGACCAATATGATAAGGTAAAGGTTGGGGTCGAGTTGTCCGGGTCGAGTTATCTTGGGGTTGAATCTTGATGTGGTTGAGATGTCCAATCGATGTAAAACTATTTGAGCACCTTGGTAACTCGAGCATGCTCGACAAAAGTCCACCGCGTAAACTCGGCAGACGCAGCGGATGTTCGAGAGTTCTATTTGGTCTTTGTAAACGAAATGAAATGAGCAGTGGTGGCCCAGTGGTTAACTGCCCCGACTTACGAGTTGTAGGTCGTGGGTTCGAACCCAAGCAGGCGCTTTACTTTGTGTAAATAATTTCATCACCACTGCTCTCAAAACGGTGAAGGAAAACATCGTGAGGAAACCGGCATGTCTTAGAACCAAAAAAATCGAAGACATGTGACATCTACCAACCCGCACTGGGCCCGCGTGGTAGATTACGGCCCACTCCCTCTCCAGAGAAGAGGCCTGTGTCCCAGCAGTGGGAACATTAATAGGCTGATGATGAGATGATGAAACGAAATGAATTAGTGACAGCGATGTCATGTGTCAACTGTCAGTGTTATAAGATCTGACATAAGAAAATGTGTCATGTGTGTGTGTGCTTTAGTTATTACTCGTAGGTGTGTGTGTAAAATCGAATTTGACAATCACGTTGCGACTCCACGTGGTACTTGTTTACTCTACCCCGTGAATTTTTTTAGAGCCGGAGGCGCGCAGGGTTGGCAGCCTCGACGTGTTTTATATGGAATTTTTCACTTTTTGTACGGAAAATATTAAAAATTATTACCAACATGTTCAGTTATAGGGGTTTAAGGCTGCCTGTCCACTGGAGCGGAGAGGAGAAAAGAGTAGCGGAGATGTGCCAATATTAACCAATAGAATCTTGACTCAGGATCACTGATCTATACTCAGGGGCGGAGTCAAGATTCTATTGGTTAATATTGGCACATCTCCGCTCCTCTTTTCTCCTCTCCGCTCCAGTGGACAGGCAGCCTAAGGGTCTCCTAAAGGGGGTCGAAATTTTCATTATTTTTTGCGATAGGACGCACCATTTTCGAGATATCAGCAAAAGAAGAAAAAAATATACAGTACTGCTTTTGCACCTGAAGTCGAACTGTTGGTGTGAATTTTAGTTCATGACAACTAATTTTATTCCACTCCTTTAATCGCGTTTAAAAATAGTCAGATTTAGTTGGATATACCAAATTTTTAGGTGAAAAACGTCAAATTCAGAATAGCAAAATTGTCATTTTCACTAAACTAATAACTCAGTACAATCTTAGTGCTGTCAAACTAAAATATTGTTAATTTGTGTCACTTTAGTCTATTTCAGAATGGGAAATCCTTGTTTGACAGGACTAAACTAAATTTTAGTGATTTTTAGTCTAGTTTAGAGGCATTTGTGACAAGAGAATCGGCACCAATGTCAACCTTGTGTCAACGTTGGCGAATAAGTAATTTTGCTATAATATGCTAGATGGCGTCCCTGAAACATCGGATCACAGCGGATCAAAGTTTTATATGACATTTCTTCTAATAGCCTCTCTATAGTATTTAAATCTCTTTGAGAATTCTGCATATTATTATTCTGGTTCCACGAGCATCCGCAAGACTGCTCGACCGTACGTGCAGATGCACGAACTGCCACTGCCTCTGCCGAGAATGCACAGCGTTTGCTGTTTGCACTGTTGTTATTTTTTAAATTAAGGTATCGTTAACGTTCCTTCTTTTCGGCTTCTTTGACGTTACTCACCATTTTCATTGTAGGTATATTAGCAGCGCTCTGAATAACTAAATTTCCTGGAGTGCCTACAGGTAAGCAGAAACAAAACGAAGCCGAAATACCAGAGGCAATATTGTACCACAACGGGTGTATATTAATTTCTTTAGCCTGTAAAAATAGGATTTTATTAACCTAAAGTTGTATTCCGACAGAATAATATTTTTCTCTTCATCTTTTACCATGGGGCCAAATCTGCGCTGTAACCTTCAGCTGTCATTAACGAGACACAATAGAATTTTAATTGTTATGCCCACCTGATGTCCACTGCACACGCGGATACACTGGTCAAGCGGATACACGAGTTTTTAATAGTACTGTTTTCAGTATGTTTAAGATAAAAGAATAATCTAATTAAAGTAATAGCTTTTTATGCCAGTGGACATCACAGTAGTATTTAATTAGTGGAAATTGGATTTGGCGCCCTATTATTTACGTTATTATTTTGAATGTATAATTGATGCAATTGCAAGAGTTTCGATAAAGAGGTGTATGAAACTGCACTTAATCAGGTATTAAAACCCTCATTACATAAACTCACATTCGTGTTTTAATAACCTATGTTATGTAACAGTTTCATAAACTACTATTTCAAACTTGATACAGATTGATCCTACACATTTGGCCCCACAATAAAAAGTTAACAGACTTATAACATTAATAAGGTGACTTAATGTAATGCGTAGATATTACGCAAAAATTAAGCGCAAATTAAATTTTTCGAGACACTGGGCAATAATTAAAGGTACGACACAGATTCCTCGATGCTTAATGCATATGACAACTGCCGAGGATTGACTAGCAAGAAATTACTTACACAATTGTAAGGCATCGCACTTTAATTAAAAACCAGTGACAATTCGCACCCCCCAACGAATAACATGGTACCTAATCATAAATTCTAGAAAAATTAAAAAACTTGTTTATCTCAACACGGATGGATCGCAGGATAGCCATTTAAACGTCAAAACAAAACTAATTTTTAACCAACTTCAAAAAGCTATGTTTGTTACTCGATTGCTCCGCCAATTTATGAAATGCTTTTGATGATTCTTTTTTGTTTGGTAGGTAGAAATGGTCCCATTTTTTTTTTTTATTAACTTTGCTTAGGTCGTTTTTGAGTTAGCTTCAATAATACGTATTTTTTCCACTACATATAGCATTATTTATTAATCTATTTATTTCAATCAACTTTGGACCATACAGTGATATTAAATTACAAATTATTAATTAAATCTAATAAAATTATTACAATAAAATTACATGAAATACTTGAATAAAAATAAAATAGAACTATGCATATATATGCTATTGCATTATGTGGATGATAATTTATGATGGTAAGTTCCTGTCAGTGTTATTTACATAGCAGGTATTGGTATTCAAATTTGTGTGGGGTAGGTACAAAAACTAAACAGTGAAAAATTAAAACATTTTACAAAAAAGAAAAAACAATAGACTTCCAAAAAAGACACTACAAACTCAAAAATAACTTTAATTTTGGAAGTCGGTGGCAAAAAAACGAAAATTCGTTATAAAATCTATTAGGTATCAATAATTATTATGTGTTTTTTAAAAAAGTTTTACATAATTATACATAATAAAACTTAGTGACGAAAATAATTTAACTGAATTGAATTAACTGAAACTGAGTTACAGGTCAAAAGTACGCAACGCAGCATTACTATATTGTTCGTGTGTGTAAACTCAACGATGTCGTAGTCAGTATTAATCATAGATATCCGTGGTATTAATGCATTACGAGTACAGTATAATAATAATTCGTTGAAGTATGGTGTCAAAAAATCTAACGGCAATAAGATATAACGATATTTTCGGGTGAAATCCAAGCGATAGTGTATACAGTAATATTACATATTCAGTACCTATTTGATTGGAGGAAGTTGGGTTGTTAAATATTATGTAATTTATCATAATTATTGTAATGGAAAATCTAGTGGACTGTATTTTTAGCTAATAGACGCTGACGTAAATCAATAACATATTGTGAAAAAAGAAAAAAACAACGTTATTTTTTTTTAAATAATATAAAACAGAAAGAAAGTAAGCAAGGTATCAACATCATGCCCCTCCTGTAGTGCAGCTACGCAACTACTAGAGTCCTTCAAGTAAAGCCAACTTTCTAACGCCTCATCTTCAGTGTACCACATTTGGTGACCACGTCAGCCACATGCACGACCCCTGTCTCTGTCTGTATAAACCTTTCTCACCGACCCTATAGGCTACATTACTCTGGGTAGGTCAAGATCCACGACAAGGACATCGACATTAACTGCCACATTACGATATGTGCCTCCATGCTGCCTCTTTGTTTTTAGAATAGGTAAATATTCTTTGAGCCACCTACACCAAAAAATCTCCGAGAAACGAGAGTTTTTGCTACTCTTTTCTCAATGAGAAAACACTGCCGTCCAGTGGGGCAGGTAATTATTTACTTGATGAGCTTCCTATTAGGAAATGGAAAGGTATGAGGCTCTGGTATTCGTCGTTTGCAGTAACATAATGTCAATGGCCTCGAGGTGATTACTGCTTCTTCGGCTTCTAATAAAAGCGTGTGCAGCAGCCTGGTATTGTTGATCGAAGGCAGCAGGTCTTCTATTAGAGTTCATTGCCTCAATGGCACTTGAAGAGCTGTCTTCACGGCGCGTGTAAGCCGCTCCCAACAGCCTCCCATCAGCACGATGCAGGTGGCAACTCACCCTGAATGTTGGCACCAAAATCTTGTACAGAGTCACCAAAAACTTCAGTTAACTGACGGTTTGCCCCAATAAAAGCGGTGCCGTTATCTAAATATTTTTTTTTTGGAACACCTCTACGGCCATAAACCGACGCGTTCAACAATCTCTTGGTGCACTCAGCCCGGGATTTCCGCATAGGCCAGCAAGGCCCCGGCCTAGGGACCCAGCGAGTCTAAACGTCGCTTCTGCATTATAGTTTCTTCTATTTCTTCTGCTTTTGTGCATAAGTCGACAAAGCAGCTCTGTTTTAAATTATCAAAAAAAAAAAATCGAAAGCTTTTCGAGCCTGAGTACTAAAAATGTCTGAGATCGCGTCGCTCGCTATTGCATTTACTCTTAATTCTTAAGTTTTCAAGCATAAGTGGATGAGTAATAGTTAATAAAAGAAACCTATCCTATCCGAGATGCTTAAATTATTGAGCTCGCTCCGCTCGCTCTTGCTTCTGAAGTTCTTTTAGAAAGATCACCGTTTAATCACTGCTGGCACTAGCTATGCGAGAAATCAATCATGTAGGTTTTTACAAAAGTAAATTGTGTCTAGACAAAATCAAACTGGTTGCTTACTTAATTGTATTTATTTTTTATTATATGACATTGATTTTACATCCTGTGATTACTTCCTCACACACTGACTTATTAATTGTAATTTTTTAGTAGATTCGTCTATTTTTATAAGGTTTGTGAATATGTGAACACCATGTATCTATCTTAATTTATCTGTCGTTTGCTCCACTTTCAATTCTTTTTACTTTATACAGTAATTTTATTGTAGGTGCATCGTCTTCACATATAATTGTATAAATATTGTACCTATACAAAATATTGTAAAACATTTTAAAAGAGTAAGGCTGCCTGTCCACTGGAGCGGAGAGGAGAAAAGAGGAGCGGAGATGTGCCAATATTAACCAATAGAATCTTGACTTAGGATCACTGATCTAAACTCAGGGGCGGAATCAAGATTCTATTGGTTTATATTGGCACATCTCCGCTCCTCTTTTCTCCTCTCCGCTCCAGTGGACTGGCAGCCTTACGGTGGAGTTTCTTGCTCATTCTTCCCCATACGAAAACTACCTTTTGGAAGGGGCGACTAGAATCAATACTATACTTTGTAAATTTTGACGTTCAAAAGTGCCTTCAAGGGCCTATTTAAAATAAATGATTCGACTTTGACTTTGACTGTGGTCAGGCAGCCTTACGGTGGAGTTTCTTGCTCATTCTTCTCCATACGAAAACTACCTTTTGGAAGGGGCGACTAGAATCAATACTATACTTTGTAAATTTTGACGTTCAAAAGTGCCTTCAAGGGCCTATTTAAAATAAATGATTCGACTTTGACTTTGACTGTGGTCAAAATAAATGATTCGACTTTGACTTTGACTGTGGTCAAAGTCAAAGTCGAATCATTTATTTTAAATAGGCCCTTGAAGGCACTTTTGAACGTCAAAATTTACAAAGTATGAGCCAACGTAGTCCAAGCCAACGTTGGTAAAATGTCGGCTATAGCAGGCAAGTCTTACATCAAGCAAATCATCGATACGTCGCATTAGATATTGTGCAGCTTTGCATTTCTTACAAAATACGCAGTTTCTCGACATCTTGCTGACCTCTCTATGGTATCTCAAAATTCAATATTGCTGTTTAAGCTCGTTACACACCAGTTCAATTAAAGCGTGAGCAGCTTTGCCTTGGTAAAACATAAGTAGACGAACAGCTGGTTGACGACCATCAAGAACAATCTGGAATAGTGGTGTTTTAGTCGATATTCTTCATGTGTTTTACATGACTGTTCACGTTCAGCATAAATAACCCGGTTTGATCTAGCACTAAAATCAAAGAGTGAAGTTTATTCGATTTAGACATTTTGCTTGATTTGGAGTCGTGCAATAAAGCCATTGTGCGCTTTTATGATTTCTAAACTGATGATTGAATTATGGTTCCCTATCCATTTGCATAACATTTTAAGACCTAATATAACTTAGTATAATTTTGTTTGGCATAATTATATTTTCGCATAATATAGTTACGCATAACAGCTTACGCATAATTTTTTTAAGCATAATTTCTCTAACCATAATAATGATTAAGCATAATATTCTAAAGCATAAATTTATTAAGCATAAAGTTCTAAAGCATAACTTTTTTAAGCATAATATTTCGAGGTAGCGCTCGCTTGGCTCGCGCGCAATTGGTCACAGTTCTAACCTAACCTAACCTAACCTAATCCTAATCTAAATAAATAAGATATGCCTAAATCTAACCTAACCTAACCTAATCCTAATCGAAACAAATAAGATATGCCTAAATATTATTATGCTAATAGTCATTAGGCCTACTAACTATGCCAACATAAAATGTATGCCTAAAAAAATTATTTACGTTACATGTTCGTGTTTGGGTCACAGAAATACATAATGTGTACCAAATTTCAACTTAGTCGATCCATTAGATTCGGAGCAAATTGGCTGTGACAGATGGACAGACAGACAGACACACGAGTGATCCTATAAGGGTTCCGTTTTTGCTTTTGAGGTACGGAACCCTAAAAATAACACTCGAATAAAAAATTATACTTTACGTGGAACAAAATATGCATTTCTTACATGAATTAAATGGTAATCGTGGCTTACCGAAAAAGTTAACGATTACATAATCTGTAATAACATGTTATGAATTTATTCGTGCAAAAAGTGTGTTTAGATTTTAAGTATTAGGTATGTTAATTACGGTACCATTAAAATAAATAAAATAAAAAAAATAAAAATCATTTATTTCAGACAAAAAAGTCCATAGGCACGACAAGGTTGTTAGTAACAAGAATTTTGCTTATAACTAATGTTAGTAACAAAAAAAAGTAAGTAAAGGAAGACACTATACACACCGACTACCCCTGCACAGTAGGCTCATCGGCCTCGCAATACATGGAGTTCAGTGAACCTACTGAGCAGAACAGTATCGGTTCTCTCGCCAATCATCCTCAGGACGCTATTCGGGCTCCCCCGTACTCGTCGCACCACCGACGCAACTTTTTTACGCATAATTGCGTAGAAATCATCTACGCTGGCGTCAGCAAACATGCCGGATGCACTGCAATATCGAGGGAGCCGAAACAGAGCCCTGAACACATTATTATACTGGACGCGCAAGGCATTGTAGGCTTTTTGTGTAAAGTTTGCCCACAGGCCGCTCGTGTAGAATGTCTGGCAGAATGCCTTGAACATTGTTATTTTAACAGGAACAGTACAACGAGCGAACCTGCGTGCCAACATATTACCGCGCACCGACAATGCCCTGCGCTCCCTCTCAATGTCTAATTCGTCACTCAAATTCTCAGTAACAATGTGTCCCAGATATTTAAACTGTGCAACACGACTTAGAGGTACACCGTTAAGTAATATAGGTGGTATAAAAATATTGTTTTTATTTTTACATTTAAATAACATGAACTCACTTTTACTTTCGTTGTACCTCAGGCCATTGAAATTATTGTACTTTTATAAAATAATATACATAGAAAAAATACATAAATAAATTACAAGATGTAAATAATGCTCTTAACACCGATTATGCAATAAAACGAAAACTGTCGTAGTAGGTACTACATTACCATATTATTCGGTGGGCAGTGCGACCGTCAAAAAAGGAGATTTCGCAGCTTACGCGTTACCTACTGAGAAATGAATGGTTTCATAGGTATCTGTTTCCGTTAGACATTAGGCGTTGCTAAGCTTGACGTTAGTGAAAACGGGCATAACACGGGCACGTGTTATGCCCGTTTTCACTAACGTCTTTCAACAGCCGGGACCAACGGCAAAACGTGCTTTTCGAGGGACGGAGTGGTCTCGATACATAGGTAATAATCAATGATCACCCATCCACGAATCAGCCGCGGCATGCGTAGCTTAACCTTTGATTGACCCGTGCGGCTGTTATTATGTAGCCACGAGCCCAACGGCTAATTCGTGCGCAATTAGCCGTTCGCAAAGGGGCTCGTACAATACATAAACAAAATCATATATTATTATACCTTCATAAAACTATGTTCTTACCAGTTGCATTACTATTGGCGTGATAACATTGCACACTGCCACATTTGAGGCAAAGTTTGTCATGAAAACAGTGAAAATAATTACTAACAGGATGATAAAATAATTTGGAAAGATGTTGAGATGTCTCAGTAAAATCCCAATTTTCCCATTCAGATCTGAATATTCCTTCTTGGCTGCCTCTGAGAGCGCGAATCCACCTCCTAAAATATGTTTAATCGCATTAGAGGCACAAGACATATATTCGTAGTTATAACATAATCTATCACGTAAAACAATAAGTTACAGTTAAATTGCTTATTAGTTTATTAGGCGAGGTTGTAATAAATTATTGAGAAGTTTAGTTCTCATTAAAACAGGAAACATGAACAGAAAACTCTTTGCTGAGATTTACAAATAACGCACATAATTATCTGACTAGTATAATAATTTCATTTAATAGTGGCGCACTATCCCGCACTAGTGCTGTGCAAAGTAAGTATAAAAAGTAAATATAAAGTTAAATACACTGCATTGTGGACCAAAAAGAAAAAAATAAATTTATAACTAAATAGGTTGTTTAAAACTGAATACTGGTGTCAATTCTTCAGAAGTCACTCTCGAAATTGCTTAAAATTAGGCAACAAAGACATGGATTATAAAGTTATAAACAAAAGTCTTGTACTTATGTGAAAAATAATTGCATTTAAATAAAACGTTAAGAGGGTTTACGTCGTACGGCATTTCATACAAACTTTCAAGCCCTTGTTTATCGAAATAACTAATCCGATTTTAATGAAACTTCACACCCGCTGTCCCCTGACCCGCTGTCCCCTAAACTGTTCACTGCCACCCTTGAAGAGGTTTTTAAAAGTCTTTCTGACACCTGGGTAAATAAAGGCATAGTCGTCGGCGAAAAAAGGTTGACAAACCTGCGTTTCGCCGACGATATCGTTCTATTTTCATCTTCGGCAGCTGATTTAAGCGATATGCTAAGTGACCTTAATAAGGCGAGCCTCGAGATTGGACTTCGTATGAACATGTCAAAGACCAAACTCATGACAAACAGCGTCCAACGTAAACTGTATGTAGAGGGTGTGGAGGTTGCATATGTTCCAGAATACATCTACCTCGGCCAAATAGTCTCATTCCAGGCGAGACAAGAAAAAGAAGTTGCTAGACGCACCGACAACGCCTGGAAGAGCTATTGGTCGATGAAAAACCTTAAGAAAGGAGACCTACCAATTTGCCATAAACGTAAATTTTATTAATGGACATGTGCATTCTCCCTATCCTCACATACGGCGCTCAAACCTGGTCTTTGACGCTTCAACAGAGGTCCAAGCTTGAGGGTTGCCAGCGAGCAATGGAGCGCAGCATTCTTGGAGTCAGATTAACGGACCGTGTTAGGAACACAGTGTTACGCTCCAAAACACAAATCGCCGACGTCACCCAAAAGGCGATCAAGCTTAAGTGGGACTGGGCCGGACACGTCTGCCGTATGTCAAATGAATCATGGGCCAAATCTACCACCATGTGGGTCCCAGAAAACGTCCGTCGACATCGAGGCAGACCCAGAAGAAGATGGCGAGACGAGCTTGACGCGTACAGACAGGACTGGTCCACACGGGCTCAAAACAGAGAGGAGTGGAAAGAAGAAAGGGAGGCCTTTGCCCTGCAGTGGGACAACACAGGCTAAAAATAAATAAATAAATAAAAATAATTCACACGCATATGCAGGATACAAAGGTCTAAAAACTTAGTTAAGAATATTTTCAAGATGTCTTATTTAAAAACAGATAACTGAAAATCTCTGTTTCTATAGAAAATTTTAAATTAGTCTAATTTGGCTGTAACACAATTTTTCGAAAATGTTCTTAACTAAGTTTTTAGACCTTTGTATCCTACATATATTTTGTGTATGAAGTTTCATTAAAATCAGTTCAGTAATTTCGAAAAACAAGGGCTTGAAAGTTTGTATGAAATGCCGTATGACGTAAACCCTCAATAACATTGTATGTTGTGTTACCTAAGAGGAACATAAAACTGTAGGGCATCTTTTCATCCATCAATACCCAATTTAATACTGAAGGAACTGGCTTGTCCGGTAGATCGTCAACTGAAAAATTTAATAAAATTATAACTTACAATTAGACGACGTATAATTAGTAACCTAATCCGCCGCCTTTTCTCATACCCATGAAGAGAAATGGTCAATGTATCAAGTATCTGAACTTGGCTAGCAAGAGAGGGATGTAGATTTAGCGATCATAGTGTTTATTCATGAGCAACCCTAAGGGGCGGTCCACGAGCGAGAGAATCGCAGCGATATTATCGTCGTGCCACGTATTTCTATACACACTCTTAGGGTCGCGCCACACCTGCCAAACGTTCCGCGGCGGAAGGTTCGGTTGAATACGCTCCTAATGTTTTTCAAGTTATCTATGACACACATCAGCCTAAGTGCTTGTTTACGGACACGCGGGGCGTTGGGCGGGGCGTGCGGCGGGGCGGCCCGCACAAAATTCACACATATGGCGTTGTATGAGAGTGTTTACGGAGAAGCGTTTTTATAGGCGTTTGCTTGAAATCCAGGCGGTGCCCGCGGCGTTGCACGTCGCGTCGCACGCAGCGTTGCCCGCGGCGGGGCACGCGGCGGGCAACGCTGCGTTCAACGCCGCGTGCAACGTCGCGGGCAACGCCGCGGGGAACGCGGCGGGGCCCGCGGCGTCGTATGTACGCTCAATACTTACGAACTACGAACATCGGCGATATCCACATACGAGTATAACATCAAATAAGTAAATCTATGTTCCGTTGGAGCTCTAAACAATTAAAGCTTCTAAGTGAACGAACGAACGAAAAATATGGCCATTTACGAGTATGTGAAATATTTTGATACTCGCACATGAATCAAAACCTACCGGTTACCTACTTTCCGTTGACCTAGAATCATGAAATTTGGCAGGAAGCAAGATCTTACAGCACTAGTAAAGGAAAAAGTCCGAACTTTTTTAATTATTCGTTTTATAACAAAAAAAAAAAAATGTGATTACAAACTTACATTTGCAGTTGGATAATTGACCGTGACGTATATCGATGTATGAGAGAACATGTTTGTCAACTACTAAATTAAGTTTGTAGTTTCTTGGGATAAATTTTATTCATCCCAACCACGGAAACCTTCATTGTGCGTGGTCCGACACGCACTTGGCCGGTTTTTATAATGCCTCGTTGGTCTAGTGGTCGCAAGCACTACTGCTGAGGATAGTTCCGGGTTCGATACCCAGGTCGGGCAAAATATTATTGGTATTTTCCATCTGGTATTTCTCAGTAGTAGCCCGGAGTCTGGATTTGTGCCCGGTTGATGGCATTAGGCTCGCCCCCTATTACATGGGACTTAAACGTAACTGGCGAAATATGGGTGTAGCTATAGGAACACCTCTGCCTAACTTTTCGGAGAATATAATATATGTTATGCATCCTATGTATTTCTTTATTTATTATTAAATGTTTCGGTCGCGCTTGAATATCAGCTCCCGCCTTCCGCTCCCGATGCACGCCGCGTGCGCCGCCGCGTTCACCGCCGCGTGCAACGCCGCGTGCAACGCCGCGGGCACCGCTACATTTCACGCCACGCCGCACGCCCCGCGCTTCCATAAACAACATCGTACATCGCCATATGTTTGTGTTTGCGCGTGTGATGACGCGGACCGCTGCACGCCCCGCCTCTCTGTAAACAGAAAAAACGTCCGACGCACCGCCGAACGCCACGCTGCACGCCACGCTCAACGCCCCGCGTCTCCGTAAACAAGCACTAACGTTACGTCCATAGAAATGCAAGCGTCACATGACGCGAAGGAACTTTCCGCGCCGAACGTTCCGCAGGTGTGCCGCTACACTTATAGTGCGAGAGCCGATTGCAAAAACACCTACCTTATAAGCTACCCCAATAGGCTAAATGTAGATCGTTAACCAACGCTAAACACGTAAAAAAAATTAGGTCTGCCAGAGCCGATCCTGCCGGGTCATAGAAATAATCGATATTTTTTGACGTAATTTTTCGTGAAAATTACCTCATTAGATACCCGAATTAAAGTGCTGGCAACAGTTTACCACTGATTAATTGTGTAAAAAAAAGTTGGTCTGCCATTGCGCACCCTGCCGGAAGTACTTGGCAGACCTCTAAAATATACCCCTTCCGACACCCTAAACCTACCTCATCGACTACCTGGATGAATCCTACGCCAAATAATAACCAAGATGCCCCTGATAATGGATCAAAAGGTCTGCCAGGTCTAAGCTTGCCGGAACTTTGTGTTCAAAGCATTTGAAGATGGTAGAGAGCATAATTTCACCTGAAGTCAAAATAACGGTATTATATTGTTTTCCATAATATTATTTGTCCTATTATTGTTTTCCATAATCGTCCCCACTCATAATATTTACTTGCACTATTATCATTTATACTAATAACGCTTGCCATAATTATCAACTTATTTGACATAACTTTTATTTGCCATAATATTAGTTTCCATAATAACATGTGTCATAATCATTAGATTCTATAAGTAACACATTACATAATCGACACTTGACATAAGCAACATTTAACATTATTTAGAAACGTTACAGACAGATGTCCTCAGTATTGTATTATATGATATGTATTATTCCGAATGTTCATTTAAATACATAGGTACATACGTACATTTGCAAAATAGGATAGGTTAGGTTAGGTTTTCTTGTTCAGACAATAAACAGTTTGTCAAATTCGAAACGGGTAGGTTAGGTTAGGTTAGAACTGTGACCAAACAACGCGCGAAGGCGAGCGAGCGTAGCGAGCGTGCCGCGGCAGCGGCCGCCGAGTGCTAGATTTCCTCTTTTGCAAAGCAAGCATGCATGGCAGATTAGGGTAATTTTTAGGTTTTCTTGTTCAGACAATAAACAGTTTGTAAATTCGAAACGGGTAGGTTAGGTTAGGTTAGAACTGTGACCAAACAACGCGCGAAGGCGAGCGAGCGTAGCGAGCGTGCCGCGGCAGCGGCCGCCGAGTGCTAGATTTCCTCTTTTGCAAAGCAAGCATGCATGGCAGATTAGGGTAATTTTTAGGTTTTCTTGTTCAGACAATAAACAGTTTGTCAAATTCGAAACGGGTAGGTTAGGTTAGGTTAGAACTGTGACCAAACAACGCGCAAGGGCGAGCGAGCGTAGCGAGCGTGCCGCGGCAGCGGCCGCCGAGTGCTAGATTTCCTCTTTTGCAAAGCAAGCATGCATGGCAGATTAGGGTAATTTTTAGGTTTTCTTGTTCAGACAATAAACAGTTTGTCAAATTCGAAACGGGTAGGTTAGGTTAGGTTAGAACTGTGACCAAACAACGCGTGAAGGCGAGCGAGCGTAGCGAGCGTGCCGCGGCAGCGGCCGCCGAGTGCTAGATTTCCTCTTTTGCAAAGCAAGCATGGTACATACTGAACTAGCATTGTTGTGCTAGTATGGGCAAATGAATATTAATAAATGTTATGGAAAACGACATTATTGAAAATAAAAAATATAGCTAATGAATTTATGGATTAAAATTATTATGACACTTGATCGATTATGATTATGACCAATGAAATTAGTGAAAATGATTTTATGTCATTTCACGATTATGGCAACTGAAGCATTATTTCTAATGTAATTATGGCAAATAAAAGTATGGCATATAAAATTATGGCATTTTAAATTATGGCAAACATTAGTAAACCCAAAATAACATTTGTATCTAAAAGACATTGCCTAATTTTGTATGGAAGTTGGACCAAGTGCTGCCTAGAATACTCACATAGTGCATTTTGTTCCTCAGACCATCACTAACCTGTATTTCAAAGCGCATAAAAATCTATCCCAGGAGTCCAAAGAAAAACAGTCTCTTCTTTTGAATATTTTTATTGGAAAAAATTAACTTAGTAGCAACAAATGTACAAAATCAACTATTAAACAGTTATTGTGCATTCAATTATAATTGCAGTAATTGTATTTTGATGTTGTAGTTGGAGTTGCACGTCGGAACCACCGGGGTAACCTACTGGCCAGTTTTATGGAGAAGGAAGGCCTCTTTATGATGAACTCCTTCAAAAAACGTGAGCACAGAAAGTGGACCTGGCAGAGCCCTGATGGTGCAACAAAAAACGAGATTGACTTCATTATGTCAACGAAGAAGCAAGTATTCAATGATGTCTCTGTGATCAACGTGGTGAAAACCGGAAGCGATCACCGCATGGTAAGAGGCACATTGAACTTAATTATCAAGCTGGAAAGATCTCGACTGATGAAGTCTACGCTCCGTCCAGCACCAATCCAAGTCCAAAACCCCGAGAGCTTTCAGCTCGAACTTCAGAATCGTTTCGTGTGCCTAGGGAGCTCCGTGGACGATTTTAACGATGGGTTCGTGGAAACTGTCCATACGGTCGGGTCCAAGATCTTTAAGACCCGTCGTACAAATAGAAACAAGAAGCTCTCTGATCCTACTATTCAGCTCATGAGGGAGAGGCGCGAGATGATCCTCCAATCTTTAGACGATGCGGTCAAATACCGGCAGCTCAATAGACGGATCTCTAAGTCCTTGAAAAGCGACCTTCACCGCTTTAGTGCAGACCGCATTAAGGATGCGATATTGGGCAGAGCCAGCTTGCAAAACTGAAGACCGATGATGGCAGGATCGTATCCGCCAAACTTGAACTATTGAGAGGTTCTATGGACATTTATACACGTCAACCAGTAACCCCGTTACGAATGTGGCAAACGACCCAGAGCTAGATTAACCGACACTATACCGAAGATATCCCGGACGTCAGCTTGTACGAGGCGCCGGGTGATGACGGAATTACGGCGGAACTCCTAAAGGCCGGTGGGAAACCCGTTCTTAAGGCCCTCGAGAAGCTGTTTGATTCCGTCAAACTCGGGGTAAAACGCCACACGCATGGAACAGAGGTGTGGTAGTACTCTTCTTTAAAAAGGTGTGTGAGTATGTCAGTCCGACTCTACGACCAGACCTCGAAACCTATCCTTCTGCAGCGAGGTGTGAGACAAGGAGCCGTTATCTCTCCGAAATTATTCACCGCTGCACTGGAGGATGTCTTCAAGGTTCTGGACTGGAAAGGGCTAGGCATCAACATCAATGGCGAGTATATCACTAACCTTCGGTTTGCCGACGACATAGTTATCATGGCTGAGGCCATGGAGGACCTCAGTATAATGCTTGATGACCTCAGTAGAGCCTCCAAAAGAGTAGGTCTTAAAATGAACATGGAAAAGACAAAGGTCATGTCAAATGCCCATGTAACACCCACTTTCATAAAGATCGGAAACGCTACGCTCGAAGTTGTAGGCGAGTATGTTTACCTAGGACAAACTGTCCAGCTAGGTAGGTCCAACTTCGAGAAAGAGGTCAATCGTCGAATCCGACTCGGCTAGGCAGCGTTCGGGAAGCTACGCAATATCTTCTCGTCCTACATACCACAGTGTCTCAAGACGAAAGTCTTTGACCAGTGCGTGTTGCCAGTGATGACTTATGGCACTGAAACGTGGTGGCTCACAATGGGCCTTATCAGAAGACTAAAAGTCACCCAAACAGCAATGAAGAAGGCTATGGATCACAAGTGACGTAAGACAGCAAAATGTAGTCGTTTTTTTTTTTCTGGCATCTCGCAGCTGACCACTAAGGTCCTGGCTGGTTAACTGAACTTTCCTGTGGCTGCCTTTAGCTACTATACTAAAAGTCTCCATCCAGGGGCATAAACTATTCTAAATTAAAATTAGGCGAACGCTCGCTAAAGGCACGGGAGGGGGGGGGGCGGCGGTTGCTAGGTCCATAAGGGAGTATAGGGGGGTATTTATAAATACATTTTTGAGAAAAAATATATCACAAATGTTGTTTAATGCAAGATTAGTCATTATCACAAAAACTGGATTTATTTATTTTTCCTGGGACCAATTTTTTTTTTTTTAATTTTTTATAGTTCATGTGTATGCTACAGTACCACTAGACCAACTCACATTCCTAGGCAGCACTTGGTCCAAACCTAGGCAATCTCCTTTATACAAATTTATCAATATTTACTGCTTTTATACCCGACTACGAAAAAGCCAAAAGGAAGGGTTGTGATTTTAGCAGTTTATGTATGTATACTCGTAAGTATGTATATCTGTTTGCTTTTACGTGTGTTCCACCGTAGCGCCTAAATTACTGTACCGATTTTGATGAATGAGGTATCAATAGATTTTTAATAATGGTCCGGGTGACATACTCGTAGGCTATATAAGTTCTCCCCAAAGGTGGGTGCAACAAAAACACCCAGAGTCGATTAAAGTAATTCATATTTATGGTGAGGTAGGGCAAACATAGTAGATCACAAATAACCTATTTGTTTTCGATAAAACCATCCCCAAGAGTTAGATCTCGGGGTTCTAGAATCACATTCACATCTATGTAACGGAATGATTCAACGTAATTTTCAGCAACTTCTAATTGTCGTATCGAAATGAAACTTTGCATTTATATGTAGTTTTGATAACAATACTATCATTTGGAATCTTGGAGCTGCTGTGATGATGTAACCAGGAGTTGGATAGTGGAACTTTTCACTGGCTAGTGTAAACCCCTCAAGTTTGGGTTCAAATGATTCGTTTTTACAAGTCCAATCGATTGGGCTTGGTATCGAGGGTCTGGTGATGAATCCAGGAGATGGATACTGGAATTCCTCAGTAGCTACTAGTAAACCCTCCGAGTTTGGGCTCATATGATCCGTTTTGACGAGTCCAATATATTGCTCTTGGTGTTGAGGGTCTGATGATGGTGCCAGGATGTGGTTTGTAGAACTCTTCAGTGGCTACTAGTAAACCCTTCGAGTTTGGGCACATATGATTCGTTTTGACGAGTCCAATATATTGCACTTGGTGTCGAGAGTCTGATGATGGTGCCAGGAGGTGGATTGAGTAGAACTCTTCAGTGGCTGCTAGTAAACCACTGTGAAACAAAGTCGGTGTGTTTTCCTAGAGAACGTTTTTGACACCGTAAAGAAAACCCCGCCCCCCAAAGATTTAAATCATTAGATTTGCCCTCACCATACTTAATCACAAAAGTATCCATACTGAGAAGAGACCACACATCACCTGCGCTCGCGTCCTTTCCTTTGTCATTAGACAATAGTTTGTACTTGTAGCATGGACAAGCGATGTTGGAGTGTGGGGTGTGGGTTGATCGTAATTTTCGTTTATAATGCGGTTTTCATGTACCTACTTTTGTATTTATTATATTTCATTTTTTTTTTTTTATTTATATTTTAAATTCCTTTACTGGGATTTATTTTATGTCCGTAGGTGTGTCCGTGGCATCACTGCGGGCCCTATCAGAATACCAGCGCTACGGTATTTGTGTTTTTTTTTTTCAAATATCGTCTGGTCTGAGGCTCCTCTCGTTTCTAATGAGGATGAGTGAACTTTACACCCTGTTCCTCATACTTCATAAACTTGTACATATATTATTATTATTTTTAGTTTTTAACTATTCTCGGACCTTTGGAAGGCGTACGAGGGGGCCGAAGCCAACTCGCAGAGGCCCGTTAGACGTGTTAAATGAAACGAGGCACCATTATTATTATTATTTTTATTTAGTTTTATCATGTTAATACGTGTGAATAAATATATGTAAATTAAAGAAAAAAAACATAACAAAGAACATGTATTTTTTAACACGCTTTCATTAGCTGACCTATATCTAGGTAACGAAATCTTTCAACATAATCGACTTCTAATCGTGGTAACGAACAAAAAATACACCATGTGAATCTAGAATCCCAAGATCTTCTCTCTCTTGGGGATCGTCAAAATGAATCATATGAGTCCAAACTCGAGCGGTGTACTAGTAGCCACTGAAGAGTTCTATAAGAGTTCGAGATAATCATGACATGTTTGGTATCAAAAAAAAGGTCTTACCGAGCTCATTACAAATATGCATATACAGGATGGTTTTTTTAACCTCACCTCACCTTGAAAGTACTCTAAATACTGACGATAGCAAATTTTACTCAAAGGAACAAGCCTTTATTTAAAAATAGAAACAATTCTGTGTTCAAAGATTTTCGAAAATTCACTTCCCACTATCGAGAATCGAAACAGCAAATCCGAAAAATTTACATACTGTATTTTTATGAGATCAATCAATAGAGTCAATCACAAGCATCAAATCTCTCTAACAAAACATGATAAATTAAAGAATAATGGGCATTTTTCTATGAAGCCTGGCCTGATGACCAATAGAGTTCTAATGCATGTCATCTTATTGCTTATAGCCGGCAATTACTATAACAAAATATTTTATCTCTAAAAGCAACGGGGTTTGTACAGTCGAGGACAAAAATCGTTACAATTTTTTATAACGATTTCTTTGGGAAAAATAAATCTAGCATAATAGGTTTATGCTAGGTCTATGTGCTGCCTTTTTCGGTTAAAAATTATCATTTCGATATGTACCCTTAGGTGGTTAACACAATTTTGACATGGAGTGCATCAAAATAAAACTTAATACAATTAAACATTTAATAAAGTTATAACAGTCATCATATTAAAAGATGATAAAAATAACAACCGCCAACAACAACAACAACAACAGCCATATATGAAGCTGTACAGGCGCGGGCGCAAGAACAGCGAATTATACAAGTGCCAGAGTATAAACGAGCCTCGAACAGAGCAGATCGCTGTTTTTTCTATAACTGCGTGAATGGACCACGGCGGAGGATTCCTAAATGGCTTAAATACACATGCTTTGCGAGTAGATATAGTTTATATGTGCCCGAAGTAACCATAGTGTGACAGCAGCATTTGGAAAGCAACGACTGGAATGAATGAATTAATAAAATACAAACGTATCACTATTTTAACTGTGCTCAGTTAACAGACATTTATGTAATATTTTTAAAGAGGGCAAGCAACCAGCAAGCCACCAGGTTTGATTTTGATATGATGACATACGTAGACGACGATGATTTATATTTTTGGGTGGGTCTTAATTATGAGCAGTTTAATATAATATTAAATCAGACAACTATAGCAGAAAGTAATCGTCCGAAGACGTCCTTGGTGTATATTTAGCAAAACTTCGTACTGGTGAAAGTAATGAACGCACAAATATGAGATTTTATTCAAACCTCTCATGATATTATGTATGTATATTAGACGTTATTGGCCCTTTAGCTGCGACTACATCCGATGCAACGATCATGCAAAGGATTGTTCGTTATGCAAAATGAAACAATATTATAGATTACTTCGACAAACATATTTTAATAGAGCTCGTCCTGTTAAATACTTTTCATCCCGTTTTTAAAGATCATAGGCTAGTTCTAGATATCATGAGTTTTATTAATGAAAACATGAATACTCCCAATCGTTTATATGATTACATCGAAATGAAAAACCTTAACAAACAACGTCGAAGTTTTACAAGAATGGAACCAAACCTCTGTTCTCGAGTGATTTTCCTTATCTAACTGAAGACTAGAATATTGTACGCATAATGCTGCCTCTCCACTGGAGCAGAGAAGAGAGGAGAGGAGCTGATCTGTGCGGATATTAACCAATAGAATCTAAAATCAGCTTAATTCCGCAACGGAGTTTAGATTTTATTGGTTAATATTGGCACAGCTCCGCTCCTCTCTTCTCTTCTTCGCTCCAGTGGACACGGCCTTAGGGACATACCATAATTATGAAGCTAACAAAATCATTATGTCGCAGAATATTTTCGCGATAGCATTTATTTGATTGAAATGTTTAGGGATAATATCTACATTATTATGATTTAAAAGAATGCGATATTTTGCAAAATAACGTGTGGTTACTACGAGTGCAGATACAGTCGCGGCATGTGAGGGGCTCGCATATATTCCTATATTTTAATTGCCAGAGACCAAATCGGCAGAAATGCAATAATTCAACACTATTGTACTTGTATGATTGGTAGAACAACAGTCGGGAGCTGTGCCCATATCGTTTCATGCATGCAAGGCATGAGCGATTTATTGCTCCAGCTTAATATTTATTAAACAATAATGACCACTAAGTACACGCTATGGCGTCTTGTCACTGGTCAGAGGTGGTTGTCATTTATTCTTCATCAACAATGATATCTTCTAAGTAAAATGCAGGAGACAATAAATACGTCATGATGTCCAATGCCTAAATACCATATTATTGAAATGATGTGAGTACAGGTGCCGATTGTGCGTTGCACGGTCAGACATGTACAACAGTGATGCACTAAAGCATCTCTGTTATGTTGTTTTCCAGACCCTGGACACCACCTAGTGTAATATCACTTGTCAATACATAAGCAATAAATCCAAACACGATAGTGCTATCTTGTTTGGTTGAGGAGTTCCTATGGCCACCTTGCGGCTCCAGCATCAGACCCTGGACACCATCAAGTGTAATAGCACTTGTCAATACATAAGCAATAAGTCCAAACACGATGGAGCTATGTTGTTTGGTTAAGGAGTTCCTATGGCCATCTTGCAAGTCCATCATCAGGCCCTGGACACTATCTAGTGTAATAGCACTTGTCAATACATAACCAATGAGTCCAAACATGATGGTGCTATCTCATTTGATTGAGGAGTTCCTATGGACCAATTCCAGTTCCACAATCAAGTCCTGGACACTAGTCCTGTTTTTTATTTATTTATTTACCAGTATTATAATGTTATGAGTCTATAATTAATATTATTGAGAACTGCAGTGAACATTAGCGTCATAAGCTAATACGTTTACATGGTACTTGCAGGTCCGATATCTGTTTAACCCGGTATTTCACAGCCTTCTGCCCATAATGAAAATTGATGCTTATGATATAAGCTTTTATTTGAGGTATAAGTGGTTTTTATTGGTTCGCCGGCCAAAATTACGCATCATTCTTTAAGGAAAACCATAAAATCTAAATTTATAAAATATAAAGCACTAGACAAGATAAAGCACTTTTACTCAAAGGTCCACCAGATTACATCAGTTAGTATCTAACTAACAATTGTCTTTAGATTTTTTTAAGGGGACATTATGTCTAGAATCAAATTTACCAAAAATCCTATGCAACTGTAAACGAGTTAAGAACTGAGGTTCACACTACGATTTTCAATATTCATCACAACTCGCTATTTAAAGTTTACTGCTAACGAATTCTTTACTATTTGAATTTAAAATAGGTTTATTGCTGACAAAGGACATCAGTCAAATCGTACCCAAAAATTTAAGTGCCAGCCAGAAAAAAAAATGCTATTTTCTTATGGGAAATAGCATGCTGAACATTTTTTTATACAACAACAAAAGTCTTCAATTAACCCCCTGGCTGCTATTCGAGTTTGAAAGTAGGTACCAAGAATCATATTTTTGGCAACAATATGTTGGACATTCGGTTAAAGACGCAAATATTTATTGCCTATGGTAGAAATGGACATGCATGCATGGCATGCATTGAGCGTTAGGTATAATAAGGTATGATAAGTATTAAAAAAATAACGAGAAAAGGATTGAGGGAAATGTTTCTATCATACAATAGCAGGTTGCTAGGCACTGTCCTATAGTAACCGGCTATTGAAAATCCTTTATTAAGCCCCCCAAGGCCCATCTCACTTCTGAGCCATGAGCTGTTTCCAAGCTCCCAGCCAGACTGCCAGCCTCCCGAATAAACCGGAATCCGTAAACAATTTAGCACCTTGGACCACATCATACATACGCTGCAGTGGGTTATACAGAAGATCGAAGAGTATCACCTGCTTCTCCGCTTAGCGTTTGTGAACTGCAAGAAAGCCTTACTCGATCGGTAAATCGAGGTATCTGTATGAAAACACTACTTACAATACTACTACGGATTGGTCCTGGAGTCGGACCGACATGGTCCGAGTCCAGGACCAGACCTCGAAACCTATCCTTGTGCAGCGAGGCGAGCGGAGAGTCGGAGACAGAGAGACGTTATCTCTCCGAAATTATTTATCGCTACATTGGAGGATGCCTTCAAGGTTCTGGACTGGAAAGGGGTAGCTATCAACTTCAATGGCAACTACGTCACTTAGGTACCTTCGGTTTGCCGACGATATAGTAGTCATGGCTGAGATAGTCTCAGCCATGACTACTATATCGGAGGACCTCAGTATAATGCTCGATGACCTCAGTAGAGCTTCCGAAAGAGAAGGTCTTAAAATGAACATAGACAAAACTAAGTTGGTGTCAAATGCCCATGTAACACTCACCTTCATGAAGATCGGGGACTCTACACTCGAAGTCGTGGACGACTACGTTTACGGACTACGAGGACAGACTGTCCAGTTAGATAGGTCTAATTTTGAAAAAGAGGTCAATGGTCGCATCAGACTCGGCTGGACAGTGTTCGGAAAGATAATATCTTCTCGTCTCAGTGCGTGTTGCCACTAGTTGCCAGTGATAACCTATGGAGCTGAAACGAGGTTGCACACATTGCGCATCATTAGAAGTCTGAAAGTCTCTCAAAGGGCAATGGAGTGAGCTATGTTGGAGTTTCCCAGATGACGTGATCAAATTAAAAATGAAGAGATTGGTAGGAGAACCAAGGTAACCGATATAACCAGAAGAATTGGCAAACTTATATGGCAGTGGGCAGGGCACATTGCTCGCAAAACAAATGGCCGATGTGGCCAAACGGTTCTGGAGTGGCAACCACGTACCAGAAGATGAAGCGTTGGAAGGCGTCCTACAAGGTGTAAGTTCTTGAGGTGGAGGAATCCGCTGGATGCAAGAATAAAAACTGGTCGAAGAGGCGATGTTTGGGGGAAGCCTATGTCCAGTAGGGGAAATCTTCCAGCTGATGTGATGATGATGAAGACGTAGCCAGGTTGTGTCTCGTTTTAAACATTAATGTAATTTTCGAAACATTTTAAATTAAAATATGATTTTTTGTATTTTGAAACTTAAATAGCAGCGGAAGGGTTAATTGTATACTCTCATTGTAATAGTAAAACATGTTGAGGGGGTTATTTTCCATAAGAAAATCGTATTATTTTTTTCTGGCCGGCACTTTAGTTTTTGGGTACAAAATGTTCGACACTTAAATGATGTCCTTTATTGTATCACTCTTATTTACGTTGTCGTAAAGTTTAAATAGGTAAATAAATACTTATAAATAAATAATTAGACTAATTAGCATGCATATTAGTTACACCAACGAGTTCGTATTTAATCCATTTTTTGTACATACACATAGATAAACTCACGCCTTCTTCCCATGGGGGTAGGTAGGTTAAAACGCCACTTGCGACGATCCTTACCATCCTTACATACTCCTTTTGCCTCGTTTACGTTCATACGTTAGTCTGGTCATACACGCTCGCTGCAAGTTTAGATTTTATGGTTTTCCTTTAATTTAATTTCTCATGTTTGTTAGAGAGATTTGATGCTTATGATTGACTCTATCGATTGATCCAATAAAAATACAGGGTGTTATTTTTCGGATTTTAGCTGGTTCGATCCTCGATAGTGGGAAGAGAATTTAAAAAAATATTTGAACGCAGGATTGTTTCTTTTTTTTATTAAATAAAGGCTTGTTCCTTTGAATAAAATTTGCTATCGTCAGTATTTAGAGTACTTTCAATTGAGGTGAGGTTAAAAAAATCCACCCTGTATATAAATATGTATGTGTATTGTAATGTGCTCGTTAAGACCTTTCTTTTGATACCAAACATGTCATGATTATCTCAATTAGCGGTTATAAATTTATGTGTAAAGTCCACCATATTAAATTTAGGGAGAACTTATAAAGCCTATGTCACCCGGACCATTTAGTACGAATCTATTGATACCTCATTCATCAAAATCGGTACAGTAATTTAGGCGCTACGGTGGAACACACGTAAAAGCAAACATATACAACGTTGATACGACAGAGGGGCTTTCCTTTGAACTGCCTATACTAGGTACCATTTCCAAGCTCTGTACCAAAAATCAATTAAATAGGAGCAGTAGTTTAGTCGCAAATGATTTTTTAAGTTTTTGCCCCGTTTGAACACGATGTATCTTTCCTAACAGCTGATTATGTCTATACGCTTAGGTCATGCACCTTAAAACGATAAATCTGAGTACAACCTACATGCGTTGTTGCCGCTCTGTGACGCAAATCACAAGTACATACAACCATATTTTCGCTATAAAGCACACACACTTGCACTTTCATTACGAGAGTGACAATCATAGCAAAACATCCCGCGCGTAAAAGAAATAGAAATAGGTCAGTGTGTTGCTATTCTAATGTTGCTTGCATCCTAGATCCTTGGTCCTTGCGACCGGTAAGGGGGTGGGGCCTCTAAAAACCGTGTTTCTTCAGTGCGCCGAGGCAATCCTTTTGGAACGTACATACGTTACGTAACACGGAAGCTCCGCGAACTCGCGCGCTGATAATATTGTGATTTTGTTTTGTTAATGTGATAGGATAGGACACTAAATACCTACGTTTAACCGCTAAGGCCCCACCGTTACCACAGTAGACAGTATTTCTTTTTTTTATTGTGACAGGACACGTAACTTGGGATTATTATTATTTAGTGTTAGTTTTTTTTTTGATTGACTGCTTTACGACACGTAATTAAACTTTGGTTGTGTGTGTGCGTGTGTGTAATTAGAGTGTGCCTCAGAGTTAAATACAATTGTTGAACTAAAAACTAGGATTATTTTAGCATTTCACAAATTAGCGACAGACAGTGATTTAATTAGAAAAATAAATAACAATATTCTCCGTCGGTATAATTTGTGCATTAATGTGAATGTAGGACACAATTTATGTCATCGAGAATTTAAAATTTTAGTGTTTTTGCTGTGATCGTTGTAAGTACTTCAAAGCCGCCGCCCGCGCCCGCGCCACCGCCGGCCGAGCGGCCGCCCGCTTTGAACATACGCCGCGCTCCGGCGCGCGCGATGGTGCCGCTTTGTTACCTAGGTATCTAAGGTCAGTTAAATTTATTTACAAAGAGTGGTTGCGTTTTACTCTGATTTGTAAGCTATTTAGTTTGTTTGAAAAAAAGAAAAACTCATTTTTGGTGCTTTTTATTTTTATACCGTATCGAATTAATACTAAACACGTATAGTATACGTAGTGTAATTTAATGCCCCTCTGTCATATCAACCCTGTATTACGCAAACGCAAAAGGAAGGGTTGTGATTTTAGTAGTTTATGTATGTACATAAACTACTAAAATCACAACCCTTCCTTTTGCGTTTTTCGCATTCGGGTAAAAAAGGAGTTAATATTTATAAATTTGTATTAGGTAGGTACAAATGTTATTTTGACTTCAGGTGAAATTATGCTCTCTACCATCTTCAAATGCTTTGAACACAAAGTTCCGGCAAGCTTAGACCTGTTGATCCATTATCAAGGGCATCTTCGTTATTATTTGGCGTAGGATTCATCCAGGTAGTCGATGAGGTAGGTTTAGGGTGTCGGAAGGGGTATATTTTAGAGATCTGTCAAGTACTTCCGGCAGGGTGCGCAATGGCAGACCAACTTTTTTCAACATAATTAATAAGTGGTAAACTGTTGCCAGCACTTTAATTCGGGTATCTTATGAGATAATTTTCACAAAAAAATTTCGTCAAAAAATATCGATTGTTTCTATGTCCCGGCAGGATCGGCTCTGGCAGACCTAATTTTTTTTACGTGTTTAAGTTTTCGTTAACGATCTACATTTAGCCTATTGGGGTAGCTTATAAGGTAGGTGTTTTTGCAATCGGCTCTCGCACTATTAGGGGCCGTCTCCACGAGCGAGAAATCGGCGTGGCTGAGTGTGAGCCCGTGAGACATCCGCGTGGTGCGAGCGAAACGTCATCGTATTGCTGCGCGCTTGTCATTACTGGCGGCGCGCCTGCCGCACTCTCGCGGCGAGTGCGCTGTCTTAACGCAGGCGTAGGCGTCCCCCGTAAAACATGATTCCATTACGAATCGCGACGATACGCTGTCGGAGGAATAGTACACTTTCGTGGAGATTACCCGACGTAGAAGCGCGGATCCGTTTCGATTCTCTCACTCGTTGAGGCGGCCCATAAATAGTAATATAAATAAAGTGTCAGCGTTACTGTTTGCCGAGCAGTTTAAGAAAATATCCAAAGTAGATGGCAGAAGAAGCATTAAGAAACAAACGACGAAAGCCGCTGCAGAGTCTCGTACGCTGTAATAAAATAGTCGGGTTAAATTATTAAATTTATAAAATAATTATGCAGGCTGTCCGGTTATTAATGGGTAACCTTGAAATGGCTTAATCAAAATCGAATAGCTCTTTGCGTGTTGAAGACAGACCGGTGCTACAATTAACAGAGGTAAGTATTAACATTCGAGTTTCTTTAAAACTATACACTGTATATTAAAATCGAAAAAAAAAAACTTTTTTTATTTTTTTATCATAAAATATTCACAAAAAATATTAATTTCATACGTAAAACAAACACTCTGTACACGCGCACTTGTCGCACTTGTCTTTCCACGTTGAAAGACAAGTGCCCGTGTACAGAGTGTTACAATTAAGCATCAATTTAAAAAAAAATTAGTTTTTTTTTTTTTTTCTATTTTTTCTGGCATGTATGGACGCTATACTATTGCGGGTTAACGGGAACGCCCTCTGTTAGTTAACATACTGTATATGCATTAAATATACGGTGTTAGCATATTAATTTATACTTGATAATTAACATTGCAGATTCGTTGTATGTTGGTCATAATTAAATTCGCGGCAATTATCTATTACTATACGAGTATTATTAATTATATTAATATTACTAGCTTCTGCCCGCGGCTTCGCCCGCGTGGATGTCGGACTTACAATAGCAATGGGTTTCATTTTGACAGTTTAACAATTAATTGCGTTATAATTTACGTTATTTCTCGAACATAATTATTCCATTCGGCGCTCTGGCGCGTCATCCCCTGGCTGGCCCGCCCCTCCACCCTCGTTCTGAGCGCCGTCGACTCAATATCGCAGGTCATTCTTATCGTTCTAACTTTTAAACTATTTGTCCTAATTACTAATTGTAAAAGACAAACTTTATCTAAATTAAATACCAAAAGCGATGAAGGTATTTATTTTGATAAGAATTAACTAAATACTCTAAAATATGCAATGTAAAAAAAGTATTCAATTTAACTGTATTTATTGCTCACTATTTTGGTTATAAAGGCTTCCACATAAAAGGTGTCGCGGATATGCTGTCGCGGACTTTTATTTAGAACTCTTTAAGACAAACAATCCCACAATTCATTTTCTTCATGTAACTCTAACGGTTTAGGCAGCGCACGCAGCAAACGGTGGAGGTCTGCCCGGCTTAGGTGGACCACCGCCGTGTCCTCGTGGAGGCGATCGGCGGCGGTGACCTCTCGCGTACGGCCCTGGTTCAGGCCATGGTGCGGAGCGAGAGGGCATGGCAAGCCGTCACCTCCTTCTGCAAAGCAGTAATGCTCGCGAAGGAGAAGGTGGAGAGCGCGAGGGAGTGGCAAAGGCCGCGCCCTACCAGCCCTAGCCGCCGCCGCCGTAGGAGACGTCCCGGGCGTCGGGAATTGATAGCCGATTTCCGGCCACCGTAGGCGCGGGCCTGCGGACGGAGAGCAACGGGCAGCTCACCGTCCGATAAGGACCAGGCCCGGGTCGACGGCGCATCGTGTTCCACGCGCACCTCTAAGAGATATCAGCAAAACTGACGGGGTCCGCTAGGGCCGATGCCTGCCGGGGTTGCGGGTAGTCCCAAGGGGAAAGCGTGGCCTCTGGCAAGGCAAGGGAAGGAACACGGGTGGGTTTTAGTCAGTAAGAGACTGAAACGCCCAGAAATCATTGGATGACTTCCCAACAAAAAAAAAAAAAAAATGGCAGCGCACGCAAAGATAGATCTCAGAGGGCAGGAATTTTTCCGACTTACTTGATACTTATCGTTATGTTATGGTCAAATCACATAAAATCTTTATAAATTGTAGCCTATGTGTTATTCTAATGTATAAGCTACATTATTGTAAAGTTTCATCAAAATCCGTTCAGTAGTTTTTGTGTGAAAGAGTAGGTAACAAACATCCATCCATCCATCCATCCATCCTCACAAACTTTCGCATTTATAATATTAGTAGGATTAATGTAGGGCAGTGTTTTTCAACCTTTTTCATGACTCGAACCCCTTAGTATAAAAAATTTTTCGCGACCTCGACCATTCGAGAACGATTTGAACTCAGTCGAGATTCCCGCTGAGTCGAAGTTTCTGCAGCACGAAACCTAGCCTGATGTTCCCGAGTTGCAGAGAGCCTTCCCTCACGACCTTCCTCAGATTCCTGTGATCGAACTAATCTCATCCTTTTAGCATGTCTGCTACATTGGGAGAGGTTGGATCTTCTTCGAAGCATTCTTACAATAAAATAGTACTTACTACTTAACACATAGTTATTTAGTAATCACGTACTATCGTAAACAATTAAATTATAAATACTTACAGATTATTATACAGTCTAAAATTATCACAGTTTAAGTAATAAGTGTTAGACGTGTAAACCAAACGTTTAGTACGTTTGGTTTACACGTCTTATCTAACTTTATGAAACAAAAGAATTGCTAGAAAAATTAATTACTAACCTGAGCTAATAAACTTATACTTAATAAAGAAAATCAAGAAAAGAAATGCCTAACCTATACCAAATACTTATAATATTTATATACAAACCCTAAATAAAAATTAAGATAAGTATACCGAAAATCAAGGATAGAAATGCCTAACCTATAACAAATGTTCGCCGTGATTCTTTAAATTGACATAACTTTTTTATTTATGAACCGATTGCCATGAAATAAACACTAAATGTTAAGTGAAGCTTACTACAATATATTAGTGAAAACCGCATCTAAATCGAATAAGCCGTTTCTGATATTAGCGTGCACAAACACACAGACAAACAGACAAACCGACAAACAGACAAACAGACAAACAGACAAACAGACAAAAAAAATTTTAATTACAATCTCGGGTTCAGCATCGATATAATAACAACCCCTGCTACTTTTTTTTCATATATTTCCATTGTACAGACACCACTTTTCTACAATTTTATTATATGTATAGATAAAGCTGCAGAGTTTGTTTGTTTGTTTACTTGAACGCGCTAATCTCAGGAACTGCTGGTCCGATTTGAAAAATTCTTTCAGTGTTAGTTAGTCCATTTATCGAGGAAGGTGCTATAGACTATACATCATCACGCTAGACCAATAGGAGCGGAGCACCAATGAAGAATGTTTCAAAATCGGGGTTTTTGATTTCATTTTGAGAGCTTCCGCTGCGTGCGCTGCGTAAACGGTGAAAGTTTCGCAAAAATCATGTATGACAGAATTGTTCCCCTTTAAAAGTTCTCAAAAAAAGTCCGCGATAGCATATGTCTATCTTTTAAGGTTGGCTCTCTATAACCGTTTAACCAAATTTGTTCTAAAATAATGCATTATTTGCAAAGGTGTTTTTATAAACATGACATTAATCCTTATCCAAATAAATACGTTATTCATGACAAGTATTTAATTTAAAACAAAATTGCTCTGTACATCATTCGATTTCAATGAATATCTTAGGAGATATCGCAGTTTTAAAATAACATCGCAGCAAATTAATGATCAAGTACTACGCGCGCATTTATGATGGCAACAGGAGCAGTGGTGGCTCAGTGGTATCTTATGCACCTATCATGGGGTATTATGCGGCATTCAAGGATAAAATAATTCAAAAATTATAGGTAACACCGATACCTATTATTTTTTAAATGTCAGAAATGACGTGCGCGCGCTTCTTTTTCAATTCGCGGGCCTTGGTCATCATTTTAAAACTATAGCGCTACAAGGTTATTTTGGCACGTGGATATAATTGCAGTTAACGCAGCTCTATTGTTTTTTTAATAGATTTTAAGCGACATTTCACAAAATAATTGTACTAATTTAAAAAAATCCTTGTAGAACAGTTGTGTAGATAGTACCGGCATTTCTTAGCTGACTGATCCTTGAGAAAAATGCCGTAACAAACGGTCATGGTTTCTTTTTTCAAACATTATGTGGTTCGCTGTGTCCCTGCTGCTGTAGGTATAATGTAAATATCTTTGGTCTGCGTCAACTGCCATGCCCGGCCAAATCTGTTCTTTACTAAGCTGCATCGCCCGCGTTATAGCCTTAGGCCGCATACAGAAAGAAAGCTGGAAACTTATAAGCGCTTACCGGCGCTTGCCAGCGCTGGTCCGTTCTACACAAAGGAAGCAGGTTGAAGCAGACCAAGCAAAATGTCGGACTCATCGGACGATGATTTGGATATCAACACGTCACTATTTATTTTAATATTTATCAAAATAAATATGCCTGTCGTAATTGCAGGTGTTGTCGCAGTTTTTTATTAATTTTAAATGGCAGCGCCCACCGCTGACCAGCGCGTGTTGAAGCTTGTCGGAACTTGTCGGCACCGGTCAGTGCTTATCGGCGCGCGTTCATATATATTTTCCTGCGCAGGTTACCAGCGCTGTCAAGCGCCGGTAAGCGCTTATAAGCGCTTATAAGTTTCCAGCTTTCTTTCTGTATACGGCCTTAGGGTAAGCGTATGCTGAGACTCAGGTGACGTAGATCCACGCAGCGCAGCGCAGAGAAGATTTTGTAATGCAAGAACATTCGGCAGGCACGTTCGACGCAAACATGTATCTGCTTACTGCTCTGCGTCTTGTAGTAGAGCCGGTAGAGATTTCTGCGGGACGCATACTGCTCGTCACTTGTTTTTTACCACTGATTCATAACTTTGTTTCAATTACAGATTTTTTGTAGGTACTAGCTAGGACGCGGTTTGTGTAGCTGCGTCACAGCACGCGCTTAGGGCCTATGTCTGCCTCGCCTGCCTTACCCTGCCTAATCTATACTGTGCTGTGCTGCGTCACCTGCGTCACAGCATACTCTTAGCCTTACCGTTGCTTTAGCTTACATGTTGTGGCTGTATTAGATTAAAAATAATATATAACATTTTTTTACGTACAATTTAGAATTGTTTAACTTGAAGTAATCGGAAATAAAATCACCCCATCCGTAAAATATTTGTGGTGATCGACAGAAGAATAGCAACATAGCGCCGCTAAACAATATTACAACTATCTGTAACAAACAGTTTTTACAGAATAATATGTTTTTTAGCTTAGGTAGTGTAATTATAATTTGCTAAGGTGTCCATGGAATCTGGTGCTTGGAGGAATCCTGCGAAATATTATTGGTACAAAAACTGTCGAAAAATTGTGAATTGAACGCATTATTTTTCGATAGTTTATAATCTAAACTGAAATAATACCGACAAATTG
This sequence comes from Conistra vaccinii, assembly GCA_948150665.1. NCBI lineage: Eukaryota > Metazoa > Arthropoda > Insecta > Lepidoptera > Noctuidae > Conistra > Conistra vaccinii. The sequence continues at coordinate 15,188,484 of OX411323.1, forward strand.
GGAACTCGCTCGACTCGCGCGCGTTTGGTCACTGTACTAACCTAACCTAATCCATTTCACCCAGTTCACAATTTTTCGACAGTTTATAATCTAATGGAAATAATACCGATAGATTATAAACTAACTGCTGTCACGACTTTAAGTTGCCATAATAGGTACTCGATTACTGGAATAAAGCCTGATTTGTCCAACCTATGTTTTATGATGATCACCCTACACAGCAAATAACACCCTACTTTCATACACAGTAAATAACTAGTAACCATTCTGACACTCAAAGCTTGCCAATTATGGGTTATTCCACTAATCCCCATTGATAATCCCCATCAATGGAGATTTATGAACTTCGTCCACAAATCCCCATTGATGAGGATTGGCGGAAAAAAAAAGTTCAGAAATCCCCATCGGTATAAAAATAAATTACAAACAATATATTATACAAGATAATGGTGCCGATTCTCTTGTCACAAATGCCTCTAAACTAGACTAAAAATCACTAAAATTTAGTTTAGTCCTGTCAAACGAGGATTTCCCATTCTGAAATAGACTAAAGAGACACAACTTATTATAACTATATTTTAGTTTGACAGCACTAAGATTGCACTGAGATAATAGTTTAGTGAAAATGGCAATTTTGCTATTCTGAATTTGACGTTTTTCACCAAAAAATTTGGTGTATTCAACTAAATCTGATTATTTTTAAACGCAATTAAAAACGAGTGGAATAAAAGTTAAACCGACTTCCAAAAAAAACCACTACAAAGTGAAAAATAACTTTAATTTCGGAAGTTGGTGTCTTTGTTTTTTAATTTTCGTTTTTTGCCACCGACTTCCGAAATTAAAGTTATTTTTCACTTTGTAGTGGTTTTTTTTGGAAGTCGGTTTAATTTTTTTTTCTAAAAAGTTTTTATTTTTCACTTTTTAGTTGTGGTACCTACCCCACACAATATACAATATCACTAACTGCAATAAATAACAGTGACAGGAAGTTATCATCATATCGTCCATATAAACTAAGTGGGAAAAATTGTATTATTGAAGCTAACTCAAAAACTATCTAAGCAAAGTTAATAAAATTTATATGGGACCATCTCGGGAGCTTACCCTTTCAAACAAAAAATAGAACCTCCTCCTTTTTGGAAGTCGGTTAAAAATTAGTTGGCATGAACTAAAATTCACACCAACACTTCGACTTCAGTGGAAAAACAGTACTATATTTTTTTTTTCTTTTGCTTATATCTCGAAAACGGTGCGTCCTATCGCAAAAATAATGAAATTTTTGACCCCCTATAGGAGACCCTTAAACCCCTATCACCCAAAATGTTCGTAATAATTTTTCATATTTTCCTTACAAAAAGTGAAAAATTCCATATAAAACACGTCGAGGCAGGCAGGCTCGCAGGGGGGGCGAGCCTCCGGCTCTAAAAAAATTCACAGGGTAGAGCAAACAAGTACCATGTGGAGTCGTCACGCGATTGTCAAATTCGATTTTAGATGTGTCAAATTATTTTTTTTTATTTAGAGATTTTATTTGTCAGAATAGCTTTAAGATTCTCATAACCAAAAGTAAGGAATTTTAGTGATAGCTTCGTTAGTTTAGTCCGGTGTACAAGAGAATCGGCACCATTTTAACAACATATTGTATAGGAATCACGAGATCTTTATTTCTTACGGAGTTATGGACTCATTGATAAATGTTATAATCAAACAAATTAAAGTAATGGCTAATTATATTTTTGGCATGTTATAATACAGTCTCTCTTCAGCAGTCAACGTCTTTTGGCTGAAATGATGATGATGATGATAATACAGTCTCAACTTTACTACAAAATATAATCTTTTATAGATCAACTTTGAAATTACTGTATGGTAAGTTTGTGATCAATTATTTTAGTTTTTTTTTACGTTTTGTTTAGTTGAGTCTTTACCTAAGTCTAGTGGTGCACCTTTTATTTAAAAAATAACGGCTAATTGCGTGCCGGATCATGCACAATGAAGGGTTCCGTAGTAGGGATGAATCTATCCTAAGAACAAACTTAACATTGTAGTTGAAAAACATATTCTCCCATATAAAAAAAGACCTTGCTTTCTGCCAATTTTCATGATTCTAGTTCAGCGGAAAGTACCCTGTAGTTTTATATTTTTTTGCGAGTATATAAATATGTCACAAAAATGGCTGTATTTTTTTATTGCATTAGCTTAGAAGTTTGATTTTTTAGAGCTCCAGGCCAAGGGACTAAAGACCTAGGATTGATGTTAACATATTTGATATTAATTTCAATTTGATATCTCCACGTGTTCCCGAGAAAAAGGGTATTGACAGACTGGCGAATAACGAAGTGATACTATAATCCTTATTATTATAGGTAAGGGTTCCGTTTTTTTCTTTTGAGATACGGAACCCTAAATAGATTCTTACTGAGTGAATGTATTTGATTTTGATTTAATAAGCATCTTTTTTCATGAGACATATTTTTTTAATAAATGACGCACTACTAGACTTAGGTAAAGACTCAACTAAACAAAAGGTTAAGTTCTAAAATAATTAATCAAAAAGTAACCATAAAGTAATTTAAAAGTTCATCTCGAAAAGATTATTTTTGTAGTATAGTTTAAGACTGTAATAACATGTTAAGACCGAAATAATACTTAGGCTATTAATTTAGCCATTACTTTAATTTTATTGATTATAAAAATAATCAATGAGTCTTGACCTCCGTAAGAAATAAAAACTTCGTGATTCTATAATATGTTGTTTGTATTTTATTTTTAAACCGATGGGGATTTGTGAACTCATGAGAATCCCCATTGATGGGGATTTATGGACAAGAAAGTTCATAAATCCCCATTAATGGGGATTCTCAATGGGGATTAGTGGAATAACCCCTAATTATGGGAATATTATTACGTATACATAGTCTTCATTACCCTTTCTGAAACGCGCACAACGCTACATGTTTTAGGGAGGTTCTTTTCTCTTAAGTGCTAAGGTCTAATTACGGTTAGTTGGACATTGTTCACGAAGTTATATGAAATTTTTGTAGGACCTATTATAGCAGCAAAATTTATCAAGATTATTAATAATATCTTACAATTTCCCAAAAAGTGATTTTCCCTAATTTATTCCAGTTTTCTTCAACAACATTCTTAGTAGCTAGAACTCCCTCTTCAGACATCTCTGCATTTTGAGCAGCTGGACTCTTAGGCCTGAAATTATTTATTGTTTCATAGACTTGTGTTAACATAAATCGCTATTTTGCATTCTGGCTTACAAAACGTTACATATAATTAAAAAAAAAAAAACATTTGACGTAAGTCATGTGCAGTTTTTTACCGACAATACAATTGATTGATGAATTGAATATAAGAATCAAGTAAACAGCCAAGCCAAGCCAACGTCACACACTACAAACAAACTACTACTAACTACAAACGTCACAATGGTCTCTCGATTGTTAGTTACTAAAAACTCACTATCGTGAGACCATTGTGACGTTTGTAAATTAGAAGACTTGGCCCCCTGGTAAACATAAACACACAACAGCTGTCGAGTTGACGTAACTGACTAACGCGCAAAAGTGACCAATCAGTAGCGATAGTTAATTGACTCAGGTGTGACTTTGCGGAAATTCATTATAAAATACAATAGACGAAGTTTATTTAATAACCTAAGCCGCTTAATATTCTAAATATACGTCGTCTATTGTATTTTTTCATCAGTAGCGAAACTGACTAATCCACAAAACCAGCGAGTTAAAACTGACCAGTGATAGTGCTCGATCACGTTGAACTCGCGGGCGCGGTGGCGGGCGCGGTCACGAAATATCAAACACATAGAATAATATGCAAGTGTTCACGTACAAACGCAGGTGCGGTGAAAGAAGCCGAGCTCGCGCCCGCGCCCGCCACCGCGCCCGCGTGTTCAACGTGATCGAGCACTTAGATATGCGGACTCGTTATGAATTACTTAAGTAGTAACTGGACGTTCTGTCTACATTGGTAAAAGAAACTAGAAGTAATATCTTTACTACAATAATGAAAATACGACATACCTCAGAAAACCCAAATAGACAACTATTATGTAAAAATATATTCCCGCTTCTAACAGGAGCATGTAAGGGATTGTAAATGCAGAGAATTTCGGAAATGATAAATATTCGGGTGCCATTGGAAATGTCCTGAAACATTTGGTGTCATTATCATAATCTTTTCAGCCGAAAGACGTCCACTGCTGGACATAGGCCTTTGGAGGCCCATCGATTGATGTCGGGGAAGTTATATAATAATATGATATATGGTGTTCGCGCGGTAAACTCTTATTTCGCGATGCAGAATTTCTGTGACGTCAGGACTTTGATGCGTAGTTCGCATGTGGCGATGTTGATGACGCCACAGTCTGTCACTTCGATGTAATCTTAACTAATATTATAAATGCGAATGTGAGTTTGTTTGTCTATTTATAACGCTTTAACTTTAAGGCGGTTGAACGAATTTGGATAAATATTGGCAAATGGTTAGACCATAACCTAGGTAAGAACATACATAGGGTACTTTTTATCCCGATATTAGCACAGGATCGAGACTGATACGGATGAAACCGCGGGTTGCAATACTTTTATCAAAATAGAAGTCTGTTTACGTGACCATAAATATTTTGCACAGTCTCTAATCATTAGTTCATTTACCTTTGGAAGAGCCCTTTGAAGACTAAATTAGTAGCACTGCCCACTAAAGTACCGATGCCTCCTAAAAACACAACATAAAATTTTGTAATAATCGATGACTATAAGGCCTCTGCCTCGAATATTGCGGGCAGCGGGGCGGCGGCGGCAGCGGCGCGGGCGCGGCAGTAATAAAATGGACGGGCCCTCGAAAACAGCGGCGCGGCGGCGGGCAACGAGCGGTACACTCCGTGCACTCCAGTCAAGCGGTGTCCGCCCGTGCGTCTGCATTGTAGTGTTGTGCAATTTATGGTTGTGACGTTAGGAATAAATTTGAATCAAAAACATGTTGTCGCCGTTGTTCAAACATTTCGTTCGCGAATAAAAACCAATATCTCGACGAAACAACCACGAACACAACACTACGCCGCCGCGATTTGCCCGCTGGTTTCGAGAACGGGTCTGCGTTGACTGCTCCGCGCCCGCGCCGCCGCTGCGCTGCCGCCGCCCCGCTGCCCGAAAGATTCGAGGCAGAGGCCTTAGTCTTCCACGAAAATGCTTTATCACCCAAGGTCTAATGGTTATATTGGCGCGTGGCCAAAATGAGAACAAATGCCGCCAACTTGTTTTGTCAATGCAATTTGCTGTGACATTTCACAAGACATAATTAAAGCAATGAGATTATAAATCACTGTGACGCAAATCTGAGGCAAAATAACTGTGAAGAACTGAAGTAATGCTCGCAAACGAGTCTTTGTTCGTGAATGAATATTCGTTGCGTAGCAAAATTAAATAATTCGCACAACGAATATTTGCAAAACAAATCCGTGAAGCGATGAATGCATTGAGGTATCGAACTAAGCACAGGACTGAACCAACTCACCAACAGTTGCTGAAAAAGAAGCAGCACAAAAATAACAAGTTGTTATATCGGAAGCTATCATTTCACCGTTACTGTCTTTCTCATATATGATTATCAGGTTTTGCTGCAATTATACAAACATTATAAATTATTATTTCAATAAGCCAAAGGTGCATACTTAAATAGTTGCATATTGTATGAAGGAGAGCATATCAAGGGTTTAAAATAAATTAAATCTAAAGAAACTGTAGCTAGTGACATTCTGTCGAACGAAATTGATAAAGTTTTGCGTCACCAATCGCCATGTTACCCACCGCTCTGGCAGCAGCGGCCACCGAGGCGTCTCCGAGTGTCCTCTGTGGGTGTTAGTACGTAACCTGTCTTAAATTTTAATAAACGTTATCAACAATAATTACGTTTTCAAAAATCCGTAATACGGCGAAAATTATAGGCACCATCATAGTTGTGGCTGCGGTATTAGTGATCCACATCGAGAAAAACATAGTCGTGACTGACATCGCGAACAGCAATCTGCATATTTTTTTTTTCAAAATCACACATTATATACGGAATTTTAAAATAAAATAATCTTATTGGAGTCTAATCATAAAATCTATGACAATAAATAAAAACCTGTAGTGAGAGTAGCCAATAATCCGGATAGAAAATAACGCCAGCCTTTTGTGTAATCCTGACTGCTCAATGGCATATGCAAGCACCATGCTTCCGTAGAACATTAGAACGGTATCCTGAGTTTTAAAATAAAATAAAACATGACAGAGTTAATTATCTGCTATTCCCGAGTGAGTCTCACACCCAGACAACGCGTCTCCGTTTCGCCCAGAGCGGGAGAAGTTATTTGATGATTACCTACCCAAAAAAAAAGTTGGATAGGGTATAAATGCTCACCATGCGTCTCCGGTCGGGTAGAAGAGCAATAAAATACCTCCCGCGGAGAAGGAAACTCAGTTATCAAACCCCTGCTGTGGGCTTCTCCGACATATTTCTAGTCGACATAGTGCTGGATGCGTAGGCTGGAGCACTTCAGAAGGGATGGCGGCGGAAGAGCTCATGATGGACCAACTGTGGCACTCACGCACGTTAGAAGACGATGGCAGTCTTGGCGTCCGGTGGCAACCGGTTATAAAAACATACCGCCAAAACAAAACAATCTTGTTATGAAAGCACAACACAAGATAAAGAGTATAACGATTAGTGCGGGGTACGTGCTCACTGTTATTCTCTTTCTGGTTTAAGCGACGACCAAACACGATTGCATCAGGCGATAAATGCTAAGGCATCCCTTGAAAGCAACAAATCTCGACGCAGTGCAAAAAACATGTGCAAAGCTACATGGAACATCGGTTCCCTGACGGATGCAGCCAAGAACTGGTAAATACTAATGTATTTGCCGGTATAATTATAACGACACATCAACAACAAGGAACGGAATTGGCATCATCCTTGGCGAAACACTAAAACAATTAATCATTAAAGTAGAAATAATAAGCAATAGAAGCAAGAGCAAAAAAAATGTTGCCGTGACAAGAACATTGTCCAAGGATCACTTTTACAAAGAATTAGAGAACGAAAAACAACCGCGAAAATAATGTAACTTAGAAAATCTTCGAAATGATTAAACAAAGGATATCAAACGTAACAAATCTATTAAAGATTTATCCAGCAAATTGTTAAATACAAATAAAGAAATTAATAAGAGCCGGCAGGAATACTACCAAATACTTCTCAACGAGGAGTTACCATAGGAACCACTTACACCACTGCTATGCATCGTAGGACCGGTTAATGCAATGGCACCCGAGGAAATCAAGGCAGCTATCCAAAAGATGAAAAATAGACAAAACACGAGAATAAATAAAACACGAGATTCCAGCAGAGCTATGGAAAAAATTGGGAAACACTGGTATAGCATATAATTAACTATTTGATTGAGATTGGTTTTCAACCAAATCTGGTACTTTGGTGGTTTCCCACCAAAGTACCAGATATGTGGAGAACTAGTAAGCTGATACCTTTCTATAAGAATAAAGAAGATGTTGCTGACTGTGGAAATTATAGAGGAATCAAGCTAACCTCTCACACCCCTATGATCTGGAAAATTATCCTCTAAGCACTCTAAGGGCTTACAGTCTGTAGACAAAAGACCAAATAAATATTAATTGCGATTGACCAAATAACGTTTTTGAAGTTAATGTGGTTGTTGGAAATCAATCAAAGAATCTCGGATCCATTATACGAGTAGCACCAAAAGCTTGTGAGGGAGACATACACAATAAAATTCAGGCAGCCTTACTGAAATAAGGCTCATATACACGAGAAACTTAGTAGAAACCTCTTGCACCCATAAGAATAAAAGAGTCATGAATATAGAAGATAGTGTAGCGTCACTAGTCCTTAAATGTGAACGGAATAAATATTTACTTACATTATATTATACTTAAACTGAGTATCGTTACACATTATAATATCACAAAATGACTATCACTAGAACAAACGTTGTTCAGACCATGGTCTACAACCATTCAATAAAAAAAAAACGTCAATGGTATTTGAAAAAATACAAAAAAGACTGATTTATTTATTTGCATTTCGGCTCGCATTGGCCGGACATCCTTGTAGTCCACGTGGACTCCTTATAACTCTTTTGAAAGCCATATTGCTACCGCGATGAGTCCTTTGATGTTACACGTTTGCGCAAAATAAGACTTATTTGAGAACACCTAGTTTAGTTTGTCAAAGTCAAAGTCAAATCATTTATTTCAAATAGGCCCTTGAAGGCACTTTTGAACGTCAAAATTTTACAAAATAAAGTAATGATTCTACCGCCCCTTCCAAAAGGTAGTTTTCGTATGGAGAAGAATGGGCAAGAAACTCCACCGTTACTCTTTTAAAATGTTTTACAATATTTTGTATAGGTACATTATTTATATAATTATATGTGAATACGATGCACCTAGAATAAAATTACTGTATAAAGTAAAAAGAATTTAAAGTGGAGCAAACGACAGATAAATTAATTATGTGGTAATTTATCTATATATGAGGAAGTAATCACAGGATGTACTCTTAAAATCAATGTCATATAATAAAAAATAAATACAATTAAGTAAGCAACCAGTTTGATTTTGTCTTGACTCTAAATTGTCCTATGGAGCAGGACCAGCATGTTTCCAAGCATTCTTATCTTGGATATAATCCTCTAATCTGTAATATGCTTGTTTACAAAGTGTACTTTTTACATGAGTTTTAAATTTTCTTTCATTTAATTGTAATATATCACAAGGTATTTTGTTGTAACATTTAACACAGTACCCCATAAAAGATGTATGTACTTTAGATAATCTGAAAAATGGTTGATCTAGTTTATCTTTATTTCTAGTATTAAAATTATGTCTATCACTTATTTTATTAAAAAGATGTAGATTTTTCCTTACATACTCGTACATAATATTTTCATAAATGAATTGGCAAGGAACGGTCATAATATTAATCCTTTTAAATAGTTCCCTGAGAGATTCGCGACGACGGAGATCATAAATGGCTCTGACAGCTCTCTTTTGCAAAATAAAGATAGATTCAATGTCAGCAGCCCGACCCCACAGTAAAATGCCATACGACATAATGCTGTGGAAGTAGCTAAAATAGACCAAACGCGCGGTTTCTACATCTGTTAACTGTCTGATCTTTCTAACAGCATAAGCCGCCGAGCTTAGCCGCCCCGCAAGAGATGTTATATGAGGTCCCCATTGTAATTTCTCGTCTAGCGTGATTCCCAGGAAAACCGTTTGATGAATAAATTCCAGTTTTTCTCCATTCAATATGATGTCACATTCGCTACTTCTAACATTAGGTAATTTAAATCTAATGCATTTGGTTTTATTTTTATTCAGTACCAAATTATTTACCGTGAACCAATCTTGGACCTGAAGAATAGAGCTATTCACGTCGTCAAGATTTTGCGATCGTCGGTTGATTTTAAAGATCAATGATGTGTCATCTGCAAATAACACCATCTTCGGTTGATTTTGAAGTAATTGGGGTATATCATTAATATAAACTAAAAAGAGGAATGGACCCAATATCGAACCTTGAGGAACGCCCATTGCCATTTCAGACCCTAATGAGTTTATGCCGTTTACTTGAACTTTAACCTTTCTATCTTTCAGGTAAGATTTTAGTAAATCAAGAGCTGTGTTCCTAATCCCATAATGCTCCAGTTTCAGTAGAAGTATTTCATGGTCTACGCAATCGAACGCCTTCGAGAGGTCGCAAAAGATTCCAATGGCATCTTGTGCTTCTTCCCAAGCGTTAAAAATGTTCTTTATTAGGGTGACACCGGCGTCAGTGGTGCAACGCCCTTTGGTGAAACCGTATTGGTGTTCGTTAACCGATTGCGTCCTTATCTGCCGATGACGTCAAAAACGCTCAAGCCCCGAAGCGCATTCCGAGCGCGCCGGATGTTAATGACCTTGATAACAAAAAACGCTCTCCCGCTGTTTGAAGTGGCTCTCGGCACAATATGAATACTTTGTTGTGTTCTTGAATACACAGAGCATCATGTTATGTATAAACAATGCTCGTAAGACGAGAATCGTATTTATAAACAAAATGTAATTATCAGATACGGGGGAAAAAACGTGTTTATTCCGGTTTCATGTCTATTTCTGATAAAACTACTGTATCAATTTACAAGAAATTTTGCAAATTACATTATGAATAGTTATGTAATCTAACAAAAGCATTTGTTTGATAGTCCTACGTAATATTTTCATATTATTGAAACTGAAACTTCATAGCGCGCGGTGCCGACTTTGTCTTTTGTTTTACGGGGAACATTTCTTTGTTCAAAAATAAAATTTTATGATGGTATTTCGTGATAATATTATCTACAACGATGCATTATGTACTTCTAAATGAATATTCATCTATTTGCTGTCAATTACACACAAAAAAGTCGAAATTCATCATAGAATGATAACGCGTCACAACGGTTTTGGCGCGTAAAATTACTTTGCTCAAAAATGTGATTTTATGATGCTATTTCGTGAAACTATTATCTACAACGGTGTAATAACTACTAATAAATGATAATATAGCCACTTACCTTTTAATTATCACACTTTATTGCACAAAACAACACAAAACAGACACCGTCACCCGCACTGCGCCGATCGTTTTCTGAAGTATGAGTAATGTCAGTTTGATTTTTTTTTTTAAATGTTGCGTTCCGTATATTTTTATTTTTGAATGATATAATCGAGTAGAATATTTATCCGACCATAGAGTAAAACCATCCTTATTGGAGACTAGCCTTTATTTGGCAGTAAAAATAGAAAAAAGTGCCGCGCGAGAGGGTGTTACACCAGGTGCGTCACCGGGGCTTGACGGGTATGGACGACTTGTTACACGGCGAGTAGCGATTTGGCGCCATCGGAGATGGAATTTTTATTAAAGTGACGTAACATTTGATTGAGCATCAACTTTTCCTATAATTGTTGGGTTCTTTACTATCACCGAATTTAAATAATGGGACTACTTTACTGTGTTTCATGAGATCCGGAAAGACTCCTTGGTCTATACTAGTATTAGATATGAAAGCTAAATAGGGCGCAATGGTCTCGATGATAGATCTACATTGGTTTGTTTTAATAACATATTGGACGGTATAGAATGGTAGTAGACCATGGTCTGAACAACGTTTGTTCTAGCAAAACTGTGATTGAAATTTCACGGTGTATAATGTCACGGACGTACAGATTTTATTATATAATCAATGTGAATAACAAGCGCGTGAGTCACCGACCGCCGACAGCGGCGACCGTGCAGCTAGCGAGCGAGACCCCTCGCGATCCGTCCCGCCTCGCCAGCTCGCCAGTCCGTTAGATGCCACTGGGCTAACCGCACGTTTCCGCTTTCGCTACCGCTTGCATCTCGCGCGCTTGTTACCTGAGCTATTTTATGTACTCTGGCTATCTGCCTTCTACTTGTGCTTGTGTTAAACCTTACTGTGCTTCTTCACGTGTGGACTTTCACCTTCCATTCTTCAAACTTTTGTATGTGTGTCGTGTGTGTTGAACATTATACAAAGCTATTGGACAATCGGCTTTCATTCATCATCACCCGTATGTACCCACTCCATTGGAAGAAAGAAAGAAAAAGAAAAAAGAATTCGTGCCAAAGAAGTCGTGGACGGCAATAACTTGGCTATGAACAATAAAAGATGATATTATAATAGCGAGCAACACAACAAAAGATACAACCCACAACCGTAAGGTGTGGCGCTACGTACTAAGAGGGCTGACCCGAAATAAATTGGGATAGTCAGGAAAAAGAAGAATAAGAAGTTAGTTATCTCTTAGAGAAAATACATTTTGTAGGTATGTACTGAGTTCTGAAGGTGATGAGCTCGGAGATGTCCGAAGCGGAGACGATAAGAGATGTTTTTCAGCTAGTATGTGCGTAGTTGCGTACTGGCTGAAGAGCAGAGATGTGTGCTGGCTAGAGCGGAGATATGTGCTGGCTAGAATGGACCTGAGCTGCGTGCGGCGTTGGATGTTAAAGAAATTACGGTACCGATCACTGCTTCTCGTGTCCGCTGCGCGTCGTCACCAGCTTATACGAGCTTATTACCAGGCACAGCTCACATCTCCGCTTTGTACCGCCGCCCAGCTCAATCTCGTTAGGGCACAGCTTAAATCTCTGCTTCGATCGCGTCAGACAAAATATATGATACATTCTCGCTCACCACTTGCTTCAGTGGTATCTACTGAAGCTGAGTGGAAATGAGATGTGTGATTATCGAAAATCTGTTAGTTGTTTAAAACACATCTCATCTCCTCTCCTCTCGTCTCGTCTTCGCTTTGGTGGAGTCCGGGCCTAGAGCTTTGGTTTCCTAAAAAAGATGACAACGGTTACACATTAAGGGCCCATTCACACGTACCGCAACTACATCAGAGCACAGCGACAAAGTGGGCAAGCAGTGTGAATGTTGTCGCTGCAGGTTCTTGCAGTTGCATTGTCCAATCCAATCTGCCTAGCCTTTTGTTTATTACACTAGTGTTTGTTTATATTAAATTATGTACCTATGTTTAGGTTAAGGTATTTTTCTATGGGCCTGTATCAATTGAAATAAATGGCATTTTTGTTTGTTTGTTTGTTTCTCTGTTTGTTTTGTGTTTGTTTGCTTTGTAGTTGCATTGTGATAACTATAAAATCAACGCAAAGTTATGTTTGCGATGTGACCGGCCGCTAGTACACGGTCTCACTGCTGCACTGGTGGTTACGTTGTGGCTGCGATCATCGCCGACACAGTTGATTTTGACAAAATGAGTAGTTTATTCACACGGACTATCCGTGTGAATAAACTACTCATTTTCATACAAATTAGTGCCCGACCACGAGTGTCGTTGTGGTGTAGTTGTAGTACTTGTGTAGGGGACCTAACGGCTGTCCAAATAAATACCCTTTTTTGAAACTTAATGTCAAATACTGGTGAAAATTACCGATTTTATGACGGCCGTTATAATATGTCAGAACCGCATTCCTAGGAAACCCTAGCGTTAACCCATGGCATTAGATGAAGACCAAAGAAAGGATGGATAGACTGTGAGAAAGTTCGGATTTTTTTTGTCATAATATTTGCAAATGAAGAAATTTTGCGCGTCACGTCTAACCTGAGTGAGGTTAGACGTAACGCGCACAATTTCTGAAACTAGGTTTTGGATTTAGAATACCCAAATTATCGATTTTAGACGGTTTTGTCGTAAAACGATAAAGCAAAAATTTTGATCCTGGCCCGGACTCTCGTACTATTATCGAGATAATACGACGACTATAGAGAAGTATGGATGAAAAAATAAAATTTTTCGTTGACCCTAAATAAATTGAGATATAAGGGCAAGAGAATGATCATGATAATTTTAAAATTTATTTTATATTATTCTCATACCTACTCACATTCATATAACATTGACACGTAGTCCGTGTGTCCATAACACCAACCAAGGGGAAAATTACAACAGGGAGAAAAGATGTAATGGGCAAAGGAATACATTCCGTTACCCAGAAAATTGCCATTATCAGAAGAGTGTAGGCACACCACTGATGTTTCTGAAAAAAAAAAAAAAGTTGGGTCGGGCTCTCCTAGGGGAGAGATTTTGAACGGGTCATAATTTGATTGCAATTGGAATTGCAATATTAACTTTGATCCGGTCATCACAATACAGCAATGTAATGTGATGCGTGATGCATTGGCGGAGAACCAGTTTGGCTTCCACGGAGGGCGCTCTACGGTGGACACCATCATGCGCGTGAGGGCTCTCACGACGGGGAATCATGCTGTGGCCCGGGGTGGGGTCGTCATGGCGGTATCTCTAGACATCGCTAAAGCCTTCAACTCTGGAGTTGCATCAGGGAGGCACTCCGGTATCAAAAAAAGAACAAAGCCTACTACCCCGGTCACCAGGGAGAACGAAACCGGCGAGAGATGTCGAGCGGTGTCCCACAGGGATCGGTCTTGAGGCCGCATCTGTGGGATATCGGATACGACTGGGTGCTGCGCGCCGACCTCCCTAATGGCGTCAGCGTTGTTCGCTACGCTGACAACACGTTTGTCCTGATGGAAGGAGGGGTCCACATAGACGTCGAGTCGACGATGAAGTACTTGGGACTTGTCCTCGACAGCCGGTGAAACTTCGTGGAGTATTTTCAACATTTGTCTCCCAGACTGGAGCGGGCCGGGGTAGCGTTGAAGCGGATCCTGCCCAATCTAGGGGGTCCAAACGCCTCCGTTCTTTGAGGCGGCGGCCAGTCCGCCCGTTGAACGCATCCTCCAACGCACGCGTTTGGACCGGACCAGCCGAATGGCTGGTCCGGGGATACCACACGGTCTCCGAAGGGTGGCGAGCCTCCTTGTCGGACTGTCGTCATGGGATCTGGAAGGAAAAGTCCTCGCGCACATTTGGGAGTGCGAGGAGGCGAAACGCCGGGGCGTAACTACGCTGCCGCAAGAAATCACGGCACAGCAGACAAAGCTCCGGCAGGATCTCATGGCGTCATGGAGAGTGCGATTGTTGCAACCCAGTGCTGGGAACGCCACAAAAAATAAAATGCGTGATGCACGCCTATAATGTTGTGCTCTATATTATTATCTCTTGTGTTCTTGGCTGTTCTCCGTTGTGGTTGGCTGCCGTGACCGATTTAGTTGGGGGGATATAATTATTATCATCTAAAATAAAGAATGTGTTATAGAACTAACCTTTGGAGGGAAAGGCATAAGCACGAGAATTAATATAACCGGAGTGAACAGGCAAATCAGGCCGCTCCAGTGAGTGCTTAAGAAAAATATAGCTCTCCTCCACCACGAGACTTTTGAGTCTTCAGGCCTGCGTATAAATGAAACATAGGTAACCTACTGTGTAAAGAGTGAATAGGTATTCAGAGGTGAATCGGAATGAATCTTTTTAAAGGTATTGTAAACGATGAATAATAGGGTTACTGCTAAGTGGTGTTTCCGGCAGGACAGTGTGATTTGCACGCCATAAAGCCTAGGCGGAAATCTAAGGGTTTCCAAAAATCCATGGTTTATGTTTTTTAAAAAGAATTAGGATGATGAATTCCTAGAGTTCGTCATCCTAACTAATATTGTAATGCAATAGCGAGTTTGTTTGTTTGTTACGCCTTCACGTTAAAACGGATGAACGGATTTAGATGAAAGGGCTATGCCCAAATTTGATGCCTTTTTTTTGATCGCACACTAACGCCGTCTTGTTAGATATGTAGAGTACTTCCATACAAACAATAGTTACCATGGTAGCTCTGCTCTAAAGTACATCTGTCCCGAGATATGAGCTTATAGGACCATTAGAAAGACCTCATATTTCCAGAATTAAATAGGCGTTATAGACTATCTTACGACATCAAAATGTCAACAAAATATTTGAAGGTTGGTACGCAACTACGCATTTAAAAGCGCTATCCACACATTTCCCCACCCGGCCCTGCCGTGTTCCGGCAGGGACGGGGAAAAAATCGGTTACGTTACGTACAATTTGTACGAACTTGTTCACATAGCTCCGTGTCAGGCGCATCCGGATTGTCAGTGTCCTGGGGGCCTACCACCACCTCTAAAAGCAGTATTATTTTAATATTACTTAAGTGTGGGAAAGAGATGAAGCTCTACAGGGCGTATAGCACCATCTCTTTCACCCCGTTGAAGTAAGACTAAAATAATACTGCTTTTAGTGGTTGTGGTAGGCCCCCTGAGCACGCTCGGACGCACGGACGCTCTGACAGTGCTATCCGATTTTTATCTAGGTACGTTGACGAGAAAGAGGTTTAAGATTATCTTAAATCTCTTAGGGTCGGGCCACACTTGCCGAACGTTCCGCTGCGGAACGCTCCGTCGCGTCATATTTCTATGGACGTAACGTTCGGCTGATGTATCATAGGTAACTTGAAAAACATTAGGAGCGTATTCAACCGAACGTTCCGCCGCGGAACGTTCGGCAGGTGTGGCGCTAGGCTTAGGTTGACGACAACATGAACACAGAAAGGTTGATAGAACTTGTACGACAGAATAATATACTTTACGATCGTTATAATATACACTGATACCGATTTCCTTGATATGTGTGAACACGGGTGACGAATGGCACGTCCCTGACGGGAACACTGAAACTAGCAACTCGAAACCCGGATAGCCCTGACCCGAAATGTGTGGATAGCCCGAAATTCTGGAAAAAGTTAGACTTTGCAAATCGTTAAATCATCTGTGGCAATAATAGTAAATTATGATACGAGTGTGAAATGATTAATGCACACGCGTTTCACAATACGATTCTTAACACACTTGCGAGGAAAAAACAGACTTGTTGTAAGAAGTTATGCTACAATAACGTAATTATAGAGATGATACATTTAGATTTATTAAGTTCAACTGTAAGTACTGACTATCCGGAGCTTATTCTAAAAGCTTTTCTATGTCGGTTGGCGACAATATTGTATATTTCGTATTTTTGATAATAATTAAGCACACAACGAAAACCTTAACAAATATTTTTGGAAAATACCGCGCGAGAGTACTCGCTCAGCGACGCTCGCTTGGCGGGCAGAAAAAACTCACGCGTGGTACATACGCATACCAGCAGAAATCGCTCATCGCCGTTGCGCACTCGCTGTTCGTTGCTCGCCAACTCGTTTATAGCTCGTTTCGCTAGCTCTACTCACGTCTCGTTAATCGTTGGCGGTAGGACAGGTATCTGTACCTTGGAGCACTGGTATAGAGTGTAAAGGCTTAAACATACTTACTCGTCAACTGGTTGATTTTCTGTTTGCGTCTCAGTAAAATCTTCCAAAGCTTCAGCCATGACCAGATGAGAATAAAATCAATATAAACAGTAGGTATCTATCAGTACATACAAATGAGGCTTTGAGATAATAATCACTAGGCAACAAATCGAGTTGGTCATGCATCAAACAGACAAAAACTAGGCAGGTTCCTAAAGCTGCCTGTCCACTGGAGCGGAGAGGAGAGGAAAGGAGCGGATATGTCCCAATATTAACCAATAGAATCTAAACACCGCTCCAAAGTTGCGATTCTATTGGTTAATTGGCACATCTCTGATTTACTTGTTACAGAAACACGTGTATTCAAAAAGATAAGATAGCTCGAATAGAGGAAGGCCTTTTCTTTGCTGTGCGACAATACAGTAAAAAATAATAGTTACTAGTAGTAGCTTTTTTGCGTCATGTTTTCCGCAAATAAACATATTTTCTTTCTTTTCTTTCTTTCTTTAGTAGTACGAGTCGCTCAAATAAAAAACTTAAAAACAGATTTAGGCTGCCTGTCCACTGGAGCGGAGAGGAGAAAAGAGGAGCGGAGATGTGCCAATATTAACCAATAGAATCTTGACTTCGCCCCTGAGTTTAGATTTGATTGGTTAATAATGGCACATCTCCACTCCTCTCCTCTCCGCTCCAGTGGACAGGCAGCCTTATACCGGTACTTAAGAACACAAAACGTAAATAGTCGGCAGCTGCATCCTCGTCGTGACTGTGACAAGAAGGCTTCCACTCAGTATGATGCTGTGCTATTGATGAGGGATGTACGTTTGCCCCGCACGGCCCCCCAAAATTTGAGTATATGGTGTGCACCATAGATATTATATTTCTATGGTGTGCACCAATGCAATGTACTCGCCTCTAAGAGTATATGTACAGTACGACACAACTTAGATGTAGCATCGGCAAAATTCGTAAAACCGATCACCATCTGAACTGAGTGCGCCTTCAAAATCATCAATCTATAATACCGCTTTAGGTAAAAATGATCTTTCGAAAACGCAATAACTTGTAAAGTCTTATAGCCAAATACATTCGTGAAATTGAAATTAATGAATGAAAATTTTCAAATCTATGCTACATCTAAGTTGTGTCGTACTGTACCGGTTTCTTTTTCAATGTACCTCCGTATATAGAAATAGATAGGGGGCCGTGCTGGAAAAAAAATTATAAGAAAATATCTAAAAAAGACAAAACAATCTTAGCCAGAAACTATTAAAAAGTAATTTATGTTTGGCAAGTACCATATGTACCGCATTGGTTTCTCATACAATTTGCTAAATTTGAAAAATAAACCAATTTTAGTTCATTCAGCACGGCCCTCTAAAGTTGCATATCTTTTAAAATATGACATGTTTGTTTACAAAATTCGACTTCCTGAATTATGTATAAGAGTACATTCGATCCAAATAAATTGTGATTCCGCTGTATGAGTACTTTAAAAGATACGAAAGATAAGATAGAAATTTTTCCTTAAAAAAATCATTTTTACATCTAGCGCAACTGCACCAGACAAAAAAAACTATGTTAGCCGCCGAATTTGGGAATAGCGATACTTTACAATATTTCTACTATTATTACTCTGAAATCTGAGATACATTTTTTTTGTGTCGGGCCTGGGGTTTTTTTGTACGGGATTTAGCGGATCTCCTTTTAAGGAAAAATTTCATTATTTTGGACTTAACTAACAAATTCAAAAGTAAAAAGTTATTTATTCAAACTAGGCTGAAAATCAGCACTTTTTGAACGTCAAAATTATATAAGACAGTCCCCCAAAACCCCCGCCCTTCACCACTTCCTAGTGCTTTAGCTGGGAAGAAGTGGCGCTACAACAGTCGCACAGCTGTCTGTTCAGTTAGAAAAAAATATTTCTATAAAATAGTATGCAAAATAATTTACATTACTTATCTTAAAACATTAAATAAAATTATTTGCCATAATGTCAGCAAGCACACGCCAATATATGTACCAACAAAAACATCTAAATCTATACTCAAGCGAAAATAAAAACTAAACGAAAACAGAACTTAATACCCGAATAAAAGTTTTCAAACGAAAAAAACCCAGTTGTCCGCGCACACCTCTAGCTATTCTAAATATACATACATAAGCAAAAATTATGCAGCAAGTAATGCATTTTTATATAAAAAATGTACGTATAATCGTAGGGATCCCTTCTTTTCGCATAATGTTCTTTGTCCTAATATACTTCAGCATAACGATTTTAGCACAATTTGTTTTGGCATAATAATACTTCGGCATAATTTTTTTTGGCATACATTTTATGTTGGCATAATCATCTTAAAGACTAATTTGTTTTGGCATAAATTTGATTCGCATAACGTTAGTAGGCCTAATGACTATTAGCATAATAATATTTAGGCATATCTTATTTGTTTAGATTAGGATTAGGTTAGGTTAGAACTGTGACCAACTGCGCGCGAGCCGAGCGAGCGAAGCGAGTGGTGCCGCGGCAGCAGCCGGAGAGCGCTACCTCGAAATATTATGCTTAAAAAAGTTATGCTTTAGAACTTTATGCTTAATAAATTTATGCTTTAGAATATTATGCTTAATCATTATTATAGTTAGAGAAATTATGCTTAATCATTATTATAGTTAGAGAAATTATGCTTAAAAAAATTATGCATAAGCTGTTATGCGTAACTATATTATGCGAAAATATAATTATGCCAAACAAAATTATTCTAAGTTATATTATTATTAGGTCTTAAAATTTTATGCAAATGGACAGGGAACCATAATCGTATATACACATAAGTATGCCGCATTATTTTAAAAATACATACTCAGGTTGTCAATGTTAATTATAACATTGACAACCTGAGTATGTAGGTAGGTATTTATTTTTTTGTTTGTATTTGTTTTTTATTGTGTTTTTTTTTATGCATTAGCATAGAACACAGAAAGATACAGTTTTTCCTTTGAAAAGTGTCATTTTTACATCTAGCGATTATGAAAGTTCAACGGGCAATAAACTATGTTAGCGATCGAATTTGGCAATAGCGATACTTTACAATATTTCTACTATTATTGCTCTGAAATCTGAGATACATTTCTTTTGTGTCGGGCCTGGGGCATTTTTGGCGGATCTCCTTACAAGTCAACCTGTATGTACATAATATATGGAATCATGGTCACCCCATCAGTTGTAATAATATTACAACTACAACTGATACTGATAAAAGTTGTATTTTCTCGAATCTCATATATTTTCGCCTAGGCTTTAGGCTGCCTGTCCACTGGAGCGGAGAGGAGAAAAGTGGAGCGGAGATGTGCCAATATTAACCAATAGAATCTTGACTCAGGATCACTGATCTAAACTCAGGGGCGGAGTCAAGATTCTATTGGTTAATATTGGCACATCTCCGCTCCTCTTTTCTCCTCTCCGCTCCAGTGGACAGGCAGCCTTAGGTCACACTTTCACGTCCTGGAAGGAATACGTCAAATTACAAGTCAACCGGTATGTACATAATATATAGAATCATGGTCACTGAAACCCCATCAGTTGTAATATATGATATTTTTGATCCAATTTATCTTTTAAAGTAGGTACTCTTAAAGCGGAATCGCAATTTATTTGAATCGAATGTACTCTTATACATAATTCAGGAAGTCGAATTTTGTAAACAAACATGTCATATTTTAAAAGATATGCAACTATAGAGGGCCGTGCTGAATTAACTAAAGGAGATGTTCCAGAAATGTATGGAGCCTGGGCCACCACTATGTACCTACACTATATGTAAATATGGCTATGCTTTATAGAAACTGTTTTCTGTTAATTTTCTATAATATTACTTCGTATAATTACGTCATGCTCCCCAGCAACCCCATCACCTGTTTTTCCATTTATAAGTTTACAATATTTTTGTACCCAATATGTACTCAATTTGTACGTACTTAAAAAAAAATGTACCTTGAAAGGTTACGAGTACAAAAACTTCGTTTTGATGTTGCTGTAGAGCATCTCTCCAGCAACCCCAAATTAAACTATGAAGAAACTAACGTAGATGCTTATTGTATTAACAAAGAAGTGTCTGAAAATAATTGTACTGTTGTTTTTACCATTAAATATGCAAGCTGTGACTAGTTATGTCAAGTTTAAAATTCTCGGAAAAGCGCCTGAGCAAAAATACATAATGAAGTGTAAGTATAAGCTTTGCCACATTAAATTGTCAGGCGTTGTAAACTAAATAATTGTAAAAAAACTATGTAATAATAATTACGCACAATTATTGGGATGCGTGGTATTCGCACCATTATCCATGGTGCGAATAAATGCACGCAATACGTATTGGAAGCCGACCCCAAGATAGTTGGGAAAAAGGCTAGGAAGAATGATTTGACGTATTTCATGCATCCGTATTGCACGCAATACGTATTTCATGCATGTTTTGTTATTTATAAAGTCATATAATAATTGTACGCAATGTGAACCGAATTAGTACATACTTAAAAAATAAGTAAGTACCACCGATGGCGCCAAATCGCTACTCGCCGTGTAACAAGTCGTCCATACCCGTCAAGCCCCGGTGACGCACCTGGTGTAACACCCTCTCGCGCGGCACTTTTTTCTATTTTTACTGCCAAATAAAGGCTAGTCTCCAATAAGGATGGTTTTACTCTATGGTCGGATAAATATTCTACTCGATTATATCATTCAAAAATAAAAATATACGGAACGCAACATTAAAAAAAAAAGTCAAACTGACATTACTCATACTTCAGAAAACGATCGGCGCAGTGCGGGTGACGGTGTCTGTTTTGTGTTGTTTTGTGCAATAAAGTGTGATAATTAAAAGGTAAGTGGCTATATTATCATTTATTAGTAGTTATTACACCGTTGTAGATAATAGTTTCACGAAATAGCATCATAAAATCACATTTTTGAGCAAAGTAATTTTACGCGCCAAAACCGTTGTGACGCGTTATCATTCTATGATGAATTTCGACTTTTTTGTGTGTAATTGACAGCAAATAGATGAATATTCATTTAGAAGTACATAATGCATCGTTGTAGATAATATTATCACGAAATACCATCATAAAATTTTATTTTTGAACAAAGAAATGGTCCCCGTAAAACAAAAGAAAGTCGGCACCGCGCGCTATGAAGTTTCAGTTTCAATAATATGAAAATATTACGTAGGACTATCAAACAAATGCTTTTGTTAGATTACATAACTATTCATAATGTAATTTGCAAAATTTCTTGTAAATTGATACAGTAGTTTTATCAGAAATAGACATGAAACCGGAATAAACACGTTTTTTCCCCCGTATCTGATAATTACATTTTGTTTATAAATACGATTCTCGTCTTACGAGCATTGTTTATACATAACATGATGCTCTGTGTATTCAAGAACACAACAAAGTATTCATATTGTGCCGAGAGCCACTTCAAACAGCGGGAGAGCGTTTTTTGTTATCAAGGTCATTAACATCCGGCGCGCTCGGAATGCGCTTCGGGGCTTGAGCGTTTTTGACGTCATCGGCAGATAAGGACGCAATCGGTTAACAGATTAACAGGTACAGGCAACTGAATATGACTTGCTGTAGAGCATCTCCCCAGCAACCCCAAGTAAAATTTTAATAATTTTACTTAGACACTTACCTATTAGGCAAACAAGTGTTTGATAAAAATTGATGTGCGTGTGAACTGAGGGACCAAACTGGGAATTCGCGAAATGAAAATCCTAGGATTTAGTAGTAGACTTAAAACAATTGTAGAACGAATCTGGGAATTTGTAAGCAAATATATTAAAAACTACGACCCATAAAGTGTGGTCCCTCAGTTCTCACAGACGATCAGCCAGATCTCGGAAAGTATCTTAAAAAAGATGGTTTTGTGAATACAGACATTTAGTAAAGACTTTGTAAAGATATTTACTAAATAACAGACCACAAAGCCTTAAAGATTAAAAAAATATAACGACTGAACTGTGGTCCCTCAGTCCACATAGCAAAGATAAATATTTTAGTGAATATTACTGAATCAAATTAATAAAACCGTTCTTTTTCTACATAAAGTTTTAGTAAAAGTCTTAAAACAATTTGTAAAAAAGAAATGGAGCTTAAATATCGAAGCATTTTGAAGATAGCCGTGATTAAAACTGGTCCCTCAATCCTCTCCTCCACTGACATATGTGCGTGTGCTAGCTGCTAGACGAGAGGAATATCAGAAAGTCTAGTGTACTTAACTTTTAGTAATAAGTTTCTACTAAATAATAGGTATCTAAAAATGTGTATTTCTTACCTCTTAGCTGAGATAATATAATTTTATTAATTCTATGAAAATAGATAGAGCAGTGTGACCACACAATTAAACAAAATGTAGACAGTACTATTATACTTTAATATATAATTATTTAGACGAAACGAAAACAAGGTTGTACGGGTAATTTAATGCTTTAATACGTGGCTTATGTGTATTTACTAAAAAGTAGATTACAATTTTTTTACATAGTTTTCGGGTTATGTTGGATGGATCATTAAATTAACCGTACAACCTTGTTTTCGTTTCGTCTAAATAATTATATATTAAATAAAGTTTATTAGTACTGTCTACATTTTGTTTAATTGTGTGGTCACATTGCTCTGTCTATTTTCATAGGATTAAAAAAATTATATTATCTCGGCTACGAGGTAAGAAATACACAATTTTAGTTATCTGTTATTTAGTAGAAACTTATAACTAAAAGTTAAGTACACTAGACTTTCTGATATTCCTCTCGTCTAGCAGCTAGCACACGCACATATGTCAGTGGAGGAGAGGATTGAGGGACCAGTTTTAATCACGGCTATCTTCAAAATGCTTCGATATTTAAGCTCCATTTCTTTTTTACAAAATGGTTTAAGACTTTTACTAAAACTTTATGTAGAAAAAGAACGGTTTTATTAATTTTATTCAGTAATATTCACAAAAATATTTATCTTTGTTATGTGGACTGAGGGACCACAGTTCAGTCGTTATATTTTTTTAATCTTTAATGCTTTGTGGTCTGTTATTTAGTAAATATCTTTACAAATTCTTTACTAAATGTCTGTATTCACAAAACCATATTTTTTAAGATACTTTCCGAGATCTGGCTGATCGTCTGTGAGAACTGAGGGACCACACTTTATGGGTAGTAGTTTTTAATATATTTGCTTACAAATTCCCAGATTCGTTCTACAATGGTTTTAAGTCTACTACTAAATCCTAGGATTTTCATTTCGCGAATTCCCAGTTTGGTCCCTCAGTTCACACGCACATAAAAATTGTACCCTTCATGTGAAGGTATGTACTAATTCGGTTCACATTGCGTACAATTATTATATGACTTTATAAATAACAAAACATGCATGAAATACGTATTGCGTGCATTTATTCGCACCATGGATAATGGTGCGAATACCACGCGTCCCAATAATTGTGCGTAATTATTATTACATAGTTTTTTTTACAATTATTTAGTTTACAACGCCTGACAATTTAATGTGGCAAAGCTTATACTTACACTTCATTATGTATTTTTGCTCAGGCGCTTTTCCGAGAATTTTAAACTTGACACAACTAGTCACAGCTTGCATATTTAATGGTAAAAACAACAGTACAATTATTTTCAGACACTTCTTTGTTAATACAATAAGCATCTACGTTAGTTTCTTCATAGTTTAATTTGGGGTTGCTGGAGAGATGCTCTACAGCAACATCAAAACGAAGTTTTTGTACTCGTAACCTTTCAAGGTACATTTTTTTTTAAGTACGTACAAATTGAGTACATATTGGGTACAAAAATATTGTAAACTTATAAATGGAAAAACAGGTGATGGGGTTGCTGGGGAGCATGACGTGTATAATTGTACATTCAAATTATCTGGATCAAGGAGAGCAACACAACGTAAATATGGTGGATCAGCAATAATTATGCGAAATGTCATTTAGACTGTGACAATGACATTTGATTGATTCAGATTGATGAATCTTCCTGGCTATTGACATTACTGAAAATGAAAATAACTTAAGATTTCAGAAAATACTCGAGTTTCGTTATAGTTAAACAATAAAATAGGACACAGGATTTTCTACTCGATTGCGGCAACATCTTATATTAGCCATTCATGTACGTTTGCCCAGCACGGCCCTCCAAAATTTGAGTATAAGGTGTGCACCAATGCAATGTACTCGCCTCTAGGAGTATATGTACTGGTTTCTTTTTCAATGTACCTCTGTACTTTTGAAGAAATATGCAAAAAAAGGGGGCCGTGCCAGCCAAACGTTTTCAGCACGGCCCCCGTGTAACTTGAAAAATATGTAACGTATTTAAAACAAACTTATACTCAAGAAATGTACCCTATTAACACGTTATATGTACCGCAACAGATATTGTGAATTCGTAATAACAAATAATATATACAAGTGGATAGGGGGCCGTGCTGAATTTTTTTTAATAAGAAAATATGTAAAATAGACAAATCAACCTTAGAAACGATTAAAAAGTAATTTATGTTTGGCGAGTAAGAAAGTGTTCGCGACGAGGCGTCACCGTCAATTTTAGCTTGTTTAAAATCATTAATTTTAACTTAGCTTAAAAACTTGTATGTATAGGATAAGTATTTCTTCGCAATATGCGTAATAATAGCATGTAGTATGTAGATTCCTTGTTATACGCAATAATGCGTCATCAAAATATTTTGTTAGAAAAGACCTTTCTATTTATCCGGATGTTGAAATACCAAAAATCTGCACACCTATAAAAGAAAAACTAAAGTTGCAATAACGCAAAACAAAATAATACAAGTTGTGGGCAACGCCTATACTAACTCAAATATGAAAATAGTATAGGTATTAGTAATGCTATCTAGCAGCTAGACACCATCCAAATATCAAAATTTGACTAAAAAAGGTAAACAAAGCCCTTGCACTCCTTGATTAGGTAGGTTAGACAGATATAACGTAAAATCATTTATGGCATCCAGGTCACCTAGACCGAGACCTAGCCCTGGACCTAACTTCTAGAAATCTAGCCCTTCAGGATACCTACTTAATCGAGTTAGAATGCCGCAAAGCGGATTTGTAAAAATAAAGGCTACCCTACCTGTATTCAGAGGCCTATAACTGGCTGAAAAATCTAGATACAATAAATAAAATACTAGATTTCTCTAGAGGAATAGACTAGCCCGAGTGTTCTTTTGGTATGGTGGAAATCGGATCAGAACTTTGTCTGAAAAGTCACTTGCAAATAATTAAATATTTATTTAATCATTTTAATACCGATAATCCTGAAATATCTTTTCAACAGGAATAGTCAGAATCCTGGAAGAACCCTCATTAGAAAGGGGGCAATTTTGTGAATCTCATGATGTATAACATGATGTATATAGCTATTGAAATAAGTGTGTTTAGCTATAAGAAATGTAATTTTATAAGAATTTTGAAAATAATAAAGTTACGAAAACAGGAGGCGATTCATGGGTCTCTATAGGGTAAAGGGCGCTACCAGCTAAGCTAACACGCCATCTCTAGAAATTGTAGTCATCAACATGGAAACTAGTTCCACCTAACAAGTAAAGCAGTAGTCCTGAGGAGTCCTGAAATCGTGTCCTGAATAGTTATGAAGACTTATCAATAAACAGTGTAATCATTCCTGCCGAGCCCGTTTTCCTTCAAAAGGTCGAGTGCATATCCATGTGAGTATTCGAAAATAGCTAGCAAAAACTTCGGTACAGGACGTCAGCGCCGCTTGGACCAGGATAGCCTTACAACCTACCTGAACCCGTATCCAGCGATCACGCCCGTCCGGAATATCTGCTGGTCCTTCGAAAGCCGGATTATTTTCGAATCCTGGAGAGCTCAATTGAAGACTGAAGGATTACCGAAGAAGGAAGATTCCTGGAATAAGAAAATCGGTTCCTGAAGAATTATTTTTGGAACCTGAAGACTTACGGCTGAAGGATTATTTTGAAGACTGAAGAGTTATTTTTTCCTGAAGGATTATTTTGAAGACTGAAGAGTTATTTTTTCCTGAAGGATTATTTTGAAGACTGAAGAATTATTTTCGAATCCTGAAGACTTATAACTGAAGGGTTATTTTTCCTGAAGGATTGTTTTGAAGACTGAAGAACTATTTTTGGATCCTGAAAACTTATTTCCTGAAATTTTTTCCTGAAGGATTATTTTCGGTTCCTGAAAACTTTTTTCCTGAAATTTTTTCCTGAAGGATTAATTTCGGATCCTGAAAACTTTTTTCCTGAAGAATTATTTTGGATCCTGAAGACTTATTTCCTGAAGGATTATTTTTGGACTTTGAAGAATTAACATTTAACATAGAGAAAATAGTTTGACGTTTGAAGATTTGTTTTGAAGATAGAAGAAACAACTTGGAACTTTGAAGATTTGTGTTGAGGATTACAGTATAGTGCGTTTATAGTGAAGTGACGTCCCCGAATCTAAACCAACATGCCGATCACAAGGTCACAAGGCAAAGCGCCTGAAGCATGGACGGTGGAGCTGGACAGAACGCGTACCTCTACAGCTATACGTCATGAGTTACCTCCACGTTCGCCGTCCACTACGGAAGGGACTGAGCAAGTGCCACCACCACCACAAGCCCTAACCGGGGGTGAAGACGTACCTATACCAACACAAACGAAGGAAACAGAACAAATCGAACAACCAACGACTTCCAGGAAGGAAACCAGACTGGAAGGAACTTCAGATAGAACATTAAAACCTTCAAATAAATCAGTGAATCCGAACAAAATAGTGAAGCCATCAGCTGACAAACGGGATGGAACTTATAGAGGAATTATTCCGATGACTACCCGGGGTGACGCCCGTAACGAACGTAGACCGCCGTCGACAATTAAGACGACGCGGTCCCATCTAAAAGTAATGAAAGCTCGTGAAGACCTATTGAAAATTAGGTTAGAACTTGCTGAGATAGCACTTCAGAATGCCGAGGAAGAAAATTCCGACGGATACATGGATGACAGAGATTCTAACGACGAGTACATGAAATCGTGGCAAGAAGACGCACCGCCGTCTGAGCCATTGAAGGAAGTCCCTTCTGCAGAAGTGGAGAACCATGATTGCGAGATAAGCGATCAAGCACTTTCTGTAGACAACGCCGCTGAAGAGAACGGGAGCAATAGAAGACGGGACGCCGTTGCTGCTCCACGCCCCTCCAAGGATGTTGAACCTATAGTAGACTTCCATCAAAAGCAAGTACCCGTGTTACATCATCCTATAGAAAAAGAAGTGAAAAATGTAGTACCATCGAAGGATTCGGGGGAAGGTCAACTCCGTTCATTTATAACGGACTTGACGTCTGCTATAGCGTCGCTAGCCGACAAGAAAACAGATCAGTGGACAGTAAATAATCCCTCGGCGTCGAAGGTCATCATGACCCTGCCAAATTACAGTGGGGCTCACACGGAATGGTTATCGTTCCGTGCCATCTATGAAACAACTCGTCGATACTTCAACGATGTTGAGAATACAGCTAGGCTGAGAAGGAGCCTGCGCGGACGAGCACTGGAAACAGTGAGTTCAGAACTCATCGGAAATGCCAAACCAGATGACATCATGAGAGAACTCGAGCTGCAGTTCGGCCGTCCAGACTCGATAGCTCAAGCTGAAACGGACAGGCTCCGTGGGCTGCCGCGCTGCAGTGAATCTCCGAAGGATATCTGCACGTTCGCCAGCCGAGTAAGGAGTGGTATAGTCACGCTACGTGCGTTGAAAAAAGAACATTACTTAATCAACGCCGAGTTAATGCGATTGTTGACTGAGAAGTTGCCAAACTCCCTAAGGGTACAGTGGTATAGAACCTATACCGAGAAGTACCAATCGCTGCCAGATTTATCTCTGCTCAGCGACTTCATCACCGAACAAGCCCGTTTCTGCAGTGCTTTCGCTCCGCCCGAAAATATAAATCCCGGCGAAGCGACAGCGACTAGGCGTGTCACTCAAAGGACACACACAGCAACAGACAAGACGGCTTGGAAATGCCGTGTCTGCCAGAAAGAAGGGCACGATGCTTATGACTGCAAGAAGTTCAAAGAAGCATCCACAGATGAAAGATGGGAACTTGCAAGGAAACTGAGACTGTGTTTCCGTTGTTTGCGAGTCCATCGGTCGGATAAACCATGCAAAAAGAAAATGTGTGGGATCAAGGAGTGTATAGGCACTCACCATCAGCTTCTTCATAAAGAAAAGAAGAAGCCTGCTGCAGAAAGTACCGAGAAGCCTGATGCCCCAGTAAAGAAGGAGCCTCAGGAAACGGTAGCCAGCTCGAGATCAACGTCAGACCAGACGTACTTGAAAATAGTACCGGTCCGGGTAATCGGACCGGCGGGAGAAGCAGCAACATTTGCGCTGCTCGACGATGGGTCAACCGTTTCGCTGATAGACGAAGACATCGCAAAGGAAATCGGGGCAGAGGGCCGCATCGACCCTCTGAAGATAGGTGCGATTGGCAACACTACGATTGACACTCCTTGTTCGCGTCGAGTAACAGTCGACCTTGCAAGCCAGCTGAGAAGCAAAGTGCCCTTCAGAGCGCGCACGATACCGAAGCTCAACCTAGCACCGCAGTCAGTCAGCGAAGAAGACATCGCCCAGTGCAAACACCTGAGCGATTTGAAGGAACAGCTGACGTACGACGTTGGCGCACCGAAGATCCTCATTGGCCAAGACAACTGGCATCTGCTGTTGGCCAGTGAGATACGCAGAGGTCCGAGGCACCAGCCTATCGCATCACTTACCGCAATGGGCTGGACCCTGCATGGCGCGCACACCAGAATCTTAGGTCAACAGGTACACTACGTCAACCGACTGACAACGAGTGATGAAGAGCTGAACGAGCGACTTCGTGAGTTCTTCGCCTTAGAATCGCTAACTATCAATCCGAAGCGACCAAGCTCAGATCCCGAGAAAAGAGCGGAAGACATTTTAAATCGTCACACTCAGCAGCTAGAAGATGGACATATAGAAACCGCTATGCTTTGGAATAATGAAAGCATAGAGATGCCCGATAGTTACGGGACAGCGCTCAAGCGGCTAGTCTCAATCGAGAAGAAGCTCGACAGCAACCCTGCTCTTCGAGACAGATATACAGAACAGATGGACTCGCTCATGCAGAAGGGATACGCAGAGAAAGCCCCCACCACGAGCACACCAGGTAGAACATGGTACCTACCACACTTCGACGTATTCAACCCCATGAAGCCAGACAAGCTCCGTATAGTACATGACGCTGCCGCTAAGTCGAGAGGACTGTCGCTCAACGACTTCCTTCTCACAGGACCAGACCTGCTGCAGTCACTGCCCGGCGTCATGATGAGATTTCGCCGACACTGCATAGCCATTTCCGGTGACATAAAGGAGATGTTTATGCAGGTAAAGGTGCGAGCTCAGGACCGAGACGCACTCCGGTACCTATGGAGAGGCAACAAGAGAGAGGGAGCGCCGGAAGAATACCGTATGACGTCCATCATATTCGGTGCGGCAAGTTCGCCGTGCACAGCCATATTCGCAAAGAATTGGAATGCGAAAAGGCACTTCGAGGAGCAACCCGAGGCAGTGAAAGCTATCATCCATAACCATTACATGGACGACTACCTCGATAGCTACAAGACGGTCGAAGACGCAACGCGCATCGCAACAACGGTGAAGGACATACACCTGAAAGCGAAGTTCGAGCTCAGGAAATGGGTATCGAACAGTGCGCAAGTCATACAAAATATAGATCCGTCACAGATCCGAACCGAAGTTATCAGTATCGGAGATGCAGAAAACACCGAAAAGATACTTGGTCTAATATGGAGACCGGGTGAAGACGCGCTGGGCTTCAATCTAACGCTCGCGCGCCTACCGAAAGGTGTTCTAGAGAAGGAAGCGCCCACAAAGAGAGAGGCACTGAAAATTGTGATGTCGCTGTACGACCCGCTCGGACTCGCCTCACCAGTCACAATTAGAGCCAAGCAAATACTGCAAGAGGCATGGAGGCGAGGAGTCGACTGGGATCATCCACTAGATAAGGACCTGGCAACTCAGTGGAGAAGTTGGATACAGCACCTGCAGCAACTCAAGAATATCAGCATACCAAGATGTTACCCTGGATATAGTGATGCTGTGGAGACACAAATCCATGTGTTCACCGACGCAAGCGAGATGGCATACGCA
Source organism: Conistra vaccinii (assembly GCA_948150665.1). Taxonomy (NCBI): domain Eukaryota; kingdom Metazoa; phylum Arthropoda; class Insecta; order Lepidoptera; family Noctuidae; genus Conistra; species Conistra vaccinii. The sequence goes on from OX411323.1 coordinate 15,219,562, forward strand.
ACAGCAGTATATTGACGGGCCACATCGATGGAAGGCAAGCAGCAAGTCAGCCTCGTCATGGCAAAGGCGAAGGTGGCACCACTGAAGCTGCAATCTATACCACGCCTCGAACTGCAAGCCGCGGTGATGGGAACCCGCGTGGCTGCAGCCGTGATACGTGAGCACGACATCAAACCCGCATCGGTGACATACTGGTCAGACAGTAAGACCGTCTTGACATGGATCAGGAGAGGAGCACGGGTATACAAACCATTTGTTGCTCATCGCATAGCCGCCATAGAGGAAAACAGCAAAGTAGAAGATTGGCGTTGGGTACCCACCAAATTGAATATCGCGGACATCGCTACCCGTGATGTACCGCGTGACTTTGACTCACAGCATGCGTGGTATTCCGGCCCTAGCTTCCTATACGAAGAACCGTCGTCATGGCCTGCAGAAAAACCTCCCATCAAAGAGGAGACAGGGGAAGAAAGGACCCTCGTTGCCGTCGAAGAAGCTAACACGCGAAAGCTAGCAGAAGCCATACCAGATCCGGCCAGATTCTCGAGATGGGAACGGTTACTCCGTGCGACAGCAAGTGTTCTTCGCTTCATTGCTCTCTGCCGAGGAAGAACAGAGAAAACGTTCTACAAAAGAACGAGGAAAAACGCAGAGAAAGATCCAGATTGGCGGAAAAAGAAGACGACCCCAAGTCCTCCGAAACAGACAGCAAAGACGTCTGGAATTCAAATGGTGAAGCAAACCTTAGAAGCAGAGTATCTCCACGAAGCGGAGAAAATACTCATTCAAGTCGTGCAACAGCAGTCTTTCGCTCATGAGATAGCGAAACTGCGAGAAGAGAAAAAGTTGGAGAAAGATAGTCGTTTGCGGCCACTGCAGATCGAAGTAGTGGACAATATCCTACGGCTAAGAAGCCGGATAGCCGCAACAGACGAAATATCAGATGACGTGAGACATCCGCCGATATTACACGGCGACCATCACATCACCCAGTTATATATAGACTGGACACACCGCAGCCTACAACATAGTGGAGTAGAACTCACTATCAACGAGGTGAGACAACACTATTGGGTTGTCAAGATGCGGCCGACCACGAAAATGGTGCTAGCCAGATGCCTACAATGTCGCATTCGCAAGGCACAACCACCCGTGCCTGCGACCGGCGACCATCCGAAGACGCGCCTCGCGCATCACCAGAGGCCGTTTACCTATACGGGGCTTGACTATTTCGGCCCACTGTCCGTTACTGTCGGACGCCAGCATCAAAAAAGGTACGTAGCACTATTCACTTGTCTAACCACCAGAGCCGTCCACCTTGAGATCGCCGCCAGCCTCAGCGCAGACTCCGCCATACTGGCGCTGCGCCGATTCGCTTCTCGCCGAGGTTGCCCGACCGAGCTGCACTCCGACAACGGCACCAACATGCACGGTGCCGACAAGGAGCTCCGAGACGCGTTTCAAAAAGAGGCAAGTCGAAGAGGCATCGTGTGGCGCTTTATAACGCCATCGGCGCCATTCATGGGAGGCGCCTGGGAGCGTCTCGTACGCTGCGTGAAGTCCGCATTGTACACTGTGTTACTTGAGAAACACCCACATGAAGAGGTGTTGTCCACACTATTGTGTGAGGCAGAGTACACAGTGAATAGCCGTCCACTGACACACGTTTCAGTGGACAGTGAAGACGACGAGTCGATAACACCGAACCACTTCCTACTTGGTGGGTCGGCCAGACTCCCAACACCCGGGGTATTCACCGATCAAGACATAGACAGCAAGAAACTATGGCGGCGCTCACAGATACTAGCCGATATGTTCTGGCGCCGCTGGGTCCGGGAGTACCTGCCGGAGTTACAAAACCGGCGGGAGCCGCATAGCCGCGGACCAGACCTGCAGGTGGGTGACCCTGTTCTCATTGCTGACGGCCAGCTGCCTCGCAACACATGGCCGCGAGGCCGCATAATCGCCGTGTTCCCCGGGGCTGATGGTGAAGTCCGGACTGCTGAGGTGCGCACTGCCGGCGGCACCCTGAAGCGTCCGGTGAAGAAACTCGTCCCCTTACCGAAGTAACGAGGCGTCGAGACGGCGAGCGTCGCGGCGGCGAGCGTCGCGACTACGGTCGTCGCTCACCGGTGTGATGCAGCGCCGTGCCGACGTCGCTACTAGTCGCCACTGCACTGCATGGCGGGAGAGATGTTCGCGACGAGGCGTCACCGTCAATTTTAGCTTGTTTAAAATCATTAATTTTAACTTAGCTTAAAAACTTGTATGTATAGGATAAGTATTTCTTCGCAATATGCGTAATAATAGCATGTAGTATGTAGATTCCTTGTTATACGCAATAATGCGTCATCAAAATATTTTGTTAGAAAAGACCTTTCTATTTATCCGGATGTTGAAATACCAAAAATCTGCACACCTATAAAAGAAAAACTAAAGTTGCAATAACGCAAAACAAAATAATACAAGTTGTGGGCAACGCCTATACTAACTCAAATATGAAAATAGTATAGGTATTAGTAATGCTATCTAGCAGCTAGACACCATCCAAATATCAAAATTTGACTAAAAAAGGTAAACAAAGCCCTTGCACTCCTTGATTAGGTAGGTTAGACAGATATAACGTAAAATCATTTATGGCATCCAGGTCACCTAGACCGAGACCTAGCCCTGGACCTAACTTCTAGAAATCTAGCCCTTCAGGATACCTACTTAATCGAGTTAGAATGCCGCAAAGCGGATTTGTAAAAATAAAGGCTACCCTACCTGTATTCAGAGGCCTATAACTGGCTGAAAAATCTAGATACAATAAATAAAATACTAGATTTCTCTAGAGGAATAGACTAGCCCGAGTGTTCTTTTGGTATGGTGGAAATCGGATCAGAACTTTGTCTGAAAAGTCACTTGCAAATAATTAAATATTTATTTAATCATTTTAATACCGATAATCCTGAAATATCTTTTCAACAGGAATAGTCAGAATCCTGGAAGAACCCTCATTAGAAAGGGGGCAATTTTGTGAATCTCATGATGTATAACATGATGTATATAGCTATTGAAATAAGTGTGTTTAGCTATAAGAAATGTAATTTTATAAGAATTTTGAAAATAATAAAGTTACGAAAACAGGAGGCGATTCATGGGTCTCTATAGGGTAAAGGGCGCTACCAGCTAAGCTAACACGCCATCTCTAGAAATTGTAGTCATCAACATGGAAACTAGTTCCACCTAACAAGTAAAGCAGTAGTCCTGAGGAGTCCTGAAATCGTGTCCTGAATAGTTATGAAGACTTATCAATAAACAGTGTAATCATTCCTGCCCAGCCCGTTTTCCTTCAAAAGGTCGAGTGCATATCCATGTGAGTATTCGAAAATAGCTAGCAAAAACTTCGGTACAGGACGTCAGCGCCGCTTGGACCAGGATAGCCTTACAACCTACCTGAACCCGTATCCAGCGATCACGCCCGTCCGGTATAGAAAGAAAGAAAGATAAATATAAGAAAGAAAGAAAAGTAACATAATGTACCGCATTGGTTTCTCATACAACTTGCTAGATTAGAAAAATAAACCAATTTTAGTTTATTCAGCACGGCCCTCTATAGTTGCCTATATCTTTTTAAATATGACATGTTTGTTTACAAAATTCGACTTCCTGAATTATGTATAGGAGTACATTCGTTCCAAATAAATTGCGATTCCGCTGTATTAGTACTTTAAAAGATAAATTGAATCCAAAATATCAAATATTACAACTGATGGGGTGACCATGATTCCATAGATTAGGTTCATACAGGGTGACTTGTAATTTGACGTATTCCTTCCAGGACGTGAAAGTGTGACCGATTTGCAACAATTAAGCACCCCATAAAGCCTAGGCGAAAATACATGGAATTCGAGAAAATACAACTTTTAAGAATTTTTGAAAATTTCCCAGAATGTGTCACTAAATATTATTTTTCTCCAAACTCTCAAATTGAATGGCCTTCATTACTATTCCATTGGGTACCTAATACTTTAACAAACATTTCAATGTAAACAAATTTTCTAAAACATCAAACATTTAAAAGTTAGAGGAAGATGATAACTAATCATTTTCAAAAATTATTCACGTACATGAACTTTGACACCGGTTATCTCAAAATTTTACTGAGGCATTAACCGCTAAAGACTCGCGACGCCAGATCTGACACGCGCACTGGCACACTGTACCAAAACCGTAAAGCCCCGACGAGGCAGTACTGCGTCAGTCTATAGGCATCGATGCAACGGCCGATTTTACTCTATGTATGGGCAGATCTAGTCTGTTCTTGGCTTTAATTTATGGTAGGATAATATACCTGTCAAATAAATCGACTAAAACGTCAAAATATGCAGAAACAACTCTAAAAAAAAGTAAAAATTGAACATTTTTGGTACGGCAAAATGGCGTCCGCGCATGCGTGCCGTGCACTGCACTCCGCGTTCTATTTATTCATTTTCTATTGTTTTTTAAGTGTAAATCGACGGGAAATGGTGTTATTTCAATAATTAAGTAGTGTCGTCATCGTATATAGATAAAATTTGCACAAAAAAACATCGTAATTACCTATTACGGACCCATCAAAAAATGTAAACAAACTCGGTAGAGAAAAAACGTGTTGATGTGAAATTTTGAGTTTTGTGTGTGTTTTGTGCATGTAATCGCTGGTAAGTCATTTATTTTATATTATTTATTAGTTATTGCATACTATATATGCCATTTTTCAGAAAAAAATACAAACAAAATACATACAAAGTAGGACAGTGTTTTGCGATAATATCTTGTTTTCACAAATTTTGTTTGGCATTAGCTTAGATTTTGGCATAAAGACTTTTTCTGTAGTGTCCATAGTTTATCAGGTTCAGGTGGGCCCTCAATCCTCTATGTGAGAACTGAGGGCCCAACTTTACAGACCATAACTCGGTTATTTGACTTTCACAAAATCTGATTCCAACTTTCACAATTCTTTGGGAATCTTCACTAAATCTTAAGCACATTTTCAAAGAGTTTTAACAAAGTGGGCCCTCACACCACACGCACATAAAAAAATTTCAGCACGGCTCCCTATCCACTTCTATATATTATTTGTTATTACGAATTCACAATATCTGTTGCGGTACATATAACGTGTTAATAGGGTACATTCCTTGAGTATAAGTTTTTTTTAAATACGTTTTATATTTTTCAAGTTACACGGGGGCCGTGCTGAAAACGTTTGGCTGGCACGGCCCCCATTTTTTGCATATTTCTTCAAAAGTACAGAGGTACATTGAAAAAGAAACCGGTACATAATTATACTCCTAGAGACGAGGAGTACATTGCATTGGTGCACACCTTATACTCAAATTTTGGGGAGCCGTGCTAGGCAAACGTACAAATTGATTTACAGTATTAAACTTCTATGTAGGCTGATTTGAGATCCAAGACTTGGTCCCTCCATCTTGACGGTAACTTTCATGTGCACCATTGAGATGACATGACATCAATGCAATTTTGGCGATGAAGGTCAGATTCCAGATTCCATCAGTTGTCTACTATTTGCAACTGTTTTAGACATAAATCATCTAAAGGGTATGTGGATTTTAGTCAATCTATCGAGGACGGACTGAGATGTAATCAATATTATTAAATAAAACCATAATAAGTAGACATAATAATTTTTTTATATTTATTTCACATTATGACAATAGTAACTATTACAATATTAAGACTACTCTATGCGCATAAGGACGGCTTTCGTGTTACATCCTATTCCCGTGTAAGTGTCCTCTCTCTGTCCGCGCCACCAAGGGTTATTAGGCGTATCCGGACATGGTATACACTAAGACAAGTAATTGTACGCTATAAAGAGATTCGAATTATAAATTATAGCCTTGCTTTGGTGGCACGACCAAGTTATTCGGCGTACCCGGACCAGGGATACACTTAATATGTAAGTGTATACCATGTCCGAGCACACAAGGCTATAATTTCTATAGTAATTAAATTTTCGAATCATTTTATAGCGTACGGAAAAGAACAATTCCAATACAATTATTTAATGTCCAGTCCAGGTGCGCCAAGTAGTTTACAAAAACCGTGGTGGCGCGGCCAGGGAGTATACTCCCCAGATGCGCAACCAAAACTTAATTATATTTCATTATTCGTTGAGGTACAAATATTTTCATTATATTTTTTGTCGAGGAAACTACAAGTTATCGTGATTCTTAAGTGTACGATTTTTGAAGTAAATCCATAAATATCTTACATATTAATTGTATAACTAAAGGTTAAGTATAACGATTCAGCAAGGGATCAAACGAAAGCAATTATTTCGCAATTTCCTCGGTGCGCTCTTAATATTATAACTGATGTCTGAGCTTGTCTCACTGGCAATGGCAACTCATACCACAAACGTACAGCTCGGAATGTGAATGTTTTGTCGTGAATATTGGGTGTGCGTTACGATTGCTCCGCCAAGTTATCCAAACAGAAAAAAACTTCGCCAAAAATATTGTCACATATTGGTATAATGTGACATCGGGCCAAATAACGGGTGCCCAGACCATCACAGCCATAACGTGGTAATGGTGGGCCAAATCCGTTCGATTGTTCTTATTAATCATCATCTAAAAAAAAAAATCTCATTAATAAAAATCTTAAATTGATTTCCATGAAGAGTTCCTGATACATTGGTTGTATGGTTAAGGGGTAGGTGATGAATGTTTGTATGTATGGAAGTTTATCATTTTGTTAGTCAAAAATGTGGACGAGTAGATGACAAAATAATTGGATATTGTGTGCTTTTATAATTTCTAACGTGACGATATTATTATACGTAGATATTCACGTCCCCGTCCATAAAATGTATGGAAATACGGCGTGCGTTACCCAAGCAAGAAAATCTCTTCTACAATGAATAATTGAGTATAACGAATATTTAGAGCATAATGTGCACCAAGCTGAAATTTTAAGAATATAATATATTTCATAAACCGCTCTAATTATTGGTTTAAACCTAAACATTTGAGGTTGATTCTGTACCTTGCATTGCAAAATTGGGTCTGTTTGGTTTTGACTAGAAGTGATATTATTCAAAAACGCGTGTATACTTAGTCGAGAAACATTTTATCGATGTTAAGAAAAACAAGAAGAACCGAATACCGTTTTCAGTGACTTTATACGTTCGTTCATTTAAGCGCAGGTTTTTTTTTTTGTTTTCGTTTATTCTTGATTACTTTAAAACGGTAAATATTTTTGAAAAGCGAATTAATTCATAAATACGCATAGATTAAGAGCTACTGAAATACGTTTATTCTACGGGCGCACAATCATTGGTTTCCGAGAAACAAGATTCTCCAAACGTTACTCCAGCAGGAAATTAAATATGCATTATCGAAAACCATATGACGCATAATTGCATTTTGGCGCACATTTATGCGCTAATATAAGCTTTCCACCCATCTACTTTATTTCTCTCTCCGGTCATTCGTTTACAATCTTCCTGCTGGGAAAACGTTCATTATCATCATCATCAGCCTATTAATGTTCTCACTGCTGGGACACAGACCTCCTCTCTGCGAGAGGGAGTGGGCTGTAATCTACCACGCGGGCCCAGTGCGGGTTGGTAGATGTCACATCACATGTCTTCGAATTTTTGGTTCTAAGACATGTCGTTTTCCTCACGATGTTTTCCTTCACCGTTTTGAGAGCAGTGGTGTTGAAATTAATTACACAAAGTAAAGCGCCTGCTTGGGTTTGAACCCACGACCTACAACTCGTAAGTCGGGGCCGAAAAAGGTTACTCCATCAGAATTTGTGTTTCCGTTTTTTTTCCAAAACGACAGCACACGCAATTTTTATTGTTTATTTGGCAGCACATTACGATATAAATATTCATTACGTACTTAATAATAATTTATTCTAGAAGAGATCTTCTTGCTGGGGTAAAGCACACGGAAATACGTGCACGTTATCATGGACGATTTAAAAGCGTCTTTACTTCATATTATATTATCATACATTTTACTTCCCTGTGTTGTCGTGATGCCGCAACGTGGACGTGGATGTTCACGATAATACCTACTGTACCGTTAGAAATTGTAAAATCATACAATAAGTATATTATTATGTATATAAATATGTCGTGGCGCGAGACGATGGTGTCAACTCGCACCTCGTCCAGTTCTTATCAGCGTGAGACGAAGGTGTCAGTCACACACTCACACCTCGTCTAAGTCACGAGGGTCTTTGCTAGCTGTTAGAGCATATTGATATTAAATTATTATTATTTAATTAAATAAATAATGAAAAATTAATTTAATGAAATAATGAATAATTGTTTCCGATATGAGAGGCGACGACGTAAATCTTACGCATCGCATCGAACGTGGCCGGAAGTCGGCTTGAATTTTTCGGGAGCCTGGGTCAGGAAGTCAGTTCCATTTCAGACCTCGAGATCGGCTGAGTGCGACCCGCGGACTCGTTACGCCCTTCTAAATTAATTTAAGACAGGCGTAGACTATAAAATGTGAGTAACGAATCTCGCAACAATCTAAGATTTGACACCTATAAAAATATTTTGTGTAGTGATGGGGAAATAAATCGGTTGCTTTAAAACCCGATTCTCGAGACATATTGATTTAACATACCTAGAGTTTGTAATCGATCATTTATCTACACTGCTTGAAACTGATTATTGAGGAATATCGATATATTATACGTCATCAGCCTACATCAGTCCACTGCTGGACATAGGCCTCTTCAATACACGATAGTGGGGCGCGTCATTTCAGAGTGCATAATTATGCTTTATTGACTTAACTTTTCTATACTGACCTATTAACAAAATAAAGCTAAATCTATATGTGCTCAGATTTTGTTTTTATATGTTTTAACATTATACCACAGTCATTATAAGTTTCTGTCTTTTCTAAATGTAATTTTTGTAAAAGTATCGATTTTTCAGAACATCGATTTTATTCAGTTAGGAAAAGGCTTAAAACGGTCACAGCACTACGGTAACGAACCCAAAGACATGAAATTGTAATATTTAACGTCCTGTCGGAATACAAATGAATCAACGATTAATTCGTGTTTTTGAGTGCATTTTTCCAATATAAAGTGGCACTTGGCTTACGAATGACACTCATAGTTATAGTGTATGGATAACATAGTAAATAATTAGGATTATGAATTTGATATTTCGATTTCTTACGTAGACGTTCATACAAAGTTATCGCGACATGAATAATGAGAAACGTCAAATCGGGCTTTTTAGATTGTCGTCGGTTTAGTGATTACATTTACGTCACGCGTTTCCTTTGACCACGAAGTAGATTTAATTGAACCCTTCTGATGACGTTTGTGAGTCCATCGGTCGCTCCGACATATATAATTATCTTAAATTTTCAAAATTGGAGAAAATTGTTTGCCATATTATTTATTATTAGGGTTTATCGGGATTATGGGTATCATGGTTGACAGACTGAAATTTTTTTTGTGGCAGCGAGTGAGTATTTGTGTATGTATAGGCTCATGGTGGTGTTGCATGCAGCATACATAGCTTAATATTATTTGTAAATAGCTGACCCGCCAGACGCTGTGTTGTCAAAATTGGATTTTGCGGCTGACGCTCTAGGTTTTTCAAAAAAAAAATCCTTAATTCACCAGAGAGTTGGTGGAGAAATTTTTTTTGGAGGCTAACAATTCAAAGCCAATTTCAAGTTTTTGTGAAACCCAGTTAAACCGCCATAAATCTGTTATGTCATAATCTAGCGATTTTGAAATTTCTTAAAAGATTTAAGAAATTCTTTACTAATTTCTAAAATAACATTCAAAGCCAAAATAGAGTATAATAAAAATAAATTAAACAGATATAATATACAAGTTTTTTTATTAATGAACTATTCGCTAAAGTGACCTCATAAAAAGTTTGTAAAAAAATAGCATTAGCGTTGGCCCTTTATGGGAGGCAATGAAGAAACCAAGAGTAAGGATTGATTTTGAAACTGTCGCGGACGAGGAGTCTGTACGTGCGCACTGCTTTAATCACATCGACGACTACTTGCGGATTGGCTAGCGCCGCGCCACGGTATACGGTATTCCAACTTCATACAAACGGACGAAGCGCGAGCTATACCTACGCGCCTCGATCGAGGTATGCGCGAGGTATGCAGACAGTCGCGACTGTGCCGCAGTGACGAACGAATGGTGTGTTGTTTTTTTAACAAAAGCCGCGCGATTTTTACACTAAAAAATAAATTCAAGTACATATTTTTAATATGACGAGTAGAATATATTGTTGCTGTTTTTGGTTGCATGAATTTGGCAATAACGCATCCAGAGATAACTTTTTTTAGATTACCTGGAAACTCTTGAGAGTCAGGAGAAAGGGGTTTGAAGATTTTTGTGGAGAGTGGGCCCTAACGTGAGGCCGCCATTTAGATTTTTTTTAGAATCGCGGTGATAATCGAAAGTTATATATGTATTTAGATAGAAGACACACACATTATATATTCGTTTAAAGAAGATTATGCCAAGTGTGTTATGCTTAATAAATTTCAATTTTCAACCAGATAGAGGGAGGGAGGGAACACCTTAAGAATGCGGAAAAAAAAGTCTATTACATACCTTTCGCGATCTGGGTCCAAGCCGGCATAGTTTTTAAATCGGGCCAAATAACGGGTGCATAGAACATCATAGCCATCCATGTTATCATAATGGTGGAAACAGTAGGCCCAAACCCGTTAAAAATCTGAAAAAATAAATATGTAAGAGGAATTTCACCTGCAGTGGGATAACATTTGGCTCATAATATAAAATACCTACATAATTTTCCATTAAATAAGTTACAAAATGGTTATGGCTATACCAGTTGGATTTTGAGACGGGGCAATAAGGGCAACATTAACTGTTGTAGCTATAGGAAAACGTTCTTAAAGAAGACTGTCCTTATCTTTTTGAGTGATTGCTAAAATTCATTTATTACGAACCCCCCTTCATGCTCTTCTCTATGTTTCATCGTTTGGTGCGTTTCGAGGAATACATTTGGTGCGCTTCATTTGGTGCGTTTCAAAATTGGTGTGCTTCGAGGAATAACCCCCTTATTTCCACACAGTAACATTGCCAAATTAATCAAAACAGGGAAATATTTGACATTTTGTTAAGTTTCGAGGATACAACATAGAAGTATACTAACAATTTATCTCCCTCGTCACGCTAACTCCGCTGAGATTGGCCGCCATGGCTGAAATTTGGTCTGAAGGACTATTAAACTGTAATTAATTGTATAAGTTAAATAAGGAATATTAGTGTTTTTTTAACTTATACATTTAGGTACATACATACATAATCAGCCTGTTAATGTTCCCACTGCTAGTACACTGTGGGCTGTATACTACCTCGCGGGCCCAGTTGGGGTTGGTAGAAGATGTCACATGTCTTCGAATTTTTGGTTCTAAAACGAAAACGGTGAAGGAAAACATCGTGAGGAAACCGGCATGGTTTCCTCAATGTTTTCCTTCACCGTTTTGAGAGCAGTGGTGATGAAATTATTTACACAAAGAAAAGCGCCTGCTTGGGTTCGACTTCGAACCCACGACCTACAACTCGTAAATCGGAACTGGGCCACCACTGCTCTCCCACACACACCTGCTCTCTCACAATTAAGTATAGTTAAAAAAAACATGCATTTTCTTTATTATTACTCACAGTCTCCTAAGGCCTCCCCCACATTAGGCGCGCGCGTTCCTCGGGCGTGTGAACGACGCGGGCGCGGCGGGGCGGGGGACGGGCGCGGGCGGGGTGCGGGCTTTCTTTACTCACACGCCCGAGGAACGCGTACGCCTAATGTGGGGTCAGCCTATCATAGTTTTACTGTAGCTACAACGGTTAAGGAACCTGCCCTTAACTACTTTCTCGTCTCAAAAATCTATTTAATCACTGATTGCAAATTAGAGAGTTTTTATGCAACGAGACAAAAAATAAGGTTTTATATTGCAGAGGTTTTTATGGGCAGAGGTTGATTTTTACTAACAATAGGCAATAAGTTATTTTTTGTATGTAAAGCAATTAGTGGTAAAAGTTATTCAGTTTCATGGTTTAAAGCACCTCTTAAAGTTTCTAAAGTTAATTTTTTAACACCTTATACATAATATAGATAGAATAGAATTGCTATTCTATCTATATTATGTATAAGGTGTTAAAAAATTAACTTTAGAAACTTGAAACTGAATAACTTTTACCATGAGACCAATATTGAAATCACGAAAAAAAAACAGCTGTCCCATACATTTAAAGCAGTAGGTATTAAACTTTACTATGGAACAGCTGATTTATTTTTCACAATTTCAATGTTGGTCCCATAGTAAAAGTTATTCAGTTTTATGTTTAAAGTACCTCTGAAAGTTTTTAAAGTGAATTTTTTAACACCAGCCTTATACAGGGTGGCAGGGACATCGACGCGAAGCCGGTTACCATGGATTCAGTACATGCTTCTGAACCCCCCTGCGCTGAAATTTTTCGTCGGTTATTTAAAAAAAAATCTGCTGTTTCATAGAAAAGTGCAATACCTACGCGGTGAAAATGTATGGACTCAGCTGATTTTTTTTTAATAACCGACGAAAAATTTCAGCGCAGGGGATTTCAGCACCATGTACTGAATCCATGGTAACCGGCTTCGCGTCGATGTCGCGGACACCCCGTATATGAAAATGAGTCCCTATTTCCTTGGTCACGGGCATCACGCGTGAATGGCTGGACCAATTGCGCTAATTCTGTTTTTGTTGTGTTGTTATAGTAAGGAGATTTGTGTGCGTTACGATTGCTCCGCCAAGTTATCCAAACAAAAAAAAACTTCACCCAAAAAATTGTCGGAATTTGTCAAAATCGAAGGGAACAAACCAAAAATTTGTCAAAGTAGAAATAAAGAAGATACAAGGGTTTTAAGTTGGCCGCGCGAACGTAATGTGGAGGATTGCGCGGCCATGGAGATCTCAGCAACTACTTGGGTTAGAGATCTATTTTTTTTTGTCAATTGAAGACTGAATTTGTCAAAAATTGTCGAAACGAGAATTATAAACTCTAGATCAAAACTTTACGAAATATTCGACTTGGAAGTTATGGCCGCGCAATCGTGCACTTGTTGTTTCTTGATTGTTGATTATTTCTTTAAAACTTAAGACTTCATACGGTAAAACTGTTACAAAAAGAAAGGCCTTAATTTGTCAAAACTAACGAAAGCAATAAATTCTACTAAAGTTTAGTTAAACAGACGAAATCAGTCCATAACAAAGAGTACGTGGCCGCGCGATCGAAACGTTACTTTGTACACTGATATCTCACTATCTATAATTGCTAGGATTTCGGTGTGAACATCCAATTATTCGACATATTAACCTCATTAGAATGACATATCGTTTTACCCTCAGAACGGTTTTTAAAGCATGTAATCTCAAAAATATGTTATCTCATACAATGTTCGAGCAGGGTAACCAACCAACCAGGGTAACAAAGTGGGCCCTCACACCACACGCACATAAATTGAGGTCTTTCTTCTTGTTACAGTTTAACCGTATGAAGTCTTAAGTTTTAAAGAAATAATCAACAATCAAGAAACAACAAGTGCACGATTGCGCGGCCATAACTTCCAAGTCGAATATTTCGTAAAGTTTTGATCTAGAGTTTATAATTCTCGTTTCGACAATTTTTGACAAATTCAGTCTTCAATTGACAAAAAAAAATAGATCTCTAACCCAAGTAGTTGCTGAGATCTCCATGGCCGCGCAATCCTCCACGTTACGTTTGCGCGGCCAACTTAAAACCCTTGTATCTTCTTTATTTCTACTTTGACAAATTTTTGACTTGTTCCCTTTGATTTTGACAAATTCCGACAATTTTTTGGGCGAAGTTTTTTTTTTTGTTTGGATAACTTGGCGGAGCCATCGTAACGCACACAGGAGATTTTAGGAGATGGTTCTTATGATAGGTAGGTGAAGGTAGGGTAGGTAGGTAAGTAGGTAAGGTAGGTGGGTAGGTATGTATGTAGGTAGGTGTAGATAAGTAGGTAGGTATATATGTATGTAGGTAGGTAGTTAGGGTAGGTAGGTGCGCCGTAGATAATTGCTTACCCGTGCGAAGCCGTGGCGGGCAGCTAGTATTGCTATAAATTGTATATACAGGGTGTCAGGGACATCGACGCGAGACCTGTTACCATGGATTCAGTGCATGATTCTGAACACCCCTGCGCAGAAATTTATCGTCGGTCATTAAAAAAAAAAAAGAGATTTTTCATAGAAAAGTGCAATACCTACGCGGTCAAAATGTATGGAACAGCTGTTTTTTTTTAATAACCGACGAAAAATGTCAACGTTCAGAATCATGTACTAAATCCATGGTTACAGGCTTCGCGTCAATGTCCATGCCACGCTGTATATTTCTATTCATTCGAACCTATGCACACGGTGTTTTTTCAAGCGCGTAGACGTGCTGCAAACGCAACAGGTCCTGTTTTTTTAAGACAGATAACGCACCGTCGAAGCACAGACGACTGTTTGAAATCTACATATAAAAAATGCCGTGTGAATAGGCCTTTATACTTAGGTCGATGTAAACGTAAAAAAACTATAAAAAAATGTAAAAAAACGATAAGGTACCATATGAGATGTTGGAACTTTTGCAGCACTTTGAACGATAAGATTTCCTGGAGTTCCTACGGGTATCATGTAACAGTAGGACGCCGCTAGTCCCGAAGCAACGTTATACAACAATGGATTTTTATTTATGTTGCGCGCCTGAAACAAAGCGTCGAAGAATGAATACAACGTCATATTTTGTTTTGAGGAACTATGTAGATAATTTTTTTATAGCATGTTTTAAATGTATTACAGAGTAGCCAACTCGGTAATTTTAAAGCATCGTCCTGAACAAAAGACTTGAGGATTGTAGTAGGTATTTTTATAGCTTCTTGAACCAGAGTCTTGAAACATCGGCCAGATCTCCTTTCTCAATAGCAGCCCAATTCGGTTTGTGCGACGAAAGGATTTTGTTTCATGTTTGAACCAAAACCCAGTAATCGATACAAAAAAAGCTGCATGCCAATAATTATCTACCCCCCAAAGCAATAGAGTGGGGTGACAGTATGTATGAAAAATTATAATGCGGAATTCTATGACCTTCAAACTTGGTGCTAATTCAAATTACAAGTTTTCCAAATCTACCTACCCCTGAAAGAGTAAAATAATAAGTTTTGGTATTATGTGTGCTTTTCTGATTAATGTCGCTTTGGCACGAGACCAGATACACAGTAAATGGTATTAGATAGTAAGTAGAAATATTGCGCTAGCTGAACACGTTAAATCTTTCAAAAGTCTTCTGAACAAGTATCTTGAATTTCATTTATCCTAAGTGCTTTGTGTAAATAATTCGACTGTTCAAAGGGGTTTGAAAATTTTAGCCCTAAAATCAGCCCCGTTTTTTTTTTTTCAAACCGATTGTGTTTCGTCTAGTACAAGCAAGCGAGACAAAACTATTTTTTTACTTATTTTAATTGTTTATGTGTAACACCACAAAACTAGCGTCGCAGCGATAAGACTCCAGCGCGGGCCGAGCGACCGTACGCGTCCTCTCCGCCCCGCCGCACACGCCGCCGAGTCCCTCGGCGCCTTTATAAGCTCGACCACCGGCTAGTTCAGGCAGTCATCCGCCCCACTGCGTTTCGCCCGGTGCCTATTCAGGCCCCGGGGCCCGCCGCGAATGAAGGTCGCGCGCCGCATGCGCGCGCCCCAGCCCCGCCCGTGCGCGTACCCGCGCCCGTGCAACCCGTTGCGCCCGCTACGCACCCCGCTGCACCGCGGGCCGCATACCCCGCGCTGCCTACACCGCGTGCGCCCGTGCCATCTGCACGTGCCCGCGCCCCCCCCGTACGAGCCGCCGCTCCGCCGCCGCGGTTCATATCTCCGCCTGCGCCCCCGAGGGACGCACCAACTACGCCCAAAGCCGCACCCGCCCAGCGCGCCGCTGGTTCTGGCCTCCGCCTCTCGCTGGCGGGGCAACCGCCGGCTGAGCAGGAGCGGCCAGCCAGTGCCGGCCCGTATTTCCGGCCGGCATCGATGACTTCAAAGGCGCCCGATTCGCCGGCGCCACCCCGAGTCTCTGCCTGCGACTCGCCCGCCATGCTGTCGGCGTGCTCCTCACGCGTGGGGTCGAGCATGTCGCTGGCATCTGTGGGCTCGGCCGCATCCGGTCGCCCGGACATGTCCCCGGATATGACCCCGCGATCCGGCTTGCGGCCCACCGCAGGCAGGGCCACAGCCGCATCGATGATGTCACCGGCATCACCGTCGTCATCATCACCATCGCCGCCGCTGGGGCTCGGCTCCGAACGTGAGTCCGAGGCCAGAGCCCAGCGACGAAGAAGAAGCTCCGGCGAGACTGTGTCGGAGGAGGCCAAGAGGTACTGCCTCGACCCGCCGCGGCCACAGCGCGATAGCGCGCCGCGGGGTCGAGGCACACCTATGTCGCCTACCTTTGCCGACACGGTCCGCCGCACACCACCGCAATCACCAACACCACCCGTGACACCGGTAGGGGTAAGTACCAAAAACTTACCCCCCGCCCCTATGGCTACCAACCTCCCCCCTGCTGACGCCATTGGCGCCGCAACGACGTCAACATCGACGTCGACCAAGCAGCAGAAGGGGACCAAGAAAATGAAGTACCCTCCGCTGGTCGTGGAGACGCTGCCCGACTGGGCCATGCATTTCCGGGCCATTGCAGGAAAACTGGGCAGGCCGCCAAATGCTCGTCCGTACCGGACCGGGGTGAGATTTACCCCGGACACGGAAGACGAGTATCGGCTAGTCCAGAGGTACCTCACTGGCCTGGAAAAGAGCAGTGGCGTCAGCTGGTTCGCTTACTCACTGCCAGCGGAGAAAGATCTCAAGATCGCCATTCGGGGCCTACCGGCGGATACGGACCCGAAGGAGATAGAGGAGGAGCTCCGGACGCTGGGATACCAGCCGGAGTATGTGCGCCACATTAAGGGCGCACAAGGACGACCCGGCTGTGTGTTCCACGCCATAATTAAGAAGACCCCCAACGTCCGGGCCATATTTGACACCACCGTGTTCATGTACATGCGTGGTGTCATATTCGAGGCTTGGAAAGGGAAGCGTGGGCCCGCACAGTGCCACCGGTGCCAGCGTTTCAGGCACAGCTCGCACCAGTGCCACCGTCCGCTCGCTTGTGTGCGATGCGGAGGTGAACACGCGGCTCGTGACTGCCCGCGCCCGCGGGAGGAGCCGGCCACATGCGCAAATTGTGGCGGCCCGCACCCAGCGAGCAACATAAAGTGCCCCGTGTTCGAGAGAGAGATCAAGAACAAGCGAGCGGGGACCGTCGCCATCACGGCCACAAGCCGGACACAGACGGCTAGGCCGAATGTGATAGCCACCGTAGAGGCAGAAGGCACGACGTTGATGGCGCCGGCCAACGAGCCCACGAACAAACAAGCCTCCTCCTCCGGGCGGAGGAAGAAGAAGAGACGCGGGGGGAAGAGGAAGAGGACGAAACCCCCCCCGCAAAAGATTCCAGACGTACCCAACATAGCCGACCCTGTCCCAAACATCGCGCAGGTTGTGTCGACGGGGATCAGCAGCGACGCCAGCGGCGCACCGCGGCAATCGGCTGAACTACAAAAGTTCACCAAAAATCCGCGGGGCGTCGTGACCACCGCGCGAAACCAACAAACTCAGCGACCAACCAGAGAGCAGCAAAACTTCCCTGCCACGACGAGTGGTGTCGCTGCAGTCGCATCAAACCAAGAAACCTCGTCGATTAAATCGGCGAACTATAACAAAGCTTTCACAACCTGTGCGATAAAGCTCCTTATGGACTTAATTAGAGCTTTGAGACAGGGCCGAGATATCGAGACGGTGATCCTCGACGGTCTGGCCACATTACTATCTCTGTGTGATGGCTAGATCGTTGAGGATGGTACACTGGAATGCCCGCGGCCTTAAGGATAAGGTCGCCCTCCTCCGCCATCTCCTTCGGGAACAAAATATCGACGTGGCGCTAATTAGCGAGACGCACCTGGGAACGGAAGATAGGGTAACGTTCCCGGGTTACCACGTCTACAGGAAGGATGAAAGGTCGGCTCAAGACATCCGGTACCGTGGCCTGGCGGTACTAGTGAGGCGAAGAGTCGTACATCAGGAACTCCCCTTGCCGTCACTCAGCACTTTCTACGCGCTGGGTGTGCAGCTGCACGTTGCCGGCGAGGACATCAACATCTACGCGTGCTATAAGCCGCCCACGGCCCGCCTTGATATGGCTGAGCTGAGGGCGCTTATAAGCGCGCCGCAACAAACCAACGCAGTCATCCTCGCCGGTGACCTAAATTGTAAGCACCCAGCGTGGAATTCGTCTAACATGAATACCGAGGGGAGGCGGCTCTTCGCGGACGCGGAAGCCTTCGGGTACTCGGTGTCCGGCCCAGAGACGCCCACACACTACCCAGACGCGGCCCGCTACATGCCTGATGTGCTGGACATCGTGGTCCACAGAGGGCTACGCTGCCAGGTCACTCAACATGTGATAGACGACGAGTTACAGTCGGACCACCAACCTGTGCTCGTCGTCTTATCGGAAATGCCGACCCGACTGAAGCCCATAGCGCCACGCCGATCAACGGATTGGAAAACGTTCACAGAAAAGATGGAGACCACCACGCCGACTCGGCCTATTGTTTCCTCCGCGGACGTAGAGCAAGCGGCGGATGACGTCACTGCTTGCATGCAGAGCGCCTTAGAAGCGGCGACGACGTCGACGCAGCCGCAAGGGAGAGGGCTATTGCCGCCCTTGCCGGCACGACTACAGGCGCTGATCGCCGAGAAGAGGCGCGTACGCAAGCAGTGGCAACAACTTAGATGCCCTTCTATAAAGACACAATTAAACCGTCTCGCGGAGAAGGTTAAGGCCGAGTTGCAGGCCCATACCGCCGCGGGCTGGGAAGAGAGAATTGACGCCACTACAGATAGTTGGCCGTCTATACATAGATTGTGCCGCCAACTGGCAAATACCCCAGTCCCGGTGCGCCCATTACTAAACAGCGACGGGGCGCTTAAATATGTAGCGGAGGACCGGGCGGAGGTCTTCGCCGAGCACCTGGAGCGTCAGTTCCGCCCGAACGCGACCAACGACGTCGAGCATGTCGCAGCGGTCGAGAAACACCTGGGAGACTACTTCGCACCGCCGATAGCTCCCGAGGAGAACCCTATCTTCTTCTCGCCTGGCGCAGTTAGACGCGCCATCCTAAGGACGAAGCCTAGGAAGGCCCCCGGGGCCGACGGTATCACGAACACAGCGCTGCGCCACCTGCCGTTCCGTACGGTAGCGGCACTGGCGCGCCTGTTCACGGCGATACTGCGCACGGGGGCCTTTCCCACCTCGTGGAAGGAGGGGCGCGTCATAATGCTGCCCAAGGCGGGGAAGAATGTGGTGAAGCCGGAGAGCTATCGGCCGATTACACTTCTGCCGACAGTCTCCAAGGTGTTCGAAGTGCTCCTGCTGCGACACCTAACACAGCATATTGCCCCACGCCCGGAGCAATTCGGATTTCGGGCGGAGCATAGCACGACGCTTCAGCTGTCAAGGGTACTGCACCAGTTGACAACAGCCAGGAACAAAAAGGAGTACTCGGTGGCAGTATTCCTTGACATGGAGAAGGCCTTCGACCGTGTATGGCACGAGGGCCTTGTATATAAGTTGGCCACGTCCGACGCGCCCCGTCGCGTTGTAAGGGTGGTCTCATCTTTTCTGTCACACAGGACTTTCAAGGTGGTGGTCGACGGGGCGCTATCCGGCGCCCGCCCGGTGATGGCTGGCGTGCCGCAGGGCAGCTGCGTGTCGCCGGCGTGTTACTCGCGTTACACCGACGACATCCCCACCACTCCAGAGGCGACGCTCGCGCTGTATGCCGACGACGCCGCGTACATCACTTCATCGCTTAATGCGAAGTACGCGGCGGTCAAAATGCAGCGCGCCCTCGACCTCCTCCCCGACTGGCTGTCGAAGTGGCGGCTGTCGGTGAACGTGGGTAAGACGCAGGCGATCATTACCGGATCCTCGCCTCTCCCACCACCTTTGAAACTCCACGGAGTCGACGTCGATTGGGCGCCCCAGGCCAAATACCTGGGTGTGACCATCGACCGCCGCCTCACGATGGGGCCCCATGTCCGCAAGGTCGCCGCACAGGGTAGGGTAGCCCGCAACCTCCTCAGGCCCGTGCTCTCTTCTCGCATCCCGACGCGCGTCAAGCTGGGCATATACAAAACGTATATTCGCCCAGTCTTGACGTACGCCGCCCCAGCGTGGTTCGCCCTCACGAGCGAGACGAACCGCAAGCTGCTCCGCGCGCAACAGAGTATTGCGCTGCGGACCATCGTTGACGCGCCTCGTTTCGTGAGGAACGATATTATCGCCCGGGATCTCGGGATAGAGAGCCTGGACGAGTTTGTGAGGCGACTCGCGAAGGTGATGTTCGCGCGTGCCGACGCTTCTGCCTGGCCCCATGTCAGGCAGATAGCGCCCTTGCATGCGCGCCCACCTGACGCGAGACCCACGCCCCGCGACCTGGTAGCGGACCCTTGACCCCATCGCACCGATAATGACGCCTCGAGTTAGCAGCACCCAGGTTACACGCAGCTAACTCGATATAATGAGACTCTACAGATGTACACATACATCTGTTGCGCGATGTATTCTAAGTTAATATAGGTATATCGCGCAACTGAATACAGACATTCACTACTATACAGACGCCTACACACAACACACGCTGACGCAGCGCGGGCCGCGACGCGTGTCTACACTGGGTGGCGTTACACTACATAACTAGCCACCCACACACACATTACTGCTTACCCCTCGAATCGCTAACGGCTAGATCTGTGAACGAGGAGAGGGACGCTTCATTTCGACCTGTAGGTGCGTCAAGTCGGCACCCTAGTCGCTGGTCTGCCTCGTTGGGCTTCCCCCAGGTAACTGGGGGTCTAACCTGATGCGGTATGAACGCCGGGGTGTCCGTGAAGATCGACGCCGTCGTTATAACGGCGTCGCGACGCCTCTACAGATACATTCAATGCAACCACTTACACAGATGCACATTGCGTGCATCATTTCTGCAGGCGCTATAGCCACACATTATGAGGGGCCCATATTCATGGGCCAACGTGTTGCTTCCGCGGGCGAGGGGCGAAGCCCTGACCCCGCCTGCCACGCCCCCTGGCGGGGGCGTCGCGACATCTCGACTTTGACTTTGTTCAGGCAGTCAGCGTTCGGTACGGTTCGGGTGCACTACTCCGCATCGACTTAGGTCGGTCACCTCTCTGCCCCCGCATCTTATCGGATACTGGCTAAGCAGCGTATAATATTTGTTGATTGTGTTGACTTCGTTAGCGAAACCGCACAATCGACTTATAGTATACGACGCTGATAGGGATTTCGCTTAGGATCTTTTGATTATAATTTAGAATCAGTTCATTTATATAAATATACCTTTGTTACTGTTCGCATTGCGCGTTTATATTATCTCCTCACACATTACCCCCTTACAGTTGGCGTCCCACCGCGGGCCAGTTCCCACATTAGTTATCTTTTAATTTTGTTTACTTCCATTGTTAGATTATCCGATTTACGTAAAAGTTTTGCTTTCTACCTTCACTTATTTTTTTTTACTTATTTTGCGTTTCTTCAATCAATTCATATTGATTAGGTTAGTTAGGGAGTAATTGTTGTAGTCCGGGAGATAGTATTGTTTTTAATAGTCCGGGAGCTAGGTTAGTTTGTTATTTCTCTTAGTTTTAGTTCGGGAGTTAGTTTTTTTTTTTTAGTCCAGGAGCTGATGTTTATTGTAGTTAGTTAGTCTTTTATCATAGTCCAGGAGTTAGGTTTTAGCTATAGTTTAGGAGCTAGGTCATTTGTTGCATTGTTACTTGTTATTCATAGTTCATATCATAGTTAATATACAAAATTGAGCTATATCATATTTTGCCTAGACGTAGCCGCAGAAATAAACAAAACATGGCAAACGTCAGCTTTACTGATGATCAGTTCCGCGACTTGTTAGGTGTCCTGGCTAGTAGGGATAGTTCCGTAGCTAGGAAAACAGGTAGTTTTGCTACCTGTACTGCCCGTTACGATGGATCTCGTGACATAGCAGTAGTCGAGGCATTCCTGTCGACGGTACGCACCTTCAAGAAAATCGAGTCGATTACAGACGAGAATGCCATTGAAGGTCTTACACTGCTGTTGGTTGGAGATGCTTCGATCTGGTGGCTTGGAGTCAAGGACACTGTAACTACTTGGCATGACGCGACGGCATTGTTGAGGTCTACATTTGCGCCGAAGAGGCCAGCCTACAGGGTTTACGACGAGATTGTCATGGACAAACAGAAAACTCCATCAGGTACCGAACTGTTCGTCGCGAAGAAGCGAGCACTAATGGCAGAGTTACCTAAACCGACTCTGTTACAATCGCAATGCTTGGATCTATTGTACACATCCCTGCACATCAACGTACGCGATAGAATTCCAAGAGACTCCATTGAAACATTTGACGATTTTCTGGTGAAAGCCCGGCAGCTGGAAGAAGTTGTCACTGAACGATCGGCAGGCAATAACAACACCACACCGATGGAGAAAAGGCAAAGATGTACATATTGCCGCGCATTTGGCCATAGTGAGAAGGAGTGCCGGAAGAAAGCCGTCAAAAATGAGCCGAATTCGACATACGAACCTTCCAGGCCTAACACCAGATCTGTGCCCAACGTTAAAATCAAATGTTATGGCTGTGGCGAACCCGGCGTAGTAAGGAGCAAATGTCCGAAATGCACAAAAACCAATGTTGGAACAGTTGGAGTGGGATTTTACGCCTTAAGCCCCACAGTTGCATCAGGAGCAAGATCTAGACCAACACTGAAGATTACAATCAGCGGTGTCAAAGGTCAAGCTCATATTGACACAGGAGCGAAGTTAAGTGTCGCATCGACTTCGCTGTACAGGGTATTGCAGCAAAAGGGCATCAAATTCCATCCGGAGAATGCTACAATCACCCTAGCAGATGGTTTGCGACGAAGACAGCAAATCCAGGCTGCCTTGGTGCCTGTGTCGCTTTGTGGTCGGACGATCCCCACAAATTTCATCGTGTTGCCAGAGTCACATGATAACCGGACGCTCTTAGGAGTTGACTTCCTCCAAGATGCCAACATGACACTCAACGTGCCGCAGCTGTTGTTCCACTTCTTGGATGAACCCGGCCGGAAGTATGACTTGTTTCCTGAGGAAGAAGATGGAGCACCCGTGTCCACGGTGCAAACGGAGCCTGCGAAAACCGAGACGGCGATCGAGAAACTCGTCAAAATGACGTCTCTGGAACCATTTGTGAGCCCAATGCTCATGACTCCGTCCCCACCTTCAAACCTACCGGAAGAATGTGAAATGGAGGATTCATATGGGCCACCGCCCTTAATCGAATTCTATACTCCTCCACAATCGCCCTCGAGAATGGAACCTGCACTAACTGGGTACTCACCAAGATTTGTCGGGTCACTATTCCGGGATGCACAATCGAGCATCAACAACGCAGAGGTGACCCTATCACCAAAAAGCAATGTGCTGTTTGGTCCTAGCATTGACTTAGCAATGATTGCCCTGGCAGTCATCAAGGAGCTGTTTTGATGCAGGGGGAGGGCACAGTCAAGTGTCGACGTCCCGCTCCTGCTCATATTCCGGGTGATCATATCATGGTCACCGCAAATTTTCAGAGCATCACAGCTCGCTATCACGCAGCGAAGCTAGCTCCACGTTACGACAGGCCCTACGCTAACCTGCGGCAGCATAGGACCTGCTCCTATGGAGTTGCACACCCACGAGATCGCAACACTCCGTGGGGTATTTATCACTCCACAGCGCTGAGCCCCTACCAGGGTTCAGCCCTCTTGCCACTTAATCCTCTGAGATCTTTGCGCAGACGCGGCATACCACCAAAGCAGATGGCAGTTCCAGTAGCAGCAACTGGTCTCCTCGCCGGGCCGTCTTCGGGACCAGAGGGGGAGACTGTAACACCACAAAACTAGCGTCGCAGCGATAAGACTCCAGCGCGGGCCGAGCGACCGTACGCGTCCTCTCCGCCCCGCCGCACACGCCGCCGAGTCCCTCGGCGCCTTTATAAGCTCGACCACCGGCTAGTTCAGGCAGTGGATTGGCTAGTGGTCACTTAGACTGGTCATTCCTACGCGTCCAGTTTTTGTTTTCCGCGCGGACCGCATACTTTTAACCGTCTTTCCTTGTGTTTGTGCAGGAGTCGTCGGATACCTGTGCGAACACAGGGGAAGCCACCCGCTGCCCGGCGTTTATACGCCGCCGCGGTCGCGGAGGCCACGCCCCAGCGATGCCGAAACCCGGCGCGCGTGGCTCGTTAGGCCATGACGCCGGGTCCCAGGAGGACCGTCCGGTGTTGGACCGGACGACGTCGCTGCCGAACATCGGTGACGCGTCGTCCGGTGCGCCACCAGCCGGACCTCAAACCAAGAAGACGAGGAAGAAGAAGGGAGGAGAACCAAGCACCGTCATTGCTACCGGCCCACCGACGTCATCGGCGCCTGCGCGCGTTGCGCCTACGCCGTCGTCGAGCCGGCCGCACGCGGTAGCCATCCGCCCCGCCGCGTTCCGCCCGGTGCCTATTCAGGCCCCGGGGCCTGCCGCTAAAGAAGGTCGCGCGCCGCATGCGCGCGCCCCAGTACCGCCCGTGCGCGTACCCGCGCCCGTGCAACCCGTTGCAACCGCTGCGCGCCCCACTGCGCCGCGGGCTGCATACCCCGTGCTGCCTACACCGCGTGCGCCCGTGCCATCTGCACGTGCCCGCGCCCCCCCCGCACGAGCCGCCGCTCCGCCGCCGCGGTTCGTATCACCGCCTGCGCCCTCAAGGGATGCACCAACTGCGCCCAAAGCTGCACCCGCCCAGCTCGCCGCCGCTCCCGGCCTCCGCCTCTCGCTGGCGGGGCAACCGCCGGCTGAGCAGGAGCGGCCAGCCAGTGCCGGTCCGTATTTCCGACCGGTAACGATGACCTCAAAGGCGCCCGACTCGCCGGCGCCTCCCCGAGTCTCTGCCTGCGACTCTCCCGCGATGCTATCGGCATGCTCCTCTCGCGTGGGGTCGAGCGTGTCGCTGGCATCTGTGGGCTCGGCCGCATCCGGTCGCCCGGACATGTCCCCGGATATGACCCCGCGATCCGGTCTGCGGCTCACCGCAGGCAGGGCCGCCGCCGACACGATGATGTCGCCGGCATCACCATCATCATCATCTCCATCACCGCCGCTGAGGCTCGGCTCCGAACGTGAGTCCGAGGCCAGAGCCCAGCGGCGAAGAAGAAGCTCCGGCGAGACTGTGTCGGAGGAGGCCAAAAGGTACTGCCTTGACCCGCCGCGGCCACAGCGCGATAGCGCGCCGCGGGGTCGAGGCACGCCTGTGTCGCCTACCTTTGCCGACACGGTCCGCCGTACACCGCCGCAGTCCCCAACTCCACCCGTGACACCTGCAGGGGTAAGTACCCAAAACTTACCCCCCGCCCCCATGGCTACCAATTCCCCCTCTGCTGCCGCTGGCAATGCCGCGGCGGCGTCAACATCGACGTCGAACAAGCAACAGAAGGGGAACAAGAAGATGAAGTACCCTCCGCTGGTCGTGGAGGCGCTGCCCAACTGGGCCATGCATTTCCGGGCCATCGCTGGGAAACTGGGCAGGCCGCCTAATGCTCGTCCGTACCGGACCGGGGTGAGATTTACCCCGGACACGGAAGACGAGTATCGGCTAGTCCAGCGATACCTTACTGGCCTGGAGAAGAGCAGCGGCGTCAGTTGGTTCGCGTATTCACTGCCAGCGGAGAAGAACCTAAAGATCGCCATTCGGGGCCTACCGGCGGACACGGACCCGAAGGAGATAGAGGAGGAGCTCCGGGCGCTGGGATACCAGCCGGAGTATGTGCGTCACATTAAGGGCGCACAAGGACGACCCGGCTGTGTGTTTCACGCCATCTTGAAGAAGACCCCAGACGTCCGGGCCATATATGACACCACCGTGTTTATGTACATGTGTGGTGTCAAAATAGAGGCCTGGAAAGGGAAGCGTGGGCCCGCACAGTGCCACCGGTGCCAGCGGTTCAGGCACAGCTCGCACCAGTGTCACCGTCCGCTCGCTTGTGTGCGATGCGGAGGCGAACACGCGGCACGTGACTGCCCTCGCCCGCGGGAAGAGCCGGCCACATGCGCCAACTGCGGAGGACCGCATCCCGCGAGCAACATAAAGTGCCCCGTGTTCGAGATGGAAATCAAGAACAAGCGAGCGGGGACCGTCGCCATCACGGCCAAAAGCCGGACACAGACGGCTAGGCCGACTGAGATTGCCACCGTGGAGGCAGAAGGCATGACGCTGATGGCGCCGGCCAACGAGCCCACGGACAGACAGGCCTCCTCCTCCGGGCGGAGGAAGAAGAAGAGACGCGGGGGGAAGAGGAAGAGGACGAAACCCCCCCCAAAAACTGAGATTCCAGTGCCAAACACAGCCGACCCTGTCTCGAACATCGCGCCGGTTGTGTCGACGGGGGTCAGCAGCGACGCTAGCGGCACCCTGCGACAACTGAAGGAAGCTCCGAAGTTCATCAAACATCCGCGGGGCGTCGCTACCGCTGCGCCAAAGCAGCTAGCGCAGCGGCCAATCACAGAGCAGGGAAGCTTCCCTGCTTTGACCACTGGTGTCGCTGCGATCGCCGATACACATCTTGAAGCTTCGTCGAGTAAATCGGCGAAAACCAACAAAGCTTTCACAACCTGCGCGATAAAGCTCTTAATGGAGCTGATTAGAGCACTGAGGCAGGGCCGAGACATTGAGACAGTGATCCTCGACGGTCTGGCCACATTATTATCATTGTGTGATGGCTAGATCGTTGAGGATGGTGCACTGGAATGCTCGCGGCCTTAGGAATAAGGTCGCAACCCTCCGCCACCTCCTTCGGGATCAAAATATCGACGTGGCGCTAATTAGTGAAACGCACCTGGGGACGGAAGATAGGGTAACGTTCCCGGGTTATCACGTCTACAGGAAGGATGAAAGGTCGGCTCAAGACGTCCGGTACCGTGGCCTGGCGGTACTAGTGAGGCGAAGAGTCGTACATCAGGAGCTCCCCTTGCCGTCACTCAGCACCTTTTACGCGCTGGGTGTGCAACTTCACGTTGCCGGCGAGGACATCAACATCTACGCGTGCTATAAGCCGCCCACGGCCCGCCTTGATATGGCTGAGCTGAGGGCGCTTATAAGCGCGCCGCACCACAACAACGCTTCCATCCTCGCCGGTGACCTTAATTGTAAGCACCCAGCGTGGAATTCGTCCACAACGAATACCGAGGGGAGACGACTCTTCGCGGACGCGGAAGCCTTCGGGTACGCGGTGTCCGGCCCAGAGACGCCCACACACTACCCAGACGCGGCCCGCTACATGCCTGACGTGCTGGACATCGTGGTCCACAGAGGGCTACGCTGCCAGGTCACTCAACATGTGATAGACGACGAGTTACAGTCGGACCACCAACCTGTACTCGTCGTCTTATCGGAAATGCCGACCCGACTGAAGCCTTTAGCGCCACGCCGATTAATGGATTGGACAGCGTTTACAGAAAAGATGGAGACCACCACGCCGACTCGGCCTATCGTTTCCTCCGCGGACGTAGAGCAGGCGGCGTGTGACGTCACTGCTTGCATGCAGAGCGCCTTAGAAGCGGCGACGACGACGCAGCCGCAAGGGAGAGGGCTATTGCCGCCCTTGCCGGCTCGTCTCCTAGCGATGATCGCCGAGAAAAGGCGCGTACGCAAGCAGTGGCAGCAACTTAGATGTCCACAGATCAAAACACTATTAAACCGTCTCGCGGAGAAGGTTAAGGCCGAGTTATCGGCCCATACCGCCGCGGGCTGGGAAGATAGAATAGACACCGCCGCAGACAGCTGGCCGTCTGTGCACAAACTGTGCCGCCAGCTGGCGAATACCCCAGCCCCGGTGCGCCCTCTACTCAACAGCGACGGGGCGTTCAAGTATGTAGCAGAGGACCGGGCGGAGGTCTTCGCCGAGCACCTGGAGCGTCAGTTCCGCCCGAACCCGACCAGCGACGTCGAGCATGTCGCAGCGGTCGAGAAACACCTGGGAGACTACTTCGCACCGCCGATAGCTCCCGAGGAAGACCCTATCTTCTTCTCGCCTGGCGCAGTTAGACGCGCCATCCTAAGAACGAAGCCTAGGAAGGCCCCCGGGGCCGACGGTATCACCAATACAGCGCTGCGCCACCTGCCGTTCCGTACGGTAGCGGCACTGGCGCGCCTGTTTACGGCGATACTGCGCACGGGGGCCTTTCCCACCTCGTGGAAGGAGGGGCGCGTCATAATGCTGCCCAAGGCGGGGAAGAACGTGGTGAAGCCGGAGAGCTATCGGCCGATTACACTTCTGCCGACAGTCTCCAAGGTGTTCGAAGTACTCCTGCTGCGACACCTATCACAACACATTGCCCCACGCCCGGAGCAATTCGGTTTTCGGGCGGAGCATAGCACGACGCTTCAGCTGTCAAGGGTACTGCACCTGCTGACCACAGCTAGAAACAAGAAGGAGTACTCGGTGGCAGTATTCCTTGACATGGAGAAGGCCTTCGACCGTGTGTGGCACGAGGGCCTTATATATAAACTGGCCACGTCCGACGCGCCCCGTCGCGTTGTAAGGGTAGTCTCATCTTTTCTGTCACACAGGACTTTCAAGGTGGTGGTCGACGGGGCGCTATCCGGCGCCCGCCCGGTGATGGCTGGCGTGCCGCAGGGCAGCTGCATATCGCCGGCGTGTTATTCGCGTTACACCGACGACATCCCCACCACTCCAGAGGCGACGCTCGCGCTGTATGCCGACGACGCCGCGTAGGTACATCACTTCATCGCTTAACGCGAAGTACGCGGCGGTCAAAATGCAGCGCGCCCTCGACCTCCTCCCCGACTGGCTGTCGAAGTGGCGGCTGTCGGTGAACGTGGGTAAGACGCAGGCGATCATCACAGGTTCGTCACCGCTCCCACCACCTTTGAAACTCCACGGAGCCGCCGTCGATTGGACGCCCCAGGCTAAATACCTGGGTGTGACCATCGACCGCCGCCTCACGATGGGGCCCCATGTCCGCAAGGTCGCCGTACAGGGTAGGGTAGCCCGCAACCTCCTCAGGCCCGTGCTCTCTTCTCGCATCCCGACGCGCGTCAAACTGGGCATATACAAAACGTATATTCGCCCAGTCTTGACGTACGCCGCCCCAGCGTGGTTCGCCCTCACGAGCGAGACGAACCGCAAGCTGCTCCGCGCGCAACAGAGTGTTGCGCTGCGGACCATCGTTGACGCGCCTCGTTTCGTGAGGAACGATATCATCGCCCGGGATCTCGGGATAGAGAGCCTGGACGAGTTTGTGAGGCGACTCGCGAAGGCGATGTTCGCGCGTGCCGACGCTTCTGCCTGGCCCCATGTCAGGCAGATAGCGCCCTTGCATGCGCGCCCGCCTGACGCGAGACCCACCCCCCGCGACCTGGTAGCGGACCCTTGACCCCATCGCACCGATTGTGACGCCTCGAGTTAGCAGCACCCAGGTTACACGCAGCTAACTCGATATAATAAGACTCTACAGATGTACACATACATCTGTTGCGCGATGTATTCTAAGTTAATATAGGTATATCGCGCAACTGAATACAGACATTCACTACTATACAGACGCCTACACACAACACACGCTGACGCAGCGCGGGCCGCGACGCGTGTCTACACTGGGTGGCGTTACACTACATAACTAGCCACCCACACACACATTACTGCTTACCCCTCGAATCGCTAACGGCTAGATCTGTGAACGAGGAGAGGGACGCTTCATTTCGACCTGTAGGTGCGTCAAGTCGGCACCCCAGTCGCTGGTCTGCCTCGTTGGGCTTCCCCCAGGTAACTGGGGGTCTAACCTGATGCGGTATGAACGCCGGGGTGTCCGTGAAGATCGACGCCGTCGTTATAACGGCGTCGCGACGCCTCTACAGATACATTCAATGCAACCACTTACACAGATGCAGATTGCCTGCATCATTTTCACAGGCGCTCTAGCCTAACATGATGAGGGGCTCATCGTCATGAGCCAACGTACTGCTTCCGCGGGCGAGGGGCGAAGCCCTGACCCCGTCTGCCACGCCCCCTTGCGGGGGCGTAGCGACATCCCACACGTTCAGGCAGTCAGCGTTCGGTACGGTTCGGGTGCACTACTCCGCATCGACTTAGGTCGGTCACCTCTCTGCCCCCGCATCTTATCGGATACTGGCTAAGCAGCGTATAATATTTGTTGATTGTGTTGACTTCGTTAGCGAAACCGCACAATCGACTTATAGTATACGACGCTGATAGGGATTTCGCTTAGGATCTTTTGATTATAATTTAGAATCAGTTCATTTATATAAATATACCTTTGTTACTGTTCGCATTGCGCGTTTATATTATCTCCTCACACATTACCCCCTTACATATGTATATTTAAACAATTTTAACTATTTATCGATTTTTGTTTAAAAAAATCGCAGAACAGGGTTTTTGGCGACTTGGAAGCATTGTTTCTCAGAAACTGCCCAGCAGGACCGGATGGTATTTCTTTTACAACATGTAGTAGTACCAATAAATAGGCTCACCAATTTACCGCATAACTTTTTAATTCGCGAGTGCGAAAACGGCCCACGTGTTTTTAATTATATAAATAGGGTACTTCAAAGCAACCGTATTTTCATCCGGTCGCCTCATCAAAAAAAATATGTTTTGCCCCCATGACATTTATAGAGCACCTCGATTTTGAAAAAAAATGGTGGCTGATTTTAGGGCCAAAATCTTCAAACCCCTTTTACGAACCAGTTTCTTTAATAAAATGCGTATAAGCTGGCAGTAGTGCATCCTGTGCACAAGGGCGGGGACAGATATCGATCTAGCAACTATAGACCTATATAAATTTTGCCTACACTTTCAAATTATTTGCATGCTCGAAAAATAAATGTTAATCTAATATTATGATATTTTTAATTAATTGTAAACTTATTAATTTTTTATTATTGTTATTAGTTACATTGTACAATAATTTAAGTAGATGAAATTGTTTCTATAGCTAGCTTTATAGTAACTTATTTATTTAACAACATTAAATTGCACTTACGAACTACAACATTGTAAAAGCTCCAAGTACTGAGAGGAAGGGAAATTAAAACAAAACAAAATGAGATGTGCTTTGTGTGTCTTTGGAGAGTATTGTGTGTCCGTGAGTGCAATATAATGTCCTCGCACCCAGTATCCGCAAAGAGCAACGCACACAGCAAAGGGCACTGGGCGCGAGCACCTACTTGCCCGAGAGTGTGTGTATGTCTGTGTGTGGTAAATAGGTAGGTGAAACGCGATCAAAGATTAATTTGAGTAGGTGAAAATTCCCGGTAGGCGAAATTATCTTAAAAGATTTAGAATATTTTCAGTCGTGGCTAAGGTTGACTGGTAAAAAATGCCCCAGTCATTAAGTCCGCCAAGTTTGAATAAATAAATAAATAAATAAATAATGCTGAGATTGAAAATATTCTAAATCTTTTGGTTTTAATCAAGCGGTCACGCTTCTGGGTGGTCTTCTACAACACGCAAAAGTGTTGGAAATCTTTTGATTAAACGGGAATCATCATTTTCGAAGGAGTAGCTTTACATATATCCCAAGTCTTCGATGAGGTATTTTTTTTTTTTTTTTCATAATTAAGTGACAAAACCAATTACATTTTTAATATCAGACATATTGTGATAAAACCGTCTGCCTATTTTTTTTTGTCATAGTAAAAATGGACCTCCATCCAGTCGGGCTCAGAACCGTCTAAACTAACTATTTTTTACGGTAGAGGTCGTAAAACGATGCGACATGGTTTTGGTCGTGGACTCTCGTACTCTTTGTGTCTCAAACAAGCAACATATCTGTAAAAAAATAACACTCTGTATAAAAATATGAATTTTTCAATTTCTGCCGAATTCCAATGAGATTTCTTTGACTTCAATCCAATGAGATTTCTTCGAATTTTTGGTTCTAAGACATGCCGGTTTCCTCACGATGTTTTCCTTTACCGTTTTGAGAGCAGTGGTGATGAAATTATTTACACAAAGTAAAGCGCCTGCTTGGGTTCGAACTCACGACCCGACTCGTAAGTCGGGGCCGTTACCACTGGGCCACCACTGCTCCTACCCTGTTACACGATATGTAAAGCTATTATTAAATAAATATTAGAACCTTGAAAATTTGCAGCTTACAGCTTCACATAGAACCATTTCCTATGCAAACTGAACCCATAATCTGGTTGTTCTTTCACTTTTAGAACCATATTGTAGAACTGCAAGTGGCATAGAAATGCTAACAATCATTATTTTGTTCATGTAGGTGAAGTGAGCTGTCATTCCACCTGATGCTAAGTATCCCTACAGTCAAGAATCCCCGATTTCCTCAACTGGTACGAGAGCTCATGACCAAAATTTTTACCTCATCGCTTTACGACCAAAACCGTATAAAATCTTTTGCTTATTCTGAATCAAAAACCCCTTTTTGAGAATTTCTTCACGTCTCGGCTGACCTGCCCGCTTTTTCAATGTGAAAAAAAAAATCCGAACTGTATCATAGTAATTTGCCTGATTTTCGGAATGTAGTTGAACGATAGGTTTTAGATACCAAAAACACAATTTTCAGGCCAGTAGCATCACACGTACCCAGGAGGCCATTCGAGGAAATAAAAAATTACGCATAAAGCCATAGCCTGAAAATCTTGTTTTCAAGGGAACATTGGTCAGTTGATGCGAATAAATCATTTTTCAGAAATGTGAGCAACTTATGTGTTGAATTTTTTTTCCAGTGGGTAACATAGCATGTCTGTCTGTCTGAAAACTCTTGGGTATGAACAAAAAAGTTGCCCAAATGTAGAAAAAAATTATATCAGACAAATTTTGTGTATCATACTACTAATCAGACAACTTTTCCATAATCAGAAATGATGAAAAAATCATATTGCGGAGTATTTACGTACGATTATCATAGCGCTAACCCGAAACGAAAGATTTTTTTTTTTTTTCATAATTAAGTGACAAAACCAATTACATTTTTAATATCAGACATATTGTGATAAAACCGTCTGCCTATTTTTTTTTGTCATACTAAAAATGGACCTCCATCCAGTCGGGCTCAGAACCGTCTAAACTAACTATTTTTTACGGTAGAGGTCGTAAAACGATGCGACATGGTTTTGGTCGTGGACTCTCGTACTCTTTGTGTCTCAAACAAGCAACATATCTGTAAAAAAATAACACTCTGTATAAAAATATGAATTTTTCAATTTCTGCCGAATTCCAATGAGATTTCTTTGACTTAAGGTATGTTTAGAGAGGTACCAATTAGGTACTAAATATCCATGTATGTTTTATATCTAACTTCTCAGTAATCTCGGCTACACAAAAATACACCCGCCATTCTGATATCAGAATGGCGGGTGTATAAAACTATTGCAATAACTTGCGATCCCACGAGGTACAAATTATTTGTTTGCGTTCCCATTGAGGGACCACATTTGAATTTTGAGCTTTTGAATGCATCACCCTTTAGTAAAAGTTCTCAAACAATTGTAAATACAGCCTTTTATTTGTAAAAGTAGCCACTCAAAAGTTACAATCGGTTAAAGGTGGTCCCTCAGTCGTGACTGACCGGCATCCATATCTCAAAACATAGTTAACATTTACAACTGCTCTATACGACTACTCTTAGTAAAAGATTTGTAAAACTAATATATGGAATATCAACCATTCCTGTTCATAGAATAAAAAGAACTTGCATGCGGAAGGTGGTCCCTCAATCGATCACCATAAGGTCACCTTGAGTGGAGACGCCAATGGAATTTGAAATTTACTTATGGGTCTAGCGTTAGTAAAAGTACTTGAACGATTGCTATTTCAACCTCTAGTTTGTAAAAGAAGCCATTCAAAAGCTACAATCGATTTAAGGTGGTCCCTCAATTGAAACGTTTATCATAAGAAAAATCAATTTACGTAGGATTCGGAAATTAAATAGACGAATGCTACAGTCTAGCCTTTAGTAAATTTTTTTTACTAACGATTACTTTACTAAACAGTATAAAAAAATGTACCGTTTTATCACAAATATTAATCGAATTCCTGGGAAGAAATACTTAAGATAGGGGTGACCACACAGCACGATTTTTCTAGTGACTGTTTGTTGATACAAATTTTTAATAAACATAACATAAAAGTAAAACAAGTATTATTTTTTATTAATATTTGACATCACTTAGCTAATTAAAAACACAGAAAGAAAATAATGCATAGTATATAATAAAATAAAATAAAATAAATTACCCTACCTGCCTGCCCTGCCACAGATAACTATTTACTAGTCGGAGTACCTGCAGTCCTATGACATGGCAGTATGGAGTTAGTAAGTACTATCATGGCAGTATGGAATTTGTATTTAAATACTTTGGTGAAGCTTTTAATTGTTTTTGTAAAATGAAATACCATAGGCAAACCGGGGCGTTTAGTTATGGTAAAAAAAAATCTAGTCTAACCATAAGTTCTGTCAAAAATGAAAATGCTTTTATTTGGAGTAGGTAATGTAATCCTAATAAAAGTTATATGTACATATTGATTGAAACCGGACTATGTACCTATACATGGAATAAGTATGAACTATCCTGTATTATATCACCTGAGCAGAGATGTGCTGTTTTTTTTACTCATCAAATATTTCATCCATTCTTATGCCTCTTGTATAAATAAATAAAAAATGATCAAATTATATATTTTTCACTAAAAATATAATAATCACAAAATAATGTTTTGAATACGCAAATTAAGGTTAATATGAACCTTAATTTGCGTTTTCAAAACATTATTTTGTGATTATTATATTTTTATATAGGCTGTTCAGTGGTTTTGCCAGTGCCTTTATTAACATTTTCGCGGGCATCGCTAGCGGAAAAAACAAAACCAGCGCGGCATATTCCATAGATATTTGATATCGTTTTTGTTGTGTGGTAATGGTAAATTAATTTCAAAAATACTAAATCTAAAGTACTCGTATTATCACCAACCGACGTAGAAAAGTTTTTAAAATAAGCTACGGATAGTCAGTACCCTGGCAACGAAGGTCAGTTGAACTTTATAAATCTACATGAATCATCTCTATAGTCACGTTCCTGTTGCCTAGGTTATTACAAGTCTGTTTTTCCTCGCAAGTATGTTAAA
Source organism: Conistra vaccinii (assembly GCA_948150665.1). Taxonomy (NCBI): domain Eukaryota; kingdom Metazoa; phylum Arthropoda; class Insecta; order Lepidoptera; family Noctuidae; genus Conistra; species Conistra vaccinii. The sequence goes on from OX411323.1 coordinate 15,254,967, forward strand.
AAACGTCATACGAAACGCGTGTGCATTGATCATTACGCACACTTGTCTCATATTGTACTATTATGACAGTTACACTATGGCCTCAGATTACATTAGGCCTGTGGCGTGGCGTCTGGCGCGTGAGTCGCCGACGGAACGGAATGTTGCCATTTTTATGATTATATTATAATAAGTTTAACATTTTTGGTTCTTCATTTATTTTTTTATTTTTATTGTTATCTCAATATATGTTGCATCGATTGACGTCATCACGTCAACGCCGGCCGTCGCTGAAAATCAGCGCTGAGGCTCTGTGTCGCATAGGGTCGCAGCATTATGCTGAGCGATGGCCGTTTTGCACGACGCATATTTTGCCGCAAATAAACGTATTTATTTCTAGTAATGTTTGTTTGAAAAAGGTTCAGAGTTACATTGCAGTGTAGGGTAATTTATTTTATTTTATTATACTATGCATTATTTTCTTTCTGTGTTTTTAATTAGCTAAGTGATGTATTAATAAAAAATAATATCAACAAACGTTCACTTGTTTTACTTTTATGTTATGTTTATTAAAAATTTGTATCAACAAACAGTCACTAGAAAAATCCTGCTGTGTGGTCACCCCTATCTTAGTATTTCTTCCCAGGAATTCGATTAATATTTGTGATAAAACGGTACATTTTTTTATACTGTTTAGTAAAGTAATCGTTAGTAAAAAAATTTTACTAAAGGCTAGACTGTAGCATTAGTCTATTTAATTTCCGAATCCTACGTAAATTGATTTTTCTTATGATAAACGTTTCAATTGAGGGACCACCTTAAATCGATTGTAGCTTTTGAATGGCTTCTTTTACAAACTAGAGGTTGAAATAGCAATCGTTCAAGTACTTTTACTAACGCTAGACCCATAAGTAAATTTCAAATTCCATTGGCGTCTCCACTCAAGGTGACCTTATGGTGATCGATTGAGGGACCACCTTCCGCATGCAAGTTCTTTGTTTGCGTTCCCATTGAGGGACCACATTTGAATTTTGAGCTTTTGAATGCATCACCCTTTAGTAAAAGTTCTCAAACAATTGTAAATACAGCCTTTTATTTGTAAAAGTAGCCACTCAAAACTTACAATCGGTTAAAGGTGGTCCCTCAGTCGTGACTGACCGGCATCCATATCTCAAAACATAGTTAACATTTACAACTGCTATAAACGACTACTCTTAGTAAAAGATTTGTAAAACTAATATATGGAATATCAACCATTCCTGTTCATAGAATAAAAAGAACTTGCATGCGGAAGGTGGTCCCTCAATCGATCACCATAAGGTCACCTTGAGTGGAGACGCCAATGGAATTTGAAATTTACTTATGGGTCTAGCGTTAGTAAAAGTACTTGAACGATTGCTATTTCAACCTCTAGTTTGTAAAAGAAGCCATTCAAAAGCTACAATCGATTTAAGGTGGTCCCTCAATTGAAACGTTTATCATAAGAAAAATCAATTTACGTAGGATTCGGAAATTAAATAGACTAATGCTACAGTCTAGCCTTTAGTAAATTTTTTTTACTAACGATTACTTTACTAAACAGTATAAAAAAATGTACCGTTTTATCACAAATATTAATCGAATTCCTGGGAAGAAATACTAAGATAGGGGTGACCACACAGCAGGATTTTTCTAGTGACTGTTTGTTGATACAAATTTTTAATAAACATAACATAAAAGTAAAACAAGTGAACGTTTGTTGATATTATTTTTTATTAATATTTGACATCACTTAGCTAATTAAAAACACAGAAAGAAAATAATGCATAGTATAATAAAATAAAATAAATTACCCTACACAGTTACAGTTACATTGCAGTAACTCTGAACCTTTTTCAAACAAACATTACTAGAAATAAATACGTTTATTTGCGGCAAAATATGCGTCTGGCAAAACGGCCATCGCTCAGCATAATGCTGCGACCCTATGCGACACAGAGCCTCAGCGCTGATTTTCAGCGACGGCCGGCGTTGACGTGATGACGTCAATCGATGCAACATATATTGAGATAACAATAAAAATAAAAAAATAAATGAAGAACCAAAAATGTTAAACTTATTATAATATAATCATAAAAATGGCAACATTCCGTTCCGTCGGCGACTCACGCGCCAGACGCCACGCCACAGGCCTAATGTAATCTGAGGCCATAGTGTAACTGTCATAATAGTACAATATGAGACAAGTGTGCGTAATGATCAATGCACACGCGTTTCGTATGACGTTTTTTAACATACTTGCGAGGAAAAACAGACTTGTAATAACCTAGGCAACAGGAACGTGACTATAGAGATGATTCATGTAGATTTATAAAGTTCAACTAACCTTCGTTGCCAGGGTACTGACTATCCGTAGCTTATTTTAAAAACTTTTCTACGTCGGTTGGTGATAATACGAGTACTTTAGATTTAGTATTTTTGAAATTAATTTACCATTACCACACAACAAAAACGATATCAAATATCTATGGAATATGCCGCGCTGGTTTTGTTTTTTCCGCTAGCGATGCCCGCGAAAATGTTAATAAAGGCACTGGCAAAACCACTGAACAGCCTATATAAAAATATAATAATCACAAAATAATGTTTTGAAAACGCAAATTAAGGTTCATATTAACCTTAATTTGCGTATTCAAAACATTATTTTGTGATTATTATATTTTTAGTGAAAAATATATAATTTGATCATTTTTTATTTATTTATACAAGAGGCATAAGAATGGATGAAATATTTGATGAGTAAAAAAAACAGCACATCTCTGCTCAGGTGATATAATACAGGATAGTTCATACTTATTCCATGTATAGGTACATAGTCCGGTTTCAATCAATATGTACATATAACTTTTATTAGGATTACATTACCTACTCCAAATAAAAGCATTTTCATTTTTGACAGAACTTATGGTTAGACTAGATTTTTTTTTACCATAACTAAACGCCCCGGTTTGCCTATGGTATTTCATTTTACAAAAACAATTAAAAGCTTCACCAAAGTATTTAAATACAAATTCCATACTGCCATGATAGTACTTACTAACTCCATACTGCCATGTCATAGGACTGCAGGTACTCCGACTAGTAAATAGTTATCTGTGGCAGGGCAGGCAGGTAGGGTAATTTATTTTATTTTATTTTATTATATACTATGCATTATTTTCTTTCTGTGTTTTTAATTAGCTAAGTGATGTCAAATATTAATAAAAAATAATACTTGTTTTACTTTTATGTTATGTTTATTAAAAATTTGTATCAACAAACAGTCACTAGAAAAATCGTGCTGTGTGGTCACCCCTATCTTAAATATTTGTGATAAAACGGTACATTTTTTTATACTGTTTAGTAAAGTAATCGTTAGTAAAAAAAAATTACTAAAGGCTAGACTGTAGCATTAGTCTATTTAATTTCCGAATCCTACGTAAATTGATTTTTCTTATGATAAACGTTTCAATTGAGGGACCACCTTAAATCGATTGTAGCTTTTGAATGGCTTCTTTTACAAACTAGAGGTTGAAATAGCAATCGTTCAAGTACTTTTACTAACGCTAGACCCATAAGTAAATTTCAAATTCCATTGGCGTCTCCACTCAAGGTGACCTTATGGTGATCGATTGAGGGACCACCTTCCGCATGCTAGTTCTTTTTATTCTATGAACAGGAATGGTTGATATTCCATATATTAGTTTTACAAATCTTTTACTAAGAGTAGTCGTATAGAGCAGTTGTAAATGTTAACTATGTTTTGAGATAAGGATGCCGGTCAGTCACGACTGAGGGACCACCTTTAACCGATTGTAAGTTTTGAGTGGCTACTTTTACAAATAAAAGGCTGTATTTACAATTGTTTGAGAACTTTTACTAAAGGGTGATGCATTCAAAAGCTCAAAATTCAAATGTGGTCCCTCAATGGGAACGCAAACAGTTCTTTTTATTCTATGAACAGGAATGGTTGATATTCCATATATTAGTTTTACAAATCTTTTACTAAGAGTAGTCGTTTATAGCAGTTGTAAATGTTAACTATGTTTTGAGATATGGATGCCGGTCAGTCACGACTGAGGGACCACCTTTAACCGATTGTAACTTTTGAGTGGCTACTTTTACAAATAAAAGGCTGTATTTACAATTGTTTGAGAACTTTTACTAAAGGGTGATGCATTCAAAAGCTCAAAATTCAAATGTGGTCCCTCAATGGGAACGCAAACAAATTATTTCACTAGTGGTACAATTAGGTACTAATTAGGTACTAAATCTTTTGATATATTTCGACCATTTCTGAAAATTACACCCGCCAACCTGATATTCACGAGGTATTTGATAGGTGTGAAGTGATTTTGCCATCTATCATGATCATAAGCATCGAGAAGAAGAAGAAGAAGAAGCCTTAATCAGAGCAGCGCGTCTTCTTCCACGATGTTCAACTTGTTTTCGTTTGAAAACTTAAAATAGATTGAACATTGTAGAACATGACTTTTGATTCTCCCATACCTTTTCTTTGCCATAAACTAAGCGCAGAGGCACAAAAGAACACATAAAAATACTAGAACCGTCTTCGTCTGCCATAGTTTGCTTATACAAACTTTGCCCTGAATGATGATTCCCGTTTAATCTGTCTGTTTAGTCTGTCTATGGCACCGTAGCACTTATACGGGTGAACCGATTAGAATCATTGAGGTAGTACGTTAGTACAATAATACCTCAATGATTAGAATGCGGTTTTTTTTTAAATTGAAAGGTGGTTTTCTGACGACGGTTCTTAGACATGTTTTATCAAAATCAGTTCAGCCGTTTGAAGATTATCAGATCTTTTCTAGTTGATGAATGGATGTGAGCCGCTTCCACAGGTCTGATTGATTTAAAATTTGGTATTCTGTTACTTTAAAGATATTAGAAGCACAGGTATCGTATTTTGGCTCATTGGAATGGTCTCAATGAATAGGTAGGTTATAGATAGATGATGAACAGGGTCAAGTGATGAAGTAGAAAAAAGAGAAATGAGGAAAAGTTTGTGTCGGGAGTTTTTTAAATTTTATTATAATAGGTGGCGGACATTGTTTATTTTATTTAATAATCTGATATGGGTGTCAATTTTGGGGGTCTTCGGGTGCTGATTACGAAAGTAGTATGTATTCTACGTATTATCTAAAGTATTAAACACTAACTAATAAAATTGTAGTTTACCTATTAAAATTTTAAAAACTGTGACAGTTTTAAGTGCCGCAGCCGATGTTGTGTAAACTTATAATTTATATTTTTTTTACAGAATACCAAAAGATCCTATTTTAAAAAAGATCCTGTTCTAAAAGTTGTTCATAATGATGAGTACAATGACTAAGGGATCATTGTACTCATAATTATGAACAACTTTTACTATGGAACCAAATCCAAAATCGAGAAAATAAAATCTGCTGACCCCTTAAGGGATTTCGTGTATGAACAGATAAACCTTATATATAACAATAATAATGTTGCTAAATAATTCCGAACTAGAATATTAAGAATAAATAACCTTCAATAGCAATATCTTTTTCATTACAAATATATTTTACCTAGTAATTCATGTGCACAAACTTTAAATAAGAGACAAATATCATAAAAATTTAAAACAAATTATAAATAATTATCTCAGAATCAAAAAAAAATTATTCCCTCCTTTTATGGGAAATATTCAAACGCTGGTATCACTCAGTATCCCACCAGAGTGATGCGCGCGCTTGATAGACAGTAGAAGATACACTTACTTGTGTGCATAACACGCACACAAGCGCTTCAAATCTGGCCTGTTCTTTTTGTTATGATAGCAGCGCAACACTCTATTTCGTCGGCTTACTGCAAGAAGTCATTATGTGACAAATTCACTATTCTGAGATAAACGGTATTTTAGTTCGAATTAGTTAGTGGTTATGTTGATTTGCCCATATTATCCTAATTATAATTACGGTGGTGAAAAATTAAATGTTTTCAATTAGCTTAACATGTATATTAACCTTCCAGTGGTCGCACCCTTGCGCCGAACATAAGCAGTCGCGCGCGGTCTGTGATTCCGCAACTTTAGGTGTCTAGTTTGAAAAGACGAATGAATATTTCCTGATATTGTATAGCACATAATAAAAATAAGACTTTTATCTGTATGTATAATAAATAAAATACATTATTTATTGATATTTGAAAAAAATTGTACTTAATAGTTAAATAGTCTGTGAAAACGCAAATTTTTACACACACGACACAAAACAACGTTATAAATCAACAAAATAACAAAACAAAATGAATTTATCTGTTCTAGTTTTAATCATTGATAGACTTACTATAGTTATCATCGACATCAATCAATCTTATCATCAATGCCATCATGTTATAGGAATTCTAAAATAACATATATATTTTTTTGTTTTCTTTATGATGCGTCTGTCAAAATATGATGACAAAGGCACATTATCATCGTCGCTGCCACTAAATTCACTGTCCAATTGAATACACTCTTCCTGTGCTGTCGAGTATTGAATTGGTTTGTCTTCTTCGCCTGATACACCATCACAGTATTCATCATCTGTTTCCGCGTGCTCTAGTATACGAGATACTCGCCGTTTGAAGTTTTCGTAACTTATTGTCCACAAAAAACAGTGCAACATATAAATAACATAATTACATATGACATAATTTAAGTAAAAAACTAAAAAGATAGAAAAACTTGAAATACTTACCCCGGTTTCAATTAAATTCCAAGGAATTTTCTAGTACACAACCGGTCGCGCGCGGAATCTGGGACCGCAAACACAAATAAAGAAACAGCTGCTTTTACGACCAATGTCACAGGCTACTGAGGAGCAGTAACTCACCCCCCCGAGGATATCACCGAAGCACAACCTGCTATTGTTCATAGTTTGTGCATAATTACTAAAATAAGTTCGCTGCGGTCTCAGAGACCGCGCGCGACCGCTGGAAGGTTAATAAAAACGTGTGAGAGTCGCTAGTCATATAAAGTTGTGTATTATTTAAAAACAAAAAATTAAAGTTAATGACTTCTGGCTACTGTAAGTCTGTTCGCTATGTGAATTAATTATTTCTTCAATTGTGAAAAAAAACAACGAAAATCAATCAAGCGTTTATAGGGATAACCAGTATTATAATGAACAAAACAGTGCTAGTCATTAAAACAAATTAAATTCTTCAAAACAAACAAAATAACAACTGTTTATTCGAAGACTGACTTACATGAAAAGTTTTTTTGTGATTTTTATCACAAAAAAACTTTTCATGTAAGCTCTTACGTACGTAGTTTACCTATAGACCAATTCAAATATTAATTTATTTATTAACAGCCTTATTTATAAAAATCTTGCTAATCACTGATTAGCGACTGCTTAGCTAAGCAATTGGTTAGCTCTTAATGAATGCTTAAATTTTCTTTATTTATAAACGCTAATTAGCAAGTGATTAGTTGCGAAACGGAATAGAGGTGAAATTATGCCTTCGGCACAGGTTATAATCAAATTAGTCGACTAAAAAACAGAATTTTAAGAATAAAGATGTCAATACCACGATTTTTGTATCTGTCGTGACTTTGACAGACAAAAGTCAACAATTTCATTGGAAAATATGAATTAGAATAAAATCATTTAATTAAGTTTATTTCATTGTGTTTGCGATGTTAGCAATGAAAATAATAAGCTCCAATAAATTGGAGTAAACAGGAAAAGGTATTTATCTCTGAATTTATATCTACTTACATAAACCAATGTAGTCTGACCGAATAAATGTTAAAGCAGAAGATATTTATTTTCATGTCCTATATGCTTGATAATACGATTACACTGTTTTAGAAATGTTTGCAGATACTTGTGTCTGCTTTATATTTCTTCCTATTGCTTTTGCACCAGGGTTTCAGTATCTTTTAAAATAGTTCTTATACCTTATTTACAGGTTCAAGTTTAACTGCTGCTATGAAACCCACTAGCGCCTAGCACAATACTATTCAACCTCGTAAATATGAGGGAGGACCATGCTACGTGTAAAAGATGAGGACTACGAGTGGCATGAGAAAAGAAAGGCACCCATGTCTTTTGAGAAAGAATATTGGAAATCAAAAATAATGAATTCATAACAAAAATGTAGCTTTATTATGTATCAAAATAAATTGTTTTCTATAAAATTCTCTTCTTATTTATGTGCGACTGCCACAACGTGGCTTTTCTTTAGTTATGGGCCTTAGAGCTAGCGCCATAAGATGAGGGCCACATGGGAAAACACATTGGTTCACAATCACTATCTCCGATGAGCCTCACGAACTCATTCTCCTCAAACCACCACCTGAGCACCTACTGAGCCTCCTCCTGATTGAGCTTTCCCTATAAATCCTTGTATCATGTGTACTTCGAAAGAGGAATATTATCCAATAGGTAATCATTAGACTCGTAGCATTTGTAGGTCTTCCTCCGTCTACTTCGCGCCGGTATTTCATAATTATTTAATTCTTGTAAGTAGATCATTCTGAATTCCCGTAAAAGATTGTCGAAATCCATATTTACTAAGGCACAACTCGATATTAGGAACAAAATAACCTCGAAGCACACAATAATCCCATTGAATCGATCAGCTGCTTCAAATAAAATCCGTCATCTTGCCTCTTAGCATCCTCTTAGCAGTGGACCGGTGGTGTTTAATTTTGACAGCTACTAATCAATTGCCTAGCGACCTCTTAGCGCTAAATAGCGTTTATGAATGAGAATTTTGCTAATCAATTGCTTAGTAATTGATTAAAATTTAAGAGGCGTTTATAAATAAGACTGTAAACTTCCAATTGATTATTAAAGCAATTGGAAGTTTACGAAATAAAAATAAACAAAAACAATTCTATCTTAACAGTTGTCGTAAGCATTGGCGATAGCTAGTAGGTACCTATTGCAAATACTGACGACAACTTACACAGTCTCAAAAGGTATCCATCATCATCATCATATCAGCCGAAAGACGTCCACTGCTGGGCATAGGCCTTCCCCAAGCACCGCCACTTCGACCGATCCTGTGCTTCCCGCATCCAGCGGATTCCTACGGTCTTTACAAGGTCATCGGTCCATCTTGTGGGAGGCCTTCCAACGCTACGTCTTCCGGTACGCGGTTACCACTCCAGAACATTTCGCCCCCATCGGCCATCTGTTCTGCGAGCAATGTGTCCTGCCCATTGCCACTTAAGTTTGGCAATTCTTCGGGCTATGTCGGTTACCTTGGTTCTCTTGCGGATCTGTTCATTTCTGATTCGATCGCGTAGGGAAACTCCAAGCATAGCCCTCTCCATTGCTCTTTTGGTGACTTTTAGCCTTCTGATAAGGTCCATCGTTTCAGTACCATAAGTCATCACTGGCAACTCGCACTGGTCAAAGACTTTCGTCTTGAGACACTGGAATGTGGGACGAAAAGATATTGCGTAGCTTCCCGCGTTGTCTGTTCGATCACCTCAAGGTGGGTAATTTGAAATACGGAAACTGGTTACGATTTTGACCTTCGCAAGTATCAGAAAATGTAGATATTTCGGTAACTGTTGGCGGTAGACGTTGGATCCAAAGATATAGTGCGGTTCCCACTTCATCACTTCCTTTTTTTTATTTATTTAATGGAAATAATTAACTTTATCGAACCTAATTCTAAACTATTTATGCTACACTTGTTTGGATAAAGTTAATTACATGGTGAAAATGAGTTCTGTATAATATGTCTACGTTGTTTTTTTAATAATTATGTATTTAATAAAAATAACTAGTGCCGCTTAGTGATTTTTTGTAAATACCTGACTGCCAAAGTTGCAGTTATGGATTTTATGTGCAAGGCCGTAACGCCTAAAATTGACTGGATAGATATTAGTGGGTTTTTGCATTTTGTAGAATGTGTCAAAAGGAGTCCATTATAGATAAAAACGTATTTAGTGATTTTTTGCAGTTAATGAGTTCTTGCAATAAGCCGACGATTTATACATGTATATAATCAAAGGTAACGGCATGTTTTAATCGAAACTGAATGTCCAATTTAAATAACATATTTTATTGGATAAGGATTAATATGATACCAGTCAAAATAGCTTCGGAAATATTTTTTTATAAAGTTTTGAAAGATGAAAATGGTTATTGTGGGTCATCCTTAGAAGATAGACATATGCCATCGCGGACTTTTTTGTTGAACTTCTTAAGGTATACAATACTGTAGAACATAAATTTGATTTATCTCTCACGGCTTACGCGGCTCACGCCAGTAAAGCTCCCAGTCGGCATGATTTATCCGACATCTACACCAATAATCGTACTTTATCAGCCAATTTACACAAAACCATGAATTATACACTTACAATTAAAACCTTCCGCATGAATCACTCCATCCAATGGTGAAAACCGTTTGAAAATCCGTTCGGTAGTTTTTGAGTTTATCGCGTTCAGACAGATAGACAGACGCGGCGGGGACTTATAATAGACGTTTTATAATATGTAAGGATAAGCAGAGGAAGAGAAGCAAGTAGAGTACATGTAAATATTAATGAGTAAGGTTTAAAAAGACAACAAAACATTGAAGAAAAGATGGATGGATTGTGTGAAGAATTATATGAAAGAAAAGGGAGTGAATAATAGCGTAACGTTTGAAAGGGGAAGAACTTTTTGCGCCGACCACAAGTAACATGGGACCAGGGCAGGAAGCTGACGATCACGCTATTTTGTATTTTCAACAAAATACAATCATTATTTTTGAAATTTTGTTCTTTATCAAGTAATTAATGAAAACTCCTCGAGCATCTTGCGCATTAGGATTTGTCCATGCAAAATTTAACTCCCAACTTCACTTTTATATTCATTGACGGGTAGTTTTGAAAAACTTGTTATATAACGAAGAAACCATAAACTCACCAGTTGCATTGCTATTGGTGTAAATACTGTACAAACAGCGACGTTGGAAGCAAAGTTGGTAACAAAAACCACAACGACGATAACGAGTAGCAAAATCACTTTTTCGGGTAGCCCGCCTAAGGCCATCTTCATAACAGCGCCGAGAAAGGCGTTCAAACCGGATTTAGAGGCTCCATTTGATAGTGTAAAACCGCCACCTTAAACAATAAAATTTGGTTAAAGTGTGCAAACAGGTTTACAAAAGTGCATCTGGAGTGACGGCCCATTTTTTATTTCTTGCGAAACAAATTGAGACTTATTTATGGAAATTAGTAAGAACTTAAAGCGTGAATTAAAACTTTTATGATCACATGACTTGGGCTCTCAATTCATAAATTGGCATAGCATAAATCTCAGAAAGTACTATCTCTGTGCAATTTTTTTAAATTATATAAATCAGTTAAGAATTTCTTAAATATTTTAAGGAACCAACCGCTTGAATATGACGTTACAGGTTTATGGCGGTTTAACTGGGTCCCTCACTCTGTACGGAAGAATCTTCAAAACATGAGTTTTACTGAATAGAAGAAATACATAAATATGCCTTTTATATCTTAGAGTTGAACATCTTCGTGAATTAATTAAAAAGAAAACAATGGCTCAAAAGCAATTGGTTGAAAATTACCTAAATGAAACTTGAATTTTCTAAAAACGTTTGAACTGAGGAGAGCCCTATATCCCAGCAAGTATTATATTGTGTGCGTTACCGTTAATCTCTTCGAAACTATGTATTTTTGGAACGTGTTTTGTATTATTTTTATTTACATATAACCTTATGGGACATCAAAAGGAACACGTTCATCATTCGTTCACGGACATCAAAAGGAACAATATGACTGCTAAACTAAGAAAATGGGCACAAAAATTAAAAACTAACAACCCCGGTTTCCCTTATGAGGCCGCACGTTAACGGTAACTATGTATGTAAAACGCCCATTCTCGCCCCAAGTCGCTGTTAAGGTGAAAGCGTCAAGACAGCTCGTAAAATTCAAATTTTCTAACGGTTTTTGCAATTTGCAGGTCTTTAACAGGTTGTATGTTGATCTAAATATTTATGATTCTCGGCCGTATCAAAAAATAGTTATTAAATATACAGTGTGTCCCGACATGGACTAGTGATATTCTAAATACTTAAATATAAACTATTTTAAAGTACAATTACACTCTAGGCTTATAATAATTATTGGTTGAAACGAATAATTTTTAATTTTTTTTCGACTTTCACATTTTTTTTCAAAAGTTATGGCATTGTGAACACATTAATTTGTAATGCAGATAATAGACAATATTATTGTGTGGCTGACACTGGCATGACCATCAGGGATTTTAATTTTGATAACACAAAAAATTAGTCGATAATTTGTCGAATATCAGAATTTGTCGGTCACTGGTTCAAAAGTTATAAGGGTTTCAAGGTGGCCGAGCTGGGGAGAATCTGCCCAGCTTGGCCCCATTAAGTTAGAGCACCTAGCGAAGATCTGTTTTCTCCCAAAGGAGGATGCTTAAAAAAAACCCAGCTTCGGGGGAAAAGCGATATATCTCAAATCATCAATAATTCTATATACTTCGTATATAAAAGGAGAAACTGACTGACTCACTGACTGACATATCAACGCACAGCCGAAACCGTTTTTCTAAGCTACCCCCTAAACGGGGATTGGGGGGTGTCAAAGTTTGTATGAAAAAAAATTTACGCAAGATCCGAATAACTCGAAACTCAGTATTTATACTTAAGACCAAAAATAAAGAATAACGCGTATCAAGGTTTTTCGGAAACAACCCAAAGGGTTAAAATATTTTAATGGCGACTGCGATTTACAAAGGACTTTGTCCACGCTGTATGGGAATTTGGCTCGGTGTGGACAGGTACTTTAAGTATAAATATAATACAGGTTTAATAGCTAATACCAGTAGGAAAGAGAATATTGTAATAAGATTGTATCGCGATGCTTCTAAGTCTTGTTTTGGGTACTTGTTGTTTGGAATAAAACACATTTTTATTTATACATTTTGTTATTATTCTGACTCATAAGTTAATAATATATTGTCTAGGAACTGGGCAGATGTATATATATTATCTTGGTACCCTGTAGAGCTTAAAAACCAAATTATAGTCCGTACATGAACACAGCAACCCACTTCCCCCTACTATGCAGTTGGAGCAACACTGTTTGATTGAATTTCATCCCTGACTATTATTTTAATTTCCATGCATTGCGATCAATTAGGCGGCTCTTTCTTTTACCAACATTTAAAATATAATATCCAAGACCTGTTGAGAAAGGTCACAGTAAACATGACCTAGAGAAAACAAAATAAATCTCGTTCACATTGTACAAATGCTTAATGTTTCCATGTAACATTTTCGTGTTTTCGTTAACATGTACCGCTTTAATAGACACTATAACAGATTCCATTTCCACAAGATCGAGGGTATGCTTTTTCCTTTGCTTGATATCAGTACCACAATTCGCACATAGGATCTGTAACACAGTTTCCACTACATGCAGGAGTTGAAGCGAAATTGCTTCGTTCGTATCCTTACGATTCAAGTTTCGGCGAGTTCGATATCCATATTTAAGCTGGGGTCAACGGTGGGATTGGTGTCGGAGTTCATAGGCGTGCCGAGTCAACGTGAGAAGTTGTATGAGTACCCAAAACCAAACCAATACTTGAAAAAATATCACAGTAAAACGAGGAAAACAATATTCACGATGCCAAGAAATAAAGTGACTTGAAATGACAATTCTGACATTACCTAAACTTTTTTTTTAATAATCGATTTAATAAATGTTATAAGTGAAACTCCTTGACCAACTCGATACTTTAAAATACTTTCGTTTACCAAATATATGGATAAAAAATGTTTGAAATAATGTAAGTGATTACAAATAACATCTTATATTGACTGTAAACTCCAGACTCTAACATGAATGAGGAGGAAGTAGTTGAACTTCAAAAATAATAATTATATCAATTTGTAAATAATTATTTTAATCTATACGATTAATCGTTGCTACGTTAGCATCACTTTGAATTAATGAAAATGAAGGTCGAGTAATGTCAATATGTCGAATTAAACAATTTCAGTACTTATTAAATACACTATTCATGGGTGCAAGTTGATACAAAAGTATAGAATGAATAAAGGTTTAAAAACGAAACTTGATTTTTGATTAATTTGTTTCTTTTCGAGCATCGTGTCCACACGAAGCCGAATTTGGACAATTTCCTTTTTCGTCATGGGTATCGTTTTCGTAGTTTTAGATAGTACTTAAGCCAATAGTGAGGTCAAAATGTAAATTCAAGATGGCGCCTGCGTTTTTTTTTTAATTTTTCGTCATTGGTGTCGTTTTCGTTGTTTTCAAGGGTGCTAAAGCCGATAGCGAGGTCAAAATGTAAATCCAAGATGGTGGCTGCAATTTTTTTTGAATTTTTCGTCATTGGTGTCGTTTTCGTAGTTTTCAAGGGTGCTAAAGCCGATAGCGAGGTCAAAATGTAAATCCAAGATGGTGGCTGCGATTTTTTTTTCATTTTTCGTCATTTATGTCGTTTTTGTGGATGTTAAAGCCGATAATGAGAATCAAAATGGCTGCGAATTCTTTTTTTATTTTTCATCATTGGTGTCGTTTTCGTAGTTTTCAAGGGTGCTAAAGCCGATAGTGACGTCAAAAAGCAAATCCAAGATGGCGGCTGTGAACATTTTCAAATATTTCGTCATGGGTGTCGTTTCCATAGTTATTTAAGGTGCTTAAGCCGATGGAGGGGTCTAAATTTAAATCCAAGATGGAGGTTGCGAAAATTTTCTCAATTTTCGTCATGGGTTTCGTTTTTATAGTTTTCGATAGTGCTAAAGCCGATAGTGCTAAAGCCGATAGTGAGGTCAAAATGTAAATCCAAGATGGCGGCTGCGACAAATTTCTCATTTTTCGTCATGGGAGTCGTTTTCGTAGTTTTTGAGGATGCTAAAACCGATAGAGAGTACTTCGTACGAATACTTATCTTGGTAATAAACGGGGATTGAGGGTGACAAAGTTTGTATGAAAGATTTTTTTATGCGAGGTCCGATTTACTTGAAACTCAGTATATAAACTTAAAACCGAAAACAAATAATAACGTGTATCAATATTTTTCGGAACCAACCCCTACCGGGGTGAAAAGGGTTGAAATATTTTATTTGCATCGCAATGACCTATATCAAGATACACGCAACGACATCTATATTTTGGAATTTGCTATTCACAATTGGGCCCGATAGGTGGCGCTGCAATCGAAGTTCGAGACGATATTCTGTTCATAACACGTGCACAATTTCTGAGCAGTACCTAACCTAACCTAACAAAAAGTACTTGGCTTTCATGAATTCACGATGTAGTATTTCAATTATTAAACAATCATCCCTCTGACGCACTATTTTACTCATTGGAAACAGGCTACATGGTTCCCACAATGGTGCACGAGCTAAAACTGCCATCGGATTACGTCCTGTTTTAAGGCTGAAAAATCCAGTTGATTCCAACTGGCGGCAATTGGTTAAAATCTCTTACAGAAATAATAGATTTACCAGGAAATGGGATGTCTGTATGGAAAATTTGCTGTAATCTGCGATAAATATGATTGAATGTCCTACTTCCCAACATAGATATTTCGTCTAAAATTATTAATTGAACTTTACATAGCTCACTGGCTAATGTGTTAGCAGTGCCTACCGACAATGCTAGTATAGTACTAGCGCACCGTGAAATCGGCAAACAGAATGCATCGCGGAAGGTACGAGAAGTGAAGGATGCCTCGCCTAAGTACACGTTGGGCGAGCTCGTTGAACGTGTACTGGGGCCTTAGTCGAACTAGCAGTGGCAATAAATTATCCCTAGAACTAACTTAACATTGTAGTTGCAAAACATATTTTCCCATACATTCCAACCGCAAATACAATATTGAGAGATTTACCATGTTATTTTAAGACCATAAACTTCTTATAGGTTTTCCTGTAATCTATGAGTGTTGAAGAAAAGGTTTGTGTTGCGTAGTCATTATTTTCCATACTATTATATAAAATTAATAAAAAAAAATTCACTGAACAGACAGCTGTGCTGCTGGGGAGTTTGTTGCGCCACTTCTTCTTCCCAGCTAAAGCACTAGGAAGTGGTGAAGGGCGGGCGTTTTTGGGGGACTGTCTTATGTAATTTTGACGTTCGAAAAGTGCTGATTCTCAGCCTAGTTTGAATAAATGACTTTTGAATTTTGAATTTTGAAATGCTTTGTATATTATTTTTAACAGAATGGCGACTAAAAATCTTTCCGTAATTCGTGTTTTGTTCCAATAAAGTGGCAACTGGATAGTGACGTAAGCATGTGTCACTCCTGAGATGCCTTACCTTGTTTTCTTATACCATGTTCAGAAGCATGTACTGAATCCATGGTAACCGGCTTCGCGTCGATGTCCCTGCCACCCTGTATAAGGTGTTAAAAAATTAACTTTAAAAACTTTCAGAGGTGCTTTAGCCCATCAAACTGAATAACTTTTACTATGGGACTAACATTGAAATTGCGAAAAATAAATCAGCTGTTCCATAGTAAAGTTTAATACCTACTGCTCTAAATGTATGGGACAGCTGTTTTTTTTTCGTGATTTCATTATTGGTCCCATGGTAAAAGTTGTTCAGTTTCATGGTCTAAAGAAAGTTTCTAAAGTTAATTTTTAACACCTTATAATTATTTAAAGTGCGTGATACGTGAGAACATAAAGTCCGCGGTTTTTAAGTTCACCAACTTACTCGGCTCGCCATTAGTACACACGTGAAGCTTGCTCACACTATAATTATCGAAACTAAACATACATTACACTAACGTCGAAACAAAATGGCGGCTCGCGTCTCACGAAGATGACAGACGTATGAAACTACGAACCAAGACGGGCTACGAGCAAAATTTCAAACCTGAAGGATCGCCGACGAACTTACTCGGCGGTTTTAAAGTGCGCGTACTTGGTATGACACACGGGCGAGTAAGGTCGCCGAGCCATAAGTACGCATACTTGCTCGCACGTCTATCACCCCTTTAAATATAGGTAGGCTGTTCAGCCGTTTTGCCAGTGCTTTTATTAATTTTGCGCGCGCATTGCTACCGGAAAAAACAAAAGCAGAGCGCCATTGTCCATAAACATTTGTTATCGTTTTCGTTATGTGGTTAAATTTATTAACAAAAATACGATACGAATCCACCCCTAAGACGACCCACTGACCAAAATACGACATTTGAAGTATTGTTACCCAAAATACCAACCGACGTAGAAAAGTTTTTAAAAGAAGTGGTTAGTCAGTACCTGGTAACAAAAGTCAGTTGAACTTCATAAATCTAAATGTATCATCTTTATTGCTCAATAGTAACGTTAATGTAGCATACGTTTTTACAACAAGACTGTTGTTTTCCTCGCAAATGTGTAGAATAACGTCGTATGAAACGCATGTACATTGATCATTACCCACACGGCTACATTATCGCGCCAATCCAATATAGCACATTCGTATCATAATTAACTATTAATCAACATACAACCTGACAATAACCTACAAATTGCAAAAAATGTAAGAAAAATTTAATATCACGGGCTACGTTGGCGCATCCCACTTAGTGACTGCTTAGTTGTTATCATGGACGTGAGCTGTCTGTTAAATAATGAAAACAAACCTAATAGAAAACTGAAAGCATAAGGGCAGTAGGTATTTAGTAACGGGAAGTCCAAAACACTGTACGATCTTGTTTTTGGTAAATCTTCTTTATCTGGAAAATATCAAAATGTTAAAATTTAACGAAGTAGGTACCTAATAAACACTTATGAAAAGAAGTCAATATGATATCGCGAGGCTTTCCATAAGCCTCACCCATTCAACGGATGCGAGGATCACCCATAGTATTCCACATTGCGCACCCACGGTTAAAGATGAACTATTGAAAAAAAACGCAAAAAATTAAAGAAAAAGAATTGTCACACATTTCATGTGTGATATCGGTCCAATACACCAGGATTGAAGAATAGCAGATACTTATATTTTTAAGCACATAAGTCAGGGTCAGTAAAAGCTTTTACAATGAGAGAATATAACCCAACAATGACAGATAGTTGACATCAACGAAAGCCCCTCTAATGGCGTATTACTGCGTGTGGGACGTCGCGACGAGTCCGTCAGGGGGCGTGGCGAGCGGGGTCGGGGCTTCGCCCCTCGCCCGCGGAAGCTATGCAGTGGCCCGCTAATACGGGCCTCAATATAAACGCCTATGTGGCTCAGGTAACTCAGTGCGAGTCAGGTGACTCTCATGAGACTCAACAGGGCTTGACGGTTTGGGAAGCTAGTGTCTCTCATGAGAGTCATCGGGGCTTTATAGCTGATAAAATATGGTAGGGGAGTTTTTTATCTTGCCGATGGCAAATCCCTACCAAGGACAAGGCTTGTAATTTAATTATGTACATACATTTGGCAGAAAAGTTTCTAAAAAAGATGGTGTCTCTAGGGCAGAGGGTCATCATAAATGCAATAAACATAGCCAGGCACGAATCTTTAATGCTGTAAAAAAACACAATTAGGTATATTGCTGTTCAGTTTCCTAAGCCATACACACAACCGTAATAGTATCGTGTTTCAGTTTTAGAGTTGGTTCTTGATTCCTTATGGTGCACTAGTCGACGGTTCGAACTCGTTGGTGGGCTTGGCTAATATGCATGCAATTTAGTTTAGATATTTATTTAATTAATTTGATCTACTTATTTAGTTTTGATTCATTCATTCATTCATGTATTTGATTATTAACTATATTCAGTGAAATAGACTATGATTTATGCCCCCGTCTATACATTAAAAAAATAATATGAAAAAAACAGGTTAAAACTAAGTACGCACAATTTCTTATTCTCTAAATGGAAAAATTCGGTGATTACATCACCCCAGCCAACGAACATTTGTGGAGAACGACAGAAGAATGAAATCATGGCACCGCCAAACAAAATGACCACCATCTGAAAACAAAAAAGCTCTAGAGGAAACAATACGAAACGAGCAGAGTGACTCACATACCTAATTATCGGTAGTGGAAGCTTGTAATTGGCCATCTTTTACACATTGTACTAGTTATTGAAATGTATTAGCTGTAAGTTTTCCTAAAATTATGAAATAGAGTTTATTAGTAAGGGGGTTACTGGATAGCGGCCGAGACACTTTTTCACAAAAAAAAATAACCGACTTCTACTATAAAGTGAAAAATAACTAAAATTTCGGAAGTCGGTGGCAAAAACGAAAATACAAAACGAAAGACACGAGTATTCGTTATATGCCACCGACTTCCGAAAGGGGTTTGAAGATTTTTGTATGGAGGGTGGCCCTAACGTGAGGCCGCCATTTTGATTTTTTTTCAGAATCGCGGTGATAATCGAAAGTTATATATTTAGATTGAGGACACTTATACAAACAAAAAATGTCATATCACATAATATCCTAAAGCGTCACGTTTCAGAGTTATTCACCGAAATATAAGTCGAAAACTGAACCCTGAAACAAGGATGTTTTTGTTTTTTTTCCTTCAGGTAAGTATATTGAACTATGAAAACATAATTGCATCATGTATAAGTAATATTTTAGTTAAGAGCGAAAGAGACAAAAATGTATGTATACCCCCCGCCGAATGAGGACGTGTGTTTTAAGGTATATGTATTATATGGTACATGGCATGGGTGCGACACCAAGAAAATCCTATTTAGCCTCCCGCTGCATTCTTGGTTGATATTATTTATACCGAATATGATTAAAAAATCTTATGTTTTATCCACTAGTCAACTAATTCATGTGTATATAACTTAATCAACATGAAGTAACTACAACATAAATAAATAAATTCGTTATAACAATTCTTACTTTTATCTTTGAATATCTCAGAAACGTGACGCTTTATGATGTTATGTTATATCAAGTTTATGTTTGTATAAGTGTGACCCAAATATATGACATATATTGTGCACCTCGATTTTGAAAAAAAAAAACAAAATGGTGGCTGATTTTAGGGCCAAAATCTTCAAACCCCTTTTTGTTATTTTTCACTTTATAGTGGAAGTCGGTTGTTTTCTTTTTGTGAAAAAGTTTTTTATTTCTCGCTTTTTAGTGGGTCGGTTTGTAATTTATCTAAATTACAATAACCTAATGTCAACTGCTCATCACCTTCTACAAAATGTTGCTTTTCCCGATGCAGGGATGTTCATTGTTTATTTATTTTTTTGTTTTTAACAATTCTCGGGACCCTGGGGTCCCGGACCTTTGGAAGGCGTACGAGGGGCCGAAGCCAACTCGCAGAGGCCCGCTAGACGTTTTTAATGAAATGTGGTACCAACCGGCGATTAACCCTGTATGCACTATGCTAGTGCAACCAAGGACAACTCCCGGTTGCTGTAGGGCTATTGCAGGACATGGAAAGAAATATTTTGGACTATGAGTTTGGGTGGCTAAAGTTGACTGGTGACCTGAATCTATGGAAGGACTATGGCCCCTGCCTGATCGATGTTTTTTATGTACACGGATAATTATTTATTTATTTATTATGGCACACCAACCAGGTAATAATTGTAGACAAAAAGATAATCATAAAATTAATTAAGTTAACAATAATAAAATCAAATAACGTTTTTTATATCCTTTTTTATATCTTTTTTTAAAAAGAAATATTTAAAAATGTAAATAATATGTATTTAAATGAAATAAAAGAAAATAAAATCAATAATAATAAAATCAAATGCACACACCTCAGGAGGCTCTCATTGCGCGGCTGGGTAAAGGGCTTGATTCAGAAAGCAGTACTCCTAGACACGGCACGCATTTAAATGTTTTTTATACCTTTTTTTAAGAAATATTTAAAAATGTAATTTATATGTATTTAAATGAAATAAAAGAATTAAATCAAATGCACTAATAATAATAAATTCAATTTTTTTAAATAATATATTTTTTTTTTATGTAAGAAATATTTAAAAATGTAAATACATAAGAAAGAAGATAAATAAACGACATAAATTCAAATCAATCAATAATCATAAAGTCAAGTAGATGTAACGATCAGTAGATGTAACGATGATAAAATATAACACAGAACAACAAATTAATTTAGGAATTAAAACGAGAAGTTGCCGTAACAGATGATTGCGAAATTGTGCTAGAGTGTTGGAGAAGATGTCAATGCCATTGGTGCGAGAGTGGCTTTCATTATATGTCCTCATCAAACGGTTCAATGGCGCTGATCGCCCGAGGTTGGTTCTAGCTGTAAATGGTGCAAACACATCTAATTTGCGGTCAGGCCTAGGTTGACTACAACGGGGAACAGATACATTTATGTCTTCGAGAAGTTTTGGAACATGGATCAGTCCATTGACAATTTTGAAGAGCATTTATATTATTATTTGGTCCATCACTTTTCTTCGGTTTTCGAGGGATGTAAGATTGAAGTGTGTCAATATTTCAGGGTAATTTAACAGATACATTTATGTCTTCGAGAAGTTTTGGAACATGGATCAGTCCATTGACAATTTTGAAGAGCATTTATATTATTATTTGGTCCATCACTTTTCTTCGGTTTTCGAGGGATGTAAGATTTAAGTGAGTCAATCTTTCA
Organism: Conistra vaccinii; assembly: GCA_948150665.1. Taxonomy (NCBI): domain Eukaryota; kingdom Metazoa; phylum Arthropoda; class Insecta; order Lepidoptera; family Noctuidae; genus Conistra; species Conistra vaccinii. Next base: position 15,276,557 of record OX411323.1, read on the forward strand.
GGGTAATTAGTTGTGTTGGGGCAGCTGTTGGATTTATAACGCAGGTACCTAGTGAAGCTTTTTCGGACGCGTTCGACTCGATCAATATGGAACTGATAGGTAGGGTTCCACACCTGCGATGCATAATCCAGTACACTTCTGACGAAGGTGAAGTAGAGAAGTTTAAGGGTACAAACACATTTAAAGTCTTGACAGATACGCTTCAGGAATCCTAACATTTTAGCGACCTTTTTGACAATATTGTCGATGTGGGGAATGAAAGTGAGCTGACTGTCGAGGAGGACTCCCAGATCGCGAATTGTGTTGACCTTCAGCAGCGTTAGGCCATTCAACGAATACGAAGATGTAAGGGTATTTCGTTTTATTGAAGGTCATTTGTTGACACTTTACAGCGTTAAGAGTCATTCTGTTCTGTATACACCAGTTGTGCACTGTGAGATTCTAGGTCCTCTTGGAGCAACGATATATCTCTGGGTGAATTTATTTGCTTATAGAACTTGACATCGTCTGCGAAAGAGTGAACATTCACTGTGCTTTATGCAGTTCACTATGTTGTTGACGAATACTAGGAACAATATCGGACCCATATTGGAGCCTTGAGGAACTCCGGAAGTGGAATAGTAAAAAAAAGACTGATGCCCCTTTACTACGACTTTTTGCTTTCTGTCTATCAGGTAAGATTCGAACCATTGAAGGAGCTGACCGAATATGCCGAGGTTAGAAAGTATCTGCAGTAGGATCTGGTAGTCGACCTTGTCGAAGGCGCTGCTAAAGTCTGTATAGATGGAGTCAACTTGTGTGCAAGAGTCAATAAGTTTGCTGAGGTCATTGACATAAAGACTCAGGTTTATCGTAGTGGATCTTTGTGTGCAGAATCCGTGCTGTTGGGAAGCGAGCTCTATTTCGAAATGAGAAGTTATTATAGGATACATAAGGGATTCAAAGACCTTAGAAAACACAGATAAAATAGATATTGGCCAATAATTTTTTATGTCGTTTGTTTCCCTTTTTTTAAATATGGGCACTACATTGGCATTTTTCCATTCAGAAGGGAATTGTGCTGTTTCGATTGAGTAGTTCGAAATTATTTTTAGCGGCAGGGTAGAAAACCGTCTGGTCCCGGACCCTTGCATACATTTAGTTTTTTAAGGACTTTAACTATATCTCGTTCGGAGAATGTGACCCGACTCAAGCTATTTTAGGGATACTTGTGATCGTTCTGTAATGAGGCATGTATTGTTTCATCTAATGGGGTGAACGTTGAAGAGAAATGGGTAGCAAAGAGCTGGCAGACCTCATCGCCGGACGTGACTATCTGATTATTCAGTTTCATCTCAGACGGTATGTCATTCGACTTCGATTTTTTTGCCTTTACAAATGACCAAAAAACCTTGGGATTTTGTGATATGCCTTTCACAATTCTCTCCACGTAGTCTTTGTAGTTACTTTTGCTCATTATATTAGCTCTTTCACTTAATAATCTGTATTTGTAGTTGTCGCGGGGATTCTTATATTTTTTAAACCGTATCCGAAGCTTTTCATTTTCGTATAAAAGTTTAATAAGAGCTTTTGGAAACCAAGGGGGGTACTTATTTTGTGATACTTTTGTTTTTGGCACGACTTCGTCAATTATATTATGAAGATGCTTGTATAGTACTTCGACCATTGCATTGACATCTGCGCACTCGGACAAGCACGTAGTCCAATTGACTTGTTTGATTTGCTCATTCAACAATGTATAGTTCGCATTCCGGTAATTGTATTTTGCGGAGCGTTTACATTTAAGTGAAGTAAATGACATATTTTTCATAACTATCTCTAATGGTGGATGATGAGAATCTACAGCCGACAGAGGAGTTTTACATTCATGAACAAAGCCGCCAGGAAAGTTACACACAATTAGGTCTAGGGATTTGCCTAGTTGGTTTTTCAATTAATCAATGTTATTAAGTGACAAGCAGTCTATAAGCGAGTAACCTAGTGGGGTATTGTAGTTACTTGGTGACATGGATGTGCTTTGGGTTTCGTTTTCGTCCAGTTTCCATTCAATGGATCCGAGATTGAAGTCGCCAGCTATTAAAGTTAGATTTCCGGTTGTGTCGATAACTGAGGTAACTTTGTCTAGGAACGAATCAAGTGTTGGTTTCTGTACAGGCGGTGGTAGGTAAACAGCACAGATGTTCAGACGTTGTGTCTTTATCCCATTTGTGATCTTTAGGCTTACCCATAAGTTTTCTGAGTCCGTCTCAAATTGTGACATGCGAACGGACCCGATAGACTTCAAGATAGCTATTAGTACACCTCCACCCTTTTTTTCCTTGCATTTGTCGAGGCTCTGTCTCTGCGGTAGATATTGTACCTACAGTCAAATATTTCTCCGTCGTTGACGCTGTCATCTAGCCATGTTTCTGTCACTATAATGATGTCGTAGACTTTGTTTTGCGCGTTTAGCATAATACCGTTTAATTTAGTTTTCATTCCTCTAATATTTTGATAATAAATATTACTATATACTTGTAGCCTTTCTCTCGTGCTGCTTTTCTGGTTGCTGCGTGAATTTCCCTATTAAGAGGAAAGAGGTGCTCGGATACGAATACTGGCTTCTTTGGGCCACCATAGCCTAACTGACTGAAGTTCAGCTTATCTTCAGGGTGCTTTATTAAAATTCATCACAGATGTTAATATTTCATCACGTGTAGATATGCTGTTCAGCTTAACGATCACGGCTCTGGGATTCTTGTTTTGGGGATCAAATTTTCGGACACGTACAGCCGATACAATATCCGTCTCTTTTATGGTGCTTGAGATCGCATTTCCAAGTTGCATCACAGTTTTAACTAGGTTTTCAGATTTATTCTCCGGCACTCCGTTGACTTCCACATTTTGCCGACGTGAGTTTTGTTCAAGCAAGTTAACTCTTGTAGACAGATCTGACATAGACTTTTTGAGTAGTTCGTTTTCGATTTTTATTTGTGTGTTCGTATCCCTACAGCTGTTGAGGCTGGTTGCGTCTGGTACTTCGCCATCAGCTCCTCTTCACCCTATGCATTGTGACGGGCATAAATTGCTTGGCAACCATATTAAAGTAATCGAATCGCAAGTTCGCAACCCGTGAAATACGTATTATTGAGTAGTTCCGGTGGCCACCTGTGGTCTTCATCATCAGTTCCACTTCACTAAATGGTGCTTTTCGAGAGCAAATTTAAGACTAACTATAAAAAATACTATTAAATACACATTTTCATAAAACAATAATCTTTAATTCCAAATTAATGAAAGATAGACAGTCGTCACCAACTGTCAGCGCGACGGAGGTTGCAACTTTGTGGCCAGTATATATCAGTCCTCCGCCGCCATTCCTGGTAGTCCCACGCCCGGGGCTGGAAGCAGCTGTTCCAGATGTCTACGCCATACGACGCCATCGACAGTCTGCACTTCATAATGAAGCCTGCCTAGGCGACGCACTATCGTGCCGAACTCCCATCTTCGTCTCTGGTCGGAGTAGGCTCTAGCCTGGACTCGATCACCTACGGAGTAAGTCCTGATGGGAGGCGGTGTGTTGTTTGGATTGAACGTCTTCGGGGCAGATGAGTCTCTAAACATTACATGTAATTTTGTCCTGACATCCCGACTGAACATCAATTCATAGGGGGACTGTCCATTCAGGTTTGATGTGCGTCTGAGCCGGGTCTTAAGGACAAGGAGCTTATCCGTAAGATCGCCCCTCTCCCCCTCCATTGCGCGTAGTGCCTTCTTTATTGTTTGCACGTAACGTTCAGCTTGACCGTTAGTGGCTGGGTGGTACGGGGCTGACGTCAAGTGTGTTAAACCGCAGCTGGAAAGGTAGTTCTTGAATTCTTGAGATACAAACTGCCGTGCGTTGTCGGAAACAAGTGTATATGGTGTGCCGAATGTGCAGAATAATTCCTTCAACTTAACAACACACCAAGCACTTGTTGTGATCTTTGTTGGGAAGACTTCCACCTACTTTGAATAGGCATCCACGACTATTAAAAGTTGATGTCCTAAAATAGGTCCTGCAAAATCTATATGAAGACGTTGCCATGGCCCTGTAGGTTGTTCCCAATGGTGTGGGGGTGCTTTAGGTGACTCATTTTGTTGTAATCGGCATGCTCTACAAGATTTTACTTTGTTCTCGATATCTCTATCTATATTTTTCCAGTATATGTAGCTGCGAGCTAGTAATTTCATTTTAAGTATACCAATGTGTCCGGTGTGCAGTTCATCAAGTACACGTATGTGTAAACTTCTGGGTATTACCACTCGAGTTCCTTTCAATATGCAGTTGTCTTGAAGTGTTAATTCATTATCACCGTAGCCATGTTGTCGTAATGAGTGACCTGCTTGTAATGATTCCAGTAATGTTTTAAGTTCATTGTCTTTTTTAGTTTCATTTGCTATAACTTCTGGTCGAATTTCTAAGACGTTAATCTGCTGTAGTTGGTATGAACAATGTTGGTCTATTGAATTTTCTTTTGCTATTTCTACTGGGAATCTTGATAGGTAATCAGCGTTTGAATGTTTCGCTGAAGCTCTGTATTCCACGTCGTACCTAGTTGAATCCCGATAAGAAATGTGCGTAATGAAATAATCGCATTGTGCTCAATGCTGGTAATGTCTGGTGGGGGTGAAAAATTGAGGTAAGGGGCTTATGGTCCGTCACTAAAGTGAATTTTCTGCCGTAACAGTAGTGAAAGAATTTTTTTATGCCCCAGTAGATCGCCGTAGCTTCTTTGTCAATTTGACTGTATTTCCTTTCACTAAATGAAAGTGATCTAGAGGCGAATGCGATTGGCCTATCAGAGCCATCAGGTAGTTTGTGAGAAAGAACAGCACCCAAGCCCGTTAGTGAGGCGTCAGTAGCTAGTATCAGTGGTTTTCCTGGGTCAAAGTGAATAAGAACTCTTTCGCTCAAAATCTCCTTTTTAATGTTTTTAAAACTGTCTTCGCATTTAGAGCTCCAGTGAAAATGTTTCTCTTTCTTCAGTAACTCATTTAGTTAAGGAGGCAAGGTTCGGTATAAATTTGTTGTAGTAGTTTGCCATACCAAGGAAGGTTCGTAGTTCGTTTGTATTTGTTGGTCTTACAGTGTTTACGATGGCCTTTACTTTGTCTTTGTTCTTATGTAAACCATCTTTATCGATTGTATGTCCGAGGTAGTTAATGCTACGTTTAAAAAAATGACATTTTTCTCTGTTAACGTGGAGGTTACTCTCTTTCAGTTTTTGCAAGACTTTTCTTAGACGTGTTAAGAGTTGGTCCTCTGATGCGCCTTGAATTATAATGTCGTCAAAAAAACATTTTATTCCGTCTAGTCCTTGAAGTAATTGGTCCATGAATTTCTGCCAAAGGCTTGGTGCAACTTTGACTCCAAACATTAAGCGATTGACTTTGTAAGTACCTTTGTGCGTACTTAATGTTTGTAAGAGGGCGCTTTCTTCGTCCATAACCAAATTTAGATAGGCTTGAGTAATGTGTAAGGTGCAGAAGTATTTGCCTCCGTTCATTTCTGCAAATATATCTTCTATTATAGGAATTGGGTAATGTTCGTCCCTGATGACTTGATTAAGGGTGACCTTGTAGTCGGCACATAGTCGAATGCTCCCATTTGGTTTCACAATCGGTACGATGGGTGTGCCCCAATCTGAATGGTCTACTTTGGTGATCACCCCTTCTGCACATAGTCGTTCAATTTCATTATCGACTTTTTCCTTTAACGCGTACGGTATTCGTCGCGGTTTTATAAAAATCGGTCGTGTATTTTCTTTAAGGTTTAAGTGAGCTTCATAGTTGGGTATTTTTCCCAAGTCTGATCTAAAAACAGTTGTTGCGAATTCTTCTAATAAATTATCAAGTTTGTCGGATTGTTCAGAAGTTTGTAAAACCCTTATGTCTGCAATTTTCACATTCAGTTCTTTCATCCAGCTTCTTCCAAATATTGGGTCAACGTTTTGATTGATTAAGTATAATTTTCCGTTGAAGGTCTGGTCTTTATAAGTGCCTTTTACGTATGTCACTCCTGCAGGCTTGATAATTTCTCCAGTGTATGTTCTCAATTTCATTTCCGTTTTGAAAATTTTGTTTGTTAATTTTAGACTTTTGTATTGTTTGAGTGACATTGAGGACAAGGTCGCTCCTGTGTCGAATTCCATTCCAACCTGTTTGTTCTCTATCTTTACTGTGATCATATATTTTTCAGATATCTCGCTTTTAATTAGGTTGATATCTCCCCTGCTTTCGTTACTCGTGTTACTTGTATTGCCATCTAGTTGATTGTTATTTAAGTTCCGCTGTAAACAGACTCGTGCCAGATGTCCAGTCTTTTTGCATTTCAGGCAGGTAGATTTGATGGCACCACACTCATTAGATCGATGGTCGTCTTTGCCGCATCGGAAGCATTTTCCCTTTAAATCTCTTATCGTTATCGGAGATGAAGACGATGGAGACTGGACGATGGAGACTGTTTACTGTGTCCGAATGTTTGTGCATGTCTGTGGATATTCTTAGGTTCTCCGATTTTCCCATTTCTATGGATGTGGCCATATGTACCAGTTGTAAAAGGTAGTCTCTCCCTTTCTTGAAGAATTTTTGTTCGTATATCACAGTCTTTCAATCCCCGAATAAATTTTAGGGCTAGAAAGCTTTCTAAAGTGGGTTTTTGACAATTTTGACATTTAAATTCGCAGTTCAAAGATCTTTTTTTTAATTCTGAGGCATATGTTGCCACTGTTTCATCTTCGCCTTGTGTGTGCGTAATAAATTTGTGTTGTAAAGCCCATATGCTAGGTTTAGGGTCAACGTATTCGTCTAGTATCTGTGTGAGCTCCTTGAAATTCATGTCAATTGGATCATCCGGGGAGCATAAATCGTGTAATTTTTCGTGTAATTCTGGTGATAAAGCAGCAAGTAAAGTGTAAACCTTCATTTTAGCGTCTTCGATCTTGTTAAGTAAGAAGAATACAGTTAGTCTCTTAGTAAAATTTGCAAAGGTCTCTTTTTCTTGAAAGGGCTGGAAATAAATTTTTGGGCCTCGTTCTTGTTGCGTATTCGTACTTAGCTGTGATGTTGATGTTTGTAGCGGTAAAACGCGTCTATTGTCTCTATTTTGATATATTAGAAGTTTTGTCTTTATGATAATACATTTCTCTTCAAAATCGTACCTGGTTTCTATCTCTTGGTCTAGTTGTTCGTCTGGAGTTTCTAATTCTATGTTATACTGTATTTCTTGTAGTTTCTGTAATGTTTCCTGAAGTGATTGAAGTCTTGACTCTGTTTCTTCATACGGTATCGTTTCTTGATTATTCACGTAGTTTTCGAGTTTTGTGATTATACCACGCAATGAGGCGCGGGTTTTCTTCAGTCTTTTTATATCATTAGTCGACATCCTCGTCGCCAATTTATTAAATACACATTTTCATAAAACAATAATCTTTAATTCCAAATTAATGAAAGATAGACAGCCGTCACCAACTGTCAGCGCGACGGAGGTTGCAACTTTGTGGCCAGTATATATCAAATACCAAAATCGCTATAGGTGTGGCTATAATATTTCCAGAGTTCCCTCGACTTCTCCAGGATCCCATCATCGAATCCTGACTTGATGACAATGGGACCAACTAGAAAGTATACCCTTTCAAACAAAAAAAGAATTTTTGAAATCGGTCTACCCGTCTTCGAGTAATCGGGGGACATAAATAAAAAAATAAAATAAAAACCGACGAACTGAGAACCTCCTCCTTTTTTTGAAGTCGGTTAAAAATGATCTAACTACTGGTCAAGTGAATTGGCGGTGTCTGTATGTAACGAACACAAGTAGTGATCGTACTAAAACATCCGAACGCAGTTCTCTCGAAACCCGACCGCTGTCTCCGCCGCGCCATTACTGTCACTGCCAGTGAGCCCCGGCCCCGTGGGAGTGGTGGGAGCGGAGCGGTCAGCTGTTCGCCAACACACAACGCGAGGCCTATGTCGTCAAACCAGCTTGCTAAATATATATACGGCGCCGGCGGCTAGCAAATTAAAGGTCATCGCTCATTATAGCAGCACGCCTCCGACACGGCAAATAACTTGTCAATCAAGTTAGGACTTTAAGACAAATGTATTAAAGTCAATTTTACGATGGCTATTGTGGACGCCTTACCGGCAGCGAGCGGCCCGCGAGCCGTCACCCGTCGGGCCGACAGCGCGCTTTAAGCGAGGCGCCTGCTCGCCGGCGCCTCACCGTCCGCGGGGTGACGCCTCGCCGTAAGCGCGGTGACACCTCGCCGGCCGCACGGTGACGCCGTGCTTGTGAATAAACAATAAACTGTTACCTCGCCGGTGGCGTGCCGGCGGCTAGCGGTCGCCTTGCTTACGGCGCGTTGACGACTAGCCGTCGCCTTGCTTCCGGTGCGTTGGCGACTAGCCGTAGCCTTGCTTACGGCGCGTTGACGACTAGATTTTTCGAGGCGGTGCCGGGGCGCTGCCATGTTGGAGCGGTGCTGTTATAATGAGCGATGACCTTAAGTGTCACGATAGATGTAAACAAAGCGAAATCATTGGCGGAAATAACGCGTGATGGTGAATGGAAATCCCAGCATCCCAATAACGAGTGAATTTTAGTGCGGGAGCAGAGGCTCAAAAACAGACGTTCAGAGTCGCAAATAGTGAGATACATACGCCTGCCTCGCTACGAGGAATAATATTGTGATGTCATGTAAGTAAAATGATTTGAATTGCAAAATAAAACATAAATTGTGAAATGTGGATATTCCACACACTTCAACGATACCTACATTACAAGGAAATTCTTGACAAAATGCTCTAGTGTGTATACTCACCTCTATATGTATATTATAGTATTGAATGGCAGTTCTAAAAATAATAAGGACAACGACGTAGAGCAGAGAAACTTTAGTAGCATCTTAGATTATTTAGAGAGGTACAAGGATCTTTTGGCGCCTGAATGGCATTGACAGGTAAATTAGTTGTTGGTAATGTTGGTAAACATTTTGTGAAATTATTGTCACAGTACATAAAGTTCCGATTTTAACCACGCGCCAAGATCCTTGTATCGCAACACAGGATTTGTTTTTGTTTCTGACAGCCAAACTAAGACCTAATGGTAGCCGTACACGTTACTATAATACTTGTGCAAGTTTGGATTTACACATGTCTGCGTGACACTGAATGGGTCGGATACTTGTGCTAATTTATCAGACACACGTTAATTGATAGGTGCAAGTCTAATTTTGCGCAAGTATATCGTAACGTATGTGGCCTGCATTACCCCTTCCCAGTACGTCAATGGTCCTCTCTTCTTGACATTTATTGCTATGACTTCTGCTGCGGCAAGCTGAACGGGTTTTGGAATGTTTGCTTTTTGTGCCGTTTGACTCTTAGGTCTGGAACATTGTTAAATTTGTTTTTATCTTATTTGTAATAATAATTATACCTATTTGCACAGGCATAACCAAATGGGCAGGATTATTCACCAGCAACTTGGTTTGAAATATAAACTTGTAGACTCTGAAATGAACATAAGGGATGTCTTTACTGATAGGACTATTGCCGTCAATAAGCCTGAAAATGTGGTTATACAACATGTAAAAAAAACCCTGTTCGATCCATGAGGGTGTTGTTAGGTGTCGTAGTGAGTGTCTAGTTTAGTGGTAATTTTAAGTAAAAAAATTAAATTAAATTCGCAACTTTTTCATCAATGAGGAATTTTACCAGGTTGTGTTGTGACATGGGGCGCGGGCTTTGAGTATAAATATATGACTGGAGAAGCCTTACGAACACTTCCCCTGTGTATATGAACAACAACAAAATGTTCGTGTACGTTCATAAAAATTACTTTCAAATCGATTCTAACGCACTTCGTAAATCGTTTTAAGAGCACGCGGAGCTCCGTGTAAATGCCTAGCTCTTCTGTTAAATTCTGTAAAAAGCGTTCAAAAACGTCAAACTTAGGTACGTAAAGAACCGAATAACCTTCCGTATGTTAATATTTTTTTTATAATACTCATCTTTTTTGTGATTTTTTTTTAAATTATTGTAGATCGATTAGCGTGCCTCGCAATTTTGTCAATGTTACCATTCCACACGACGAAAACAGAGTGCTTCCACTTTGCCCCACCAAGCCCCCACTGGTGGGGCAAAATGTAATGCCAAAAATTTTGCAGTGTAATCTGCCCCACTGGTGCAAATAATCTTTTATTTAAAAACACTATCTACTACTACTACATGTACTAAGTCTAACGTTACTAGTCCTAGTTACATTTTTACTTAGATATACATTTCTTTCTTTTCCATACAAATATAAAATACGAGCACCTACATAAATTCTAAATTGCCAAACCTAGTGGGGCTAATTACACTGCAAAATTTTTGGCATTCCATTTTGCCCTACCAGTGGGCGGCCTAGTGGGGCAAAGTGGAAGTACTCCGAAAACATAGTGAAAGCTGAGAAATAGAAACAAATGAAATGTCAAGACTTAGCATACGAGGCTGTTGACATGGTGTGGTCATGTGGAACGTTAGCTCGGCTGTCATTGTGCCGATTGTCGTAACAGCCAATGGCCTGATGGCCGAAAGCCTCGATTTACATCTCTCGAGGCTTTCGTTTGGTGTTTGGATCAAGGGCCTGATGTACCCGGCAAGGACTAGAAGTTATTTACCTATTTTTCTTGTAAGTCTTTTTATTATTTCAATAAATTACTACCATAGTTTTAACTATTTGCTGCATTCAATATTCTATTGTTATAATATAACAATAGAATATTTAATGCAGCAAATATTTTAAAGTTTTTAAGTTTCAAATATTTGCTGCATTCAATATTCTATTGTTATAATATAACAATAGAATATTTAATGCAGCAAATATTTTAAACTATGGTAGTAATTTTATTTAAACTTTGTTTTTATTAGGTTTCTTATTAGAATTAAGTAGTTATTTAAAGGAGCCGTCAATCCACACGCACATATTATGCAGAAAAACTGAAGCTCATTTTAGTGTACCTACCTACAATATGATGAAACGCTCGGGTTTTGTAAATAAGGGTTAACGTTATTGGTCAGTGTACACCTCCCGAGGGGGGCGTGCCCCACCTTTTGGAAATCCCTGTTGTATAAAGTCCGTTTGCTCACGATGTTTTCTCTTCACCGATGTCAATAATGTCCAAGATAAATACCATATGCAGTACCTTTGTACCTAAATTATAACTATGTGGTATCTTTATGTATTTTACTGTGTGTACATAAATAATAAAATAAATAAATAAATAAGTTACATATTTGTACATTCTACTGCTTTATCCGTGGTCAGGCCCCAAACGGAGCACCGTTCATCATCATCAGCCTATTAATGTTCCCACTGCTGGGACACAGGCCTCCTCTCTGTGAGAGGGAGTGGGCTGTAATCTACCACGCGGGCCCATTGCGGGTTGGTAATGTCACATGTCTTCGAATTTTTTGGTTCTATGACATGCCGGTTTCTCCACCGTTTTGAGAGCAGTGATGATGAAATTATTTACACAAAGTAAACCACCTGCTTGGGTTCGAACCCACGACATACAACTCGTAAGTCGGGGCCGTTAACTCTGGGACACCACTGCTCTACACACCGTTACTATTGCACGACTCGTAATGCTTCGCATTAGAGTGTGCTCTACGATCGAAAAATATTTGTTGCCCCATTTCTGCAACTGTTTTTATTGTTTCACTCCTGCTAGTACACAGAACCTACTTAATTTATATACCATTGTATAGATGATTAAATGGAGATTAATATTGTATTTTTTAACAATTGATTTAATGCAGCAGAAATGGAAAAAGCATCAAAATAGTTGAAAAAATTTCCTGTCCGTCAATTTATGATCCCTGAAAACATTGTAGCTTGCGATAAAATCAATTAATTGAGTCAATTTTTTTTTTATACATTCGTTTCAGCCGTAGAAGGAACCCTATTGAAAATGGCTCTTTTATTCATAGTAGTTTAATTATAATTAATAAAATACTAACTAAAATATAATATCAATATCTAAATATTTTCAACCTTGATCCGGTGCCGTTGCCTAGCAACTGCCAACGTAAATATCTTTGTCAGTCGTTGACATTACGACTTCATGAAAAGTGATAAATTGTTCATTTTTAAACTATGTTTTGAATTTCTTTTTCGTTTATGAATGAGTGATAAGTATGAGGCGTGCACTTTTGGATTTTCCAAACTATATATTTTGATATTGCATTAACATGATAATAAATATTTTTTTACGTAATTACATTTAGCTGCAGGGCGAGCATAATTTTATTAAAGAACTAGCTGTGAAAAAAAAACAAAAACTTCTAAATCCGTTCAGCCATTGTAGCGTGAAAGCGTAAAAAACAAACTTACTTTCGCTTTTATAATATTACTAGCTTTTGCCCGCAGCTTCGCCTGCGTAAAGGTTGAAAATATACCACAGGAACGTACTACCGGGATTCAGAGTATCCTATGTAACCTTTTTTTTTTTTTTTTTTTTTTTCTCGGGGTGGAAATCCTCATGGATGTCCTCCGCCCTGGGGTGGGCGAAGGGGTCTGTCAGACTCTTACTGACTAAAACCACCCCGGTGTTCCCTCGCACACTTGCGTCGGGGGGCTGCGGGAGCAAATTGTGACTTCCGCTGCCCCGGACTGGTGACGGCCCGCACTCTGCGGGCCCCGTCCCGTAGGGGGAGTGAGGTGTGCAAACTCCCCCCGTTACGTCTTAGAGTGGCGCGCGTGGAACACTACGCGCCGCCATCTCGGGTCCTGTGTGATGGGGGGCGACGGATGTCCCCGAATCCGTCGCCCCTGGACCCATTTAGGGGGGCTGGAAGAGGGCGTTATCCGCCCTCCGCCGACGCCCGGTGCGCCTGCTGCGGGCCGGGTGAGTGGACGAGATCTCCCTCTCCCTTTCCGCAGCCTCCTTCTGCGAGATGACTGTCTCGCAGAAGGAAACCACCGCGTCCCACGACTCGGCACTCCTGACCATCGAACGAACGACGGCCGGCAGTGACAAGTCGGCTCCAACTTCTGAAACGAGGGCACGGCGCGGCTCCTCCCACGCGGCACACTCTGCCAATGTATGCCTCGCCGTGTCCTCCCGACATCCTATGTAACCTAACCTAACCCAGGTCATGGCCTATACGTATGCCTGTCAACTAAATCCGTTCTGCCGTAACGTTATAAAAAGGTAACAGGCAGATTTTAGGGTTGCGTACCTAATAATAAAAAATCTTATTATTATTGAAAATAAAAAGTTAAAACTATTAGGTTACTATTAGGTTAAATCTATGTAGAATTCTCATAACTACCCGAAATCTAAAAAAAATTTGCGAATCAACAGGGGTTATGACTGACCATTATGTCTTGTAGACACCCGCTAAACAATGGCCACCTGCGCCCCGTGTACTAACCCGGTAATATACTCGATTAAAAAAAAAAAAAGATTTTTTTTCCCCTAGGATTACCACATTAATGGACTCTCAGTACGATACCTAACAACACGGATCGGACAGGGTTTTTTCAATCAATATTCAATCCGGGATCAAAAATTCATAGGCCGCGTCTTTTTTTGGGTGGGAAATCATCAAAATAAATGACTTCTCCCGCTCTGGGCGGAGCGAAAGGGCGAGTCAGACTCTTACTGACTAAAACCCACCCGTGTTCCTTCCCTTGCCTTACCAGGGGCCACTCGCAACCCCGGTAGGCATCGGCCCTAGCGGATTGGTATTGGTACTCTTCAATCTATTAAAAGTTCTTTTTCAATTGAAAATTAAAGTTTATCCTTCAATCCGGATTTGGGATTTGGGCAGCCGAGCAAGCACAGCTTTGAGACGGAATCCTCAGGGCACAAGTCCTACTCGCACCCTGCCCAGTTCTTTCAATTATTCAATTTATTATTACTATCACCATAGATACACCTTTAGTCAGTGCTACCATTGACCACGTAATATCTAGGTAAATATTTTAATTTAATAAAGACTAAATGTTAATTCAAGACTATAACTATATTTCCAATCCTTAAATCTCTTAAAAATCAATATATCTAACATGTGAATTTTAAAATCAAACCCTTTTTTACCCCATGGGAGATGATTTTACAAAAACGCTAATACGCATAATTCTTTATTTCTTATCAAAAGCATAAATTTGAATTTTCATATCCCAAACTTAAAAAATGCTGGGTTTCCCATACAAACTTTCATCCCTTATATACCCCCTTAAGGGTTATTTTTGAGACAAAAAGTACCCTATGTCCGTCTCCAGGATGTCATCTATCTTCTTGCCAAATTTTATCGAGTACCGTTTTGTGGTTTAGCCGTACAAAGGTAACATACAGACAGACAGACAGACAGAGTTACTTTCGTACATAATAATATTATGAATATTATGATTATGAATTTTGATTAGTAATATTAATAATAGTAATATACCGGGTGCGGCGATTGAACTGTCCGTCTCTATCTAACTGTTTTAAAACCGAACCACTGAATCGAACGCCGCCAAAATTTCAAATGTTGGTCTTTGACATGTTCTCTATCATCATTTGAAGTGATTCTGTTGTAAAAGAAACACCTTCGAATTTAGAACTCGCTGCTTTACAGCGTAGCAAACGGTTGGATCGAACGAAAGAACTGATTCGCTTGCTCGACTCTGGCGGACTTCCCAATTAGGTGTTTTCAGATGAGAAAACTTTTTCCGTTGAACAGTTTTTAAACAAACAAAATGACCGTGTTTGGTTGAAGGGACATGTCAGCGACCATTCAGACGAATTGCAAGTCAGTCGACGCCAAGGAGCCGACCAAATCATGGTCTGGGCGGTGGTGTCTGAAAAAGGCCGTTCTCTGCTCGTTTTACTTCCAATGGGTCGCAACCAAGTCAAAACAAACCAACAAATCTATCGAGACCAAGTCTTGCGACCAGGGCTGATACCGTCGGCACGCAACACATTCGGTTCTGAGCGTTGGACTTTTCATTAAGACTCGGCACCATCGCACAGAGCAGTTGGTACGCAAAATTTATTGTAAGCAAACGTTCCAGTGCTGATCGACCGAGATATGTGGCCGTCGTCATCGCTCGACTTGAATCCGCTGGATTATTGTATTTGGGGTGTTTTACAGGCCAGGGCCTGTGCTAAAAAACACACTTCGGTGGAAGCGCTCAAAGTTACTCTTACGCGAGAATGGAATTGTTTGAGTGACGACGTCGTTCGAGCAGCCTGCGCTTCTTTCAGAAAGAGACTTCAGCTTGTAGTAAAGGCTAAAGGCGGTTTTATTCCTTCGGAATAAGTCATAATAAAACTTTGAACTTTCTATTTTCACATGGCAAAAGTGTATAAATAAATATTGAAAATTAACAGAAATAATTCATTTTCACATACGGACAGTTCAATCGCCGCACCCGGTAGTAATTAGTAATATTAGTAATTAGTATTAGTATGGAATAGGATTGAAGTTTTTAGAGGATCAAGTAAATATTCTCATAATGAAAAAAACATACCTTAATAATCCAAAATGTACAACCGCCACGTACAAGTAAACAAAGATTTCGAGGCAAATCATTAATGGTACAGTAAAGGCGGAAAACAGCGGAAAGGATAAATATTCTGGAGCTGTCGGGTAATCTCTGAAACAAAAAATAAACAATTAAGGCCGTTGGTCCACCGCCACGTCAATGGGACGTCAACGAGAAACGAGATTATTCGAAACAATCCTGATGTCGCAATGACAGCGATTGTCTGTCCCCCGCGACCGTACTCGGGGCGGTTCAGTATGTTATGGTAGATAGAACAAAAGCCGTGCGAGCGTCAGTGTGTGGACAAGATCAGAGAATAGGCATGATGACAGTAACCAAGAATCACAAAAAAATGTGTTGAACTAATGTGCTAGGATTAATAGATTCTGAAAAATGTCTTAATTTTCATAATTAGGGCGAGATTTATAATTTATTTAATAAAATAAAACTACAAAATACAGCAGTCCGCCATGATAATGTTGAACACCAATCAGAGTGAATTACGTCACGAGTATGTACAAACATTGTAAACGTCACTTTGTTTTGTACGGACTTCGACGATCTCTGCACTTTTATTTTTAATGTGCTAGGATTAATAGATTCTGAAAAATTTCTTAATTTTCATAATTAGGGCGAGATGGATAATTTATTTAATAAAATAAAACTACAAAATACAGCAGTCCGCCATGATATTGTTGAACACCAATCAGAGTGAATTACGTCACGAGTATGTACAAACATTGTAAACGTCACTTTGTTTTGTACGGACTTCGACGATCTCTGCACTTTTAAATTGTTTTTTCATCACACCTATTCGAAAAACGACAATTGCCTATAGAGGATAGCGGGAGCAAAATTCAACTTTGCTCCCTAGGGAGTTTGGGGTTTCTCTCTTCTGATTGGCCCATTCCGTGCTTTTGACAGCGTACTGATTTGTGTAGTTAGGTTGGTGGCGCTCGCGTGAAGGGTTAATGTAAAAAACAAATCGAGTACAGTACGACACAACTTAGATGTAGCATCGGCAAAATTCGTAAAACCTATCACCATCCGAACTAAGTGCGCCTTCAAAATAACCAATCTTTATTACTGCTTCAGGTGAAAATGATCTTTCGAAAACGCAATAACTTGTAAAGTCTTCTAGCCAAATACATTCGTAAAATTGAAATGAATGAATGAAAATTTTCAAATCTATGCTACATCTAAGTTGTGTCGTACTGTACGTAGCTTTTTATTTTTCTCCTAAGTAATGATGAAAAATAGTGTGTATCACTCGGGGACAAAATATTTTGTTCTCGGGCGGCGTATATTGAATTCCTCGCTAACCTCAGAATTCTACTATAGAATGCTTCGCTTAGCTCTGAATTCAAAATAACGCCCTGGAATAACAAAATATTAAACACAACACATAACACAAATAACTATTTCATCACCTTTATAATATTAGTATAGATTAGTATAGATTACAACTGATGGGGTGACATGATATTAGGTACATACAGGGTGACTTGTAATTTGACGTATTACTTCCAGGACGTGAAAGTGTGACCCATTTGCAACAATTGAGCGCACCCCATAAAGTCTAGGCGAAAATACATAGGATTCGAGAAAATACAACTTTTAATAAATACGCTCATGCTACGCATGCTGGAAGGAATACGTCAAATTACAAGTCACCCTGAATGTACCTAATATATGGAATCATGGTCACCCCATCAGTTGTAATAAATGATATTTTTGATCCAATTTATCTTTTAAAGTACAAATACAGCGGAATCGCAATTTATTTGGGACGAATGTACTCCTATACATAATAAATTCAGGAAGTCTAATTTTGTAAACAAACATTTGTATTAGCACAAGTCGAGGACAACGAGTTGAAGGAACTGCTGGCTAGTGATACCTCATTGCACCTCAAACAGGTAAAAATTCCAGGGTCACAGAGTCAGCTGTACTGCGACGTTAGTGGATCTACTCCAAGACCATAAATACGTTCCCAAGGAGTTACGCAAAGCGATATTCACAAGCCTTCACTCCTTGAGTCATCCAGGTGCCAAAGCTTCCATCAAACTTATTGCTGAGCGGTTCGTTTGGCCTGGTGTCAAGAAAGATTGTCGCGAGTGGGTACGTTCCTGCTTAGCTTGCCAACGCTCTAAAACCACACGGCACGTCTTTGCTCTAGTAGGTAACTTTAAATTATCACACTCTAGGTTTGCTTTTATCCACATTGACCTTATAGGACCCATGCCGTTGTGTCAAGGTTTCCGGTATTACCTCACCGCCGTCAATTGCTTCACGCGATGGTCTGAAGCAATACCACTGTCAGATATAACGGCAGAAACTGTCGCAAAGCGTGAAAGCCTTTCCCGCCATTCCGCCACCAGGACCCCGCGAAATTGAGACTGACGCAGCTCCATGTGTTTCTGCGTCGGTCGCTTGCCCCGCGCCGTGGCTTCCTCACGCCACTGATGAAGTGACGCGAGCACCTTCGCCTCCAGGTCCCAGGCCGGGACCTGGAGGCGAAGGTGCTGGCCGGATCCCCTCATCCGGCCAGTGCACAGGCCGCCTCGTAGGAGATCGTGCGGTACCCCCTGATGACTTTGACGGCCATCGCCCTCTGCAGTTTACGCAATACTGCGATGCTACCGGCCGTCAGGTCAGCCGCCCAGATCGGGGCCCCGTAAAGGGCCATCGACCGCACGATCCCCACGTTGAGCCACCTACAAGCGGCGCTCGGGTCAACCTAACCCTTATTTTTATTTTTTTTCTCGGGGTGGAAATGCTCAAAGGCGTCCTCCGCCCTTGGGTGGGCGAAGGGGTCTGTCAGACTCTTACTGACTAAAACCTTTACTGACTAAAACCCTTAGTAAAAAAATATTCTACATTCATGAACTACTACATGGACTAGGTTTCATCAGCCGACGTCAATTAGACCACTTCCGCCCGTTCTCCTTTTCTTTGAAGACATAAAATCCGTATTCATATGTTGCAGTTCACTGCTTCCTTTTGCAATCCAATAATCTTTATCAAAGTTACTCGGCCATTCGCCAATGTCGTTGGAGTATAGGTACTTTACTTTCGTTTTGTTTTTGGCTTGAAAAAGCCAAAAACTATTTTCACGCTTCGATGTAAATATATAGATACCTTTTTACGGTCAGAAAACGTTGGTGCGCGGGGCCCCCAAATGCGTGGGACCCGTAGCATTTGCTACTCTTGCTACGTGGCTAATCCACCACTGCAAATGGGAGTCCACATCTACTCTAAAAGTAGAGGTGGACTCCTAGGTCACGAATCGCGTACATTATTTGTAGTAATACCCCATTTATTAAGTAAGACAGGGAGGGGGTTTCCATTTTTTTTGTAAAGGTTATGTGGTAACACTTTTTCACTTTGAAAGACATGCGATTTTCTATTCATGAACTGAGTCGAGGTCATCCTGGAGTAAATCTAGACACGCGGCCGCGTGTCAGCCAAGTACTGGCGAGGCAGCAGCAATGTGTAATATTACACGAACCATTTGGAGCTACTTTTGACCCCTTAATAACTCAAAATCTATTTAACATAAACAGATGAAAGGTATATTTATTAAAACCCCCCAATCAGTCTATTAATGTTCCCACTGCTGGGACACAGGCCTCTCTGTGAGAGGGAGTGGGCCGTAATCCACCACGCGGGCCCAGTGCGGGTTGGTAGATGTCACATGTCTTCGAATGTTTGGTTCTTAGACATGCCGGTTTCGTCACGATGTTTTCTTTCACCGTTTTGAGAGCAGTGGTGATGAAATTATTTACACAAAGTAAAGCGCCTGCTTTACGTTCGAACCCACGACCCACAACTCGTAAGTCGGGGCCGTTACCACTGGGCCACCACTGCTCCACAATATTGTAATATGCTTGTTTACAAAGTGTACTTTTAGTATAGTTTTAAATTTTCTTTCATTTAATTGTAATATAATATCACAAGGTATTTTGTTGTAACATTTAACACAGTACCTCATAAAATTAATCAGGTTAAACTACGCTGGCCGCGATCGACCCGTGTGGCTGTTATTACTTAGCTACAAGCCCCTACATGCATGTTGCATTTATATGCCGAAATTAATCTGTACGGACGTCACTTTCCTCAAATTTTATTTTATTTATTAAAACTTTATGCACAAGTAAAAAAATACTGTACAAAGGCGGACTTAATGCCTGGGGCATTTTCTACCAGTCAACCTTAGGGTGATGCAGAGACAAAACATGGCAGGTGCAATATAAGGGATAGATAAATTGAAAATCAATACATACTAATACATAGATACATACATACATACATACATATAAACCGAATAAACTTTGTCAGGAGAAATAACGATAGGTAGAGGAGAAAACAAATCCAGCAAATCAGCGCTGCAAAGATTCTGCCAACTTTTTACGAATATGTTCACGTGCCTTCACTTTGAATGATAACCGACTGGTTGCCATCCTAATGTTCAGAGGGAGCGTATTCCAAAGAAATACCGCCTGGACAAAGAACGAAGAGTGAATAAAACCGGAGCGGTGAGAAGGACATCGTAGAAGACGATTGTTGGTAGACCGTAGATTTTTACTATGGGCAGAGCATAGGTATTGAACATGGGAAGTCAGGTAAGAAGGAGAAGTGGGTTTGTCAAGTATTGAAAACAACATAGACAGAGCCCTCAACTCTCTGCGCTGACGTATGGGTAACCATTTTAAAAGCACTCGATGCGCAGACACATGATCATACTTACGAAGATTGAAAACGAATCGAATGCAGTTATTTAGAAGGCGGTCAAGTTTATTGAGGAGATCTGCATTCAGGTCATAGTAACACACATCACCATAGTCTATTATGGGAAAGATTAGGGATTGTACAAGCATTGCCTTTATGTGTGATGGCAGGAGGTTCTTCAACCGATAGAGCGACCGCAGCGTTCCGGTGACTTTTTTACTCACAGTCGTGACTTGCTTTCGCCAGTCAAGACATGTGTCAACATGCAGACCAAGATCCTTGACATCGGAGCTAAACGGGATGACAGAGTTGTCAAACAGTACAGGTGGCACAGTAAAGCCATTCATTTTCCTCATACTGTGGGTGCTCCCTACAATGATAGCCTGACACTTGGTAGGATTAACCGCCAACCCAAAACGATCAGACCAATTTTTTACCACACCTAAATCCCGGTTTAGCTCCTCAATCGCATCGGATATGTTGTCCACACTTGCCTGGCAGTAAAGCTGCAAATCGTCGGCATAAAGATGATACGCAGTCCGAAGTTCGGTGGTAATGAGATTTATAAAAATGGAGAACAAAAGAGGAGATAATATACCGCCTTGAGGGACGCCAGCGGCAAGATCACACCAACCCGACGAAGAGTCTCCAGCACGAACAGACTGCTGACGCCCCTGAAGATAAGAGGAAAACCATTCCAATACGTCCCGAGAGACCATAAGATAGGAAAGGATGGATAAAAGGACTTCGTGGCTGACGGTATTAAAAGCATTGGAGAAGTCAATTAACACTAAGACTGTTACTTTAGTGTCTTCCATTCCCCGCCTTATATCGTCAGTCACTTTAAGGAGAGCTGAAACGGTACTGTGCCCAGGCCTAAAACCGGATTGAAATGGACTGATGAGGGAGTTGCGGTGAATAAAGTGGGAGAATTGTTTATGAACACTGGCCTCGAGCACTTTAGATAGAAATGGAAGGATGGAAATTGGGCGAAAGTGACTAGGAAGAGAGGGATTGGGTATCTTAGGCAGGGGCCGAACAAGGGCTTTACGCCACAGGGACGGGAAAACACCGGTGTAAAGGGAAAAGTTTATGATGTGGGAGATTGCAGGAAGGAGTTGATCAAGAGCCGCTACGATCATATGGCGGCTGATATTATCGCAGCCCACAGCTTTGGATTTAATGGAAAGGATTATCTTTTTGATCTCTCCGGGGTCGACTGGGGTGAAGACAAAGGTGTCAATATTGGGACGCGTCAGACCAGCAAGGTAGTCGAGGGTTTGACATTTGGTTAGACTATCTAGAGTGGGAACAGTGGAGAAATGGCGATTTAGATCGTCCAAACCAATTGTGCTAGGAAGGTCCGAATGTCGCGATTTGCCGATGCCCAAAGTTCCAAGGAACTTCCAAATATCGGCAGGAGAAGAAGAAGTGATATTATCTAGGATGTGGCGGCGTTTAGCGTTGCGTACCATCTGATTACACCGATTCCTAGCAGCCTTAAACAAGGCCCAATTGTCATCCGAACGATCCTTTTTAAACTTCCGAAACGCACGGTCCCTCCGTCGCATTGCCATCCGAACTCCCCTGTTCATCCAAGGCGCAGGCGGACGCTTCAACTTGATTTTCTTGATAGGGGCATGGTTGTCAAACAGCTCGACCACAACATCGTTGAACAATCTGACTTTTTCCTCAACTGAAGCAGCTGCTTCCATAGGTGACCAGTCAATATTGGACGCATCTTGTTGAAGCCTCTCGCCATTCATACGCGCAAAGGCACGCCTGTACTGGAACGTTGGTTTGGGTTTAGGGGGTTTAAGGACATAGGATAAAAAAATAAGGTCATGATGGGAAAAGCCAGGAGCATCGTGTTGACCATGTGAGGAGACTAGGGAAGGATTAGAGGTCAGGATCAGGTCAAGCCAAGTATCATCACCGACTATATTGTGATGAGTGGGTTGAAGAGGCAAGACATGCAGACTTGCTGACTCGACTAAATGCAGGAGTTTACGGGACCGAGGGGAGTTGAGGGCGAGGAGGTTGGTATTAAAATCCCCCATAACAATGTGATGTGCGTACTCCGAACCCAAAGATTCAATTACCGATTCGAACTCAGTGAAGTAATCAATGGAAGGAGGACAATAGATGACGCCAAGGACGGCTTTAACTCCTTTAACACAAACCTCGAGAAAAAGAAACTCTGAGGATTCATTGGAAGAAGAAGAAGCTAAAATTTTATACGGGAAGTCATCACGAAGGTAGATGGCTACACCTCCCCCCCTCCTACCGATCCGGTCATTCCGAAGAAGAACGAAACCGGGGAGCGGGTAAGAGGTCGAAAGTAGGTCAGGTTTGAGCCAAGACTCGGAAATCAGGACGGCGTGAACGTTGTTATCCGAAAACGTGTCGTATAGTTCGTTGTAGTGACTGGGTATGCTTTGAGCATTGAGGTGGCATACGTTAAATAGCCGGCAAGAATTTTGGCTGAAATTTCGGCGTAAAAGAACACCTAAGGTGTCTGTAAGAGAAGTGAAAGTTTCATCGCTGGAAGAGGCACTAGATCCGTTGGCAGAATAAAATGAATCGTTATCAGAAGTCATAAATATGTAAAATACAATGAATATCTATAAATAAATAATTATAAAATTATAACAAAGCTAAAACACAAGGTACTCGAATGACTGGATGTTTGCAACTCTGCACCACCCGCCAGCTCACAGCATCATCTAACTCTAAACATTATAAAACTTAAACGATAAAAGCACACAGTAGCAACATAATAATAAATAAAAGAGTGTAAATAACATGCTGGATAAAATAGTATTAACAAGATAAAAAACGAAGTTTACACAAATAAAATATTACTACGAGATAAAATATGATTAAGTCGTGAAACGTATCCGAATGTCAATCTTCTCTTCACACAAATAATCTATGGACTTTTCAACATTTTGACATTTGACATATTTGACAATGACATTAACGTACAAGAAAAATAAAAATTGAAAAAGGTTACGGAAATTACGGAGAAACATTAAATTAATTGAAAAAGAAACTTGTTGAGGGTAAATTATTATCAACAGTGAGTGTGCCAACTTACATTCGAAAGATATTATGAGGAAATTGCGCAACTGATAATAGGGGGACTACAGTTACTAAGAACATAATATAGAGAGAAATAACAGCGGTAAGTAATAACAATTGCATGCAAATCAATATCGAGATACAATATAAAAAAAATAGATGTTATCGTTATTGTTACGTTCTGTTTTGCAGGCCATCTCCTGTGCCCTGGACCTTTGGAAACTTCGCAACCAGAGGATTCAGCTCATCCATTGAAGTAACCTTATGTCTACTTCCGTCAAAGGCCTTCAGAACGACAACACCGTCCTGAGTCCAACACGACCGCATTCCGAAGTGAAGACGCGCCTTCGTAAAGATGGATTGCCGGACCCTTGTCAAGAACTCCTTGACTGAGATGGATGTTCCCTTCAATCGTGTCTTCGCTTTCCAGACTAGAGATTTGTCACCGTAGCTGGAAAACCTAATCAGTATCGGCCTGTGATGATCCTTACTAGTAGCGCCTAGTCGGTGACAAACCTTTACAGAAGATGCAGAGAAGTTCTTCAGGGCCAGCTTATTCGTGATGACATCCAGGACGACTGCTGTGCTGTCTTCATTGTCAACTTCGGCAACACCCTGAAAGATCAGTGCCTTCCGCCTATGTCTGGTCTCCATTCCATCAACCTGCTTAGCACACTCACTGATCTGAGTCCGGAGCAAGCCAAGCATGCTGAAAACTAGCTCCCTGAAGGTCCGGAACTCCTCAGCCACTCTTGCCACTGTATCCTTGGCAGGTCCAGCGCACTGAATCTGGGCCTCCAGTGCTTCCATCTTCCGTGTAAAATTCTCCTCAAGGCTTTTTTGTGCTGACAATATCTCAGCAAGTTGGGACATAGTGATCCACTAGTGCTCAGGTGAAAAGTGTAGTGAATATTATAGATGATGAGCTGGCAGGTGGTGTAATTTTACCACTTGAGTCACATAAATGTGCCACAAACGTGAGTACCGGTGTTATGGAGGTTGTACACTATTAATTGATAGAAATTTTGACTAAAAACCGAGTATTTCTATTTTAAATATAAATTCAAAAACAGAGATACGTCTATTGTTTATTTACACCTACCCGCGAATCAATTTTCTATTATATCAGTGAACCTACGTCCGCTCATGTTAATATACTTACATATTTGTCTCTCTACTCTCATAACCTTACAACGTCCATGTATACTGACGTTAAATAGTTCAAATGAATAGCAAAAAAAAAAATGTAGTAATACAGTACCTACCAAATACGGTAACAATGATTTTGAATTTGGTACTTAATTAGCCTATTAATTAACGTTCTCACTGCTGGGACACAGGCATCCTCTCTGTGAGAGGGAGTGGGCCGTAATCTACCACGCGGGCCCAGTTGGTAAATGTCACATGTCTTCGAATTTTTGGTTCTAAGACATGCCGGTTTCCTCACAATGTTTTCCTTCACCGTTTTGAGAGCAGTGGTGATGAAATTATTTACACAAAGTAAACCGCCTGCTTAGGTTCGGACCCACGACCTACAACTCGTAAGTCGAAGTCGATACAACGGCCACCACTGCTCTTAATCTCTCTAAATCTCTCTTAATAAATTGAATTTGGTGTTTTTCTTCAATTTAATCTAATTGATGATAAATGTAAGAGAGCAGTGGTGGCCCAGTGGTAATGGCCGCAAATTACGAGTTGTAGGTCGTACGTTCGAACCCTGACGGGCGCTTAACTTTGTGTAATTTGTTTCATCGCCACTGCTTTCAAAACGGTGAACGAAAACATCGTGAGGAAACCGGCATGTCTTAGAACCAAAAATTCGAAGACATGTGACATTTATTTCATTTAAATCTTGTTAAAATCTGCTAGAGACAGACTTATTTTTTAAGACGACATTATAGATTTAGATACTTGTTTTTTCTAATAAAACTAGATGCCTAAATTTTAATAGATACTGCTACTTGCTGAGTTTTGGGCCAAACAAATTGCAAAACTTAGGAAATAATTTTTTCCGTGTTATATTTACCATTGACACGCTAAGTAGAAGAAGAATAAATACTTATTTGATTCAGTTACACTTGTTTTATTTTAAAACTAACTAATCTATGTACCTATTCAAAATGCTTGGTAAAATATTATATTATGAGTTAAGGCTTCCAAGCACAGACATAGCAATACTCAGGTACCTATGCCATTATATTTGTGTAAGTGGTTTCTGTCTTTGGTAGGTTTTTTGTATAATTATAAACTATAGGGCGTCAGTATACATGGACGCGCGGCGTAAGCTTAAGAGAGTAGAGATACAAATACGTATATTAACATGAGTGGACGCATGTTCACTGTTAAAATAGTCAATTTGAGGAAAGTGACGTCCGAGTCCAGAATCTTTCGGCCCCATCGGCCGTCTGGTCTGCGAGCAAAGTTTTCTGCCCATTGCCACTTAAGTTTGGCAATTCTTCGGGCTATGTCGGTTACCTTGGTTCTCCTGCGGATCTCTTCATTTCTGATTCGATCATGTAGGGAAACTCCAAGCATAGCCCTCTCCATTGCTCTTTGAGTGACTTTTAGCCTTCTGATAAGGTCCATTGTAAGCGACCACGTTTCAGTGCCATAAGTCATCAGTGGCAACACGCACTGGTCAAAGACTTTCGTCTTGAGACACTGTGGAGGATATTGCTAAAAAAACAACTTTTGTCATTCGAGCTTTTCATAACAATGACATCTATCCATCACTGTAATAAAATACCTACTGTAGATAAGAATGTATCAAAATTAAATAAAGATATTTCCCTGCCATCAGTTTTTTATTGTATTTCAAAATAAAACAGTATTTATAGACATCATTTCCTACATACGTTAACCGCTAAGATGAGGTACTTAATAAAAAATAATCATAATAAAAAATATAAAAATAATAAGTAGTATCGTGAAAGCCGAGAAAGATAAACAAATCAAGTATCTTGACTTGGCTCGCGAGGTTGTCGACATGTGGGATGTGGACTTTGCGATCATTGTGCCGATAGTCGTATCAGCCAATGGCTTAATTGCCAAGAGCCTCGACCAACACCTAAGGAGGCTCTCGTTAGGCAGCTGGGTCAAGAGCTTGATTCAGAAAGCGGTACTCCTGGACACGGCTCGCATTGTCAGGAGGTTCCTCTCTCTGGAGCCCTGACCGCCGGTAGCTTGGACCCTGTTCCCGATACCGGTGGGCTACTATTTTTTATATTTTTAAATGTTTTTGTATTATTTTGTTTTTATAAAAATATTTAAAAATGTAAATTATTTATGTATATAAATGAAATAAAGGAAATAATAAGTAGTATAAAAAATAATCTAACATGAGGTCTGGCAACGTCGCACTGTATACATATACAATGTGTTTGGTCCCGGACTGTACAAACTTTAAGGGAAGGTAGTTTGCTCTATTTTATCAATAAAATTATTCTACATGGGGAGTCGGAACCCAACCCCCCCTGAATGGCAGCCATTTTTGTTTTTTGATCGCATTTTATGAAGCGTGCATACTAAAAGTACTTTAACTTTGGAATTTAATGTCCAATTTTCGTAAAATAAAAACTTTTAATAAGTGAAAAGTGTTAACAATGGGATAAATAACTCAAATATTGACAATAAATGCTGCATCATATTGAAATTAATGCTAAAAGATCAATTTCACGTTAAAATTAACATTGTTTTTTTAGTTTATCAAGGTTATTACAAAATTCACCCCCGAGAACTTTCTTTTTTTATGTACTCGCCTAATAGATGTTTAGTTTACCTAAATAATGATACCAAAAACTCGATTCTATGACAATTGGTTGATGTGTGTATATCGGTCTAGGGATATTTCATACTCAATTAAATTACTCGAAAAGTACTGGCCGCATTGGAATCTTTTATACACCGATTTGTTTGTAATTTATCTCAGACTAATTCCAAATTCAAATTTTTTTAAATTCTTTTGTTTCGGTGGCATAAAAATGTCTTGATGTATAGGAGAGGGAATTTTCATTTGTGCGAAATTTAGAAAACAATACGAATTACGTTTAGTTACAGTTTTTTGTCATTTTTAAACGAAAGATAAAGTTAAAATTGAGGTATTGTAGCCAAGCAACGCCAACATTTGACGAGGGCGGAGATGTTACGAGCTGTGGGAATGCTGGAAGCTGGGTCTGTTCAGCGTAATGTTGCTGAGGCCATAGGGACCCACCAAAATGTAATTGGACACGCTATCGTGCCACAGGTGAAGTAGCGGAGAGGCACCGGGGGCCAAGTCGTATCACTACCCCCAGACAAGACCGATTTTTGCAAATTACTGCGCGAGCTCAAACAAATGCAACGGCGACTCAATTGGTCCAAAGGCTGCGAGTGGAACACCAAGTGCTTGTGAGTGACCAAACTGTAAGAAGGCGACTGCATGAAAGCAATCTACGCTCTCGTAGACCACTCCGGGTCCCACCTTAAGGAGAGGCAATCGTGGACGACGATTAGAATGGTTCGGAACCACGTGGACTGGGGCTGTGAGCAATGGTCCAATGTGCTGTTCACGGATGAATCCAGGTTCGGCTTCCATCCAGATTCACGAAGGACGCGTGTTTGGCGAGTTCCTGGACGATGGAGCCGTCTTCAGAACCCTCAGGAAGTTCACCCATACCAAGGAGGAACAATTATGGTTTGGGCAGGAATTCGTCTTGGAGGACGGACGGATCTCGTTTGGGTGCGGGGCAATATGACGGCAGAACGATACGTCCAACAGGTGCTGGGGCCCGTAATCTTGCCCCACAGAACACAAATGGGGCAAGATTTCCTGCTCATGCACGACAATGCCCGGGCACACACGGCGAGAACGGTAGCAGCTTGGTTACATACACACAATGTTAGGGTCTTAGACTGGCCTGCTCAATCGCCAGATCTAAATCCCATTGAGCATGCGTGGGATATGCTGCAAAGAAGAGCTCTGAAGGAAGTTCCTGAAAATCTGGCTACAGAAGATCAACTTTTTGCGCACCTCAGAAGGACATGGGACAATATTCCGCAGCAAGACATTGACAACCTTGTTCTGAGCATGCCGAATCGTTGCCGATGTGTTATGAACATCATGGGCGCTTTCTCAGACTACTAACTTCCAGTTTGTATACACAAATAAAATGTTTTTTTTTCAGTTTTTACTCATAAATTAAAAGTTAATTCATATACGGTTTCCGTCTATGCTTATTTTTTTTTCCATAAAATCCTGAAATTTTAATCGAAGTACCTTAACCATTATTAAAAAATGGTAGAATATTAAATTACGTATCTTTTAAATATACAAGGTGTCCCTCGGAACCTGTACCAGCGAAGGTTTGTGGTCAGGGGACACCAATACCCATCGATTGAACCCCCATGTATGTTCCGCGATATTTTGTAGTTTCCGAGAAATGATTTTTTTTGTAATATATTCAGATTTTTTTACATTGCAGGCGGTCTTTTTCTGGGTGGTGTTTCTTTGATATTTTTTTTGTCAGTATTATGGCTAGAATGTGTGTTCACCTGTTACAAAACAAAAACCCAAATTCTAACTACTAGAAGCTCAGAATTTGTTCACAAGATTAAAGTTTATGTTTGAGACAAATTTTCACTTGACTTCAACTTGAAAAAAAAAAATACTTACACCCGACTGAATGACATGTAAATAGTTTTAAAAACTTTATGGGTTCCTTAGCTCTCAAAATAACATAAAAAAATTGGTACTTCATACATTATTACGCGAAAACGGAGTTCAAAGTTGATACAGTCAAAAATAATGAAAGGGCCTTGCCCAATTTTGGTGCCTTTTTTTTTTTGATCGCACACTAACGCCACCTTGGTAGATGTGTAGAGTACTTCCATACAAACAATAGTTACTACGACAGCTCAGCTCTAAAGTACATCCATCTCGAGTTATTCGCCCTAATCTGTACGCGGATTTAATTAGGAAAACTGAAAATATTAATTACTTTTAATGGTCTTATACTATTTATTTCATAGTACAAACTTGAATGGACTCAAGTTGCATCATATTGGAGTAAGTGGCATAGTGTGACATCAAGTTACACTTCACCGTAACAATGTCATGAGTATTTTATTTACAAAACTGAATATATTTGTGCTTCTTACGCCCGTATCTTGTCTATTTTCTAGTTTAAACACTATCTGGATGCAAGTTACGTCACGTTGACGTAAGTGGCATAGTGTGACATCAAGTCACACTTCACTATAGCACAACACATAACGTAAATTAAATTATTAGCCATATATCAGCTAGCACACGCCAATATACCAACCAAAAACATCGAGACTTATACTCAAGCAGAAATAAAAACAAAACATAAACAGCACCCTAATTGGGGAGCTGCCGCCCCAGCGTAATTGGGGGGCTGAACTTAATGTCGTCGTCGCATTCACCACTAAACTTGTGATCCACACCACTCATCGCTAGCCGTTTTTACTACCGCTTGCAGCGAATTCATCGTGGCCTAAGGACCTAATGAAGATATAACCTTGTGAAGATTCTCAACCCTCACGTTTTTCGTTATAGAGCTACAAATAGTATTTAAACTGTGAAAAAAAACAAGAGAGGACTGTTTTGTATTTTCAGCCAGTCCATCCAACGTTAAAAAGTAGGTTGGAGTCTCATTTTTCCTACAAAATGTATGGGAACAGTATTTTTCCGATTTCCGACTTTTCTAGTACTCAAACTTCAGTTGGTCCAATAGTTTTCTGATTCTTATATGAAACAGTATCGATTGGCATCATACAGAGTTTTTGTGTGACAACTGCCATTTATCTTGCAATTTTTTCAAAATCTGTAAATGCAGATCAAAATATGTCTTATCTCTAAAAGTTATGGACAGTCTCCTAAGACCATTTTCTTGTAGAAACAGCGGTTAAGGTGCCTGCCTTAACATGGGGCAACAAGTCCCATCTTAAAAATCTACCCTAATACCAATAACAATACTAATATTGACAGCTAAGCATTCAAAATGCTTTTTCGATCGCTTCAGTAGGGTACCCATTTTCAATAAAAATGCGACCGGGGGGGCTAGCGTCCTCAATGATAAACAAGGCCGTGAAAAAACTCATTTTTTATTTTTTATTGGAAATAATAGTCGTAACATTGCTATGGTAAAGTGTGACTTGATGTCACACTGTGCCACTTACGCCAACGTGACGTAACTTGAGTAGACCAAAGTAACCAGATAGTGTTTAACCCTTCCGCTCTATAAAATAGACAAGATACGGGCGTAAGTAGCACGAATATATTCAGTTTTGTTAATAAAATACTTATGACATTGTTACGGTGAAGTGTAACTTGATGTCACACTATGCCACTTACTCCAATATGATGCAACTTGAGTCCATTCGAGTTAGTACTATGAAATAAATAGTATAAGACCATTAAAAGTAGGGTTTCGGGCACAGGCAGGTGGATAGGGTTCAGGGAACTGGTAATGTAGAAAAGAGACAACAAAAAATATGATGAAACCACAGCCTACTCTTCTCTCAGTCCGATTTTGCCTTTTCGTCATCGTCAGTATTTTGTCGCTGCTTGCTGCACCCTATCCACTTACTAATGGGGAAGGCAACTGTCAAAATGGCGCTGTCGTAGCTAGTCCCCAAAACATTCTAAGAATACAGGGCGTGACGTGGTTTTATTTTATGTTTGTAAAAATTACGCTTTCTTGTGTTCCCAAATACTTCGGAATTGGAGTCCAACATTTTCACATTTTTGCGATATGAAGAATAATTAGGAATATTAGTTAAAATAGCGTATTCACTTAAAATTTTACTCGCCAGTACCAGTTTTGAAGTGAAAACTGCTTTAGGCGCGTTGAGCACTTTTTGGGTGAACAAAAATCATGGAACTCGCGTCATCGTCACCGAACGCTTTCCGTAATTATTCTCTATATCGATCGCAAAAATGTGATAATAGTCGTTTTAAATGCTGAATGAATGAATGTTAGATAATTACATAATTTTACTCGCAAGTACCTAGTTATTTTTTTACTTTAGTCTAACAAAACACAATTTAGGTGAATGAGGGCACAAATTAGGGTTTCAGGAGCTGGTAAAAAAGAAAGAAAAAGAAAGAAACAAAACGCACATTACAACAAAATGGTGTAAAATACAAAGTACCCAAAAGCCTCGTATTCAAGCAGTAGAAGTTTGACAATTTCATCTATTGCTTGATGTCAGGGCCAGGAACAAAGACAATTTGCATTGCGTAATCAGTGCGTAATGGGGAAGGTCCGGCAAAGCTAATTGTAGATGGCGTGATCATAGCTAGGTCCCTACATAGATAATAAAATTGACATAAATTGGACATTTAGTTCATTCATGCAATTCTATGTTCATTCATGAGTTTGCTTTTATTTCATTAATTCGTTGTTTTCGGTGATTTCAATATTAAAATAAATTATTTGACATAGAAAGTGTCAGAATTTAACACTTTAGATAATATGTCCACGTAATTACTTTCTTCAAAATGTTTCCGAAATAACCTATAAATCTGTGTAATTAAAAAAAATCTTCACGGATAGCTTTAAGGAACAATCTTTTAATTTTAGAGTCTTTCGACAAAATTATGAATATTAGATAAAATTGCGTAATAACTTAAAATTTTACTCGCAAGTACAATTTTTTTTACCAAAGACTGACAAAACACAATTTAAGTGAATGAAATAGGGTTTCGGGCACAGGCAGGTGGATAGGGTTCAGGGAACTGGTAGTGTAGAAAAGAGACAACAAAAAATATGATGAAACCATAGCCTACTCTTCTCTCAGTCCGATTTTGCCTTTTCGTCAAAACAGGCTAAGAATACAGGGCGTGACGTGGTTTTATTTTATTTTTGTAAAAATTACGCTTTCTTGCGTTCCCAAATACTTAGGAATTGGAGTCCAACATTTATTATTCTTTGTATCATTCGCAAACTTCTTGAAATAAATTTCATTATTTTTGACTGTATCAACTTTGAACTCCGTTTTCGCGTAATAATGTCTTATAAAGTACCAAGTTTTTTATGTTATTTTGAGAGCTAAGGAACCCATAAAGTTTTTAAAATTATTTACATGTCATTCAGTCAGGTGTAAGTATTTTTTTTTTTCAAGTTGAAGTCAAGTGAAAATGTGTCTCAAACATAAACTTTAATCTTGTGAACAAATTCTGAGCTTCTAGTAGTTAGAATTTCGGTTTTTGTTTTGTAATAGGTGAACACACATTCTAGTCATAATACTGACAAAAAAAAATATCAAAGAAACACCACCCAGAAAAAGTTAGAGCCAAAACCGCCTACAATGTAAAAAAATCTAAAAATATTACAAAAAAAATCATTTCTCGGAAACTAAAAAATATCGCGGAACATACATGGGGGTTCAATCGATGGGTATTGGTGTCCCCTGATCACAGACCTTCGCTGGTACAGGTTGCGAGGGACACCCTGTATACATGTCATAATAAATAATTAACACATATTTACAATAGTATTGTTTTTCCTTTTAACACCCATATCTCAATTCGGACTGAGTTTATGATATAAGACCCCTGACAATAATTTATTTGTTATTTTATTCTGCATCATTTTTTTCATATCCTATCGACAGCCGTCAAAAAAAACAAAAGGCACCACTTTTACGCAATGGCCTTTGTTTTCTTTCTGTGAGATATGATTAAACTAATATTAACTAAAGGAGTAACTGACCAAATATGCTGAAGCCTTTAAGGTGCAACTAGTCGCGGGCTCGAACTCAATGGTGGGCCTGGCCAAAAACCACACTGTCTCACCTGGCATCGTGTCCGACAGAGATAGTATCAGTGATGAGCAGTTAGAAGCTGATCTACATGGACAACGTATAGTTCACACGTACAGAAACACCGTACCGACCAATTTTAGTAAAACGAGCGCGTCAAAAATTACGAAAAGGCCTTTGGAAAAAAGGTTTTTCTGAAATAACCACTGCATAAATCAATTACAAATAAAATTTATTGAAATTTTCGTAAATTTTTCTGTGTCGGTACGGATTTTGTTTTCGAGATTTCACACTTCTTGTATTACTTATTTACGCCCAAAGTTGCGTTAAAATTAGCAAGAAAAACGAATCTTTGTTGGCTCATAACTTTTTAATGGCTTTTTATTTTACTATTCTGCTTCCGTACAGACAATTTTAATAATGAGACCTAACGATATCATGTTTAACTTTGAATGTACGATGTCAAATAGTGGAGTAAAACCCCTCCGAATTTTGTATGGAAAAAATATCAAATTGTTTCACCAAGTTTATTTAAGAGGATTTTATGGTCCACCTTATCGAATGCACTGCTGAAATCAGTGTAGATTGAATCGACTTGAGCACGAGAGTCCATCAATTTACTTACTTCATGAAACTTCGTTTCGAGTTAACAAAAGACACCTTTGGAAGGTGTCTTTTGTTAACTCGAAACGGTCTGGTTTAGGAATTCGAATTTTAACAGTTATATGCGATTTACCACTTCACTACGTTGGCACTTTGTTTTTTTGGACAAACGAGAGTATTTATTGTATGTCAGAGCTAACGAATACACGTTTGACTTACCTACAACCTTGTAGCGAGAGAATGGTGTTTATACTGAGCGATTTCCGTTTTGCGTGGATGTGACAGAAATTTTCCCCCAAATTGTTTATTTATGTGTTTGTGTTCTTTCTTAACGTCATGTTTACCGCCAATTAAATGTATTTTCTTTCTTTTTTGGGGTCCGAAATCAACAAGGAACCCTTATAGTTGTGCCATGTCCGTCTGTCTGTCCGACTGTTTGTCTGACTGTCTGTCTGTCCGCGGCTTAGCTCCAAGACTTGGCATGGATATACGTATTAATTACGCTGGCAAAGATGTAAAATAAAATTATGAAAAATAAAATAGCGTACCTAGTAGGAGTGTGGAGTACACGTAAAGTGGGGTTTTTTTCTCGTCTGTCCCATGGTGTGGGGTTTCGTTGGAAAGGTCGTTCAAAAATATTGTGAGTGTGTGTTTTGGATTCAGCGTTCCGTTTGCAAAATATTAGTTTTAAGGTGCTATTTTTGTTATCAACCCTTGCCAGTTAAATGGTTGGTTTTAGATGATAATATGTAAAAAAAAATCACGGCAGTAGTATATCTACCGATTATAAAGGACATCTATCCCACCTAAATAGGTTCTACAAGTTAACGAGAAATAATCGATCTATTCGAATATTTAACCACTCTATGGAATGCAATTTCAAAAATCCTTCCTTAGTGCTCATTTTCGTTACAGAAACTCTTGTGCAAAATACCGTGTTTCTTTGACCCGCGGTTTAGGCTGTTCGTTTTTTGTCAGTGATTTAAAGGTTTTTACTAAGTATGAACGTGCTTTATGGCATGCGATTATTGATCTTGAACTTTCCAGAAACTTGCACCGTGTAAATAGAACTTTAAGCTACTACTTACAGCGCAAAAAATCCTTTAAATACCAAATTTGTGCCGGTACCCACAAGTGTGCCAATTCCACCTGTAAGATAATATATTATTGTATTAAGTTAGGTACAAAGAAAGAACACAGCAGTATAGTTTTAAATGACACGATTAAAAAAAATTGGTACAGATTGTGGTATGTTATAGCTGAATATATTAATAAATAATTATGATGTTCCGACTCCTGAACGTTGGACCACTATTTACGCCACAACCTGTATAAAGCAGTTCATGCTAAACCGTGCGGAGTCAATGTCACGTCAAGAGTTTTGGTCCGGGGCAAATCGAGCAGTTATGGATTGGCTGGCCCCCGCAACAGTATAGCTTAAATCATCCCTTATCTGTCTACAATCGAGGGGCTTCTTTTGCTATAAATAAGACAAATAATTGTATTGCTTACCGCAAGTTGCTGAAAACGTAGTTGCACAAAAATAACACGATGTTACAGCACTTGCACGTTGATCACCGGCAATTGAAGTCTCATATAAAACAATTACACCTTGCTATAAATAAATGAAAATTAGTTAAATTTAGACATAAATTTGAGTAAAAAAATTGCATGACTAGAGTTATTATAAATAAAAACTATTTACAAAAAAAAACAGACTCCCAAAAAAAACACTACAAAGTGAAAAATAACTTTAATTTCGGAAGTCGATGTCTTTCGTTTTGAATTTTCGTTTTTTCCACCGACTTCCGAAATTAAAGTTATTTTTCAATTTTTAGTTGTGGTAACTACCCCACACAAATTCGAATACCACTACCAGCACCCTAATCACGTAATGCACGATCAATTTTAAATTGAAACCAATTGAATAACATTGCCAGTCCATTGCTTCATAAGTTCGACAAAAAAAATTGAGCAGATGTTTTTTGTCGACGGCAACACGCGTTGAAAGTTCCGGCTAGTTTTGACAAAACGCACATGAGATTGCAATAGCGAGATGATTTATGATGAGATGAGCGGCCAACTAGTTCCGCGCGC
Source organism: Conistra vaccinii (assembly GCA_948150665.1). Classification (NCBI taxonomy): domain Eukaryota; kingdom Metazoa; phylum Arthropoda; class Insecta; order Lepidoptera; family Noctuidae; genus Conistra; species Conistra vaccinii. Next base: position 15,312,375 of record OX411323.1, read on the forward strand.
ACTATACTTTAATAGAAGCATTTTCAATAAAAAGCTTCAGTAAACCAACAATATTGTGGGGCCCTTAATAGATAATGACTGAAAATAGAATTGGCAATTGTTGAAATAATTTAAAAACTGAACCTGATTGCTGTTGGTTACTTAAAGGTTTTGTTCAAAATGCGCACTTCTGTGCCTTATACAATCCCTTACTCTTCTTCTAACTTCTGTCTTGGTAACTACTCTAGAAGTATTTGTTCTATGTTCCGCTGCAGTATTAATCTTTGCCATAATACTTCCACCTTAGGCACCGGTATTGAGTAAACAAGGCTTTTCATATGACCCCAAACATAAGAATCTAGAGGAGTAAGGTCAGGTGACCTGGCAGGCCATGGTAAGGGGTCTCCTCTGCCAATCCAATGATTTTGGAAATTATTTTTTTGGAATTTGGCGCCAGAGTAACTTCTATTCAGTTTAAAAAGAGCTGATGATGAAATGTATTACACATGGCTATTGGAAGAGGGTAACAAAATGGGCATCATCCTTTACAATATGTATGTTAAGCCTCTTTAAAATAAAGAGAAGAAAAATGACCAAGAAAACTTATCTGATAAATATAAAAACTCCAAAGCCACAACTTGTGACCTGGTCATGATGACCTAGGTATCTAACGTGCAATGGACTGCTGGCAGGTTAGAAAGTAGTGGGATGGCATAAACCAGTTGTTTAATTCGATTATCACACATTTTTTTAATAATTCAACAATTTGCAAATTCGACCTTTGCCAGCATTATCGACTGTTTCATCGACACCTCTATATTTTTTTAATTTTTGTACCTCGTTAGATAGCTGATTAAATGAAGACGTGTTCCCCGTAATTTGTACGCTTAAAGCCTCAGTAAAATTTTGAGATAACTGGTGTCAAAGTTCATGTACGTAGATAATTTTTGAAAATGGTTATTATACTTCTTCCTCTAACTTTTAAGTATTTGATGGTTTAGAAAATTTGGTTACATCGAAATGTTTGTTGAAGTAATAAGTATCCAATGAAAAAGTAATAAAGACCATTCAATTTAAGAGATTGGAGAAAAATGATATTTAGTGACGAATTATGGGAAATTTTCAAAAATTCTTAAAATTTGTATTTTCTCGAATCCCATGGATTTTCGCCTAGGCTTTATGGGATGCTTAATTGTTGCAAATGGGTCACACTTTTACGTCCTGGAAGGAATACGTCTAATTACAAGTCACTCTGTATAAAATATTGAATGGTCTTGTCTAAGTAATTGCAATGATATTTTTCCTAACATGTCTGTAAAACAAGTAGATAGATACATTTTATATGCAAAGGTAATCCTATCTACTTAATTAGATACTTAAATATTAATAAAAATTCAAGTCCTACTTTAGTGTGTTTTATTGCCAATCCAATTCTATATTTTTTTGCAAAGTCGCTATTCAGAAATATCTGTATACGACGAGCTCTTCGCTATCGTGGCCTGCCTGTGACGATGATGGAAAGGTCTAGCCGGAGACTATTACCAATATATACAGCATGTTAAGTAACAGAGGGCATTCCCGTTAACCCGCAATAGTATAGCGTCCATACATGCTAGAAAAAATATTAAAATCGATAAAAAAAACTTTTTTTTTTTTTATCATAAAATATTCACAAAAAATATTATGTACGTTTGCCCAGCACGGCCCTCCAAAATTTGAGTATAAGGTGTGCACCAATGCAATGTACTCGCCTCTAGGAGTATACGTACCGGTTTCTTTTTCAATGTACCTCTGTACTTTTGAAGAAATATGCAAAAAAGGGGGCCGTGCCAGCCAAACGTTTTCAGCACGGCCCTCGTGTAACTTGAAAAATATATAACGTATTTAAAAAAAACTTATACTCAAGGAATGTACCCTATTATCACGTTATATGTACCGCAACAGATATTGTAAATTCGTAATAACAAATAATAATATGTCGTGGATGGACGGCGCCACAGTACAGTGGACAGCGCCATCTAACAATTTGATTCGTAAACGAATAATCATGTGTTCGGAAACGCAAGCGCGCACTACCGCTTGGACACGATCGTCGGTAGAGGGGATGCAGCGATGACTGGCGGGGAGACCGAGTGTGGCGACAGTCTACAGTGGACAGTCGAGCTCGGACAGTCTTGGCAAACGCTCAGTACCAACGCACGTGTTTGTTTTCGACGCACGCGTTTATTTCGTTCGTTACAGTTTGTTCAAGTTATTTTAAGTTCGAATTATCGTTTCGTTCGAGTACCCACTATAGTGCCCACACCTAAACTATGTCGGGTTGTGAAGAAGACCCGATGTCTCGCAGCTCGGCCACCCAAGTGATCCGACATCAGAAGTGGGATCCACTCGAACTGAAGAAAATAACCAAATTTTAAAAACATCAAACACTTAAAAGTTAGAGGAAGATGATGACTAATAATTCAAAAATTATTCACGTACATGAACTTTGACACCGGTTATCTCAAAATTTTACTAAGGCAATAAGCGTACAAATTACGGGAAAGACATCTTCATTTAATCAGCTATCTAATGAAGTACAAAAGTTCAAAAAATATTTAGAGGAGCCAATTAAACAGTCGATAATGCTGGCAAAGGTCAAAAGACATGTCCAGTTTCTGCTCTTTGGTCGTGGTCTGAATCGAAAATGTTCAAGATTTAAGATTTTACAATAAGAAAAAAAAAATAGATTTAAATTATTATGGATTTATAAATTCAGTATAACTTGCGTAGCATAATTCTCAAATAAATAATACTCAATATTACCTATAGCTTCCACCCTGCCATTTTTAATGGGAAGTACTAAAAATGTTTTTGACGTTCCATTTTATCCCATATTTACCTTTAAAAAGTGTGAACAATAACTACAACCCGCTTATTTTAGATCAAAGGAATGTATGCAATTGTTGTAATGTAATTGCTTATAAAATACGACATTATTACTCACATATTTTTGTGTACACATCAAACGTGTTCAAAAAAAAAAAACTTAAGGCTAGGTTTTCCGGGCCTATACGCCTTTGAAACACTACCTCCGCCTCCCCCAATTGCAGAGCGACGTATATATTTACGATAAGTTGTCAAACATTTCGCGGAAAATCCATGCCACAGCATAAAATATTTGCAGTTGACCAACTGAACTTGTTTTTTAGTTATTTTTTTTCCTTAGGTTTCGTTGTTTGGTGGTTTTTTTCCATTATGAAAGAAAATTGGCTTTTTGAAAGAAAATGGCATAACGAATGGGATAGATCCCTCAAAACTGGATAGACGAGCGATGGAAATGACGATCAGGAAAGATGGAAGGAGTGTTCGTCATGTAAAAACTCAACATAAATATAACATCACGCCAGTGATTCTCGAAGGATTTGGGCGAGGCGACCCTATAGTACAACACATTTTGCCAGTTAGGTCATGTCGTTTTTAATATAATGTATTTTAATATATTTTCAGGATATGGCAAAAATATATGCATGTCAAGCCTGCTGGGTTGGAGTGAATCGACACCTGATTCATGACTCATCAAAGGTATTACAAGTTGTTACATCCGTGGAATATGGGTCATCAACACAGCTGCCGCCGCCACCACTGTCTACAACCAACACCGGTTGTTGCTGTCATGTCGATAATAATAATATGGTATCTTGGCTGGGCAAGGCATCAAGATAAACTGCTAGCACCAGCGTCATTTATGGACAATCAAATCCAAAAAATCCAAAAAATTCACTGTCTTTTAGAAGACTGAATTTTTTAACATTTTATTTAAGTATGTACCGACGATAAAAGAATTTGGCAATAATTACATAGTTCTTTTTTTATCCCCATTCAATACCAACAAGCAGGTAAAGATAAATAATATGATGGGTATTGAAATTGAAGATAGAAAAATGTAGGTACGTACCTAACTAAAGATGATAAAAATATCATTTTATGTGTATTTATGTGTTCACTAAAAAATACTTTGTGATATACAATTATAATAGGTGCACACAAAGAGAAATATTTAAAAAATACTGCAAGATCTGATCTCAGACCAACAAAATAAATCTTTCTCTAACCTCACAAAGGCATGCCACCTAGGCAATCGTTCATTGTGCCACCAGACATATCCTTTGCAAATTGTTGAAATATTAAAAAAATTGTTTGAAATCGAATTAAATAACTGGTTTATGCCATCCCACTACTTTCTAACCTACCAGCAGCCCATTGCACGTTAGACACCCAGTTCATCATGACCAGCTATCTAATTACGCAACACATTTTCGTAAACGATTCCGATTAATTTGTTTCATTTTGACAATTCAACAATATTCATTGCGTTATTTACGTGGCTGAGCAGAATTTATTTTCAAACTTTTGAAGCAATGGATTAGCAATCTGTTTCAAAACGATTCAGATTCTGATTGCAGGTCACAAGTTGCGGAATGGCTTTGAAGTTTGGGCTCATAGTCGATACTGCCCAAAAAGATAGAATTGGCAATTGTTGAAATAATTTAAATCCTGAACCTGATTGCTGTTGGTCACTTAAAGGTTTTGTTTAAATGGGCACCTCTGTGCCTTATACAAGCCCTTACTCTTCTTCTAACATATGTCTTGGTAACTCTTGAAGTGAAAGGAGAACATTCACGGTCCATACATTTTTGGGCTAAATGTGAAAATGCCGGCCAAACAAAAAAAAACTTATATTCCGTTAGAACACTTCACTTTTCACTATGGGACCAAATCTGTAGGGCCAATCCCTGCGCTGTTATACGTCTTTGTAAAATACTGTTTTCAGTATGTTTTAGTTAAGAGAATAACAGTAATCTAATTATAATAATAGCTTTTTATGGCAGTAAGCATTACAGTCATCATCTTTTATTGTGAAACTAAGGTTCTAGGGTTATTCTCCACACAACTACAGTATACATGCGAAATAAAGTTTTTTTTTATAGTACTTGTACTACTTAGTCTAAGCTGATTGAAATAGGTATCACTAGTATTAACTGGTTTTATGTCCATAAAACGCCACAGGCATGGAACAGAGGTGTGGTGCTACTCTTCTTTAAAAAGGGCGACAATGCCCTGCTTAAGAACTATAGGCCCATCACACTTCTGACCCATATCTACAAGCTGTTTTCAAGAGTCATCACGAACCGTCTCGCGCGCAGGTCAGATGTATTCCAGCCTGCCGAACAAGCCGAATTCCGTAAAGGCTTTAGCACCGTGGACCACATAGGTACATACGCTGCGGCAGGTTATACAGAAGACCGAAGAGTACGAGTATAACCTGCCTCTCTGCTTAGCGTTTGTGGATTACGAGAAAGCCTTCGATTCGATCGAGACATGGGCTGTACTGCAGTCTCTTCAACGGTGCCAGATTGACTATTGGTACATCGAGGTGTTAAAGTGCCTATACGAAAACGCCACTATGTCAGTCCGACTCGACGACTAGACCTCGAAACCTATCCTTCTGCAGCGAGGTGTGAGACAAGGAGACGTTATCTCTCCGAAACTGTGCACCGCTGCACTGGAGGATGACTTCAAGGTTTTAGACAGGAAAGAACTAGGCATCATCATCAATGGCGAGTATATCACAAACTTTCGGTTTGCCGACGATATAGTTATCATGGCTGAGACCATGGAGGACCTCAGTACACTGCTCGATGACCTCAGTAGAGCCTCCAAAAGAGTGGGTCTTAAAATAAACATTGACAAGACAAAGGTCATGTCAAATGCCATGTGTAACACCCACTATCATAGGTCCAACTTCGAGAAAGAGGTCAAGCGTCGAATCCGACTCGGCTGGGCAGCGTTCGGGAAGCTACGATGACGATCCCAGATACCAATCTGGGACGAGAAGATATTGCATAGCTTCGTATTTGCGTACTAGTAGTCTTGAGACGAAAGTCTTTGACCAGTGCGTGTTGCCAGTGAAGATGGCACTGAAACGTGGTCGCTCACAATGGACCTTATCAGAAGGCTAAAAGTCACCCAAAGAGCATGAAGAGGACTATGCTTGGAGTTTCCCTACGTGATCGAATCAGAAATGAAGAGATCCACAGAAGAACCAAGGTAACCGACATAGCCCGAAGAATTGCTAAACTTAAGTGCCAATAGGCAGGACACATTGCTCACAGACCAGATGGCCGATGGGGCCGAAAGATTCTGGAGTGGTGACCGCGTACCGGAAGACGTAGCGTTGGAAGGCCTCCCACAAGATGGACCGATGACCTAGTAAAGGCCGCAGGAATCCACTGGATGCGGGAAGCACAGAATCGATCGAAGTGGCGGGGCTTGAGGGAGGTCTATGTTATAATTTATATCAAAAAGTATCTCCTACCCACAAGTAATGTGTGAATGTGAATGTGAAGAGTTCTATTATATTATCTATGGTTCTGTCTTTGGTCTGTACTACATGTGAAGGTATAAAAAATAAAGTTAGACTGCACTGAATAACCGACGCGTTTCACTTTAGGTTATGGGCCATCCCAGATTTTCCAAGTTTCTCCAGTTATTTTAGATACGGTCGTGTTGTGCAAGATGTCAATGAACTATTTAGCCAGTGTGCCTAAGTTAAAAGGCAGGGAAAACTATGATGAGTGGACATTTGCAGTTGAAAATTTACTCGTGTTGGAAGGCATGTTACATTGTGCGAAGCCAGTGGTCGGAAAAGAAATCAAACCCGAAGATGATGCAAAGACGCGGGCCAAATTATCTCTAACCATTGATCCAGCTTTGTATGTGCATATCAAGAGGACGACGACCTCGAAGGAGTTGTGGGATAAACTTAAATCATTGTTTGATGACTCAGGATTTTCGAGGAAGATATCGTTATTGCGTCACTTGATTTCAATAAGACGAGAAAATTGCGAGAATATGACCACCTATGTGACTCAAATTGTGGAAACATCGCAAAGATTGGGTGGAACTGGTTTTGAAATAACAGATCAGTGGATTGGATCCTTGATGTTAGCAGGATTACCAGACAGATTTTCACCGATGATAATGGCCATCGAACATTCTGGAATTTCAATCACAGCTGACGTCATCAAGACAAAGTTGATGGATTCGGAACCGTTAGAGATAGCATCAATGACGTCCATTGAAACGCAGAATTCTGAATCGGCGTTTGCTTCTAAATGGTCGAAACAAAAACATGGCAACACCAATCAGGGCGGGGCGTCAATGTCAAATGTCAAAGTGACAGGAGTAAATAAAAATATAACCTGTTACAAATGCAAAACACCGGGTCATTATCGAAGTCAGTGTCCAATGTTGGTTAAAAAATCAAGCAAAAATAAGCCCTTAAATGCGTTTAGCGCTGTTTTCCTGAGTGCTAAATACGGTAAAGACGAGTGGTACGTGGATTCGGGAGCCAGCTCTCACATGACGGCTATTGAAAGTTGGTTGCAAAATGTATCGAGTTATTACCCGAGATTATGATAGCCAATCAAGAAAAACTTCAAGTCTCGTGCAAAGGCAATGTTAGTATATCAACACAGCAAGGTTATGATATAACAATTAAGGATGTTTTGTGCGTTCCAAGCCTGACAACAAACTTATTGTCAGTGAGTCAACTAATCAAGAATAACAACAGTGTTTCTTTCTCAGACAGTCAATGTTGCATATACAATGCGAAGAAAGAACTGGTAGCTGTTGCTAACTTGACTGACGGTGTGTACAAGTTAGATATATGTGCTATACCAGTGACAAAATGTTTACTTGCCAGAGATGATGCTTTGCTGTGGCATAGGAGGTTAGGACACATAAACACGAATGACTTGAATAAAATGAAGAATGGCGCCGTGGAAGGTATTAGCTATGAAGGTAGTTATGAAGTGACAAAATCTAATTGTGTGATTTGTTGTGAGGGGAAACAGTCACGTCTGCCGTTCTCCACAGGCACAAGAGCAACAAAAGTGCTTGAAATTGTGCATGCTGATGTTTGCGGGCCAATGGAAACTAAATCTATAGGATTGGCTAGGTACTTCCTACTCTTTGTAGATGACTATAGCCGCATGTCATTTGTGTATTTTATGAAAGAGAAGAGTGAGGTGTTCAAACATTTTAGAGAATTCAAATCAATGGTGGAGACACAGAAAAATGCCAATATGAAGGTCTTGCGGACTGATAACGGTGGAAAGTTTTGTTCGAAAATGATGGAAGATTTTTTGAAAGCATCTGGCATTTTACACCAAAAGACAAACCCCTACACACCAGAACAAAATGGTATGTCCGAGCGAAACAATAGAACAATTGTTGAAAGGGCAAGATGTTTGTTGTTCGATGCTAAGTTACAGAAGGGATTTTGGGCAGAGGCAGTATCCACAGCCGTCTACTTGAAAAACCGTTCTATAGCATCAGGTCTGAATGACAAAACACCATATGAGATGTGGCATGGCAAGAAACCCAAGATGAGCCATATACGAATCTACGGTAGTCCAGTAATGGTGCACGTTCCTAAAGAGAAGAGGACCAAATGGGACAAGAAAGCTCGGCAGCACATTCTTGTTGGTTACTCGGAGCATGTAAAGGGCTACAGAGTTTATGATCCAGTCAAAAACCAAGTCACTTCTAGCCGAGATGTAGTGGTGATGGAAGGAGCTGTGGTGTCAGGAGGATCATCTGCATCCAATGAAGCGACATGGTGCATGGAAGAAGTGATCCCTGTTCCTGAAGAAGATGAATCGTTCAGTGGGGGAACGTAGCAGTGATGAACGATCTGAATCGGATACTCAGGACAGTGAGTCATCGCAGCAAACATTCTTTGAGGCTGAGGCAGATGAGACCTATGTTCCCAAAAGTCCAAGTCAGCAGTCCAATCAGAACGCCAGAACCAGACTCTGAGATCTTCAACAGACCAAAGAGGGAGCGGCGGAAGCCTGACAGGTACAGTCCGACAGGCTTGTTGGTCACTGCAGATCCTGAACTGACGGTGACGGAGGCATTGAGCAGTCCCGAGAGCATGCAATGGAGAAAGGCGATGGATGAAGAGTTGGAGTCATTCCGAAAGAATGAAGTGTTCGAGCTGGTTGATGTCCCAAAAAGAGCTACAATAGTACAGTGTCGGTGGGTGCTAAAGAAAAAACTAAAAACTGATAGTGAAGTGCAATATCGTGCGCGATTAGTTGCAAAAGGTTTTACACAAAAACGCGGAGTGGACTATGATGAGACATTTTCACCGGTTGTGCGGCACTCAACACTTAGATTATTGTTTGCACTAAGTGTAAAACTAGGCCTGGACATTACTCAGTTAGATGTTAAAACTGCATATCTAAATGGTTACTTGAAAGAGGATATTTACATGTGTGTACCTGAAGGTTTTGCATCCCAAATGGGCAAGAAAGTTCTTAAACTCAAAAAGGCAGTGTATGGATTAAAACAATCCGCCTTAGCTTGGTATGAGAGAGTTAGGGATGTACTTTGTAAAAATAATTTTAAAAACTGCATGCAAGAGCCATGTTTATTTACAAAGATGAGTGGAGATGTCAAAGTCATAATAGCATTGTATGTAGATGATTTTTTTATTTTTTTCTAACAGTTTGAATGAAACTGAGAAGGTAAAATGTATTTTAAAATCTGAATTTGAAATTAAAGATTTTGGCCAGGTTAGGCAATATCTAGGAATGAATATTCATGTACACAAAAGCTGTAATAACTATGAGATAACAGTTGACCAACAACAGTATATAGAAGAGTTATTGCAGGTATTTGAAATGACAGATTGTAAAACAGCTGATACACCTATAGAGAACAATTTAAATGTAACTAAGGCAGAAAAATGTACATCAGGAATAATTGGCTATCAAAAACTCATAAGTTGTCTTATGTATCTTGCTGTCATGACAAGACCGGATATAGCCTATTCAGTCAGTTATTTAAGCCAGTTTAATACTAGCTACAGTGTTGAACATTGGAACTATGCTAAAAGGGTACTGAAATACTTAAAGAAAACTAAGATGTATTGTTTAAAGTTTAGTAGTCAAGGAGAGAAATTGCAAGGCTTTGTAGATGCTGACTGGGCCAGTGATATTTTGGATAGAAAATCATACACTGGATTTTGCTTTGTAATGGCAGGCTCAGCTATTTCATGGCAGAGCAGAAAGCAGAGGATTACTGCTCTCTCGAGCACCGAGGCCGAATATGTTGCGCTCTCTGAAGCTTGTAGGGAAGCAATATATCTAAGAGAACTATTGTATGAGCTGACTGGATCCTTAGTAGCAATTAGTTTGAATTGTGACAATCAAAGTGCTTTGAAGATGGCCACTAATCATCAATGCCACAATAGGTCAAAGCACATTGATGTTAAACATCATTTTGTAAGAGAGATAATCAAAAGTGGAAAGGTAGATATCAGTTATTTACCTACAAATCTAATGCCAGCAGATTTGTTGACCAAGGGTCTAGGTAGTATTAAACACTACAAATTTATGGAAAACTTAGGTATTGTTAAATTGTAATGTAACTTTGTAAGTTATTTTTGTTGTATGGTAGTTACTTTATTTTGATTAGTGGGAGTGTTATAATTTATATCAAAAAGTATCTCCTACCCACAAGTAATGTGTGAATGTGAATGTGAAGAGTTCTATTATATTATTATTATCTATGGTTCTGTCTTTGGTCTGTACTACATGTGAAGGTATAAAAAATAAAGTTAGTCTGCACTGAATAACCGACGCGTTTCACTTTAGTCTATGTCCAGCAGTGGACGTCTTTCGGCTGATATGATGAAATAGACCTAAAACCAGTTAATACTAGTGATAACTATTTTAATCAGCTAATAATAGTACTGTCGAAAAAAAAACTTAATTTCTCATACTGTAGGTATGTGGAGAATAACCCTAGAACCTTAGTTTCACAATAAAAAATGGTGACTGTAATGCTTACTGCCATAAAAAGCTATTATTATAATTAGATTACTGTTATTCTCTTAACTAAAACATACTGAAAACAGTATTTTACAAAGACGTATAACAGCGCAGGGAATGGCCCTACAGATTTGGTCCCATAGTGAAAAGTGAAGAGAATAACATGTTCTAACGGAATATAACTTTTTTTTTGTTTGGCCGGCATTTTCACATTTAGCCCAAAATGAATGATGTCCTTTGTTAATACGAGTATGTTACGCTGCATGTATTATTCTTTCCCTTGATACTTCTACTGAAAGTGTTGAGTATACAAGGCTTTTCATATGACCAAAAAGATAAAAATCTATGGGAGTAAGGTCAGGTGTGTGTCAGAAAATGGTTAGTTATCTCTAACTTTTAAGTGTTTGATGTTTTAGAAAATTTGGTTACATAGCAATGTTATTCAATACTCAATACTCAATACGTTTATTGCATTCCACAATGTGAACTTAGGTGGTAGGTACATAAAGACATACATTCGTTTTGGAGCATTGTGGGCCCTGTCGGGCATAACAACATAAAAGTTAGGAGGAGGGCTATTATAGATATTTGTTTACAATTTTAATATTAATCTACTCTTTCGTTTTGTCTATGTAGGTAGGCTTATAACTAATTGTGTACATATAATTTTGACCACTCATATATTGGATTTAAACATTAATATTTATTTAAATTATACATATATTATTATTATCATTGGTAATTATAAATAAATTATTATTGCGTTTTTTTATTTTTTATTTATCATTTAAATATTCATGTACATTATAATAACATTTACAGATTAGAAATTGTTTTAATTTATTTATAAAGATATTAAATTTTTGTTCATTTTTAATTTCATCAGGTAGTTTATTATATATTTTAACTGACATTACTAAAGTGCTTGTGGAGTGAATTTTTAGCTTTGAACCTGGTTGGTTTAGTCTGTTTTTGTGTCGTAGTGTGTAGCGAGTCTGTATGTTTTCGCGTGTAGTAAAGAGTTTTTGATTATTTCTAACAAATTTGCACATTTCCAAGATATATATGCAAGGTAGGGTTAGAAGTTTATGTTCTTGGAAATGGGGTTTGCAGCTGTCTGTGTTATCTATGTTAACTAGTATTCTAATCAGTCGTTTTTGTAGTATGAATAGTGTTGATGCGTCTGTACTATTTCCCCATAATATTACGCCGTAGTTTAACCATGCGTATGCATAGGCATAATACGTAACCAGAGCAGTGGAGAAATTTGTGGATTTTTTTATTTCACGAAGGGCATAGGAAAATTTTGATAGCTTTGACCTGATTTTTTTAATATGTGATTTCCAATTTAAATGTGTATCTATGGATAAGCCGAGTAGGTTGAATTCTTTTACTGTTTCAATTTTTGTGTCGTTGTAAATAAATGTTAAGTCTAAAGGAGTTTTCTGACGTGGATGGAAGGACATGATTTTAGTTTTATTGAAGTTTAATTCAAGGTTGTGTTCTGTCATCCAAGTTATTATTTTATTAAGTATGCTTGTAAGTATTTCGGTTAAGTTGGTATTGTCGTGGCAAGAAGTTAGTACTGAGATATCGTCGGCAAACAGAACACATGATTCATTTATTATTGTAGGGAGGTCATTTATATAGATGATAAATAAGAGGCATCCAATAACACTCCCTTGGGGGATTGAGGCGTTAATTTGCTTGCTATCTGACTGAATGTATTGGATTTGTTTTTCGTGTTCGTTGTAGTATTCTACTTCGACTTGGTGTTCTCTATTTTCCAAATATGATTTGAACCATTCATAAGATTTTCCGCGGATCCCTATTCCTTGTAGCTTGTTAAGTAGAATGTCGAATTGCACTTTATCGTAGGCTTTTGTCATGTCTAATAGTATACCTACGGCATATTTTTTCTTATCAATTATATTTATGGCTTCCTGGATAAAATTATATACTGCTAGAACTGTAGAGTGGTTTTTTCGGAAACCATTCTGGGATTCATGAAACATGAATTCATCATACATTCCTTGAGTATAAGTTTTTTTTAGATACGTTATATATTTTTCAAGTTACACGGGGGCCGTGCTGAAAACGTTTGGCTGGCACGGCCCCCTTTTTTTGCATATTTCTTCAAAAGTACAGAGGTACATTGAAAAAGAAACCGGTACATATACTCCTAGAGGCGAGTACATTGCATTGGTGCACACCATACTCAAACTTTGGAGGGCCGTGCTGGGCAAACGTACTTAAAATATTAATTTTATACGTAAAACAAACACTCTGTATACGCGAAATTGTCGCACTTGTCTTTCTACGTTGAAAGACAAGTGCCTGTGTACAGAGCGTTACAATTACGTATAAATTTAAAAAAAAATGAGAAAATTTTATAAAAAAAAAAAAAAAACTATTTTTTTTCAATGTTAATATTTTTTCTGGCATGTATGGACGCTATACTATTGCGGGTTAACGGGAACGCCCTCTGTTAGTTAACATGCTGTATATATTGGTAATAGTCTCCGGCTAAACCTTTCCATCATCGTCAAGATTTTGGCCCTAACATCAAAGTTAGGGCCAAACTCTTCAAACCCCTTTGGCAAGGAGCATGGGCTCACAGCACTTTGCAGTTGAAGAATTGGCCATATAATAATACGAGTATTTATTCGCTCGACTACTGTACAGCTCAATGACGATCATAGCGTGCCGCAATACTTAATAATAAAACAACGGTTAAAACTACTCACCTCTTCAAATACTTTTAGTATAGCAAAATTTATAGGAACCATCATGGTTGTAGCAGCAGTGTTTGTTATCCACATGGAGGCAAATGTCGTAACTATGCACAAAGCCAGGAGTAGCCTGCAAAAAAGAGTTTTGACAACATTAAGCATTGGTAAGGTGCTTTATGAGTGCCTTCAGCCATATTGCTGCGTTTTCCCAATGAAACTTGTACTGTACGCTGCATTTATATGTATTTTCCAACTTACTATGCATACAATACAAGTATGCATAGTATTGTGTGTATAGTGAAACTTGAAGAAATATTGCCGCAACCTGCAAGAACGCGACGTTCTACTATGTGAACCAAATTGTCTGTCTTCTGTCTATCCTTTGGATTACACGTTTTGCACAGTTCTTTATTTAATCTTTCACTTAGCTAACTCAATCCATACCTCACATAAGTTTTTCATTAAAACTTTGTAAATATCGTTATCATGGAAAATTATGTGTAACGAAGCGTGTTTATTTAAGTGCTTGTTTACAGAGACGCGGGGCGTTGAGCGTGGCGTGCGTGCGGCGTAGCGTTCGGCGGTGCGTCGGACGATTTTTCTGTTACTGCTACTATTTTATATATTTTTAAATGTTTTTGTTTTTATTTTGTTTTTATAAAAATATTTAAAAATGTAATTATAGTTATATTTTAGTATATATTATATGAAATAAAGGAAATATAAAAATAAATAAATAAATATTATGGTAACAATGTTATGACAGTCAATAAGTATCATGAAAAAATCCGACTAAATAGAAAGTTTGGCGGTTAGTGCACCTTTTTATGGTATTTAGGGGTTGTTGAATTTTTATTCCTTATAGGTAATAATTATTTACCTCTATTCAATTTGTAATTTTATTGACAATGTGCGATTCGCGGCGTTATTTATTTCAATTTAAAATGAACTATGTTTACAATAATAGTGTTGCGGACGGCAGAGGTACCTACAGTACCGCAGGCAACCTGGGACTATCGCCCACTGATATTTGATGTGCGCTCCCTGCTAACTGACCCTAAGTGAATCCGCTGGCTGCACAACCACCACGGACCCCTGAATACGTACCTAGGTTGGGTACCATAACCCACAGTGACCACGATGAGGACTATCTTGAGGCAGCGAAATAAAACACTGATTTACTATCTTGAATTATTCCGGAGAATTCGGCTTTTCTTGGTAGGTTTCTTCTTTGGTGGCTGAGGTCCGTATTTAAGTGTATTATCTATGGCTGAACTGCGACTGAATTGCCCACAAAATGGTACGCCTTTTATAGTAGGTAAAACTGTCCAGCTGCGCGGCGCTAAGTGTGCATCTGTCAAGCTATTCGTGGGTGGTCTCCAGACCACCCACGAATAGCTATATAATAGATTCGTCTTAATTGTAGAAGTGTCATAGGCTATATAATATTTATATATTGCATCTGCAAATACAAAAAAAGGGAGGGGAAGGTTTTTTTTAAAATAAATAACAATATTGGTATCAAATAAAAGCTATTAACGAGTCAATGCCAAAGGGGTTTGAAGATTTTTGTATGGAGGGTGGCCCTAACGTGAGGCCGCCATTTTGATTTTTTTTCAGTATTGCGGTGATAATCGAAAGTTATATATTTAGATAGAGGACACTTATACAAACAAAAAATGTCATATAACATAATATCCTAAAGCGTCACGTTTCGGAGTTATTCACCGAAATATAAGACGAAAACTGAACCCTGAAACAAGGATTTTTTTTGTTTTTTTCCCTTCGGGTAAGTATATTGAACTATGAAAACATATTGATATTGATTTTATTATGTTATTTATATTATCTAATTAATTATTTTTGTGTATATTGATTATGATTGGAATTATATTTTATTTTATTCAAATGTACAATGTCGTAATATGATCTTTTTATGGATCGAAATAAATGATTTTTGAATTTGAATTTTTTATATATTGCGTCATGTATAGGTAACATTTTAGTTAAGAGCGAAAGAGACAAAAATATATGTATACCCCCGCCAAATGAGGACGTGTGTTATATGGTATTTAATGGTATATGTATTATATGGTGCATGGCATGGGCGCGACACCAAGAAAATCCTATTCAGCCTCCCGCTGCGTTCTTGGATGACATTATTTATACCGAATATGATTAAAAAATCTTGTTTTTGCTTTATGGTTGTCAATTAATTCATGTAAGTATAAATAACTTAATCAACTTGAAGTAATTACAACATAAATAAATAAATGCGTTATAAAAATTCTTACTTTTCTTATTTCTTATCTTTGAATATCTCAGAAACGTGACGCTTTATGATGTTATGTTATATTAAGTTTTATGTTTGTGTAAGTGTAAGTGTGTATTCAAATATATGACATTTATTGTGCGCCTCGATTTTGAAAAAAAAACAAAATGGTGGCTGATTTTAGGGCCAAAATCTTCAAACCCCTTTAGATATATTAACAAAACTAAAAAGTTTGAAATAAAGAAAATTATTCAAAAAACAAAAAACCCGACGACTTTTGTTTAGCAAGGAAAAATACTTAACTTGCATAACTGAAAAGAGAAAAACATAAATTAATCTATAGAATTTTGGTATCGCAGGCGGGGACAAACAAAACTTACACCATATATCCGGTTATTAGTTTGTCCCCGCCTGCGATACCAAAATTCTATAGATTAATTTATAATGCTTGTTTTTCTCTTTTCAGTTATGCGTTTTTGCAGTCGGGTTTTTCACTTAGTACATGAAATGAAAAAAGTGTTTCACCCTAATAATTAAGTATTTTTCCTTGCTAAACAAAAGTTATCTACCAAATAGCAGAGAGAATAGATCGCCACTTAACCTTATCCTTACACACCTTTTCCCCCATTAAAAGCATATTTAATTTTTTTCATATTTTATAAGTAAAATATTTTTTTTAAACAAGCTTATAATGAACTAAAAAGGAATAAATAAAACTTACGTAAACATAGAACTATAATATTTTCTTTCACTTTAAGATATAAGCCTCGCTAAGCGGTTAATTATTTTTATTCTTAAAAAATGTCAAACATTAAAACATTTTGTGTCTGACAGTACATTTGATCAAAAATTGCTTTGAATGAAATAAATCGAATCGGGGGAGTCAGCCACAGGTGCCTCGACCACTGGGGGCGTAAGCCACGGACCCGAAAAAACACAACACAAAAGCTTGTTGACTACCGAAAATAAACTAAAACGAAATAAAATCGAAATAAAACAATTGCCGTCCGCCATATTTGCAGCGGTGGTAGAACTGAATAAAAGAATGAATCATTTCGGCACAAAAATGTTCTAAGATGTTTAGCATGTGAGATTGAATGTCGTCGTTCATTTATAGATTAAATATTTAGACCTGGAACGCATTACTACACACAGATTATTAATACAAATATTAGTCAAAATCATGTGGTGGCGGGAAACGCTTCGGAAGCTTACGTGACAGTTGCGTACTTTTTGACATTTAGCTTTTCCAGCGTTTTGGACAGCGGAGAGGATGATATGTGGTGCAAGCCGAATTCTTGGAATTGTGCATTTATTTATTGCTTATTAGAATTTCTTACAATCTTTGTAGATTATTCATATAAAACACTATACAATTAATTAACTTATGTAGTTAAAACTTTTAGAACAAACACCAAGTGGACGGATAGGTGCCCGTCGGCGTCGCCGGCTAATAGAATATTTTGTAAGAGAACTAAATAAGATAGTTTCTTGAAAATTACGTTCTTCCAGTCGTTGGCCTCCAAATTTTGGGGCCACTAACATATTCCATGCTAAATAATCTCTTCCAGACATTATTTTGCCTTTAATAGACTCAAAAACGTATATAATTTGAATGTAAACATGTTTCACACGTCAAAATGGTAGTGAGCAACGTAACTACTATCGCAAGCGTATTTTTCGATAGCGTCTGTCGATTTAGTGACTCATGGTGCCGTTTTGTATGGTGACAGCTGAAAAACTTTAGCGACTATCGAATAGATTACGTTAGGTTTCTTACTTATCGAAAACTATAGTGCTCTTGGAACAAATTTTAATTCTTTCTGTGACCGCTAGGGGCGCTGTACAATATCTTTTCATATAAATCATTTACGGGGACGCTAGCAAGTTTTGACATTATCGAAATGTATTTGATTAACGTTAATACGCTAG
Source organism: Conistra vaccinii (assembly GCA_948150665.1). Classification (NCBI taxonomy): domain Eukaryota; kingdom Metazoa; phylum Arthropoda; class Insecta; order Lepidoptera; family Noctuidae; genus Conistra; species Conistra vaccinii. The sequence goes on from OX411323.1 coordinate 15,330,176, forward strand.
CGAGTTTAACGCTAGCGAGTAAATTTTCGATGGCAACTGATGGTAGAGCTACAGGTCTATCAGACTGCCTTTTATACAAATCTGTTCAGTCGTAAGGCCTCAAAACGTTATAGAATATTACTTTAAATAGTATGGGTAGAAGTATCGATAAGGATAGTATGGAAATATGTAAATTCATGTTGTAACGTTAAGCCATACTTATTGACATGTAAATGTAGGTATAGATAATAATAATGTTTTTATAAAAATATTTAAAAATGTAAATAAAATGTTTATAAAATGAAATAAAGGAGACAATAATAATAATTAGCCCATATTGTCCCACTGCAGGGCAAACGCCTCCCTTTCGGTAGGATATAGATAGCCGGGAAATTATCGGCGTTAAAGGGTATCGCGAACTGGCTCTCATAGTCATCTGATACTATTGATACTAACCCATTAAAAGGTTAGCATCAGGCAACTAAGAAAAAACCTCGATGATTTCCGGCAACATATTTTTTTTTTTATTGTCTCGGAACGTAACGGTTTCTTGATGATACTTCTATAGAATAGAATAGAATAGCTTTTTTTTTTCTATATTTGAGATCGACTTCCACTAACCGTTTCGATGTTATTCGGTATAAATAAGAATCATATTCGGTCATCCAAGAAGGCAGCGGGAGGCTGAATAAGATTTTCTTGGTGTCGCGCCCATGCCATGCACCATATAATACATATACCATATAAAATACGTCCTCATTCGGCGGGGGGTATACATATATTTTTGTCTCTTTCACTCTTAACTAAAATATTACCTATCCATGATGCAATTATGTTTTCATAGTTCAATATACCTGAAGGGACAAAAAGCAAAAAAAACCTTGTTTCTTGGTTCAGTTTTCGACTTACATTTCGGTGAATAACTCCGAAACCTGACGCTTTAGGATATTATGTTACATGACATTTTTTGTATGTTTAATTGCTTCTATCTAAATACACACATCAAAAGTGTCTAGGGATCAAGCATTTTTATGCGGATTTCTTGAGATTGAGATGTGGCTTTGTAATAAATTTATGATTTTATAAATTTATATGGATCCTTTTTGGTGCATTTCATAATTTGAATCAGGAACTGTGAATCAAATTCGAGTAAAAGATGAAAATCAGCTGTCAATATTTTCCCTATAAAAACATACAACGCATTGAAGACATTATTAGTGCTACTGTTTCCCTACTACTGATTAAAACCAACGTTATTATGGAGCAGCGACGTCATTTAAGCAGGGAAGAAATGCTCAGAGCCGTGGGAATGATAGAAGCTGGTTCCCGGCAACGTACTGTGGCTTTAGCTCTGAATACAAGTCAGAGTGTTATCAGTCGACTTTGGACACGTTACCGAAGCACTGGTACCGTGGCTGAGCGCCATGGAGGACGGTATCGCTGCACCACACGGAGACAAGACCGATACATTCAAATCTTAGCTCGAAGAGCTCCAACAATAACCGCCATGATGTTAGCCGTGAGGCTTCATCACTCTTCAGGGAACTTAATTAGCGACCAAACAGTCAGAAACCGCTTGCATGAAGTGAACCTTCATTCCCGAAGACCGCTACGGGTACCACCTATAGCAATGCACAATCGTAGGATTCGATATCAATGGGCTCTTGAACACAGAAATTGGGCAGAAGAACAATGGCGTTTCGTGTGCTTTTCTGATGAGTCTCGTTTTGGTATGAGACCGGATACAAGACGTATACGACACTGGAGAACCCCTGGACGCCAACAGCGATTAAAATCCTGCCAGGAAGTCCATCCTTATAGTGGTGGAACCATCATGGTATGGGCGGGTATTTGGATCGGCGGAAGAACTGAGTTGATTTGGATTAGAGGCAACCTCAACGCTCAAATTTATGCTGAGACGATTGTATCAGACGTCATCGTTCCTCTACAAGTGCAAATCGGTCCCTTATTTCAGTTAATGCATGATAATGCACGACCGCACACCGCAAGAGTTGTAAGACAGACTCTCGCCGCAGCTAACATCAATGTCCTGCCCTGGCCTGCTCAGTCGCCAGACTTGAACCAGATTGAGCATGCATGGGATATGCTACAGAGAAGAGCTCTGCCGAATATGGAGGGTATCCAGTCGCAAGAAGACCTTTTTTTGTTGTTGCAACGAACATGGGCGGCCATTCCACAGCGTGATTTGGATGAACTCATTTTGAGTATGCCAAACCGATGTTCTTGTGTTGTTAGTGTTCGCGGTAGAAACACGGATTATTAATTGTTTAAGTTACCCAATAAAATTTTAAAGAAAACTGTTATTTCAGTCTTTTTTTCGAACTTTAATGTTAGTGGTTCAAATGTCAAAAATCCCTTTATTGGGAAAATGGCAAATTTCTTTATTAATGCAAAGGTGACTTGGTTTATCGTTACTGTGACAAACGAAAACACTTTATTTGATGAATCCTTAAAGAAAATTTTAATTAATATCAATCAGGAGAAAAGTTATTGCAAAAATATATGTTGATCCCTAGACACTTTTGATGTGTGTATATAACTTTCGTTTTTCACCGCGATTCTGAAAAAAAATCAATATGGCGGACTCACGTTAGGGCCACCCTCCATACAAAAATCTTCAAACCCCTTTCAGACAGGAGCTGTATTTTTTCTACAGGAGATTATTCATTTTGGGCTAAATTATAAAAGTGCCAGTCAAACCAAAATAAAGTTATATTCCGTTAGAATATGTTATTCTCTTCATATTTCACTATGGGACCAAATCTGTAGGGCCATTCTCTGTGCTGTTATACGAGTTTGTAAAATACTACTAAAGCAAAGGGGCAAGATACTTTAAAATTATTAAATCAAAATATCCCAAGGTTGGTCTTCCAAATTACTGGAAATAGAATTGTTTTTAGAAAATACCAAGTTTGATGTCATTTGTATAACAGAACATTAATGCATTGGTTAAAGGATCATCATCGAAAGAACGAAAAGACATAATCGAACTGTCTGTTGAACACACCATTGAATTGTCCTGTGTTGAGCTTGATAAGCATGTTATAGTATGCGTATACAGACCTCCAAGTTACCAGAATCTATCTGTTTGATTCTGTAATGGAAGATGTACTAAAGAAACTAAGTGCTAGTAGTAAGTCAATAATTTTTGATATAATTTGATGGCCTGAAACACAGGTTTTCATAAACCTAGATCAGGCAGGTCTTCGTTACAGTTAGAATTAAATTTTTCTCGATTTTAATTAATGTAAATCATAATCAGATCTTTCATAGGAGGAGCTCGTGGCTAAGTAATAACAAGCCGCACGCAACCATCAGGTTAAGCTACGCTTGCCGGGGTTGGTCAGTGGATGGGTGACCATCTTTACATACCGAGACTCCTCCGTGCCTCGGAAAGCACGTTAAGCCGTCGGTCCCGGCTGTCATTTGTGGATCTTTGACAGTCGTTACGAGCCGTCAGAAGCCCGAAAGTCTGACACCAGTCTTACCAAGGGGTATCGTGTTACCCAGTTACTGGGTTGTGGAGGTCAGATAGGCAGTCGCTCCATGTAAAATACTGGTATTCAGCTGCATCCGGTTAGACTGGAAGCCGACCCCAAGATAGTTGGGAAAAAGGCTAGGAAGATTGATTGATAATCAGATCTTTCATACTTGAATAAATTTTATTTTTTAAGAGTGCGGGCTAGTTCTAAAGGCATCCTAAGTATGTTGACAGAAAAGTACGACGCACCTTGGTTGTTGCACGCTGTAGAGGTGCGTCTGAAGACCCCACAGCTAACATTACAATTTTGTTTTTGTTTCTGTATTTGTTAACTAAAAATCGTTTTTAATAAAAATGTTACTAAAAAATTTGGGTCTAGTTGCCTTAAGTAAACAAAAAGGAGGATGCTTAAAAAAAACCCAGCTTCGGGGGCAAAGCGATGTATCTCAAATCATCAATAATAATAAGTATTAAAATAATAACCGATCATGATCGTGATCCTTACTGGCAAACATATAAAAATTGCCAGTTTTATTATGCAGATTATGCAGTCGTCTATATAAAAAATTGATAATTAGTTTTAGTTACGTCATTCAAAAATATTATGTTAAAATGCGAGCTTGGCTCATTTTATATTTTATTACAATGCTTAAAGTCGTTGAACGTAGGAACTATTATTTATTGTAACAGAAACTTCGAGAGTTCGACATCAAAATAGTCAGGATTTAACAGCATCGTCACGTGAAAATACTATTGTTAACAGCGATGCTATGATATTGATGTCGCGATCTTGTATTTATATAAATGTTGAACTTTGCTTGCGCGATGTAGGATTTTTGTGACGTCATGTTTTTGATGCGTAGTTTGCATGTAGCTTCACAGTGCCAGCGGACGAGCATTCCTCGTCATCACCTTCAGCCTCAGCAGCAACTTTGAAACAGCACACTGCACTTTGGCTCGTTCACAACAGAGCCCTTTCTACCCTCTCCTCATCGACGCCAGCAGTCAGCCACAACCCGGTGCTGTACCACATTCGACTCACTGGATCATAACGCAGCGCCGCCCAGTTCCAACTCACCACGAACTATGCGGCACCAGGTTTCGACTCACTGGAACCTCAACTGGCACTGTGAAACCACATGCAAACTACGCATCAAAATCCTGTATCGCGCAAGCACAGATCACCATATATACAAGATCCTGACAACTATCATTGGGCAGTTGCCTGTCATACACGACACCCATCTGGCCGGAGGATCCTCCTTTTTCTATAGAGGATGAGTGAACTTTACACCCTGTTCTTCATACTTATAAAACAGTAAATAAAAAACGTTATATGTACACTCTGGTTTGATTTCACTTGTACTCCCAAAACTTCCAAGTGTCCTCACGTGATTATATAATTATTGATAGTATAGATGGCGCTGACGACGATAATATGGCACTCCAAACTGTCGAATCAATATCATAGTATCGCTGTTAACAATAGTATTTTCACGTGACGACGCTGTTAAATCCTGACTATTTTGATGTGGAACTCTCGAAGTTTCTGTTACAATAAATATATCGGTAGTACTTTCAACGACTATAAACCAAATCTAATTATAAAACACTAATGAAACATTAATTAATCAGTTAATAAGCGTCGGACAGTTTGGTTAATTATCACGGCGGTACTAGCAAAGAGTTATGCATTGTAAAAAAATATAAAATGAGAAAAGCTCACCTTTTAACATAATATTTTTAAATGTAAGTAATTAAAACTAATTATCAATTTTTTATATAGACGACTGCATAATCTGCGTAATAAAACTGGCAATTTTTATATGTTTGCCAGTAAGGATCACGATCATGACCGGTTATTATTTTAGTACTTATTATTATTGATGATTTGAGATACATCGCTTTTCCCCCGGAGCTGGGTTTTTTTTCTATGGAGCTTGAGCATTCTCCTTTCATTTGGTTTAAATAAGTTTTTATACTTCCCGATTCTTACTTCCAGTTATTCTAAGCAGGCAACTTATGGTTTTCATCCATTGTTAAATACAATAGTTATACTTTATAATAATATAATATTGTTTGCGTTTGTTGGTGAAATATAAAATAATAATTCTAAAAAATCTTACCTTAAGTGAGAATAACCGATTAATTGTATAAAAAAGTATGCCAAGCGTATATGTAGTCCAGACTGTTCCACTGAATAGGATATTATCAAACTTCCTAAAAACATCATGATAGTATCCTGCAAAAAGATAAATCGGTTACGACTCTTTTATAAAGAGTATACGTTATTATATACGATATTAATTGTTGCTAAGTGGTGGCAAAGACCAGCGAAATGTGACAGAAGTCCAAAGCACTAAAATAATGACATATATTTTTGTTCCTTTGTTTGCTTCTATTTTGCACTCGAAGAAAAGTAAATGTAAATGTAATCTTACATTCATGTAATTTTCAGCGCACTGTCGGGTAGTCATTACTTGAGTAATTGGGAATACCGCCATTGGTATGATTGCTGTTACCGCCAATGGAATACATTCTGATACCCAATAACAGGCCATTAAAATAAGCGTGTACCCGACCCAAGCGGCGTCCTGGAAAACAAGAATTTAATTATAAAAGGAGATGGTGTAAAAATAATTTGACCCAGTAATTGATACAAATAAGCTGTAACCCTACCTCTTAATGCAACCTACTAATCCATGGGAGATCCGAGGTATACGGTGTCAAAGTTTGTCTAATGAATGATATTGCGTGATCCGATCAACTTGAAACGTGCCATCAATTTATACTAATAATAATATTATAAAGAGGAAAGATTTTTTTGTTTGTTTGTTTGTTGGTACCGAATAAGCTCCGAAACTACTGGTCCGATTTGAAGAATTCTTTCAGTGGTAGATAGCTCATTTATCGAGAAAGGCTATATATCATCACGCTAAGACCAATAGGAGAGGAGTACCAATGAAGAATGTTTCAAAATCGGGGGGTTTTTTAGCGTTAGCCCAAAGTAACTATTCCACGCGGACGAAGTCGCGGGCAGAAGCTCTAGTACCTATAGAAGAGAAAATTTGGCATCATAAGTTTTTCAAAAGTACCCCTCAATGAGGTACAAAAAGAAGATCGGGGTTCAAAGGAAATAGTTTTTTTTCGGCGGTTAGGCCCACCAAAAGTTGTGGCGTCTTATCCCTGCGGCCAGGAAGCCAACGTGGCCGCGCCACCAACGCAAGGCTTCTAAAGTAATTCATTCAAGTGTCGAACATTTTGTACCCAGATACTAAAGTGCCGGCCAGAAAAAAAAAACTTGGATTTCTTATGGAAAATAACACCCTCAACATTTTTTACTATTACAATGAAAGTATACAATTAACCCTTCCGCTGCTATTTAAGTTTGAAAAAAGAAAATATTAAAAATCTTATTTTGAGCATTACATTAATGTTTAAAACGAGAAACAACCTTCATCATCATCATTTCATCTTCATCATCATAATTTCAGCTGGAAGATTTCCACTGCTGGACATAGGCCTCCCCCAAACATCGCCACTTCGACTGGTTCTGTGATTCTCGCATCCAGCGGATTCCTGCGGTTTTACTAAATCATTGGCTTGGTGAAGACCGTAAGAACCTCCACCTTGAACCTCCACGCTTCGTCTTTCGGTACGTGGTGGTCCACTCCAGAACGTTTCGGCCCCATGCCCATCGGCTATCTTTTCTGCGAGCAATGTGGGCTGGCCATTGCCAAGTTTAGCAATTCTTCGGGTTATGTCGGTTGCCTTGTTTCTCCTACCGATCTCTTCATTTCTAATTTGATCACGTCGTCAAGGAATCTCAAAGCATAGCCCTCTCCATTGCCCTTCGGGCAACTTTCAGCGTTCTAACGAAGCCCGTTTTAAGCGACCACGTTTCAGTTCCATAAGTTGTAAAGTCTCCGATCTTCATGAGGGCCATTTGACATGAACTTAGTTTTATCTATGTTCGTTTTAAGACTTTCTCTTTCAGAAGCTCTATTGAGGTCATCGAGCATTGTACTGGTCCTCCGATATAGTAGTCATGGCTGAGACTATATCAGCCATGACTACTATGTCGTCGGCAAACCGAAGGTAAGTGACGTAGATGCCATTGAACTTGATTGCTACGCCTTTCCTGTCCAGAACCTTGAAATCCTCCAATGCAGCGGTGAACAGTTTTGGAGAGATAACGTCTCTCTGTCTCACCTCATCTCGCTGCAGAAGGATAATTTTAGAATAGTAGTAGTGTTTTCATGTGGACACTGCAGCACCTTGGTTTACCGAAAGTGCACCTGGCACCGTTGATAACACTATAGTACAGCCTAAGTCTCGATCGAATCGAAGGCTTTCTTGTAGTCCACAAACGCTATGCAGAGAGGCAGGTCATACTCTTCAATCTTCTGTATAGCCTGCCGCAGAGTATGTATGTGGTCTAAGGTGCTAAAGCCTTTACAGAATCCGGCTTATTTGGGAGGCTGGAAGTCGTCAAACCTGCGCGCGAGACGGATAGTGATGACTCTTGAAAACAGCTTGTTTGTAGACATGGTTCAGAAGTGCGATGGGCTTATAACTCTTAAGCAGGGCATTGTTGCCCTTTTCAAAGAAGAGTATCACCACACTTCTGCCCGCCTGTGTCTGCCTGTGGTTTTTTACCCTCGAGTCTGCCTGTGGCTTTTTACCCTCGAGTCTGCCTGCTATTGTAAAAGAAAAACATTTCCCTCAATCTTTTTCTCGTAATTTTTTTAATACTTATCATACCTTACTATACTTAACGCTCAATTCTCATGTCTATTTCTGCAATGGGCAATAAATGTTTGCGTCTTTAAACGAATGTCCAAAATATTGTTGTCAAAAACATAATTTTTTTGGTACCTACTTTCAAACTCAAATAGCAGCCAGGGGGTTAATTGTAGACTTTCGTTGAACTATAAAAAAATGCTCAGGACGTTATTTTCCATAAGAAAAAAGCATATTTTTTTTCTGGCCGGCACTTTAATTTTTGGGTACGAAATGAATGATGTCCTTTTTGGATGTCTTTATAACGTACGTTACGGAAAAGAACAATTCCGATACAATTATTTAGTTTTAGTTTAGTAGTTTACAAAAACCGTGGTAGTTTAGGCCAGGGAGTATACTCCCCAGCCGCGCCACCAAAACTTCATTATATTTCAATAATCGGTGAGGTAGTTATTTTCATTACACGTACCTTAAGGACATAAATGGTACAAATAATCTAGATACATGTTTTTTTTTTCATTTTCCTCCGTGGCGCGGTCAGGAATATAACACAGATAAAAAAATACTTTAGTACCGCACGCTCAACACACACACACACACACACATGCACGCTCACATGTGCACAAAAGCCAACAGTACCAACCCTAGATATAAGAAAGAAGTTATTATTTATAGTTGTTATTTCTAATTACAAATTCTATTTCTTGTTGTTATTTCTAACAAAAATACTATTAGTAATAGGAGTTCCTGCATCAATGGCTGAAAATGAGGTTTATAAATGTATTTATGAACAAAACTTGGCCGACAAACTGCCCACTATATCCCTAGATACATTTTTGACCTCTATAAAACTAAGCCACAAATCTGGCAGGAAAGATGCTGAGAACTGCAACTTTATTATAGAAGTTCCAGCCGTCATACGTAAGGCCCTCATCACACAAGACAGATTATTTATAAATTGGTCGTCCTGCCCGGTACGAGACTTCACATTGGTAACAAGATGTTACAAATGCCAGCAGTACGGTCATGCAGCCAAAACATGCAAAATTGCTGCCTCTATATGTGGACATTGCGGAGAAGAAGGACACACAATACAAGACTGCGCAAAGAAAGCCGGTGCGCCAAAATGTGCTACATGTTTGCGCTTTAAAAAACAAGCCAACCACAAGACAGGAGACGCAGAATGCCCAGCTAAAAAAGCTGCCGAATACAGGTACATCAACTCGATTGACTATGAAGGCGCCTAAGAGCGCCACATACTTGTTTATATTTTAGACGTAATTTATTATTGTTATTTTTCTAGTTTAGTATGGATAATAACTTAATTACCGACATAGACAACACATTTTTATCTGTGTCAAAGACATGTGATGTTGAGGATTGCAGACAATATCTTTCCGATTATAAAAAGTCACTAACCGTACTGACCCAAAACATTCGTAGTATTTATAAGAACATAGATAGCTTTAAAATTTTCCTTCATAGATTAAACTTTGACTGTGATATAATGGTACTAACCGAGTGCTGGCTATCTAACCGCATCGATAACCTCCCTATAATACCTGGTTACAACCTATTGCATACCAATATAAATCACAATCAGAATGATGGTGTGGTGGTCTTTGCTAAGGAATCACTTAAGGTAACAGTTGAAGAACCTACTCTACAAGACTGTATGATCAATTGCTTAGTAATCAAAATTGGTACAACCACAGCGATAATCGCTATGTATAGGTCCCCTTCCGTTAGAAACTTAGATTCTTTTCACAATTCCTTAAACCAGATTTTTCAAGCGCTAAGCTCGTTTAAGAATGTTATACTAACAGGTGATTTAAATATAAATATTGGCTCCGAAAACTGCGATGCAGGTACCCAAGATTATCTTAATATCTGCTCATACCATGGTTTTCTTCCCTCTCACATATTGCCTACTCATCAGAGCGGTTCCTGTCTCGATCATATGATGATTAAAACCAGCCTATCATATATTACGCTTGTTACTAACGCAACAATTACTGACCATCATGCTGTCCTACTAACCGTAAATTTAACGCTGCCTAAGCTAAATTGTCCCCAGACCAAAAGCAAATTAAACACAAATAAACTCGAATATGATTTATGCAACCTTGATTTTAGCCTAGTTTACAATACTGCTGACGCTAATTTTGCTTTATCGTATTTTATAAAACATGTCCAACAAGCAATATTACGTAACACGACAGTTTCTACAGTGAATAAGAAACTCCATAATATTAAACCTTGGATTACTCCTGGACTAATTCGGTGTATAAGACACAGAGATAAACTTCATCAGAGAACTAAGAGATACCCTGATAATCTAATAATTCAAACCACATATAAAAGATACAGGAACTTCTGCAACAATCTCCTAAAGAATATAAAAAATAATTACGATAAAAATGAATTAAATAGAGCAGGTAACAATAGCAAGCAACTTTGGAAACATATAAAAAATGTCACAAATATGTCTAAACAGCGTGAATCAAATTCGAGTTTACTGCTTACTAATCCTTCACCACTCTTGTCAGCTAACAACGTTAATAACTTCTTTGTCAATGTTGGGAAAACTCTTGCTGAACAGATTCCAAAACATTATTGTGACCAATCACCTTTCCAAAACTCAAGCAATCGCTGTAGCCTGAAATCTTTTGCTATGCTGGACACTGACGAAGACGAAATAACCCGAATTATTTCTGGACTAAAAGATGACTGTGCAGTTGGATGGGATAACATAAGCAATAAGACCCTTAAACTCTTTAAGCATATTTTGGTACCTCCCTTAACGCATATATTTCGAATCTGTTTATCCAAAGGAATTTTCCCTAGCTGTCTTAAAAAGGCAGTTGTAATCCCTGTCTTCAAATCGGGTAGTAAAGACTTAGTAAATAACTATAGGCCAATATCGTTACTCCCCTCAATATCAAAAATATTTGAGAAAATTATAAACAGTAGACTAGTTAACTATCTAGAAAAAAATAATTTCTTATCCCCTGCGCAATTTGGTTTTAGACCCAAATTATCCACAGCCGATGCGGTGCATAGCCTGACCGATTATATTTCTCACGAACTCGGCAAAGGTAACCAGACCTTGGGAGTCTTCCTTGATTTAGCCAAGGCCTTCGACACGGTATCTGTTTCTGTTCTTCTAAACAAATTAGAGGCCATAGGAATAAGGGGAACGCCGCTAAAACTATTTGCGGACTACTTAGATGACCGATACCAATGTGTTAGAATAGATAATATCACGAGCGATGAGCAGAAAAGTACTGGTTTTGGTGTTCCCCAGGGAAGTATTCTGGGCCCTACGCTATTCCTGATTTATATTAACGATTTATGTAATCTGAATATTAAAGACGGGAAAATTATATCATATGCCGACGACACGGCGTTAATATTTACAGCTAAAACCAGTAGCGAACTGTTCGATATTGCTCAACTAGGTTTTAATACTGTGACTAATTGGCTTCAAAGCAATTTACTAACATTAAATGCTGACAAGACAAAATATATTCACTTCTCTATGCGCAAGCCTCAACTTAACATTACTAACCCTCCTCTATATGCCCATCAATGTGGAAATCGTTCAGTCACCATTTGTAATTGCCCTTTTATCCTCAAAACGAGAAGCATAAAATACCTCGGGGTAATAATAGACGACACCCTGTCTTTCAAAAACCATATTGAAAGTCTAGTTAAACGAGTGCGCAAATTAATGTACGTTTTTAAAAAATTGAGATCATTTGCAGATTCAAAATTAATCACACAAGTTTATTTGGCTCTATGTCAATCTATAATTCTTTACTGCATCACTTCATGGGGTGGTGCACCAAAAACCAATCTACTCCCTCTTGAAAGAGCACAGAGAGCCATTTTAAAGGTAGCAAACTTCCATCCCTTTCTCTTTCCCACAGATCTGCTATATAAGTCCTGCAACGTGCTGACTGTTCGCCAACTTTTCATTATGCACTTAGTATTAAAACAGCACACCATGCTTACCTACACTACTGACAATACTAACAAGAGACGGAATGATATAGTATGCATTTCTAATGCAACCTCAAAACATGTCTTTGTAGAAAGATTTTTTACATTCTTAGGCCCATTTCTGTACAATAGATTAAATAGAAAACTTAGTATTTATAAACTAAATTACTTTAGCTGTAAAAAAATTATACTTGAATATTTACTAACCATAGATTATGCACAGACAGAAGATCTACTTGTTGTCTGCAAATAGAACCACTAACTTGCTGTTTTACTTTTATTTACCTAATTTTAATTTAGTTTATACTTAGACTCATAGTTAATTTATTACTTTAAGTATTTATGCACTTCCTAGCCTGAAGCACAGGTCCAACCTAGTTCAGGCAAATAAGCAACTGTGTTCTATTTTTTATGATTAAGTAATTTTTTGTAAATGTGCCCCTCTTTATATAAATAAACGATTTTATTATTATTTATTATTATTATTATTATTTATAACGGGTGATTTTTTAAGAGGTATAGGATTTGATTTTCAAAAAAAACAAAAAATTTGAAAAATTTTATGAATTCTTTATTGGAATCGATAGAACGATCAATATAATTTAATGTTTGAAGATGATTTCATGCAAATGCTGGCCGCGGCTCCGGTTTAGATGGCCCATTCGCAAGGCCCAATTTCGGCACACTCTCTCCAACATATCAGCCGGTATATCACGAATAAATTACTACGCTGCACGCCACGCTCAACGCCCCGCGTCTCCGTAAACAAGCACTTAGAGTGTGCTCTACGATCGATAAATTTTTTTTGCCCCATTTCTGTAACTGTTTTTATTGTTACACTCCTGCTAGTACACAGAACCTACTTAAATTATATACCATTGTATAGATTATTAAATGGAGATTAATACTGTACTTTTTAACAATTGATTTAATGCAGCAGAAATGGAAAGAGCATCAAAATAGTTGAAAAAAAAATTCCTGTCCGTCAATTTATGAACCCTGAAAACATTTTAGCTTGCGATAAAATCAATTAATTGAGTCAATTTTTTTTTTATACATTCGTTTTAGCCGTAGAAGGAACCCTATTGAAAGTGGCTCTTTTATTCAAAGTAGTTTAATTATAATTAATAAAATACTAACAAAAATATAATATCTTTAACTAAATATTTCCAACCTTTGACTTGATGTCCGTAAGTTGCCTAGCAACCGCCAAGTAAATATCTTTGTCAGTCTTTGACATTACGACTTCATGAAAAGTGATAAATTGTTCATTTTTGTTAGAAACTATGTTTTGAATTTCTTTTTCGTTTATGAATGAGTGTTATGTATGAGGCGTGCACTTTTGGATTTTCCAAACTATATTTTTGGAACTTTTTTATGACATCCTGTAGAGATAGATCGATAAAATGCCTATGCAAAGCATGGATATGCTGAATGTAAGATGATTAAGATGGAGGTATATACAGTATGTTAACTAACAGAGGGCGTTCCCGTTAACCCGCAATAGTATAGCGTCCATACAAGCTAGAAAAAATATTAAAAATAAAAACTTTTTTTATTTTTTTATCATAAAATATTCACCAAAAATATTAATTTCATACGTAAAACAAACACTCTGTATACGCACACTTGTCGCACTTGTCTTTCCACGTTGAAAGACAACTGCGCGTGTACAGAGTCTTACATTTACGTATCAATAAAAAAAAAAAAAAAAAAATTATAAAAAAAAAAAATTAAAAACTTTTTTTTTTTTTCAATGTTATTATTTTTTCTAGCATGTATGGACGCTATACTATTGCGGGTTAACGGGAACGCCCTCTGTTAGTTAACATACTGTATATTTTTTAATTCTAGATTAGTAAAAATGAAACAAAGCATATTTACCGGTGGAGGCCCTGGCAAGATAATCGGTAGCAAAACAATGGGCGATATAATTACTATTACACCTCGCCAATGAACAGCTATAAACGTTTTTATTTTATCAAAAAACGACAGATCAGCGTTGGGATCGGGAGGGGGTTTTACTTTTCTGAAAAAAAAAAACGCATTATGTATTTTTCATACGCATCCACCAACCCGCACTAAGACTGAGGTGTGATAGATTACGGCTACTCTCTCGAGCAGTGTGGTCTAGTCCAAAATTTGTGTTAATTAGCTTAATAGACTCGGCCAACCGCTGTTATTACAACAGTGGCGGTAATATAGCGGCTCGTCATTGCGCAACAGCTGATACGGGGGGGGCTTTAAAGTTCACACTGAGCAATTCCTCTAAAGCGATTAATTTTCCGAATTCCTAGTAGATCAACAATTATGCACCTCTATGCACCTCATAAAGCCAAGATGAAAATTCCTCAATATTCGTAAAATTAACACTTGCTGAACCACACTTCTAAATGATAAATGATTTTATTTCTGTAAGTAGGTCTGTACAAACACTTTTACACGTCAATCATATTTTTTAAACTAGATGAGGTCGGCGTTTCCTATCTGACTACTCTGAGAAGAAAGGTTCGTATCTAGCAGTTACACTGCCACATACGAACTACGCATCAAAGACATCACACAAACCCTGCCTCGCCGCGCAGTTAGAGTTTAACGCGCGAACCAAATATACAAGACTATCCGAAATCAACTTACGTACGGGCAGTTGCCCGCCAGACATAACACCCGTCTGGTCGGAGGATCCTCCCTTTTCTATGGTGGATGAGTGAACTTAACACCCTGTTCGTCACACCACTAAATACTCTCATATTAGATTCCTATTCAAATCAAATCAAATCAAATGTTTATTTGCCAGAAATACATTGTTTTGGTACAGGTGAGATCTTATAACCTAAGTGTCATTGTATTCTGCCTGCAAGCAAGCGTGCAAATTTTTTACTAAGTTTACATACATTCTCGTTTTATTACTATTATTATCATATACTATTACCATGCATCTAAATACTATTTTATTTAAATTGTTAATAATCTTATAATTAAAGGTAAGTACCACTAACTTTCAATTTTATATTCTATAAATTCCTTAAAGCTATAAAAACAACACTTTAGAAGCCATTCTGTCAATTTTGTCTTGAACACATTATCCTGTAACAATTTTAAATCGTTTGGCAAGTTATTGTAAATTAAAACACACATATTAAATACATTTTTCTTATAGATATCCTTATGACAGGGTGGCTGATAAATTAGGTTGTGAAACTTAGCCCTTTTTTGTCTAGTTAGGACCTCACTACGTTGTTTAAAGTAGTGCATGTTTTTTTTTTGTGAAGATGCAGATATCTTTTATATACATGCAAGGTAGTGGAAGAATTTTACATTTTTTAAATAATGGTTTGCAACTATCTAGGAACCAAGCTTTGTTTATAACCCGGATGTATCGTTTTTGAATTTTAAAAACTCTGTCGGTATCGGTCGAGTTGCCCCACATTATTAACCCATAGCTCAGTACGGATGACACATAACCATGGTAAGCCGATAAGGCAGCTTCTACAGAAACATTTTGTCTTAATTTTTTTAACGCAAACACAAACCTATCAAGTCTCTGACAAATTGACTCAATATGGCTTTTCCAATTTAGATGTTTATCTACATTAATTCCTAGAAATTTTAGGTCGTCTACTTGTTCTACTTTTTTACCTTTAAAAATAATATCTAATGTTAATTGTTCAGTATTGTAGGAGTTAAATTCAATTAATTTTGTTTTGCTAATGTTTATGTTCAAATTATTATTTTCCATCCACGTGACTATATCTGATAGGGCCTTTTCGGTAACTGATTTATAAGCGTTTTTATCTTGACATTTTACAATAATTGTAGTGTCATCTGCAAAAAGAATACAATTCTGCAAAGTGGCTTCCGGAAGATCGTTAATATATAGCAAGAATAGTAAAGGGCCGACAATTGTACCCTGAGGCACACCATTTTTATTTATTAATGCCATTGATTTAAAGTTTTCTTTGAAATATATTGTGCTGCCTTTTTTTGTAACTTTGGATATCTCTGTACACTGTCTCCTGTTGTGTAGATAGCTAGATATCCATTCATATGCTTTTCCCCTAATGCCATAAAAGTCTAACTTGTGTAAGAGTTTAGAGTGATTTACAAAGTCAAAAGCCTTACTCATATCTAGAAATAGGGTCACCACTGGATTGCCATTATTTATACTTTCCGTTACAATTTTTATCAAATTAAATATTGCAAGAGCAGTTGAACTTCCTTTGCGGAAACCAAACTGCTCCTTGCATAATATTTCACGTGTAGAAAGAAAGTTGCTTATCCTAATAAGAATTGCCTTTTCAAAAACTTTCGATAAAATAGGAACAATAGTGATGGGCCGATAGTTGTTAGGGTCTGATTTATTTCCCTTTTTAAAAAGTGGTTTCACAGTAGACATTTTAAGCTGTTCAGGGAATACGCCTTCTAGGAATGATAAATTTATGACATGCGCTAGTGGATGACATATCCAAAAAGCACAAGCTTTCAAAGTTTGTGTGGTTATTTCATCTTGACCAGTAGTTTTACTATTATTTAGAGACATTATGATTTTATACACTTCAAATGCATCTACAGGATTTAGGAAAATTGTATTTAGATTTTTTTTTTTTGATTAAGTTTAATATTATTGGAATTTATAGGCTGATTAGATGTCAAATTAATAAAGAAGTCATTAAATATATTACAAATGTCTAAGGGATCATTATATGTCACATTATTAAAACTTATTTCGTCAATGTCATTTTTATAGAGACTATTATTAGATATAGTTGAGGAGATTGCATTCCAAGTAGCTTTACATTTGTTCTTATCCTTTTGTATACGCCTTGTATTAATAAGTTTATGTGCTTTCTGTGCACATCGCTTAAATATACGGTTATAGAGTCTGTAGCTTTTTTCATTTTGTTTTTTATTTTTGTTATTATTTTTTAATTTTAGATATAAATGACGTTTAGTTTTGCTAGACTTCTTGATACCTTTTGTTATCCAGTTTTGCATCGCTGGTTTATTATTTACTTTAACCTTTATTATCGGAAAACAAAGATCGTAGTATAGTTTAAATGTCTCATAAAAATTATTGAAGGCCTGTATTAGAGAATCTGAATCAAATGTTTCTGAAAATGAAAGAGAAGACATACATTCGCAAAATTTCTCGAGGTTTTCTGAACAGTAGTCGCGTTTCAGTTCTGTCCAACAAGATATTGTTTTTTGTTTGCTAGCCTTTATAATTATCGTTTGTGCTGTTTCATGATCTGACAGGCCGAGGTGATAAATTTCTGACTGAACGTTTTTTATGTTACTGGCGATTTGGTCAATGCAAGAGTTTGCCCGAGTCGGTGATGTTATGTGTGCTTCAAAATTATAATTATGAAGAATACTTAAGAGCTCTTTTGTTGCTGAGTTTTGTTTAAATATATCAATATTCCAGTCACCACATATTACAATTTTCTTTCTCTTGAATTGGTCCGTCAAGTAATTTAAAAGATTGTCAAGCTTATGTAGAAAGATACCTAATTGCGCCTTTCTCTGATCGGGTATTCTATAAATGTTTACAACTATTACGCTCAGACCAATAATCTCTACGCCACAGCACTCAAAATAAAATTTAGTTGCCAGATTAGACGGAATATTTAATGTTTTGGTGTTTAACACTTTATTGGTTAATATACACGTACCTCCTCTACATTTATCGCGACTAAATACTGCAGCCAAATTAAAATTGTTAAGTTTGATGTTAACTTCCGTACCCTGTTTGACAAAAGTTTCACTAAAACATAGTACATCCACCTCCTTGTTTTTTTCCATATTGGGTATAAAGTAGACAGCATGAAAATTTTTTCTTACTGTTTTTTAATAATCTAATTTTTTTTTTCTATAGTTTCAATATTATTTCATTATACTTATAACTGTAAAAAATACCGCAGATAAGCCCTGAAAATTTGAAATAATAACTTTTTAGGCTGGCAACGCGTTTCTATGTGTTTTTAGTTTACCCCTTGAGTTTAAGTCAACATCAACTAGATGTTTATAATAGTAGGATTTTCTAACCCTACAGCTATAATTCATATTACGGTGAAATCTTTTGATGACTATTGAAATCGATTACGTTATCTATATAACGTTTTTTAGTTCGCCCTTTGGCTCCATGTAATATATAATGTATAAAGAAATACAGAGAGGGGGAAAACTATATTTTAACATTTAACATAACAACTTAAAATTAAGGTTTAGAGGTTCTGTGTCGACTATTACTTGGTGTCATCAGTGTGGATCTTACGGGATTATCCAATGATATTCTTGTCAATGATAATTTGTCACTTTTTCTCAATAACTGAGTTGTTTTTGGAATAAATAGAGATCCCAAAGTATAGATAATAAAGATATTAGTGAAATAAATAATTGTATTTAAATTTTTATATTACACATTTGATTAATAATAAAAATATGTGTTTTATCGCAGCAAAAGGTTTCTTTTTTGGGCTACCATTTTGTTATTCATGTATATTTTTAAAACGAAATTGTACGTAAAGGGGCATAAAAGTTTGTCTTTGTGCAACTGGGTGATAAACCAGTTCATTAATTTGATTATCACACAAGTTTTCAATATTACAATAATAGCTGATTAAATGAAGATGTCTTCCCCGTAATTTTTACGCTTAATGCCATAGTAAAATTTTACCAGCGCGACGCGTCACGAACGATACAAAACTTCACGGTATAACAATTTATCCCGTGACGCGTCGCGCGACCAGTCGCGCTGGTCTGCACAAAGCTTTATGTGTCATAACATTATACTATTACGATTCTTCAAAAGCCGCCTTTTTAGATGCACAATAATTGCTGTGGCGCGTGGGCTCTCGGGGTGGAATCTTGGATTAGTGCTCAGACCAAATAAAAATACAAGACATAGTGCTGTCAACAGTGTCATGAGGCCAGTTGTGTGTGCACTTAGTGAGCTATAGTTTGATTGTAATTCGATTGTAA
Source organism: Conistra vaccinii (assembly GCA_948150665.1). Lineage (NCBI taxonomy): Eukaryota > Metazoa > Arthropoda > Insecta > Lepidoptera > Noctuidae > Conistra > Conistra vaccinii. The sequence goes on from OX411323.1 coordinate 15,349,386, forward strand.
ATGGCTGTAGATATGTGCGTGTGAGCGTGTATGCACAGAGCGAAGTGTTGTTTTGCGTACTTCGTTCTATTGTTCGCAGCTCTATGTCTTGGTCTTTTATTTGATCTGAGGAAATAGGTAGGTAACCTTAGTAGGTAACATATGGTAACATGGTTACATAGCATCGGTTTATATCTCTAAATGAACCATGCCTCCGGATTCCAAAGTAATTTAACGTAAATTGATTAAAAGAAAAGCACTAAGTATTACTTACGGGGCCATTTTCAAAGCGTTTCTTTATAATCCGTAACTATTCAATTCTTTTTCAAGATGCTACACAAAAAGTCAAAGAATGAAGAATTTTCGCCGTTCTGTTTGACTTCTGCGATTTGATTGAAAAGAAGAGTATTCTATTCTTAAAAAATTTGTAATCCAAATATTGCCAGTATTTTTGATTTGATTTATTTTTAAGTTATTCTATAAGGCTCGCTTCCACTGGACTCGCCGTGTCGAGTCGAATCGAATCGCAAAAATTCGCTTCCTATACATTTATTTACTACTAGCTTTTTCCCACGGCTTCGCTCGCGTGGAACTCGGAAATTATTCCACGAAAACGTACTACTGGGATAAAAAGTATCTTAGGTGCTAATTAAAGTTATAAACTATCTGTCTGCCTCATCCAAATCGACTATGGCACAAAATAATGATTGAATACTATCGTGAATTCATGCAAGTCTAGTACTTTTTATCAGGTTACTGCTCAGAAATTGTGCATTATCAACTAATGATTGAAATACTATAACGTGAATTCATGAAAGCCTAGTACTTTTTGTTAGGATGTACCAAGATTCAAGTTTATTAACAAGGAATAAGATTTTTCATACAAACGAATTCCCCCCGTTTCACCCCCTTAAGATCGAATCTTCAAAAACCCCTTCTTAGTGCTCCCCTATATTATAAAAGAAAGCTGTGTGCAAAATTTCAAGTTCCTAGTTCCAATAGTTTCGGCTCTGCGTTGATATGTCAGTCAGTGAGTCAGTTTCTCCTTTCCTCCTCCTAGATGAAACTGCGCGACGCGAAGTTAGCGACGAGCCAAGTCGCCCCGAATCAAATCACCCGCGCGCATTGCTCGACAAGCGAATTTCTTCGCCAACGCGTTTCTACTCGACACGGCGCGCCTCAGTTGTCGCGGAGAATCGGATGCATGACAAGTTTTTTAAACCGACTTCCAAAAAGGAGGAAGGTCTATGTTCGACTTTATGCATGTTTTTAAGGTTCCGTACCCGAAGGCTGACAAACGGAACCCTATTCATAAGCCTCCGCTGTCCGTCTGTCTGTCAGCGAGCTCTATCTCATGAACCGTAATAGGTAGGCAGTTGAAAATTTCACAGAATATGCATTTCTATTGCCGCAAGAACAACAAATAATAAAATTAAAAATTAAAGGGGGTCACCATACAATAATATTAAATTTTGAAAAAAAAAATATCTGACCCTAGCATGTGGGGTATCATTATTAGAGCTCATCGATTAGATAACAAATATAATTTTGATATGTTTTTATCTTCAAAAATGATGAATTAGGGGGCCGTAGAAGTTGTCAGTTTTAGACCATTTTTGTACGAGCTCTATCTCAACAACTAAACAAGTTAGGAATTTAAAACTCCTGTATATTATGTACTATACACTGTTCATAATCAACAAATACTAAAAAAGATTTTCTGCAATATAAAATAATAATTTTGTAATTCATACTATTATTATGCAAACTTTTCAAAATTATTATACAAATTCCACAGATAACTATTTACAAAAAACTACGTTATATTGCAGACCCAAAATTAATTAGGCGAGTTTATCTTGCTCTCTGCCAGTCAATTTTGACGTACTGCATCACCTCTTGGGGTGGAGCAGGTAAAAGTTTGCTACTACCCATCGAGAGAGCTCAAAGAGCGATTCTCAAGGTGTCTACTGGCCGCCCTTTCCTTTTTCCTACTAACCTACTCTATAAATCCTGTGAAGTACTAACAGCTCGACAGTTATTCATAATGAGCATCGTATTAAAACAGCACGCAGCCCTCCCATATAGCACTGAATTTACTAAAAAGAGACGGAAAGATATAGTTTGCCCTACAAAAAGTACAAAACATGCTTTCGCAGCCAAATTTTTTATCTTCCTAGGACCACTACTTTATAACAGACTAAATGCTAGAGCCAACATTTATTCTCTTAATTATATAAATTGCAAAAGAACTCTCAAGAAAGCTCTCCAAAGTATGTCCTATGAAGATACAGAGAAATTATTAGTTGTACTTAAATAAAAATTGTATTTGTACTAATTAATTTTAGCTAAGTTAGGATAGGTACTAAGATTTTTAGTTTTATTGTACTATTTACACCATTTTACATACCTACTAGATTTTATAATTAATGTGATTATTTAGAAATATGATACCTTGCCACGCCTGAAACACAGGATGACCTAGTTCAGGCACATAACACAACTGAATTTTTCGTAGATTTAAGCAAATTTGTATTTAGTGTTTTACCTTTTTACCTCAATATACTTTTATTAATTATTATTTTACGTCTTTGAAATTTCTCGGGACCCTAGGGTCCCGGACCTTTGGAAGGCGTACGAGGGGCCGAAGCCAACTCGCAGAGGCCCGTTAGCCGTGTTAATTGAAACGAGGCATCAACCGACGATTATCCCTGTATGCACTATGCTAGTGCACCCAAGGACAACCCCCGGTTGGTGCAGAACTATTGCAAGATATGGAAACAAAAAATATAGGGCTATGGGTTTGGGTGGCTATAGTGGATTGGTTACCTAGAACTATGGAAAGTCTATGTATATCTAGCCCCTGCCTGATCAATGTTTTATAATGTACACAGATAAAATGGCAGGGGGTGACTTGCACACTCAATAATGGGCCCCCGAAAACGGTCGCTAGCACAAAGTGTCGTAGTGACAAGGAGGCAACATGTCCTGAGGTGCTTATGAGGAGTGGAGCGGTATTCCACGGCTATCAGAACAATCCCGGAAGTACGGTCAAGATCCCTACCAGCATCTTACTGGAATACTTCCTTCCTCCGGGCACGAATTAGTAAGTACTAGCACGGTAGACGGTATTCCAACTTCATACAAACGGACGAAGCGCGAGCTATACCTACGCGCCTCGATCGAGGTATGCGCGAGGTATGCAGACAGTCGCGTCTGTGCCGCAGTGACGAACGAACGGTGTGTTGTTTTTTTAACAATAACCGCGCGATTTTTACACTAAAAATAAATTCAAGTACATATTTAATATGACGAGTAGGATATATTGTTGCTGTTTTTGGTTGCATGAATTTGGCAATAACGCATCCAGTGATAACTTTTTTTAGATTACTTGGAAACTTTGAAAGGTATTATTATTAACAAACAACAACAACAAAATTATTTTATAGGTAGTCTTACTATAAAATAATTTTACTTACTGGTAGGTAGGTACCATAATGTGTGTCTTTTTAATGGATAAGTATTTCCTTTTATCTTCCGAAAAAAAGATGTCTGGATTAATAAATAAAGTGAATAAAGTAAAGGAAAGTGATAGACACGAGTGAATTCACAAAGTATTTATTTATTTGTGTAGATAAAAAAAGTATATTTACAATCACAAAAGTAAATGGAAACACAAAGTAGGCAAATGTAATTAAAATGCTGGAGGCGGGCAGTCCTATCGCATGTTTACGTACCGCGCGGCTGTAGGCATTTATTTCTAAGATATGGCTTAGTTATTATACCGTCTACCGTGGTACTAGCATGGCATGACTAAACATGGAATTTTATTATTTAAAATTCAAATTTCTTTCTAATTTTCAAAAATAGGTCTACAAAATAAGCTTTCTTCAAAAGATTTTAAAACTGGCCAGTATTTTTTAAGTTTAAGAACTTTATTGACTTTTTCCAAAGTATCCCTAGACGGTGTTGATGTGTGTACCTCATGTGCCAACCAGAACGGGTTATACTCCAATAGACAATATATTCAGTAACATTGAAATGACTGCTGGCACACACAGTGCACTATTCAGTTACCTTAAGGGGGATGCGCCAAGGTAGCCCGCGAAATTAAAGTTTTCTAACGCTTTTTGCAATTTGCAGGTCAGTGTCAGGTTGATCTAAAATATGATTCTAATCTTGATTAAAATATGATTTGCGAGCGTAACAAATATGGCTATACAGAATTATAATCATTAGAATCAGCAATACAACTCCGTATGATAGAATAACCCCCAAATGTCATAATTTCATGAAATCATGACATTTGGGGATTACATGAACTTATAGTTGTGTTGATAATTTCTATGATTATAATTCTATAAATAAACATTTGATACGGTCGCAAATCAATTTAACTCAACGTACAACCTGATACTGACCTGCAAATTGCGAAAAACTTAAGAAAATTTGAATTTCGCGGGCTACTCTGACGCTTTCGCCTTAAACTGTTGTGGATACAATTTCATATTGAGAAAACTTATTTGTGTCAAAATATTCGGCCACGGCGGCCAATTTCAACGGAGACTAGCCTTCGGCGCGGGAGATATTATAGTGCACAAGTGTGTGCGCAGACACGAGTGCACTCTCTCTTCCCTCACTCTCATAGTCCGATGGGATGTATAAAAATATTAAGTAAGAAATAATAGATTTCTGTATGACTATCAAAAATAACGTTAATAAATAGCTGTATTGACGGAATGTTGTAATTAAAATTTGGCGTACTACTAACATTTTATTTTGTATAATATAGTCTGATGTAGCAAGAGAAATCCTTTTATTTATAAGTAACTAGCTTTACCCGGCCCGGCTTCGCACGGTTAGCACCACGTTAGCACTAAGTATTTATCTACGGCGCACCTACCTTTCCTAATTACCTACCCTACCTACCCTACATATCTACCTGCTTACCTACCCTATTTATCTATTTATACCTACTAATACTATGTTAGTAGCAAATAAATAACTTTGACTTTAGTTAATGCATATTACCGGTTAAAGTTAACTTAAATATTGTTCTCTTAAAATAAATGAAATAAGTATATTTCATTTACTTTAAGAGAAAAATATTAAGTTAACTACACCTATATTTGAACACAACAACATTTTTTCATATAAAATTGACACACAATTTATTTACAAATCTTTATGTTTTTTCATAGCACCTCTGTTGTTACCTTTACGAAAGTAGTGTTAAAGTTAAATCTTGTACGACATGGTATGGAACCCTTCGTGTGCGAGTCCGACTCGCACTTGACCGATTTATTTTTTTATATTATGTTCACCGATTTCTCCGTCAATTGTGGACCGATTTTGAAAATAATTTTGTATTTGTAAGGGTAAGCTCCCGAAGTGGTCCCATTTAAATTTTATTAAGTTTGCTTGGATAGTTTTTGAGTTAGCTTCAATAATACATATTTCTCCCTCTTTTTCTCTCTCTTCTCTGGTTTATATGGATGATATTATGATGATAACTTCCTGTCACTGTTATTTGCTCAGGAAGTGGTATTCGAATTTATGTGGGCTAGGTACCAGAACTAAAAAGGAAGGAAGAAGAAGGAAGTCGGTGGCAAAAAACAAAAATTCAAAACCAAAGACACCGACTTCCGAAATTAAAGTTATTTTTCACTTAGTAGGTACTGTTTTTTTTTGGAAGTCGGTTTTTATTTTTTTCATGTGCGGTTTTTCTGATAGGGAAAACTGTTAGTAGAACTATTTTAGTAGGACTACTTAGTCCCACTAGCGAGCAGTGTGTGGAATGCAGGAGATGATAAAAACTGGTTAATGAAAATAAAAGCTGAGATAAAACTTATATTTTTAGTTTTATTCACTTTGACAACATTCTAGGTACGGTATCTGATAGACGACAGAACATGGAAAAAGTAAAGTAGAAAAAAGTAAAGGAGATGGCTAAGCCACTGCCTTTAGCATGTATAGAAATTACTCACTACATCATAACATTCAAATATTCATTAATGAATTATTACGGTTTTATTATTTTCCTAGAACTTTCGTGAACTAATCAAATAATTAAAAGTATTTTTCCTGTTTTTTGTTTGACAAGAAGCACACAAAATTATGACGGCACTTAATAAATAGTGCTGTTTACTAAAAAGTCACAATCGATTCTTCTTTATTAAACTTGATTCGATTAGAACCAAATAAAAAAATTACCAAAAGCTTCGGAAAACGTGTAAACTCTTTGGTAAACTCTTTGTTTAATCTATGCAAATGATCCAATAACCATCACAATAATAAGAAACTATTTTAGGTCGAAGAATTTTGATTGAATAATAATCGACAAGAACAGTATTTCTATTTTCAATTAATTTATCGATTCTGCTACATTCCAAGATGTTTCATACCATCTCTATTAAAAAATCAAACGTCAGTCAGGCCAGACGTGTGTCAGACGTCGTTTTTTCGTTTTGCCGTTTCTGGATATTTAGTATTTACTTTTGACCGTCGCTTATTTGTCGGCCTTATTGAGTGTGCTTATCTTCATACTGACCTTCCGCTACTCTACATGAGTCCATGTAGAGTAGCGGAAGGTCAATAAGCGACGGTCAAAAGGAAATAGTTTATGCATCTCATAATGATTGAATATGCAAGGGAAGTCTCCCTTGCATATTCATTCATTATGAGATGCATAAACTAGTCGTGTGTGGTGTAGACTGTGGAGGCATATCACCTCTTCTTTACATGGTCTTCTACTCACTATCTTAGCATGATGGTAAACAATCGATCGAGGTAAGTCATCTAGAGTTAGCTGAAATCATTCTACAACTACTCAATATGAGAAGCAACTAAGTGCAAAGCCGATTTGGAGGTTGTTTACCACAGTTCTTAAAATCTAATATAAACTCAATGGCAATGGATCAGAAAGACTCAGGTCTTCTTATAATTGTAGCAACGACAAACTAGTTGCCTTAGATGTCATAAATTATTAATTTGTTTATGTATTTGTTACATACTTGACTCATGTTAATAATTTTATTCTAGGATGCCAACTTTTGCCATCCATGTTTTGAACGTCTGAGTTCGGAAATAGCTCCTGATGCACGTTTATTTGGGCATACAATGTGCATCACTTGTGGCCGTTATGAAGTGCACAATACCATGCAGTGGAAAGGAACAATTCAATGTTTCAGAATGTACCGAGGTCACATCCAGCTTTCTATCAGGTAATTAAAATTATGTGTATTACAATGTGTTCTTTCATATTTAAATGCCCACCCAATGCATGAATGGATGGTCTTCCTTTTCGGATAATCAGTTCATCAGCCTGCAAATAGTCGGTTCTGTCCCAGACCTCAATATTATTCCTATATTGATTCAATGCTGACTTTACTATATTAATACTTATAATAAATATTTTGGATATTTTACACAGCACCATTATCTAGTCCTAAACTAAGTAGAGCTTATATTATTACTTATACAACTTCATACTTTTTTTTGTAAACACCCAGACCAACAAAAACACGTATGTTCACAGTTCATCACATAAATATTTGTGGCTAGTGATGACTCCTTAAATATCCTATATTGACTTTTTCTTTTAGGTTATGAACTATGCGTGTCATCCCTGTTGGATGAGACATCAACGGCAGTCAAATCAAGATCGATATCGAGTAAATCTTCCTGGACCTGAATTAAGACCTGAACTGAACTTGAAGCAGCATCTAGAGCTTTACCTACTAGAACTTGAAATAAATTATAAGCGGGCTGCAAACACCTCAACACACTGTATGTTTAATGGTTGTGTCTTTGAATAACTGTTACATGTAATCCCAGGATTTATAAAAAAGATGCTTGTTGAAAAACATAATATTTATATTCCCCGCAGTACTAGGGTTTGTGAGACACATATATGTGATAGACATGTGTCTCACAAACCCTAGTACTGCTTTGCTCCATATTATAGTATATTATGCAACTAATGAATAAAGGCCGGATTTAAAGCGAGGGACATAGATGAATCACGATCAAGTGAAGGATTCTAACGACTGAATCACGACCGTAGGGAGTGATTCATGATGATTGAATCACGAGCGCAGCGAGTGATTCAAGTGTTAGAATCCTGAGCGACGCGAGTGATTCATGGCCCTCGATATAAATCCGTTTTATTCAAGAGTTGCATACTATACTTTATACCATGACTACGAGAAAAATAAAGATTTAAGCGAAAATAGACATTTAATAAGGTTAACACGTTCAGTGTCGGGAGCCCTCCTGGAGGGTTCACCTACTTGGATATGGGATGTCGGGAGCCCTCGCGGAGGGCTCATTTTAAATGTAGACATTCAGTGTCGGGAGCCCTCCTGGAGGGTTCACCTACTTGGATATGGGATGTCGGGAGCCCTCGCGGAGGGCTCATTTTAAATGTAGACATTCAGTGTCGGGAGCCCTCCTGGAGGGTTCACCTACTTGGGTGTGGGATGTCAGGAGCCCTCGCGGAGGGCTCATTTTAAATGTAGACATTCAGTGTCGGGAGCCCTCCTGGAGGGTTCACCTACTTGGATATGGAATGCCGGGAACCCTCGCGGAGGGCTCATTTTAAATGTAGACGTTCAGTGTCGGGAGCCCTCCTGGAGGGTTCACCTACTTGGATATGGAATGCCGGGAACCCTCGCGGAGGGCTCATTTTAAATGTAGACGTTCAGTGTCGGGAGCCCTCCTGGAGGGTTCACCTACTTGGGTATGGGATGCCGGGAGCCCTCGTGGACGTTGGAAGTGAAACCTCCCGGAGGTTTCATTTCCAACTACGAATAATAAAAGTCATAGACTTTTATGGCGGAATGATGAGTTATGAGTTCTATGAAAATGGGTGGAGTCGAAAGTGGAAAGTGAGTCGAAAGTGAAAGTTAAGGAGTTTGTATAGCGTTGAGATAGAGGTCGAATACATTGGTGTGTTCTAAATTCAAACACCAAAATAGTGATTAAAAGAGCTTTTTATTCACTGTTTTCAGTGAATAAAATAAGCTTTTTAGAGGGGGAATGGTATAAAATAATTAATGTACCTAGATTTTGTTATTTTATTTCTGCAATAGCATTCTGTTTATGTACCGGCACAGATTAGTACAGATGATTCACTCAGCAAAATCATTGAAATAAAAAGCGACTCTTAACATACATAACATAACATAATCAGCCTATTAATTTTCCCACAGCTGGGACACAGGCCTTCTCTCTGTGAGAGGGAGAGGGCCGTAATCCACCACGCGGGCCCGGTGCGGGTTGGTGGATGTCACATGTCTTCGAATTTTTGGTTCTAGGACATGCATAGATGCACTTAGGCCGGTTTCCTCACGATGTTTTCCTTCACCGTTTTGTGAGCAGTGGTGCTGAAATTATTTTACACAAAGTAAAGCGCCTGACTGGTTCATCATGTTTCGGTTTCGAACCCATGACCTACAACTTGTAAGTCGGGGCCGTTACCACTGGGCCACCACTGCTCACCAAAAGCGCCTCTTGCTACGACACAATAAAGTGCAGTTCAGGTAGCACAGTGCTAATTACATAAAGTTATATTCACATAGAAGTTGCGGTTCTAACTATCGCGTAACTCTTTTATCTTCTGACTACGTTACGCCACCTGAAGTGACCCGACGAGTCGAGCCAGCCGCGTACTTGTAGCTTCATACCTAAAATACGGAGTGCGCCTGGCCTGTCAGTGCGTACGTTGGGTGATTTTCCCAACATAATCTTTTTTTTAACCTATTTGTTGAAGGTTGTAAACAAACGCCTAGCTACAGTTCATAGCAAAATCTTTTTCTTGTGCAAGTTTGTATGCCTTTTGACGTAGGAGTTTCTACGATTTTATTTTCAGGATTGTAAAGATATAAAAAGTTCCTGAAACTTTTTTCATACGCAATACTAATATTCAGCTATTCAGCATTACATATTAATAGGTACAATGTTTATACATTGCTAAGGGAGTCGCCCATACTTCCATTTAGCCATGTCATTTATCTTAACACATTATTACTAAAATATATACAAAAGTACATACATACACACATATTTACTATAATATATACCCATATTATATATATAATTATATATATATATATACGAATTCAAGGGAGAGGTGTTGAGATGACTCTACTCTATTTATTTTGAAAATAACTCTGCAATTTCCGCTTAAATGCAAACCGACTGGTGGCCGTCCTGATATCAAGAGGAAGCGCATTCCAAAGAAGAATGGACTGAATATGAAAGGAAGAATGAACAACGTCAGAAGTATGAGAAGGACAGAGCAAGAGAAGATTGTTAGAAGAACGCAGATTCTTGGTGTGTGAAGAACATAGATATTGGAAGTGAGATACAAGATAAGAAGGAGGAGTGGGAGAGTTGAGAAGGGAGAAAAGCGTGGTCAAAGCGCGCAAACTTCTCCTTTGATGAATGGACATGCATTTGAGCTCAGATCTATAAGCTCGACACATGGTCATATTTTCTGAGGTTGAATATGAACCGGATACAATTGTTGAGCAGTCGGTCGAGCTTATCCAACAAAACCGCATTCAAGTCAAAGTAGCACACGTCACCATAGTCGATGATAGGGAAAATCAAAGTCTGCACAAGCATAGTTTTCGTCTTAGCGGGTAAAAAGTTCCTCAGACGATACAGGGATCGCAAAGTACCATTGACCCTTTGACTGACACTAGAGACCTGGCGCTGCCAGCTAAGCGTCGAGTCAAGATGCAAACCGAGATCTTTCACAGTAGGGGTAATGGGTATGACGGTACCATTGAACATAAGAGGAGGAAGAGAGCTAAGCGTCACCCTTCCCATCATGCGTGAGCTCCCCATCACAATGGCCTGACACTTTGAGGGGTTTACTGACACCCCAAAACTATCAGACCACTTTTTGATGGCATCTAAATCTCGGTTTACATCTGCTATAGCGTCCGATAAACCTTCAACCCGCTCAGCTGTATATAATTGGAGATCATCGGCATAAAGATGATACGAACACCGAAGACAGTGAGTTATAAAGTTAATGAAGATGGAGAATAACAATGGAGAAAGAATACCGCCCGATTTTGACGTATTGTGTCCGGCCCCTTAGGTAGTCGGACTAGTGGACCTGGCAGACGTTGTCCTGCCCGAACAGCGCCAACTACCGGGTCCAATTGTATTTTCAAACCATCCAGGGACAAACTCAAACATACACACAAAATTTCATCCAAATCAGTCCAGCCGTTTAGGAGGAGTTAGGTGACAAACACGTACAGAAGAATTATATACGAGGGTATTCTAGCAGAACCAAATAAGTGCAAAAATTGAAAAAAAAATTGTTTGAAATATAGGATACCTACTTAGTTTTCGTCGCATTTTTTATATGGCAAAACCATAATTATAACTGCCGAAGCTTTAACAACGGTTTTTTCCTCCGGGTAAAGAATATTTATCTAGCATTTTATTTCTATAAATTTAAAAGCAAAATAAAAAGTTTATTACAGTGACAACAGAATAAAACAATTTACTTTCTTTACCCATAAAAACACTTAAAGATTATTGTATTTTATACTAACAGGTAAAACAAAATATAGGTAGCTAAATAACAGAGAAAAAAATAATTCTACCGACTTAATTGGAATATTATTTCAACTAGCTTCTGCCCGCGGCTTCGCCCGCGTGGATGTCGGAAATTATCCCACAGGAACGTGTAACATGTCCTAAATCAGCGGGGTAATTGTGTAGCACTTACAATAGCAATGGCTTTCATTTTGACAGTTCAACAACATTAATTGCGTTAATTACGTTATTTCTCGAACATAATTATTAAGCATAGCTTCCACTCGGCGCTCTGGCGCGTCATCCCCTGGCTGGCCCGCCCCTCCACCCTCGTTCTGCGTGCCGTCGACTCAATATCGCAGGTCATTCTTATCGTTCTAACTTTTAAAATATTTGTCCAAATTACTTAGTGTAAAAGACAAACTTTATGTATAATAAATACCAAAAGCGATGAAGGTATTTATTTTGATAAGAATTAACTATATACTCAAAAATATGCAATGTAAAAAAAGTATTCAATTTAAATGTATTTATTGCTCACTATTTTGGTTATAAAGGCTTTCACATAAAAGGTAGATAATATATGCTGTCGCGGACTTTTATTTAGAACTCTTTAAGACAAACAATCCCACAATACATTTTCTTCATGTAACTCTAACGGTTTAGGCAGCGCACGCAGCATACGGTGGAGGTCTGCCCGGCTTGGGTGGACCACCGCCGTGTCCTCGTAGAGGCGATCGGCGGCGGTGACCTCTCGCGTCCGACCCTGGTTCAGGCCATGGTGCGGAGCGAGAGGGCATGGCAACCAGTCACCTCCTTCTACGAAGCAGTAATGCTCGCGAAGGAGGAGGCGGAGCGCGTGAGGGAGTGGCAAAGGCCGCGCCCTACCAGCCCTAGCCGCCGCCGCCGTAGGAGACGTCCCGGGCGTCGGGAATTGGTAGCCGATTTCCGGCCACCGTAGGCGCGGGCCTGCGGACGGAGAGCAACGGGCAGCTCGCCGTCCGATAAGGACCAGGCCCGGGTCGACGGCGCGTCGTGTTCCACGCGCGCCTCAAAGAGATGTCAGCAAAACTGACGGGGTCCGCTAGGGCCGATGCCTGCCGGGGTTGCGGGTAGTCCCAAGGGGAAACCGTGGCCTCTGGCAAGGCAAGGGAAGGAACACGGGTGGGTTTTAGTCAGTAAGAGTCTGTCACGTCCTTCCGCTCCGCCCAGAGCGGGAGAAGCCATTGGATGATTTCCCACCCAAAAAAAAAAAGGCAGCGCACGCAAAGAGGGCAGGAATTTTTCCGACTTACTTGATACTTAACGTTATATTATGGCCAAATCATATAAAATCTTTATAAATTGTAGCATATGTGTTATTCTGTTATATAAGCTACATTATTGTAAAGTTCCATCAAAATCCGTTCAGTAGTTTTTGTGTGAAAGAGTAACAAACATCCATCCAACCTCACAAACTTTCGCATTTATAATATTAGTAGGATTAATGTAGGGCAGGCAGTGTTTTTCCACATTTTTCATGACTCGACCCCCTTAGTATGAAGAAAATTTTCGCGGCCTCGACCATTCGAGAACGATTTGAACTCAGTCGAGATTCACGCTGAGTCGAAGTTTCTGCAGCACGAAACCTAGCCTGATGTTCCCGAGTTGCAGAGAGCCTTGCCTCACGACCTTCCTCAGATTCCTGTGATGGAACTAATCTCATCTTTTTAGCATTTCTGCTACATTGGGAGAGGTTGGATCTTCTTCGAGGCATTCTTACAATAAAATAGTACTTACTACTTAACACACAGTTATTTAGTAAACACGTACTATCGTAAACAATTAAATTATAAATACTTACAGATTATATTATACAGTCTCAAATTATCACAGTTTAAGTAATAAGTGTTAAGACGTGTAAACCAAACGTACTAACTTTATAAAACAAAAGAATTGCTAGAAAAATTAATTACTAACCTGAGCTAATAAACTTATACTTAATAAAGAAAATCAAGAAAAGAAATGCCTAACCTATACCAAATACATACTTATAATATTTATATACAAACCCTAAATAAAAATTAAGATAAGTATACCGAAAATCAAGGAAAGAAATGCCTAACGTAACAAATGTTCGCCGTGATTCTTTAAATTGACATAACTTTTTTATTTATGAACCGATTGACATGAAATAAACACTAAATGTTAAGTGAAGCTTACTACAATATATTAGTGAAAACCGCATCTAAATCGAATAAGCCGTTTCTGATATTAGCGTGCACAAACACACAGACAAACAGACAAACCGACAAACAGACAAACAGATAAACAGACAAACAGACAAAAAAAAATTTATTACAATCTCGTGTTCGGCATCGATATACTAACAACCCCTGCTACTTTTTTTTTATATATTTCAATTGTACAGACACCACTTTTCTACAATTTTATTATATGTATAGATTTATTTTAACATCAACTTATTTAAGTAATTCGGGACAGTGAATTGTTCCTAATATAGTAGGTAAAAAAGATTAATGTGTGTTTAAGAGATTTACAGCTTATTTACGTATTTCAGGTAAAACAAAATAACTGCAATACTTTCACGCCAACTTACCCCTTTTTACTTTTTATGACAATTATTGCATATTTATTAATCTATCAAAACAAACTTAGATAAATAATGTATCTAAGTACCAGTAGTGAACATTTTCTGTAATTATGCTTCGTCGTTAACCTATGATCAACCAAATCTTTAAATGCCTTTTTCTCAAAATAACAGTATCGCTACTATTATCCGGTTCTCCCAGAATACCCTCGTATTATAAAGATATAAGTAGGAAGTAGGATAGTGGGATTAACACCTGCTTCGAAAAACCAAAACAATATTAAGTACTTATTTCTGTATTTGCGAAGAAAACCAACGGATCCATAAATTTATTTCCACATGGCATATTGCATGGCATGGACAAAATGTTTGGAACCGCAGATTTTTGTTTTCGTGATTTTCGTGTTGGTGAAAATTTGTCATTTATTATGGGTACAAATGATCATTGGGCTGCAAACCCTAAGTGCTATGATGTTGCTATTTGGACCAATTCCGACCAAACCTAACCTAACCCGAAAATGTTTCTGGATTGTATAACTTTTTTCTATATTGGTCAATTTTATTGTGCCCATAGTAAAAAAATATCCTACATTCATGAACTACAAAATGGACTAGGTTTCATCAGCCGACGCCATTTGTACCACTTCCGCCCGTTATCCTTTTCAACACTTGCATCAAATAATTGTTTCGTAAAAGTTACACAAACACGAAAAGTGTAGCGATGCCGGCGCGCGGGCGGGCGGCGCGGCGGCGACGACGTGCCATTATTGGAGGAGCGAGCCACGGTAGCCCGGCAACAGGCGGGTTGGCGCAGCTCACTTCAGTTGATTTGATCAGTTGACGAGTCGTCGGCCGCGAGCTAACACTTTTCACGAACTCAGTTCCCGCCCGTACTTTGAGCACTCCGTACTATAAATCGGTGTTTTCTACAAACGCGTTATAAAAGTTTAGTAACCGTACGATAATAATTCGTGCTCGCTTGTGGCAATAACAACGATAATGTAATTACATTATCGTTGTATTTGTGTGTTATATTGTTTAACTTTACCATAATCGCCGTGAAAGATGACCAGAGTCATTAAATATTCATGATATCACGTCTGTACTACGGATCTGGCAACGTTACTCGTCTGTATCAACAGGTTAGTTTTATTGTATCAAACATTTGATTTATTGCCGTGTAACTGTTGAAAATGTTATATTTCCGATTAGAAATGGTACCTAGGTAATTAGGTACCGATACAAATGATGTGCCTACTTAAACCTAAACAATATTGCACAGCTGCAAATGATGTAGTTTTACGTTCAGTCATTGCAGTTGAAGTTGCAAAAAAAATAAAAATTAATGAATGTGAAAAATAAAAACAATGAACAGTTCTTAAAACTGCTTCTAGACCATTGTTTTTTTTATTTGCGTAATGTTATTTATGTACCTTTAAGATGCCAGCTGCAAACTTCAAAATACGTTGTAAGAAATGAATAATGTAATTATAACTTAGGTATTCATTATCTATTGCGGTTATTTTTTTGTTTAGCAACTAATGTTAACAACATACCTACATAATATAAAGACCTACTCACGCCTTGTTCCCCAAGAGGGTTGGCAGAAACTACAGAACGTCATCTGATTCTATCTTTATATACCCACCTTCCCTTTTGGTTCGTTTACGTTCAAATATATCTGTGCTGTAGCTTTAGCATAAATGAGCGAAGTAAACGAAACGTTGATTCAAAGGATTTTTGAATCGAAAATACAATTATCATAATTATAGCATTTTGGTTTCAATTTATGCGGCAAACGCAATTAGTAACATCCATAGAATATGAGGTAAGTCTTAAAACTAAATAAATATTAATAAGTGCGAAACGATATCCCCCCTGATCATACACCAAACTGGTTGGGAAGGTGTATGATCAACAGCACCAGTAAGTTATGTTAACATTAAAACATTAAAGAAAACTCGACAAAATGAAGGATACAGCTATTTTGTAAGCGATGTAAAGCTTGATCTCAAAGTAAAAGTTGTTCGTGTGAGTACATACGTACAAGTTGTAATATTGAAATAAATAAAACCCGGAAAAGATGGCAGTGGTATCGGCCCGTCTTACGAGTTCGTGAGTTCATACTCGGAGTGGTGAGTTCAAACTCAGGCGCCTACTTTAGTTTGTAAAACGGTGAAGAATCATCGTGAGGAAACCGGCATATCCTAGAAACAAAAATTAGATACATGTGTTTTAACATGTGACATCCACCAACTCGCACGGGGACCAGGTGGTGGATTATGTATGTCGCACTCTCACAGAGAGAAGGTCTGTGTCACTGTATTCCAGCAGTGGGAACATTATAGGCTAATTATTAGGTATAGTTATATAAAAATAATCCTAAGATTTCCCACAGAGACTTTTACAGTAAATGTATGTATAAACGAAGCAAAAGGACTTTGTAAGGATCGTAGCGGATGGCGTTTTGTAGTTTCTGCTTATACCCATGGAAAAAAGGCATGAGTTTATCTATGTTTATTATCTACCTAAATAGCAGGCTTTGAATGTCTAGTTGGTTAAGTACTGACTAAATATTAAATACGTCTGAGAGTTCCTTTAAAAAATATTTGCAGGGATTTGTCAGGAAAAAAATAGAACTGAACAAAAGCCGGTTTTTTTTAATTTTCACGTATGGTTTTCTTCTGGAAATTCATAATTCTAGGTAGTAGTAATTGTAGGTGTACAATCATAATTATACTGTTTCAAAATAACATCAAATTATACTTATTTTTATAAGTCTCTTTATTTACGCAGTCTGAACTCAGTAAACACTTTATTTTTCGAAAAAAAGCTGGCAACCCTATCAATAACCCAACGAGAGCCATACTATTATTAAAATCAATATAACCTATTACGACGAAAACTTTACTACTTATTATATTTTTTTGTGATACTGATAAAGATCGATAAATAAATACTTAACTACAAACCCGCTGCATAAATCCCGCCAAAGTACATATCCATACATGCAGGCCGGCAGGCTGGCAGGCCTCGCTCTGCATATGTCCTTGTGTATAGATTGTGTGCTTTTTTGGTCTGTGTTAAATAAATGTATTTTCTTTCTTTCTTTAACTAAATTAATCTTAAATTCACTGACAGCTTAAGCCTAGCTGGGTCTAAAAGCATGAAATTTTTGCCGAAGAGGTCCTATTACTACAAAATTGAGCACTAAGGAAATATATTTGAAAATTCATCTCATACAGCGGTTTTAAAGGGGATGAAACTTTGTATGAAATTTCGTCATTTTTGCCGATAAGAAATCCCATCGGGCGTACGGCTTGTTTACATGTTGTGGCCAGAATTTTAGCTGGCCATTTCATGAAACAACCATTTCATGAAATAGTCGAACACTTCATGAAATGATCAATTCTATCAATCTTGCCATGACATATACCTACATAAAGTTCAACTATATCTCACACTCCGAACAAAATACAGTCAAGTGATACTAAAAGCTGTGTACCTACTACATTTGACAAATGGATTACTGATAACGATAACAAAGCCACGCTCTTCGCATAATATTTATTATCAGTTGACACGTATCAGCTGATCCTATTGATTGTACTAACTGATTTTATCGTATTAGATATTATTTTGACAAAGGATTTAACAAAAATCTATCTGCCTAGCCTTTACTCAACTATATACTACTACATTACATTTGAAGTCAGTTTCCAGTATAACCGGATACAGCTGCATACCAGTATTTTACATGGAGCGACTGACTATCTAATCTCCACAACCCAGGTACAAGACTGGTTGTCAGACGACTTCTGACGACCCGTAACCGCCCGGCCGTTCCGTCTCGGAATGATTTCTTTATACTTTAAGTATATATAAGATTTTTAAGACCGACGGTTTACTTGAAACTCTATGATTTCACGCAAGTAAACTCTAGTAGGTGTATTTTTGAGATGATAATCATCATCATCCTGTCCTTATCCCAATTTATATGTGGTCGGCGCAACAACAACATGTCTCTTTCTTCCATACTTCTCTATTAGTCGTCATCTCGTTAGTCACCCCTTTTCTAGCCATATAATCTTTCACACAGTCCATCCATAATTTTTTTGGTCTTCCCCTAGGTTCCCTATCCATTTGCATAAAATTTTAAGACCTAATATAACTTAGCATAATTTTGTTTGGCATAATTATATTTCCGCATAATATAAATACGCATAACAGCTTACGCATAATTTTTTTAAGCATAATTTCTCTAACCATAATAATGATTAAGCATAATATTCTAAAGCATAAATTTATTAAGCATAAAGTTCTAAAGCATAACTTTTTTAAGCATAATATCCTAAAGCATAAATTTATTTAATGCCACACATATTTAATGGGCTTTTTTGCCCGAAGAGGATATACCAATTTATTTCGACGATTGGAAAAAAGCCATATCTCCTGAATCAGGTAATATATAACATATTAATATAAGAAACGTATTGAACAATTTTGTGTTTTTTTTTTTCGCTGTAGGAAGCATGAAGCAAGCAAGCATACAGCATGCAAGCAAGCATACAGCATGCAAGCAAGCATGCAAGCAAGCATGCAGCAAACAAGCAAGCATGCAAGCAAGCATGCAGCATGCAACAGGCAGGGTTTCTGTCACGGCTCCGGCGCTGCGGGCCTCCGGCGGCCCCACGCGTGCTAATCGTCGCAGACGGCTTTCGCTCACCACCGCAGCTTCGGCTTGTTGGCCGGCTTCGCCGGCCAGCCTCAGCCACGGCGGCTCGCTCGCAGCCGCCTGCTCCTCAGCCCGCGGGCCGCCTCGCCCCTACGCGCCTACGCGATTTTAAATTACACTCTAGGGGTAGGACAAACAAGACTACGTGGAGTCAGTTTTGCAGCAATTCGGTTCTGTCACTAACTTTTGTTGCACAGCATATTAAATTTTTAACCAACAATATTATTTAATTGTTACAGAAACTATAGCAAATTGGTTTGATCAGAATTATGTATGGGGTACTACAAGTTCGCCACCACCATTTCCACCCAAAGTCTGGAGTACGTATCTACTAGAAAAGGAAAATATACCTAGGACACAAAATCGGTTCCCTATCCATTTGCATAAAATTTTAAGACCTAATATAACTTAGCATAATTTTGTTATTAGCATATTAATTGTATGCCTAAATATTATTATGCTAATAGTCATTAGGCCTACTAACGTTATGCTAATCATTTTTATGCCAAAACAAATTAGTCTTTAAGATGATTATGCCAACACAAAATGTATGTCTAAAAAAATTATGCCAAAGTATTATTATGCCAAAACAAATTGTGCCAAAATCGTTATGCCGAAGTATATTAGGACAAAGAACATTATGCGAAAAGAAGGGATCCCCTTCCCCTACTCTTATAGCCATCGACATTCATACTTGAAACTTTCCCCACGACATTTTCCTCATTCCTCCGCATCACATGCCCATACCATGACAACCGATCCCGCACAACTTTTCAGTCACTGGTGTCACTTTCAGACTTCCTCTTATGTACTCATCATCAATTGAGTTTGAGTTTGAGTTTATTCTATCCATTAGTGTAACACCACACATCCCTCTTAGCATTCTCATCTCACCTGCATGTAATTGCCGTTCATTCATCCCTTTCGAGACGATGCAGATGTGCAGATAAATAGTTCTCGTAATCATAAAAATCTCCAACGGCCATTACCTTTAGGTCAACTTTTCTAGATTGTGCAGACTGTACCTACAATAGTATTGTGAAAATTATTACTTGGCTACGAGCTCCTCTCACACCCCGTTATGCACATAAGGTTAGCTTAAAACCCAGTAAATCAATAGTTACTGTGGTTAGGCTATATGTTATTTATTTATTTATGCGTTATTTATTTATTTTGTTATTGAAATACTATTTCTGAAAGTTACATCCGCGAACCTGACATTCACTTAAAACTGTAAGCATCTTATGAGCCCAGTAATTAAGATACCTACTGTGATTAACTTAAGTATAACATTATAATAAATACTCAAAACATGAGTATTTTATACGAGTAGCCAAGCAAAACATTTAAAACAGTAGGTATCACTTATATTGTTTTATAGTAAACATAGAGACTTCTTCCTGATTTCTCATTTTGACTACTATGACTGCACCACTTTCGTAAATATACTAAAATAAATTATATTTAAATTCAAGTCCTTTATTCAAACTGGGCTGAGAATCAACAATTTTCGAAGGTCAAAATTACATAAGACGGTCTTCCAAAAACGCCCGCCCTTCACCATTTCCTAGTGGCTAGAAGAAGAAGTCGCGCAGCAAACTCCCCAGCAGCACAACTGTCTGTTCAGTTAGAACCGAACAGACAGTTGTGCTGCAAAATAATATTTACATTAAGCATTTGCTATATGTAAGCTAGCATACGCCAATATATCAACAAAAAAACAACGAAATCTCTACCTACTCAAGCGAATATAAAAACGAATAAAAACGTAAACAGAACTTAATACCCGAATAAAAGCCTCCAGGCATAAAGGGCGTAACCGCTTACATATAGCTGTTACTCGAAGTCACAAATGATAAACTGCGACCAGCGAAGTAAAAATAAAAATTCATCATGGCTTCAATACATGACAGAGTAAATGCAGCATTATGTTTAGCTTGCTAAATTCTTGTTAGTCTCACTTACATATCCAATTGTACAACTAGTTGAAATGTCATGCTGGTAAACAGTGTGACTAATGTAGCGTTGAGATACTATCACATGCCACGTCTCCGACTATTTGGCGTGCTTCCATTATATCTTCAATTAGAGTATAATGAACTACTCTTAGTGTAAACTTACGAGTATATTAATGTTTTCAACTGATTTTATTGTATCTGTAGTAATCACGTTTGATGCCTAAGTACAGACATTTCTTACTAATGCATTAGTAAGAAGTTTCTTTGAAGATCTGAGCTGCTTATAGTCACCGATTTTGCCCGAGCTGGGAATCGATGTCCAATGTCGTCTATCCAATGGTGTGGAGCAGCGGTCGACAACACGCTGCCCGCAGCTCACCTCATTGCGGCCAGCGACAGTTTTGAAAATGAAAGTATTTACCTAAGTGAATAATGTCTAATAAACACTATGCGGGCGTAATGTTTAAGCGAGCGAGCATTGATAAAATTAAAGACATTTTAAAACAGCTACAAAATCTTCAACGACAGATTGGGTGACTTGAAACAAACTGAAGATTTTGCAAACCCTTTTTCATGTGATATTGAAGATGTACCGAGTCATTTACAACTGATCGTCAATCACGTTCATTTGTAAATGACTCGGTACATCCTCTCCAATGTAATAACACTCTCAAAAACTCTTTCTGTGAAATCAATGATCTTGTTAAGTTTTGTGGCAGCTTGCAATCTGATTTAGACGAATTAAAAAGTACTAGTGCGAACAAACTTTATCAATTCTCAATAATTACAAAAAAAAAACTATGCTTCTCGTCTTATAGATGAGCATTTGAGAACCATACTAGGAATTTCAACTGCAAACTGAAAGCAAATATATAGTATTCCTATTATCAAAATTATAAACAAGTGCGGCCCACCTCTAGCTCATTTTGCCCACCACGTGGCCCTTGCCTGCTAAAAGGTTGCCGACCACTGGTGTGGAGTATCGTTGGATAGGCCGTTCAAAAGTATTGCGTGTGTGTGAAAACCATTTTTGGATTCAGGGATCTGTTAGCGGAATATTAAGCTTTAAACCAATCCTCACTGCAATGGGCTCGCGTGGTGGATTACAGCCCAGTCCCTCTCAAGGAGAGAAGACCTGTGTCCGAGCAGTGGGAATATTATAGGCTATTTATAATATTCCTGGTACACAAACAGCTGATAATAAATACAAACTCTATATTGTGCTAGAAGTCTTCGGCAGCGAGTAGTAGGTATATATACGTGGCGCAACATTCGCTCAGTGTGTTCGGGCCCATGTTCCCACTTAAAAACCGTTTCGTACCTCAAAAGGAAAAAACGGTACCGATAAAGAATAATTTCGTTGTTCATCTGTCTGTCAGTGTCAAGACTTTTTTTCTCAAGAATGCGTGGAGAAAATTAGTAGGTCTACGGTCCCTGGAAGTTCTAAATTGTTAATTTGAAGTTTTATCTTCTATATCTATCTATACATATAATAAAATTGTAGAAAAGTGGTGTCTGTACAATTGAAATATATAAAAAAAAAGTAGCAGGGGTTGTTAGTATATCGATGCCGAACACGAGATTGTAATTAATTTTTTTTTTGTCTGTTTGTCTGTTTATCTGTTTGTCTGTTTGTCGGTTTGTCTGTTTGTCTGTGTGTTTGTGCACGCTAATATCAGAAACGGCTTATTCGATTTAGATGCGGTTTTCACTAATATATTGTAGTAAGCTTCACTTAACATTTAGTGTTTATTTCATGTCAATCGGTTCATAAATAAAAAAGTTATGTCAATTTAAAGAATCACGGCGAACATTTGTTACGTTAGGCATTTCTTTCCTTGATTTTCGGTATACTTATCTTAATTTTTATTTAGGGTTTGTATATAAATATTATAAGTATGTATTTGGTATAGGTTAGGCATTTCTTTTCTTGATTTTCTTTATTAAGTATAAGTTTATTAGCTCAGGTTAGTAATTAATTTTTCTAGCAATTCTTTTGTTTTATAAAGTTAGTACGTTTGGTTTACACGTCTTAACACTTATTACTTAAACTGTGATAATTTGAGACTGTATAATATAATCTGTAAGTATTTATAATTTAATTGTTTACGATAGTACGTGTTTACTAAATAACTGTGTGTTAAGTAGTAAGTACTATTTTATTGTAAGAATGCCTCGAAGAAGATCCAACCTCTCCCAATGTAGCAGAAATGCTAAAAAGATGAGATTAGTTCCATCACAGGAATCTGAGGAAGGTCGTGAGGCAAGGCTCTCTGCAACTCGGGAACATCAGGCTAGGTTTCGTGCTGCAGAAACTTCGACTCAGCGTGAATCTCGACTGAGTTCAAATCGTTCTCGAATGGTCGAGGCCGCGAAAATTTTCTTCATACTAAGGGGGTCGAGTCATGAAAAATGTGGAAAAACACTGCCTGCCCTACATTAATCCTACTAATATTATAAATGCGAAAGTTTGTGAGGTTGGATGGATGTTTGTTACTCTTTCACACAAAAACTACTGAACGGATTTTGATGGAACTTTACAATAATGTAGCTTATATAACAGAATAACACATATGCTACAATTTATAAAGATTTTATATGATTTGGCCATAATATAACGTTAAGTATCAAGTAAGTCGGAAAAATTCCTGCCCTCTTTGCGTGCGCTGCCTTTTTTTTTTTGGGTGGGAAATCATCCAATGGCTTCTCCCGCTCTGGGCGGAGCGGAAGGACGTGACAGACTCTTACTGACTAAAACCCACCCGTGTTCCTTCCCTTGCCTTGCCAGAGGCCACGGTTTCCCCTTGGGACTACCCGCAACCCCGGCAGGCATCGGCCCTAGCGGACCCCGTCAGTTTTGCTGACATCTCTTTGAGGCGCGCGTGGAACACGACGCGCCGTCGACCCGGGCCTGGTCCTTATCGGACGGCGAGCTGCCCGTTGCTCTCCGTCCGCAGGCCCGCGCCTACGGTGGCCGGAAATCGGCTACCAATTCCCGACGCCCGGGACGTCTCCTACGGCGGCGGCGGCTAGGGCTGGTAGGGCGCGGCCTTTGCCACTCCCTCACGCGCTCCGCCTCCTCCTTCGCGAGCATTACTGCTTCGTAGAAGGAGGTGACTGGTTGCCATGCCCTCTCGCTCCGCACCATGGCCTGAACCAGGGTCGGACGCGAGAGGTCACCGCCGCCGATCGCCTCTACGAGGACACGGCGGTGGTCCACCCAAGCCGGGCAGACCTCCACCGTATGCTGCGTGCGCTGCCTAAACCGTTAGAGTTACATGAAGAAAATGTATTGTGGGATTGTTTGTCTTAAAGAGTTCTAAATAAAAGTCCGCGACAGCATATATTATCTACCTTTTATGTGAAAGCCTTTATAACCAAAATAGTGAGCAATAAATACATTTAAATTGAATACTTTTTTTACATTGCATATTTTTGAGTATATAGTTAATTCTTATCAAAATAAATACCTTCATCGCTTTTGGTATTTATTATACATAAAGTTTGTCTTTTACACTAAGTAATTTGGACAAATATTTTAAAAGTTAGAACGATAAGAATGACCTGCGATATTGAGTCGACGGCACGCAGAACGAGGGTGGAGGGGCGGGCCAGCCAGGGGATGACGCGCCAGAGCGCCGAGTGGAAGCTATGCTTAATAATTATGTTCGAGAAATAACGTAATTAACGCAATTAATGTTGTTGAACTGTCAAAATGAAAGCCATTGCTATTGTAAGTGCTACACAATTACCCCGCTGATTTAGGACATGTTACACGTTCCTGTGGGATAATTTCCGACATCCACGCGGGCGAAGCCGCGGGCAGAAGCTAGTCACAAATAAAATTATTACAAAGTTACATTTGCAGTTGAAGAATTGACATATATCGATGTATAACATTTTGTCAACTTCAAAGTTAAGTTGCACGCGTTGACACGCACTTGATCGGTTTTTTTACTGTGCCTTTATTTTAAAGTTTCTAAAAATTAAAAACCAGTCGAACACCGTATTAAAACTGTGTATTTTCATTTTTTACAGAATAACCAAATATGGAGACTGACAAAATGTCGACGGCGTCTTCTGTGGGGGCCACAGAACGTCGGGCATTGATGCAGGCGCTAGTCCTTGAGAGACGTATCCTCTTCGGATGCACGTGTTTTATAGGACTGTGCACTTTCCTCTGGATTGCAGCCGTATGCACTGAGAAGTGGGTGCACATAGAAGGTGGAAATGGTAAGTCAAACATGATGTGAAAGAAATGGTTGTATTGTAATAGGATTTAAAATGATTGCCGTGACTTTTATAAAACTGTCAGCAATCATTCTAATTTATATCTTATCTTACTGAGATAAAAGTTACATTGCAATGACAAATTTTTGCGTGATGCTATTGGAATAAAACTGAAAGTAGATTCCAAAGACGTCACGCCATTGGTTTTAGCCGGTTGGTTTTACGCCAGAAAGTTAGTTTTACATAATTATAATAATGTCCTACTTACCACACGTCAGTAGTCAAACAAAACCAGTATAATTTGGATTCTTATTATTTTGAAACTCCGTACTACTCTAGGCTTGCTAGGTCAAAGTGCCCGCTCCACACTATCGTCCAACTGTTCGTCCAACCTTCCACGCGTAGAGAGATAGTTCTTGCATGTTTGACGATGTTAGATCGTGTTGACGCGCTATCGCTCCAAGGGCAGTAAATCGTACCCAGATCAAAAGAGTTGACCAATTCACACGAACAGACCCTCCACACATCAGTGTGGTAATAATTATATGCACTGAAAAGGTATAGCGCAAAGCACCTATCCCTTCAACTTTCTCCATCGTGAATGAGTTTGGAACGTGCATATTAATATATCTGGACAGTCTGTTTTGATTGATCGTGGGTTGGGACAGACTGGAGTCATGTTGGAGTGTTGGACGATAGTGTGGTGCCACCGACGTGCGGTCGGCTGTACCTTTAATAAAAAATCTGGTCAACCGAGCACGTCATGTTTATATTTTCACCGTCCTAGTTAGCGTTGCCGGAGAGTAATATTCCGAAGTATTCCCGTCGAATTATTCGCGAAACATTCGCAAGTATTGAGTAATATTCGGAATAATTCGCCAAGAGTTCAACTATTTACCGCTAGAGGGCGACACAATTACCATTGCAAATTACAGTCATAAATGTTGCGTGTTGGTGATTGTGTATTCATATCCACCATTCTTAATTATCCTTATCAGCAAACCTTGGTCACTGCAGCAGCAGAAAGCGCATACAGTTCAGTTCACTACCGATGGAAGTTGTACAGTTACAGCAATTACCTGCTAGATGACGCTAAAACTAGTAACATATTATTACTACGCGTTCACTAAAACTGAGAATAATACGATTTGAAATTTTCCGAATATTACTTTCATCTACTCGGGTACTTATTGGATTATATAGTAAAGTTCAACTATTAACCGGTACATAACATTGTTTACCATATTTTTATTAGGTAGGTGGGTACCTAAGTAGGTACTTTATGCTAATTCTTATACCTATTATTTTAATATGTTTCTTTTCCATTAAGTAAGTAAATCGTAAAGCAAAAACATTTTTACGAAGTACCTAAATTAAACTTGTAGGTAAGTAAGTACCTACCTATCTACATATACCGTGACATAACATTCGCACAAAAACGACACATTCTAAACTCAACCATTGAAAAATAAAAGAATAAGTAGTTACAAGTAGATATCTACTTACGCGGAATTATTCCCGCAGAGTAGGTACTTAGGCATCGAATAATACTTTGTTGATTTTATGAATGAGCGCCCGCGAGGCTAGGTATATACCGTGGCCACGTGCACGCAAGTCGGGTATAATACGACATAACTTAGATGAAGCATCGGCAAAATTCGTAAAACTGATCATCATCAGTAAACTGAGTGCGCCTTCAAAATCACCAATATTTATTACTGGTTTAGGTGAAAATAATCTTTACGCAAACGCAATAACTTGTGAAGTCATATAACCAAATACATTCGTAAAATTTCGTGAATGAAATCAAATTATCAAAATGCTACATCTAAGTTGTGTCGTACTGTACATTTGGATTATCTATTGAAGTTCGACTATTGACTACTAGATGGCGTTGATGCCAGTGACTTTAAATATACACTTACGTGCAAAAAAATCTACCCACCCTGTAAGTTTCGATTCGGAACACATTATAATAATATAAAAATTATAAGGTATGTTTCATAAACTTTATTTGTACATACCCTACACTTCAATAAACGGGATGTTGTTGATGATATTGACTTGTTTATTCGGACACCCTCATTTCTCATCACTACATAGTATAAAACAAAAAGTCGCTTCCCGCTGTCTATCATGTACGTTTAGATCTTTAAAACTACGTAATGGATTGTGGTGCAGTTTTTTTTTATAGATAGAGTGATTCAAGAGGAAAGTTTATACGAGTATGTATAATACATGCATAATATAGTAGACAAACACTGATAATTTTAGAGGTTTCTAATGTGATGTAAATAAACACATTTTTTGAGCTTACTTTGCAAACGCTGGCTGAACCCTTCGAGTTAATAACGTAATCTCAGTGCCATTGCATTGTATTAAAAGTTAATCAATTAATATTGTTTATAGTCCGGGGAATTTACGCCGAATTTAAGGCCAACTTTGCATGAATTAAAAACAGATTTTTTTCATTTAACGTGTAAGTGAGGTAGAGCCTATAAATAAAAGTTAAACATTTAACTCTGTGTAAATGAATATTGTTGAACTGTCAAAATGAAACAGATTAGTCGGAATCGTTTACGAAAATGTGTTGCGTAATTAGATAGCTGGTGTATTGTAATCTTAAACTGAAATTTAACAAGCAGTGTGAAAAGAAAACATTACTTTATTTTAGATTTTTATTTATTGTGTTCTGAACGAAAGCGTCCGGGGTGTGTCGATTTTATTGCACGCAAGTGTAGTTGCGTTCATTCATAAAACTGAGTAATATACGATTTTGAAAACTTCCGAAATATTCCGAATATTTCTTTTCATCTACTTAGATAAGTAAGTACCTACTTCGTAATAAGTTTTTTTATGCGGTTTAGGTGTGAAAGTGATAGAGTTTTTAAACATAGGTAGGTAGATACCTACTTATATTACCGTGGCTTCGGTAGGTACTTATTAGGTAGGTACCTCCAGTAATAAAAAGGTAATTCTAATTAAGTAAGGATTACTTATATAAGTAATCCTTACTTAAAGTGTTAGCACAGACGCCAGCACAGTAAGTTACTACAATTTGTCAAATTTCTTCAATAGATTTTCAACTTTATGGCTAAAGAATAAGGTTCAATGTTGATTGGAAAAATTTGACAGATTGGAGTAGGTTGATGTGCTGGCGTCTGTACATACCTAAGTACTTATTTGAACTATATTTTGGTTGAACACTTCTACAAATCAAAGTAAAATTAGTACTTAAAACATTGTCGTAAAAAGTAGGTAAGTAACTACCTACTCACTTACTTACCTAATTAGTTTATTTCAATAAACATTTTTACGAAGTAAACTAAACTTGTACAAAACATCCACCCGCAAAAAAATCAACAAATTCTAAATCAACCATACAAAAATAAAATAATAAGTACCTAGTCAACTAGATAACTACTTACGGGAAATATTCCCGCAGAGTAGGTAAGTAGGGAATAATTCCGAATAATACTACGTTGATTTTATGAATGAACGGCCGCGACTAACGAGGGAAGTTTACCATTTACAGTTCTACCCTTGCCCGTTAGATGGCATTAATTTAAGTTTTTCCGCTAATTCTTTCTCCGTTCCAATCGAAGTATTCCTTTGAATGTTTCCGAATTATTGCGAATTATTCCGAATTCTACCGAAGTTTTGCAACGCTAGTCCTAGTACACCAACGTTTTATCAGATTTCCGAGGATGTGAAAAAAATAAAGAAAACGATTTTTCCCAGATACGACACCTAGCTAGATCGTTTCTTCACCCCCGTGAACCCTAAATTGCAACTTTCATATACATAAATATACAAGAATTGCTCATTTAAAGGTATTAGATATGTAATTCGATCGTTTGGCACTACACAATAAGCAGATTGTCTTCAATAACTACCGTAAATAGTCGACCTTGTATATAGTTGACCTTGCTTTAGCACTTTTAACAAAAATTCAATGAATTTTCACTTCGTTAAGGTTCCTATAACTATGTACCTACTTACCTAACTGTCAAATAGACAAATAGACAAATAGACCTTGTCGTTTTATGATGTGCAACTGTGCAAGTGACATTACGAGGTCGACTATACCTACCTCAATCAATCAATCAATTCAGCTAGCTGTCCACTACTGGACATAGGCCTCTTCCAAGCTGCTTCACAACACCTCGTCCTCCGCCTTCCGCATCAAGTCTGTCCCAGCCACCTTTTTTAAGGTCTTCGGCCTATGAAGCTCGGGGCCGTCCCACACTATGCTTGCCGATACGCGGTCTCTACCCCAGTTTACTACCACCCCCTCTAAGTAAGTGATATTTTAATCTTACTTCAGTGTGAGATGAAGATGAAGCTATGGAAGACGTATAGCTCCATCTTTTTCCCACTGTGAAGTAATACTAAAATTTTACACATTTCGTCAGCTATGAGGGCGAGCCTATTGTCATCAACCGGCTAATACTGATAAAATGTAACGTGATGTGAAAACTTTGCCCACCATTTTTTCTTTCTGTGTTTATCCTCGTGTTGTTGTACTCCGAAAATCGAACCCACGACCTATTTCTACGAAGAATATTTCGGCGTTTAGAGTCTGCAATTTCAATTGGCGTTCCTCAAGGTTCGATATCGGATCCATTCCTCTTTTTCATTTACCCCAATTACTTTAAAATCAACCGACGGTCACAAAATCTTGACCACTTGATTAGCTCTATTTTTCAAGTCCAATATTATTAAACGGTAAATAATTTGGTACTATAGGTCTACCAGAATCACATGGCATAATTTTTTTTTTTGTGATTTTCATATGTCAATTGTCATATGAAAATCTCAATTTTTTTATGCAATGAGATTCCGGTAGACCTATAATAAATAAAATAAAAACAAAGGCATTAGATGTAAATTACTAAGAAGCGAATGTGACATTTGTGAGGTATGAGAAACAGGGTGTATAGTCCTATCCTATCCTCTATAGCAAGGGATCCTGCGACCAGACGGATGTCTTGTCTGACGGGCAACTGCCCGATGGTTTATGTCGGATAGTCTATGTCGTTCACCGTTCACGCGGTAAACTTTAAGGCTAGGTTTTCCGGGCCTATACGCCTTTGAAACACTACCTCCGCCTCCCCCAATTACAGAGCGACGTATATATTTACGATAAGTTGTCAAACATTTCGCGGAAAATCCATGCCACAGCATAAAATATTTGCAGTTGACCAACTGCACTAGTTTTTTAGTTATTTTTTTTCCCTTAGGTTTCCATTATATGGTACCTACAGTGTAGTGAACTAAAATAATTTTTAAAATGTCCTGTGTACCTAATGGGCGTTTTCACATTATCAGATAACGACACCAACCCGATACCGATATACTGGCAGCTATACCGACATCAATTCCATACCGATATAATTATTGTCGGCCCGATGATGTTGGTGAATATCGATGACCATCGTGACGCATCAAACTTCCGCAGTAGGTACCTACTAAGAATCAACGTGTCGAAGTCGGCAGTGCTAAAAAGTGTTTTCAATTGAAAGAATGCCCCCTACTCTCACCCCATATTGTGTCTTCCCCGGTAGATATCGGGCCGATATCGGTAACGCCCGCTGTCTGCGACGATATAGCTGACAATAACAACACAATGTTAAATTGTTTCGTTTGTAATCCCGTGTGTACAATCTACTGTTATATTGCACGACTCATAATGCGAAGCATTAGAGGGTGCTCTACGATCGAAAAAAAAATCTTGCCCCATTTCTGCAACTGTTTTTATTGTTACACTCCTGTTAGCACACAGAATCTACTTAATTTATTTACCATTGTATAGTATAGATGATTAAATTGATATTAATACTGTACTTTTCAACAATTGTTTTAATGCAGCAGAAATGAAAAGAGCATCAAAATAGTTGAAAAAAAAATCCTGTCAATGTATCAAACCTGAAAACATTGTAGCTTGCGGTAAAATCAATTAATTCAGTCAATTTTTTTTAATACATTCGTTCCAGCCGTAGAAGGAACCCTATTGAAAATGGCTCTTTTATTCAAAGTAGTTTAATTATAATCGACGCCGGCTCGACGTCCGCTATTTGGAAAAGAATGTTTAAAAAATTCCTTAAGGGCAGGATATTCGAGCGCAGTAGGCATTTAGCGCTACCTCAATCCCCGCGAGCCAGTCGCGCGGACACGCAGTTCAAATGAACTCGCTGACCCCGCTGTGCATAAATTTTGCGTCACAGTAAAACATTATAACAGTAAGCTAACTTTGTTTTACGGAATTCGTGTTAATGTTTTTCGGAATTCGTGTTTCGCACTTTGACCATACATAAAATCATTTTATACTAGCTGTTCGTGCTGGGCGGCGCCCGGGTGAATCCAAAATTATTAAAGTACTAATATCGCTACTAAAAAATAGGGGTTGGTGGTAGAAGGGTGAAAATTTAGGGTTGTATGTATTTTTTAATGCCAAATCATAAAAAAATTACAATAATAAAAAAACAAATAAAGAAAAAAAAAACTTAGGGGTGGACCACCCTTATCACTTAGGGGTACGAAAAATAGTTTACATCCTATTCTCATACCTACCTAAAAAAATCATGACAAAAAAATTCATAAAAATCGGTCAAGATAGATAATATAGATTAGATAGATGAGCTAAGTGGTCGGACTGTTATGCTTATACTGTAACCATATTCTTTTGTTTTTTGACGTTTGCCGCTCATGAAGGTCCGTAAATATTCGTAGCTAGTATGAAGAAAAAATTGCCGTACTTTATTTTCAATAGTGTCGTACCTACTGCTACGGCTATAATTTATCGAATCTTTGTTCTAAGACAAAACAAACAAAAAAATTGTTGATCCCCGGTCAATTCGGTTTGCCGTTCCTTCAGACTATTTACCACCAGAAAAATGGTACATAACATAACATAAATTCACGCCTGTATTCCCCGAAGGGTTGGGCAGACGTGTGCCTAAAAACGGCACAAATGTTTCCAATCGTCCTAAACAGACTGTTTTTGTTTCATAAATCCTGACATCAGCTCATATACTGATATCCTAGGATTTTTACAAAGTTTCGTTTTTTCTAATTATCCTCAAAAAAAAAACTGCCGTTCCATACATTTTGACCGAGTAACTATTGCAATTTTGAATGAAATAGCAATTTTTTTTTAAATAACCGACTATACATTTTTACTCTGGGCGGTCCTATCATCATGCGCTGAATTCATGGTAACAGTTTGCGAGTCAATGTGCCTGCCATCCCGTATACCTAATTAATGTAGGAGATTATAGCAGCGACGATGACAGCTTGACAGAGAGTGAATACACAACCCAAAAAAAATCTTCTGTTCCCTACATTTTGACGAGATTATGCGAACATAAATGTAGGGAACAGCAGATTTTTTTTCGCGGTTCCAGTTTTTGGTCCCATAGTGAAAGTTGTTCATAATGATGAATACAATGACCCCTTAAGAGGTTTAGGGTAAATAAAAACTAAGCTTGTATAATGAATTTGGATGAATTGTTATCATGTATACAACATGTAAAACAAAACCCTGTCTGATCCATGAGGGTGTTGTTAGGTATCGTACTGAGAGCCTATTTATGTGGCAATTATAAATAAAAAAAAAATTGGACAATTTTTTTTAAATAGGGATTTTTACCGGGTTATGACATGGAGCGCGGGCGGCCGTCGCGTCGTATAGCGGGTGTCTACAAGTCAACTATAATGATGCCTGTTGAAAACTTGCTATTTTTTTATTGGATTTGGGGTATTTTTGTTACCAAAAATGTGATTTTTAAATAGCAATAACTTTTTAATTTTCAATATTAGTAAGATTTTTTATTACTTTTAGGTAATTTTATTGCAGTACTTAAGAGCCCCTTTCGGATCGGATAGGGTTTATTTTACTTTTAAGGTATAAATAATAATAGACGAATTAAAAATGTGCTTTACTAAAACGTCTTTATGTAACAACCTACTTAATCGTACTACTCGCAAAGATATACAGGGTGGCAGGGACATCGACGCGAAGCCGGTTACCATGGATTCAGTACATGGTCCTGAATACCCCTGCGTTGAAATTTTTCGTCGGTTATTTTAAAAAAAATCAGCTGTTTCATAGAAAAGTGCAATACCTACGCGGTCCATTTTGACCGCGTAGGTATTGCACTTTTGCTTTTTATTTTTTTTTTTATGGAGCAGCAGATTTTTTTTTTAATAACCGACGAAAAATTTCAACGGAGGGGGGTTCAGGATCATGTACTGAATCCATGGTAACCGGCTTCGCGTCGATGTCCCTGCCACCCCGTATATGACTCACACTTGACTATAATTTTATCGATAAAAATTTGAAATGAAAACACTAATGTCAGATGTCAAAAAAAGTCATCACAACGCATAGAAATATTTTCATTTTCGAAAACAATAATAATGAATT
Organism: Conistra vaccinii; assembly: GCA_948150665.1. NCBI lineage: Eukaryota > Metazoa > Arthropoda > Insecta > Lepidoptera > Noctuidae > Conistra > Conistra vaccinii. The sequence goes on from OX411323.1 coordinate 15,382,868, forward strand.
AAAACAATAATATAATTACGCGATGTTTTGTCTGATCTTCCGCAATTTAGTATATGTGTTTTTCTTCCTTTTGTTCTTTTTATTTGCCATTTTTTTTAAAGACGGTGGGGAACTAATTTTTGAAAATAAATTGACACAGGTCCAATCTCGACAACGTCCCGCAGGACACTGAGCGCGAGCCGATTTAGCTCGATTTACAAATATTGAGTTTACTTAATTTTTTTTTATTAAACTCAAAAATTCAACCAATAAATTCCCTCCAAAATACGATTACCTCATCGTACATGCAATTTTCATATTATTTTGTGCTGTAATTAGGAAATGAGATCGAAAATGGTTTTGAAATCGACCCTGTTTCGGATTTTTTTTTCATCGAGCGAATTACAATTTATCGTGTTTTGAACCAATAATTTCCCTCAAACAAAGATGTGTCCATCACATATATTTTTTTCAGGACCTAATACACTAATTTGACCATTTTAAATTGATTCTAAAACAGACAAATTTTGGAAAACCCCCCGTTAATTGCGCGATGTAGGATTTATGTGACGTCAGGTCTTTGATGCGTAATTCACATGTCGCGATTTAGATATCGCCACAGGGTCATTGTACTCTTCATTATGTAATTTTATTTTACTATCGGACAAATACTGAAAAGCAGGCCTAAAGCAAAATTGCCAATCGTAATTTCGATTTTTCATGAAATTGGCAAGTCTTAGATGTAAAATATAAATAATATGAGTAGCTACATAATATTTGCAAGTATTTTAGGGAAAAATCTAGACATGAAAGAAAGATTTTTCATTTGGAACATAAAATTAATAATAAAATTTTGTCGATAAAAAAACATCACGAAGTTCACTTCCAAGCCTTTTCGATTTGTATTTGATAGTTAATTGTATTTATTATACGATGCAGAAATTTGTGTAGGTATTTTAAGAAAGTTTAATTTTTGTATTTGTTAAGATAAAACGCTTTCACCGGTTACTTCGTTATTTTTCCGAGAAAAAAGTCATCTTCCGTCGCGTGTTGAACTACAAGCATAGTTTTATTCCACAAAATATCGGGTGCAGGCAAGGGTGAAAAGAAAAATATAATTATATGACTGCGCCCCACGGTTTAACCCTTATAAGTCTCAATCCCGTAGGAATATCGGGATAAAAATAATCCTATGTCCTAACCCAGGTGATGGTCTACCCATGTGCCAAATTTCATCCAAATCCGTTCAGCCGTTTTAGCGTGAAATTGTAACAAATAAGCAAACAAGCAAACTTACTTTCGCATTTATTGTTGTGTTAGGAATAAGATATCGTACCTTATCTAGGTCATACTGTCATAGCCTACCTATGTGCCAAATTTTATCAAAATCCGTTCAGCCGTTAAGGTGTGAAAAGATAACAGACACACAGAGAGACAGAGTTACTTTATTAATGTATGGGACAGCTTTCAATTCATTATTAGTAGTTTTTGTCCCATAGTAAAGGTTATTCATAATGATGAGTAGGTAGGTACAATGATCCCTTAAGAGCTTAAGACTCAATTTCACCATACTCTGTTAGATATAACAGACTGTTAAACACACATGTCAACTGCTGCGATTGGCTGTTGTCATGTCAGTGAGCCAATCAAAGCAGTAACCTGAGTTTAATGACCTGTTAGCAAATTTTTGTGTTTGGTGAAATTGGGTCTTAGGGTCAGCAAATTCTAAGCTTGTATTTGGGTATTTTTGTTTTTTTAGAAGTTCATGTAATCCCATTGAATTAATATTTCATGAAATCATGAAATTTGGGGATTTGGAGTTTTATTCCTGATTCTAATGATTATAATAATTCTGAAAAGTCTTATTTGTTAAGGTCGTGAATCATATTTAAATCAACATACAACCTGACACTTACTTGTAAATTGCATAGAACGAAAGAAATATAATTTCGCGCGCTCCTTAGCGCATCTCCCTCTCTCGGAACTTCGTTCAAAAAATAAATTGTTTCATTTCCTGGCCGGAATATCTAGCAAATATATATATTCCGGTCAGGAAATGAAACAATTTATTTGACCCAAAATTAATTACAAATTATTTAGATACTGCGTTTTAACGAATTAAGTCCAGCAGTTTAGCCGTGGAAATGAACAAAAAAAACAAAAAAGTATTGTAAAAAAATGTATTGTAAAAGTTTAAAACTTTTTTAATAACAACAAAAAAGTTGACAGCTCCCAAACACGGTTGTCAACTACCGCATTTCAATAAATCTTCAAGTGTATCAACAGTTATATTTATTGTTCCCATCATAATACAAAGTGGAACCTATCTGATAATGCAATATTTATATCAAGAATGATTCATTACAATTGTAAATATTTATTCACGCATGTATTTCAGTGCGTTGGTTCTGGTCGGTCTGTTTAATATCGTTTATCATAGTAGTAGAAACCATTATTATTATCAATACGTGTTTGTATGTATTTTGAAGTGTTTAATACTGTTTCACGTCTAGTACGGACAGAGGAGACGAAACCATTTTATTGTCTACAACCATTGTTCCATAACATTGTATCCACTGTACAGGTACAAAACATAGTACTTATACAATGTATTTTACCGAAACAAAGTAAACGTTTTATTCCAAAATATCTATACACTCTGTGACCAAGACAATGTTTACAGTGATAGTTCCAGAACAATGTAAACAAGACTGACAACGTCATACAACTCATCAAATTATACGTCTATATCTTTGTTTAGAATTAAACAAAATCTTCATTTCATGTATGATGTCACTGACGTGTCATTTGTATTATACAACGTTATTTTGCACGACTCATAATGCGAAAGCAAGCAAAAATTTTTTTTGACCCATTTCTGCAACTGTTTTTATTGTTACACTCCTGCTAGTACACAGAACCTACTTAATTTATATACCATTGTATAGATGGTTAAATGGAGATTAATACTGTACTTTTTAACAATTGAATCAATGCAGCAGAAATGGAAAAAGCATCAAAATAGTTGAAAAAAAATCCTGTCCGTCAATTTATGAACCCTGAAAACACTGTAGCTTGCGATAAAATCAATTAATTGAGTCAATTTTTTTTTAATACATTCGTTTTAGCCGTAGAAGGAACCCTATTGAAAATGGCTCTTTTATTCAAAGTAGTTTAATTATAATTAATAAAATTCTAATTAAAATATACTATCTAGAGGAGCTCGTGGCTAAGTAATAACAAGCCGCACGGATCGATCCATCAGGTTAAGCTACGCTTGCCGGGGTTGGTCAGTGGATGGGTGACCATCTTTACATACCGAGACTCCTCCGTGCCTCGGAAAGCACGTAAAGCCGTTGGTCCCGGCTGTCATTTGTGGATCTTTGACAGTCGTTACGAGTCGTCAGAAGCCCGAAAGTCTGACACCAGTCTTACCAAGAGGTATCGTATTACCCAGTTACTGGGTTGTGGAGGTCAGATAGGCAGTCGCTCCATGTAGAATACTGGTATTCAGCTGCATCCGGTTAGACTGGAAGCCGACCCCAAGATAGTTGGGAAAAAGGCTAGGAAGATTGATTATCAGAGAAGACACCGCGAGCAAAAAATGTGTCCCTTGGATGCTTTGACGTTTGACTACTGCCTACCGTGCTACTGCGGTGCATGCGCGGTGCAAGGAGATTCTCATAGAGTAATGCACCCGCAGATGCGACACAGTCTGCTTCTTCTGCCTACTTGATACCTAACACAGTTTTAACTGCAGAACATTATTCTAATTTCCATTGTATTAATGATGAACATTAAGAGAGATTGTTCACTTGGCAACCACGTTTGCTCGTTACGATTTTTTTGCTCAAATGTTATTACTATGTATGTGTAATTGTATTAATACAATTTGTGGCATTTTTCCCTTGTTTCCTGGAGCTCGGACGTGGAAATCTTAAAGGGAAAAAATGCCACAAATTGTTATAATTATTTGATGACAAATAACCTTAATATAATAAGACAAACATTAATATTAGCGTTCAAAATATTAGATACTTAATTACCTAATATTAAAAAAATCCGCCATAAAAACAAACGGCAGCTATTTGTACCTACACTTCACTTCTGAATGTTTTAGTCTATGGCGAATGGCGCCGTAAAATATTTTGTTCGTATTTCAGTTTAAAACTTTAGAGGCCTGAGGAACAGGGTGTAAAGTTCACTCATCCTCATTTGAAAAGGGAGGATCCTCCAGCCAGACGGGTATTTGTGTCTGGCGGGCAACTGCCCGTAAGTTGATTTCGGATAGTCTTATCTATGTCGGTCGCGCGGTAAATTCTAACTGCGTGATGCAGGATCTGTGTGACGTCATGTCTTTGCTGCGTAGCTCGTATGTGGCGGTGTAACTGCTACATTACACCCCTCCGGAGACCGGAGGTCGATAGTGAGCTGAGTCTTGGATCTTGCGATGCTTTGTTTCCAATGAGTCAGTGCCAGCTATGGTTCCAATGAGTCGGAACCGGGTGCCGCATAGTTCGCGGTGAGTCGGAACTGTCTGCGGCAATTCCCCGTGAGTCGGGGTGGCACTGCGACGTCATCTAGTCAGTCGGATGTGGTACAGCGCCGGGTTGTGGCTGAGGGTGATGACCAGGAATGCGCGTTCGCTGCATGCTGGTGGTCAGAATACCCGTTGAAGCCGTGGGTGCTGGCTGGATGTGTGATTCACCTCACGAAAGCTTGCGGGAGTGATGATGATGATGACGTCACGCTGAAGTAGTTGGACGAAGGCTGCGTAGACGATCACGTCGGGGTCACTAATTTAGAGGTATGAGGAACAGGGTGTAAAATTCACTCATCCTCATTTGAAAAGGGAGGATCCTCCGGCCAGACGGGTGTTTGGTGTGTGGCGGGCAACTGCCCGTAAGTTGATTCCGGATATTCTTATCTATGTCGGTCGCGTGGTAAACTCTAACTGCGCGATGCAGGATCTGTGTGACGTCATGTCTTTGCTGCGTAGCTCGTATGTGGCGGTGTAACCGCAACATTATTCCCCTCCGGAGACCGGAGGTCGATAGTGGGCTGAGTCTTGGACCTTTGATCTTGAACGGAACACAGTAGTGATGTGTGGCGACTTCTCTAGTACGTTAGTACAATAATAGAATAGAATAGGGTCTTGACGCAGAATGTCCCATTCGCAAAAAGTCCCGTCGACGCAGAACGTCCCATTCGCGAAATGTCCTATTCGCAAAACGTCCCATTCTCAAAAAGTCCCATTCTCAAAAGCTCCCATTCGCACAATGTCCAATACTTTTATTTCTTCTTTTTTTTTTTTAAGTATTCTATTCAATTAATAACAATTTACCTGACATAATAATACCTTAATATCTATATCTAAATATTTCCAACTTCGACCCTCGCTCGTCCGTTGCCTAACAATCGAAAAAGAAAATAATTATAAAAAAAAAAAATAGTAGGTACTTAAAAGGTCTTTGACATTACGTAAGGAATGCGAGGTTAGAAATTTTACCCATATTGATGGGTAAAAAAGCAGTCAAAACATACTTCATGAAAAGTGATAAATTGTTCATTTTTGTTAGAAACTATGTTTTGAATTTCTTTTTCGTTTATGAATGAGAGTTATGAGGCGTGCACTTTTGGATTTTCCAAACTATTTTGTTTATACTAAACCTCCGGGCTCATTGTACTCATCATTATGAACAATTTTCATTCCAAAGCTGAAATCGCGAAAAGATATCTGCTGTTCCCTACATTTTGACGAGATATGTTAATGTAGGGAACAACTGATTTTTTTAATACAAATAATAACGTTGTATATCTGTTTGGGGCTGACTGTACCTAACGTTGTTTTTAGGGATCCGTACCTCAATAGGAAAAAACGGAACACTTATAGGATCACTTCGTTGTCCGTCTGTCCATCCGTCTGTCTGTCTGTCAGTCAGTCTGTCAAGACACTTTTTCTCAGGAACGCGTGGAGGTATCAAGATGAAATTAATTTGAACTAAGTAAGTATTTAGTCCCTTGGAGCTTTAAAAAAATCAAGCTTCTAAGTCATCGCAATAAAAAAATACGGTCATTTATGCAATATATTTGCAAATAAATCAAAACCTTTATGGTACTTCCCGTTGACCTAGAATCATGAAAGCAAAAGCAGGGTCTCACAACACAAGTAAAGAAAAAGTTCGAAAATTGATATATATCTGTAGTTTTATCACATACAAGTTGCAGTTGGAGAATTGACCGTGACGTATATCGATGTATGGGAGAACATTATATTTCAAGTACAATGTTAAGTTTGTTTTTGAGATAAATTCATCCCAACTACAAACTTTTCATTGTACGTGGTCCGACACGTACTTGGCCGGTTTTTATTTTATGGTCTTTAACAATGGCTTTGATCGTTCAAGACATTCGCGACATTCAAGAATCGGTCATTCCGTGGGATCAGTTGCGTTGGTATTTGAGGCGATTGCACTGGATAATCGATGCCGACTTCAACGTCAACTGATCGACTATGTATGATTGATTGGTGAAGTTTACAGACCTGCTATATTCCATTCACCGAGAGAATGCGTTCCTGACACCAGCTGTCAGTTGGATGCGATTTAGAAACTAATAAAGTTTAAATTCGTAAATCACGTGTTATTTTGTACTCAGCGTATGCAGTCCTTCCAAAGTTATTTCACCTCTAATTTTGCATCATAGTGATCTTTACTGTCGTTACTATAAGGTTGTTATCAGATGTAAAATAACTGTGAATAGGCTGTATAGGTATTATTGACAAGTGTCAGAAACGCATTTTCTCATCAGAATGACATATGTGTGTAAGCTAGCACAGACCGCACCTATACAGCTAGATAACTATAGTTCATTCTATTTTAGTCTATCAACATTAGCAGACGTTGTCGTTGACGCTTTCAACTAGGTATCTACATTGTTTTTTAAAGCCAATAATAGCACAAGGTATTTCAAACAATTCCGACGTCTGTTTTTTCTCGATCTTTCAGACGTGTAGCGAAACCTTATCGCGATGACAGGTGGATGAGCACAGTCTGGTATACTGTATAGTTTTCTTAACGCTATTTTTACCGTTATTTTGAATAACTCCAAGAGAAAAATAAAAACGTGGTATTCGTAGAACTGTATTGACAATCAAATTGGATTTCTGGATACAAAGTCCTAGACAAGGAAGTCCTTAGCAGGGAATAGGCAAAAGTGGAATAGACCAGTGCAATAATAGGGATAAAACTTGCCACTTGCTCACTACAAATGTCGCTATTATCACTTGTCCTAGAATTTGACAGCTAGCTGTCACTATCCATACTTTTATTTTGACACGTGCCTGCTTTTACGCATAATTAATTAGTATGCAGCAATGCTCAGCTGTTGACTGCAAAATTATGGAGACCCATGTATTTCCAAAAGCTCTTAAAAAACGAAAACTGTGGAGGAAAGCTCCGAAGTAAATATGGAAACCCAAAAATCATCGATTCTATTTTGTGCTATCCAGTGCTATTCGTAAACAAGTGATATTCCTTTCATAAAACAGAAAACCAAATATTTTTCATTACAAGTTCTTGTGGCGTATCACTTAAGTTTCCAATGCAGAAATGTTAGAAAGTTCATCCTCGAGTTGGTCTTTAACTCCGATCAGGTTATTTCTGTCATGCAAGCCTCCAGTCTTACAAAAAGAAACGCCATAAAGTTAAATATAACTTAAAATTGATAATTTATTTACCTTTCCACTAAAGCTACTTTTCACTAGTGATAGACGCTTCCCTTTTCCTTCTTTTAATTAATTATTGTGGTAAAGAAAAGATATAAAGAAAGAAAATACATTTATTTAGCACAGACAAAAAGGCACACAGCACAATATAATACACTACACTACACACGCACACACACACACATACTATACACACACGGACACACACTCACATACGTCTCTAGTTTTCGTTTAAGAGTCTCTAATACAATTTTTTTCTAATCAAATTGCTTAACATGATCCTCCGTTATATCAAAAATACTGCAGCATTAATTTTGAAACAAATATAATATGGTAACGTTGAGGATTATTGTTAAGTACCATATTTGACGAAAACACGATTCCATAATTTTTATTCGATCGAAAATAATTCCAAACCAAACAGAAATATTTCAAATTAGATCATGAAACTTTGCATAATATTTGAACTATAAAGCAATTAATATTATGTTTTTTTTTATATGGTAAAAAGAAATGACCTAAACGAATGGCGCCTTGGAGCCTCCTCCTCACCGCTCAGTTTCGGGTGCGAGTGAGATATGGACTGAATTTGAGCTCAGGTATTAGCCGACGTACGCACGGACGTAATAAAATCGCGGCGATTTCTTTTCGCGTACCTATTGGATTTTCGACGCTCTGCTAAGCGCCGAGAGTTAACTATCCAACAGACCGCATTCAGCGCGTATCCCAGCGCGTCAAGAAAATACACTGTTGGATATTCAACTCTCGGTGCTAAACAGAGCGTCGAAAATCAAATACGCGAAATAAAATCGCCGCGATTTTATTACGTCCTTGTGAACGTCGGCTTATGGACTCTTAATTTGTAATCGACACAACAGTAAAAACATATACAAAAAATTATTCAAAAAACAAAAAACCCGACTGCAAAAACACATAACTGAAAAGAGAAAAACAAGCATTATAATCTATAGAATTTTGGTATCGCAGGCCGGAAATATGGTGTACCTAACTTTTGTTTGTCCCCCGACAAACAAAAGTTAGGTACACCATATTTCCGGTTATTATTGTTATATTATTATTGTCCCCGTCTGCGATAATTTTCTTTATTTCAAGTTTTTTAGTTTTATTAATATAATCTTAATTTGGAATTGACTCATTACCAGCTTTTATTTGATACCAATATTGTTGTAATTTATTTAAAAAAAACCTTCCCCTCCCTTTTTTGTATTTTGCAGATGCAATACATAAATATTATATAGCCTATGTCACTTCTATGATTAAGAAGAATCTAACGACACCTCCTATGCTAAAATCCATCAAGCCGTTTAGGCTACAGAGCGTGCCAAAGAAATAGCCATACATACATACATACATACATACTCTCGAAAAACATTACCCTCCTTCTGGGGCAGTCGGGTAAAAATGGTGGTTTCTGGACTAGCAACAGTGCTGCCAGCTATGATGAGCTTTCAGTTTTTAACCCCATTAGGTAGGTACGTCAATGAAGAACTGTTACTCATCTGAGCACATTTCATCATTCTTTTATTACGACATCCGTAGGAAGTGATGAGACGTTCTATTCATAGTCAAGACATGGATCGCGGCTAACTGTTGTTTTAGAATTAGGGAAATCGTATACCATGCAACGGGCAGTTTATAATTAATTACAAGCGTGCGGCAATGGGGTCGTTGGCCTTAGATCTATTTCCGTTCTCGACAGCTAGGCAAAGTTATACATCATAAAGATTATAGCACGATATATTGCATTGTGTTTCTTTGAATTATTGCCAGATACAGGGGCGTTATTGGGCGATTTTAACTGGCATTTTTGTGAGGCAGTTACGTCACAGTAATTCTGTTTAGGTGTAAATACACACATCAAAAGTGTCTAGGGATCAAGCATTTTTATGCGGATTTCTTGAGATTGAGATGTGGCTTTGTAATAAATTTATGATTTTATAAATTTATATGGATCCTTTTTGGTGCATTTCATAATTTGAATCAGGAACTGTGAATCAAATTCGAGTAAAAGATGAAAATCAGCTGTCAATATTTTCCCTATAAAAACATACAACGCATTGAAGACATTATTAGTGCTACTGTTTCCCTACTACTGATTAAAACCAACGTTATTATGGAGCAGCGACGTCATTTAAGCAGGGAAGAAATGCTCAGAGCCGTGGGAATGATAGAAGCTGGTTCCCGGCAACGTACTGTGGCTTTAGCTCTGAATACAAGTCAGAGTGTTATCAGTCGACTTTGGACACGTTACCGAAGCACTGGTACCGTGGCTGAGCGCCATGGAGGACGGTATCGCTGCACCACACGGAGACAAGACCGATACATTCAAATCTTAGCTCGAAGAGCTCCAACAATAACCGCCATGATGTTAGCCGTGAGGCTTCATCACTCTTCAGGGAACTTAATTAGCGACCAAACAGTCATAAACCGCTTGCATGAAGTGAACCTTCATTCCCGAAGACCGCTACGGGTACCACCTATAGCAATGCACAATCGTAGGATTCGATATCAATGGGCTCTTGAACACAGAAATTGGGCAGAAGAATAATGGCGTTTCGTGTGCTTTTCTGATGAGTCTCGTTTTGGTATGAGACCGGATACAAGACGTATACGACACTGGAGAACCCCTGGACGCCAACAGCGATTAAAATCCTGCCAGGAAGTCCATCCTTATAGTGGTGGAACCATCATGGTATGGGCGGGTATTTGGATCGGCGGAAGAACTGAGTTGATTTGGATTAGAGGCAACCTCAACGCTCAAATTTATGCTGAGACGATTGTATCAGACGTCATCGTTCCTCTACCAAGTGCAAATCGGTCCCTTATTTCAGTTAATGCATGATAATGCACGACCGCACACCGCAAGAGTTGTAAGACAGACTCTCGCCGCAGCTAACATCAATGTCCTGCCCTGGCCTGCTCAGTCGCCAGACTTGAACCCGATTGAGCATGCATGGGATATGCTACAGAGAAGAGCTTTGCCGAATATGGAGGGTATCCAGTCGCAAGAAGACCTTTTTTTGTTGTTGCAACGAACATGGGCGGCCATTCCACAGCGTGATTTGGATGAACTCATTTTGAGTATGCCAAACCGATGTTCTTGTGTTGTTAGTATTCGCGGTAGAAACACGGATTATTAATTGTTTAAGTTACCCAATAAAGTTTTAAAGAAAACTGTTATTTCAGTCTTTTTTTCGAACTTTAATGTTAGTGGTTCAAATGTCAAAAATCCCTTTATTAGGAAAATGGCAAATTTCTTTATTAATGCAAAGGTGACTTGGTTTATCGTTACTGTGACAAACGAAAACACTTTATTTGATGAATCCTTAAAGAAAATTTTAATTAATATCAATCAGGAGAAAAGTTATTGCAAAAATATATGTTGATCCCTAGACACTTTTGATGTGTGTAGTTACACACCAACCGATCTACGAATAGGTATTTACTTAGTATCATAAACTGTAGAATATTCGAAATTAATAGTCGAAATCAGTGATGTCTGACAATATACCAATGTCTATGTCTGAATGTTAAGCTGTAATGGAAAAAATGTTGTTTAAGAGCACGCTACCGATTTGGGGTAACCTGTAAAGGCTATTGCAGACCAGCTCGACTTGTCGCGCGACGCGACACGAGCAATACAATTTCTAAGAAAACTTCACGGTATAACAATAAACAGTGTCGCGACGCGCGACGAGTCGCGCTGGTCTACACAAAGCTTAATGCTAGTTGTGTTGGGAATAATAAAATTAAAATAAAATAAAATCTGTCAAGTGCGAGTCAGACTCGCACACGAAGGGTTCCATACCAAGTCGTACAAGATTTAACACTATGAATTTTTGTAATACTTTCGTAAAGCTAACAACAGAGGCGCTATAAAAAAACAAAGATTTGTAAAGAAATTGTCTAATTTTAATGAAAAAATGTTGTTGTGTTAAAATATAGGTGTAGGAGTATATTTCATTTATTTTAAGAGAAAAATATTAAGTTAACTTTATCCAGTAACATGCATTAACTAAAGTCAAAGTTATTTATTTGCTACTAACATAGTATTAGTAGGTATATATGGTAGGTAAGCAGGTAGATATGTAGGGTAGGTAAGGTAGGTTAGGTACCTACCTACCCTGGTAAGAATGGTAGAGTAGGTAGGTAGGGTAGGTAATTAGGTAGAAATAGGTAATTAGGAAAGGTAGATGCGCCGTAGATAAGTACTTAGTGCTAACCGTGCGAAGCCAGGCCGTGTAAAGCTAGTTACTTATAAATAAAAGGATTTCTCTTGCTACATCTGACTATACTGTACAAAATAGAATGTAAGTAGTACGCCAAATTTTATTTATAACTGTGCGTTTGCACTGGCGATACATTCACAAAAAAACATGTTGGAATCTCTATTGTCTGTCAATTTTTCATGCATAATGTTTGACAGAAACTAGAGATTTCAACATGTTTTGTCGTGGTGTCGCCAGTGCAAACGCACGGGTCAATATTTACGTTATTTTTGATAGCCATACAGAAATCTATTATTTCTTACTTATTATTTTTACACATCCCATCGGACTATGAGAGTGAGGGAAGAGAGAGTGCACTCGTGTCTGCGCACACACTTGTGCACTATAATATCTCCCGCGCCGAAGGCGGCCAGTCTCCGTTGAGATTGGCCGCCGTGACCGAATATTTTTACACCAATAATTTTTCTCAATATGAAATTGTGTCCACAACGGTTTAAGGTAACTGAATAGTACACTGTATGTGCCAGCATTCATTTCAATGTTACTGAATATATTGTCTACACCGTCTAGGGATACTTTGAAAAAAGTCGATAAAGTTCTTAAACTCAAAAAATACTGGCCGGTTTTAAAATCTTGTGAAGAAAGTTTATTTTGTAGACCTTTTTGGATGATCGAAATAGTATATGCTGCCATGATAGTAGGTACTTACTAATTCCATGTCATTACTCCGACTATTAAATAGTTATCTGTGGAATTTATATCGCATAATATTAGCATGAAATACAAAATTATTACTTTAAGTTGCAGAAAATCGCCCATATTATATAAAATACGTTATGAATCGGCGTTTTTAGTATTTGTTGATTATAAACAGTATATGTTACATGATACACACAAGTTTCAAATTCCTAATTTGTTTAGTTGTTGAGATAGAGCTCGTACAAAAATGGTCTAAAACAGACAACTTCTACGGCCCCCTAATTCATCATTTTTGAAGATAAAAACAAATAAAAATTATATTTATTTTCTACTCGATGAGCTCTAGAAAATGATACCCCACATGCCAGGGTCAGATTTTTTTTTTTTCAAAATTTAATTTTATTGTATGGCGACCCCCCTTTATTTTTTAATTTTATTATTTGTTGCTCTTGCGGCAATAGAAATGCTCAATCTGTGAAATTTTCAACTGCCTACCTATTACGGTTCATGAGATAGAGCTCGCTGACAGACAGACGGACAGCGGAGGCTTATGAATAGGGTTCCGTTTGTCACCCTTCGGGTACGGAACCCTAAAAAACAATCTGCTTAGCCTTTTCCCAACGATGTTGGGGTCGGCTTCCAGTCTAAACAGATGCAGCTGAATACCAGCATTTTACATAGAGCGACTGCCTATCTGACCTCTACAACCCAGTAACTGGGTAATACGATTCCCCTTGGTAAGACTGGTGTCAGACTTTCAGGCTTCTGACGACTCGGGCAGGCAGCAGCAGCAGGCGACTTCATATAAATTCAATTCGATTTAATAAAATTACATAGAGAGAGTCGCAGTGACAAATCGCTTGCTACTGTTGGCTGCAGTCGGCTACGGACTTGTACCTTAAAGTTACAATTCCGTAGCTGACTGCAGGTAGCAGCAGCAGGCGACTTCATAGAAATTCAATTCGATTTAATATAATTACATAGAGAGTGTCGCAGCGACAAGTCGCTTGCTGCTGCTGCCTGCAGTCAGCTACGGAATTGTACCTTTATACGGGTTTATAAATAGAAGCCTAGTTAGCAAATGCGAACAATGTCAGTTCACGTTGGAACTGAATTCAAGTTACATACTATAAGCGAGCTATAAATAGAATCTAAAATACGTAGGTCTCCGATCTGTTCTGTCAAGATCTCACCGTGACAATTAGGTAAAGTTAGCTTGAATTGAGCTGTCAAAGTTTGTATTATATATTGGAGAACAGTAGTGGCCCAGAGGTAACGGCCGTGACTTACGCGTGGTAGGTCGTAGGTTCGAACCCAGACAGGCGCTTTACTTTGTGTTTATTATTCCATCACCGCTGCTCTCAGAACGGTGAAGGAAAACATCGTGAAGAAACCTAATGTCTTAATTAGCACCAAAAATTTGAAGATTTATGTGACATCTACCAATCCGCACTGGGCTGGCGTAGTGGACGGCCCACTCCCTCTCCCAGAAAAGAGGCCTGTGTCCCAGCAGTGGGAATATTATAGGCTAATTATTTGTATTTGTTGTTATATAGCAGCAATAGAAATACACAATCCCTGAATAATTTCAACTGTCTAACTATTACGGTTCATGAGACAAAGCCCGCTGACAGACAGACGGACGGACGGACAGCGGAGTCTTAGCACCCTTCGGGTACGGAACCCTTTAATTAGGGCTTACACGGGTGACTAAAGCCGCACGATTATTGCCGCGCGGCGTAAATCGACCGTCTAAATGGCAATTCAGCTAGGTCGCAACTGACTAAAGCCGCAAGCCCCAAAGTTGGGTAGCATCCGACTTTGGCCGCATGGCGACCGGCCTCATGCGACTGGTGACTTAAATCAACCGTGTAAACTATCAGTTGCAGGCGATCGCCTGCCGCATGAAGGAGTGTTTCAAAAATGAAAATGACATGAAATGACCGAGCCGCATGCGATTTTAGTAACCTGTGTAAATGGGCTAGCGATGCGGCTTGGTGAGGCAATTTGTGAAGCGACTAGCCGCACGGCAAAAATCGACCCGATGACTCTGATTTTGCTTTTTTTTTTGTGGAACGGCGTGAGATTTGACGAATGACAGGCTTGCACTGTCCCTCCCGTCTCGCCGCGCACATACATAATGCGAAAAAAAAAACTGCGGTCTCGGTCAAACTATAAAATAAATGTGAAAGGACTGTAATTGCCACTAGTCTAGGCCCTCTGAGTAACTAACCATTCCTTTTTTTATTTTTGACCAAAAGATAGAAAAATTAAAAAAAAAATACTTGGACGTTGGAGTGTTACAACGAGCTGAACTCAAAATGGTTTGTTTTAGAAATCAATCAAATAAATTCATCGTAAACGTCCACTCGTGAACATAGGACTCATAAAAACATCGCTTGGATAAACGATCTTGAATATTGCCAGTCTCACCACGTGAAGGTGGGTTTAGATTAGACCAAAATATTACCAGAACAAGAGCAGGGGGCCTACCACCACCTCTAAAAGCAGTATTATTTTAATATTACTTTAGTGTGGGAAAGAGATGAAGCTCTACAGGACGTAAAGCACCATCTCTTTCCCCGACTGAAGTAAGATTAAAATAATACTGCTTTTAGTGGTTGTGGTAGGCCCCCAGAGCATTCTCTTCTAGACATTATTCTTGACATTTTAGTGTCTAATAAAGGCGAAAATACACATGGCTGTAAAATGGAGCAGTAGCTTGCATGCCAGTTACGTGAAACTTTATGGATAAATTATTTGCAAGTAAACTTACATCCCATTTGCTTTCTTGCATGCCTGTTACTTGCAAGAAGTATAGACAAGCCAGTTTACGAGACAGTACGAGCCAGTCCCACGCAAAAAATACTGTTTCTAGTTTTTACAATGCAAAGTATTCGAAGTGAATTAAATAATGGCATATTATATATTACTAGCAGTGGATTGTGTGGTTAAATTAATTAGAGAAAAAAGAAGATAAGAAGAAGGAAGATTTTGTCAGTAGGACTGTTGAATTTTGTACCTTATAAGCTGCCTAAGCAAAATCAGTTAATAATATTTCCACTGCTGGGAAACTTCCTCCTCTCTGTGAAAGGGAGTGGGCCGTAAGCCACCACGCGGGCCCAGTGCGGGTTGGTAGATGTCACATGTCTTCGAATTTTTGCTTCTAGGACATGCCTGTTTCCTCACGATGTTTTCCTTCACCGTTTTGAGAGCAGTGGCGATGAAATTATTTATACAAAGTAAAGCACAGATTGAACACATGTTTTTTATAAATCCTCAAGTACAAGAGTCTGGACAAAATTAAATAACATCGCCGGACAAAGTCCGGACATGGGCCGAAAAGCTTGACATGTCCGGTCGGCTGGTAACCCTAGCTTTATAAAGTATGACAAGTATGTACATGATTACTTTGTAAAGTATTATATTATATTAATTATTGTGAATGTGAGGACTATGTGGATATTTTTTTTTTTTCTCTTCTCTATTTTCTTTTCTTTCTCAGTTAGTTTTAATTTAATGATGGTCTGGCAGTTTGAGTAGTTTATGCGGCCTACCCAAATGTCCTTTCTTTGGTACTGTTCGTCGAGTTGAGCTCCTTAAGTTCAGAGTTGAGCTCCGCGATTACTGACAAATGCTTGCACTGACTGGACAGGTCCACTCAAAGCTGTATGGTTCTTTCCTCAAAAGACCATTTCAGACATTAGTCTACATGGTCCTCATATGGCCTGACCAAGATTATGTCTGGACTTTAAAAGAGACTGTGACCTCTGAGTTTGTTTCGGCCTTTCTTCTCAGAGTAGTCAGATAGGAAACGCCGAACTCATCTAGCTAATTTTTAACATACATTTTAATATGACGTGTAAAAGTGATTCCAATATCCTATTTACAGAATAAACAATTTCATTTCATTTCATTTCATTTCATTTATCCCTATTTAGGATAAATGGTCTACGAAGCTATTTACATCAAAAAGAAATAGAGAATTTATATAAACGCAATTTAAAAATAATGTTTCACACTTTAAAATGATTAGCTTTAAAAAGCAAGAACCTATTTAATAAATCTTGTCCTTAGAATAACGAACATAACAAAAAAGAATTATTATCCAATTTAGTGCAGTCGTTCAGAATTCTTACAAAATAAATACATTAGTTACATATTTATATATTTTTCGCCCGAGTAGAGCTCAGTCGCCCAAAGTTTAGAACAAGAATAATGACACCTTAGAATAATGACTTGACAGCATGGAATTAGTAGGTACCTACTATCATGGCAGAATGGAATTAGCATAATAAGTTCTATACATGGAATCAGTATTAACTATCCTATACTATTAAATGAGCATTCTCTATTTTCACCCAGGTACTATGTATAATGTCAGAAACGGAAGTTGCAAAATATTTGTCAACAAAAAAACTCACATCGAATTACACGCTACTACAACATTTCAAACCAATTCACTAATCGGCGTAAAACAACTTGGCACCTATGAACAGTGAATTTTGTTTTTGATCTAAATTAATTACTACTTGGTAACTGTTTGGAATAGTGCCAAACGAGCGCGTGGAGTCATTAACACGGCCAATTGTTCCCTTCTTAACTATGCTCTTTGGTTCCAGGTATTTACTTGCCCACTGGCCGGTATTTTATGTCCAGCAATACCGGAGTATGGAAGATGTGTCGATACGTCTTTCAGCCAAATAAGACTGTCTCGTTGGAGGAGACACCCATGAACATTACCGGGTTGACTGGCAAGTTTGATACAAGTAAGTGGATTTTTATAGTAGACCAGCTGCCCGCCCCGGCTTCGCACGGGTAGCACTAAGTCCTTATCTGCGACGCACCTACCTACATACACTAACTACCTACCTAAATACCTATCTACCTACACCTACGTTTATACATACCTACCTACCTACCTACCCTACCTACATACCTACCTACCTACTTGCATACCTACCTACCCTACCTTCACCTACCTATCCTAAGAACCTTCTCATTGCAATAACAAACACAACTAAAAAAGAATGATCGAAATTGGTCCAGCCGTTCAGGCGTGATGCCATGACCAAGGAAAATAGGGATTCGTTTTTATTTTAATTTTATATATCTGAACCACCAAATGGCGGACCGCGGACCACCGATCAATTTTATAAATACATACATAAAAAAGGGTTTTTTATCGTTTTTGTTAGTAATCGTCTAACAAATGTACCGCAATAGTCATTATTATTTAAATAAAATTTTAAATAGGAACAAAGACCGATTTCCTTTTGGTGAATAGGAGGATGCCACTCATCATCATCTTCCTGCCCTTTTACCATGTTACTTGGGGTCGGCGCAACACGTTTTCTTTGTCCACTATCCCCTGTAGTACGAGAGCCCACGATCAAAACCGTGTCACAACGTTATAAGGCCAAAAAAAACCGTGTGAATTCGTTACTTTAGAAGTTTAAATGATTCTGAACCCGAGTCGGTGGGCAGTACCGGTCAGAAACATCACAGATTTATGGAAGCCCATTTCTGTTACGTTAAAAAAATAGGCAGACCGGTTCATCACAATATGTCTGAAATTAGAAATGTACATAAGTAAGTAAGTATAATGTTATTCATTTATTTATAAAGTGTTAACAATGTTTAATTTTATTATTGAGCTATAAAGCATAATAATTCGTGAGGAACCTAGACATCCAAAAAAAAACAATGAACAAATGCTCTATTTGTTTTACAAATACAATCAATCTTTACACAATGTCTTATAAATATGTACATAAATACTTTTATTAAAACTGGCTTATCTGCTTGACGGTCACTAATGAGACACAATAAAATTTTAATTGTTATCGAGCTGCATCAGTCTTTCGGACAGTTGAGCATCTACACCATAAGACGGATGGAAACTTTCTGCATAATGTTCTATCATAGTCCTTATTTATATTAATCGAACCAATACAACTAGTTAAAAATTGGTCAATCGGTTCGTAGGTAATTTACATAGGTTTCGTAATTTTCTTAGGAAAAGTTTGTTTTCAGACATTATGCGTGTCAAAAGTGGCCTGAGCGCATTTTCAAAAAACTTTTTATAAAAAAAGAACAACCGACTTCCAAAAAAGACACTACAAAGTCAAAAATAACTTTAATTTCGGAAGTCGGTGTATTTGGTTTTGAACTTTCGTTTTTTGCCACCGACTTCCGAAATTAAAGTTATTTTTGACTTTGTAGTGTCTTTTTTGGAAGTCGGCTGTTCTTTTTTTATAAAAAGTTTTTATTTTGCACTTTTTAGTTGTGGTACCTACCCCATACAATTCAAATACCACTAACCTGCTATGTAAATAACAGTGATTGGAAGTTATCATCATATCATCCATATAAACTAAGTGGGAAAAATACGTATTATTGAAGGTAACTCAAAAACTATCCAAGTAAAGTTAATACAATTTATATGGGACCACCTCGGAAGCATACCCTTTCAAACAAAAAAACAATTTTTAAAATCGGTCCACAATTGACGGAGAAATCGCGTAACAAACATACAAAAAAAAAAAAAAAAAAAACATACAGACGAATTGAGAACCTCCTCCTTTTGGAAGTCGGTTAAAAATGACAAAAAATGTAACCGATCTGTCTGAGAGCAAACTGGTAATATATTTTTTAATCTTTTGTATAGTTATCGGAGTTACTTTTTTCAGAAATTTTAAATGTGACCAAAAACCAAAATAATGTTTCGGAATCGCCCAGTAAACGCGCGGTGCTTCCTCATGACACCGATGATGAGTCCGACAATGATTAAAAATTATGTATTTTTTTCAATAAACAGTATTTTTTAAACGTTTGCTATTCTCCAATTTATTAAAAAAAAAAAAAACTGTTCGATGATTTCGGGTAAGCTCTTTATTAATCGTAGGTAAAAACGTCGCAATACGATTGTTTTATAATTTCTGACCTTCGAATAGTTGGCTGATTAGTATCGTTAGACACTAAATTTGTCTGATATAATTTTTATCTACATCTGTGCAACCTTTTTCATTATGTCCAACAGTTTTCAGACAACATTCTATGTTACCAAGAGTACCAACCGGTAAAATTTTTCAACACGTTCGAAATGGTTTCAACACAATAATATGCTCACATTTCTTCTGAAAAATGATTTATTCGCATCAACTGACCAATGTTCACCTGAAAACAAGATTTTCAGACGGGTTGCTATAGGTTTTATTTTTGCGTCTGTTTTAATTTTCTCAAATGGTTTCCTGGGTACGTGTGACGCTACTGGTTTCTGAAAATTCTTTTTGGTATCTTAAATCTGTCGTTCTAAACTATAGTGTGAAAAAAAGACAGATTGCTATGAACCAGTTCGGTATTTTTTGGACATAATTATTTAAAAATGCGGTCAAGTCAGACGTGACGCGGAAACTTTGTGATATCAGAATCTCTGGACTCACCAAATCTATCAAATTATTAACGGTTTTGTTCGTAAAACCATAAAGCAAAAGTTTCGGTCATGGACTCTCGTATCACTGACAACCGTCACGCTGTCATTCACCACTGCATGCGCAAAATAAACGATAAACAAAAATTACTATTTTTTGTAAGTTCTTTTTATACGCACAAAACCGAACATAATATAATATGATTTATAAAGACAATGAGACTTTTAAAGAGATCGATCATGATTTTTGCACACTATAGAGATTTTTACGTAACTAGCTATATATATAGCTAGTTGTTATAGTAGCGTATATTACTAGCTGCCCTCCCCGGCTTCGCACGGGTAGCATTAAGTACGTATCTACGGCTCACCTACCTATCTACCTACCCTGCCCTAGCTACCTACCTTACACTGCCCGACCTACCTACCTACCCTGCCCTATCTCCCTACCCTACCCTGACCGACCTACCTACCTACCCTACCTACCTTCACCTATCTTCCTATCTACCTACCCTGCCCTACCTAATTACTCTACCCTGCCCGACCTACCTACCTACCCTACCTACCTACCTACCTACCCTACCTACCTATCTACCCTACCTACCTATCTACCCTACCTACCTTCCTTCACCTATCTTACTATCTACCTACCCTGCCCTACCTAATTACCCTATCCTACCCGACCCACCTACTTACACTGTCCTACCTACCTACCTACCCTGCCCTACTTTCGAACCCTATCCTGACTGACCTACCTACCTACCCTACCTACCTATCTACCATACCTTCCTACCTTCACCTATCTTCCTACCTACCCTACCCTGCCCGACCTACCTACCTATCCTACCTACCATATACCAATCTACCCTATCTACACCGGTAGACGCCTGACGGGAATAACTGATTCAGTGGTAACTGATCAATTATCGACCGCCAAGAGTAGAACATTATTAAAGAACTAATATCGCTATTAAAAAATAGGGGTTGGTGGTAAAAGGATGAAAATTTGGGGTTGTACGTATTTTTTTTTAATGCCAAATCATAAAAAAATTAAATAAAAAAATGTCCAAAAAATTAAAAAAAAAATGTTTAGGGTGGACCACCCGCACCCTTATCACTTAGGGGTATGAAAAATAGTTTACGTCCTATTCTCAGACCTACCAAATATACACAAAAAATTTCATAAAAATCGGTCAAGCCGTTTCGGATGGCAATAAACACCGTGACACGAGAATTTTATATATTAGATAGTCTACGGTAAGTAGTTGGCATCTTAAGGACAGGTGGTAGATATTTCGTGGCGACAAATGTTTTGATTTATTTTATAGTCTCTGTCGTGCGTATTATTGTTTTATTATTTTTAACAGTGATGAGTTTAGGAAAATGATAAACGTTTTATTAACTATAAAATAAAAATTGTCTTGTAACAATTTCAATGAAATAAGTAGGTGTGGTGGCCCAATGGTAACGGCCCCGACTTACGAGTTGTAGGTCGTGGGTTCGAACCCAAATAGGCGCTTTACTTTGTGTAAATAATTTCATCACCACTGCTCTCAAAACGGTGAAGGAAAACATCGTGAGGAAACCGGCATGTACTAGAACCAAAAATTCGAAGACATGTGACATCTACCAACCAGCACTGGGCCCGCGTGGTAGATTACAGGCCACTCCCTCTCACAGAGAGGAGGCCTGTGTCCCAGCAGTGGGAACATTAATAGGCTGATTATGTATGTATTATGTAAGTAGGTAGATACTCTGTGTTCCCGTTTTTGTTAATATTCCGCAGGAACTTCCTGTCGTTACCGGCATTTCACATCGTTTTGTATAATAATTTACTCCAATGTGCATTAGTAAATCAAACAATAAACCGTTTTATTAGAGCAAAATTAACCGCATTAGTTTTAACCTAAACACCGAGTTCGCATTCGTTTGAACACTCGAGGTTTTTTACTGACGTTCGCTGACGCCAAAATAGCTGTCCATTCCTAAACAATGCGACGCCATGTTGAAAATTCGCCAAAAATTGCGAGGAATTATCATCTGCGGTTGGCAGCGTCTGGTGAAAAACAGTGTTTGAAAATCCCGTGAATTTTTACACCGTTCTAAAGCAAAGTCGTGTTTGTTTATTTTTTCCCTGACACCTTCTGGTTTTACTCACTCAGTTTGTCCATTAGTTCCCGCTGGTTTACTTTACCATAACGTTGTTTTCTTTTCTTAGTTAAGAACCACTAAACATTTAATCCTCAATTAATTCTCGCAGTCCGACAGACAGAAGGCTTAAGTGTAACTAGAAACCTGACTTTTTTAGAAACGACTTTAATCAGACCATACGTAATCATATAGGTTATCGTTATGTAATTTTTAGGGTTCCGTACTAAAATAGTAAAAAGGACCGTGATGGTGTGACTGGTCTGTCCATCTGTCTGTCACAGCTGGATATCTCAAGAACTACAAATGCTATCAACTTGAACTTTGGAATAGTTATAGATGACGTTTGCCCAACTATTTTGCAAATAAGAAAGAAATAAAAATATATGATATGTATTTTTTTTTAAACAGGGACTGAACGGCGGCGGTCTTAAAAAACTTATAAAACAACTTGACCTGTCTCCAAATTCGTTTTCTTCCGTATAGCTTCTGACTCATGATTGTTTTAGTTAACATAATTATATTATGTAGATATACGAATATTCTTCATCACCTGTCTCTTTGTACTTCGCTTTTCTTTCATCTTCTCCTCATTTGTGTACTTAGGTAATACAACTAATGAACTTCGTAAATTCTTCTGTGTTTTTATTAATGCTCCTGTGTTGTTATTTTGATTGGAGGAAACGATTTTAATTAAAAAATTAGAACAAAAAATGTGAGATAATTGCCTCGATGTCTCGATTTATCGCGCTCCGCGGATCAAGTCGATGGGCGTATCAATTTTAATTACGTCGTCGCAAATTATTTCAGATAAAAGTTTTGAGAGTTTAAGAGCTATTTCTTGTAGGTTTCTGTGAAACATTGGCATGTTTACGAGTTCTGGTGACAAAGATAAATTAGGAAAGAATATTAATGACCGTACTTATTTCTGCAACAGCAGCGTTGTTGTGTTCCTATTTGAAGGGTCGGAGTTACAGGTACATAAGACTTTCCAGCTTCGTCTCTGGGATGGCAACGATGCCTCTAGTGTTACATATTACATCCATAGGCGGCGGTGTGTTTTATATTTATATAATTATTAACAGGCTTCCAAAAAGGATGTTCGTAGCATAATATGTATGTTTTTTTTTATGTATGTCCACCGATTTCTCCGTCAATTGTGGACCGATTTTCAATTATTTTTTTTTAAAGGGACTGCTGTCGAGTTGGTCCCTTATAATATTTATTAACTTTGCTTGGATAGTTTTTGAGTTAGTTTCAACAATAAGTATTTTTCCCACTTAGTCTCTAAGGATGATAATGTTAAGTTCCTGTCACTGTTATTTATACAGCAGGTAGTGGTATTCAAATTTGTGTAGGTTAAGTAGCACAACAAAAAAATTAAAAATAAAGCAAATTTCCCAAAAAAAAAAATAAGCCTCATGCAAAAAATTTAACCAATTATTCAAAACCAAAGACAGCGCCTTCCGAAATTAAAGTATATTTTCAACTACGTAGTAGTGTTTTTTTTTGGAACTCAGTTATTTTTTTTGTAAAATGTTTTTTTTTTAATACATTCCGCCATACAAAATAACATAAATAAGAATTTATGAAGTTCATTAGTTGTAACTAGTCGTAAGTACACAAATAAGGAGAAGATGGAAAGAAAGCGAAGTACCTACACAGAAACAGGTACCTACTTAATGAAGAAAATTCGTATGAACTGAAAAAAAAACATGAGTCGGAAACTATATTATGGATGAAAAGTTTGTGACCAAATATTATAGCCCACCTTTTTTTTTTTAATTGCTGTTATTAACAACTTTGTATACTGATGGTGCTTTCCTTCTTCTTCCAATATTAGTTTTTCTTCGACATGTCACCAGTATATGTACCAGGTAGGTACTAGTAGGTGGGCACGTCTCGTTTTATAAAAATGCAGGTTGTGAAGAGATTGTGGTAGGTAATTCTGGTAGTTCTAGAAAAATGAGAATCGATAACGATACAACCAAAATATCATATTATACGCAAGACTGGGCTTGTAGCTCAACCTACATTGTACCTTTAGATTTAGATACGCTATCATTGCGAAACTCACACTAACGTAGTCAGTACAAAAATATTATGTCTCCATACTTAGGCGCTGCTTCACATCAGCCTATGGCTAAGCTTGTACATAAGTATACTGCAACTCACGGCCACGCTACGCGTGTGGCTGACAAACAAATTAACCGCGTAGCTAACGTATAATGCCTTGATCACACGTACTGAGTAGATGGGCGAGACAGTGCTCTTGGTCGAGTGCTCGGTACGTGTAAACACATCACCGAGTACTCGACCGCGTTAAAGGGCGATCCATGTTCTCGCTAGTCTGCAGCGTCAATCTGAACTGGCTGACGGACTCGGTGGCAAGTAAAAAAATACGTGTAACCTACTCGTCCACCCAACTCTCTCGGCCTAGTATCATTTTGCTGTCTCGCCCATCTACTCGGTACGTGTGGTCAACTCATAACCTCTCCGTGCATATCCTACGGATCAGTGGACGGTCGACTTTACCCATAGGCTAAGAATATTTTGAGTTTGTGCTGCGGTGCAACCTTGGGTTAGAACTAGAATTAATGTAACTTGCCTGTGGACCTAGCACGATAGCGCGGAGTACCTAAACATGATGTAAATTCTAATTTTAAATACTTTTTTCGTACATTAATTTTATTTAGTTGACATTGTGCTTGCCGCTTTTTACACCAGACTGGTGTAAAAAGGTAGATAGTGTAATTTTCGATACCAAAATCGTTAGAATTTACCTTACGGTTACTTCGCGCGTTTGGGATAATATAATATTATGAGTAGGTAGGTACCTATTGGGGACTTATTACAACATTAGCACCCGCCCATTTCTACAGCTACCATATGTTCCCAAACTAATAATATTCTGCGTCATGCTATCAACCGTTGAATGGTGTGCAAAACCATATAATATAATACATTTTGCTAAAATGACGCGCGCTGTAGTGTTTCCTCGTAAATTCAACGCGTTGGCCCAGACGCAAGCAGTTAATCGCTCACAATGTGTTTACCTATTATTAACACCTACAAATCTGTCGTTAGTTCCACGGTTTTCTCTTCACAATTTGTGTTGGAGCACTTCGTTTGTACGAATAACCACTTACATAGCAATTACTTTTTTAAAGAACAGTTTTGTGTTCTCGCCGTATCTCCGCTCGTTTTCTTAAAAGTACCACAAAGATAAAATTCTCAGTTTATTCTATTCCACTGCATAGCTGTTCAGTTACTTTATCCACCTTCTACTTACCTAACATCGACTGGGAAGTTTATGTTCTTCACCTTTGTATTTGGAGTAAACAAAACTGTTATAAAAATTGACGTCTCATCCTTTATAAAAGTACATCCTTTTACTGTGTATATGTTCGCTTTTCTATTTTTTTCACACAAAACCAGTCGTATCCGATTTAAGTACCTACGTTGATTTTTTATTCTTGGATTATAATAATTATTATTGTTAATAATCAGGAGGCTTCAATAAATTTGAACGACTGCATGACTTGCATCCCATAAGCATTGTTTAGAGGGTAAAATTTTTCTTCATGCTTTGGTTGAATTGGTTCAAGTTAAGGTACCATATGCCGCAGGCAATTATATTGCAACAATGTAAATCAAACTTAACATATTTTGTCTTAATACCATTAGGAATGCATGTCACGTCACCAATATTCTTCGCAGACATAATAATATTGTGGCTTTATTATGCCTTGTTCTGAATCATCTCTTACTGCCGTCAGGGTATGTCATCGGACACAAGAATTTAATACCACAGTTATTTGAAGATAGGAATGAGAAATATTATGGTGTGACTATAAATAATATTCATGGAGGTTCGTCGAGAGCAGTAGTAAATCTTAGATTCATTCATTCACTAACAGACAACACAAACCATACAGCGCTGGGTTTTATAATCATAATATTTTGCACAAGAGTTCCTTTCCTTATAATATAACGAAGGTGAGAAAGTTTTTTTTTAAGATGTTCATCAGAGCCGTTTCGCGGCCACCGTCCAAATAAGGACCAGGTCCGTGTCAACGGCGCGTTGTGACCACACATGCCTCAAAGAGATGTCCTCACAACTGACGGGGTCCGCTAGGGCAGATGCCTGCCGGGGTCGCGGAAAATTCCGAAAGGGATACCGTGGCCCCTGGCAAAATACAGGCAACTGAAGGAACACGATTAGTCAGTAAGAGTCTGACACGCTCGCGCGCCCTCCCGGTCCACCCAGAGAAGTTATATGATAATTTGCCACCCAAAAAAAAAGGTGTTAATCAGAGGATGAAAGTTTGTATGGAAGGTCAACATTTTGTTTATCCGAAATTCCATCGGGTGCACGGCTTGTCTACACTTTTACATACAGATTTGTATTTTTTTTTGTAATGAATAAACTGTAAAACAACGGTACCGATTTTAAAAAAATCTTTCATTTTTAGTATTATTTGGTATATACTGAATAACATAGGTTATAATTTATAAACGATACCATGCGAAAAGATAGACGAAAAGATATCACGCGGGTGAAGCCTCTGGCGCAACCTAGTACCTAATAAAAAGGAAGTGTTGTTGATTTTCTTATCTCTCCACATAGCTAGAGTTTTGTCAAACATTGCAGCACTGACTAAATTGATCGAATAGCCTATAAGTACTACATACTGGTGGTGTGCTTATTTAATTAACTATTATTACACGATAAACATTTCTAGGCCGAGCGTTAAATACAGCCAGACACTACAGTAGTTAGACAAAACGTTGTATTGAGTTATAAAATCTCTGGCGACGTACCTAGTCGTAAAGAATTTGGCACACCTAGCGGGTTTCAACATGTTGTCAAAATTTATCAAATTAAACATTACACAATGTCAGACTATTATATAAATTACCTAAAGACTCTCCGGTTGAGATTGGTGATGGCTTTTTGCGTTTATGACAAGAGAATCTTGAAATCATCGTGTTTATGCAGGTAGTACCTATCGAATTCTCATCTAGAAGGTACAAAGTTATGTTCGTGTGACTCAAGAACTAAATTAACAGTATGCAACTTCAGGTCCATCATTAGAAGACATAACCAACTAATCCTACTGCAGTCCCCTACCGAAGCCTCTCCCAAATTGCACCACAATACCCGGTTTTCCTGCTCCTGCAGAACGTTTGGCTAGCTATGATCAAGAATTCCTTGAAAAGCCACGTGTGACTGACAATGGGGCTAATTCTCTTTATCACTTACACCTGTCAAAATCTTTTAGTTCACCCATTTATCAAACACCATTCATTATCATTATCATCATTCGTCACCGTTAGAAATGAATAAAACCTATCTAATAAAATCTGCTGTGCATAATATACTGTTTTAACTGTTAAGGGATACGAGTATTAGGTTTTTCCATTAGGAATTTCGCGGATTATTTTTCTCTAGTAGCGGGCCGGAATCTGTATTTGTACCCGGTTGATGGCAATAGGGTCACCTTCTATTACATGCGACTGAGACATAACTAGCGAAATGTGGGTATACTACTCGTACACGTCTGCTTAACTAGTTAAAGCAATGGCACGTAAAATTTCATCGGAGAGGCAACCGGATGGCGATTGGGAATCTGGGTCTTGAAGTGATACCGAATCACCCCGTACCGTCCGAATGGACCCCAACTGGGCGGGGGCGGAGATATGGGGTTGGGAGGTCATAACATTTTTTTTCGACGAGGCAACTGGATGGAAATGCGGTTGCTTTGAAGTTTATATCCTATTGATATAGTAAAAAAAAAATTGCCACCCCCCAATATCGTTATAATTGAAATAATAAATGTCTTACGCGTTATTTAATGCTTGCAACTCCGTACCGATGATTTTTAACTGAAAATGAGGGTCAATTTTGACAAAACCGGATTGCATTGATACACACAATTCCTTGATTTGAATTAGAGTTTAAATGTCGAAGGTCATGTCAAAAAAAAAAAAAAAATGCCGTCCTAACACCATATCTCCGCCCCCGCCCATTTGGGGTCCATTCGGATGGTACGGGGGGGTTCGGTACCACTTCAAGACCCAGATTACCAATCGCCATCCGGTTGCCTCTCCGATTAAATTTTACGTGCCATTGCCTTGAATAAACGCTTCGGGGATTACAGGCGTGAATATTATGTGTTAAAATGGTAAATAAAATGCCATCTTTTTTTGTTTATTCTGAAAGGAATAGTTGGTACGCAGAATTTTGTAGTTGAATCGAGAGTTAAATTAAATACGAAAGATCACTCAAAGGCCTCCTATAATTGCAGTGCCAACTAGAACACTAATAGGAAGTATAGGTGCCTACTAATTTTTGTAACGTCGATTTATTTACAGTTGAATACGATCGCATTTAAAGTCTACGTGACTGCAAACACGTAGCTATGTTTTTCGTCATCTCATTCAAATACTGACTTTTGTTTACAATATTGAGATAAAACAACACTCCCGTGATTTATGAACTGTTTTTTGAAGTAAAAATTTTCGTAAAGTGGCTAAGTCTGACGGATTGATTTATCATAGTGATATAGGTACTTATTGGTGACTTTTTGTAATATTTACCGGTTTAATAAAACATATTTTTTTAGACCGAGGAGTGCTATTACTATTATTTTATTGACGTCTGTTATAACTTGAATAATTTGGAGAGTGAATCGAACTATGGTCGTAAAGGTCAGTTGCAATGATTTAGTGCTGAATAGTTTAGCCTGACGATTTTCTAGGAATTTATGGTTGCTTTTTTATCTTGATGACATTTTATTGGCCTATTGGCCCGCCTTGGGGGTAACACCGCCTCGCCGCGTCATGCCCTCTCCGCCAGCACTCTGTTCGATCTGCCGGGCATCCCGTGACGGCCACATTTTTTTTATTGTGATTTATTAGGTAGAATTTGAGTAACATTTTTCCGTATTATATTTTATGAAGGTTGTAAATTTTGCTGTCGTAAACGTTTTATTTTGAGGTATTAACTGCGTCTTCTTTATTACTTTAGCAAAATATATTACCACTTAATGCAGTTATAACCATCTTTGTAAGGAATTGTGGAATAATAACTTTTTTCGTTTTTTTTTTTCGAAGATGAATTCGAGACTTTTTTTTTATAGATTCCTCTTTTCCCCCTAGGGGGATTTTTAGGAGGGATTTCGGGAATAAGCCCTTTGTAAGGACTTGAATAAATGCTTTATTACAAGTATATACAATTTTGCTTCGATGGTCTACTGGTTGCAAGCGCTATTGTACTGGATTCGATTCCCGATTCGATTCGAAAGTATTGTTGGTTTTTTTCATCAGGAATTTCGAGTCTAGATTTGTGCCAGATTAATGGCAATAGGCTTGCGACTCGTCCCCTATTACATGAGACTTAAACATAACTGGCGAAATGTAGGTGTACTGTATGTACACCTCTGCGGAACTCTTCGGGGAAAACAGACGTCATGACGTCATGTTATGTTATGGAAATACATTAGTAATTTTTGTCACCTTCCCTACCCAATCCATTCGTTTCACCTGCAAAAAATCTCCCACTTGGACATGAGTTGCCTTGGCTTACCTGGAAGTCTTTAAATAGACTCCGGACCCAGGTAGGTCGAAGCAAGGAAAACCTGCTCAGGTGGAGGTTCACAGATGACTCTGCCCTGGAGTGTAAATGTGGTGCTGTCCCTCATACAATGAGGCACTTCATATAGTGTCCGCCGTGTCCCCGTTGCCTGCACGATGCGAGAGCTGGTAGACTGGACGCTACTGAAAAAAAAATGTCAATGTCAAATGGCTCTTTCTTCTTTTCGAGTCAATGGTAAAACATGTATTATGTTAATCGAGTCAAACTCAAACTCAAATCATTTATTTCAATTAAACCATATACAGGCACTTTTGAATTGTCCAGCAGGGCTAACATGACAAGCGCGAGATTGCGCGAGATAGCTATTTTTGTCGTTTTGTCTACAATTCTGACGTCATTCTAATCCCTAACATGACCGTAAACGACGAGATAGCTCGAAAAAGGCACTTTTACATTTCTATATCTCGCGCGAGAGACCGATGTTGCAAATTATAAAAAACAAATCATTTTTATGAGAGTAACATTGGCTTGAGATACCGTTTCATTAATTCAATGCCGATTCTCTTGTCACAAATGCTTCTAAATTAGACTAAAAATTACCAAAACTTTTTTTTTCTTTTGCTTATATCTCGAAAATGGTGTGTCCTATCGCAAAAATAATGAAAATTTCGATCCCCTATGTAAAACCCTTAAACCCCTAACACTCAACATGTAGGTAATAATTTTTCTTATTTTCCATACAAAAGTGATAAATTCCATATAAAAACGTCGTTTCAGTAAAAATTGTAGTTTAAAACAAAGTATTTTAATTATATTGAAACATAAATTAATGATGACTAAGATGACAAGTCCAATTATAAAATAAATAAAATAAATATAATAAATAAAATAAATAAAATAAATAAAATAAATAAAATAAATAAAATAAATAAAATAAATAAAATAAATAAAATAAATAAGTAACATAAATAAAATAAATAAATAAAACAAATAAATACAATAAATAAATGAAATAAAATAAATAAATAAAACAAATAAATACAATAAATAAATAAAATAAAATAAATAAATAAAACAAATAAATACAATAAATAAATGAAATAAATGAAATAAATGAAATAAATGAAATAAATGAAATAAATAAATACAATAAATAAATAAAATTAAATTTATTCAAGTATAAAGTAACATTATGATTTAAATTAATTAATATTATTTTTTTTATGAAACTGCCATGTTATTTTGGAGTTTTTTTTGTATCATATTTTTGTCTACTCTTCTCGTCGTCAAAATCGAGGACGAGTAAATAAGACTAAATGACCGAAAAATCACAGATTATCTCGTGTCGGATCGTCAAAAATCGAGATAACTAAGGTGCCATGTTAGGGTTTGTCGACAAAACATCAAGTTTGACAGAACGAGTCGACTATTTTGTATGGCAGCGCTGTCAGAAAACGAGTAAAGTGCTGAAATAGACGACAATTACTCGCGCGAGAGAGAAAAATTGTCGCGTGTGTCATGTTAGGCCTAAAGGAGTCAGTCAGTCAGAAATATGAAGCTAGTTGCCCATTCCAAAGCGTAGTAGGTACCTATGGAGAAGAACGGGCAAGAAACTCCACGGACACTCTTTTAAAGAAATAATTGTTACAAAATAGTGGTTACATAATTCATGTTTTAAAAATTATACATGTGAGAACAATGTAAAAAAGATGCGCACGTTAAAAGCGTCCGTAATAAAAAGATAAAAAATTAAAAATAAAACAATTAAAGGATTAAGCCCAGTTAGCTGGCCACGCCTATCGCGGCATCAGTGGCATTCCTTTAGGTCCTCAGAAGTGCAGGTGTATGGACTTCAAAACGCTAAGAAGAAGCAAGAATACTATTTTATTTATACCAACAAACACCAGGGTTCTTTTCGTCCGAGAAAAAACATGTTTTATTAAAACCGCTCGTTGTACTACGGGCCTAACACAGACAATGTTTTAGTCGCGCCGCGGGTAGTGACGTCATGTCGCGTGTTAAGATTGTAATAATCATTATCGTCCTACTTAACCCGTCTGAGAATGATCTTACAATAATAAAGCTAACAGATTTCAGAGGAAAATAATGAAATGTTTTTATTTTTCGCTGCCATTGTTCCAAATTCTAAATGAGTTTTGCTTTAATCTCTACAATGATCTATAAATAATCAGTACCTTTACATAATACACTCGGTCATCTTATTCCACTCAGAAATCAGGAAGACCTATTTACTTGCAATACATATTATATTAATTTTTTACCTATTATTACCTATTATTATATTAATTTTTTCTTAAACGAAAAAGAGTGAGCTTGTTATACAATGTGTCTTATAGCTACATATAATTTTAATATGCTTAAAAGTAAATCAGTTACAAATGTATCCAATTGTTAGCATGTGCTGCCAAACTAGGTTTATAGCCTGTGTTTCATCAGCACACAGCGCCTCAAACCCTTGGACTGGGTATCCTATACAAGTATGAGCTTATGAAAAAAGGAAACAGTTTATACAATGTGGAGACTATGTACAATACAACAATAAATGAAAATACTGGCACTACTAATGCAGAGTATTTTGACATTTTAATAGTGAGTTTTTTTAAACAAATTAAATAGTAGTGTATGCCGGATCCACCCTAAGCCTTTAAATTCCGTTTATCCAACTAGGCCTAGGGTGGATTATCGGACATACGTTTCCGAATATTCACCTTAGGGTGGATTTTTTGGGGTGGATAAACGGAATAACCCGAGCCGACTATGGATTTTGCCGATTTTCTACAACTTTAAACAAATTAAATAGTAGTGTATGCCGGATCCACCCTAAGCCTATAAATTCCGTTTATCCAACTAGGCCTAGGGTGGATTATCGGACATACGTTTCCGAATATTCACCTTAGGGTGGATTTTTTGGGGTGGATAAACGGAATAACCCGAGCCGACTATGGATTTTGCCGATTTTCTACAACTATATTGACTAAACTATTGAATATATTCGATTGAATTTTTGTATGCAGATGAGATGAGAACGTCATTTGAGACACGCCATTTAATTTATAGATGTATTGTCGTCTCCACCTTGTATAAAAATATGAATTTAATTATTTTAATTTGTCATAACATTATAACGTTATTTGTCTCAAGTTATAATGAATGGAGTATAATAAAGTGACGTCACGAACTCATTATCCGCTTTCTTTGTTTACGTGTTATTTCGAGCACAGTTTTCATTCTGGTACCTAATATAAACAATCTTTCAGCACCCAAGATTGTTTAGTTCATGTCAAACAGTTTATTCTTGTGCTGACTGGAATCTGTTTAATAAATTATTTAACGTTAACAGCTATGAACCGCGTGACTATTAAATCATTAAACCAGGTGTTCACATAAACGATCGAAAAAAATACTTACCAAGAATCGCGCATAGCTGCGGAAACCGTCAAAATTTTCACAACGAGTAAACAGTAACTGCCCACACAATAAGATTTATAGTCAGCGATAAAAATACCACATCGGTTCTTTGGAGTCGCTATCTGCCCAAATCCGTGGATATCAACGTTCGAGTCGTGTAAATAAATAAATTAAAGCAGAATATTTGGTGGGAAGAGAAACAGTACGGAGCTGCGAACGGCGAAGTCTAACACCTACATACCTACTACATGACTGTGCAGTTGCGTAGCGAGAACATAATTATCTATCTTTACGAGTTGCCCGAGTTCCACTGGTCGTTAAACGATATTCTTGTGTGCATCTTTTACTAGAATAGTTTTTTTTTATTTGAAAGACAGAAACTACATTTTAAAGTAAGTAGGTAAGAGGAGTAGGCTCGTGGCTAAATAATAACAGCCGCACGGGTTGATCTTCGGGGTTAAGCAACGCTTGCCGAGGTCGGTCCTTGGATGGGCGACCGTCCATTACATATCGAGACCCCTTTGTGCCTCGGAAAGCACGTGAAGCAGCTGGTCCCGGCCTCCGTGGAGTATCGTGTTACCCAGTAACTGGGTTGTGGACGTCAGATAGGCAGTCGCTCCATGTAAAATACTGGTATTCAGCTGCATCCGGCTAAACTGGTAGCCAACCCCAACATAGTTGGGAAAAGGCTAGGCAGATAATGAGGTAAGAGGAGGAGCTAGATAGGCGCTCTCTTATAAGAACTTTCCCTTCTATCTTTTGCACTAGAACTAGATCAGATTTTATATGATTTCATTATCACGCGCTCACGAATTTGCGGATAAAAGCTAGTCTTTTCATTCCAACTAAGTATTATATTAATGTCAACAAATTCATATTGCCTATAATAATTGCATTTCCTGTAAAGAAGAAAGACAGAAAAATATTTCATTTGGGACACGCACAGGAAATTAAAAAAGAACATTTAAAACAAAAACAAAAAAACAAATATAATAAAAACCCGTGCGAGGCCAAAAAGGCTCCTATCTCAGCATAATTTGCTGCGGTATTAAAAAAATAAATACCGCAGCGCTGTTATTCTGATAGGACCCGTTGTGATGACACACCTACGGACATCATCATTTCATCATTCTCCTGCCCTTATCCCAATTTATTTGGGGCGGCGCAACATGTCCCTTTCTTCCATCCTTCTCTGTTAGTCGTCATATCGGTAGGCACCCCCTTTCTAGCCATATCATCTTTCACACAGTCCATCCATGGATTCTTTGGTCTTCCCCTACTCTTATAGCCATTGACATTCATACTCAAAACTTTCCTCACGACATTTTCTTCATTCCTCCGCATCACATGCCCATACCATGACAACCGATTTCCGCACAACTTTTCGGTCACCGGTGCCACCACACACCTACACACCTACGGACATAATTTATATAAATAAATAAAACTACTACGTCTTGTACTACTTATGCGTCACGCTGGATCCTCCCTCCATTGCATTATCGCGTTCCACATGCATATCTTGGCATCAACCTCGTTCATTAGTAATTCAACACATTGTTTACAATGATAAATAGTATTTAGGTATAGCTTTAAGAAACTCAGAATATGGTTCGTTGCCAGTTTGATTTGAATCTCACTTTTATTTTTTACCCAACATGGCTAAATGTGCTGGCAAATGTAAACGTTTCGAAAAATTCAAGATCAACGAGGATGGGACGAGCTATGCTTGGAATCTCTCTGAGAGATCGAATCCGGAACCAGGTGATCCGGCAGAGAATCGATGACCATTGGAGTGGACGTGTTTTTGAGTGGAGCCCGGGAATCGGCAAACGATCGGCAGAGAATCGAAGTTGTCGACATAGCTTACAGAATAAGCAAGCTGAAGTGGCAATGGGTTAGCCGTAAAACCGATGACCATTGGAGAGACGTGTTCTTGAGTGGAACCCGCGAATCGGCAAACGTAAGTTAGGACGTCGTCAGGCTAAGACGGGTTAACGATCTTTGCAAGGCGCCTGGTTGCAGCTGGATGAGAGTTGAGTTGAATGGCGTGCAATAGAAGAGGCTGTGCAGTGGAGTTCTGTAGGCTGATGATGATGCAACGTTAAGAAAAATAATGTAGACATACCGCGTCGTCAATGATGAGCAATTCGTAAATCCAAAGAGATTGAAGATTACTCAAGCATAGTACTCATCATCATCATTAGCCTATTAATGTTCCCACTGCTGGGACACAGGCCTCCTCTCTGTGAGAGGGAGTGGGCTGTAATCTACCACGCGGACCCAGTGCGGGTTGGTAGATGTCACCAGTCTTCGAATTTTTTGGTTCTAAGCATAGTACTGTTTCAACCATTTTCTAGCTAGATTATTCTATCAAGTCATCTTGTCGTTTCAAATGTTTGTTATATCGATGGCAATACCAGGTATAGGTCCTGGGTTTGCTTCCCAGGTTAGGCAAAGAGTTATTGGGTTTTTTTCATCTGGATTTCTCAGTAGTTACCCGGAGTCTGGATTCGTGCCCGATTGATGGAAATAAGCTCACCCCCCTGTTACATTGGACTTAAACATAACTGGCGAAATTTGGGTGTTCTACAGGTACACTTCTGCCCAACCTTTTGGGGATTACTTGTGTGATGTTATGTTATGTTACAATACCATAATATGGTACCATTGAACTAGGGGCCAAGTCTACTAATTTACAAACGTCACAATGGTCTCTCGATTGTTAGTTTTTGACAGATTTGCCATACAAAATCTGTCAAAAACTCACCATCGAGAGACCATTGTGAAGTTTATAAATTAGTAGACTTGGCCCCCTGGTCCATTGATGAAAATCCAAAAAATACTAGTAAACTGATTAGATTTGTATTAACGATTCCTACTCATTTGAACTGATAAAGACCTAGGAATTGAACATAATGAAATCCTTGAATAACTGCCAGCTAATTAAATAATAAGTAAATTATTATCAAAGATTATAGAGCGTGTGTTTGTTAAATTTTTTATCAAAGCATGTCGCGAATGAAATGTTATGTTTGTAAACATTTAATCAAAATAAAAATAAAACTGGTAGCACTGCTGTTTATAATTCATCATAATATTGTAGATCACACAATCATGTCGGGATAAGTCACAAAAGTGACAGACTTCATACAAGTACAGTTTCAACGAAAACAAGTGATCTTGTTTGTAGGTACTAGGGCCTTAACCCTGTGGTAAAGCAAGCTTATTTTTACCTTGGGATAAAAATAAGCTAGCTTTTTCTTAATCTATATTATGGACCGCCAATTGTTTGAAGAACTCATAATCTTATAATCATTCATTTGATTTCTCTTGTCCTTTTCTTGTGAGACATTTTCTTTTGGCATTCGATGCTGGGCATAGGTTGCCGTATCGTACTCTGATCAGGGGGCTTAAAACGGCAGCTTTCGCAGAATCATAATATTTTTTTAATATTTTTTTGGGTGGGAAATCATGACAGGACTTCTCCCGCTCTGGGCGGAGCGGAAGGGCGTGTCAGACTCTTACTGACTAAAACCCACCCGTGTTCCTTCCCTTCTTGCTGACATCTCTTTCAGGCGCGCGCCGTCGACCCGGGCCTGGTCCTTATCGGACGGCGATCTGCCTATTGCTCTCCGTCCGCAAGCCCGCGCCTACGGTGGCCGGAAATCGGCTATCAATTCCCGACGCCCGGGGCGTCTCCTACGGCGGCGGCGGCTATGGCTGCTAGGGCGCGGCCTTTGCCTCTGATAATATTATGAATCGCACAAACTGTCAATTCATAATATTATCTGCGTTCAATTCATATTACGGAATTCATCTGTTTGATAGTTTTATATTATAGGTAATGAAATAACATTTAAACTGTAGAAGTAAATAATAAAAACTCATTTGATTAATAAAAACTGTAAAGAAAAATTATCCGGTAAAATTACGGTACCTAACTTCGAATACTAGGCTAGTGTTATATTATAATTAGTACAAAATTGATTGAAAAGCATTTAGAAGATTTTCCAACTAAAATAAGCATGACTAGTAGGTATTAATCTTCGGGTAATTCAGTGAGTCATTAGATAATTGTTTATATTGCTCAGTCGATCAAAGCGCTAGGCACATAGAAACATAAGTACTTACTGTTACTAAAATAGGATTTAAATAGCACCATCTATTTCTTCTCAGCCCATTAAAGTCTGGTAATCCTCAAGTTCTAGTATCTACAATATAAACACCACAGTTGACAGACGAGTTGGTGATTTTAGTTTTATTACTACTACTAACACATGCAATTTTACGATTCAGATTATCTTTAGGATTGATCATGACTATCATGAGCCAGATTTCGACGAGATGCTATATCAAATGGTACCTATCTGAATTGCCAATAAAATTTTAATAGTTTTGAAACTATTTAAGTGTAACAAATGAGATTATTAAATGAAGAAACAACTCGTAAAACGTTGATTAATGTAACTGAAGACGGCTATCTCAAAATACATAAATCACGCGAGTCTGAGCCACAACATTTAACTCTGTGATCTAATCTTTTGACATTAATTACTTGTCTCGTACCAATAGAATTCAAACGGAAAATTTAATAGCAATCGTTTGTTTGATTACACTTAATAAAATACCAGTCTATTACTGTCCCACTGCAGCGCAAAGGCCTCTTAGACAGAGAAGACACGAGCATTGATCACCACGCATACTCTAGACGGGTTGGCGATTTCAGTCAAGGTTTCCTCACGATGTTTTCCTTCACCGATGTCTGTAATGTCCAAGAAAAATTACGCTTGGTATCGATAAAATTTAATGCCAAATGTGACTGAGACTGAACTACGAAATAAAAGCTCTGTTATGCGCTAATGCGCTATAAATCGCGCATGTCCATGACATGCGCGATTTTTGCTGTCAGACAGCAAACTACTGCTCTGGTTTGAATTGTGCGGATGTTGACCTACATAGTCCCATAAAACCCTAATATTTTAAACCGCCTCTGTGGTCTAGTGGTTAAGCCACCTGTCTCAGACCCAGAGGTCCCGGATTCGATTCCCAGTGGGAGCAAAATTTTCTGCTCGGTTTGGTTGGTGGTAGGGCTTGTTCTAAGTCCGCCTGGCTAGTTACCACCATCTTATCTAAGTCTGTCGCCATAACAACAATGTTAGCAGCATTGTTGTGTTAGTGTTAGAGATATGATAGCCAGTTCCTCTGTGGTTGAGGATTCCGGGTGAAGCTCGCTTCCACCTTTGGCCTGATCATCACTTACCATCAGATGAGATGCAGGCCAAGAGCTTCCCCGTTGAGGTTAAAAAAATAAAAAAGGTCGGTCCAGCCGTTCTGATTCCTAGTGCAGACACCAGTCTCCCACAGACCAATATCACATAGTTTGTAATTTAAGCTTGTCTTAAATAATATTATGATATCATAGAGGTCATAAGTGAAAAAAAAAGTGATGGGACTCGCTTGAAACAGGAATTGCCGAGCTGTAAGGTCATATTATTATTTTAGTAAAACAAATGTTAGTCGATTGATGTGTCAGGAAGTCATGCACTCATGAATTTATTAGTGCATGACATCCTGAGTTCCTGATACATCAATCGACTAACATTTCTTTGAATAATTATTTACTAAAATAATATACCTTACAGTAGGTATGTGAAGAGAAAATAATATATATTTGAATAAGATTATTATAAAAATAATCATGCTTTGATTGATGCTTTATCTTATGTAGGTACCTACTACAGATAAAGATCCAACAGATATTATTTTTCTAAAGTTTGAACGGTGGGTAAAGTTTGAACTAAAGTAAAAGATATTGCAAATTTAAAAAATACTCCGATTAATAGTACAGTACTTACCCACCATTGTAATTTTTACCGAGAAACGATTTTAAACAACTTTATTATTTATTATTATTTAACTATTGAATATATCATATTATTATGACATAATAAGGATCTGGCAGCATATGGGCAATAATATTATTCAGAAGGGCTGAGTCCTTTATAAGAATTATAAGTAAGCTAACTTTATCTTATTTTATTCGTTTGAAAAACCATTTTCCAGCTTTGGCCTGATCATCACTTACTTAAATCAAGTGATATGAAGGCCAAGAGCATCCGCGTAGTAGTAAAAAAAAAACACAATCCGAAAGATTTTGAAGTAAATTCCGAATTCATTGCTTCATACTATACCTATTTGAAAAATTCGTCTGAAAAAACAACGTCAAACCGCATGTTGTTGAACTTTCAAAATGAAAGGCATTGCCATTGTAACTGTGTTACGCAATGACCCTGCAGGATAGCAAAACATCAAAAGTAAGTAGTATTGTTGCCTATAAAAAGATAAAACTTGAATCTACATAGTTCCAAACACATTCTACGGTCATTGTAAACTTCGCAGGTATAAAATTTCTTGCCGCATTGCGATAAACCGCGTACGAGCCCCCTTATCCGGCAGCTTGTACCAGGCACCCACAACCCGGTAGGGGCGCGATAAGCAGCAAATGTCCGGTAGCAGGCAATGTAAAACATCCACGGTTACCGCACTAACAGTTAATGACCTACTATAGCGAAATAGCTTTAGATGCTTACCATAATGTTTAGTTAGAGTTTGGTGAACTTGGAGCAGTGGTGTCCCAACTTGCCCTGTAACCTGACATATTTATTTCTTCTCAATCGCACTCTGACCCCCAAGATACAAGCCCTGCTTAGTTTGGGGGTCAATGGTCAAACCAGTTTTATCGACCGTGACTTACGATGTGTAGATTCGAACCCTGATAGGCAATTTACTTTGTGTTTATTATTTCATCACCATTGCTCTCAAAATGGTAAAGAAAAATATCGTGAGAAAACGGCATGTCCTAGAACCAAAAAATTCGAAAACATGTGACATCTACCAACCCGGATTGGGCCCGAATGGTGGATATAGGCATTAACGGCCCACTCCCTCTCACCGAGAGGAGGCTAATAATGAATTATAATGAATTAATTTTAAACTTACAATATTATTTCCATGTCTCAAATACTCATGCTTACAATTTGCTATAATATTATTTAAGGTTAGGTTTGTAAGTTATGAATGTACATTAAAAAAAGTACTTCTTACTGAAAGCTTACATTCTTTCTTACTACTAGCTTCAGACCGTGACTTCGTCCGAAGACTCAAGAACAAGGCTCAAGAATTGGGCTATCCAATGCAAAAATATTTTTTCTAATCCGACTGGTACTTCCGGAGATTACCCCCTACATACAAACTTACAAATAAACAAACAAATTTTACCTATTTATAATATAAGTATAGACATACAAAAATTTGAAAAAATAAATCAATTGACATTTAAGTGAATAAATCTCTATAAAATTTAAAAGAAATGATCGAATTTTTGTACCAAAGTCGTTGCCAAAAATTGGTTCTTCTGGCACGAAATTAAATTGGACACAAAATCGCAGACGACAAAATGCGATGTTTTTTAGACAAAAGAATTTTAAAACTAATCAAAATGAGAATGATCTCTGTCTAAATAACGAAACTTTCCAAGTTAAGTACTTCTTTACAAGTGAAGTATTTCAATAAATCTTTTGAGCACGGTGTTAATGTATTGTCATGGGTTTGCTTGCAAATATTTTGAGATGTTGAACAGACTTATATAGCTCCTGTCATGACGCATGATCGCGTAACGAGTAGTCTGTTACAAAAAAATAAAAATTCGTACGAAAAATGGGCACATGAACGGGGTGTTGCGGACACCAGTACAATATACTATACAATACCGTAAAAGGACACAGCTGGACAGAAAGACGGGCAGGCATACAGACGGCGTATTCTAAGTGATTCGGTCCTGCGGGTCTATTCTCTAAGTCCGTAAATGAAAACACGGGCCCGTCTTAAAGTACACACATCAAAAGTGTCTAGGGATCAAGCATTTTTATGCGGATTTCTTGAGATTGAGATGTGGCTTTGTAATAAATTTATGATTTTATAAATTTATATGGATCCTTTTTGGTGCATTTCATAATTTGAATCAGGAACTGTGAATCAAATTCGAGTAAAAGATGAAAATCAGCTGTCAATATTTTCCCTATAAAAACATACAACGCATTGAAGACATTATTAGTGCTACTGTTTCCCTACTACTGATTAAAACCAACGTTATTATGGAGCAGCGACGTCATTTAAGCAGGGAAGAAATGCTCAGAGCCGTGGGAATGATAGAAGCTGGTTCCCGGCAACGAACTGTGGCTTTAGCTCTGAATACAAGTCAGAGTGTTATCAGTCGACTTTGGACACGTTACCGAAGCACTGGTACCGTGGCTGAGCGCCATGGAGGACGGTATCGCTGCACCACACGGAGACAAGACCGATACATTCAAATCTTAGCTCGAAGAGCTCCAACAATAACCGCCATGATGTTAGCCGTGAGGCTTCATCACTCTTCAGGGAACTTAATTAGCGACCAAACAGTCAGAAACCGCTTGCATGAAGTGAACCTTCATTCCCGAAGACCGCTACGGGTACCACCTATAGCAATGCACAATCGTAGGATTCGATATCAATGGGCTCTTGAACACAGAAATTGGGCAGAAGAACAATGGCGTTTCGTGTGCTTTTCTGATGAGTCTCGTTTTGGTATGAGACCGGATACAAGACGTATACGACACTGGAAAACCCCTGGACGCCAACAGCGATTAAAATCCTGCCAGGAAGTCCATCCTTATAGTGGTGGAACCATCATGGTATGGGCGGGTATTTGGATCGGCGGAAGAACTGAGTTGATTTGGATTAGAGGCAACCTCAACGCTCAAATTTATGCTGAGACGATTGTATCAGACGTCATCGTTCCTCTACAAGTGCAAATCGGTCCCTTATTTCAGTTAATGCATGATAATGCACGACCGCACACCGCAAGAGTTGTAAGACAGACTCTCGCCGCAGCTAACATCAATGTCCTGCCCTGGCCTGCTCAGTCGCCAGACTTGAACCCGATTGAGCATGCATGGGATATGCTACAGAGAAGAGCTCTGCCGAATATGGAGGGTATCCAGTCGCAAGAAGACCTTTTTTTGTTGTTCCAACGAACATGGGCGGCCATTCCACAGCGTGATTTGGATGAACTCATTTTGAGTATGCCAAACCGATGTTCTTGTGTTGTTAGTGTTCGCGGTAGAAACACGGATTATTAATTGTTTAAGTTACCCAATAAAATTTTAAAGAAAACTGTTATTTCAGTCTTTTTTTCGAACTTTAATGTTAGTGGTTCAAATGTCAAAAATCCCTTTATGGCAAATTTGGCAAATTTCTTTATTAATGCAAAGGTGACTTGGTTTATCGTTACTGTGACAAACGAAAACACTTTATTTGATGAATCCTTAAAGAAAATTTTAATTAATATCAATCAGGAGAAAAGTTATTGCAAAAATATATGTTGATCCCTAGACACTTTTGATGTGTGTAGTTGATCAATCAAAACAATTACTGTTAAATTATTTTTTTTCGAACGGGAAAAACACTTCGGGAGTAGGAACAACAGTCAAATCGTTTTGACATTCGTTCTTAGTAGTTCGGGACGAGAACTAATTCGATGTCCGTAAGTGGGGGTCTACACCCTACGGACGCTTCGTACTCTGTCGCACTTACGGTATATCCGTAAGTGAGATGGCGTTCGAAGCTTCCGTAACTACGGACGTAACTACAGATTTCTGTTATGGTGTTGACCCCGTGATATGGCGTACGAAAAGCCCGTAACTTCGGCCGGAACTATGGACTCCGTGCTTAGGGAGTATACCTTCTGATAATATCTTTATACGAAACCCATAAAAGTAGATTATATTCGTACGATTGACAAGCAAGTGGGTGTCAAATAAAAACTTTTTACAAAAAAAGAACAACCGACTTCCAAAAAAGACACTACAAAGTCAAAAATAACTTTAATTTCGGAAGTCGGTGTGTTTGGTTTTGAACTTTCGTTTTTTGCCACCGACTTCCGAAATTAAAGTTATTTTTGACTTTGTAGTGTCTTTTTTGGAAGTCGGTTGTTCTTTTTTTGTAAAAAGTTTTTATTTTGCACTTTTTAGTGGTGGTACCTACCCCATACAAATTTGAATACCACTAACCTGCTATGTAAATAACAGTGATTGGAAGTTATCATTATATCATCCATATAAACTAAGTAGGAAAAATACTTATTATTGA
This sequence comes from Conistra vaccinii, assembly GCA_948150665.1. Lineage (NCBI taxonomy): Eukaryota > Metazoa > Arthropoda > Insecta > Lepidoptera > Noctuidae > Conistra > Conistra vaccinii. Next base: position 15,426,322 of record OX411323.1, read on the forward strand.
AACTAACTCAAAAACTATCCAAGTAAAGTTAATAAAATTGATATGGGACCACCTCGGGAGCATACCCTTTCAAACAAAAAAACAATTTTCAAAATCGGTCCATAATTGACGGAGAAATCGCGTAACAAACATACAAAAAAAAAAAAAAAAAAAAAAAAAAAAAAAAAACATACAGACGAATTGAGAACCTCCTCCTTTTGGAAGTCGGTTGAAAAGAATAAAATAAGGATTCATCCTCATCATCATCATTGACAGCCTTGTTCCAACCTCTGCTGAGTATAAGGCCTCCTCGCTTTTGTGTTATGCTTCCCTGGTCTGTGCGAGTCTCATCCAGGTCTTCTTCGTGATCTACTGTAGGTCGTTCACCCACCTGGCTATTAGTCTGCCAACATTGCTTCGGTTTAGGAGTACTAAACATTATTTCTAAAATAACAACAAGTGACAATTCACTTTAGTTCTGAATACTTCCACCTCTCGCTTTTTGAGTCGCAATACCACTAAGAGCCAGCATAAAACCTCTAATAGCTTTCCAAGTAAAATTAAAATTTCTATTTTTATGGTAGGTACCAACGTTTTTCTCGAGTTTAATCCAAACAAACGGATAGAAGTTACAATACTTACTGCCTCATCTCGGAAAATATGCCCCTTAAATGCTTTTAGATCCTTTTTATGAAACTTCAAAATATTCATTAATAGGCTAAATTGCTTTTCCATTTACACTGAAATGTACAAGTGAGTGTAAATTGAAATTACTTTTTGATGAAAATCGTTTTGCCTGATAATTGCTTTGGTCCATTTTTCAATCTTTGTTTTTTCTTTTCTTTAATTAAATACCTGCGAGATTTTTAGTCTGTTGAGACAATAAGATTATTTCTACTAGATGTTTTAATTAAATATAATTTATTTTTCTCGTGATTATGATTAGTAATTATATTTTTATGAATGAACATCAAATCACCATCATTTTTTCATATGATCATCTACCGCACTACCAGGTAGCATGGCGCGGCATGGCATGGCAGAGGATTTTCGTAAGCAGGAATGATTTTGCATCTTATTTTCATACACTTAGCATTCACATTCCGTTAATATCAGTACAAGGAGATCTGAGTATACCGCAAAAGGTTTCGCCGAGATATACAAGTGTAATGGTTTGCCGTGCCATGCTGCATCATGCGGCCTAGTACAGTCAGTACCCTGCATTACCTGACCCCTCTTACAAAGAAGAAGAGCGGAAGAGGGGTCAGGTAATTCAGGTCACTGACTGTACCAACTGATAGTCATTATAGTTGTTAATGATAGTGTTATTAATTGCTACTTTTTTTGCAGTTTGCACCAACTATTTGGCCCAGCCTCTCAGCCATCCACGTGACTTAGCTTATGATGAAAATATAGCTAGTAAGTAGATTCTTCTCTTTTATATATCTTACTTCGTACTATAATTTAATATATTATATTATATTATAATATTACAAATGTAAAAGTTTGTAGGATTGTTATTCAATCACGCAAAAACGGCGGGATTATATAACCAGATAGTTTATAACCTGGATAAACTATTGCATATTCTGGTAGTACATTTAGGTAGGAAATTGTCCCACGGGGGGGACAATTTCCGACCTCAGCGCAGGCGAAGCTGCGGGCGAAAATTAGTGGTTTATAAGCAAAGGATTTGTATTTAATGAACAAAATAAAAAAAGTTCAATAGCATAGAATTAGGTCCATTGCAAGGAATGTCTACTTTATCGTAGATATCTTCTTTGCGTCGTCATGGCAACTTAATTGAAATTGCAGAACGATACAACCCCGTTAGATTTTTCGCTTCTGTTTCGTATCAGATGACAAAGGCAGGCAAAGCCTATTGTAACCAGATATAAATCATGCATGTTCCACGCTATACCATGGAGTTATAAGTACTGTGTTTGTAATATTGAATTTTGTTTCCCACTAAAAACGCGTACGATCAAAGATATGTTATGTCAAGTAACCAATACTGTTGCTTGGGTAACGTCCTTTGTAACTTGGGGTCTTGTCTAAAAGTCGCTGATATTGAACAATTTATTACAGTCAACAATGATCAAATAGTTTGAAATCCTTTATAGGAAATATGTGTAGACACTTATTTTAAATAATTTATATATTATTTTGTGAAAACAATGATGTGCAAATATGTGCATCCTTCAGTATTTAGGAATCTTTGTTTTATTCTTTTAAACTCAAATGCCTCTACTAGTAGATAATATGTATGTACATATTAAACTGATGAATTTATCTAAATAAGTAGTGATTGCATTGACTTACATTTTTTTTTTTTGTTTAGATTACGTAAGGACCATGATATCGTTCGGTATCATCAGCCTGTTCGTCATGGTGATGGGTTGTGGTTTCTCCGTATACACTTTCCACAACCCTCGATACATGTTCAAACGTCTTGCCGCGGGCATACACTTCATAAGCAGTAAGTATTTCAGAATATTTTTGTTCAGGTAATTGATTTACTTTAAAATATGGATCAGATATGTTGTTCAAACAAATATTGTTATTAGCATTGCAAATTTTTAGATCTTCCGTTTCGCAAGTATTATTGTGGTTTTCCATTAGACATTTCTTAGTAGCAGCCTGGATTTTTCATTTTAGAAGTTAGTAGTGTATCCTTCCCCTGATCTCTCCCTGGTCGTGTCGGATAGCCATCTCATCGGGCTATAAAATCCCTCTTATAGCTGCACACCCGTGCAGCTGTGCTAGCGCACATTCTTGTGCAATATAATATCTTCTGTGTACTTCGCTAATCTCCGTTGAGATTGGCCGCTATATCCGAAATTTGGTCGGGAGTTTATTAATTATTACGTATTGCATTACCAGATTGCGTTAGTTTGTTATCATTATCTTTTTTATAAAATAACATCAAACTACCTACATTCTCAATTATACCTATACTATTTTTGCTTTATACACACATCAAAAGTGTCTAGGGATCAACATATATTTTTGCAATAACTTTTCTCCTGATTGATATTAATTAAAATTTTCTTTAAGGATTCATCAAATAAAGTGTTTTCGTTTGTCACAGTAACGATAAACCAAGTCACCTTTGCATTAATAAAGAAATTTGCCATTTTCCTAATAAAGGGATTTTTGACATTTGAACCACTAACATTAAAGTTCGAAAAAAAGACTGAAATAACAGTTTTCTTTAAAATTTTATTGGGTAACTTAAACAATTAATAATCCGTGTTTCTACCGCGAACACTAACAACACAAGAACATCGGTTTGGCATACTCAAAATGAGTTCATCCAAATCACGCTGTGGAATGGCCGCCCATGTTCGTTGCAACAACAAAAAAAGGTCTTCTTGCGACTGGATACCCTCCATATTCGGCAGAGCTCTTCTCTGTAGCATATCCCATGCATGCTCAATCGGGTTCAAGTCTGGCGACTGAGCAGGCCAGGGCAGGACATTGATGTTAGCTGCGGCGAGAGTCTGTCTTACAACTCTTGCGGTGTGCGGTCGTGCATTATCATGCATTAACTGAAATAAGGGACCGATTTGCACTTGTAGAGGAACGATGACGTCTGATACAATCGTCTCAGCATAAATTTGAGCGTTGAGGTTGCCTCTAATCCAAATCAACTCAGTTCTTCCGCCGATCCAAATACCCGCCCATACCATGATGGTTCCACCACTATAAGGATGGACTTCCTGGCAGGATTTTAATCGCTGTTGGCGTCCAGGGGTTCTCCAGTGTCGTATACGTCTTGTATCCGGTCTCATACCAAAACGAGACTCATCAGAAAAGCACACGAAACGCCATTGTTCTTCTGCCCAATTTCTGTGTTCAAGAGCCCATTGATATCGAATCCTACGATTGTGCATTGCTATAGGTGGTACCCGTAGCGGTCTTCGGGAATGAAGGTTCACTTCATGCAAGCGGTTTCTGACTGTTTGGTCGCTAATTAAGTTCCCTGAAGAGTGATGAAGCCTCACGGCTAACATCATGGCGGTTATTGTTGGAGCTCTTCGAGCTAAGATTTGAATGTATCGGTCTTGTCTCCGTGTGGTGCAGCGATACCGTCCTCCATGGCGCTCAGCCACGGTACCAGTGCTTCGGTAACGTGTCCAAAGTCGACTGATAACACTCTGACTTGTATTCAGAGTTAAAGCCACAGTACGTTGCCGGGAACCAGCTTCTATCATTCCCACGGCTCTGAGCATTTCTTCCCTGCTTAAATGACGTCGCTGCTCCATAATAACGTTGGTTTTAATCAGTAGTAGGGAAACAGTAGCACTAATAATGTCTTCAATGCGTTGTATGTTTTTATAGGGAAAATATTGACAGCTGATTTTCATCTTTTACTCGAATTTGATTCACAGTTCCTGATTCAAATTATGAAATGCACCAAAAAGGATCCATATAAATTTATAAAATCATAAATTTATTACAAAGCCACATCTCAATCTCAAGAAATCCGCATAAAAATGCTTGATCCCTAGACACTTTTGATGTGTGTATTATTTATTTTATTTTGATGATGTTTTGTAATAGAAGTGTGATGAGTTCCCGAAGGGTAAGGCCGAGGTGCACCTAGTACACTCAAATTAAGCTATTTATTTTCGAGTCCCATGCAATAGGGGGACGAGCCTATGGCCATCAACTGGGCACAAATCCAGACTCCGGGCTGCTACTGAGAAAATCCCTGATTGATAAAATATTAATTAATGGCAAATACTACATCTAACACTATACTTTTTTGCAGCCTCATGCACATTCGTGGTGGTGCAAGTAATGATGACTTCAGTAGACCATATGAAGAAAAACGTGAAATTTGTCTACCCTGAAAAGGCCTACCATTAGTAAGTATTAGAGTTTTTATTCCATATTGTTATCGACCACTAATAATATAAGCTGTGGTTACCTGTAATTTTGTGTGCATTACAAGATAATGTATATTTAACAAGTTTTATTATTGTTAAAAATAATAAAATTGTAATGTATCTCATTTATGTATGTATTGTATTATCTCGTTGGTAATCCTCAAATACATTAATATTTTTATTCGTGTGTTTAAGTATCATAATAACCTTTCAATAATTACTAGTCTAATGAATTATTTTCTTTTGTAATAGTAATAATCCATTTATTTGTGAGAATATTGTTACAGAGATGTTACATAGTTTTAAAAGTACATAATATTCTGCAGTTTCCCGCGTACATAATATAAAATACATTTTCAGGTTTTTAGTTAAATTGTTAGATCACACATTTAATTAACATTGACAATTTTGGATAACATTAAATTTGCAAATTAGTGAAATATTAGCTTGCTTGTTCTTCTTATTTAATTCAAAGTAAAATTCTATAAAGTTCCTGCGAACAATAATTGTAACGATGGTTGTCCTTTCAACATCATTCGGATATCAGTTTCAAAATTCTATAGGCTTCGAATGAACACCGTTTCTGTGTTATTGCAAAATTCTATTTGGTTTTGTATGATTATATGTTTTTGACGTATACTAACTACTTTGATCGACGTTTGTATACGATTGGACCAATGCATGTTAAGTGCGGCTAACATCGTCCATTGTTTATGCGAGCATTATCATTTCGCTTTGAAAGCATTCCATTGTAGAATTTTGTACAGACATTTTAAGCACATCGCGGCTATATTTCTTATTATTTAAATCTATTATCAGTTGACGTCACACTAATTTCCTCTTTTTCCACAGTTATAACATCAGCTTCTTTTTGGCCTGGTTCGTGGTTCTCGTCAACCTCTTCGCTGCTGCCTCTTTCCTCTGGTACTCCCGCAAGAGGAAAGGCGACAAAGCAGCAACAGACGAATTGGCCATGGCAGATGAACCCACCATCATCGGCCGATGACGCTTCAAGCGAATCATTGTCATGCGACATCTTCCGTCGTGGGAAAGCTTCCTCAAATCTTTACTGAACAGTGCTCAAATGACCAATAGCTGTAACTATGTTCAAGTCTTCCATATAATGTATTCTACAAAAATAAGACTAAGTGATGCGGCTTGGATGACGGTTTGCCATTCGAAGTTGTTTGCTAAATTGTTCGATACGTCAGAATGGAGTAATGTTCAAAATAAAATCGGTGATATACTTAAATTTACCAGCTGATTCTACTCGTCATTTAATCCAGTTATCGAGATAAAGCCATGCTTTGAACAAATTATCTACAAACTTATTTTCGAAAAGATAGAAAATGGTCGATGACAGAAAATTCCGCATCGAGTCGGTTTCTGAAGTCGTTCATACTCGATAGAGTCGGCTCTTACACCAGATTGGTTTCGAAAACGACGAAATACTTCGACTACATTGCTTTCGATCACGAGCTGCAATGAACTCATCCGATTAACTCGGGCAGGAGACTTGGTTATAGTCGCATCACTAGCATAATTACACCCGTCAGTTTCAGCTTTTAGACGATTCTTGACTGATTCTGTTACCTTGAGTTTAATTGCACCCTGAATGCGAATCGTGACGTTTATATTAGTACGCCTTGTTAATCTTATAATCGACGGAAAAAATAATCTTTATTGCGACATTTTTTATTACCGGCTTGCAATATTTTTATGTGAAAAACGTATTTAAACATTATCTATTTGCCTCGGACTTATAGGATTAACGAAGTTAACGTACATCGTGTTATAAAATAGCGGTTTTTTTATATAAATATAAATATTATGCGTAATCTTTTGCGTTATTGTGTAAATATGTTGTACTATTACTATGCTGCCAAAGTGTAACTTGATTCTAGTCAAACTTATATTATAATGCTTATGTTTGTAAGGATCACTTCCGTCATTTGTTTGAATATTCGATTATGAGACTCATGTTTTTATTCATTGTGTAAATACAAAGGGGAACTTATATTTGTATTAATGGAATTCCTCATCCAATATACGAACAAATCGAGTTGGGACCAACAGGACATAAAATTCTATTCTATTGTCTAAACATCGGGGACTTATTTATAGAACTTACGGAGCGGGGAGCGCAGGAAACGCTATCTTAGGAGTAAAGTAGGTAAGTTTCAGTTTAAACAGTTACGGAATGAATCCTGAAGAGTGGTTTTGTATATTCCATTATATTATTTGCATTATCGTGTGTATTGATGTTATGTACGTTCTTCTTATACATAATTCTTTTTTATTGAATAAACTTTTTAAACTTTATTCGTGAGTTTTTTCATCCAACCCTATGCTTCTGTTTACAAAATTCATTTACAGGCCATCCGCAACGACTTTCAGGTTTAATAAAAGTATGTTTACGCTGAAGTGACAAAATGTTATGAATAAAATTACAAACGATTTCATACGTTTTGGTGACTGTATTGAAGTAATTTTCTGGATTGATGTACTGCGGTCCAAGTCTTTAACATTTTACAACAGAAAAATGTCGTATAAACTTTCGACAGTAGTTATTTTGGGATAAGCATTGTCGAAAGTCTGGCAACGGCCCAGAGTTGAGCTGTGACACTGCCAACGTCAACAGAGGTCAGTGTCCTAAAAAAAACTAGTGAAGGAAAAACTGGTGAAGGAGCCAGTAGTTCTAATTGACTGCTGCTGCAATCCAACGGCCCAACTCTTTAACGTCTTGCCACTAGTTGACACGCAGTGAAAAAAAAGTATAGGTAGTGATGTAACCGGTAAGCTAAACCAGTATGGTTTCCAACAACGTTAACTGATATTTTAATAGGCCGCCCTTGCCTACATAAAAGAATACTAAAATAAATCTCCGGTGTGTCAGTTCAAATTAAAATGTCTGTGTTTTTTCTTCTTAAAATAACTTTTCCAGTGTATTCGAAGTACAAAGGAAACAAAGACTGTTCTATAGTCCTCTATTAATAGAAAACGGGCACAATTTATTTATTTATATAAATTATCGAATCCTAACTAATACAATTATTATTGTTAAGCTTTCACGCTAAAACGGCTAAACGGATTTTGATGAAATTTGGCACACGGGTAGATTATGACTTGGATTAGGACAAAGGATACTTTTTACCCCGGTAGTGCGTTTCCATGGGATAATTTCCGACATGCACGCGGGTGAAACTGCTGGCAAAAGCTTTTTATTTATAAAACACAGGGCAAACCCATCGTACCTTTATACCTTTAAACGTAGGTTATACACCATAATTTTAATAGACCAAACTTAAAAAACAAACGAACAAACAAAGGCACAGCCGTACTATCCTTAGTACTTTGTACTGTCATGAGAATGAACAACTGCCGGACCGTTAGCACTTGGCAGTGTTGGTTAAGTTCAAAAGCTGAATAGAGAAATGAGAAAAGCAACAAACCTTTTATATACCGATAAGATAGTATTAATATAACTATAGTATAAATAAAAAAAAATTTGGCTTCGTTTCTTACGAAGCCAAAATTTTTACTTAAAATAATAAATATTAAAATATTTACATAAATAATTAAAATATAATAGAAAAAGAAGAAAAAATAGTAATAAACTTTAAATACAATTACCAGGATACATGTACGTACTTAATTAAATAATATAAACGCTCTTCAATAATGCGCTCTTCCTCTCTCCTACTATGCTGTGCCCGACGGTTCAAAATTGTTTCTGTTTTATCAACATTATGGAATGCAATAAAGAATTGATAATTGATATCCGCTATCCATTGGTCACTTACCTTCTGGCTATTGGGCGCCAAGAAAATTCCTACTATGCTGTGCCCGACGGTTCAAAATTGTTTCTGTTTTATCAACATTATGGAACGCAATAAAGAATTGATAATTGATATCCGCTATCCATTGGTCACTTACCTTCTGGCTATTGGGCGCCAAGAAAATTCCTACTATGCTGTGCCCGACGGTTCAAAATTGTTTCTGTTTTATCAACATTATGGAATGCAATAAAGCATTGATAATTGATATCCGCTATCTATTGGTCGCTTACCTTCTGGCTATTGGGCGCCAAGAAAATTCCTCCCAAGTAGGTAGTCGTCTATTTAAGTCATTAATATTCTGAACTGACTTAACAATTGGCAAATATCGTGTTAGTAGGGATAGTTGCCCTTGTAAAGCTCTTTCTTTGGTATATTATCTTATGGCTATGAGCTATCAGGCAGAAGCCCATAGTTCGAGGCCCATTTTTCTTTGGGCAGGACAACGTCAGTCGAATCAGCTAGTTTATAAATAAAAAAATGCGAGATGGTAATTTGTTGTTGTACGGTAAATAAAAAAATTACAAGATAAAACTGGCTAATTTTATTGCTTAAAACACTTCAGTATAACGTAGGGTATAATCAGCATTCACATCAAGCACTTCAACACGTAGAGTAAAATTTTAGTCTATTCTAGTTTTCTAGTGATACTTAGTGATGCTTTAAACTCTTAAGAAAATGCTTGATGGATTTGGAACAAACTATTTTTTTTTATGTGACGATTTTGTCTACTTTACCATGCAAAACTGTATTTTACTCTTGGGAAAAGAACATCATTGAGTTTAAATTGTTTTGTGAAGCAGTTTTAATGCAAAAACGAACAAAAGGTTCCTTCGCATTTAATACAGAAAAAAGAGCAACAAAAAATAAAATCTGTCAAGTGCGAGTCAGACTCGCACACGAAGGGTTCCATACCATGTCGTACAAGATTTAACACTATGAATTTTTGCACGACTCATAATGCGAAGCATTAGAGTGTGCTCTACGATCGAAAAATATTTTTTGCCCCATTTCTGCAACTGTTTTTATTGTTACACTCCTGCTAGTACACATAACCTACTTAATTTATATGCCATTGTATAGATGATTAAATGGAGATTAATACTGTACTTTTTACTAATTGATTTAATGCAGCAGAAATGAAAAAAACATCAAAATAGTTGAAAAAAAATTCCTGTCCGTCAATTTATGAAGCTTGAAAACATTGTAGCTTGCGATAAAATCAATTAATTGAGTCAATTTTTTTTTAATACATTGGTTTCGGCCATAGAAGGAACCCTATTGAAAATGGGTCTTTTATTCAAAGTAGTTTAATTATAATTAATAAAATACTAACAAAAATATAATATCTTTATCGAAATATTTTCAACCTTGACTGAACGTGTTGCCTAGCAACCCACAACGTAAATATCTAAATATATCGCAATCCTTACGTAATGTCTTTGACATTACGTAAGGATTGCGAGGTTAGAAATTTACCCATATTGATGGTAAAACAGCAGTCAAAACATACTTCATGAAAAGTGATAAATTGTTAATTTTTGTTAGAAACTATGTTTTGAATTTCTTTTTCGTTTATTAATGCGTGTTATGAGGCGTGCACTTTTGGAATTTCCAAACTATTTTTGTAATACTTTCGTAAAGGTAACAACAGAGGCGCTATAAAAAAACAAAGATTTGTAAAGAAATTGTCTAATTTTAATGAGAAAATGTTGTTGTGTTAAAATATAGGTGTAGGAGTATATTTCATTTATTTTAAGAGAAAAATATTAAGTTAACTTTATCCAGTAACATGCATTAACTAAAGTCAAAGTTATTTATTTGCTACTAACATAGTATTAGTAGGTATAAAATAGGTATATATGGTAGGTAAGCAGGTAGATATGTAGTACCTACCTACCCTGGTAAGAAGGGTAGGGTAGGTAGGTAGGGTAGGTAATTAGGTAGAAATAGGTAATTAGGAAAGGTAGATGCGCCGTAGATAAGTACTTAGTGCTAACCGTGCGAAGCCAGGCCGGGTAAAGCTAGTTACAAGTTATAAATAAAAGGATTTCTCTTGCTACATCAGACTATATTGTACAAAATAGAATGTAAGTAGTACGCCAAATTTTAATTATAAATGTGCGTTTGCACTGGCGAAACATTCACAACAAAACATGTTGGAATCTCTATTTTCTGTCAATTTTTCATACAATGTTTGACAGGAACTAGAGATTTCAACATGTTTTGTCGTGATGTTTCGCCAGTGCAAACGCGCGGGTCAATACAGGTATTTATTTACGTTATTTTTGATAGTCATACAGAAATCTATTATTTCTTACTTATTATTTTTACACATCCCATCGGACTATGAGAGTGAGGGAAGAGAGAGTGCACTCGTGTCTGTGCACACACTTGTGCACTATAATATCTCCCGCGCCGAAGGCCAGTCTCCGTTGAGATTGGCCGCCATGACCGAATATTTTTACACCAATAATTTTTCTCAATATGAAATTGTATCCACAACGGTTTAAGCTAGGTAACTGAATAGTACACTGTATGTGCCAGCATTCATTTCAATGTTACTGAATATAATAATATTGTCTATTGGAGTGTAGTTTTAACACGAGGTACACACATCAACACCGTCTAGGGATACTTTGAAAAAAGTCGATAAAGTTCTTAAACTCAAAAAATACTGGCCGGTTTTAAAATCTTGTGAAGAAAGTTTATTTTGTAGACCTTTTTGGATGATCGAAATTTAAATGATCGAAATAGTATATGCTGCCATGATAGTAGGTACTTACTAATTCCATGTCATTACTCCGACTATTAAATAGTTATCTGTGGAATTTATATCGCATAATATTAGCATGAAATACAAAATTATTGCTTTAAGTTGCAGAAAATCGCCCATATTATATAAAATACGTTATGAATCGGCGTTTTTAGTATTTGTTGATTATAAACAGTATATGTTACATGATACACACAAGTTTCAAATTCCTAATTTGTTTAGTTGTTGAGATAGAGCTCGTACAAAAATGGTCTAAAACAGACAACTTCTACGGCCCCCTAATTCATCATTTTTGAAGATAAAAACAAATAAAAATTATATTTATTCTCTACTCGATGAGCTCTAGAAAATGATACCCCACATGCCAGGGCCAGATAATTTTTTTTTCAAAATTTAATTTTATTGTATGGCAACCCCCCTTTATTTTTTAATTTTATTATTTGTTGCTCTTGCGGCAATAGAAATGCTCAATCTGTGAAATTTTCAACTGCCTACCTATTACGGTTCATGAGATAGAGCTCGCTGACAGACAGACGGACAGCGGAGGCTTATGAATAGGGTTCCGTTTGTCACCCTTCGGGTACGGAACCCTAAAAAGAAAATTTATACACTAAAAATAAAAGCTACTGGACAACACTTTCTGTACACCATAAAAGTGATGTATTTATTCATAAATGAGCAATGTATGTTCTTCCTTACACATAATATTATAAAACAAAGTTCCCTCGCCGCGTCTGTCTCTCTGTCGTAATGCGATAAACTCTAAAACTATCACTAGTACTACTGGATTTTTAGACGGTTTTCACCAATGGATGAAGTGATTTATGAGAAAGGTTTGAATGTATAATTTATTAAGATTTTGTATAAATTAACTGAAATATGAAGATGATTGTTGAAGATATCGGAAAAAATCATGCCGACTGAGCTTTACGGGCACCGCGTTAAAAGTAAAATTAATGTTCTACACTGTAGAACAATTTTATTTCACACAAACCTACATGGGCACTTATGAAACGTCAGAACCTAAGTGCAAGGTTCCAAATGGTCGTTTCCTATGGAGAAGAGCGGGCAAGAAACTCCACGGTTACTCTTTTAAAAATAATTGCCTTTTACAATATTTTCAAATAACAATGTAGATATGGGAGGACCACGGAGAATAGGAAGAGGAGAACAGTGGGTGGTCTTTCAACAACTACCAAGTACTTAACAAAACAAAATAGAAGATGGGCAACATAGTCCACTAGATCTACCCCATCGACCGTCAACTCAGCTCAGCGTCAACAGCGTTCTCACATTCACAAAATAGAAAAGAATCTATTTAAAAAATAAATAAATTAATAAAAATAAAAAACTATTTTAAAAGAAATGACATGATTGCTATTACAACTGTAACAAATCTGAATAATTAACATGTCCACAAAAGCCACTAATAAAAAGTTGAAAATTAAATAGTAGGTATACATATAATGTCAAATAATATGATGAATATGTCAAGGAAGAATGTAAAAATAAAATAAACAGTAATTTGGGAGCAGTTAATAGACTCCTACATAATTTGCCGTTAATGAGCAGAAGGAATGATTGCCATACTTCCTTGACATCATTATATATTTCAAATGATGCTTTTAAAGATATTACAAATTCAAAATTACGCGTCACAAAATAATTAAGGTTGACGGGGCGGTGCAACACTAGGACAGGAGTCAATGACCTTTTCCTCGGCTATTAGGTATGCAATCATCGCATCGCTTCGTTTCCTTTTATCCCCGGTATTACGTTCCCGTGGGATATTTCCAGACATACACGCGGGTAAAACCGTGAGCAATAGCTAGTTTAGAATAAATAAAGAATCTCTAACCTCTAGGAACCTCGAACTAGAGATAGACTAATTCTTGAAGTTTCCCTATGTGATCAAATTAAAAATGAAGCGATTCGTACGAGACCAAGGCTATCGACATACCTAGCCCGGAGAACTAGCAAACTTAAATGACAGTGGGCAGTTCAGCAGAACAGAAGTCCGATAACGCCGAAGGGTTCTGGAGTGGCGACCGCGTACCAGACGGTGCAGCGTTGGGTTTTCTCAAGGGGGCTCTGGCCAAGGGGGGAAGAAGAGGAGGAGAAGAGATGGTCCGATGACTTGGTGAAAGCTGCGAGAATTTGCTGGATGCGAGAAGTACATGAGCGGTCCATTTGATGATGATTGGGGGACGCCTATAATAGTCAGCACGTCATTTGGCTAAAATGATGTTAATAATGAAAATATTTTTTTAATGAAGTCGGTAAAAATAAGCTTGTGTTCGAATGAATGAACTATAAAAAACCGACGAGATTCTATGTAAAAGTATTTTGTGCGTAGAATAAAAACTCATTTTTTATGTCTACACGCATCTGCAACTGGCACCAAAGCTTTGAAAGCTGTTCGATACTAGTTTATTAGTTACCATGACAACCATTCAACAGTCTTTGCATGTTGTGCTGGGAAGATAATAGAGTGAAATAATTTCGGGTTATAACCTAAAGCAGATCAATAAAAGTCGAGTAATTCAAACGAATCACGCGATATGCCTGGAACTGAGGTATGCTGCTACGTTTTTGTCCCTTTCAATTTAATTAACATGATATTTATTGTTTGCATGCAATCGAGTTGTTACGTCAACGTCTGCTTCTGTTCATAAAACACGAACCCCGTCCCCTGTGCCGTCATTATTAGCATTTATAATGTCCGTGGGTATAGCCCGATGAACTACTGCTAAGTTCTTTACGTCATTTATTTTACGATGCCAATGATTCAAAAATGTCGTTTCATTACGCACAAAGACATTAAATTATGTGTATCAAAATCTCTTTGATTACGCAGAATATTCTGGGCGAGTTTTAAATTGCTACTGTGTATTTTTTCTATAGTCTTTCTATGTATTTTGCCTAAGTATTTTTTATACATTTCTAGATTATCGTTACTACTTTGAATTAAGGACACTTAGGCGCTATCAAATTCAGTAGAAACTGTATGAAGCATTGAGGTACTATGTACTATTAGTACCTCAATGGTTATGAAGCATTCTCCACACGAGGGCTCGTGGCGATATTATGGCAAGATATATTACGGCAAGACTATCGCCGCGATACTTTCGCCCTGGTGGCGCCTTAATAAGTTATTTTTGTGATGTTGGGCTAGTTTAGACCTTTGTGTATAATTTAAATACTGGTGAAGCAATGGTTTTCACTAGACATACTTGGTCAACAAAAGTTGGACATTGTTTTAGGTTAGGGCAATTGCACTAATCCTTATTCTCTTGCTCTTATTTCAATTCAGGTACAGCATTATCAACATAATAGTAACTATCTAAAACGTTTTACAAAATCTTTCACATTTTCAGCCCCAATATCAAATCTATCAAAAATAATGATCTCGATGTTTCTAGTTTTCTAAAAACGGCTGTATCAGAAACCTCATCAGTTAGTTGCCTCAGTCTCCAAGTATGATCACCTATGAAATTGCCGTTTTACTTAGAAAATTACATTTTATTTATTTAACACTTTGACAGTCAAGCTTTTTGCAACGCGCATTCCCCTGTTCGCCGGCCATATTCGGCATTTTTGTAAAAATTATATTATAAAAATAACTAGAAAAGTTATGAATTAGCTTCTTTTTGTATATCTATGCTAGAATAACTAATTAATTTTTATAATAAAAAATTAAAAAAGTAAGTAAAACTGAGCGTCACGAGGCAGGCTCGTGATCGGCTGAGTGTTATTCGAGGTATTGACCATTAGTATCGATGCACTTTTGCCATTTTAATCAAAGTTCGTTGATGCCTCAGCTACAGAAATACGGGGCTCATTGTTGAGATCAAAATTTCCAGAACGGAAGCGATCGAACTAAAAAGGCACCCTGCGTTGTATTGTGGAACCTTGTCCAGACACGTTTTTGCTGTCTGTGTTGAGTTGGTGCCACGATGGAACTCGAATTCAAAAATAGCGCGCTATTTCGATTTTTACATGGTTACAGAAACAGCGATATTAAAGAAAAATCGAACGGCGGGAAATAAATTAACAACGAATTTTGAAAAAAAAATGTCATGATTATATTGAAAATTAACTTGAATTCTAAATTTAATGAAATATCAATCTTCACACTAGCTAGTATCAAAAATCGGCAATTATAATTATACAGCATAGGTATAGGTAAGGACTTAATAATTAGCCTAGTGAATAAAAACAAAGATTTCACTGCACGTCCAACCATTAACACCAACATTGACAAGACTGTATTCATACGTAACTCTTTAAAATGTTGTAATAAATTGTAGGATAAACCAAAGGAAAAGGTAAAAAAGAAAGTAAAGACAAAAGTAGCTATTTCTGGTTCTACTATCAAAGCCACGGGATCTGGCGATGAAGAGGGCGATACAAACTCTGATTCAGATAGCTCATCCACCGGTAAGTCAATAAACGGAATACTTACCACTTTTTTGTGCTATACATTAGGTATAGTCTTCCTCGTAATTGCGTTATCACCCTAAGGTTAAATGTCATTTGCATATCATAATACGACGGTGTTTCACTGTTTGTCCACCGCGCCGTGAACGGGACGACAAAGAGATTACGCAGCCATAGTAAATTTTTTGTCGCTACTTCGGCGTCGTCCCGTTCGAGGTGCGGTGGACAAAACGGCCATTGTATGAATTCGAAATTTTCAAACTTAGTGAAGTTTCAATTTACTGGTAATTGTTATCAAAGGTGGCACGTTCGAGGTTGACCATCCATTAAATCCGCCAGGATTTAATGGATGGTCAACCTCGGACCAATAAAGTAGGTATAGTGGTCACAATATACCTACTTTATTGGTCCGATACAATATGGTACCCAACTGCACTCTCAGTTGCCTGCAACTTGATTCGCGCAACATAAAATTATGAATCATCAATCAGCTCAACTTAAAGCAGTTCACTGCCGAACATTGGCTTCCCCAAAGTTGTGGAACAACACTCCGTTCTCCATAATGAATACGAGTTTTCTATAATCTATTGTAAGTATCTCGCTAAGGTCGTCAGTCCATCTATCTGGGAAGCTTCCACTCTTCGCTTGCCGATACGCAGTGTCCAGGACTCGTTTGCTCCAATTGCCATCGGTTTTTCGACAAACTGGGTGTATTTTGATGCGGTGTTCACCATCGAGGATTGGGTGTGGAACACATAAATATTTAACCTAAATACCCGTAGCAATATCATAATACCAATCTCGATGTTTTGACATTTCAAGATATGTGTTGAGTGGCTGGATGAGTTGTGTCATTGAGGCGATTTGAAAATCTGTCCAAAGTCTGCACCTCCTGCAATTATTAATAATTCATTAATTTTCCAGTAAGTGCTGACCACCAACTAGATGACGTAGACAGAGAACACAGTGCCCAGATTGGAATTAATGTAGCTACTTCGGCTACTATTCATGTGAACAGGGATGAGTACTTACAAGCTCACAGAGACCTCACATTGGAGCGCAACCATCAACAAGTGCTCAACAACATACTGCATAGACGACTTGCTGAATATTACAAGTAAAGTAAATACCTATATAGCGCGCTATATATACGCTTGTTCGGGTCGGTAATTATCGACACGGGTAGTCAATCGAAAATATGTAGATAATTTATAAATGTTCGGGAAAAATACCGTCCGGCTTAGCCGCACGTAAACAGCGTGCGGATAATGGATGGTAAAAAGGCAACATTGGCAATTCAGCAAAGGCAGATGCCAAATGGAGTTTGCCCATCGGCATGAGCCGAATGTTAGCCGGATATAGTAATTGCTTCGGTCGGCTTTTTTGTTCAACAAATACTGCCAAATGAAATGTGCCGACCCGAACATGTTAGTAGCATGCATTTGTTTACTGCCCGATCTCTACACAGCATGAGCTCATGCTGTGTTTTTATTATTTAAATGTTCATGATGGCAAAAGAAGAAAAAGAAGGGGAAACTATTCCTCGCATTATCTTTGATTAATTTGTTTGACAAATGCTCTAGTCATTCGACTGTTAAAAATTGCCAGAACTAGCATAATTTTCGGATCCTAAAAATTTATCACTAGAACATTTTGGAATGACGCCATAATTAATATACACTCGCCAGCATAATACTTACACGTGGCAGTAAAATTGTAAAAATACGAGTAACAAGACAAAACATAATCGTGCAAGAATAAAACTTTTCAACCGTAAGATAAAACTGACGGTATATTTATTTTTCTAGTCATCGTCGCGAGTTTGGCGCAGACATCTGAGTTGCTCATTTGTATTGAAAAAAATACTAGCCCACTGAACTGTATACGAATAACAAGAAGTTGTATAATACTTTGGCAGGCAGTCTGTTCGTGTTCTCATGTCTATGCCAGAATGCCGATATTTTTGTAATGTATTGTATCGGAGAACAGATTGTTGAAATTAAACACTTTCGACGTGATTTATGTAGAATCCGGTACTTACTGTATACTAATCATAACCCACGTCGTTATGAATTTTAAAAAATATACTCTCACATTTGTTTTGATTTATACGACGATTTCTTTACTTCTACTTATCACACAAAGAAAACCAGAGCTAAAGAATATTACTTACAAAATTTTATGTTTTCGTTAATAGCTAATGATGATGTCTTAGTTTTTAAATATTATTATACAATTTTCAATGAAATTACGTGAGGAGCTCGTGGCTTAGTAATAACAGCAGCAAAGGTTGATTTATCGGGTTAAACTACGCTTGCCGGGGTTGGTCCGTGGATGGATGACCATCTTTTCATACTGAGACTCCTCCGTGCCTCGGAATAAACATGTAATCATTGATCCTGGCTGTCATTCGTGGATCTTTGACAGTCGTTACGGGTCGAAGAAGCCCGAAAGTCTGACAACCAGTCTTACCCAGGGTATCGTATTACCCAGGTGGGTAATACGATACCCTTTGGTAAGACTGGTTGTACCGAAAGATCCGGAAAAATGCGGAGAAAAATCCGGTATTTGAAAGCCCTAATATGACCTCCACAACCCAGTACCTACCTAGGTACTGGGTTGTGGAGGTCAGATTAGGGCTTTCAAATACCGGATTTTTTAAATACCGGTATCAATACCGGTATTTGAAAATTCAATACCGTGATCCCGGTATTAATACCGGTAATCCGGTATTGAACGTAAGTTCAATTATGAGTGTCAGATATATATGGGAGCCAACCTCAACATAATTAGAAAAATGCTAGCTAGATTGATTAAATGAAATTAGGCAGGTACTCTCGTTCTGTAATGCGAATCTCGCTAAATGCATAATTATTATGTGAGTAAATAGATATGCCAATTTTTTCAACTATGTACTTAGCGAAATTCTGATTTCTCTGAGATTTGATTGATGCTGGAGAAGAATGATTGTGCGAACAAATTTTAAGAGCGAGTGGTGCGCGACGTAACGGTTAATCAACTCAGGATAGGCGACAGGTCACAGTAACAACTTGCGACCCACGGATGTAGCCTGCGCAGACGCCGAATTTTTGTCCGCGGACAAAAATCCGCGCTAAAACAGATCGCTTACAAATGTATCTTTTGTACGCAGTACGTAGTAAAAATCCGTCGTCTGCGCAGGCCATAAAGGCGAGATCTACAAGTCCGTGATAAGGCCTGTCGTACTGTATGAATCGGAATGCTGGGCCATGAAGAAGAATGAGAAGCGGAGAGCGGAACGCGGAGATGAGAATGTTGAGATGGCTATATGGAGTGACGAAAATGGATAAAGTAAGAATTATGGGTATAAGGGGAAGTTTGAAAGTAGCGCCAGTGACAGAAAAGTTGAAAGGAAATCGTTTGGCTTGGTATGGGTATGTGATGAGGATGGGAACGCATGTGACTAAAAGAGTGATGAATATACATGTTAATGGATGGGACGGGAGAGGCAGGCCAAAGAAAAGATGGATAGATTATATTATTATGTGACGAATGATGTGAAAGAGAAGGGAGTGAATGACAGCGACACGGTTGACAGGAAAGAATGAAAGAAGGAAACATGATGTGTCAACCCTAATAACATGGGACAAAAGCAAGAAGTTGATGAGATAGAAGTAGCATTCAGTGCATATTATTTGTATCGAGAAACACCTTACTTTTCAGAAAACGTAAATGTGAACATGTTTTGAAGCCTTTGGAGGGAGCTGTGGATATGGAGGAAAAATATCAACAGAAATTGTATGCTTACGAAGAATTGAAAAAGAAGGCAGAAAGTGAAATCACTGATGTAAGTATCTAATGTTTAATATAATGAAAACAGGCATAGCCAAGTAATAGTAGTTTGTAAAACTGTTGCATAACAGGGGTTATTAAAACAATAGTGTGGTTTCAATTTAAGAGTGTTTTAATATCTAGGTGTTTATTTAAGTGGCACCGGTTTTAGGTTAACAATCTATACATATAATAAAATCGTTCAGTAATAAGTTTGAACCTAAAAGCGCTGAAATAAGATTTCATAATAATAGTTTTCGCATTCGACAAATATCTAAACTGATACGTTTTATATTTCACCCAATTTCCATCCATAATACATTACTGTTTTAATGATAATACGAACATAATAAGTCATATGACACATAATATACAAAGAAAACAGAAGGCGATAAGGAGATTTTTAATTTCACCATTTTAACCATCGTAAATTCATTTTACATGCTTTTTATATTTTTATACAGATAAAAAAGAAAGTTTCTGAAGTTGAAGAAAAATATGCTGGTAGATTGGAGCATGCTAACACGAAGTTTGATGGGCTGCAACATCTCGAGCGGACCACTGGCTCAGGACTAATTTACTCAAGAAAAGGAAAACCTATCGCCGATAAGGTAAGACTGTACTGAAATACAAATTAACTCTAGGACAAAGGACTGCCAAAACATCTAAAGAAGGGTCATGAAAATTATTTACTAAGCAAATTGACTACCAACTTGAGTTGTCCGTGTAATCTACATGGTCCTTACCTGATCTGAACAAGATTATATCTGGACTTTAAAAGAGACTTCGACCTCTGAGTTTGTTTTGCCATTTCTTCTCAGGGGCACAGATAATATAATACTACGTACAGATACCCAATCCCATATACAAAGAAATGCGACCTCCCGGAGTCGGGCTATTGTCTGGCTACAGCATAAATGTGGTACAGTGATGTAAAACGCCATCTATTGCAAAGAGCCCTAAACGAAAAGGTTTTATCTTTTTTTGTTGAAAATACGAGATTTATGAGTTACAATAGATAAATCAGCATTAAACAAGGAAGTTTTGATTTTTACTAATCTTACTTCAGTCAAAATCTTCCGTTTATCGCTTTTTAGTGACTGTTAATTTCATAATTTTATTGTTACCTATGCTGCATCTATGATCTTTTTTCAAGACTAATTATAATTTGTTCGAATTGGTACCCCATGTCAGGGGGTAGTCAGGTAGGAAACGTCGACACCATCTAGCAATGAGGTTATACAATACTAGAGGAGCAGCGTCCTACAAACAATTTCTGAAAAATGTCACCACTTACGAGTTTAAAGACGTAGCTTTGAAACGGATACATAAAATGTCAATCTGTCAAAATAATCTATGTTTGTCTCATTTCTTCTACCGTCAAACTAATGACGTTGGAATGAGACAAGACATTGCTATCGGAAAAACGACCAGAGTTGCCAATTATCAACATAATTTGCCCAGAATGAATGAAGGTTTTATTGAATCAATTAGTTATGTACTATGAAAGGTTGTGTTATGGAACTTTCACTAGATAATAGTTACTTATGCAACTGGGGGTATAACAAGTGTTATTAAAACACGAATGTGGGTTTGTAAAAAATAGTATCACATGAGTGTTTTAATACCTAAATATAACAGTTGCATTCAAGACTTTATCTACACCCATGATATGAATCCTCTATAAACAACAAAGTAATAAAATTTTGCAATACTAATATCTAACAAAAATGGCGGGATACGACGTGAATTCGAAGAACCTACTCAACCTTTTCTAATTGTGAAACGCGCGTGCATGACAATGTTCTTTTTTTGAAATTCATAAACATATCACGAGAATGTGGC
Source organism: Conistra vaccinii (assembly GCA_948150665.1). Classification (NCBI taxonomy): domain Eukaryota; kingdom Metazoa; phylum Arthropoda; class Insecta; order Lepidoptera; family Noctuidae; genus Conistra; species Conistra vaccinii. The sequence continues at coordinate 15,447,903 of OX411323.1, forward strand.
TGTTCGATGAGTAAAAAACGAGTTGCATTATGAAATTTAGTACAACATTATAACACCCGTTTGGATGTCATTAGGGTTACTATGACATAGGCTGTTTTAATTTTGGCAATAAGCTAACTGTTTCAGGAACTTTTATAGAGGACTTATAGCATGGGTGTAGTTAAAAGATTTTAAAAAAATTACAAGGATTACGGTATACTTACAAAACATAGGCAAAAAAAAAATGTTTCAAAAGTTTTAAGATTTGTGACAAATAATAATGTTCATAATGGAATATATAATTTATATATTCATGACAATCGATTAAATTAATTAAAGTGATGTAAAGCACTAACCAGCGACATTCACTTTTTTTTGAATAATCTAAATCAATCTTCCTAGCCTTTTCCCAACTATGTTGGGATAGGCTTCCAGTCTAACCGGATGCAGCTGAATACCAGTATTTTACTTGGAGCAACTGCTTATCAGACCTATACCTGTAAAACTGGTTGTCAGACTTTCGAGCTTCTGACGACCCGTAGGTAACGACTGTCACAAGATCCACGAATGACAGCTGGGACCAACAGCTTAACGTGCTTTCGAGGCACGGATTAGTCTCGGTATTTAAAGATGGTCACCCATCCACAGACCAATCCCGGCAAGCGTAGCTTAACCTGATGGATCAACCCGTGCGGCTGTTACTACTTAGCCATGAGCTCCTCCTCCAGTTCAAATTTCTTAGAACAATAACATCAATAAAAAAATAGTTAGTAGTAGTTTATGAAACTGTTGGAGGGGTATTAAAATACGAGCGTTTTAATACCTAGTTATGTGCAGTTTTATACACCCTACTACATCTATCCCTACCAAATAAATGATAAAAGTTAAAAGAGTACGAAATATTTTTACATGTCGTCATTCACTAAACTCCCAACAGTCTGGCAAAATCAACATCGTTTTTCCTGGTAACATTGATCGCAAAATCAATGTTTGCTAAATTTATTTCGTTTTGTAATGTTTTTTGGATAATCTGAAGAAAATTTAGCAAACTTGATTGTGAAATGTAACACCACATGCTTTATTAATCCTTTCAGACCGTGACATACTAATTTTAACCGCAAATTCCACCATTTTTTATTTTTTATCGCTAAGCAATTGCCTCACTTGACGTCAAGCTGACAACTGAATTCAGATATGCCTGCGGACACCTAAGTAGTGGTGACGCTTTTGTGCCGTCCACTTCTCCTCTAGTATTGTATAACCTCATTGCCATCTAGCTTATTTTTTTTTATTATTGACGTGTACAAACGTGATTCCGTCTATTAACAAAATAAACAATTACCTACATCACAACTGTCATTCTCTGACACTAATATGAAATGGCAGTAACTCAGAAAATTGATGTAGTTTGTCAATTTTGTTTAGCAGTTAATTCCGTTGGCCGTACCTACCTAAAGATGTCAAACTTTCTAAAAACAGTTAGGTCCTGCCATTTATTGGTATATGTATCCAGACCCAAAAGACGATGACCAAAGCTTCAATGCCTATCAAAATAAAGTGGAATGCAGTTTTGGTATTTTCAAAATCGAGCTCAACCGTGATCCACTGATTGTATTTCGGATTTCGTCGCCTGTATAATCTGATTTAATTGAGCTGAAACTGAATTTTAAGCTTTACCGATATACAAAATTTCGTTTGTTATAGTTAGGTACTACTAAAAGAATTTAAAAATAAAACTGCCCAAAAAAAATAGCATGAATTGTCTTTACAATGACCAAAAGGGTGCTTTTTCATTTGTTGGCGAAACCATTAGACGTAATGGGTATCTATCAATATAAATATCTAAGCAGGCTAAAACGAATTTATAATCTCATAAAAAAGAATTTATAATCTCATAATTTCAAGTAGGTAGGTACCTTTCCACCACTATCAGTCCACCCAAATTCATTAATCGTTTCTATATACTTTTGAATAATGATATTATAAACAGTATTCAAGTAACTGGCTTGTGGAGGTTAGATAAACAGTCGCTCCATGTAAAATACTGATAGTCAGCTGCATCCGGTTAGACTGGAAGCCGACCCCAACATAGGAAAACGCTAGGCAGATGATGATTTTAATTAGTAATCCACTAACTGCAGACTGTGGAGAGATTCCTTACTCTTCAAAGGCGCAAGAGTGAACAATCCTCTGCACTTTGTCTGCGGTACATACGGGCGAGAAATGCTGTCACAGAACTTGAGGCTATAGTAAAGAAGCTGGAAACCCTGGGCCCGGGACTTTACGTATGGCAATATGAACAACTCAATATTGATAATCAGAACTATAACACTAAAATTGAAGGTAATTTTTTCAAACAGGTTTATCTACTACTATCCTTTTGATCAAATGTTTTTAGATTTTGATGTTATTAAAACTGATAGCTACTAAATGATTATAAAAATTCTACACAAACGACAAAATACAGTATTATAAAGCCAAAAAAAATTGTTTAAAGATGCTTTCATGAAGCTGCCATTTTCAATTGCCCTTATCATAATTTATTACGTTTTCAACAGAACGTGAAGATGAGCTTATAAAAAACCGCACAAAATGCACAGAGCATAACCAAATCTTGGCTCACATTAGAGAGAAGATGCATCACACTGATGAGGTCATTGACTTCGCCGAATGTGATCTTGGGGACGCCGAATTGGAGTTTTACAGGGCCAGAGAAGACCTGGGCCATGTTAAGGTTATTATTTTTTCTTAGCTATTAATTTTATTGTAGAGCTACGGCCCACCTGCGCGCTCATTTATTCATTCATTCACGTTTGCTAAATAACTCTAAGTTAACAGCTAACTCAGGGTTAATCATAGAGAATTATTGGATAGAGGTGAATCCGCAGCTGCAGCCCGCGAAATCCAAATTGACTTACGTTTTTTGCAATTCACAGAGATTGAATAAATCTGAATTTCGTGGGCTTCAACATTGTGGATTCACCTTAAGCCTGAGCCTTACCTTTTAACGCGCAAGTGGGACTTAGATGGATAAGAGCTACATGACCCCATGCAACCGGACGTCACACAAAATCCTGAAACCACATAAAAATCCTGCATCGCGCAAACAAAGTTCAGCATTTATATAACTTCCCCAATCAATCGTTGGGTAGTTGCCCGCCAGACACGACACCCGTCTGGTCGGAGGACCCTCCTTTTTCAATAGAGGATGAGTGAATTTTACACCCTGTTCCTCATACATCTAAAGGTAAATAACATGCTATTGCTGCAATAATTTTTTTTTATTTATTTAACAGGGTCGTCGCAATAAACTGCGTTGGTCCGTGGAGGATGAAAGACTGAAAGCCGGCCTCCTAACAAGAAAAGATTTACTGCGCGACTTCCAAGATTCCTTGGACGAGGTAAACAATATTTATTTAATACTAGCTGTCCACATTGAATTTTTCGTTTCAATAGTTCACACAAAAATCCCATACAAAAAAAGACAATTAGGTTTTCCCGATTTGAAAAAAAAATCCGAGAAACTTTTCCATAAGTGCTTGTTTACGGACACGCGGGGCGTTGGGCGGGGCGTGCGGCGGGGCGGCCCGCACAAAATTCAAACATAATTATGGCGTTGTATGAGAGTGTTTACGGAAAAGCGTTTTTATAGACGTTTGCTTGAAATCCAGACGGTGCCCGCGGCGTTGCACGCCGCTTCGCACGCAGCGGCGGGCAACGCTGCGTTCAACGCCGCGTGCAACGCCGCGGGGAACGCGGCGGGGCCCGCGGCGTCGTATGTACGCTCAATACCTACGAACTACGAACATCGGCGATATCCACATATAACATCAAATGATTGAAAATTTATTTGGACCACCTCTGAGGTATGACCTACCAAATAAAAAAATTATCATCAAAATCAAGAAAAACAACACAGTCGAATTGAGAACCTCCTTTTTGAACTCGGTTAAAAATAGAACAGTCAAATCGGACCAACCGTTTTCATGTGATGCGCTTGTCAACGAACAGCTTTTAAATTTTAACCTACTTCAAAAAAGAAGGAGGTTATATAATTATGGTCGTCTGTATGTCATTTTTATTTTTTGTATGTTCATAGATATTGTCGTTAATTGTGGACCGATATCGCAAATTATATTTTCATTTGGTAGAATACACTTACGCGGTGGTCCCATATGAATTTTATTAATCGTATTTAATCCGCTTTGTGTATCTTGATGATGTTATAATACTTCCTGTCACTGTCACGGGTAGGTACGCCCGCACAAAATTCAAACATAATTATGGCGTTGTATGAGAGTGTTTACGGAAAAGCGTTTTTATAGACGTTTGCTTCAAGGCGGTGCCCGCGGCGTTGCACGCCGCTTCGCACGCAGCGGCGGGCAACGCTGCGTTCAACGCCGCGTGCAACGCCGCGGGGAACGCGGCGGGGCCCGAGGCGTCGTATGTACGCTCAATACCTACGAACTACGAACATCGGCGATATCCACATATAACATCAAATGATTAAATCTATGTTCCGTTGGAGCTCTAAACAATTAAAGCTTCTAAGTGAACGAACGAACGAAAAATATGGCCATTTATGTGAAATATTTATGTGAATATACTCGCACATGAATCAAAACCTACCGGGTACCTACTTTCCGTTGACCTAGAATCATGAAATTTGGCAGGAAGCAAGATCTTACAGCACTAGTAAAGGAAAAAGTCCGAACTTTTTTATTTATTCGCTTTATCACAAAAAAAAAAAAAAAAATGTGATTACAAACTTACATTTTCAGTTGGAGAATTGACCGTGATGTATATCGATGTATGAGAGAACATGTTTGTCAACTACTAAATTAAGTTTGTTCTTGGGATAAATTTTATTCATCCCAACTACCTTAAAAACCTTCATTGTGCGTGGTCCGACACGCACTTGGCCGGTTTTTTTAATGCCTCGTTGGTCTAGTGGTCGCAAGCACTACTGCTGAGCATAAGTTCCGGGTTCGATACCCGGGTCGGGCAAAATATTATTGGTATTTTCCATCTGGTATTTCTCAGTAGTAGCCCGGAGTCTGGATTTGTGCCCGGTTGATGGCATTAGGCTCGCCCGGCTTACATGGGACTTAAACATAACTGGCGAAATGTGGGTGTAGGAACTATAGGAACACCTCTGCCTAACTTTTCGGAGAATATAGGCGTGATGTTATGCATCTTATGTATTTCTTTATTTATTATTAAATATTTCGGTCGCGCTTGAATATCAGCTCCCGCCTTGCGCTCCCGATGCACGCCGTGTGCACCACCGCGTTCACCGCCGCGTGCAACGCCGCGGGCACTGCTACATTTCACGCCACGCCGCACGCCCCGCCGCACGCCCCGCGCTTCCATAAACAACATCGTACATCGCCATATGTTTGTGTTTGCGCGTGTGATGACGCGGGCCGCTGCACGTCCCGCCTCTCTGTAAACAGAAAAAACGTCCGACGCACCGCCGAACGCCACGCTGCACGCCACGCTCAACGTCCCGCGTCTCCATAAACAAGCAATAAGACGGACGATTATATTTCGGACTATTACGAATATATTTTTTTGTAAAAAGTTTTTATTTATAACTTTTTAGTTGTGGTACCTACCCAAATTCGAATACCACTACCTGCTATGCAAATAACCGTGACAGGAACTTATCATCATATTATTATATTAAAATCTACATAGGCTAGTGATAAAAATACGTATTATTGAAGCTAACTCAAGAAATTCCCAAGCAAAGTTAATAAAATTTATTTGGACCACCTCTGAGGTATGACCTACCAAATAAAAAAATTATCATCAAAATCAAGAAAAACAACACAGTCGAATTGAGAACCTCCTTTTTGAACTCGGTTAAAAATAGAACAGTCAAATCGGACCAACCGTTTTCATGTGATGCACTTGTCAACGAACAGCTTTTAAATTTTAACCTACTTCAAAAAAGAAGGAGGTTATATAATTATGGTCGTCTGTATGTCATTTTTATTTTTTGTATGTTCATAGATATTGTCGTTAATTGTGGACCGATATCGCAAATTATATTTTCATTTGGTAGAATACACTTACGCGGTAGTCCCTTATGAATTTTATTAATCGTATTTAATCCGCTTTGTGTATCTTGATGATGTTATAATACTTCCTGTCACTGTCACGGGTAGGTACATTTTTTTTTTAATAATTATATTATTGCATCAGGCTACTTAGTTTTAAAGAATGGATATTTTGTCTAGCTTTATAGTTATTTTGGTTTCAAAATAGTTGAAAAAATAATTCAGAGGCCAGAGACCGTTGCTCCTGGCTAGTTTATGTACGAATGTTAACTATGTAGAAGAGAAAGGTATTTTAAGAATTAAGTTTCCAACTTGATAAAAAAATAGGTACTAAGTAATTTTTTAACCTAAATTCTTTCAAGCAATCTTTGATTGTGCCGACTCACATGCTGACTTTAAATTCACAAAAACGACGTCTAGTTGGAAAGTTAGTTTTTAAATACCTACTCTATATTACAGCCCGTTTTCACAAACACTAGACGATTTTATTTAGGCATTCATTTAGGAATTAATGTTAGTGAAACCGCGTTTTCATGTTCAAAGACTCAACATTTATGGTACTCTACCAATTTTTTTAACGGAAGTCGTTGGTGTGTCTTATTAGATACTTAAATGGTTCTTGATTTAATTTATTAAGTAGATAGTGTTTATCTTGAAAGTATGTAACAAGCCCTATCTGATTAGGTGGTGACATTAGAACAGAGGAAGAAGAGCCTTGAGGAACAGGTCTTGAAAGCCTCAAAAGAATTGAGGAGCGCACGCAAGAACATAGATTCAGGGTAACTTACTCGCAACACAATGAAAACATCGGAAATAACGTTTTATATGATGCACTAAGTATTTTTTGCCTCGTGTCTTTTTGTCTTTACGCATAATATTATGCTTGTTACCTTGTAACAAATTTTTAAAGTTTAATTGTTATTTAAAATGTTGTTATCGTTATTCAAAATCGTTATAGAAATATTATTAAATAATCATGTTATTCCTTTTTCATTGTTTTTCAATTACTATTAAGGAACGTTTTCACCGCGAGCATTCCCTTCGTGAATGTTTTGCGCAAACATTCGATGCGCGAGCTGTTAAGCAACTAACATTTTATGAAACCAAGCCGTCAGCCAACAGTCTATAAGAGTTTTTAAATGAGCAATGAGAGAGAGAAGTCTAGAAGCCCCGGAAGATAAGACCAATTAAAACCAAATCTGCGATAAATTACACTCTAGGGGTAAGGCAGACAAGACTACGTGGAGTCGGTTTGCAAGCGATTCGTTTCTGTCTCTAACTTCTGTAGCATAACATAACAGAGGTTAAAAATGCTATTTTATAGAAATGGCAATATGCTTAATAAAATTATTCCAAATAAATTTCTGCCATCTCAGTGCGGATTTCACCAATGGAACTGAACGCGATCAGCTTTTCTTAATTCTCTTTGGCTTTTCTAAAACGCATTCAAGAGTTGTTAGTGTCACAATTGTTATGGAATATTGGGCACTGACAGCTCTTGAACGTGTTTAGATGTGCTGAACGCGTCCCATTGCATTGGTGAAATCAATCCCTAAAAGTATGCTACTGTTAATACAGACATTTATGAACATTCGGCCAAACAATAATGTCACTTGACGTGACGGCATCATACTAAATATTTTTTAGGCCTTTAAAATATTCGTTTAAAGAAGATTATGTAAAGTGTGTTAGGTCAAATAAAATTCGGAGCATCAACGTTCTGCCAAATAGCAACCCCTAACCTAACCCCTTTTTATATTTTTCACACATGTATAATTTCAACATGAATGATGTAACCAATGTTTTGTAACAATATTTTGATTTAAAAGAGTGTCCGTGGAGTTTATTTCCCATTCTTCGCCATAGGAATACGCTTTGGAATGGGCAACTAGCTCCATCTTTCTGACTGACCGACCTCTTTACAATTTTATTCAAAAGTCCCTGTAATTAGTTTATTTGAAATAAATGCTTTGGAGTTTGAGTTTGACCCAGAGTATATAAAAAAAGACGTGTGGCACTCGGAGACTGCCGCGGTAAAGCTATTGCATAGCTGTTTTTATCAACTTATGCAATTATAATACAACCAATGCCACCTAGAGGCGAGTTGCTGAACTAAACAGACAGGGGTGTTAGGTATTTTCGTTACGAAATTTCGGATTCGGTCTCCACGCTCAAGGCCCGCGATAGAAGCTATGCAATAGCTTAAAAAAATGAGGATGAAACTTGCAATCACGTAAATTAACGTAAAACGAATATAAATCCGAAATATTTCTGAACACTGATTTTCAGGACCAATAGCAGCAAATAGTGTTTTTCACACATGACATTGGAATGATCTTTCCACATAGCATTTTTAGTGCCTTAATAAAGATAATCGTAAATGTCACTAGAACCTAAATCTTCACTAGGATATTTTTTGCAGTTGATTTCTTATTTTCCTGGGCTATTTGCCATACTCCCTTTATTACATTTTTGGGGATTGAAAATCTCAAAGGAATTTTGGCGGACAAAATGTTTCCCTTTAAGTTAAGTATTCTCTTAAACTATTATAATAATCGCCCAACATACATAAGGGTATTTTGAAAATCCCTTGGAAAGAGGCTTCTGAAAATAGTTTTAGACCACTGCGAATTTGCTACAGTGTAGCAATACCCTGTCATAGGGCTATTGATACAACCTTTTTCAAGAAAAAAAATAACTCAGTCTATATAAACTCTGTCGACAATCATGGTACAGACGCCAGCACATCAACCTACTCCAATCTGTCAAATTTTCCCAATCAACATAGATCCTTATTTTTTTGCGATAAAGTTGAAAATCTATTAAAGAAATTTGACAGATTGTAGTAACTTGATGTGCTGTCTGCACCAACAACACACAGGCAGCTGTCTCACCGCCGACGAGGAAGCGACTAGCTATCGACTGTCGACACTTCGTTAAAGGTCTTATCGCCAGTTTCGATATCGTAACGGAACATTAATTTCCACCTTTCAATCAAAGCTCCTTGAGAGTGTTAGACGACGCTAATTTATAACCTTCTTCAATATTATCGACTTTATGACTACGAATTTAAGGTCTCATGTTGCAGTTTGTTTACAATTTCGGAACCGAAAATACTTAAACATTAATTACTTCAGTAGCAGAAGTTTTGTTTAGATCGGGTTAATGCAAAATCTCGCTTGTTTAGGTTACGTCACACTTATTTATCAGGGATAGAAACATAAATGAAAAAAAAACAAGAAAGCTTTCGAAAGTACATTTTTACATGACACTGTTAACAAACTATTACCTACATTATTGTATAGAAAATATTTGGTTTCCATCAAATTTACTTTGCTATACTTACCGAGTTCTTAATACGTCATTCAATGAACAAACACACTAAAATTAGGAAGCGATAAGGATTTCACACAACGTAGGTATATCTAAACATACCCAGTTTCGAATTTAAACGTAAGCCTGACTAAGGGCGATTTCACCAATAAAACTGAACGCGTTCAGCACTTGTAAAACTCGTTTAAGAGCTGTCAGTGTCAATATTCCACAACAACGATGAGACTGACAGCTCATGAACTCGGTTTAGATGTCCTGATCGCGATCAGTTTCACTGGTGAAATTCGCCCTGAATTCCGACCCAAACTATCTTTAGCAACATAATAATATCAGTAACTAAATAATAGTATAGCTAAGTATTAGGTTAAGTAATAGCTTCCTGCGTTACCGGATTCCGTAGCTTTAATAATTAACAAACTTGCGCATGGGTATCATGGAAGATAAGAACTTTGCAATTAGAGAGCTTATTTTAATTGCATATTCGACGTAGGTATATCCGGTCGACCTAATTGCGTAACTCTCAATCACAATCTGATGGTTTAGAACGATATTGCAAATCCTTAATCTATAACTTCATAGGCTTGAAAAATTCGTCTGCTCATCAACGCAAACAACGCAATGAACGTAGGTGAACTGTCAAAATTAAACTCATTTCCATCAATAAATAATTTACATTTTATGTGTATTACGCAATTATACCACTGTTTATGTGAAAGTTCTATTTTTAAGCGTTATTATTTATAAAAAGAGGTTTTGTATAATTCAGTTTGTTTTCTGCAATAAAAAGTATCTAAATATACCTAGTATCTAAGAAATACATACTAGTATTTTAGGAACAGATACAAAGTACCTATTCGTATTTGGAAGAGATAATGGAAAAGTAATTACTCCTAAACCTGCAACCGATCGTTATCCTCTTTGATAAATCGTACGTCTTCTCGAAATCCCCTTGTTTATGTTTATCCAGTATTGTGAGTAAAGTCATTTAAATTGGAATACTAAAAATGAAACACAAGTCATAAAAAAGGAGATTTATTGTTAGAAAAATTCGATTATACTTCGTCTATATCTATTATTATGTCCATAAGAACTTAGAGTATAAGGCACTGTTATTGTACTATATTATGTATTCTTCACTGACTAGTTGCACTGGTTGCATTGTCATTTATTTTTTACATCAAGATGATGCTGTTTTGTGGTCTGAGAGTTTGATTGATTCTGGTTGTTCGACTATGTCTCTGGTTAGTGGCCCATGTTTCCATCCTTCGGGGTAGCCGAACTGCCGGACGTCATCCCACCATTGCTGCTTGCCGTCAGCCCAGATGCAGTAGATGACGTTTGTGCCTACTAACACTGAAAAGCATACCCAGAAGGCCACCCGCCATTGCGCCAGGGTTGACTGTAACAGAATAAGAAGAAAAAGTTAATTTTGATCCTTCTACTGTTCAGGTGGACGAAATTTGGAAGGTGAAAAACCTACCCGCATAATCAAAAAGACCCCGAGTTTCAATATTTTTAAGGCAGTGTATAGAGTGTCACTAGCGGCAGTCTATCTCTATCGGATAAAGTGCCGCTACCGGCACTTTACTAACACCGCCTCGGCCCCGGTGCCGTAAGCCTTCCATTGTCATTGTCACTGTCACTAAGTCACGTCACTTGGTATTTTGTTTGATTGATGAGGTTAGATCGGTGTCAAATGCCACATTCCCAAAACATTACATTATCTTGTGCCTAAACGGACTCTGGGTGGCCAGGGTCCGTTTAGGCACAAGAGAATGTAATGTAGGTCACAGTTATAACCTAACCTAACCTACCTTTCAGCCATTTTCATTTGCTTAGCCAAGGGATTATGGTACTCAAGTTTAGCCGGCTATAGATAAAAGAAACTAACCTCAAAAATCAAACAAAATAACATGTGACAGTGACAATGCAATGCTTACGGCACTTTAGCCGGGCCAAGGCAACGCCACAAGAGCGCCGCAAGAATTCTTGCAGTACTCTATACACTTCCAATCTCCTTGACTACCTACGCTTAACATGTGCCTAAACGAAAGCCTACAAGCTCCCGGAAAACAAATACTACCAGATTAAAAACCAACTTACAAGATTCCTTTCTCCAATTACAATACTACTACCTAGATACTAATATTGACTGTAGTTATTAGCTATCAATCGTTACCTCCGTAACGTGACCTATTACTTTATCTGCTTTTGAGTCATTCATTATTTTATTGGAACAAACGGACCTTCAGAAGCAGTGAAATCAAAAGCACCAATCTGAAAAGAAAAAATCTGACACGAGAAATTCAGGATCGAAAATAGGTCAAGTTTAATTGGTTACAATACCTTTTGTTTCTCAAAATTATGGATTTACCATATTACGTTGGCCTTTGTTTACTAAGACCTTGTATAAGATTGATTGTAATGTGTTTTGACATTGAAATATTAAGATAATTATCGTCCACTTTGCTCTAGATATTTTTTGGACAAGAATGAAGAGGAAAATCAAAACTAAATCTTATTTTTAAAGCAACGTAAAATTTTATGGACTATAAAATCGATCAATCGAATCAATAACTATACTAAAGCTTATTACGAATTGAATTCGATAGCGGTTAACATTGATTGAATTGTTAATTAGTTTTTAAAAAGCTCTCCATCTGTATATTATTTTATGCAGCCCATATTAAATTTATCAACTATCTCCATTCCGTCAGAAAAATAATCAGTACCATATTGGTACCATAACCATTATTAATCATTATAATTTTATTTATTTTTCATAACTACGCGTTCTTTGATGTGTGCATAAATCGATTCAACGGATGCTGACGCTCGCGCTGATTAGATCCTAATGTATTCTTATTCTATACTAATAATAAAGCTCAAGATTTTGTTTGTTTAAAAGCGCTAATCTGTGAAACCAGTCGGATTTGAAAAATTATTGTTTGCATTAGTGGCCCTTTAAAACAATAATAGGATTGTGCAGGATAAAACCTCCTAATCCTATTATTTTCTACTATTATCCTGTAAATGACATAAATTGATACTATGACATGTGTACACATACATACATACATACATGATTGATGTCAAATTACGTTCATTCAGAGGGATACAAAATACAACAAACATTGTCTCCCTCTAAACGCCTTAAAATTTTATGCGAAATCCAATCGTAAACCAAGCCAACTGAAGTTAAATCCATTCACTCGTGAGTTTTTACGAGGTAGAAAGCACTTAACCTAGATGAAGATTGTATGGAGACTTACATCAGGCGTCAGTAGGCCGATTAGGTACGGAGTGATGATGCCAGCGAAGGTTGATGTCGTATTTACTAGTGACGTCAGAGTTCCGGCGTAGTTCGGGGCCAAGTCCAACGCGTTCACCTGAAAAATCAAGTTTTATTTTTGTTAATGCTGAATAATATTTCGGAGAGCATTTTTAATATTGTGTTTTGTTTATTTGGAGAGATTTTAATATTTTGTTATGTTGTTGTCTACATTATTTTGTTTGTTTTTAAATGTAAACGATTTCAGTTTTTATTTTGTAGTCAATAAAAACATTAAATTCATTAATTCATTCACTCATTGAGAGATAACGCATAGCTTAAACTGTTGGGTCTAAAAACATGAAATTTTGCACCAGAATTCTTTATTAACGAAGTTCAGCACTAAGGACGGATTTTTGGAAAACCTTCTCCTCAAGGGGTTAAAATAGGGGATGAAAATTTGATCGGAACGGAACGGACACGGCTTGTATAAATGTATTAGGCCACGTCCTAACCAAAGCGTTCATTTGGTTCGGCAAACTCGAACGTTTGGGCGCGCCGACAGAAGGCACCCTCCAGTTTTTCGAACAAATTAGTGGCATAATGAACACCACAATCGCGGATTAGCGCAACTGATCGCTTTTGTTAGGACGCGGGGTTAGACTGGCAAGCAAAAGTCGGAAGGTAAGTTTGTCAATACATATTAATGGGGTTAACGCTCTCGAAAACAATTGGTACCACCCTTCACCCCCTACATATTTGTCCTAATATCCAAAATCAATACATTACTATACCTATTTATCTCCTCCTCATAGCAGAAGAAGAATATTTTCCTTCATGTTTATCCGTGGGATGGATACGTTAATTAATATTTACGCCCCCTAACAACAATAAGATCCCCAAAATAAACATGAAGCCCGTTTTCGTAAACAACATTGTGTAAACAAAGGAACATAACTTATTGTTTCATTCAGCACCTATATTCCGCCGAAAGTGCAGTTACACGGCTCTGAGAAAACCACAAAAACCTTTTTGAGGGTCTAAGTATTATTACTCCTGATAAGGTACACCCTTGGGAGTAAAGTAAAAGGAGGCTTTGTGGATTAAGGAGAATTCTGAAAAAAACTTTCTCAGAAATTTGAATACTCAATTTTTGGATAAAGCTTTGTACAGATGCGTGTAATGTGTTATGTAATGTATCGTGTAAAACTGCGGTTTCCTATAAAAGCGGTGACTGCACTTAAAGGTCTCAGTGACGGCTGTCATGAAAATGATGACAGCGGCAAAGAATTAAATCCTTAGATTCACCGCGTCAAAAGATAGTCATCAAATAAGTACACCCGAAATTGTAATTTTGAAACACCCTAGTGATGTTTAGGTATTATTTAACAATGATTGAGGTTAATTTTACAACCTCATTTTCCGTCGATATTTTTTCAATTACAATTTAATAATGTTAATCAAACAATAATTTGTTTACAATAATAAAATCGTCTTCACATATTGTAAAACATTGTAAAAGAGTAGAGTAGAGTTTCTTGCCCATTCTTCTCCATACGAAAACTACCTTCTGGTAGTTGCGACTACAGTAAATTCTTTTTTTTTTGTTGTAAATTTTGATGTTCAAAAGTGCCTTTTTTGTGTCCATTTGAAATAAATTGTTTGACTTTGCCTTTGAATTGTTGCAAGAAATGGTGAGATATAAAGTTGAAACCTTCTTAATACAGATGAATGTGTCACTATCTTTCTTTAGTGAGTTGCTTTCTTAACCTGAATAGGGTGTGTTTACACATGTATCAAATATTTTAGAAACAGACTATAATGTTGGTAAGTATACCTTCATGCCGCTGTAAAAGCCTCCCATGAGAGCCATAGAGAGGACGAAGTACACCATTGCAGCAGTTCTGTCGCAACCGGCGTAGGATGCCAGGATAATACAGATGGCGGGACCGGTGGCAGCTGTAATTTAAATGTGTTGACGATTTATGTTCTTGAAAAAATAAATTTATTTTTGAAGTGATGAAGTTCTTTGCACGCTCTAGTCGGAACTATACTACAGCTGGCTACAGGTTATAAAGCAACTTCAACACGTCAAATTTTTTTTTTCCTCGACTTCCTAGGGGAATAGACACATATAAATTATGTTGAATAGATGTTCCACCATTTGGTTTTTATACCCTAATCTAGTGTTGGCCATTTAAACAATTTTAGTTTTCGTTTACCCTAACGATAATTAGTCTGATTGAAACGACCATCATGTTGAAATACTTGTTTCCAATTGATGTTTTTTCCAGTTTTAAACAAATAGTCATATTTTTTTTGAAGTTGTAAATCAATATTCGTACTTAATTTAAAGCAATTTTTCTGAAAGCACATAAATGTTTACATGTTTGGAAACCAAATAATGCCTCAGGTATTGTACAGATTTTTTTTACTTGTGCATAAAGTTTTAATAAAATAAATAAAAATAAAATAACAAACGCAAGTTATAATTGTATTCTTTTACTGAGGGCCTGTTTCACCACCTACGATTAAGTTCCTATTAACTTACTTGGAAGATAATTTCATACAAATTCTGTTCCATTTTTGAATTTATTCGGTAAGTAGTGTCTACTCGGACATCATGAAATAGGCCCATTAGTCTTGAAACTGGTACTCCAGCCAAAAAAAATAAAGCTTCATACCGATAGTTGTGTGAATAATTCTTCCAGTCTTGATGGTATGCCATCCTTTCTTGATACAAATATCGCAGACCAATCCGAAGAGGAAGGAGGACACCCACATAGCGATGTAAGGTAAGGCAGTGAGCGTGCCAGTGGTAGCGATGTTGTACTTCAGAACATCGTGGGAATATTTAGGAAGATCCGTCACCATTGTGTAGTAACCCCAGTCGTGGCCAACCTGGAAGAAGAACATCAAACTTGAAAAAAAAGTTTTAAAAAAATGGAACAGCTAAGACTTGGCCTAGCTTCTCATGCTATTTTAACGGCGGAATTAGGGCTCTCGCAGAACAATTCCCGTTTCATAGAAATTGCTCCACCAGAGTTAGATTCCACCGATAATAATATCAGAACCTTTATGGAATTACATTTTCTACTTGTCATATGCCCCTTTTTAATCATCACTAAGTGAAACTTAAATTAATCCCTAAATAAAAGTGCACTGTTGGATTTTCAACGCTAGGCTCGGCGCTGAGAGCTGAAAATCCAACAGCGCATTCATTGAGTCACCTAGTTGTCGGTGAAAACGGGCTTCGATTCGAGGCAATACCGATGTATAGCTCGGAAACCGTTAGGTATACCTTAAGAATAGATTCATAAGGTTAGTAATTAAATAGTCAAACTTTTCAATACAGTATGCAGCACCACTCAACACTTTCTATCATAATCTAAAGAGTTTTAAAGGAAATTTATATTCCGTTGTTTCTTAAGTTTGAAAAGTTCATTTGCTAAACAACGTAAATAACGCAATGAATATTGTTATATTATTGTAAAAGGAATAGCTTTGGGTTTGTCAGTGTTTTACGCAATTACCGCACTGATTCTTGTTTTATTTTGATTTTTTTCAATTAATCAGTTGATTCAATTAATCGGATGGTATTTCGATTGTCATGTGAATACCATTATTTTACTATCGTTAAAAAATACCGGTATGAAAATCTCGCAGAAAAAGAGCACTACCTGTATTGGAGTGCCCATTAATGATCCCCCAAATTACGCAGTCGTATACACGACGATCAATAACGCCTTGGCAACGCATTGACAGCTCAACACAGCTCAACACGCTTACACGCTCCCAAGAAGCGTAATATTTCATCTAAATATTCCCTTCAAATTAAGATCCTCATCATTAATTCATTTGATTTTCTCTTCATAGCTTGGCTCGCAGTTGCTCCTTGAAACCAGTGGTATATTCATATTGTTGTATGCATAATAATATGCAGGCAATGCCAGTATACTTGTAGATGGGAAGTTTACAATTTATTAAGAATAAGAAAAGGGTGACGCAGTTTTATTAGAAGGGAAAATCAAAGAACCGATGGATGGATTTTGTTAAAAATGGCTGTAAAATGGGAAAAGATTGTGTGAAAGGAGACATGCTGCACTGACCCCAATTGGGATGGCGGCAGGAGTACCTATGTAGCATTGTTTTGCTTTTTATGCACTGGCAAAGCAAGTAGTATAGTACGGAAACTGAACTTTATCTATACTAAAGTCTAAAGCTAGCACCTATTGTGAAACAATTTCAGAATACGATACGAATACAAACTAGTTTTTATGGTGAATATCAGGTTGGCGGGAGTAATTTTCAGAAATGGTCGAAATATATCAAAAGATTTAGTACCTAATTAGTACCTAATTGTACCACTAGTGAAATAATTTGTACCTCGTGGAATCGCAAGTTATTGCAATAGTTTTATACACCCGCCATTCTGATATCAGAATGGCGGGTGTATTTTTGTGTAGCCGAGATTACTGAGAAGTTAGATATAAAACATACATGG
This sequence comes from Conistra vaccinii, assembly GCA_948150665.1. NCBI lineage: Eukaryota > Metazoa > Arthropoda > Insecta > Lepidoptera > Noctuidae > Conistra > Conistra vaccinii. The sequence continues at coordinate 15,465,055 of OX411323.1, forward strand.
ATATTTAGTACCTAATTGGTACCTCTCTAAACATACCTTAAGTCAAAGAAATCTCATCGGAATTCGGCAGAAATTGAAAAATGGTTTTTTTTATACAGAGTGTTACAATATGTTGCTTGTTTGACACAAGAAACACAACAGAGGAAACCGGGGATACTTGACTATAGGGATACTTAGCATCAGGGGGAATGACAGCTCATTTCACGGTGAGTTTTATACAGAATAGACCGCTGCAGGTCTCGTTCCACCGGCTGGCCGGGATGTCATTTAGTTGCCTGAAAACACATGACGTTAAAATTTATTTGAAAAAGGTATGTAGGTTTATTCACAGATGAATTTTCATTAAAAAAAATCTGCCTCTTGATCATGTTACACACTAAATCATGAATGGCAATCAAAGGTCTTAGTAGGTATCTTAAATATTAGTTTACATTCATTATAAGCGAATTGGCCATAATTTTGACATCTGTTTGCAGATAGCCGACCTGAGTCTCTTCTTTTCCTATATTCTTATTTAAGTACTTATATGAAATAATGTTATCTTCAAATTCACTTAGGTACTATTTCTAGCCATATTTATGGTAAATAGAAAACCCCCAATTTTTTTAAATAAAATTTCACTGTTAATAACAAAATAAATATAATTATACACAAAATGCAACTTGGCCACTGAGTAGTACGTAGTAAGTACGCCATGTGCAGGTGCTGCGTAGGTACGCAGCACCTGCACATGGCGTAGACTGCTCAGCTTCAATAAAATTCTGTCACAATATGCTAGAAATCATTTTCATTTACGGAAAACGCCGATCGGCGTCAGTGTTTCAATATGAGATGCGTCCGAGGCCTATCTGCATTATTCCTTTAGACCGCCCGCCCGTACGTAATAAGGGCGATTTTTTGACCCGCCTTGAATGGGTTAGTACAGCCCGATTCAAACTTAATGGCGGGTCGAAACATGAGCGAGTCGCTGCGCAGTAACTAATTCATGGATCAGCGGGGGTGAGGGGTGGGGTACTACGCAATGAGCAAGAGCAACTAACTTCCGAGCCGCCATTAAATTTGAATCGAACTATACCTGTTTACGAAGAATAAACTAGCTCTTTCTGAATAGATGAGATAAAAAACATTTTTTTGTATTTGTGTCCGTGCGTTATTTTGTTTGCAAATAATAATAAGACTCTTGAATTGTTTGATATATTCAGTCAAGTATACGATAATTATGTAAAGCTATTATTAAATCAATATTAAAACCTTGAAAATTTGCAGCTTACAGCTTCACATAGAACCATTTCCTATGCAAACTGAACCTATAATCTGGTTGTTCTTTCACTTTTAGAACCATATTGTAGAACTGCAAGTGGCATAGAAATGAAAACAATCATTATTTTGTTCATGTAGGTGAAGTGAGCTGTCATTCCACCTGATGCTAAGTATCCCTATAGTCAAGAATCCCCGATTTCCTCAACTGGTACGACAGCTCATGACCAAAATTTTTACCTCATCGATTTACGACCAAAACCGTATAAAATATTTTGCTTATTCTGAATCAAAAACCCCTTTTTGAGAACTTCTCCACGTCTCGCCTAACCTGCCCGCTTTTTCAATAATGTGAAAAAAAAAATCCGAACTGTATCATAGTAATTTGCCTGATTTTCGGAATGTAGTTGAACGATAGGTTTTAGATACCAAAAACACAATTTTCAGACCAGTAGCATCACACGTACCAAGGAGGCCATTCGAGGAAATAAAAAATTACGCATAAAGCCATAGCCAACAGTCTGAAAATCTTGTTTTCAAGTGAACATTGGTCAGTTGATGCGAATAAATAATTTTTCAGAAGTGTGAGCAACTTATGTGTTACATCCATTTTTAACGTGTTGAATTTTTTTTCCAGTGGGTACATAGGATGTCTGTCTGTTGAAAACTCTTGGGCACGAACAAAAAAGTTGCCCAAATGTAGAAAAAAATTATATCAGGCAAATTTTGTGTATCATACTACTAATCAGACAACTTTTCCATAATCAGAAATGATGAAAAAATCGTATTGCGGAGTATTTACGTACGATTATCATAGAGCTAACCCGAAACTATCGAATTGATATTGAAGGAGTTTTTAAATAAATTGGACAAAAGGAAACTGAAATAATGTTTGAAAAATGCAGCTTATTGAATAAAAAACATCGTTTTAATCATTGTCGGACACATCATCGTTGTCGTAAGCTTCGATCAACAAATTGTTGATCAAAGGTCGTAACAGATAGGAGCGTAACAAGCACCGCGCGTTAACCGCGGGCGACTCCAAAACGTTCTTTTCCTTTTTGGAATTATATGTAACATTTAAAAGGTCTGAAAACAGGTTTTTGGTAACCATACAAAAGATTAATTTAAAAAAAATTGAATCAGGTTGCTAAAGAGACAGGTTGAAATTTTTATTTTGACAGTATTGAAAATGCGCTCAGGCAACGTATGACCCGCAAAATGTTTGAAATTAATTTTTCATAATAAAATGACGAAACCAATTATATTTTTAATATCAGACATATTGTGATAAAACCGTATGCCTAATTGCCTATTTTTTTTGTCATAGCAAATATGGACCTCCATCCAGTCGGGGTCAGAACCGTCTAAACTAACGATGTTTTACGGTATAGGCCGTAAAACGATGCGACATGGTTTTGGTCGTGGGCTCTCGTACTCTATGTGTCAAACAAGCAATATATCTGTAAAAAAATTACACTCTGTATAAAAATATGAATTTTTCAATTTCTGCCGAATTCCGATGAGATATCTTTGACTTGAGGTATGTTTAGAGAGGTACCAATTAGGTACTAAATATCCATGTATGTTTTATATCTAACGTCTCAGTAATCTCGGCTACACAAAAATACACCCGCCATTCTGATATCAGAATGGCGGGTGTATAAAACTATTGCAATAACTTGCGATCCCACGAGGTACAAATTATTTCACTAGTGGTACAATTAGGTACTAATTAGGTACTAAATCTTTTGATATATTTCGACCAATTCTGAAAATTACACCCGCCAACCTGATATTCACGTTTTTATGTATGTTTATAACTGAAGTTCAGTGAGTACTAGAGTGTTAATAATCCAATGTTTTTTATATATTTTTTATACATTACAATATAATAAGGCTGCTAATCACAAATCCCCCATACTAGTTGATACTGTATTACAGTGCGGTATTATTCCTCATTGGTGTGACCCGTCGTAGAGTAACAAACAAGTAAGAACTTAAGTTTTAATGATGCTGGTGAATTATGTTCATGAAGTTTACGTTGCAACAAGAATCTTATTTAATCTCTGATAATTATCAGACTAATGCATGAGTCATCTTGTTCGTAAGTATGTCAGACGATATCCGATGCCATTTCCCTTAGCACATAAACTATTTGTTCCGTTTGCACCATTAGTCGCCCGGCCCCGCTCGTTAAGCTAACCGTAAGGGAAAAGTCACAACAACATCTTACAAGTACTTTCAGTTTTCCTACATACATTCTAAAAGGTTACAGTTGAACGATTCCCAAATTCCCAGATAAACTACGCCATTTTGTATACCCATAGATAGTTTCACTAATGCGTATCTAAGGAATTGCAATATTTGCCTCCAAGACATTCCGTTAACCAATAAGTGTCGGAAAGGATTTACTAAAATGTTTTGGTTGGCTGTTAGAATTGGAAAGTATTCTTTAGGCCGGAGTCTCACAGGCAGGAGCGTTATTTGGTGTTACGATAAGTGAGTAGCGTAGCGACTTTTCACTAAGGGTGCACTAGTCGACGGCTTGAACTCGTTAGTGGACGTTACTAATATGCATGTAAATGATTTATTTATTTAGTATTTATTTATTTAGTATTTATTTATTTAGTTTTATTTATTTAGTATTTATTTATCTAGTTTTTAGTTATTAATTTATTTAGTGAAATAGACAATGATTTATAACAAAAACCTTTGAGCATATATATATTATGGAAAAACTACTGGATGTATTTACCCAAAATAAAATTGTTTGAATTTTATAATAAAAAATATTTAACCCTTTACGGTTTTTATTTTGCCATTTCTTTATTACATATTCGTTATTTATTTACGCCCAAAGACAAGTTAAAATTAGTGTTGAAATATGGAAGTTTCGACGCTCATAACTTCCAACCCAATATAATATATTTTCCGAATCTGGGCTAGATAATGACAAGACAAATTAATATAGTTTTTTGGTTTAGAGCGTACACTGTCAACCAGACGAGTTATCACCATACTACGTTTGTATGGAAGAATGACCGACTAGCGTACCCTTAAGTAGTCATGAAGCGTCAATGTTCGCTAGATTATGGCACCTAAGTATTTCATAAAATTGTGACAAAACCAGTTCAGATTAAACTCTTACGCAATTACTCACTAAAAAGAATTCATATTCATCTGTATTTAGAAGGTTACAACTTGATGTCTTACCAATTATTTTAATAAAATAATTAAAAAATCATCGACAAAAACTGAGGTTACAAAATTTGCCTCAATTTTCAAATAAAAAAAATTACTTTTAGGTGATTTAAAAATCGAATTTCGAGTTTTATTATTATTTAAAAAAATAAGCAATTTGTAAATAGCACTTCAAATTAACATCTACAGTTACGTTTGGAACAGATCCTAGCACGCAGCGTAGCAAGCGAAGCTCCTGCCTGTGTGACTTCGACCTAAGGGACTGTCTCTACGGGCGACCGCCTCACAAAGATTCTGTTGTTGTACGATCGCTGACTAATTTACATGGCAGAGCGATTCTAGCGTCTGACGTCATGATGGCATATCGTTAACGATTCCCGGACGCCGTCTGTGACGAATGCAATTTTCCTTCCAAAGGCCCCTCCGGAATCGTCACTTGTAACCTCATCGTTGTGCTGAAATACTGTTTTTGACATTAATTTGTTCAGAGTATAAGTATAGTCACGAGCATACTTATTTCATAAAAACAGTACTTAGATTTGCATGCAGTGCTATGATAAAACAAAAGTAGCTTAGGTGCACTTACCTACGCAAAATTCAAAACTTATCACCTAAACCTAAAGTATTGATAGATATTTGATTGAATTACGAACATAGTATTATCGAAATAGGTGTTTTCTTAAAGTTCCTAAATATTTTTAAGTTTTCGAGAAAAATGCATTTGAATTACGGACAACTATTGATGCTTGTGACCACCAACTTGTACCAACTAGAATATAATTTTATACTCTTTATTATGTACACCACACAAATAACAGAAAAAATTATGTAGAAATTTTTAGATAGGGTGATAAAATGGGCGGTCAACTAGGTATTGAATATAGGCACAGCGCCTCTCCCAGTAAGCCAAGGTACACACGGACGTATTTTTTACGCGGCGATTTTTTTTCGTACACTGGATTTTCAACTCTTGGTATTGAGCCGAGCATTGATAATCCAACAGAGCGCATCCAGCGCGTATCCCAGCGCGTCAAGAAAACACACTGTTGGATATTTAACTTTCAGCGCTTAGCAGAGCGTCGAAAACCTGGGCTAACTTGTTCAGCTGCTTTCATGAATGGATCCTTTATTCCATAAAGCAGAAACGTATCTTCTGCAAATATTTATAAGTCATCCGTTATTCCAAAAAAGATTTGTGTGTTTATTTATGCGATATTTTGTTTATGGGTTGGCAACGTAACATTGTTTTGCATACAATGTGGTTTTTATATTATGTTTGTAGGTAAATGAGTCAAACTTGAAGCGCGTAGTGATCACAACAATGCATGCTTTAGTAATGCAAATAATACCTACCTATAAAGATTTTATAGCTCTAGCCAGTAAATGTTTAGAATTAACATTAAAACAGAACTTATGTAGGATGATGACGTCATTCGAGACAATTCCATACAGCTGTTGTGGTTAGGATCTAAACGGGCTCCAATGATATCGTAAGGTGCTGATTACGATATCACTGGAGCCCGTTTCAGCCAATTGTGTAATAAATATACTTTCAGTCACAATTCCAAAGAGTTTGAAGGAAATTGCTAATCCATTGCTGCATATATTTGAAAAACTCGTCTGCTCAACAATACAATATCGCAATGAATATTGTCCAACTGTCAAAATTAAAGGCATTGCCATTGTAATAGTTTTACGTAATTACCCAGCAGATTCTGATTCCCTAAGGTTGACTGGTAGAAAATGCCTCTGGCATTAAGTCCGCCTTTGTACGGTATATTTTTACTTGTGCATTAAGTTTTAATAAATAAATAAATTCTGTGACCATTTTTCTTCTTTTACACTAATATTAAGAAAAGATTTGTATTTTTGTTTGTAATGATTAAAATATGATTTGCGACCGTAAGTAACAAATATGGCTTTACAGATTTATAATCATTAGAATCAGCAATAGGTACTTACAACTCCTTAAGTTAGCATAAATGTCATGGTTTCATCATATTTGATACGGTCGCAAATCATATTTTAATTAAGATACCTGACACTGACAAATTGCAAAAAACGTAAGAAAATTTGAATTTCACGGTCAAATCTCGAGCTCGAACTCTGTCTCGAATTTGAACCAGACTTTTCGGATTCATGTGCATATTGTATTATCATCACAAAAACGGTGAAAGAAAACATCGTGAGAAAATGGCATACCTCAGATATATTTCTTGACGTGAAGCCAAGTCAGAGGCCCTTGGGCGGCTCTGACAATACTAGACCGATTTAAAAAAACTATTTCACCAGTAGAGTGCTATATATTATCACATTTATCACTGAGTAACATAGGCTATAATTTATAAAGATTCCACGCGGGCGAACCAACTGGCGGAAGCTAGTCAATCTTTACAAAGAACAATTAGTTTTTCATGGGCAGGATAACTTTGCAGAGCAATCGAAATTTCGTAACCACGAGCCACGTTTTTATTAAAATGGAGAATTTAAACAATTATAGGTTCATGCACTCACGTCCGTCAAGTCGCCGATCAGTCACGTCTATTTCAGGGTTGTGTGTGAACGGGTACGTATTACATAATAACACCGAAATTAAAAAGACCATATTTTAAAATACCTATGACGAAATCCCGAAAAATTTAACGCCGAATGATTTTTTGGTCGAAAGTTTTAAATCCCGAAAGTTCATTTGCCGAAAGCTGAAAATCCCGAAGATCCATATCCCGAAGATCACAATAAAAACACAATTATTATTTTAAATATAACAGAAACGAATCGCTGCAAAACTGACTTCACGCAGTGTTGTCTGCCCTACCCCTAGAGTGTAATTTAAGCCCGCGTAGGCGTGGAGGGGTCGGGCGGCCCGCGAGCAGAGGCGCAGGTGTCTACAGATAATATACGTGACTGTTCGGCGACTTGACGTTGACGTGACTGACGTGTGTTCATGAATTTTGTTTTTTTTTTTTCCGTGCGAAAATCATAAATAACTTACTTACTAAAACCACCCGTGTTCTTTCAGTTGCCTGTACAAGTGTATTATCTATGGCCTGTACGTTTCCAAGGGCCACAGTAACCCTTTAGGAATTTCCCGCAACCCTGGAGTGTGCATGAACCTTAAATGCTCAAGTAAAAAAAATGCATTGTCTTTGAAAATGAACCAACTTATAAAATTTCAACTCCGTCAGATAAGAAGTAGTTTTAATTCAGCTTGCAAGATTTGACCCATACTTCCTAACAACAAGGCAAGTGAAATAAAAGCTTGTAAAAATACTGTACTTTTACTATAGTATTTTCCTTTGCTCTTCTCTTCCCGTCCAGTTTAATATATTCGATCCTGTGGTTATGTTTGTTAAGTCGTGAGGTTTCAAAAGGTCAGTCGGGTAAATCCTGTGGTACCTATAAATATAGTAGCCTTGTGGTTAGCGGACCAAACGAAGTTACGTAAGTAATTACTTTTGTATTGTACCTATGATTGTGTGTATTTCCGACATGAGGACAAGCATTGTATTATAGTTTTGTTATTAGGTAAAATTAAATCCTTCCTGTCATGTGTTTTTTACAGAATTGAATAATATACAATGTGGAGACAACAATATGACAATAAATGGAAACACTTGCATATGAGTATTTTGGAACCATCAAATAAATCCTAGCATCGAAATTAAATAAAGTGATTTTTCAAACAAACTAAATAGTAGTGATGGGCCGACTATGGGTTTTGCCCATCTTTGACTAGCTATAGTGACAAAAATATTAGATACATTTGATTGAATTTTCGTATGCTGACTAAGAACGTCATTAATATACGCAGTTTAATTTATTGATAACCATGTATATGCGTAAGGATTGAGGGTCATGGTAAGCACTATAGTCTGATTTTCTATACATACATACGTGCAAATAAATAAAATTGTGTTTGTTTTTAATGTCAAAATAGCAGCTTTCTACTATTCAACTTTAGTATTTGTTCATACTAAACCTCTTAAGAGGTCATTGTACTCATCATTATGAACAACTTTTACTATGGGACCAACAATGAAATCGCGAAAAAAAATCTGCTGTTCCCTGCCTTTTGACGAGATAATAATACACGAACATAAACGTATGGAACAGCAGATTTTTTTTTCGCATTTTCAGCTTTCGTTCCATCCATTGACATCAGGATCGGTCGATGATCACGTCAGGATCAGGGCGAAGCTTAGCGTAATCCTATCCATCCAGTAACGGACGTGACTTCACTAGAATTATAATGAATACTATATAAAATGAAGTTATTGATAAATATGAGCTTATTACGAGAGAAAAATAATGTAAAAGAATTTGTATGAAATTATCTGCCAGCATAATTAAAACGAATCATTTCCGGAGGTGTCGAAAGGGCACATTACTTTAGTACTATTATTATTTTATTCTGTGCCTTATGTTTTGGACGTTAGGTACATGATATTCACATATCACATAGAAATATAAGTTGGTGGGTATACCTATGTGAAGTCAGATGAATTCATTGTTAAGAAAATTTACACCCTACATCAATAGGAATGATGACAATTTTTTTTCTTTTAGTCCGTCTGGTAGATTATTAAAAAATATTGGACACGTAATTTTTCTTTTTGTACGTAATTAATCAAAAGATTACGGCGATACCTATATTGAGTTAAAATGTGCCATGACGTCACGAGTGTGAAGATTTTATACTTACTTTTGACATAGAGACCCCCACTTCTCAACTTTAACGCGTTTTATCTAAATATTTTTTTATTAATATGATAAAGTAAAAACTACGCGGCTAATATTTTTTTATTATCTAACTGACGGACTAAATAGTTTTTTTTTTTTTTTAACCAGGCTTCATTCCTATTTGCCATGTTATAGCCGTTTCATTCAACTGTCAAAGAATAACAATTGTGATTTGCATATACGGACAATTTAAATTGGTAGTCAATTTGCTTAAAAATTAAGTAACCCTGACTTTACCACCAACTTATAACGTGGCTAAGCCAACATCCGAAGCAGTATAATAAGATCAATAGGCATAATTTCGTAAACAACGCTCATGTATGACCTTCAACAACCCGTGGGCGCTAAATACAACAATAAGTAGGTCCAGAAGGTTAACTTAATACTGTAGAAAAAAAAAATGCTTGTTGTGGTTGCCAAGCATGGCTACAAACGCAGAGTATGATTTCCTTCGGGGTAATTGCCGTAATAATATAATAATAATTTTATAAAAATATTTAAAAATTTAAATTTAAATTAAGTACGTACCTATATACATAGATGAAATAAAGGATAATATTACTAAGCTCTGGGTATATAGCTTGGACCCTGTTCCTAATGCCGATGGGCCACGATTTTTTTTTTTTTTTTTTTTTTTATGCTTTTTTAATATAAATATTTAAAATGTAATTAAGTATGTATGTAAGTAGAATAGAATAGAATACTCTTTATTATGTACACCATAAAAATTACAGACATAGGTTTAGAAGTTTTACATAGGGTGACACAATGGGCGGTCTTATCGCTAAAAGCGATCTTTTACAGACAACCTTTGGATGGATTAAAGTAAGAAGGAAAGACAATACTGCAGGTAGTCAGTGGTAAGTAAACCTAATAAAGGAAATAATAATATATTTACTTCATAATCAACAGGTTTTAAAAAGCATGGTTAGATGCAGAAGACCTCCCTCTTCCATATCTATTTGTACAACCTACAAAGCCTGTTATAACAGAATTTTGTAACACATCAACAATTGCAATGATTTCATTTTTACAATTCGACAACGTAGTGAACGTTGTCGATAACAATACTTACGTTGTCGAGCAGACGAATTTAAAAAAAAAAATGCAGCAAAGGATTAGAAGTTTCTGTGATACTCATTTTCTTCTAGAATTTAACAAAATTGTAAACTTTTAGATTTTTGTGGTATAGGGCCCAAAGTGTCCACTTGTCGTGTAGGACGAGAAAATGGTGACACGCTTAGTTTTTATGGAAAGTGTTGATATTAACGCCGCCGCCGCCGCCCCGCCGAGGCTTCTCAGTGCTCTATGCACTGGACTTTCTGGCTTCTTTTCTATATGGTTGTTGTTAGGTGTTTCTGTTTTATAATTCAGTCAAGGTCTCGCTTATGACGGACCGATTAAACAGTATTTCATTACGTGAGTTAGGTATGTTTTTAATTTATTGTTTTAAAATTATTATTGTCGTGATCATTTTAAAATAACCTATTCGGAATACCTCAACTATGTATTTAAATAAATTTTTAATGTCTCCAATTATGTTACTCACTCACAATTACCTTTGATTGGAGGGGACTTCAAATCCATTGCTTCATTTTTTTTCTTTGATTTAATTGTGAAAATGAAAGGGATAGTGTGTTCCTGCTTGGGTTGCGGGAAAGTCCGAAAAGGTTACCGTGGCCCCTGGCAACGTACAGGCAACAGAAGGAATACAAGTGAGTTTTAGTCAGTAAGAGACACGCCCTCCCAGTCCGCCTAGAGCAGGAGAAGTTATTTGATAATTTCCCAAACAAAAAAAAAAACAAAAAAAGGGATAGTGTGTTAGGTAAGTAATTACTCCATGGTCACGAGCTATACGCTCAAGCGACATGCAACTTGTGATAGCGACTGCAAAGAAAACAAATGAAGGAAGTGGTTTAGTTTAGAGCATGCAACGAGTCACCAAGACGCGATATACAGGGCGACCCGACGGATGTAAACTCATGTGACCCGCGCGCGTGTCGCTTGACGCAAGTCGTATCGCAAGTCGCAGGCCGGCCGAACTCCAGCCTATATGTGATGTGTATTCATGTAGAACGCTGGTAACAGGCACCGATATGCCATCGCTTGTTGACAGAAGCGCTGGTTGATAACGCTGGTCGGCGCAGGCAGTTTTCATACTTTTTGCTAAATCAGCGCGAACGTTGCCGGTAAGCGTCGACAAGTTCCTATCTGATTAGTCTCCGATTTACGCTGATTTGGCAAAAGTATGAACACTATCTGCTGTTCTACATGAATACGCCTTGAGGCTGCAGTTCCAGCTTAGGTGAAAACTATTTGCGGTTTGTTATCGCTTTTAACGTAATTATTGTGCCTGGCGGTTGGACTAAGTGCGCGCGTATGACATTGTTTTGAAGCTACTTTTAAAATATTGTTGCCATAATAGGTTCAGTGTCGAAGATAAAGTATAATTGCTACGGTTTAGCATGTGGTCATTGGTTGATAATAAATAAAACACGTACACAAGTATTCTATGCCTACATTTCATAACAAATTAATGAACTACTTAGATAATGCTAAATCAGTCTCGTTTGTAAAAAGTTTGGTACTAGCATTAAGTTAAATGTGTACATTTAACTCAATGGGTACTAGGTATTAAAATAACATTAAGGCCCAATAAACATTGAAATCCAAGAATTGTGTATCGATACACAATTCCTGGATTTAAATTTTTATTAGTCCAGATTCGAAAATAACATGATATTTACAAAAGTTAAATAACTACGAAAGACTAATCAAAATAAGTAATTCTCAAATAACAGATATGATACACTACACTACACCGTTATGTTATGATTGTTATTAAATATGATAAAAATACTTTGTCACCAAACATCTCGAATGACAGATAAAGATGCGGAAAAATACTTTGAGCATGTAGAATTTTTCCGCTATTAAATAAAAGTGTTTTATTTCAAAACGTTGCACATACATTTTTTGACGTTTGTACTTCTGTTTAGGTCTGGCCTCGCTGAGCCGAAGAAGAAAAGAAAGAAGATAGTGCCTGTTCAGACACAGCGGGATCCGCGCATTTCTGCTCTACATGAGCATTCTCATACCCGCTTATTTGACGCGCGGAATCCGCGGCGTTCCCGCGGTGTCTGAACTGGTACTAATACTGTTAGAGTACTTACTGCAGCCCAAACGAGCGCCCACACTGGTGCTGACCGCAGTAACGCCTTCCATGGCACCGGGTCTTTATTGTTAATGCTCTCAGAGGTCGTCACATTGTTGTTTAAGTACGTGAGCTCTTTCTTAGATATGTACGGGTGGCTATTTGGCGTGCTGTAGCAGAAAAGGCTCTGAAAAAGAAAAGATTTTAACAAAATTAGTACCTTCGCGAAACGTGAAAGGGGAACCTATGTACTTTGGGATCTTGTTGTGGTTTTGCTTAATACAGTAAGTTTTAGTTTGTTAGAGCGACAACGTTTCTGGTTAAACTGATAGACAAAATATGAAGCACTCAGAAAGCATATTGCTTCATTTAATAACCCTCTTGTTAGTCTAGGAAATACCAAGCAATACTTCTAGAGCAAAATAGAGGGAATTGTAACAAAATAGAGGGAATTAAAGCACTATCCACAAATCAAAACGAGCAATAAACATCCACTCAACCCATCACTCGACACTAATCCATATTATTATCCCACAAGTGGTCATAAAATTGCCGTAAAGTCATCCATCAATTTGCGCACATAGAAAAGCACACGGCAATTTTCCGTTATCGGCACCGATTTCGTGCCCACTAATTTTATTCACAGCTTTAGTAGCTATTTTTTGCAAAAGCCCCTCGTATTTTATTTATTGGGTTTGCCACTCCGGGGACTGTGATTAATGTGCTTTTTAACGCAGTTTGTTTAGGCTCATTTTGGTAATTGGTTATTTTAAAATGCTGGTGATACGATCACCCTTCTTTGTGAAAGGAAAGGTATACAGTTACTGCATCACTATACACTGAAAACATTCATTTTGAAGATGTGGGTATGTTTCTCTAATATTTTTATACCTACCTATGATTATGGTGATGATATCCTGATGGCAAAATGAAAACTGGTAATACGATTTATAACAATTCATCGAAGAGTAGAGAATACTTCAAAGACCAGCATTATGAAATATTATGATCATTATAATCAAAATGATAATTAAGTAAGTACTACAATATAAAAAATCCAAAATGATCATCGAGTTATGCCGCTGATTGTACTTTATTAATAAATAAATGATGTTCTTCATCTTTTCGAGTTAATGGCTTCTGGTATATATTTTTTTATAAATGGTGGCCCTTATGCAAATTTTTTTGGGGAAGGCGCAGAATGTCTGCTTCTGCCATAATCTATTACTCGTCATCTCAGTAGTCACCTTCTTTCTATCCATGTCATCTTGTACACTGTCCATCCATCGTTTATTTGGTATTGCCCTTCTCTTACAGCTATACTGTAACTCCAACTTTCTTGACGACATTTTCCTCATAGCATGTCATAACAACCGATATACCACATAACTTTTCAGTCACTGGTACCACTTTCAGACTTCCTCTTTTAAACTCATTTCTTATTCTATCCATTCCCGTAATACCACAAAATACTAATAAAATTATCATAGTCGCATAAATCATGACTGTAGATAAAATGTACTTACCCATAGCAAGAACCACAAGATTCCGAATCCTCCAAAGAAGTAGAACACCAATGCCCAGTCTCTTCCATCGGACAACAATACTCCTGACATGAACGAGCCGAAGATGTTGCCGATCTGAGCTCCTCCGAACACGAGCGCTCCTTGGAACGATCGTTCATGGGGCGGGACCCATCTCGCCAACATTATCATGAGGGCAGGCATCGTGGGACCCTGTCGAAGAAACAAAATGTTTTTTGAAATATGACGTTTACAACGATAAACAATAAATACAACAAAGTGCATTAAATTTTATATCCTACTATCCTACTATAATAACATAAATGTGAAAGTTTGTATGTTTGATACTCAATCACGCAAAAAAGGCTGTACGAATTTGGATGAATTTTGGCACATAGATAGTTTATATGCTGGATTAACACATCGGATACTTTTTTATCCCGGTAGTACGTTTCCGTGGGATAATTTCCGACCTCACCGCTGGCGAAGCCGCGGGCGAAAGCTAGTAGAAGATAAATTGTAAGACATGAATTGACATGGAAAGGAAACAGAAATCCGTGAAAAATAGTGTTTATTATTGTCGTTTTCGGAACGAGAATATAACATCATCATCATCTGCACAGCCTTTTTCCAACTATGTTGGCGTTGGCTTCCAGTCTAACCGGATGCAGCAGAATTCCAGTATTTTACATGGAGCGATTACTTATCTGACCTCCACAACCCAGTTATTAAGAAACACGTTACGATACCCCTTGGTAACTAGTTGTCAGCCTTTTGGGCTTCAGACGACTGTCAAAGATCCACAAATGACAGCCGGGACCAACAGCTTAACGTGCTTTTTGAGGCACGGAGGGTGTTGGTATGTATAGATGGTCAAACATCCACGGACCAATCGCGACCATGTCATATTTTTATTCAATACTAGCGACACCCGTTGCAATGCTACTTTTTTATATAGATCGATTGGGCAGAAACCCTCGCGGGCGTCCTTAGAACACCCTACCCATATTTCATTAAAATCGGTACAGCCCTTTCGGATTCCATAGAGGACAAACAAATGAACGTTGATTGTATAGATGGAAAAAAAAATGCAGATAGATGCTCGCTATTGAACGTAAAAAGCACAACTTGAACCTCGCTGAGTCAAGTGTTAGCTTTTCACAGAACCCACAAAAACGTGTTAAATTCTATCTTCAGTCGGAATTTTCCGTCTAAAAACATATTTTTTTATTTTTTCCTGCTTTCATCTCTTTGTTTAAAAGTCTCTGTTATTCAAAGCCAGCGTGCAGCGCCGTATTAGTTTACCTGCCTTCTAAAGACTTAAGAATACTTCTTTGTACGTAGATACAGCTCGTTACCGCATGCTCTTGTTTCCCCTTTGAAATTCAATTCATTCCATGAAAGACAAAGAAATGAGGGCAGGCAAATGTTTAATTAAAGCTAGAAAAGTCGACCAGTGCTAAACACACATAACTCTGTTCTATTGCAGTGAACTATTATTGCATTCAGTGTTTAAATGGTTTTTTATCTCTTCTCTGCTAGTTCTGAAAGGCATTATTATTATTTGACAAGATGTGAAAGTTTTTAGTTAATAGAATTTCCATAGGAGAGTGTCATGCACATAATTATGGGATAATACCAACTGTTTTCGTGAGGAAACCGGCATGTCTTAGAACCAAAAATTCGAAGGCATGTGACATTTACCAACCCGCACTGGGCCCGCGTGGTGGGTTACAGCCCCACTCCCTCTCACAGAGAGGAGGCCTGTGTCCCAGCAGTGGGAACATTAATAGGCTGAATATGTTATGTTGTGTTACCAATTGTTTTACGAAACTGAGATGTCACTATCCCTGGTTAATCTACGTTAAGGGAGATGTTACTGTATCATAATTATCTAATGGAAATAAGATTAGACATTTATTTAAACAAACCTTTTTTACAGTCCGTTCAATCGATTATGACTTCTATACGGTAGGCATAAGGATGGCATTAAAAGCAAAAAACTGGTTACAATACCATCTGTTTCCTGCAACTGCCATTTTTCATACGGCCAACGCAATAGACGTCAACTCAAAATCGGTTCAACAGACGGTAATAGAGTATAGGATCAAAAAAAAAACATACCAGCTTACAAATGATTCATAATTGTTCAATAAATATGCAAATTACATTGTCATATTTTACTCATAATGGTCATATTGGTCATAGCTATATGTATAATAATATATGATAGTAAGTGTTATACCAGAATACGAATCACGTTGTTGCATAACTTTTTAATTAGTAGAGATTTTTCATTCATATTCTTTGTAGCACCTCTCATGAACTATCCGAATAAAAAAATATTAGGCCTAGGCCTTACGGGGGAGGCGTGAAAATTGATTTGCTGTTACAATGGATAATAGATCCTCCTTAAGACTATCCCTGACGGCTGCACGAAGATAAAAATCTTGCTTTGAAATCGGCGATTCTCTATTACTTGCCAAAATGTAAGCAACAGGCGCTATGTCAACCGTTTGTTCTTTATAACATGACACGTGACGCGATTGGTTACACTGAATTTTGCAGTCATGTAATTGCTAGTACTGTTCCGTCAGTCGCCATTTTGAACTCTATTAGTATTGTAACTAAGACTGCAAAATTCAGTGCTACCAATATCAATCTCGTCACGCGCCAAGTTATAATGAATACACTGTAATTCAGAAGCTAGAACATTATGTAACAGCGACATTTAATTATGTTTGCAATTAAATAAATAATTATTAGTAAGTCTTTGAAACACTCCTTTTATTTAAGTTTTGGGGCACATCGATGCACAAATTGTGACCATGAATTCAGCAAATTTTTCGGCAGATGTTTAAAATAAATGCACTGTTCCACATGTGCTGTTACATTTAGACCGTTTTTTTTTAACGCTTTGTGAGAAAGGACCAGGTTTTTAATAATCAATTGCAATCTAGCCTTTAAAGACTAAAGCTTTGTGCAGACCACCGGAGACGCGACACTGGTTATTGTTATACCGTGAAGTTTTGTATTGTTCGTGTCGCGTCGCGCGACAAGTCGCGCTGGTCTGTAAAAGCCTTTTAAGCAATTTTAATCAAGCTTAACTTTTTACGTGGTTATTATTTTAAAGCTTAGAAATAGTGTTTATTACACTTTACACAAGTCCGTTTCACTTTCTTAGTCTGATAATATGATAATAATAAAAAAACACTTTGTTCATGTGTTATTTGTGTGTCATTGTCACTATTATTTCATTTATTTCTATTTTGTTACACTACACTAAGTCAAAAGGTTTTGTTCGTTTTAGTCTTCGCACTTTGTTTGCATTTTTGTATGAAATAGCAGATTTTTATTAATAATGGATGAAACATTATTTTCAACGTTAATAAATGCAACTTGCCACCGGATACAAGGTTGAATAAAACTCGTCATCCGTGACGCTTTTGAATCGATTTCATTCATGCACCAATGCATTAGAATACTAAGATTTCCTTTAGGTAGGTACTAGTATTATTGTCGAAGTTTCAGTAATGGAACGGCGTTTTGATCGTTAAGGTTGCTTTCTTGTAAGAGTAGACTGCGTCGTTGGCTAAGTGGTAGCAAGTGCATGAGGTCCTGGGTTCGATTACCGGGTCGGGCAAAGTGTTATTGGGTTTTTCAATCTGGAATTTCTCAGTAGCAGCCTCGCCCCCATTATATGGCACTTAAAACATATCTTGTGAAATGTGGGTATAAGCCTCTGCCTAACCTTTCCGGGAATACGGCGTGATGTTCAGGAATACATTCTCAAGATGATGGTGTAGTTTAGAAGAACTAAGTGGTCACATAGTCAGACACTACTATGTTTTTAAATACTATAATGTACATACAGGGTGTCATATCAGGTCTCATGTCTAGGGGTATTCGAAAATACCCCATACGTTCCGCGATTTTTTGTAGATTTCGAGTTATTACTTTTTTGTTTTTTTTTCGAGTTTTCTTGCCGGTGGAGCTTCAAAAATTCATAATTTTTTTTATAGTGAGTATTTTCCAGTTTTTTTTTTGTTTTTTTTTGCGACAGTATCGTCTTGAATGTTACTATTATACATAAAATAATAAACTTGCTAACATTCCTGCAAGTTACTCAAAAAAGTATCGATAGCAGGAATTTAAGTTTTTAGTGGTAATACTTAAATACAACTTCAATTTAAAAATACAAAAATAAGGTCCCATATATTCTAGCTGACTTTAAAAACTATGCAAGTTCCTAAGCTATTTTTTTTATATGACGTGTATTTGCATGAGGAAGCTATATTTTTTTTGTTTATGACGTGTATTTTTGGTCCATCCTGTATACAGTGTGTCCGGACATGGATTAGCGATATTCTAAATACTTAAATATAAACTATTTTAAAGTACAATTACACTCTAGGCTTGTAATAATTATTGGTTGAATTGCATAATTTTTCTTTTTTTTTTCGACTTTCACATTTTTTTTTTCAAAAGTTATGGAATTGTGAACACATTGCTTTGTAATGCAGATGGTAGACAATATTATTGCCTTTCGAATAAGCCTATTTTTATCTCAGTATGACTAAAACTTAAATTTGGGATATATGATATTTTTTGTAAAAAAAAACAAAATGGCTGCCACATAGCGGGGAAGTGTATTGGACCCAAGCCTAGAGTGTAATTGTACTTTAAAATTGTTTATATTTAAGTATTTAGAATATCGCTAGTCCATGTCCGGACACACTGTTTATAAATATCGATCAATATAGTTGAATAAATATACTGAATAACTATTGAAATATAGTTATAGCGGATGTGTTTCGAATTTTAAAATAGGGCCATAGCTAGAGTAGCTATAGGTATTACTTCTTCAGCAATCGACGGCGATCCGGCGATCGGTGATTTTGGGACTGTATCGATCCATTTAGCTTCTTAATAGCGGCTAAATTGCCGATCACCATTGCTAAAAGTAGGTAGTCTGCTTTAAGAGGTATGTAGTTTTTTTTTTTTTTTTTTTAATGAACAGCGGATCCCAAGGTTAAGGGTAAGATACATAATTATTTAACCTTATTTAATTCCAGTGCCGGAAAATTTAACTATTAAGTAGAATTTTCCGGCACCGGAATTAGAGATAAAAAATAAATATTAAGTATTACTTAATATTTACTTTTAACCCTACTATTAATAATATATAGGTAGAGACCAAAAGACCAAAAGAAATAATAGCTAGAATTATTTATAAAAAATATTTTTCACTTGTCAACAGACACAGAGACAAAAGGCCTATCTGTCAATGATAATGATGATGATGATGAAAAGAAACAGATGTATTATGAACTCTAAGATCAAATTGGTATAAATAATAATAGTTATTATAAATAATTGTGACGGCGGAGAACTTGTAGTTATTTTAGAGCACAAAGTGAGGAAAAGAACTAAAATAAAATATAATAACTACCTATTAACTTATGAATTCACAAACGCATTTTTCATTGATAATGACGTAACACCGCGTGAGTCAAATTAGAAATTCTTTTTACCTATTTGTTACATTTTGCACTATGAAACTCGTTGTTTTGCCACTAGGCAGCCTAGTGACTAAACGAATTTATATATATTTTTTAAATATATTTTTTAAGATTGATTCCAGTAACTTAATTGAGCGCCAGTTGCTTATTTATTTTCAAAAAAACTTAGATACAATAATATTATTTTATGTTCGTACCCAAATTAGACCCAACTTACCCAGAAGCACTATAAGTTGTTACAGTTATTTAGGTATAACACGGATTCCCGGGCCCCCACTATTTGTACTAGAAGGAACAGCGTGGTTTTAGGTTATAACCTTCCATTCTTCGCAGACTTATGGTATTTTTCACGGAAAAAAAAGATATGACACAGAAGAAACTTGCAGATTTTATAAAATTACGCATAACTCAAGACAAGTCCTGACAACATTGTTCCGGACAAATATTAATATTAAAAGCTTAATTACAGTGAAAAATACCGTTGGTTAAGTAGGTCAAGGAGCTTTTTAACAGTTGGAAATAAATTGGTTTTGTGTTTCTTCTTGAATAATTAATTAGCATATTATGTTCGCACGCCATTCCTCCGTTGAACTGATAAGTTGTAGCTCAGCATAATAAAAAAGATAATGAACCTGACCCATTTTTGTAATAGGAGGAAAAAAACAGGAATAAATATTATGTCCATGAATGTAAATAGAATTGCCAGTTAAACTAATTTATTTGCAGTCTTGAATGACACGATTTGATCTGACGCATAAATTGTCTAATACCTACTACGTACACAGGTACAAACGCAGCAACCTCAATCGCCAGCGACTCGCTGGTGAGTGGCGACTACAGTTGTTGCAACAACTGATGTAGTCGCCACAAGTACCTGGTTACTTAACAAAATAGAAAATGGTCAACAAATCTGCAGCAAAATATAAAAGATAAATAAAATAATAAATGTAAACCTATTCAAAAATAAATACGATCAACAAATTGTTTCCTATCAGCATTAAGATCATAATTATCGGCTTATGACTCACCTCTCCCATTCCTTGCAGGATTCTCAATATAAACAGCCATGTTGCCCCACCAGCTCTTATGACGACTGGCGTAAGGAAGGTGAATACTGCCGTACTTAGCAGTCCAACACCAAGGGTCCATTTTCCTCCAAATTTCTCAGCTAAGTACCCTCCTGGTACTTGAGTGGCTGCATATCCGTAGTAGAAACCGCTTAGAATTAATCCTTGTGTTTTTTCGTCCCAATCGAAGATTGCGTACTGGAAAAAAGCATACATTGTAGTACAGACTACTGAAAAACAACAGCAAAGTTTTATGTGTGGAGAATCATGAAATTGGGTTATTATCTGTGAGTTGCAGCAAGTTACAGTTGAAAAATATTAAATCAATTTCCAACATTTAATTTTAGACTCGTACGGAAATTTTGCTACTACCAAAATAAAATTATAATTGTTATCGAGCTGCATCAGTCTTACGGACAGTTGAGCATTTATTGTCTACTGCGTTATAGTTTTTTTTTTTTACGAATTGTTTGTGAATTTCTTAGCGAAATAATAGGTTGTATCTTACATAGCCTATAACCTTCTTCAAGAATTGGGCTATCCATTGCAAAAATAAATTTTCAAATTCATCTGATAGTTCCGAAGATTACTCCCTACATACAAACTTACTAACAAACAAACAAATACCTCTTTACAATATTATAATGATATATTTTTTATTATTATGTCTCTTGACATTGCTTGGCACCCTGGGGTCCCGGACCATTGGAAGGCGTACGAGGGGCCGAAGCCAGCTCGCAGAGGCCCGTTAGATGTGTTAAATGAATCGAGGCACCAACCGACGATTATCCCTGTACGCACTATGCTAGTGCACCCAAGGACAACCCCCAGTTGGTGCAGACCTATTGCAGGATATGGAAACAAATATATTGGACTATGGTTTGACTTATTATTATTATTATAGGTAGTATTGATAATAATATAATATTATAAATGTGGAAGTTTGTATGTTTGTCACTTATTCACGCAAAAACGGTAAATTTGACACACTATATGAGACTTTTTATCCCGGTAGTACATTCCTGTGGGATAATTTCCGACGTCAACTCAGTGATAGTCCCGGGCAAAACCTAGTGTAGGTAATCTATTTTTAATACCTGCCTTAAAGTACATAGTAAACTGTTCCGCCATTTTAGCATAATTTAAGGTCGTTATGTCGGTATCGTTAGAGTTAAGTACTCGAGGTGATTATTAATTACAGGATGACATGTAAATAATCATTATTTATTATACTGTAAGAGTATATCAATGTCTGTAAGGGATCCCACGTACTGCCAACACGTCTTTGATACGTATTATAATTATTCTGTATGACTGTGTTGTATATATAGATACTTAGGTACGCGGGTTTCTTACTAATTAACCCTAGGTTTATTTGTGGCTGTTCTTAGAAGCCTGCATGCATATGCATGTAAAAGGGAATTATGTGTATGCGATTCGCATGACAGGATGAGCTCATGTCTAAGTAATAACCGCACGGGTCGATCCATTAGGTTAAGTTACGCTTGCCGGGGTTGGTCAGTGGATGACTATCTTTACATACCGAGAGTTCTCCGTGCCTCGGAAAGCACGTTAAGCTGTTGGTCCCGGCTGTCATTCGTGGATCTTTGACAGTTGTTACGAGACGTCAGAAGCCCGAAACTCCTACACCAGTCTTACCAAGGGGTATCGTATTATTCAGTTACTGGGTTGTGGAGGTCAGATAGGCACTCGCTCCATGTAAAATACTGGTATTCAGCTGCATCTGCTTAGCTTGGAAGCCGACCCCAACATAGTTGGGAAAAGGCTAGGCAGATTGATTGATTGATTCGCATGATAGGTCTATTATTTTCAACTTGATACCTTCCTGAGAAAAAGGGTCTTGACTTATAGACAGAAGGACGGACGGCCAACGAAGTGATCGCAAGAGGATTCCGTTTTTTGTTTTTGAGGTACGGAACCCCCTGAATCAAAAACTAAATAAAAAATAAAAAACAGTCACTAAACTTATAGTTACAAACTTACAACCCTCAAAACCAACGAAACCTATCAACCCAAATCAAATCTAGAATATTTCGTAGTATCATAATAGTAGCGTTGGAAGGCCTCCGACAAGATGGACCGATGATCTAGTAAAGGCCAGGCGCAGGAATTCGCTGGATGCGGGAAGCACAGAATCGGTCGAAGTGGCAGTGCTTGGGGGAGGCCTATGTCCAGCAGTGGACGTCTTTCGGATGATATGATGATGATGATCATAATAGTCCCCTAGTTATAACCCTCTCACAGAGAGGAGGCCTGTGTCCCAGCAGTGGGAACATTAATAGGCTGATTATGTATGTATATACGTATCTTAATAGTATTTCATAGTTTCATAGTAGGTAAACTATATCATACGAACTGAAACACCCACAAAAGATACTGGTCATCAAATATGTGCAAGCCTAACGAACATAGACGTTCCGTGCCAAAAAGTTAAATGCTTTTAAAATGCAAATTCGCAATATAAATCTTTGCACTCACTAAAGGACATTCGAATGGGGACAGAGAGCATATGATATCATCGTGTCTGTTTATATTTGAATTAAATCACAATGTATGAATGTATTTTGTCCCTACATTGGTTTCCATTCATCTGCGATAAAAGTATGGATAAATTCTACTATAAAACACATGTCCGAAATTGAGTTTGTTTGCTTGTTTATTTGTTTGTTACGCTTTTACGCTAAAACGCTGAACGGATTTGGATAAAATTTGGCACTGAGTAGACTATGACCTGGGTTATGAAATAGGATACCGTTTATCCCGGTAGTATGTTTCCGTGGGATAATTTCTGAGATAATCATCCGTCACAATAACATAAAATTATAAATTATTCTGTCTGTGTGGTATGCGTATATTTTATGTTTTAACAATTATAATATTTATTTATATTTTGTTTGTTTTAGTCCCGTACTAACCCAACAAGATCTACATTGTGTTCAACTGTATCAATCAAAGAATACTATAGTAGAAGAATTTTATTTCAGTCTTCATTTATATTTTTTTTTTTTTTGCTCACTTGTTTTTCTAAAGCACTTTAGACATTGGCAGAATAGTCGACATCGGCTTTGCTTGCCATATAATAAAAATAGAATAGAATAACCGGTGTCGCGTCACACGACGATACAGGCGCTGGTCTGCACAAAGCTTTACTGCAGGGCCTTATCTCATACTTAGCAGGCACTAGCATTGATCACCACGCTTGTTCAGGAAGGGTTGGTGATTTCAGATTTATGTTACCTATTAGTCCAGGACACGTATTTTTTCATATTAATAAAAAATGGTTTAGATAAATAAATGCATTAGAGTTGGGGAGTGGGGGCTCGCTACGTCACAAGTCAGTATAAAATCTACCGGGGAGTAACGTCATGCCAAATTTTAACGTATTGCCTACTCAATGTATTCCTGTCATCTTTCGATTACGTAAAAGAACAAAAAATACGTGTCCATATTTTTTTATAATCTACATGGCAGACAATTTTTTTTTGTCAGCCTAGCAAAGGATTAGAACTATCATTCAAAACTCGGATTGTGACTGAAACTATTTTACAATTACACAATCAGGTTGCTGGTTTCCTCACGATGTGTTTCTTCAACGATGCCAGAAATGTCCAAGATAAAAACAACATACAAACTCACAATACCTTTTAAGCATACTCATGATAACTGAGACATGACACAAGGCAGTATATTATCTTTAATTGTTATTCATGGATATTTTTATGGTCTAGTTAGTTGCAAATACCTAACTATTGTGAGCATTATGAACATAGAAAGCGTACCCAAAGACCATAATATTCTATATAGACACAATCAATATGACTAGCCTTTTCCCAACTATGTTGGGGTCGGCTTCTAGCTTAACCGGATGCAGCTGAATACCAGTATTTTATATCGGCGACTGCCTATCTGACCTCCACAACCCAGTTACTGGGGAACACGATACCCCTTGGTATTATAAGATTGGTGGTCAGACATTTGAGCTTCTGACTACCCGTAACGACTGTCAAAGATCTACGAATGACAGCCGGGACCAAGCAGGGGTCTCGAAATATAAAGGACGGTCACCCATCCACGAATCGACCGTGGCAAGCGCAGTAAACCTGCGATAGACCCGTGCGGCTGTTATCATTTAGCCACAAGGCCCTCCTCATTTTAAACAGACACAATCATTTTTAATTCCTAGAAAAGGAAGTGGTAGCAAAGATCAAATGATCAGTATCCATTAGTATACAGTGTCCAGTGGCCACCATTAACTCATAATTAACAACAATTAAATAAACAACCTCCATTATTGCGCAAACAACAGCTGAAAATGACAACGAAGATTGACATATTTATTGACCCTTCAGGAGTTCCCATGGGACCTAGTTATGGAGCTCATGAGAATAATTAACATATAAGCAGTCGTACAAAGGATAGTGTCTCAAATTTTACATGTACAGGTTGGCCAATTAGAAAGTACTCGTATAGTAACACCTTTAAATTAAGATAATTTTTATTACAAATGAAAATTAGCGGATATATTTCAAAAATTATAAATTATTTTTCAGGCCTGGCAATTTTATACGGTGAATAAGATCTGCCCAATCTGCTCCTGTTTTATTCTTAAAAATGCGATCGCTTTTTATAGTTTCCTAGCAAATTCCATAATTTTCGCCTAACAAAGTCAAAAATATTCTGCTTTACGCATTCAAGCTTGTCCACGACACGTTCCTTTAGATAACCCCACAGTAAAATAGTCAGGACGTGTCTCAAAATCCTCAGTGATCAAAATGGTATTCGTTACTCTTAATGATTGCGGTGGTCATGGAATTTGCCGCATTTTAACTAATACCAAACAACTGCAAGTTTTGGCGTCAAAACAGAATGGGGGCTAAAAAAGTTGTATACTTTTTAATTTGCCACCCTGTACATCGCTTTCTTCCTCGAACTTTTTTTCTTTACATCATGTTTAGCACAATTTCTTTTTTCTTTCTTTTTATGAAAATATATATTTTGAGTTAGAAATAGTCTCATGATTTTATTCTCCTTTTGCTTTATTTTAGAATTTATAGGTATGTCTTTTGGTTGGTTGCCTGAACTACAAACAAAGTTACGTCACTGTTGGATATTTGTGTTTAATCCTACCGACACATATCCGGAAAAATGTATGAAAACAATACATTATTATTTACTACATAATATTGTTGTAGTTTAAACGAGGGAAGTGTAGTGCCTCCTCAAGAAAATTTAAAACTTTGACTATGGAACAACTCTGAAATACATTAAAAGCTGTTCCATACAAAAGTGTAATTCTAAAACGATCAAAGTGTATGGAATAGCTGATTTGCTTTTCCATATTTCAGTGTTGGTCCCATATTAAAAGTTGTTTATTTACATGAGTACAATACTGCCTGTCCGTCGTCTAACCTAGTACATATATAATATTGTGTTTAAAAAAAATCGTTAACTCAGTAAAATTTACCTCCCTGAACAAAGTATCCTAGTGCAGCTACTAAGTGTGGAGGTAAAGTATTTTAACGACACATTATTAACGACAACCTGCTCGCTCGTTGACTTTAGTTAGAACCTGATTTGTTCTAGTGGTACATACTTTAGTATAAAGGTAGAGGAACATTTCTCGTAGGCCTTGGTTTTGTTCAAAATCCTTTAAAATGTAAAGGTTTTTGTATAGGAGATTCTTTTACAAGTCAGACCAGACATATTCTAAACTAGATCCTAGAGAATATCGCTAAAGCGACCATGAGTTTTTTTTTTAAGAATATAAAAAAATTATAAAATAAAATAAACTTCGAAATTGATCTCCCGGTTCCCAGCGTTTTTCTCTATGATTTGTAATTTAGAACTCACACAAACTGGCTAGAAAAAAAACATCCTGTATTATTTTCCGATACCAAGCCAACGAAAACTCACAAAGAGATTATAGCCCAACGATCCAAACCCAAACTGAAAGTGATTAGCCAGTGATTAAAACTTTATAGCAATTTATAAATTGACGTCATATAACACTATCCTGAAACTTATTTGAAGCGTAAAAGGTAATATAAGGGCGATGTTTTAGTTATGAGGAGAGGAAAATTGTGGGGTTACGGCTTTTCCTTATTGAACTGCCTAACAGAGGATGCAAGCAACACTCAGTAATGTCAAGCTGAGAAGGTAAATAGTAAAATAAAATGTATTTAACATATCAAACAACGTCATCTGAAGAAAATACATACAAAATTCCCAGCAAACATAATGCTGCAAATTTGTTATGTATTTATTAAGTACATTTTGAACAGTACGAATCAAAAAGTACATGTTAACTAGAAATATTAAATTCTTTCTTTTTCGTGTGGTTAGTTTTTATCGCTTCTGTTACAGCCATTTTGTTACAGTGATATCTTGCGTGATCGGTAATATGTCGAACTGTCGGTGTATTCTGTAAAAATCTCACCGTAAAAACTAAGGTGAAGTTATCTCACGGCCTACCCAAATGTCCTTTCTTTGATATTGTTGGTCGAATTGAGCTCCTTACGTTCAGAGTTGAACTCCACGATTACTGATAAATGCTTGCACTGACTGGAGAGGTCCACTCAAATCTGTGACAATCTTTCCTCAAAAGACCATTTCAGACACTAATCTACATGGTCCACATAAGGCCTGACCAAGATTATGTCTGGACTTTAAAAGAGACCTCTGAGTTTGTTTCGGCCCTTCTACTCAAAGTAGTCTGATAGGAAACGCCGAACTCACCTAGCTAATTAAAAAAAAAAAAAATTAAGCTGACGTGTAAAAGTGATTCCAATATCCTATTTACAGAATAAACAATTTCATTTAATTTCTTGATGTCAGCTGTCATTCTACCTCATGCTGAACATTGACACTTTTGCTCACTTCAAACTTCACAGTGAGGTTTTTACTGAATAAATCAGCTGGTCATCGCCGTGTGAACTGGACCATATACTGATACTCACAGGTTTATCGGCAACAATAGTAGTGACGTTGTTAATAAAATCGTCGCTTGGGCAGGCATCTGGGTCGACGTAATCTGAGCCGCCTCCTTTAGTGCGGTTGACCATCTGTGTGATAGCAAGGTTCAGGCAGACCCGCATCGTGTACGCGTTGCACACCCCTAGCAGGCCCATCACGCCGAGAATGTACCGTTGGGGGATCACGCAACCTGGACAAAACAAAAGAAAATTATTCTATTAACATAACATCAAGATTCAAGATCAAGATTTATTATGATAAAAAAGTCATCAAAATTGGGCATATCCCTTTGAACGTTAACAAAAAATTCGTGTTATCTGAAGTGTGTGAGGTTTTCTGCTTTAATTTGTAATAACAAATTAATAAATAAATATAGTATTATCTCATACTATGTGTTTTATTTTATTAAGTAATGAATTGTTTTGATTTTATGTATTTTACTTTCTCTCTACTCTTACACACGGTGTCTACATCTCTTTGTATCCCCTGTCCTATCGCAGGTATGCTGGAAGAGATTTCTTTAGAAATAAGCATCACCTTTGTACGTATTTTTCTGTTCTTTTCTTCTTGTCTGTTTTTAAATGTGTGTACATAAATGGTTAAATAAATAAATAGTATAAAGTTAAAACTAAAGCAAACCAATCCGTCTTTCTAAAATAAATAATAATAAAGATCAGACAAGAAATGAGTAAGAACTGACTTGAAACAAACAAGGATGAAATCTGAATGAGTGACTGGAAATTTCCGTTTTACCTCATTTTAAGGATCGAACACTCAAATCAGCCTAAAATACTGAGGAAACTAATAAGGAAAATCATAATTATTTAAACTGTTTCTCACTGTGTGTAATTAATTGTGGTGTATGATGGATTACCGCCCACTACCTCTCGAAGAGAGGAGGCCTGTGCCCCAACAGTGGGAACATTATAGGCTGACTCGTAATGTCTATTCATTACAACTTTTCAACAATATCCCTTTATGATGCAATGTATTACATTGTCTGCCTTTTATGTAGAGTGTAACTTTTGATCTGAGACTTCCGCCATTTGGTGAGATTATTACATTTTCATGGCAGCTCAAGATGCGTTAGTTATAAAGGAAAAGTTTTCTGCATGAAGTTTGGTTATTACGATGTTGAAATAATTTAATATTCAGTGCTGCCAACGTAATATTGTAAAAGTTTGCTTTGCATTTTAAACTTTTGGTCAGACTTGTGATTAATAATTAGAATTACTTTAAAAATCTTGAAGGTCTATGATTCATACCAGAACGTTAAGGTATAACGATCTTATTAATTAAGTAGACATGAAAAAATATATATACACAGACGAATTTAGAACCTCCTTGTTTTTTAAAGTCGGTTATAATACAAATACGAATACGAGTTTACAAATTATTCTTGATGCCACTGAAATAATTTTCTACCGTGATCATTTTAAAATCAGAAAAAAGTTACATGGAATTGAAAATCTCCTTCTTTTTTTAAAGTCTGCAAAAAATAAACGCAACTAGCTCTCGTTCTCAATTTCCCGCGCGTGATTCTACTTGATGAAGGGAAATGGGTTAATCTGGTGCTTACTGATCGATTCACTTAGCGAAGTGACTGTACGCTGGCAATGTCACCCGATACAGCGATAGGATATCTACCTACTCTAGTTTCTGATATCTTGTCACAAAGTAAATATACGTTAAGCTATTTAATATTGTGCTAAAGATATTTAGTGAGTCTCTTGATAAAATGCACTACCGGAATTAGTGAAAATAACCGCAATATCAACAAATCAAGATAGTGGAAACTTTTCATATTTGACACTTTCAAGGTGGACGAACATCGACGTATTGCAATTGGAATAGGAAGAGCTTATTTTACCTTTTAACATTTATTTGATTATATATTACCCGACAAATATCGTATGAACCTGTGATTGTTCATAAGAAAAATACAATCAAAACGACGGTAAATATAATCATAAAAACCATTGAGCTAGGCGATTGTTGAAAAAAATAATAACTAAAAAGTGTTTATTCGCAGATTTTTTTTTTATTGATGTTACCTCTGCCTAACTACACAGCAGTTTGTTGTCAGACGTGGCTCCTTTTTTAGTACATGTAAACATAGGATAACACTTTTTCTGTAGGTACGCTAAACTATTCATGACACAATCATACAAGTTTTTGGACGGGTTAATGCAAGTTGAATACATACTTACAAAATAATAAAAACTAGTTTCGTAGGTAACAATAGGTAGGTACTGATAAATGTTTGGATATACGTGGGGGACTCAACCCACGAAAAAATATTATTTGTACTGGATCACGGTCAACAACCACACAGTTCTTTGACAAAATATTAGGTACTCTTTCAAGGTTAAGTTATATTGACTTAACAACACCATTATCCATATAAGGTATCTATGTTACAAAATTTAAGTTAGATTTATAAGAACATAATCGAGGACGGCGACTCAAATCAGCGTCTAGTTTCACAACATTTGGGTATGTCCGCCCACTTTCGGACTAAAGCCCTTTACTTTCAACAGAGAATCGACTCTATAACCATAAGTTCAATGCTCTGCAGTGGTATCAAATGCTAATTGCAAAACAGTATGTGTTTACGATACCCAATACTTGCAAAAGTTGAGAAGTGCGGGGGAACTTTTTCGACAGTTTAGCCAAATCAGCCTTAAAACGATCCCACTGTTGGGACACAGGTCTCCTCTCAGTGAGAAGAAGCGGGCAGTGGGTAAATGCATCAAACCCGAACTGAATTATGGAATCCATTGCGTGGACAGTGAGGATTGGTTTGAAAAAATCACCGGTTCCAAACATTTTTCATGATTTTATTTTCGCCATTACATGTGGTTAGAGCTGTTCAATTAGTAGGAACTTCCCCATTTTGGGTAAAGAATAAACAAACTCTAATTTCGTGAGCAGTGGTTTCCCCGTGGTTAAGGCCGCGACTTACGAGTTGTAGATCGAACCCAGACAGGCACTTTACTTTGTGTAAATTATTTCATCACCACTGCTCTCAAAACGGTGAAGGAAAACATCGTGAGGAAACCGGCATATTCTAAAACCAAAAATTAGAAGACGTGTGATATCTAACAATCCGCACTGGGCCCGAATGGTAGATTACGGCCCACCCCCTCTGGAGGCCTGTCTCCCAGCAGTGGGAATATTATAGGCTGATTATGTACATATTTATGTATGTATGTAATTTCGTATACGCAGGTAGAAAGGTAATACCAACATGTTTATTATTCCGAACTACATCAGTAGGTATTATAGCTGCCTTTGATATAAAATTCAATGATAACATACAACCAAAAAGTTCTTCAGGCGCGAAATTACACGTTTATTCCATCAAAAGGTATCTCAATCGAGATCAAATGACTAGATCCTGATCGAGGTACAAAATCATTTATTTGTATTTTGTAATCGCTTACTGGGTCGCGTGTATTGCGGGTTATCTTGGCTTCAACAGTGGGGACTAAGTTAACATCAATCTCTCTATCTATGAAAACAGACGTTACTGAAATTGAAATATAATTTTAATTTAACATATTATTTTTAACCACTTCAAAAAGGAAGAGGTTCTCAATCTGAATGTATGTGGTTTTTTTTGTAAATTTGTTAAGCGATTACTCCAAAATTTTGAATTGATTTTGATGATTTTTTTTTTTTTGTTTGGTAGGCCATATTAGGTATACTTCAGAGATGGTATAACTTTGCTTCGGTAGTTTTTGAGTTAGCTTCAATAATACGTATTTTTCTAACTTAGGGCCTCTTTCACCACCTGCGATTAAGTTCCTAATAACTTACTTGGCAGATAATTTCATACAAATTCTATTTCTTTTTTGAATTTATTCGGTAAGTAGTGGCTATTCGAACATCGTGAAATAGGCCCTGAGTCTATGTCGATGATTGATAAGTTCCTGTCACTGTTATTTGTGGTATTCGAATTTATGTGGGATAGGTACCGTGTTTTTTTGGAAGTCGGTGGTTTTATTTTTGAAAAAAGTTTTTATTGTATTATAAAACATCACGATTTTATTTCCCGAATGACAGTTACAATAGATACTTTTGAAATAGTTAGTAGTATGTTGTAACTTGAACCTTTCAAAAAATTTGAACAAATTTGAATTAACAAATGGCGAACTATTTGAAATTAAACGAGCAAACTGCAACTGATAATTTCCAAACGGAAAATCTCGATAAAAATTTCTACAACAAGGGGATCAAATTCTGATCCCCAGTCCACTGGTCACACTCAGCAATTGCAGTTGCAACTACTAGTCTATTGAATAAATCTGTTTGTTTATTTTTCGGAATTACTTTTGACATAATTATACCTAATCATCGACCTCAACGTATATAACTACGGACAAAACGACACTGGAACCTTCAGCTATTGAAAATACGTTTCTGTGATGAAAACGATATATTTATCTGTTAACTAGCTTAGTTGCTCTGTCACAAATTTCCGAGAAACTTTTCAAATTTTTCTTTCCGTAAGAAGCTGATCGGACTATTAGGAACATGTGAAACAAAAATTTGCCAATTCAGTTCAGCCGTCCTGAAGTGATGCGCTTTAGCGCTTCCCAACGAAGAGCATTTGATTTTTACTATATAGACTAGAATAGAATAGAATAGAATAGAATAGAATAGATTTTTATTTCATTAGTTAAATTACATATCACTTATAAAATATAATTTTACAAGAGCATTGGGCGTACTTTATTTTGGAGCACTTTGTCCGGGGAGGGATCTTTTGCAACCTATTGTTGAATTCTTTTCTCACACGATTGGATTGTATAAAACAAGTGTGAGAAATTTTGGATTTAGGATCCCATCAGGTCTAGACCTGAGATTACTTATAATCTAGGAGTGACTTTACGAGTCAAAGCCTATGCTGACGGGGGGGGGGCCGTTCTCTTGTGGAGCGGTTTGCCTCTCTCCGATTTGTTTATTACTATATAGACTAGCTGACCCGATATACGTTTTCAGTCATACAAAATTCCCATAGAAAATGCACTTTCGGTTTTCCCGAATTTTCAAATTTTCCCTGCAAGTTTTCAAATTTTTCTTTCTGTTAGAACCCGATTTCGACTATCGCGAACATTTTACAACAAAGAATAGCCAAATCGTTCCAGCCGATCTCAAGCTACCGACTTACCTACGAACATAATTTCAATTTTAGGGTTCCGTACCCGAAGAAGCACTCCCTGGGTGCCAAACGGAACCCTATTACTAAACCTCCGCTGTCCGTCTGTCTGTCAGCTTGCGTCTGGCTGTATCTCATGAGTTTGACAGTTGAAATTTTCACAGATTGTGTATTTCTATTGGCACTTGGCAAACAAATATTAAAAATAAAATAAAATTTAAGTGGTCCCCCATACAAGACAAGTGTTTTTTCGGCCTTATTTGTTCGATCTTAATACGGTAAGGAAACCTTCGTGACCAACACACACTTTGACGGATTTTATTTTATAGATTTTACTACAAAAGTTGTCAGGCGCCTTCAGTGTTGATTAATGTAGGAAAAACTCAACAACAATAACAACAACATAACTATACTCCATTTGGAATAAGATTCGACATTTAAACAAACCTTTTTTACAGTCCGTTCAACCGATTCTGACTTCTATGCCGTAGGCATAAGGATGGCATTAAAAGCAAAAAGTGGTTACAATACCAACTGTTTACTGCAGCTGCCATTTATCATGCCACCAACGCAATAGAAGTAAAAAAAACAACGGGTTGCACTCCGGGAGTGCCGGCAGAAGTGAAAACTTGAACATTAACGTTGTGCATTTTTTAATATTTTAGAATGGTTAGGGAATTATTTCGCACGAATTGCTTTATTTATCAGTATAAAAGTACTATCATTTATGTGGTTAAATACAATATTCATTAGTAGTAGTAGTATATTTATTTATTTTCAAAATATCGTCTAACTAAACAACAAACAAATAAACAATTTATTAAACACTTTTCATGAAGTATGTTTTGACAGCTTTTTTAACCCATCATTATGGCTAAAATTTCTTACCTCGCAATCTTTACGTAATGTCAAAGACTATTTATTTTGATATTTACTGATCAATTTTTACTTTGTCGGTTGCTAGGCAACGGAAAAGTGTCGCAGTCCCTCCGTCTCACGGATTTTCGACCAGGTCACGTGTCCTGACGCGAGTGTCCTGACGCGAGTTTAACATTGTTAACGCATCCCAAAAAATGTGCAACGTCGCTAAAGTAGTATTCACTTAAAAAAAAAAGTGGGTGTGCTATAGCTTCGAGGATTACAAGCTTCATATTATGTGTTGTGATCTATATAATAGGGATAGCTGCAGTGGATGGTGTAACTGATTAAAAGTTTCAGATTTGTCCATACTGAAATCCGGATCTATCTCAAAGGATTAGGTGCTGTACCTACTTAAGACGGTTAACTTTCATAGTTTCTATCTCGTCATAAATAGTAGTAAAGATTAGTTTAATAGTCCACAATTCTCTCGATAGAACTTCGACGTAATTATAAACAAGGTATTAAGTACTGCAATGAATAAAGAAACTGGCAGTAATGTAGAAAGGAACAAGTCACCTAGTTATTAATGAGAACATGATTGGTAAAGAAAACAAGACCTGGCGAGAAGCCACGTTATATCGCTTAAGCCTGTCTATAAAACAAACATCTTCCATTTTCTGTAGTTCCTTCAAACCTTCTAATAAGTTTATGAAACTAATCCATACTAATAATAATAGTCATGCGAAAGTAACTTGCCGGTTTACCATTCATGCATCAACGGCTGAACATTTGGGGTTAGAAGATTTTTGTATGGAGGGTGGCCCTAACATGATGCCGCCATTTTGTTTTTTTTTCAGAATCGCGGTGAAACTCGAAAGTTCTATTTTTAGATAGAAGACACTTATACAAACAAAAAATGTCATATGACATAATATCCTAAAGCGTCAGGTTTCGGAGTTATTCACCGAAATATATGTCGAAAACTGATCCCTGAAACAAGGATTTTTTTGTTTTTTTTCCCTTCAGGTAAGTATATTGAATTATGAAAACATAATTGCATCATGTTTAGGTAATATTTTTGTTAAGAGCGAAAGAGACAAAAATGTATGTATACCCTCCGCCGAATGAGGACGTGTGTTATATGGTATATGTCTTATATGGTGCATGGCATGGGCGCGACACCCAAGAAAATTCTATTCAGCATCCCGCTGCCTTCTTGGATGATATTATTTATACCGAATATGATTAAAAAATCTTATGTTTTATCCACTAGGTGTAGTCAATTAATTAATGTGTAAATAACTTAATCAACATGAAGTAACTACAACATAAATAAATAAATTCGTTATAATAATTGTTATTTTTATCTCAGAAACGTGACGCTTTATGATGTTATGTTATATGAAGTTTTATGTTTGTATAAGTGTCCCCTAACCAAATATATGATATTTATTGTGCACCTCGATTTTGAAAAAAAAACAAAATGGTGGCTGATTTTAGGGCCAAAATCTCAAACCCCTTTGGCACCCTGATACACCTTAGTTAAAATATACGGCACTTATCTTGGTAGTACGTTCCCGTGGGATAATTTCAGACCACAACGTGAGCGAAGCTGCGGGAAAATCTAAAATCGGATAATTTCTGTTAACCATAATTTTATTGCAAAGTCTGAATTCGTAACTATATCTTTTAAATAATTTAAAAATGTGAAATGTTTTTTTTGTAAATAATATTTACCATTTGTTTATTAATTTAATTGCATCACATGCTTTAAATATTAAATTAACTGTACATGTTAAACATAAAGTCTGAATTCGTATCTATATCTTTTAAATAAATTAAAATGAGAAGTGAATTTTTTTAGAAATAATATTTACCATTTGTATAATAATTTAATTGCATATATACCGAGCATCACAAACTTCATGATAAACATACTTATCTGCACGGTGTTTTCACCTGATTCACTACTGTTAGATAATGTTATTTCATCAGCCTTATCAGTGTTCTATTTTGGTAGTGATTATTTACTGAACTCTATTTTTATTAGTGTTGCTATGGTTTTATGACAGCCAAAAGCCACGAATCATCATATTTTCTTCTTTACATAGTACCTAACAAAGTCGTTTTTCGTTTCTGTATGACCGCTTAGATCTTCTAAACTACGTCATAAACGATGTAGTTTTCTATCATTCAGAAAGGTTTATGTGTATAATCCTATACTTTTAAATGATCAATATCAGATCATATGTTTATGCCTACTTTCTACATAATATAACCAATATTGTTATGGAACTCAGTTGTCTTTCGCTCCTGGGGTGGGCGCTAATAACTGCGACACAGTTACTAAACTAACGCAGTATAAGGCTGCCTGTCCACTGGAGCGGAGAGGAGAAAAGAGGAGCGGAAATGTGTCAATATTAACCGATAGAATCTTGACTCCGCCTCTGAGTTTAGATTTGATTGGTTAATAATGGCACATCTCCGTTCCTCTCCTCTCCTCTCCACTCCAGTGGACAGGCATTCTTAACGTACATAAAAATTGTCACATGTTTTTGTTCTAATAAAATTTTTGCATTTGTATACATATTTGTAATCACGTTCTCGAAAACGGCTGTAACAATTTCGATGAAAGCTGCAAAATAATTGGGCAAAAAATCGATCTAGCTAGGTCTCATAATTATCTGGAAAAAATCGTTCTCTTCTTCACCTGAGCAGAACTCGGTCGCCCAGATACTTTATAGGTACTTAAAGATCAAAATCTCAATGTTGACATGTTGCCACACCAATAAATTCCACCCGTGTGAAAGATGGGCTGAGCGCTAGTTATTATTATAATCAATCACTGCTACCCTAACGATCGCCAATTTGCTCTACACTATTATCATCTATCTGATAAATGATAACAATGTACCATCACATGTATTTCGAGAAGGGGTAACTAGCACCCTAAGTCCTAACTGCATAAAACACTTTCTATCACAATCTGAATATTTTTCAGGAAATCGATATTTCATAATGTTTGAAAAATTCGTTCGACAACGTAAAATTATAATCAAGCTGCCTAGCCTTTTCCTATGTTGGTGTCAGGTTTCAGGCTAATCGGATGCAGCTGAATACCAGTACTTTACATGAAGCGACTGCCTATCTGCCCTCTACAACCCAGTAACTGGGTAATACACTACCCCTTGGTAAAACTGGTTGTCAGACTTTCGGGCTTCTGGCTACCCGTAACGTCTGTCAAAGATCCACGAATAAAGCTTTGTGCATGTTATACAGTGAAGTTTTCTTAGTAATTGTATTGTTCGTGCTGCGTCGCGCGACAAGTCGCGCTGGTCTGCAAAAGCCTTAACAGCCGGTTCCAAAGACCCGTGCGGCTGTTATTACTTAGCCACGAGCTCTACAACGTAAATAACGCAATGAATATAATTAAATTGTAAAAATGAATGGCGTTGGGATCGTGAGTGCATTACAGTTGTGTAGTACACCCCATATTTGCATTAACCGAGTTCAATTCTAAACTTTGTGTTGCTATTGCGAAGTTCCTTTGTGGAAAAACTTAGTAACCTAAATGCTTATTGACCCGGTATTGGACCTCTACATTCAACAGTCGTGCTTGTGACTATTTTCTTAACGAGACCAGCCGATCAATTCTGTAAAACCTCATCGTGATTTAGGTGAAGTTAGCTTGAAGTGAGCAGGTAATACTCGTAGTGTCAACAAAATTCCAAATTCAAAATATTTTGTTTCACATAAAGCTACATATATGATGAGAGCGAAGACCGAAAAATTAACCAAAAAAGTCACAGAATGGTACCCGATGAACGGAAAAAGACGTAGAGGAAGACAGGTGATACGGTGGGAGGATGAGCTGCCAAAAGCTTGGCGAAGAACAGCTTGGGACAGGGATAAGTGGAGGGAAATAGAGGAGGCCTATGTCGCAAGACAGCCTGACCTGGTAGCTGATTAAGATTATTATTAAAAAAGGCTAAAATAATAATCATAAGAGTTTTTTTATTAGTATTAAGGAAATATTATTACTTGTTATATATTAAGGTCAGAGGCAATAAAGGCAATATTTTTTCTTTTAAACCTACGTGGGCACTTATAAAATGTCAGAAGCTAGGTGCACGGTTCCAATTGGTCGTTTCCTATGGACAAAAACCAATAAGAAACTCCACGTTTACTCTTTTAAAAATGATTGGATTTTGCAATATTTTCAAATAACAATGTTATTAGCCTGCTATGGGAGGACAGTGTAGGTCTTTCAAGAAGTACCAAGTACTTAACAAAATAGAAGATGGTCAACAACCCCTAGTGATCCCTAACATCAAGGGGAGTGACAGCACACTTCAGCTAAGTTTTCGCGGTAAGATTTTTAAAGGATAGAACGGCTGACTATTTATGTAATTTTATCACGAATCACCACCATACTTCTGTGACAGAAGTATGGTGGTGATTTGTGATAAATCTGTCACGTCCTCTTCACTAGAAAATTTAAAGTTTCATTGTCACTATAGTCAAAAACTAGGTATTGCAATTTTTTTTTTTTTTTTTTTTGTGTTAATATTTATATTATGTTCCTCTTATTATTTGTGGTAGGTACCTACCCCACACAAATTCGTATACCCCACACAAATTCGTATACCTCTTGCTAGATATGTAAATAATAGTGACAGGAAGTTATTATAACATCATCAACATACTCTAAGTGGTAAAAATAAGTATTATTAAAAATAACTCAAAAACCACTCATCAGAACATGACCAAATTTATAACGGACCTCAGGAGCTCAGGACCCTTTCAAACAAAAAAAGAATGATTAAAATCGGTTCATAAATGACGAAGTTCTGAGGTAAAAAAAATAAAAAACGAATTGAGAAACTGCTCCTTTTTTTGAAGACGGTTAGAAAGAACAAAATAATGTAGGCATAAGTAGTGTGCCTACACAACAGGGAAGTAACGTGCCAACTTTCAAATTACGCGAGTAATGTTCTTAGGAAAACTCTATTATACTTGTACAGTCTCTCATACATCCGTAGTATTACTAGCACTACGAAAATCAACCTTACTGGTATGGTATAAAAGCACAGTCAATGTCAAATTGTTAACAATGATGTGCGGTTTCTTGTACGTCCCAGTCCTAGCATAACACGCAGTAACTAGACATTACTTTTGCAAAGTATGAGAAAGTTAGCAAGTTGGCTTGGGAAGTACTCGTACTAACAATGTATGTACGTACAATAAATGAAATCTGAGCGAATAGAAAAGACGTATGAATTACGGTAGCGATATTTTTAGTCGTTGGCATTTAGATAGGTACCTAGGTATATGCAATATTTTAAACAGAGTCTAAAGTGCCTGCTATACGGTTGCCAACCGCGTCCCCGACCCAGACTGCCTCGTTGGTCTACTGCTGAGCCTGGGTTCGATCCCCGGGTCGGGCAAAGTGTTATTGGGTTTTTCTATCTGGAATTTCTCAGTAGCAGCCCGGAGTCTGGATTTGTGCCCGGTTGATGGCAATAGGCTCGCCCCCTATTACATGGGACTTAAAAATATAACTGGTAAAATGTGGGTGTATCTGCTACAGGTACAACTCTGCCCAACTCTTCGGGGAAACAAGGCGTGATGTTATGTAATTGTTTATTAAATTCTTCTTCTAACTTAGAGCGTTTATCATCCTAAAAAGTTGGCAACGTCGCAAATAGTTGTCAAATAATATATTTACCTGTTTTAATTAATTTGGCAATATTACTGTATGGAAATATGAAATGTGGCTAACTTGCGAACTAGAATATCGTAACATCGAATATTTAGTTTTAGATGTAAAAAAGTATTTGGAAATGTTCAAAATGCCTTTTTTACACCTAAAATGGCTACAACTGAATTTAATCAGTCTTATAATTGCAATTCATTATTAATATTGTAGTTCGCTAGTTAGCCACATTTCATATTTCCATAAAAATAATATTGCCAAATTAATCAAAACAGCGAAATATTTGACATCTATTTGCGACGTTGCCAACGTTCACAATAAACGCTCCTAGTCAAATAACAACAGTAACTGTCATTCTTCAAATTGTACAAAATCGCTATATCACGGCAAATTGACGTAGCGTGTCAATTTGTTCCCGTGAGTGTACATAATTAATTGATTCGAGTGGTTTTACCGATAGTGCGTTATCTAAAGTGCTGAAGGCCACACATGGCGCACCCATTAGAAGGTCTATTCCCAGTTTACACCTACTGTCACTAAGAGCGGATACGATAATGCTCATGCTGACTTATCCACACTAAAAGCATGCTTCACGAACACTACCAACTTGTAGCGAAAATATGTACCCTAACTACACTATATAAATGGGAAATTGAATTTATTTGTTACGCTTTCACGGTAAAACGGCTGAACAGATTTGGATGAAATTTGGCACATAGATAGACTATGACCTGGAGAAAAACATAGAATACTTGTTATCCCGATACTCTAACGCGATTGAGACTTTTGCAGGTAAAACCGCGGGGCTCAGCTGGTAGCTAATAAATATAAAATATATCTTTATTATAAGACCTATTTTCTAGACTATGAGTTGCAGTCGCCAGTAGTTTCCTTCACTTCGTAGTGAATTTCATCATAATACCTACTTGAACAAAAAGTACCTAGGTATTAAATAGCTGAAATGCTGAGTAGCTCTATATGTGAAATCATTAGCGATTGCCTATCTCATCGCCACATCCAGTTAGTTAGAGTTTTAACATGATACCACTTAGCAAGACTGGTTGTAAAACTTTCTGGCTGACGGCGACGATAGTTTAACGTGCCTTCCTATGCATGGAGGTGTGTCGACTCGATATCAAATGCGATGGTCGCGTGGCAAGTGTAATGTAATCCCTTTATTTTTTTAATAATTTTTTTTTGTGGAAAATCATCAAATGACTACGCTATCTGGGTGGAGCGGAAGGCCGTATCAGACTCTTACTGAATAAAGCCCACCCGTGTTCCTTCCCTTGCCTTGCCAGGGGCCACGGTTTCCCCTTGGGAATTTAACCCCCTACGAAGTAATACCAGTAGACACAGAATGACATAAAACTCACACAGTTATAAAACCCCTACGAAGTTATACCAGTACACACAGAATGACATAATACTCACACAGTTATAAAACCCCTACGAAGTAATACCTACCAGTAGACACAGAATGACATAATACTCACACAGTTATAAAAGCCTCCATCGACTTCATTTACATAGTAATCGTTAGTTAAAGTCCTACACGTACAACGTAATCCAGTATCTACCACTATCTCTTGGCTGCTGTCCAATATTCAGATACCGTTGTACGGTATCAAAGCTCAATTTGTATTGCAATCGCGTTAATTTTCTGCTGTCACTACAATTTGCAAACGGTTTAACGAAAATCGTAACTTCAAAACAACATGGTATATTTTATTCAAGTTACGGTTATCGACTTCAAATTTTTATTTTTTTTGTTATGTTTTTTTTTTTTTTTTTATGTTTTTTATACGATGTTTATATTGCTTATGTGCCAAACAAACAAACATTATTTCTTTCGTCTCCCTTTCTTCTTTACTAACAAACTAGCAATTTACATGACTGAAGATACACGGTATTCTGTTCACGACACGTTGTGCACAAGTTCTATGCAATAACAACAAAAAGTTTTACATGAATTCAAGATAGTTATTCATTAGTGTTAATAAGTACTTCTTTTTGTATTTATATTTACATAATATAATTATATAGCCTATGTCCATCTGGAATAATTTACAAATGTGTATTATTCAAATGGTGAAATTATTTTTCAATCAAATAGGAGCTGTAGTTCTAGAGATTACCACATATTCACAAACTCAATTCGCTCTTACTCTTTATAATATTAGTATACATTATTTAACATTATATGGTGAATCTTAAAGGTCGATAAATCGATATTATTGACAACTAGCTTAGCCCCGTGGTTTCACCAGCATGTAGATTCCCAAAGGAACCGTGTATTTTTCTAGCATAAAAAGTATTCTATTACACTCAGCCCCCCAATTACGCAATGCACGAAAAGATTGCCAGTCCATTGCTTCATAAGTTCGACAAAAAAAATTGAGCAGATTATTTTTGTCGAACTTATGAAGCAATGGACTGGCAATCTTTTTCAATTGGTTTCAATTTAAAATTGAAAATGCATTACGTAATTAGGGTGCAGGAATAGTGTAACTTTCTATCAATAATATAAAATAGATTTTTGTAAATGGATCATTATTTTCAGAAATTACCTTTTACAAACATACAAGCAATTTTACCTCTAGTTTAGATTTAAAAGTTTATTATCTCTAATTACACATGTCGTACATGTCGCAATTTAAACTAAAATGCTACAGGATAGTTTTTGTTTTTGGAATTAATCGTTAAATTATTAATATAAATATTTAATATCCTAACCTTATTATCCTAACCTTATTAAGATTCACCATATTATAATGGTAAATAATTTATACTAATAATATAAAGAGTGAGAGCGAATTGAGTTTGTGAATATGTGGTAATCTCCAGAACTACAGCTCCTATTTGATTGAACAATAATTTCACCATTTGAATAATACACATTTGTACATTATTCCAGATGGACATAGGCTATATAATTATATTATGTAAATATAAATACAAAAAGAAGTACTTATTGTTAACTAATGAATAACTATCTTGAATTCATGTAAAACTTTTTGTTATCCTTTTTCAAGGAATCCACCCAATTACCTATCAACCTGCAATATTAGATATTACCTTCCTAACCTAAAAATAGCTAAGTGACAGCACGCAGCGGTCGTAAAAAACAAATTAAAACGACTCAATGACAGAAAATCGACTTATCTTCACGCTTCAGTAACAATAATGAACCAAAGAATATTATGGCTCGTAGAACACACTAGTTTAATTGCATTATCTAATAAGCTCCGCTGTGTGGCTTCAAAGAATACATTAGCGCCCTGCATTAGATAACGATTAATTGAGTATAGCAGGGGTTCGGGGCCAAATAATAACAGCCGCACGGGTCCAATCTTCCTAGCCTTTCCCCAACTATCTTGGGGTCGGCTTCCAGTCTAACCGGATGCAGCTGAATACCAGTATTTTACATGGAGCGACTGCCTATCTGACCTCCACAACCCAGTAACTGGGTAATACGATACTCCTTGGTTAGACTGGTGTCAGAATCTTGGGCTTCTGACGACTCGTAACGACTGTCAAGGATCCACGAATGACAGCCGGGACCAACGGCTTAACGTGCTTTCCGAGGCACGGCGGAGTCTAATCAGGTCAGAGGATGTGAAGATGGTCACGTATCCACTGACCAACCCCGGTAAGCGTAGCTTTACCTGATGGATCGACCCGTGCGGCTTGTTATTACTTAGCCGCGAGCCACACGGGTCTATTGAAGATCCGTTCGTGATTGACTGACCACTGATTACACACCCAGACTCCTCCGTCCCTCGGAAACCACGTTAAGCTGTTCGTCTCGGCTGCCATTCGTAGATCTTTGGCAGGGTTACAAGTAGTCAGAAGCCCTAATGTCTGACAACCAGTCTTACCAAGGGGTATCGTGTTACGCAGTAACTGGGTTGTGGAGGTCCGATAGGCAGTCGCTCCATGTAAAATAGTGATATTCAGCGGTAGACTGGGAGCCGACCCCAACCTAGTTGGGAAAAGGCTGGGCAGATTGATCTATTGATTGAGTAATAATAAAGTGTTTTTTTTTATTGCGATAGTAGGAGAAAATCCGAATCTACGAGTATAATAGATACGGAAAAACTGTCTTAGGAAACATTAGCTGCTTTTCATGAATAAAATTGGCCGTTTTTTTTTGTCAAGTATA
Organism: Conistra vaccinii; assembly: GCA_948150665.1. Lineage (NCBI taxonomy): Eukaryota > Metazoa > Arthropoda > Insecta > Lepidoptera > Noctuidae > Conistra > Conistra vaccinii. The sequence goes on from OX411323.1 coordinate 15,508,421, forward strand.
AATGACTCATATTGACCTTATTTTTTTAAATGTTTCTACCCAGGTTTTTTTTCCTAAGGATCATTTAATTGTAGTAGTGAAGTTGGTCTTTAGTCAAATATTTCTCATAACTTGTTTATGAAAAAAGTGCTAATGTTTCCTTAGACAGTTTCCCCGTATCTGTTATAAATTGCGATTTACCCCTACAGTCCCAGTAAAAAAATACTCTGAAAATGTGTGTGTATCATACAATGGGTAAAATTAAGTGATTCCTATTGAAATACCGAAACCTACCAAATTCATCCAAAATGGGAAACTTCAAGGAAAAACCTGATAAGTGTTGTGGCGGAATTTTCCTTCCGTGGGAGGATTTGTGGTGTGGATTCTTGAAATATACTTTTACAATCTTAGTTTCTGTTAACTATGAACTTGAAAAAGGAATGCCATAGTCGTTACCATTTTATAGAACTTATATTATGGAACCAACCCAGAGAGGGTGAACAAGATCAGCTGCTCCATCAAAATCTAAATATTTTGTTACACGTGCATGGGCATCTATGAAACGTTATAAGCTAGGCACACAGTTCCAATTGGTCCATTTCATACTTAACTATATTATTATTTTCTGGTCCAGGATTTAAAAACGCAGGTTTATGAAATTGACCATTGGCACCATTGTATTGGCACCTACATACCCAAAGAGTTACAGTTAAGAAAATTCAAGAAAATTTATTCTTGAAAACATAAATTAAGTTTTTTTTTCATATACACCGTTCTCTGATATCAAGAGCGCAGTCATAATAAATATGATTCAATTGAATTTTTACATATTTGTAAAAAATCGACTCTCGATCGATCTACACGTGCGACTTATTTAGCCACGACTCCGTCCCGACGATATTATATCTTATCACTGACATTAAAATAGACACTGATGCCGATTCCCTTGTTCACAAGCTAAATTTAATTCTGGCTAGTTTCATCTATTTCTCTCTAATATAACAAGAAAGGGACGGATAATAACACAGTTTATAACTAATGTGGCTATTATCGTACGCAATTTAATTAGAATGTACTTTTTGTTCCAATAAAGAAATTTATTATTATTATAATTTATAAAAAGAGCTGTCATTTTAAGTTAAACTTAAACTTCCAACCACACCAATAGGTACCTATAGTTGAACATCAGAAATGTTACATCAGAACGTATTGACATAAAAACTCGGCGAAGTTCAAAGCATAAACTAATTTGACATCTCTGAAACCCCGTTTACACGATGCAAGTTTCTTGTCTATGGCATACAATAAAATTGAAGCAGCATCCTTCCTAAATCCTAACTTACATTATAAACTCGAAAGTGAGTTTTTTTGTTTGTTTGTTACGCTTTCACGCTAAAACGGCTGTACGGATTTGGATGAAATTTGGGACACGGGTAGACCATGACTTGGAGTAGGACATAGGTTACTATTCATCCTGGATCGCAGACGAAATCACGGACAACAGCTAGTACTGTTATAAAAGCGAAAGTGAGTTTGTTTATTTATTTATTTGTTACGCTTTCACGCTAAAACGGCTGAACGGATTTGGATGAAATTTGGCACATGGGTAAATCATAACCTTGATTGGGACATTGGATACTTTTTGTCTCGATATTCGCGTAGGATCGAGACTTATACGGGTGAAACCGTAGGGTGCAGTTAGTACACTAGTAACACTGTTTCGACGTCGCCATAGGCAATTAAATCGCACCGTGTCTTTAATTAGTTCTTATCTGTCACGTTTTATAGCTTTCCGTACCTGAAGGGTAGCAAATGGAAGCTTCCGCTGTCCGCCTGTCTGTCAGCAGACTGTATATCATCAACCGTAATAATTTAAATTTCTTTATTCAAGTAACAGGGACTCAATTGTAATAGGTAGACAGTTGAAATTTTCACAGATTGTGTAATTTTAAAATTAAAGTTTCCTCATACGTTTTTTTTTTTCGACGTTATTTGCTTTTGGTACGGTGACACTAAAACCGTTCTTGTGTGAGTCCGACTCGCACTTGACCAGTTTTTTCTTTATGAGTTTTCTGTCTATTAAGAGATGGAATGGACATCAGATGTCCATTCCATCTCTTAATAGACTAATAGACTTGGAACAACGAAATCGGCACCAATATCACTAAAATAATAAAGCTATACTCACATGACCGCAAAGCTCTTGTAAGGCCGTTGTCAGGTGGTCGTTGGGTCCGAGTCTTCTGCCCGAGAAGCTTATGAGCTTGCACCTGAGCTTCCGTATCCTCCATATTAGCCATATTGAAGCTCTAACTGTGAAAGTTTTTTCGATATCCTGAAATAGAATGAAGAGTGCTTTAATGTATATTGGGTGACTGGTAATTAGTGACCGAAACTTAAACACGTGACTTTACTCATCATTATGAACAACTTTTATTATGGGGCCAAACCTGAAATCGCGGAAAAAAAATCAGCTGTTCCCTACATTTATGTTCGCAAAATTCGTCAAAGTGTATGGAACAGCTGATTTTTTTTTCGCGATTTCAGATTTGGTCCTATAGTAAAAGTTGTTCATAATGATGAGTAAAGTCACGTGTTTAAGTATCGGTCACTTATTACCAGTCACCCTATAGATTACGTTTATGGTGAGGTAGCTAAAATACTAACTGTTTTTTTGCACTCTATATTTAGTAGTACTAGATACAGTCAACGACAAAAGTTGATAAACGCTTCAGTTTTCGACAAAATGACACTTCAGCTTTTAAATTTAATAATTGAGAAAAATATTTTACTGAGATCGGAAAAGAAATAAAATTAAACTCTTAGCTTTTTCATTAAATGCTGAAATGATGATGTGTAAAAAAAAGTAGGAGTGTCATTTGACTTTTATCGCAGATCATATTTATATTATGTACATAATATTATGTGAATTATGCGGTGAAACCTTTATGAAACATACGGCACGGAATAATCGGAATAATTTACACGAAACGAAAAATATATTTTTTCTAATAAAATTGGTGGTTCAATGTTATTGAATAATATTTCCATAAGAAATTCAAATTTTCTATTTTTTTAATGGTTACCTTCGTTCTTATTTAGTTTTAGTTCATGATTTTTTTAAATATGAACGTGATAGTAAATTAAATAAATAAATTATTTGCTCAAATCGGAAACATACATGAAAGAGTGATTGACATCGTGCCTAACCTAGACCTCTAGCGTAGTTCAAGAGCCGAGGTTGCGTCCGATATCAATGTACCTAATGCCGATAATTACAATGTTTACTGTAACTAAGACGCTATTTTTATTCATTATAATTATAACACAATTTTTTTCCTATTTTTTTTAACGTTGTTCCTTGGTACCTCAATTTAAAAAAATACAACTAAGAAGAGTACCATCGTTAAGAAAAGAAGAAGAAGCTCAATTTAAATTAAGTTATAAAATGTTAAGTAAAAAGTCTTTTCTAAACATAATAATAACAGTATTTTCTTCATTAATTTCTTGAAGTAAAAGAAAATGTATTTTAAAAGATTATTCACTTAAGTTTTTCATAGATTTATTAGTAAAAAATGGTTGTAGGTAAGTACCTAGTTATGTTTGTTAACTTCGTAATACCTACATACCTATTTATTTTGCTAAGCAAAAGTATGACTAATTAACAGCTACAATTACAACTCTGTCAGAGGCACAAGAAACTATTCTATAGAAATTGTTTAATTAATTTCCTTCAGTTCGTTCTATAAAGTGATATTGCGAAATCATAACTGAAATGTCAAAAACACACGAGCTCACTCTATTCTGTTAACTTTATAAACTAACACGTTTCAATCTAAAACTAATAACTAAAATGTGTTATAACTGTAAAATGACACTTCAATTACAAGCTAAGCAAATAAAACCCATACATTCATTCATAAAATAAATATATATCGCACAAATAATCGCCAGATGGTTTCGCAACGAAAACAAATCAATTCGACTTACACACAAATTAATCGAGAAGAAATCCAAAAAAACGCACTAAACACACTTGCAAAAAAAATGGCACATTACATTATTTTAATTGTTAATAAACAGCACACGCGACCTGAACAACAAACGCGAGTACAGTGACACGAATTAGCGATCTTTATCGTGTAATATATTGTTCGAGTATTTATTTATCAAAAGTGCGCAAGATTTAATAAGGCTACGGGCCGCGTGGTCGACGCCGGCGCATAGCGAATATTGTCAACTGTTCAGCCGCGCAGCCAGCACGAGGTTGTCGGCCTTGAATGGAATAAACAATTTTATACACTGGCGATACCTGTTGCGGGGTCAGCGATATTGAAAAGTGTATAGTAATACTCATCTGATCCGCCCCGTTTGAATTGCGAATCCGTTACGATTACGAGTATATTCACACGATTATGTACTCTTACTTCATTCTCTATAAATGGTGTTCAATTTAGTATCAGAAATGTCTTTCAACGTGTGTTGATTTTCCTGTAGAGGTATAATTATTATACGCTATTGCGTTTATTTAGTTCTATTGCTAATTATAACCGTAGTACTAACAATGTTTAGAGGTTTTGTGTTTTATTGTACCTATTTGCTTTTTATTTTATGCTTAATTTTTTCGTTCTGCCATACAGTGGGATTTCTACAAAAGTCAAAACATAACTTAAGTTATCACTAAGCTAACTCCGTGTTTGTTATAGCGTTTATTTCGAAGTAATCGTTACAGATAATAATTTATGTCGTGGACTTGACATCTACGAGATAAGTAGGCAGTAACCAAACTCGTCTGGTTTCCGATAGAGCTCTACGACTACTCAAACGCGAAGTAATAAATATTTTTTTCTTTAATGGAATTGGACGTTATTTTAATTGAATAATAAACTTATAAATAACGTTGGATTCATTTAATTGGTAATAATTTTTGTTTCTTTTTACTTTGCAAAATGTGAAGTACAATCTCGTGAAACTACAATTTGTGATTGTTGTGTGTGTTGAGATGTCTAACCATATCTGTTTAAACCATAGGAATATTTTATACAAGCATTAATATTTTTTCTCATTTTTAATTAAAAAATTATTAATATGTAAGAAAATATTTTTTAAATCTCATAATATATTGTATAATATTTGTTAACACAATGGACGTGCCTGTCCTAGGAATGTTAGTTGTGAGTGACGTCATTCGTTTGGTTACAAAACCGGTTTTACTAAATTTAACTTAAATCGTCTAGTAAAGTTTAACAAAAAATATTGACTCAACCGAAGGTCACTATTTTCTCATGAATATTTAAAATTGTTATCTTCATTGTTTAAACTAAATCGAAGTACCTATGAGTATGACATACTTAACGGTTGGTGGAGTTACCTACCTACATAACTATGTGTTAGATTGACATGAACGTGGCAAACAATATCTACATAGATTCATTCATAATTATTTATTAGATTTCACAATATAAAGTCTGCTGGCAGCATAAATTCCAGTAAATTTCTGTAAAAAATCCCAGAAAAAAAAACTAGGACCAATCACGCTCATTGATCAAATCAAATAGCATGCGCTTCCCCGGCTTCCTGTTACGCACTTCCGTCTCTTTTCACGAAATCACTCCCAAAGATTGCAAGAGAACTCGTATGAGAGAAGCGAGAGAAAAGCTGTTACACATCAAAAACTCGTCAGAATCCACACTAATATCTATACTAATAGTAATATTATAAACCTCTATTTTTCTCCTGACTTATTTTGTATAATTGTATGTATTAGTATAATACTATTTCGAGTTATCTATGACTTATGTTGCAACTGCCATGTTTTGTCTCTACATTACCTTAAGGTTGACTGTTAGAATATTCCTCAGGCATTAAGTTTGCCTTTGTACAGTATTTTTTTACATCTGCATAAATAAAATAACGTGAAAGGACCTCTGTCTGTCTGTTGTTAATTTTTCACGCTTGAGCAGCTGAAATGATGAGGAAAAATTTTTCACACAGATAAACCGAGATCTGGATTAGGATTGAGAATACTTTTATCCCTGTAGTACGTTCCCATGGAATGATTCCCGACCACCACGTGGATGGAGCCGCGGACAACAAGTATTTAATTAACATTTTCTCTTAAACATAGTAGGTACAACCTATTTATGTCATCCAATGCAGTTCAAACCAGTACAACTCACAATGTAGGTTATTATGCAGTTACATTAACCTTATTTGGTACACTTTTATCGTAATCAGAACTGCTAGTCAATGAATCAAAAGTTATCACAATGTTTTAATTTAACATTCAACTTGAATTTAAATTTTGTTCAACTGTGACCTTCGCAGCTACGGTTTGTGCGTATGAGAATTCGAGTATGTGAAGTAGGGTAAACTGACTGTTGTGTTACGTACGAGCAGCGCCAAAAGTTGATTAATACTGCTACTTTTACGCGTCATCTATTTAAATGACTACGATGATAATGATGAAAAATGATGAAATAAAATCTGAACAGAAGCAAATTTTAACACAAACTTTACTTCTGTTCCGATCTTAACTAGGTAAAAAAATCTAAAAACTGATTGGGAAATAAAATTACTCAGCAATGTTTCAACAACATTGTGTTTGTTAACACAAAACAGATATTATACACAAGTTGCTAGCAACTTGAAATGTTGTAGAGAGAGCAACATGCTAATGTTTCGTATTAATGGTAAACGAAAGTTGTACAACTGTTTCTCAACTTTTTTTCCAATAAATGCGACGCGTTAAAATGTTTTTTTAATGTTATCAAAATAATTTATTAATAATTACTTACTAGGTATTTAATGCTAGAAATTGTTTATGTTAGAACAATATCCATTTCTGTCACCTCCGTTGCAAAGATGAATTATTCCAATTATGTACTTAGAAATTATGGATTTTTTAAACTAGCATCTGCAATGAATGGGTGAATATGGGGTTCTGAACCTTTACCTATCTATTCTATACCATAATTTGGTAAGTATTTATTTTTAGTTTCAGTAAGCACTTCTGCGTTTTCAGTTTGCCCAATTTGTACTATCTAGCTCTCTATTGGAAAACAGCGCAAACTTTGCAGTAACCCTTTCAGGTACCGTAAGGTCAATTTATTGCATTGTTTGCGAGAGTTGAAAAACTAGGGATTTACCTAAACCCTTGTTAGGATCACTTGTGAGTGTTGTGACACATGGGTTTACCTCAATCATATCACGTTTCATAGTAAGCGCGGGTTAAAGATCATAGTTTAATGCTGCTTGTGAGGTATTAATATAGTTCATAGTACTTGATAATAATAATTCCGTTAGTATTTTTTTAACAGAAGATAATTTATGAGTTTTATGATTAAATCACACAATTGCCAAATCAGTAGATTTCAATCTACTGATGTGGCGAAATCTCAAAACATCAAGATAACTGTGCTTTATCTAAGTAAAACATTAATTATTTATTATATTCCATAAAACTTCCAGAATAAAATTTCCAATTAGTAGTGAAAACTATGTTGAAAATTCATTGTGTACTTAGGAATCTAAGCGGTCACATAGCTCATTTATACGAAAAGCGACTTTTGTTTTTTTATTATGTAGGATATCCTGAAGTCCCTTACAGTAGAGCATATTATCTTTCTTTATAATACTTATTCACAAATAAATTGCACAAAAATTTTGTTTAATAATTTCGAGTTTGGTTATTACTTAGGTGCGCCCATGCGCTATATTTTTCCCATAGGAATATCGGGATAAAAGTACTATATATTCTAACCTAGATCATATTCTACCCATGTGCCAAATTTCATACAAATCCGTGCAGCCGTTTTAGCGTGAAAGCGTAACACATAAACTCATTTTTGCATATACAGGGTTATTTGTAAAACACCAGCAACATCTTAAGGGGTCATTGAACTCATCATTATGAACAACTTTCACTATGGGACCAAAGAAGAAATAGTGGAAAAAACATCAGCTGTTCCCTACATTTATGTTGCCATAAATCTTGTCAAAATGTAGGGAACAGCTGATTTTTTTTTCGCGATTTCAGGTTTTGTCCCGTAGTAAAAGTTGTTCATAATTATAAGTAGGATAATGACCCCTACTACCATAAGAGGTTGCTGGTGTTTTACAAATAACCCTGTTTATTATTATAATTATACAGAAGTTAGGATACTTGTTCCCACTTATGTAGATATTTATGAATAGGTACCGAAGACAACATTTAATTTTTTGTGTTACCAAAAGTTTGTTGTAAAGTAAAAGTGTTTCTTTCAAATAATAAGATAGTAAAACTCATTTAATCTGAACTAGTAATTTTTTTATTTTTTTCCTAGTAAACAAGAAAAGTGCATTCAATCCCGAAGGGACTAAAAGTAGCGGTACAGAGTAAATAAACTTTACTCTTGAAATAGTGGTAGCCATCTTAGCTCGGCACATCGCTAACGATATTAGAAACAATGTAATAAACAACGACCAATCCTATTACTGACCACAAATCCAATTCCGGGCTGCAAATAAGATACGAACGAACAAAACAAGATCTATTTCAAGCATGAACGAAGTGATTTTAGAAACTAAAATAACTTGCTTTTACCCGCGGCTCTCCCCGCGCCGAGGTCAGAAAAAGTACCTACATTATAATAGCACACCTAGTACCGGGATAAAAAGTTTGTGATTATGTTTTTATCCGGGGCTATGGTCGACCAGTGTGGCAAATATCATCCAATCCCATTCAACCGTTATGGCATGACATCTAAATGAACAAATTCACTGAATTTTCATCCAAAGAATGGAATTCAACATCAAGCTTTTAACCACTACGTTGGGGTCAGCTTCCGGTCTAACCGGATGCAGGTGAATACCAGTTACTGAGTAATACGATACCTTCATCATCATCATCATATCAGCCGAAAGACGTGCACTGCTGGACATAGGCCTCCCCCAAGCACCGCCACTTCGACCGATTCTGTGCTTCCCGCATCCAGCGGATTCCTGCGGCCTTTACAAGGTCATCGGTCCATCTTGTGGGAGGCCTTCCAACGCTACGTCTTCCGGTACGTGGTCGCCACTCCAGAACCTTTCGGCCCCATCGGTCATCTGTTCTGCGAGCAATGTGTCCTGCCCATTGCCACTTAAGTTTGGCAATTCTTCGAGCTATATCGGTTACCTTGGTTCTCCTGCGGATCTCTTCATTTCTTTCGATACCTTAGTAAGAATGAAATTCAACATCCTAACTAATATTAATATGAAAGTGAGTTTGCTTATTTGTCTGTTACGCCTTCATCCAAATCAACAGCATCTTCATCAGATCAACAGATTTGATGTCAGTAAAATCGACGGGGTCCGCTAAGGCCAATGCCTGCCGGAGTTGCGGGAACGAACAGGCAAGGGAAGGAACACGATTGGGTTTTAGTCAGTAAGAATCTGACACTCCCTTCCGCTCCGGTCAGAGTTCAGAAGTCATTTGATGATATCCTACAAAAAAAAAAAGTTTCGTAGATTTGGATGAAATTGGCACATGGGTAGATCGTGACCTCGATTAGGACATAGAATAGGACTTTTTATCTCATTATAGCCTGGAAATCGAGACTTATGCGGATGAAACCGCGGGGCGCACCTAGTATTTCATAAAAATATAAAAATTTCATCATATAGTTGTCCTTCTTAGAAGAGACAAAACATTGTTAGTGTGCTCACTGCTTAGTATTCAAAAGGTCAACAGCAAATTAAATATAATCGTCTAACAACTTGTCGTTTCACCCTATATGACTTTACAACCGCAAAAAACGGTTGCCATAAAGAGTCCAATCAACTTGACTGTCGTCACGGAGGCTTATCTTATGGCTGAATACGAATGATTCAAACTGGAACTCGGCAATTTCTGGTCCAATTTTATTGGAGCTTTGTTTTCACTTATAAAGGGCTACTTGAATGTATTCGGAACATCTAAGACCAGCTGAACTGTTCTGTAGAAATTTAGGTGGAATGAACTGTCAATAATGTAAATTCTTAGCATCAGGTGGATCAGGCTCACTTCAAACTCACTTCACCTAAGTTTTCAGGGTTTGATTTTTACTGAAGAGTTCGGCAATATTAGTTAACATTAAGCGTCTAAAGTAAGCATAGTTGTAGCCTGGGAAATTCAAATTGTCTTACTTTTTTTTTCAATTTGCAGGGCAGTGTCAGGTTGTATCTTGATCAAAATTTATGATTCGCGACCCTAACAAATATATATTTACAGAATTATAATCATTATTATAATCATCTCTCTAAGTTTTTGTTCTCAAATGTAATAATTACATGACAAAGTCATTCAATGGAACATATGGTGAAAGGGTCATGACGTCGTAAGTCGTAACCTGTATAAAATCATATACTCTAGTAAAAACATTGCATCTTCTGCCTCATCGGTCGAGTGCGAGTGGTTGTAAAGCTGCTGCTGAGCATCAGGTCCTGCATGGATTCGATTCCCTAGTCGGGCAAAGTCTTATTGGGTGTGTCCATCTGGAATTTCTCAGTAGCAGCCAGGAGTCTAGATTTGTGCCCGGTTGATAGGCTCGCCCCCTATTACATGGGTCTTAAACACAACTGGCGAAATGTGGGTGTACTATAGGTACACCTCTGCCGAAACCTTCGAGGATTACTGGCGTGATGTATGTAAAAACACTGCAATCTTCATCATCACAATCTCCTTTTGTTTTGTATATTAATTTCCCTGGCATCTCAGTACTTGGAGCTTTTACAATGTTGTAGTACGTAAGTGCAATTTAATGTTGTAATTTTAAAGGCCTGGAGATCATCTGTCATACAGTTCCCATAACCAGTATAGACTCCAGCTCTCACAAAGGTTTGAATCTGCCTGTAACCTAGATACAGGTACCTTTTGAGGGAATTAAATTATTATTACTTGTTACTTATTAATCTCCATCTTATACGTTCTGGTATGGCCGCCTTCATGGCTGTAGCGTTACTGATGTATGACTCAGGCCGCTGACTGTGACTAATCACTAGTAGGTAAGTAGGTTATCTACGCTACGCTACAAACAAATAGCAATCAGTTTTTAACCGTAGCAAATTGTATAAGATTTTTTGTCTCTCGCAAAAAGAAACAAAAAATCTTATACAATTTGCTACGGTAATCATCACTAATCGTACGTACGTACAGTAAGCCGCATGTTATTGGTAACATAACCAGTATTTAACCAGCAGTGATAGCCTAGTAATGTGACCGACGGACTGCCAAGTCATAGGTCTCGAGTTCGAATCAAAGGCACGCACCTATCAGTTTTCGGTTTCATGTGCGTATTGTATAATTATCACTTGCTTCAAAAACGGTGAAGGAAAACATCGTGAGGAAACCGGAATGCCTGACAGATATTTCTCGACGGTGTGAAGCCAAGTCAGAGACCATGGGCGGGTTAAAATTCTGATACCAGGTTAGTCACTAGCCACACGAAAAGAAGAAACAGACCTGGCAGTGACAGTGCTGGCCTGATAGTCTAATAAAACTCCGTACTACGCTAGGCCAGCTCAAGGTCAAAGGAGTTACCGCTGATATACCATCGACAACACCATGCAAGTGTTCCACCAACCAGCTACTGGCTAATATTTTTACGATGGTAAGAGCTCATATTATCGTATAACTAATGGTCTAAAAAAACAAGGTCTGGCATTTCGGGAATGATATACTTACGTCACTATCCAGTTACCACTTTATTGCAACGAAACACGAATTAAGGAAAGATTTTCAGTCACCATTCTGTTAAAAAATATATATAAAGCGGGTTTTTTATATATCAATGTACAAACCATTTAAATTGTCGTTTCATTTGTCTAATCAAACAAAATAATTCAGTTTAATCATATTCCAACGTAATTGTTAATTAAAACCTCATTGTTTTACCGGATTCGCACAAGTAATAAAGGTAGTTGGGGAGTTACATACTACTGGTAACACAGATGTGATGACGTAGACTTGTGTCTCCCACGAGATTTATTTATTTATTTATTTAACACTTTAAGCACACAAATGTACAGAGGCGGACTTAATGCCATAGGCATTTTCTACCAGTCAACCTTTGGGTGATGCAGAGACAAACAGTGGTAGGTGCAATATCGAAAATTGTGGAATAAATATTTATACATATACCTATCAAAACTATATATATAATATACCTAAAATATACATAAATATAATAATACATAATACACGAATATACTTAAAACAAATAAGACAAACAATCGGAAAAATATTACCGTTGTGATGATACTGCCAGCTTCTTACGAATGTGCTCGCGAACTTTAACTTTAAAGGATAATCGGTTGGTTGCTATCCTGATTTCTTGGGGGAGCGCATTCCACAGAGAGATAGATTGAACGAAGAAGCAAGAGTGAATGAAGTCAGTGCGGTGAGTGGGACATAGTAGAAGACGATTGTGTGATGAACGTAGAGTTCTATTGTGGTTCGAGATCACTTATGTCTCGGAATGCTATACCTGGCGAAGTATATTATTATACCATGGTATGACTGGACTTAATCACACACACATACACACACAACATCAGACGCCTTATTTCCCGAAGGGATAGGCAGTGGTGTACCTGTAGTACACCCACATTTGGCCAGTTATGTTTAAGTCCCATGTAATAGGTGCCGAGCCTATTATCATCAACCAGACAAAAATCCAGACTCCGGGTTGCTACTGACAAATTCCAGATGGAAAACCCAATAACACTTTGCCCGATTCGGGAATCGAACGCAGGACCTCATGGTCAGCATAAGCGCTTGCGACCACTAGACTGTTGTGGCATTTACAACAGCACATGCGAATGACGCATCAAATACCTGACGTCACACAAATGCTGCTTCGCGCAAATAGGGTTTACCGCGCGATCAGCATTTATATAAGTTTCCGACAACAATCATCGGTAAATTGCCCACCAGACACGAAACCCGTCTGGTCGGAGGATGAGTGAACTTACACCCTGTTCCTTATGCCTCTATAAGACTACCGACGCTGTCAAACTTAATCAATATCTCTTAAAAATAATTGGCTTCGGTTCATTCATACACTAACCTTGTTGTTACTCCGAAACACTGATAGCGGCAATACTCCTTAATATTGTCCTAATCAATCAACTTTATCGCTGCGAGTACAAAAATATGATTGATACACAATTTCTTGTCGGATTTATCGGTCGGTATGTAGACTGATTTGGTTGTTATCTGTCTGGATTTGAGTCTACCGATTTGGGAAAAGCGTGGCCTAGTTTTAGTTGTTTTTTTGCGAGTTCAGAGAACAACATCATAGGTATTTGTTTTTGGATTTGTTGTAGGGTACCGCATGTACATGTACACTAGCAGAATAGAGGGACGAACAGAAGAGGTTAAATCAATATTTAAATTAGTACCTACACTAGGTTGCACATCAGTCACACTACTATCACCACTTTGACTTTGAGCTGGCCTAACGTAGTACGGAATAAGAGTACAGCTTATACTGGTTTTGTTACCACTGACGTGTGGCCTACTGCATCTACTATTCTTTCACTCAAAGCGTCATGTCACCTTCGCGAACTGACATTTTCATTCATGTGCTCAACCTTTTCATTTTTTCATCATTGCATATCGTGGTCTCTATAGCCATAAGTGAAGCGAATTATTATCTTACGTACGGCTTTGCCAGCAGTATATCATCATCATCGCCTGCCTTTAACCAACTATGTTGTGATCGGCTTCCAGTCTAACCAGATACAGCTGAATACCAGTATTTTAACATGTAGCTACTGCCTGTCCGCCACAACTCAGTTTCTGGGTAATAAAACGATACCTCTTAGTTAAACTGTTGTCAGAGTTTCGGACTTCTATAAGTAAGATAGTGATCCTAAATTAGAGGTATGAGAAGGGAAACCCTATTGAAGCCCCTTAACCTTGAAAAAGTCAATAAGGATATTACCAAGCTACCTAACCTTGGCCAAAATTTTTTTACACCATGTCCGTTAATGTTTAACAAAAAACCTAAATCCATCCGTAGTGTTAGGCCGTGTCCTAAAGTAAGCGACCATCACGCGAACACACGATCCTCGCGAACGTTTTTCATTAATTTGTTCGGAATCCCGAACGCGTCCTCTGTCGACGCGATGACGTATTCGGGTTCGCCGAATAACGTGTGCTCGTCGATTGCGTATTAGCACGACCACAGATAATATAATACTACGGCATGATAACGCTTATTATTAGAACGCGATTGTTTGAACCGGTTTATCGAAAAAAAAGCGACCGATCGCTTTTAAATAGTTCGCGGCCTGACACATGGTGCTATTTATAGAATGAATTAGCAACTAAATTCTATTTTGAGACGAATTGGAGGCGTTATTGTACTGCATTGTTTTTTACAATCTTTTTGTTCCATAGTCTCATTCTTTTAAATTACTTATTTCTTACTGATCGATTGTTGCTGGCTATAGTAGAACTTTATTTAAGTTAGTCCACGCGTTAGTCTTCATAGCTACATATTTAGAAGAATAGTGACATTCAATCTTCTGTGCGGTTTCGCCATTTTTGGTATTCCATTATTTTGGCTGAGTTAATTATCTTTTATGAAACTCTCAGTTATAACCTACACAATATCGTGGCCATATATTATCTTAACATTGTAATAAAATCGTAGCAAATTCAAAACTGTACCTACATTTAATATTAAAAAAAAGGCAGTGTTGCGAGCTCTAGGAACAATTTTATAGCCGAAAATATACTTAGTTTTTATTTTTAGAATTTTTGTTTGTTTTTATTACCCGACTGCCCCAGAAGGAGGGTAATGTTTTTCGAGAGTATGTATGTATGTATGTATGTCTATTTCTTTGGCACGCTCTGTAGCCTAAACGGCTTGATGGATTTAACTTAAGAGGTGTCGTTAGATTCGTCTTAATCGTAGAAGTGACATAGGCTATATAATTTTTATGTATTGCATCTGCAAATACAAAAAAAAGGGAGGGGAAGGTTTTTTTTTAAATAAATTACAACAATATTGGTATCAAATAAAAGCTGGTAATTAGTCAATTCGAAATTAAGATATATTAATAAAACTAAAAAACTTGAAATAAAGAAAATTATTCAAAAACAAAAAACCCGACTGCAAAAACACATAACTGAAAAGAGAAAAACAAGAATTATAATATACAGAATTTTGGTATCGCAGGCGGGGGACAATAATAATAATAACAATAATAACCGGAAATATGGTGTAACTTTTGTTTGTGCTGCGACTACTGCGATACCAAAATTCTATATATTATAATTCTTGTTTTTCTCTTTTCAGTTATGTGTTTTTGCAGTCGGGTTTTTTGTTTTTTGAATAATTTTTAAAAGTTTTTTAAAATTGTGGTTGTTATCTATACTAATATTATAAAGACGAAAGATTTTTTTGTTTGTTTGTTTGTTTGTACCGAATAGGCTCCGAAACTACTGGCTTAGTATATTGTGGTGTCTTACGACTTCCACGCGAATGAAGTCACGGGCTGAAGCTAGTTATATATTAATTCGTATAAGTACTTCTTTACAGGCCGCACAGTTTCTTAGCAGGCAGGGCACATTGCTCGCAGAACAGATAGCCGATGGCAGATGCAAAAAGCAGATGGGGCCGAAAGGTTCTGGAGTGGAAACACCGCCACTGCGACCGGTTATACAACCGGTCGCAGTGGCGGTGTTTGGAATCTCCCACCCTCTTCCTCTTGGTATGTTTGGGAGACGTCCACTCCTGGACATAGGCATCTGCCTATGTCCAGAAGTGACATCTTTCTGCTGAAATGATGATGATAAGTACTTCTTTATCTAGGCTAATTTATGGATTATGGAATCTTAAACAAAATAATAAGCCATAGGTGTTTCGTAGTATAATTTAGTGCTGGCAAAATGAGATTCGTTACCAACTATGTGAACAAAAAAAAACTTGTTTCCTGTGTAGGTACTACTTACCTACATATATGAATAATTTATCAGCAAACATGAGGTATGTGACTAGTTCGTAATTTATTGACTCTGGCTAACAATACCTGTCCCTACGCGAAATATAACCGACATGACATGTTGATGAATGTATAGATTTCGAAGTTTTGTTAGATATTATGTTTCTGAATTTTGTTGTACTGTTCTGTGAAACAGTTTTAATTAAAATCGGCAGCGTAAGATTTCTTCAAATCCTAGTTTCCAATTGATGTTATTTTCACTTAAAACAAATATCAACTTTAAACCAGTGTAAATTACGTTAGTTTTAGAACGATTAGTACCTGCCTATTATTGAAAAAGTCAGAAATTGTAGCGCAAACTCAACTGTATGAGGTATTAAAGTTATTATTTTTTCAAATAGGTACTCATATTTTTGTTTACATTTTTGAAAACTATATTGTGAACGCAATGCTATGATACGGTTTTCATTCATAAAATAAGCGAAGTCACGGTTGGAAACTCAGTAATGGCTATGTCATCATCATAAGTACAGTACACATTTTTTTTTTTATTGTGTCTCAAACGGTTACATTTTCAAATGTGAATGAAACAGCCCCAGTAAGTTATTAATAATACTTGTGTTGGGGTTGTCTCGCTCCTTCCCTTAAATGATAGTTACAATATTGAGACTATACAAAATTAAAATTAAAAGTTAAAAGTTAGAAGAGAAACAATGACTTATAAACTACTTAGCAGCTCTGTGTTGTGTGTTGTTGTGAGTATAATAGAGTGTGGGTATATGTGTGTGTGTGTGTTTGTTAGTGTGTGTTAACGTGTTTGCTGATATTGTCATTATAATCGAAGTTATAAAATAACACTTTGCAATTATAAGATATAACATAATTATAAAGAAGATAAGTGTTCATGTAAGTCTGGTTAGAATATGCTCTGTTTCTTCATATGTTAGGGTTTTTAACCACTCTGTTATCACTTTTTTGCATTGATGCGAGACCTCGGGGTGGAAATTTAGTTTTGCGTTAATTTTATTGTATATGTAGGCTGATTGGCACACATACTGACGCCTTGCAAAAGCTGTACGTACCCGTGGAGAGTAAGCCACAATATCTTTTCGCCTCCTAGCCTGACTTTCTGGATTAACTGGAGTGTATTTGTGTAAATATAGAATTATGTTTAAAAGGTATAGTTTCCTGACTGATAAAAGGCCACTAACTCTATAAAGATCGACTGTGGGATATCTATATGGCTTAAAATAGGTTACTTTTAAAAGTGCCCTTTGGGCTCTTTCTAACTCTAGAAATTTCGTTTTAGTGGTCCCTCCCCAAACTGGTAAGCAGTATGTGATTACAGACTGCGCGAGTGCTATGTAAATGTTGTTGAGTGTCTTTTGCGGCATCACATGTCGTAGATTTTTAAAAATCCATATAAATTTTCGAACACGCGACATAATAACGTCGACATGCGAGTGCCATGCTAGACACTCGTCGACTATAACTCCCAAGTATCTTGTAGACGGTACTTGTTTGATGGGTTTACAGTCACAATCTTGCTCCAACCTGTTTGCACACTTATGGATACGAATATTGAAATTAGTACCTGGTTTAGACCTTGCACTTGGAGAGAAACAAATGTGATTTGTTTTAGCAATATTAAGGGTTAACAGATTTGCTTTGAGCCATCCGTCTATAACGACCAACCCTTGTTCGGCCTTATTACGTACTTCTTCCCAAGTGTCGCCAAAGTAGACAATAGCCGTATCGTCCGCATATGAGAAGATTTTCCCGCCACTGTTTCGTAGGTTACAGAGTTCGTTAATATACACTAAAAACAGTGGCGGGCCGAGCACAGAGCCCTGCGGAACACCGAAGACAACGTTTTCCTCATTGCTATACGATTTGCCTATTTTAACTTGTTGTTTCCTACCCCGGAGATAACTGTCAAACAGAGAAAGAGCCCTGCCTCTAATCCCTATAGCCTCAAGTCTCTGCACAAGGATGGGAACAGATACGGTGTCAAAGGCTTTTTTCAGGTCTAGAAACACCGTGACGCACTTAAATCCCTTGTCTACCTTATCTGTAATTTCAGACGTTAACGCTATTATTGCGTCCTGAGTTGACCGCCCCTGTCTAAAACCATATTGCGAGTCTGACAGAATGTTATATTTATTCAAGTAATTTGTAAGCCTTTTATTTATTATTTTTTCTATTATTTTTGAAAGTGATGGCAAGACGGAAATCGGTCGATAATTATTAACATCACTCCTGTCCCCATCCTTGTGCACAGGCGTGATGATAGATCGTTTCAACGCATTACAAAATATACCAGTTTCAAAACACAGATTGGTTAATTTGCAAATGAGGGGAACTACAAAGTCTCGAGATAACTTAAGGAAACTCACGGGTATGCCATCCCATCCCGAAGCACTTGCTGAATCAAGAGCCATGAGTGTACTATCCACTTCTGCCGGATCAGTCTCCAGCAGCACAAATGAGTTGGCTTGAGTTGGTGTATTTAAGGTGCTAATTGCAGGTCTATATCCTTGCCCAGTTAGAGTCATGATTTCCTCCGCCAATGTTTTCCCAATTGTTACAAAGAAGTGGTTTACACAGTTTAACGAGTCGAGAGGATGTGGTGTGATTTGAAGTAGGTGTACACTAGATGTCTTGGGTTTTTTATAATGGGTTATGTCGTTAATTGTACGCCAAAGTAGCTTGGGATTTTTCGCAGAAGTTAAAATTTGGTTCTTATGATATTGTCTTTTGAGTTTCTTAATAAGATTACAGCAAAATGTGCGATAACGCTTATATGTTATGATCAAAATTACATTAAAAGGGTCTCTCCTCGACTGTAGTTGCAATTTATTTCTAAGCCTAATACATCTTAGGGCCCCCGTGGATATCCAGGGCTTTAGAGTACGCTTAGAGCTAGAGAGTAAGACAACCTTAGTGTTTTGTAGGAGAGATGACCTTATCATATCTATCATCGCGTCTACTAGAATGTTTGGGTCTCTATATGCATTAAGAAAAGACGTTTCCGTGTTAACAAGGTATGTATAGGCATTCTCCATATTGGTCACGGTCTTAGATTTGGCATAAGACTTGGTTTGGTACGTGTGGGATATGTTTAGCATTACCATTGCATGATCCGTAACAGATGTGTTTAAAACTGCCACGAAAGCCGAGTTTTTAGATTTATCTAGCTTAAGAAGCATGTGATCGAGGCAGCTGTCATCCCTGGTAGGCAAACAGTGTCCTGGGAGGAAACCATGTAAAGCCGCCATATTTAAATAATTTAATCTGTTAGTCCGAATTTGTGATGTTTCTGCTGGTTTCCCTATTAAGTTTATATTTATATCACCTGTAATGATAGTGTCCCCATGTGAGTCAATAGTTTGAAGATATTGATCAAGCGAAGCAATGAAACTATCTGCGGACACATTCGATGGAGACCGATAAATACCAATTATGGTGAAATTAGAGATAGCGATTTGTAAAGCTGAAGCATGTATTAAATTAATTTCTGTTGCCTGAGGTAAGTGACAGTTTTTTATATAGGCGACTACGCCATCATTTCGGTTTAAATGTCTAGATGTATTAAACGAAGTATAGTTATTTAACACAGGTATTTGTTTATTAGCGTTCAATCTGCACTCTGTTAAGAGTAGGACATCCACTTCAACTCCAATTTGAGACAAATTTATTTGCTTTGCATTATGTACTTTGCAGTAGGTATTCATAGATTACTCAACCAGCCTTATTTAATTAAACATATCTATTTGTAGAAGCATTTAATCTATGTACTAGGTAGTACGTAGGCGCTAGCTAGGTAATAACATCATCCTAGATCAGGTTTTCTGCAGTAAGTTTCCAGAAGTTATAACACGGAGACGGCAAGCTGCGGCATGCGAAGTTTTTTTTTTTACTTTCTCTGCTTAAATTTATTCAGTAGTTGGTAAACATACATTAATAAAATAAAAATATAAGTAATATAATATACCTAATAATTATCATATGTAGGTTATCGTTTTGTTAGATCATTTTATTATTCGATTTTGTTCAAGATAACAAAACATTTTTTACAAAAAAAAAGAAAGAGCCGTTTTTTTATAACAATTAAAATTAAAGTAATTTATTGGGGTGCTGGTTGTTTTTTTTTCACTTTAATTTGTGGTACCTTCCCCACACAAATTGGAATACCACTACCTGCTATGTAAATACCAGTGACAAGAACTTAGTATCATATCATCCACATAGGCTAATTGGGAAAAAATAGTATTATTGAAGCTTATTCAAAAACTACCCATGCAAAATTAATACAATTTATACGGGGCTACCTCTGAAGTATGTCCTAGAAACGAAAAAAAACATCAAAATCGAATAACATAATTGGCGAAGTAATCGCGTAACAAATATACAAAATAAAAACAACAAAATCAATCTTCCTAGCCTTTTTCCCAACTATCTTGGGGTCAGCTTCCAGTCTAACCGGATGCAGCTGAATACTAGTATTTTATATAGCGCGACTATCTGACCTCCACAACCCAGTAACTGGGTAATACGATACCCCTTGGTAAGACTGGTGTCAGACTTTCGGGCTTCTGACGACTCGTAACGACTGTCAAAGATCCACAAATGACAGCCGGGACCAACGGCTTAACGTGCTTTCCGAGGCACGGAGGAGTCTCGGTATGTAAAGATGGTCACCTATCCACTGACCAACCCCGGCAAGCGTAGCTTAACCTGATGGATCGACCCGTGCGGCTTGTTATTACTTAGCCACGAGCTCCTCTTGAAAAACAAAATAAAAACAACATCCAGTCGAATTGAGAACCTCCTCCTTTTTGAAGTCGGTTAAAAACTGATCATAACCATAATGGCTCTGGTGTTTCATCATCTCGTGAGTTCGCGACCAACGCAGTTGTTGTTGCGCAATTTTGAGAGAGAGATTTACCATGTTATTTTAAGACCAAAGACTTCTTGTTGGTTTTCCTGTAGTATATTACTAAACTTTAAGGGAATGGTCAATTGTCTCTAATAACTTAAAAATAATTTATTTAAAAAATTAAAACAGTAATATATTTAAATTCCGTGTTTGGGTCACAGAAATTCATATCTGTACGAATTCAACTTAATCGGTCCTTTAGATTCGGAGCAAAATGTCTGTGACAAACGGACAAATAGACAGACAGATACACGAGTGATCCTATAAGGATCTTTTTTGAGATCCGTACATCCAAATGAAAAAACGGAACGTTTTCTCATTAGGACGTACGGAACTCACGCAATAATGTAGAGCCACAGTTGATTTAATTTTACTTAGGTATAGTCGACCTCATAAGTGCTTTACCATTTTTGACAACAATCCCAGTACCTAAATAATTGTAACTTCAATAAGTTTGAAATTATCTAACTGTCACACGCACAACACGATGAACGAACGACGAACAACACGACGCGAAGAACGAATTACTTGATGCTTGATACTTTCCTCTCCTTTTTTATATACTTGTACATTTATTATTATCTTAAGACTGTTAGCTTTTAAATTATGTAATCTTGGAAATCAACTGAACTAATCGAATCGAAAAAAACTGTCATATAAACAAATATACCTTGTCGTTTTATGACGTGCAAGGGTCATTCAACCTTACAGCGTTTGTCCACCGCCACCACCAACGGACGTCAACGAAAAACGAGATTATTCGAACCGAACGTGACGACCCGTTGAAGGACGTGCGGAGGACACGGGGCCATAGTAAATGTATGTATCGCTATTATACTTCAGCGCCGTCATCTCATTCTCATTGACGTGGCGGTGGAAAAACGGTCTTAGAGTGGTAAAGTAATTACGAGGCTAACTATAGTTAGGTGGTTGTTTACCCTCTCTCGCGCGATGTATTGTATCGCTCAACCATGATAGCATCTATAGATCAACCCTAAGAATATTAACACGTATCGCCTCACCCCTAAATATATACCACAAAAAAGCAATCAACCCGACAATCAGGCTAAGAAATATGCGTGTAGTCCAGTATGAGTCAATCTTATATGGTAGATGTAATATTATGTCAACGTCTTTATTAATCTATACTATTGAATCAGCAATCAATTTGCTTAGCCTTTTCCCAACTATGTTGGGGTCGGCTTCCAGTCTAACCGGATACAACTGAATACCAGTATTACATAAAGCGACTTTCTATCTGACCTCCACAACCCAGTAACTGGGTAATACGATACCCCTTGGTAAGACTGGTTGTCAGAATTTCGGGCTTCTGACTACCCGTAACGACTGTCAAAGATCCACGAATGATAGTCGGGACCAACGGCTTGTCATGCTTTCCGAGGCACGGTGGAGTCTCGGTATGTACAGATGGTCACCCATCCACGGACCAATCCTCGGCAAGCGTAACTTAACCTGACGGATCGACCCGTGCGGCTGTTATTACTTAGCCACGAGCATCTACACGAACATATACAAATCTTGCTCATTTAATAGTATAGAGAGATCTCTATACTATTAAATGAGCAATATTTGTATATAAATAATTATGTTCTCGAAAACGGCTGTAAAGATTTCGATGAAAGTTGCAATATAGGCGTTTACGGGGGCCAAATTCGATCGGGAAAGTTCGTTTTCTCTATTTTCACCCGAGAAGAGCTTGGTCACCCAGGTACTCTACTAATATACATTTATAATTATAAATGCGGAAGAAACTTTGTCTGGCTGTTACCTTATCACGCTACCACTGAACAACAACCTAATAGCGTACCACACTTTTATTTACAATCCGAAGGTTTTGAAGAAAATTCTTAATCCAATGCTTCATAAGTTTGATAAACTCGTCTGCTCGACCACGGAAATAACGTAATGAATATGATTGATCTGTCAAAATGATAGACATGGCGATAATTTGTTATTTTATCTGTGTTACGCAGTTACCCCGCAGATTTTTATACTTTATGGTGCTCCCACACTGCTGTTATAAAATGTTAACAAACATTTTCTAACATAGTTTTTTAAAGTACTAAGGTTCAGTTCTGTTTAAAAACTATGTTATATAACGTTATATAACTGCTGTGTGGGAGCACCTTATCAGATACCATGGTGGCATGGGACCTGGGGAAGGACAGAGGCTCCTTTTTTTGTATTAAAAACATAGCTATTCTTATGTTTAAACATCGATTCCCGTCACGTCTGCGAAGTTTTTCTAACTAATTTAATTTGACCCTGCACCCTAATTGTGTAATAATCAGAATCTGTCAATCATCATTTTGAAAGAGATTGCTAATCCATTGCTTCGTAAGTGACTCCTAAGATACAGGTCTGCGTACCTAGTTTAGGAGCCCGGAAAGCTAACTTCAATTTTAAACTTGGTAGTACAACACTCTGTTTCCATATGCTATGTATTGTGTTGTTATTTTTTTATGTACTAATAAACCTTTTATCTTATCTTATAAGTTGGAAAAAAAATCTGCTCAACAACGCGCATAATTATGTAACGTGTATGCAAAGAATGATGCTGAACTATCAATTAAAACAGCTATCTAATTACGCAACACATTTTCTTAAACAATTCCGATTAATTTGTTTCATTTTGACAGTTCAACAACATTCATTGCGTTATTTACGTTACTGAACAGAATTTATTTTCAAACTTTTGAAGCAATGGATTAGCAATCTGGTTTCAAAACAATTCAGATTCTAATTGATCGTGTATTATATAATTAGGGTACAGATTAGTCATAATCGGGTTTTTAGTTTTTTGAATAATTTTCTTTATTTCAAGTTTTTTAGTTTTATTAATATAATCTTAATTTGGAATTAACTCATTACCAGCTTTTATTTGATACCAATATTGTTATAATTTATTTTAAAAAAAACCTTCCCCTCCCTTTTTTTTGTATTTGCAGATGCAATACATAAATAATAATATTATATAGCCTATGTCACTTCTACGATTAAGACGAATCTAACGACACCTCCTATGTTAAAATCCATCTAGCCGTTTAGGCTACAGAGCGTGCCAAAGAAATAGACATACACACCCTCCTTCTGGGGCAGTCGGGTAAAAATATCTGGCAATCAAGTGGGTGACGTGCTGATCTCCTTACTAGGCTATGAGCCTGTATTAAGAAGTAACAGTGCCGATCCCCTCCAATTGTATGTATTACTACCATTATATTTCAATAAACCAAAAAAAAAAAAAACTTTTTTAGGTACAGGTATTTGTGCAAATATGTTACGCAATTAAATAGCTGTATAGGGAGCCTGGGACCTGTAGAAGGACAACATCTACTTTTCATCCTGGACACAGCCGGTTACATGATAATGTTCCCAGGCTTGATCAACCAACACGCAAACTACACTGGTTGCGCAACCTAGTAATTTTAATCATTTAGTGTTTTACTGCGCATGATGTCAGCGTGCTTGTGTTTATAATTAATGCCTTCCAAGACCATTCATATCTACTCGTAGTCTCGTATGTGTCGCAACAGGTCAAAGTGGGTTTCGTCACGGATATGTGATAAATATAATACGTACGGTTTTAGTATTGTTTTGATTCTTAGAATTATTTATTGTTGTTAAGCAAAAGATTTGAATCATGGCAATAAACTTGAATTAGGTTATGAGATTTGCAGTTTACTTATTTTTCTTGGGCTTGTGGCTAAGTAATACTAATAGCAGCTTCACGGGTCGATCGATAAAGTAAAGCTACGATTGCTGCGGTTGGTTCGTGGATGAGTGACCACCTTTACATACCAAGACCACTCCATGCCTCGGAGAGTACGTTAAGCCGTTGGTCCCGGCTGTCATTCTCTTTAACATTTGTTATTGTTACGGGTCGTCAGAAGCCCGAAAATCTGACAACCAGTCTTACCAAGGGTTATCGTGTTACCTAGTGACTGGGTTGTGTGGAGGTCAGATAGGCATGATAGTCACTCCACGTAAAATGCTGGTATTCAGCTGCATCCGGTTAGACTGGAAGCCGACCTCCACATAGTTGGGAAGGCTAAGCAGATTGATTGCTTTATGACACCCTACCTATTTATAGATAGTTGAGAAAAGACTAGGCAGATAATGATCAATTTATTTATTTTCTTTAAACCTGGAATATCAACAAAATTGGTAAAACAAGCTTGCTGATACGGTAGAGGAATTAATTCGAATTTAAAAATCACTAATGTGTTCGATAACACTACGCTACACCTTAAAGTAAAGCCGCACAATATGAATTTTCAACGCTAAGCCAAGCGTAAAAATTCCAATAGTGCGCTGTTATTAGATATTTTAGGTATCGCCTCGCGTTGGTGAACTACCCGTCAGACAGGAGGCTCCTAAACATTTTTAAAGTCTCTGGCCTGCTTCGTTTCCTTTACCGAGTTGGCACGAGCCGTATGAGATTATTATGTCGTCCTGGGGTATGGGGAATTACTGCCGAGGGTGCGGACAAATGCTTATTACCAAGTATTGTTTATGATGATGAATATGAGAAGAAACCCTTGTCCAGCAGCTAAATAAGACTATTTTATTTTGTTTAAACATAGTCATATCTGTCACAGCTGTTGTCTTAGAGCTTTTTGTAGCTTTTCTACGCGTGAATACGAGTATATGTAAATGTTTACTACTTATGTCGATGCGATGAACCAATTTTAACAAATATTGTAATTTGAATCGACCATTGCAAAATAAAGGAACGAATGCACAGATTGAACTGACATATTAAAAGCAATTGCATACAATTGACAGTTGTTAACACTGTACAGATTTATCATAAACTAGCGAGCTCCCCGGTTTCGCATAAATACAATGGTAGCATGTCAAAACATCGAAATATCTGTGCTTCCGGAATAAATTCTCTGAAAGATGTTGATTATTTATTACGCATTAAAATCCATTGTGTAGTTTATAATAAGTTCTAAGCCGTCACACAGCCAGAGACAAAAAGCGACTTTGTTAAAGCCAACTCCCACGGTGCGCCATATCGCGCACGCGCACCAGCCCGCACGAGGACGCACCGCCACGCACGCGTCTGCGCTACCCACGCACGTTAGGTTTCCCACGGTGCGTCGTGCGGGCTGGTGCGCGTGCGTCCGCGATATGGCGCACGGTGGGAGTTGAGCTTTATAAGAGCGCTTATCGTAAAAGTCGGCAACGTCGCAAATAGCTGTCAAATATTTACCTGTTTTGTTTGGCAATGTTACTTATGGTTTGGATCTAGTGAACTGAAATATTGATTAGGAAATGCAATAATTAATAAGTATCGTAACACCGAATATTTCGTTTTAGATGTAAAAAAGTATTTGGAAACTTCAGAAATGCCTTTACACCTAAAACGGTTATAACATCAAATTCAGTGCTATAATTGCAATTCATTATTGATATTCTTGTTCTTATTTCCATACGGTAATATTGCCAAATTAATCAAAACAGGTAAATAATTGACAGATATTTGCGACGTTGTCAACTTTTAGGATAAAGGTTCATAACACTATGTATCGATTTAACTCTTAAATTCTACACTACAAGACAGGAATACATACAGCTTAATAACAGAAATATAATATTTATAATTTAATGCACGAATTTACTCATTCATTACAGTACAACAGCAAAGTGTATTTACATAATTTACTATTGACAAGGCTAAATTGATTATTTACTATTCAAGAGACATCGTTTGACTAGACTCAGCACTTGGTACAGAATACATGATACTCGATTTAAATACGCGATTAGATAACTTGTAACTATAAAGGGGTACATAATATTCATTCGCTATGATAGTCGTAAAATGGTATTTATAACGATATCTATACTATACTAATATTATAAAGAGAGAGAGCGAAGGCTTTTAGAATTAATAATGTAGAGCTGAATATTTGTTTTGATATTATATTGCTAGCTGTTCGTGCCTGGCGTTGCCCGGGTTATACTACATAATATATTGTATCTACATTCTTATTATTCTGTACAATTTGTACTAATGACAACCAACAACTTTTATGTCCACGTAATCACTGTCCATTCCAAAATTGCCTGGAAGTGATCGAAGAAAACGATAGAACGCCCTTTGTATGTTTTGTAGTTTTTGTTTTAATATTTAATTAAAGGTAAATGTAATCTGCGTTTGCAATTTATTAGCCAAATATGTAAACAAACACGAGTTTTAGGAAAAACAACTGTAATGCCTACTCATATGGTTCAGTTTGCGCTACAACTTCATATTTTTATGTCTTTTTCAACACTACTAGTCAGTCTAAATGTACAAAAAAAAAAAACAATTTTATTTATACTGAAATAAAGTTGATCAACTTTATTTCAGTATAAATAAAATTGTTTTTTATAATAAAATTGTTTTTTAAATTGTTAAATTGTTTAAAATTGTTTTTAAATTGTTTTTTATAATAAAATTGTTTTTTATAATAAAATTGTTTTTTATAATATAAATAAAAATGCTTTTTTTAAGTGGAAATAAAATCAACTGGAAACAAGTATTTAAATAGACCTTAGATCCAAGTTTTCAAATGGCTAAGAATAAGATCCAAGTTTTCAAATGGCTAAGAATAAATTATAGGTGGGGTTGGGAAATTACCATTGTGCATTTGGTTTTAGAGTCACCTTAGGGTTAACGGTTTGACCCAGTAGTGCGCTTTTATCTTCCACTTTCATTCAGAAAGAGCAAGACAGGTTTCTTTTCACCATAATTCAGAGAATTTAAGATTAATTTCGAAACCACAATAATACAAATAGCCTACCGTATCACTGAATACTTACCAGACTTACCTGTAGAGAAGAGTACAACAGACTTACAGCATCAGTAGGGAAATATTAACTTTGATCATACCAGTTAGGACCGGCCGCATGAGTTGAATGAAACGAAAATTTATTATTTTGTTAAAAAGACTATAATTTCTTGTTCTCCGGACCCACCACGTCGCATCACTTTGCCTGCTCGCGCTAAACTTCGTTTTTGAGTAGCGTTCTTTCTGACTTTCTTTTTGCTCGGCTCCTCAGGGTCCTAGCAATGATGTTCAATAGCAGCCTTGCTCAAAAATTAGGCAAATTAATTTTTTTTTTCAAACAAAATAATCTCTTCATCTTTTTAGGTGGGGTTGGGTTATATTATTACCATTGTGCATTTGGTTTTAGAGTCACCTTAGGGTTAGGTTAGGTTGGTTTAGGTTAGGGTAGACCCAGTCGTGCGCGTGTAGTATATTCATTTTCTTTTTGGTCGGCTGTTTTTCTGTAGCAAAATAGCACTTTCGAGCATATTATTTACTTAACAAGTAAAGTGCTGCAATAAGAATATCATTTATATTGGCAAAAAAAAAAAAATACAGTCTGTTAGGAGAGATTTACTCAAAAGTTCTCTCTCAACTTTATTGCTATAAGAATTTCATCAGGCGCAGAGCTATTTCTGACTTTTTTGTTTTTGCTCGGCACCTAGCGACAGGGCGGCGCCGCCCATATGTGCGAAGTGTGAGGTGCACACAGGCGCCTGAGCACTAGGGGCGCCCCGGCGCCCCTGACACTAAGGCGATCAGTCTGACCAGCGCGGATCCTTGTGGTTGCACCGCGTTAAATCCATCCACTACGAAATCCGCTTTAAATGCCGTGTGTTAATCGCCTTAATGAAATGCATGCGATTTTTTTTTTTTTTATTGCGGCAAAACACGGCGACAACAAAAGAGGCACTTCATTGGTTTCGCACACAGGCCCTGCCGAGGGTCGGCGCGGCCCTGCCTAGCGATGATGTTAAATAATCTATAGCCTTCCTCAAGAATTGGGCTATCAAATTAAAAAGATTTTTTTAATCCGACTGGCAGTTCCAGAGATTATCGCGTTCAAACAAAAAAAAACAAACTCTTCAGCTTTATTATTAGTATGTACAGATTTTCTTTTTGCCGGCTGTTCTTCTGTAGCAAAATAGCACTTTCGAGCTTAATAAATTTACTTTATAAATAAAGTGCTCCAAGAATAGACCTAAGTTATTTAAGCAAAATAATTTAACAGTCTGTTAGGAGTCATTAAGCTTTACTCAAAAGTTCTCTCACAACTTTATTGCTATAATAATTTCATCAGGCGTTGTACTCAGCACAGACTTCTTCACTTAACTTTTAAAAGCGGGTAATAAAATAACAAAGCATAGTTTTAACAATATTTATTTAAAACCGTTTGAAAATTAACACATTTTCATTTAATTTGTTAATTCATGATTATCTAGTAGACTACTCAATGTAAGCTAAACTAGTTATTACATAATTATCACAATCGCTGCAAATTACGTTAGGAAAATTGATTGAAATAACCTATATAAAAACTAGATTTAAATTATTGTACAGTCAGCCCCTAAAAGATGTGTACACAGTACATGGGCAAGGAACCTTTTTATTGTCTACAACCATTGTTCCATAACATTGTGTATCCACCGTACATGTACAAAACATAGTATACAAATCAATGTTAACATTTTGTACCAATACATCTATACACCCTATGACCAAAACAATGTTCACAGTGACCTGAAACAAAGGTTGTTAAAAATAAAATGGTTTCTTTTCCGTGTAAGTATATATCTTTTTGGGGCTGACTGTACATAGCTATTGATAACTCAATAGTTTTATCAATGCATTGAATGCACGCAGGTAACCAAAATTGCGTAAAGTAATTGCTTATTAAATTAATACGACTTATTTTTTTAAAAAATGGAGACATAATGACAAGTTTTAATTGAAGATGCTCTAATAATGTTTCAGAAACTGTCAAAATAATATTTTTTCAACATAAAAGTTTAGGTTCGAGTTAAGACGTGAAATTGAAACAAAAACGACTATTAAAAACTATTTATAACTGGAACGAAGTTTTAAGTAGGTATTCGTAAGACTAAATAGTTTCACAAATGAAAATAAATAAGCAAAATGACGAGTAAAATAATTATATTTTGTAAACTAATGCAACTACACGGATTTTAAGATGGCACATCAACATTAAAATTCTTTGTTTGGGTAAATAAATTAGGTATACGAAATGAATCAAAATAATCCAAAATCTCTTTTAAACGTTTGGATTAATGGTTTAAATACTAACCAAAGTAAGTAACCTACCTAAAAAAATGGTAGATACATTTCGAAAATAAAGCCAAAGTAATGTATTATTAATAATATTTGTATAGCCAACGCATCGCCACTGCTGCACTGGTACAATCAACATTCAATCATCAGAAATGAGTGGTCACATAATGATGTGGTACAGAGGGCCTAGTGTGAGTTTTATTTAACCATCTCGACCTTACGCATCAACCGCGTTCGGCGCTACGATTGGCAGCCGGCCGACCTTCACCGGTGAACGGCCAATCGGAGCGCCAAACGCGGTCGATGCGTAAAATCGAGATAGTTAAAAGAAACTCACACTAAGCCCTCAAACCATAAACTGAACAACTAGCTCCATAACCCCAACATCGCAATCATGACCACAAATTTATAGTACACGTTGCATAAAAAGTACCTAATTTCAATCGGTATTTGAAAACCCGCCTTAAACCCAATCGTCATTCAGTTCAAATGACTCCTCATACCAATTAACTAGTCGCACCGCAATTAAAATTCTAGGCCAAGTTCTCTTATTCACGGCAGTACCCACGGCGCGTCGTTATGGCCTGGAACGTTTCTCATTGTTCGGCCTGATTAAACCAAGTCCTCAAATGAATAAACTTCCACTCTTCGTCTCAACTAATATCACCTACATTGCTATAATACTTAGCTAATCACATTAGATACTTATCAATACTTAAGATAACTTAAAATTATTTTTTGATAACATGGACCACAGACAGAATGATCATCATTACAGCCAAAAGACGTCCACTTCTGGGCCTCGTCCAAGCCTCGCCACTTCGACATATTCTGTGCTTCTCGCATCTAGCGGATCCCTGCGGCCTTCACAAGGTCATCGGTCAAGTTTGATAACAGAATGATGAATCCACTTAAATCAGAAAAAGCACAGTATTCCATTTCATCACATATCTCATAAAATAAATGTTATTCCCACATCATCTTTCATGAACGTTATTTTGGTAAGTTTGTTGACAAATTATATACAATTTAATACCCTTATTGATGAGAGTAAAAGTGCACTTTAGTCTGCATTAAAACTGGAATTGAAACAAACATACAACAAAGATTTTTTTAAGAATCAGCTTAAATCTAGCCTGTGGTCTCAACATGTTCTAATCACAACACTTGAACTTATTTCGAAGAGTTTTGTGCTTCGATTGCTTTGTTTTTTTCTTTGTTCTTCTCTTTGTCTTGATTGGCCATCTTCAGTGGCCCATGCTTCCAGCCTTCAGGGTACCCGTACTGTCGGACGTCATCCCACCATTGCTGTTTACCATCCGCCCAGAAGATGTAGACAACGTTTGTGCCTACTAGGACTGAGAAGCATACCCAGAACGCTATCCGCCATTGGGCCAGTGTTGACTGGAAAAGAGAAAAAAAATTAAAAATAATAAGGTTAATAAAAGATTTAGAACTGATTTCGGACAAATTCAAAACTCTAATATTTATAATAAAGTTAATAATATCAATGATTATTAAATTAATAATATTAATTTGAGGAGCTCGTGGCTAAGTAATAACAAGCCGCACGGGTCGATCCATCAGGTTAAGCTACGCTTGCCGGGGTTGGTCAGTGGATGGGTGACCATCTTTACATACCGAGACTCCTCCGTGCCTCGGAAAGCACGTTAAGCCGTTGGTCCCGGCTGTCATTTGTGGATCTTTGACAGTCGTTACGAGCCGTCAGAAGCCCGAAAGTCTGACACCAGTCTTACCAAGGGGTATCGTGTTACCCAGTTACTGGGTTGTGGAGGTCAGATAGGCAGTCGCTCCATGTAAAATACTGGTATTCAGCTGCATCCGGTTAGACTGGAAGCCGACCCCAAGATAGTTGGGAAAAAGGCTAGGAAGATTGATTTTTTTTTATTAAATTAATAATATTAATGATTATTAAATTAATAATATTAATTGATAGCGTGTGACCGTCCGTATGGACCGTCGTGTGATCTGAGTGGTGTGACCGTCGAACTGCCAAGTCTCGAGTTCAAACACAAGGCGCACCTCTGACTTTTCGGATTCATGTGCATCTTGTATAATTATCACTTGCTTCAAAAACGGTGAAGGAAAACATCGTGAGGATAAACCGGTATGCCTTTTTTTTTTTTTTGGATCGGAAATCATCAAATGATTTCACCAGCTCTGGGCGAAGCGGAAGGGCGTGTCAGACTCTTACTGACTAAAACCCACCCGTGTTCCTTCTCTTGCCTTGCCAGGGGCCTCGGTTTCCCCTTAGGACTACCCGCAACCCCGGTAGGCATCGGCCCTAACGGATCCCGTCAGTTTTGTTGACATCTTTGAGGCGCGCGTGGAACACAACGCGCCGTCGACCCGGGCCTGGTCCTTATCGGACGGCGAGCTGCCCGTTGCTCTCCGTCCGCAAGTCCGCGCCTACGGTGGCCGGAAATCTACTACCAATTCCCGACGCCCGGGGCGTCTCCTACGGCGGCGGCGGCTAGGGCTGCTAGGGCGCGGCATTTGCCTCTCCCTCTCGCGCTCCGCCTTCTCCTTCGCGAGCATTACTGCTTCGCAGAAGGAGGTGACGGCTTGCCATGCTCTCTCGCTCCGCACCATGGCCTGGACCAGGGCTGGACGCGAGAGGTCACTGCCGCCGATAGCCCCCACGAGGACACGGTGGTGCTCCGCCCAAAAAAACAGATATGCCTGAGAGATATTTCTCGACGGCATGTGAAGTCAAGTCAGAGGCCCATGGGCGGTTAGTGACTAACTCTGACAGCAGGTTAGTCACTAACTACACGGAAAAGAAAGAACTACTGTAATTTTCAGACAGTTGTACGAAATGGCTGTAACGCGACAAATTGACGTAGGGTGTCAATTTACTTGGCAAATTAATATCCCTGACACTACTTGAACGAAATAAACACATACGAAAACCACGCACAAAACAACAGCCCTAGAAACAGTTTCCAAGCACGTGGATGAAACTGGGTTGCGAAGTCCTAAAGGGTTATCGTAGCCCCTGTGCAACGTACAGGCAACTGAAGGAACACGAGTGGGTTTTAGTCAGTAAGGCTAAGAACTCACGGAGCGGTTTTCAGCCGCGCCCGCCGCGGCGGTGGGTGCAAAACAATGGCGCAAACCGCGGTCATAAACCGCATCGTGAAAATTAATATCTAAATTTCCATTTACTACGTGTTCGTACGAGTGTTTGTGGTGCCGCCACCGCGGCGGGCGTGGATGAAAATCGCTCCGTGAGTTCTTAGCCTCAGACTCTGACACGCCCGCCCGCTCCGCCCAGAGCGGAAGAATTTATTAAAATCTGATGATATCCCACACAAAAAAAAGGACGTAGATGAAAGGACGTATGAACAGGAAGTATATAATAGTAACAGTGCGCCGATCACGACATAGTTTCCAATCCAACGTTCCTAATAAGGAAGCGAGTCCTATGCGGTACGTAATTGCATTATTTTGCCAATATAACTTCCGGTAACTGATTAGAACCACTATCGATTCGTTCTATAAATAGAGATTGACGCACTAACAACAAGATTAAAGGAACTTCAAAGACATCGAGTTCGCATTAAAGCCACAAACTCGACATCTTGTCGAAACTTGACACTGAGTCGAAAATGTTTTATTAATAAAGGCCTACTTATTGTTCGAAACGAAGTTTTGGGTGACGAGGCTTCGTTGAAGATGATTTTACTTGATTTGTTTGTTTGGTATTATCAAAGTTTGAAAATCGGGAATAGGCGGCTACGTCACCGGTTGATGGTGATGCCATTGATATATTTTTATTTTGAATGAGGTTTTTATCGTCGTGAGGGCCTAAACAAGTGGATATCGCGTCCAAAGCGTTTCGCATTGCTACAGCACTTTTAAACAGGATTGACACAATCTTTTTGATAGCTCACTGACATAAGCTACCATCACCATCGTTATCGCTGATAGAATGTCACTTTATCTAGGCCCTAAGGACGTTAAATCTGTTTATAATTATATTATGTTTGTATAGTGTGGCTCTTTGAATTTATTTGTCGTTCTACATTGCAAGCAAAATATTTATTGGAAACTGGAATCTAATTTACTTGGAGCCTCATACCCATATTCTAAGTCGTAGCCTCGAAACCTACTCGACTCACAACTCAGTCGAGGAGACCTCAAGGCGTGCCTCGAAAGATCCTCATAATCGGTATTCATAGTCATAAGACTAAGGAAATTATGAGGTTCCTTGAATGAATGTGAGTCGAGGTGATACGTCACGAAAACGTCATCATTTGGAGGAATGTTCTGTTTATTATATTGGCTAAACTTATTTTTAAACAGTCTGTGAGCGCGGTTTTCAAATTGAAGTGTTACATTTGTCAAATGAAAGTAAACTGATAAAAAATATAAACAAACTGTAATATTTAACCACTTGACCCAAAAACTGTGTCCTGGACAAAAAATAAGGTGCAGGGTCTCAAGCCACTTGAGAATGGAACGTAAAAACACTTCTTCATTAGCGTTTCCTCAAATATTTGTGCTGTATTGGTCGTCGTATTGTGTGTTAGTTTTACTTGCTCGAAATGTCTGGAACTGGAAGACAGTTTTTTAGTGACTCTGAAAAGATTTGTCTTCAAAAGTTGATCGTGAAATATAAATTAAACTCGGTGGCAACGACTATGGCGAGTCCAGCAGTTAAAAAAGTTGCATGGGCGGTCAGTGGATACGAAACAAGGCACTATGAAAAAAATTTCACCAAAAACTATCGCCTAATCAAGCCTTCGGGATCCAGTGGGATGTGGGAGTAGTAGGGTGGAGGAACACCATGGGATACCTTAAGGGCATTGACCTTGACCTTGGGGTCATTGACCTTAAACTCAAGGTCAAAATTTGATTGATTGATTTGATCCGGCGATTCCTAAGCTGGCTACTAAACAGCGCGTCACACATGACGTCGACTAATCGTGTAAACTAGTGATTCTTAAAATGCAAAGTTATAATGTACTAGCTGCCCGTCCAGGCTTCGCACGGGTAGCACTAAGTACTTATCTACGGCTACCTACCCTACATACCCTACCTATAAATCTTCCCTGGACTACGACAAACATTTCAAGACCAAAATCAGCCAAATCGGCCCAGCCGTTCTCGAGTTATAAAATTACAACGAAAAGTGGCTTTGTTTTTTTATTTAAGCCTAGTATTTTTGTTAGTTATAAGTTTGATATTGAAAAACAATTATACATGTTTGAAATCTTTATTATTTGAATGTTTTTGAAATTCTACATCATGTTTCTGGACCTGTTGTAATACAATAATAATAGCAATATGTATAATAATTTGGGTGACAAAATACCCTTTACATAAATACATCACAGACTAATTAGACTTGGGTTTATATTACACCAAAAACACATAATTATTATCACACCACACTTGGGTTTGGTAATGCTTCCCTGTATGTAACATCTACATGCAACTCCCGCCTGTTGCAATTCGGGTGCATGGACGCCAGCCTTTTGCAACGCGGGAACGTCGAGGATAAAGGACTTAAAATTTATAGTACAGCTTCATTCACGTCAGCTACAGCAAAGCCCTTGCTTCGGCTCAATGTCTGTAGGTACAACCGGGAAATATGCATGGCGCTGCAGCTCAAAGATTCTCGCTTGCAGGAGTCGATCACGGAGCAGCCACAAGAAACACCGTACGGTGTTTCTTGTGGCTGCTCCGTGATCGACTTCGTAAGTCAACTAGAGTAAAGCCATCGTCGTCCACTTGACTGGTTTTAGAAGCCTTCCGCTTCTAAAACTAATTTTCATTTTCATCATAAAACTCAATTTGTTTTTCGGCATCTCGTAATTAGCGTCGTAATACGTAATTGTATGGATTATCGTATAAATATTCAAGAAACTATTCAAATGACATTACGAAAATCGGATAAAATACGCCTTTTTTTGGTTAAAAACTTCCTCAAGGTAGATCGCGATGTACCTTAAATTTGACAGATGGTTCCTCAACTCAAACTCACCTCGAGTGAGGAATCTGTTTATGATGAGGTGTAAAATTGCAACTATGAATATCAAACTCCCTAAGTGAGGTTGAGTCGAGTCGAGGAAATCATGAGGTTTTGACTTAGAATATGGGTATCAGTTTCAAACCAATTTTGGATCAAAAGCCTCATTTCCAATGTTGGGCAAATTAATACATATTTCAGTCGACGTGTACACTAGACGGTTAATTAGGGACTATTTGTGCAAAACTGTACTTCAAATGCAACATCAACATGCAACTAAACTTCGAAAATCAAAGCTGATATATTTTCATTCGTAAGTAAAGTCGTATTTGAATTAGTTTTACCGACTGCGGCGAGGCCTAAAAGGAAGATTTTGTTTTAAGTGTAAGGCTTTACAATTTTAACCTCACCTAAAAAACTTTATGAATTTCCATCCATTAAAATATAGCCTTTTTTTTGTGTGGGAAATCATCAAATTACTTCTCCCGCTCTGGGCGGAGCGGAAGGGCGTGTCAGACTATTACTGACTAAAACCCACCCGTGTTCCTTCAGTTGCCTGTACGTTGCCAAGGGCCACAGTGTCCCCTTAGGACTAACTAATAAATAAAGCGGATACCTAAATGAATGCCGAAATAGAGCGAGCTTTTGGTTTTTCAACACTCGACTCAGCCCAAAAGTTGAAAATCCAACAACGCATAAATGTTGCTTCTGGCTTTTGAGAGCCCGCCGTAACAGACATTTAAGTATGTCATACTCCGCGTCCTATTTAAAAGCGATCATCGCGTTCATTATGTCACTTTTGTTCGGAAAACTGCAAAGCGCCCTGTGTCGGCGTGACCTCGAGTTCTGGTTCACCGAAAAAGTCACATTATGAACGCGACTATAGCATATTTGCTTTCGCTTTTGAATAGGACGTGGCCTTATACTTACGAAGATACAAAACAAAAAAAAGCCTAGCTATAATGAGGGCTCTATAACTAAATTCTAAAGCTCTACCCGGGCTACCCCTATAACTCCATCATGAATGTTCGCGGGTAATAGAAGTTGCTTCACAAAAGATTTTTTCAGTGCCTTTATAAAGTACTTTCATACAATTTATTTCTTTTTATAGAAATCTATTAGTAAAGGGCTGGCCTGAAAAGCTTGATTTTCGAACAAAAATCTACTTCTTGGTTTTGCAAATCCACACGCCAAAATTGGGGATTAAAGCATAGGTGCCTATTACATAACCAATAAAAAAAAAAAAAATTGACTTATTTATAGCTACTCGTTGAATACGATTTTTGTCCACACATTTATAGATAAGGTGTTACAAATTATAATATTATTCAATTATTAAAAATCAAAGCATTTTTGGTCAAAATTGCGACGGTATTATGAGGTTTTCACTCTTTAGCAACTTTGAAATATGAAATCTGCGTCTTCCATTTGGGTGTAACTAAAGCCTTTAGGCTTTAGTTAGCAGACAGGCGCAACACGACAGTTTTTCAATTTCTATGAAAACTTCTTGCATTTCGATGTTAGGATTTATTTGGTACTAAAGTAGTTTCCAAATACTCATAAGCATTAGTATTGCAAGTGTTTCCATTGAATGTCGTATGGTTGTCTCCAAATTGTATATAAGTATATATAGGACATAAAGGTAATTGGTGGTGGTGGGCAAGGTAGATGGGAAAAAACCTCGCGGCCAGTCACCTGACCGCTGGTCAGACCAAGTAACCGCCCTCACTGAACTCTCTGTTACGACTGACCTGAGAGAAGCGGAGAACAAAACAAAGTGGAAGAACAACATAACTAAAGCCATGAAGGCCTTTCAGGGACACGACCTTCAGTAATGAAGTACGCGATCAAGAAGAGATAGGACATAGAGCAATAAAAACTATGTTTATACTTACATCAGGTGTTAACAGCCCTATCAGATAAGGCGTAATAATTCCGGAGATGGTGGATGTCCCGTTGATCATTGCAGTTAGGGAGCCAGCATAGTTTGGTGCTAGATCCAACGCGTTTACCTACAGACATAAGAATTAATGTGAAGCCCTATTCTTGCCAAATTGCCTTCGTACACAGAAATAAATGTGTTCACGTGGGTGTAAAGGTTTCGTAAGCTTTTCGGGTTGGTATTGGCACTGTTTTGATAGTTATCCAAAAGTAACGAGTTCTAAATCTTTGTAGCTCTGGCCGAAAATTTCATGAGTATCAAGGTTTAGAAGTTTTGTTTTGATATTGCAAGCGGATTTAGAGCATGGATTCTGAAATTGGGAAACGTCGCATATAGCTGTCAAATATTTCGCTGTTTTGATTTATTTGGCAAAACCACTAGATGGAAGTATAAAATATCGCTAACTACTGAACTAAAATATTGATTACGAAAATACCAAAATTAATATCGTAACACCGAATATTTAGTTTTAGATGTAAAAAAAGTAAAAAAATCGCCGCCATCTTTTTAAAAATGGAACGTAGTTAATTACTTCAGCAAATAGGCCTAGTTTCCATACTGTCCATATTTATACTGTGGTATCGCTGTACGTACACAGTCATCTATGTGTGCATGCGCCTTTTCTCCTTGTTGTATAAAGCCGACCTTCTGCTCCTATCTATGTGTGCGCTTTGGCTCAAGCCATGAGTCACTTAAGCATGAAATTTCAGTGAGATCAATCCACCGCTTGACTGGGTAACGAACAATCATAGCCACATAATTAGAAACTGGAGTTGAACGACTAAGCTAAGCGAAGAATTAGATAATATAAGGGTATGTATATCTTTATTATTATATCAAATTCTTCGCAAAGATACGAGGATTCCAATTTCATCAGCAGTTTTTTCACAATGAGATATTCTTATACCAAAATTCGCTAGCAGAAAATATCAAAGGTACAACATTTTATACGTGACCCTATAAGATGGAGATCATCAAAATTCGGGTCACAATCCTGTTTCTGACGCAATAAAGTAGTACCTTCATCTACAGACTTATCTTGCGAAGCTTCTGAAGCTTTTAACCGGAATAATGAAATTATAATATTATTAGAATGCTACTCAGGAATGAAATAAGAAATACAAGTGAATGAAATTTAAGTTCTAAGGAATCTCTGGAATGATGAGCTCTAATTTTAAGTACCTACCTACATGATACGTTTTTTTTATAAACACAATATGCATGGTTAAAGTGTGAATTTTTTAAATCAGATTTTTTATTATTAATAATTATATTCATGTTATTTATAAGTCCATTATTATAACTGTTCTCGAAAAGATCCTACTCAATCTTCAATCTTCCTCGAAAAGATCCTACTATAAAGTTATTATTCAATTCTACTAATACTAAAAAGCCTTTACACCCTTTTAACCTGCATAATCCAATTTACAAGCAAATAAACTCACAAATCGCTCCCTCGCGAGTCACAAACAACACTACAGACGCATAAACAGGCTAATATTCCACGAACATATCGGAAAATTACTTTATTACCTTCATTCCGCTGTAAAAGCCTCCCATGAGCGCCATCGAGGCTATGAAATAAGCGACAGCAGCAAACCGATCGCAGCCCGCGTATGATGCCAATATGATACATATTGCTGGCCCGGCAGCAGCTGGAACAAATGTTAGGGAATTTATGAAACGTGCCACAATATAATAAAGAACAATCTCTAAGAAACACGTAGAAGTCATCTGTGTTACTGTCTTTGTTTGGAAGTTATTTTAGGACGTATTGCACGGATGTTTCAATAGCGTGGCAATAAATGGCGAATATCTTTATGTAATAATCGGAAGAATAATACGATAATTTTGTTGGAATTATGTATATTTTTGGTGAACGACAGATATGAACAGCCCCAAAAAACTGGCAGCGCCATATGGGCAAAAATTTAAAAAAAGTAATGACCAGTAATTAATTTTTTTATGGTTTCTTGCAGCAACAAATACATAATTGGTCTATTTTTTTTCGAATATCACTATGTTGCTGTTTTGCTGCTACTTTTACGTAAAGCTGGCATTTTTGTAATTTCTCGAGATCTGCTCGAGCAACAAAATTGTTTTTTTTGCAACTAGCAACAAAAAAGCAAGCCCATTTTGTCGCTGCCAATTTTTTTGGGCTGATGTGAACCCTCTTCAAGTTAAGCATAATGGGAATGTTTGGCGGGGGTAATCACCTTCTGCCCTTGTCTGTTACTTGTGGGACTGGTGCATCACGTTATTTTCTTCCATTCTCCCGTGTCAACCGCCACGCATTCATTGATTTTTCTTTATGAATATCATTCCTCACACAATCCAACCATCTTTACTTTGGTCTTCCTTTCCCTTCCCATCTTTAGAGGCATGAGGAACAGGGTGTAAAGGTTACTCATACTCTTAAAAAAAGGAGGAACCTCTGACCGAGACGGGTGTCGTGTCTGAAGGGCAACTGCCCAAAGATTGATGCCGGATAGTTTTATATATGTCGTTCGCGCGTTAACTCAAACTTGCCGATGCCCGATTTGTGTGACGTCAGGTCTTTGATGCGTAGTTCGCATGTGGCGATGACGATGTAGATGCCACCACACATCCATAATTTTTTCTTACAGGATTAACATAGAATTTGCAAAATGAAAGTGATTTTGATTGGAACTTTGGAAGTGATGTGCCCAATCAGGCTACTGCTTTCATCATTATTAGTCCGACCACCAATCAGTTTATGTCGTACCAAAATACAAATCAAATTGTAGTTGCAACAGCCAATTACGGAGCCTCGAGCCGTCCGGTTCCAACTCAATAGTTGAGCAAATTATTGTTCTCGTCTGATTGCCATTGCAAAGGTTGTTGTTATGAGGTCAAGTTGTTAGCTTAGATAAAATTAATATTAGTCTGTGATTTAGTTAGAATGCTTTAAAAGTCAAGAAATGGTACTTAGGTAATTCGTATGGCGTACACAATAAAGATTATTTAATTTTATACATTTACTTTAGAGACAGAATGTGGGTAATTGTCGCAAGACATTAAACTTTTGTAGATACTGTTTTCAACATATTTAGCAAACGCATTGAAAATGTTCGCGGTTGACCCACCTTCACTCTGAGCCTTCACAACAGTGCTGTGGTAAGAAAATTTCTAAATAGCAAAAGCAAAAGTCAAAGTGAAGAATGTCAAAGTGACAGGTGTCAAACTATGAAATGTCGACTTAAGAGTATAACACGGGCAAAAAAAGTTCCCGTGGTACTACTGGTAGTACCACGGGTAACAAACGATCCTACAGTCGGTCGAGAGAAAGCGTTCTTGACCAGGACCGGATTATTGATGAAAACAAAGAAAGATTTTCGTGATCATACGAGCCATAATCTAGACC
This sequence comes from Conistra vaccinii, assembly GCA_948150665.1. Lineage (NCBI taxonomy): Eukaryota > Metazoa > Arthropoda > Insecta > Lepidoptera > Noctuidae > Conistra > Conistra vaccinii. The sequence goes on from OX411323.1 coordinate 15,549,749, forward strand.
ACTACAAAAGCTATTTAAGACGATATCAGATTATATTACAAAGAAAAATAAATAAATTACCTATTGTAGTATGAATAATTCTTCCCGTTCTTATCGTGTGCCATTTTCTCTTCACACACACATCACACACCCAGCCAAATATAAAGGAGCTTATCCACATGGCGAGGTAAGGTATCGCTGTTAAAGTACCCGTGGCTGCGATGTTGAATTTGAGGACATCTGTCATGTATTTAGGGAGGTCCGTCACCATTGTGTAGTAACCCCAGTCGTGGCCAACCTGAAAAAAACAATATTGAAACCGTTTTAAAAGAGTGAAATATGATTATGATTTGTTTATATACAGTATGTTAACTAACAGAGGGCGTTCCCATTAACTCGCAATAGTATAGCGTCCATACATGCTAGAAAAAATATTAAAATTGAAAACAAAAAGATTTTTTCATTTTTTTTTTTATTGATGCGTAAAGGCAGCATTCTGTACGCGAGCATTTATCTTTCAACGTTAAAAGACAAGTGCGACAAGTGCGCGTGTACAGAGTGTTTGTTTTACGTATGAAATTATTATTTTTTGTGAATATTTTATGATAAAAAAATAAAAAAAAGTTATTTTTTCTATTTTAATATTTTTTCTAGCATGTATGGATGCTATACTATTGCGGGTTAACGGGAACGCCCTCTGTTAGTTAACATACTGTCTAACTGTTATTATTGATAATTAACTATTTTTTTCAGACAATCTAATATTAAAAATCAATTGCCGCGTGTATGAGAGATCATCACTGAGAATGTTTTTTTTTTGTATGCATAATTTTCAGGACAAGTTTTGTATGAAAGAAAATGTTTGGTAAGTCCAACGGAAAAGTCGGGAATTTGGATGGTATATTGTATGAAAAACACCCGAGCCACGCCGGGCACGAACAGCTAGTATAATATAAATATTATTACTTCCTCTAATGATAATCAACTACATAAGACGTTAAGGAAACGAAAAATACTCGTAGTTTCATTTTCGTAACGTAACATTATTTACAAATGTAGAAAGTACGTATAAAAAACAATTATGTTTGTACAATTAAGAGAATTTTATTGTATTACAGACAAAAAATCATTTACCAGTATAACACGTTATCTTCCAAACAATAGCTCTGCCCCAATTAATTTTCTCTATGAGAATAGCGAAGCAAAGGAACCTTTTTATTACGTAAACGTTTATTATTATCCAATTAGCGGGTAGAAAGCGCTTTGTTCGAATGTCCTCGTGCACGAGGCAGTCGGTCGGTATAAACGGTTCCTAACAAACAATTTCTGCTACAGATGGGTTTATATGTATAGGCTGACTTGAAGAACATTAGACATATTGAAGAAATAATTGAATATTCGATTCTCGTGTCAAATTAGATAGGAATATTTTTGTTAATATTTCTTTCTCTAATAAGATCCATCAGCTGTAGACTGTCGCATTACCTATTTGCTGTTTTTAAACCAGTCTGAAATGCAGATTATACCAGCTAGTACCAGTGCTAGTTTAAGTGTGGGAAAGAGATGAAGCTCTACAGGACAGGACGTATAGATCCATCTCTCTCCCCCACTGAAGTATCATTAAAATAATACTGCTTTAAAGGTGGTAGTATGCCCTCTGCACGTTTAGCATGACCATAATTAGAAACAGGTTTTGTAGACGGAAGAACAGACAAAATGACATGACCCGTAAAAAACCCGTTTGTATGGTTGTCATGCTAGCGTGCTGGCTTGATGTCCAAGCAGTAGATACTGCAATATTATTCCTCTACTCTTGCCGCCAGCTGCAGCGTTTATCAGCACTTATACAGGGTGGCAGGGACATTGACACGAAAACTTTTACCATAGATCCAGTACATGATTCTGAACTCCCCTGAATTGAAAAAAATCGTCGGTTATTAAAAAAAAATCGTTTGTTTCATAGAAAGTGTCCGTCACCTACGCGGTCAAAATGTATGGAAAAGCTGATATTTTTAAAAATAACCGATGAAAAGTTTCAACGCAGTGCGGTTCAGAATCACGTACTGAATCCATGGTAACAGTTTTCGCGTCGAACCCTGCCTGCCACCCTGTATGGTATGGTACTTAAATAATTATGAACAAAGCCTTAAAAATGTAGCCTCATAGGGTCAAATGAAATTACTAGCAAAACTCCACCTTTTCTTAACGACCGCATGTACGAAAACGAAACGGTAGTTTCTTGAAAAATTTTTTTTTTTTCGTATAAACTTCTCATACTTGATGGGTGGAACTACTTATATTTCAGGTCATTGACCCCAAAAAAGAAAACATCTTGATTTTTATTTTATAGGTAGTTTAATTTGACGTTGTATAACTACTGGTCCTGTTAGAATTAAGACTACTGGATAAATACTTACAGCAGCAAACAAGAGTGCCCAGGCAGGCACACAGCGAACTATAGCCTTCCAAGGTACCGGGTCCCGAACGCTCTGAGTATCAGCACTGGTGACCGTTTCGTTCAGATACTTTAACTCCTCTTCAGAGATGAATGGATGCGTGTTTGGAGTACTGTAGCACAGGAGACACTGAAATAGTAATTGAAGATTTGGTATTATTATTTTGAAGTCTATTAATAATTCATTAATAAGCCCATTATTAAAATATTTTCTTTTGTTTTTTCCTGGCATCCGTAGTATTAAAATAATAACTAAATTAAAAGAGCGTCGCGTAAAGTCCGTCTCCAAGTTTACAATTTTTGCGATGTTGTTGCTATATTTAAATTTAAAAAATGGTTGCTATTTGTAGATTTTATATTTACATAGATCGATAGGGAAATAATGTAGGTATATTTCCAATCCGGACATGAGAAAAACAATGAAGGTTTTTTTATCTGGAAACCAGCTCATATTGTGTAAGTGAAACGCCTGCTACACGGTCGCCAACTGCGTCCCCACAGAGGTGACCTTGGTGGTTTACAACCGTGTAGATGATGTTTACGACCAAACGTTGAAACAATTTTGCCGGTCGCCAACCAACCTCACCTCTATCGGGGACGCGGTTGGCGACCGTGTAGCAGGCGTTTAATGGAAAATGTTATTTTGTAACCCGTATTTTTTTGACGTCAGTTTGAAAGTTTTAAACTATTTTCTATTCAAATCTTTGTTCGAATTGATGTTATTTCCACTTAGAAATATAGCTTTAGATGAGTATAAATTAAGTTGGTTTTAGAATTACATACTTAAAAAGCCATAAAAATATTTTGAAGTTGTAGCGCAAACTGAACTTTTATTTTTATAAAGGTATTAAAAAAAAAAAAGATATTTGTTTACATCTTTGGAAACTAAATCTTGAGCGCAGCTTAGTGCGTTTACCTATACAACTTGGATCAAAAGGACAGTCAGTCACCTTCAGTGGCGTTCTAGCCTCTTGACAATTAAGTACTTATGATTGGTCATATTTAATAAACCTTAATTGCTTACTATCATGCACTTAGTAGGTAAGTGCTTACATTAAACGTTATGAATGTTTTATAACTCGCTGTTAATTGCAAAGTTTTATCATAGTCAACATCTGTAATAGCTTTAATAAAAACGAAATCCTTAGTCTCATTACGTTTATGAATTTGAAAACATTCGCAATTCGCTGAAGGTACGGTTTCCTAGGAGCCGTGACCGTCATATTGTAACGGCCATCATGGAAATCTGTATTTTTCAACAGTATTTGAGTTATGCTCTCACACATTTCAATTTTAGAAGAAAAAATTGGCAGTCCCTTTACATGTCACTGTTTTCGGAACATGATGCGAGCCAGTTGAATTGAACTACTGCGGTTTCGCTGCTACGGTTTCGCGGCAGAAGTGTGCTACTGGCGTTAGTCATTTGTACGGTGGGTAGTTTATACTTATATTTAAGGCTCTTTAGATCGTGTAAAATGTTGAGTCTTTTTTAGAGTTCAGTTCCACAATAATGAATTTAAGGCTCTCGAATCTCTTCGCTAGAGGAAGCACTCTATAAAGTCGCTGACAGACGTACGAGCAAGTACACGTGCAACGGTGCAAGGATCTTTTGACGCGTGGGCGTGGTCAAAATTGGAACTAAATCTGCCATCTTGTTTTTTCAATACAATTTCTGTGAGAATTTCACAAAAGTTTACCAACAACGCACCCCTTTTTTAGGGTGGAAAATTATCAAATAACTTCCCTCGCTCTGAGCAGAACGGAAGGTCGTGTCAGACTCTTACTGATTAAATCCACCAGTGTTCCTTCAGTTGCCTGTGTGCCGAGGGGCCATGGTATCCCTTTCGGACTTTCCCGCGACCCTGGTAGAACAACGCCCCCCTGCCAGTGTAATATCAGGCGCCAAAAAAACCTTGTAGCACTATCCTTTTCCCCATACACTACAGTTTTATATGATGGCAGTGACTGAAACCCAGTGACTCGGAATTTCGAACCCAGTCAGACACCATTCCATTCATGTAGACGAAATCAGCAGTAAGTCATTAAGTCAGGCGGGAGAAGCTACTGGGCCCGAAAAAAGATGGGCAGGTTAGTCAACTAGACGAATTTCAGGGCGCAAAGTCAGCAGTGGACTGGGTTGAAACTAGCGTCTATACGAGCCCAGTTGCAAGTCTACGCTGGACTGACTTACTGTACTATCATATTGCTGGACTCATAAAAACCTGCTTTTGCAAATGGATGACTCTGACTATGTTTTTCTCCATATAGAAAAAATATGGAAAATAAAATGAAATGAAAAATATGCTACTCACCCAGGCCAAAAACCACAGTATTCCGAAACATCCAAAGAAGTAAAACACGTTCGCCCAATCCCCATCACCAGCCATGAGGAACCCAGACATGAAGGAACCAAAAATATTTCCGATCTGAGCTCCTCCGAAGACGAGAGCGCCTTGTCTTGAACGCTCGTGAGGCGGGACCCAGCGGGCTAGCACGATCATCAAGGCTGGCATTGTAGGACCCTGAAATTGATGAAGAATGTAATTTATTGTTGGTTATATTAACACTTAATATAGTACTTGTAGAAAGGATACTTGAAAACATACATAAACGCACGCCTTAGGTAGGCAGAAACTACAGAACGCCACCTGCTACGATCCTTTCATACTCCTTTAGCCTCGTTTACGTTCATATTATTATAATATCTAGTCATACACGCTCGCCCACCGAGTACCTACTAATCATCTGACTGACTATAAGATACACGAATGACAGCCGGGACCAACGACTTAACGTGCTTTCCGAGGCACGGAGGAGCCTCGATATGTAACGATGGTCACCCATCAACGGACCAACCCCAGCAAGCGTACCTGATTACTTAGTCTGTTATTACTTAGCCACGTGCTCCTCCTCGCTCAGGTGGTATTAGAAGTAATCAGATAATTCTGGACAATACGATATATGAAAAGGCTACACTGTTGAGGTTCCAATGAACTAAAAGATTTCATCAGAACACATAGTGCTTTTATTTAAGTAAAATTATTTAACTTTAATCATCGATTCGTATATTCAAGAAGGTTAATTGGGGGAATTATTATGAATCTACCCAGGAACTATTAGGAATCTACCCAGGTTCAGTAATGGAGATTTACAGCCGTTAAATATCCTATACTGTTAAATGAGTAATATTTTTATTTAAATTGTAATTAATTTCTCGAAAACGGCTCTAACAATTCCTATGAAAATTGCAATATGGGGGTGAAAAATCGATCTAGCTATATCTCATCTGGGAAAATTCGTTGTTACTTATACATATGATACGTTTAAATGAGCGTTTAGGGGTATGAGGAACAGGGTGTAAAGTTCACTCATCCACCATAGAAAAGGGAGGATCCTCCAACCAGTCGGGTGTTGTGTCTGGCGGGAAACTGCTCGTAAGTTGATTTTGGATAGTCTTATCTATGTCGTTCGCGCAGTAAACTCTAGCTTCGCGATGCAGGGTTTGTGTGACGTCGTGTCTTTGCTGCGTAGTTCGTATGTAGCGGTGTAACCGCTACCAGCGTTTAATTTCACTAAGTGTTTTTTATACACTTTGAAACATACTAGTCAGCATAAATTATTGTTTTATCTTGTTGATTTTAGTCTTTATATTTGCTAGTAACTATTTGAGGTTGTAACTTGGAACTACCAGAAATTGGATTTCGATAAAACTAAAAGTGCAGGAACCTTGAGTTGCATTCGTGAGAAGAGTAGAGACAGACTCGATAAAAACAAGGCTGTGGCTGCATTTGCACGATTTGACGGCCAATCTGTCTTTAGTCTGAATTGAAATTATACTTCTATCTACCTCTATCATTGGTAGATAGGTTGTACACGCTCAGCAAGTGGCACGTCAAAATTTAGCTAATTAGCCACATTTTCTTCGTCTTGTCTCTTTTTTGCTCCTAATAATTACGTCATGCCGTTCTACTTCATAGTGTGTCATTGTTTTTTAATATTGAATGATAGATGGGTAACCTAAAGTCTTCATCACGAGAAGTTATACATTTTAGCGACAATTCAATCTACAACAAAATAATCCCAAATTCAATCAACTCAATGTAACATAGTATATTATTATGTGTAATATGAAACTAACGAGTAATTTCACTTGGTCATCTAATGTTTTGGTGGTACTGGACGCATCTGAGTTCCAGTACCACAAAACATTAGACGACAGCGCTTTATATCGCAAAAATATAACCCGACCAAGTAAAATTCCTCGTTAGTTTCGTATTACTATTACTTTGAAGTGATTGAATTTGGGATTATTTGTTTCGCTATGTAACTAAGTAGAAGTTCTTTGTTTATAAAGTTTATAGTTTCTCATGACGGGGACTTTACCTACGAGTAGGTATCTATGTCAATTTACTTATAATATATTATCATTGATTCTAACAATGTAATGTAAAATCCTTTTGTCTCTAGAGTATGAAGTGGGATAGGTACGCACGGCTACACATCAAGCTATACATTTCCAGTATAAGCTGACCTCGCTTTGTGCGGGAATCCTATACAATGCGAGATCGGCATAAAATGGAAATGTATAGCTTGATGTGTAGCCGTGTGTACTTATTCATTTTACTTTTGAATTCTAAAAATATGAATTATAATTTTCTAAAACTGTTCTATTGAACTTAACCCAAACTTAATTTCAATATACAATAATATTTAAGTTCAATTCCATTATGTATATAATAAGTTCAGTTATTTTAATAAAGTGATACAAATTGTCAAATTGTCGCCATTTTATATTGTTCTTAACAACAATGGCATCCCAACTACTCATTGTTTACGTTCATAGTAAAAATATTCTCATAAAGGATGTTTATGCTGTCATGTTCACAATGTTTTACCTAATCTTGTTGATTTGCAAACAATAAAATTACTACGGTAATCTTCACATGGTTGGTTTTAAATTAAAATAATAAAAGACTGTAGTTATGTAGATGCCTTCGTGAATACTGGCGTTTGAACACTTTCAACCTTATTACTAAGGGCATATGGGAGAAAATCGTCTACAAAGTTACCTATTTATGTTTGTTAACGCAGGAATGCGAGGAACATTATTGAAAATCCAAAAATGACGTCTTCTTGTTTTTATTTAAGACTTTGTAAGTAATTGTAAATGTAAGCCAAGTATGTAAATGAACTATATTTTAAGGTGCTTATATGTACAAAATGATAAAGATACGATTAGTCACGTGTGGAAAAGTCACTGGACCAGCTTACTTGTTCCCACGAGTAGATAATGGTAAATAGAAAAATTTACTATGACTCGGTGCCACATACATGGCTCATGAGGGTACTGGAGTTATACAAAGTAGATGCAACTTTCCGCACCTTCTTGATGTCGTGTACGGGGCAATGGAGGACGGTCCTTCGCTATCCAGGATGTCGAAATATCCAGAGGAGTAGCGAACCAATAAGGATCGAGCGAGGCATATTTCAAGGCGATAGTTTGAGTCTGCTCATGGTTCTGCTTAGCCCTGAACACACTGCTGGAGGATTCAGGTCTAGGCTATCGGTTGAAGAAAGGTGGTCAGATTATATATCACCTAGTCATACTCCTCCTATCAATCAATAAATAAATAAATAGGAGCCTAAGCCTTGTTAAAAACCTGCTGATAGCTAATCTTCCTACAACAGTATAAACTAAAACGAAGTACTCTCGTATATTATTTTGTACCAACATGGTGATGCATAATAAGCTGCATAATGCCTGAATTTGCGCTTATTTATGCCTACAACGTACACACAAACAGATCTCTCACAGATTATAATACAGCGTACTAAAGTTATCTCTGTTCCCTTTTACCCCACTTGATCATAAATATAAACATAATTCACTTACCTCACCCATTCCTTGAAGTACTCGCAGAATAAACAGCCAGGTGGCGCCCCCTGCCTTCACCACCACTGGTGTAAGCAAGGTAAATATGGCCGTACTTAACAGACCAATGCCCAAAGTCCATTTACCTCCATATCTCTCTGCTAAGTAACCTCCTGGGACGTGGGTAATGGCGTACCCATAATAAAATCCACTGAGGATTAACCCTTGAGTGGGTTCTGACCAGTCAAATATTGCGTACTGAAATCAAAGAAATTTTTATTAGTGATCATCATTTATTAGAGATATACATAACATAACATAATCAACATAGTTAATGTTCCCACTGCTGGGACACAGGCCTCCTTTCTGTGAGATGAAGTGGGTCGTAATCCACTACGCGAGCCCAGTGCGGGTTGGTGGATGTCACATGTCTTCGAATTTTTGGTTCTAGGACATGCCGGTTTCCTCACGATGTATTCCTTCACCGTTTTGAAAGCAGAGGTGATGAAATTATTTACACAAAGTAAAGCGCCTACTTGGGTTCGAACCCACGACCTACAACTCGTAAGTCGGGGCCGTTACCACTGGGCCGCCTCCATACACACGCTCCACGCACTTTATTGCTGTGTTTATTATTATGTAATATTACTTGAGGGAAAATGAAAACCATTGCTAACGTTACCAAATGGTAAGGAGATAAGAAATTCTAAAGGCAGGTCCACCACACCAGCGCCCGTGCAAGAGCCTTGCACGCTTGGCGCCTCGAATGGACGCGTCACATTTTACGCGCGTGCGCATGTGGCGTACGGTTGGCGTGCAAGGATCCACACCTGCGCAATTGAAGCTCACGCGCATGAATCGTGCACACTACGAGGCTCGAACTACTGAGCACATCCGATGTGGCACAGGTACACGTAAAGCCGCCCTCCCACGGTGCGCCATATCGCGGACGCACGCGCACGACGCACCGTGGGAAACCTAGCGTGCGTGGTAGCGCAGACGCGCGTTGAACGCGTGCGTGGCGGTGCGTCCTCGTGCGAGCTGGTGCGCGTCCGCGATATGGCGCACCGCGGGAGTTGGCTATAAGACGTCATGCACGCGATGTTTTCGCGAACGAGTGTTTTGACTGTCTCTTGCACGCGAACCATTAGCTAACGGCTCATGAACATGTCCAAAGGTGTCCATACTATGTTCCTAAGATGCAAGCGAACCGCACTATTCGTGTGCGTGCGCAAGTGTGAACCCGACTAAATGAGCAAGATCCATAGAACGTACTTTTATACGAATGTGAACTTTTTTAATGACAATATTAATATTCGAATGAAGCGCTTAAAATTCAAAGTGCGGTCTGTGATTCTTGCCAAAGACATTTTGCTGGATAGACTGTTCTTTTCAAAAAGGAAATCAATAATTGGAGAAACATTATGAAATAATAATTATGTACATACATGTAAAGGATTTGATGGTTAGTAACCAAAAATCATTCTGTTATCACATAGGTACGTAAAAGTATCCAAATTGAGTTAGAAAACATCACGACTTGTCATTGCTGGTGTAAGCTCTGTCCTAGGTATATAAATAACTAGTTGGCTATAATTTGTGTAAATATTTTCATAAAATAATTTACGTTCGATGATGTCAATATGTATAGGCACAAAATATTATTAAGTAGCCAAATATCACGTTAAATCCCTAAGGCAAAATTTATACACAAAACAGCGGCTTCTTATGTAGCCAAAATATGAATAATAAAGCTAAGTTTAAGTATTGTAAATCCTAACTTAATATCATAAATGCGAAAGTGAGTTTGTGTGTTTGTTTGTTTGTTGCGCTTTCACGCTAAAACGGCTGAACAGATTTGGATGAAATTTGGCACATAAGTAGACCATGGCCTGGATTAGGTTATAGGATTTAGGGCAGAATCCATCAAGATTTTAGACTAGTGGAATCTGCCCCATCAAATAGAACTAGTTAGGCAGATTCCACTTTTTTTTTTGTCATTTATTTATTTAACACTTTAAGCACACAAATGTACAGAGGCGGACTTAATGCCATAGGCATTTTCTACCAGTCAAACTTTGGGTGATGCAGAGACAAACAGTCATTCCATTTTGCCCCACCAGTGAGGCGGCTAGGTGGGGCAAAGTTGAATCATTCTTCATTTTGCCCCACCAGTGAGGCGGCTAGGTGGGGCAAAGTTGAATCATTCTTCATTTTGCCCCACCAGTGAGGCGGCTAGGTGGGGCAAAGTTGAATCATTCTTTGAAAAGTTCCTTATGCCATTTATTAACAGTATGTAGGTGTACATAATTTTTGTTCCCTTCTTATTTTATCATTGTGGTTGAGATGTTATAGAACCATCATCTCTGGATAGGTCTGGATTTCTACTCTGTTGATGTCAACACTTGTAATTAAAATATAAAATATCTGGTCAACCGAGCTCTGCTTGGGATGAAAATATAAACATATCGTCTAGGTAAACCAAGGTTTTATCAGATATCCGAGGCAGTGAAAATTAAGAAAACGATTTTTCCTAGAAATATCGATTTTTCGAATTTTCCTAGCTAGATCGATTTTTCACCCCCGTAAATCCCTATTTTGCTACTTTCATCGAAATCGTTGGAGCCATTTCCGAGATTCAAATTATTTATTATACATAAATATATATACTTGCTTACAGAATTGCTCGTTTAAAGGTATATTAGATTTAGGTATCCTATAATACATATATTATATTCATACTCACTTAATACTTCTGCTTATACTTTTGGAACAGACAAGCGTGATGTTATCTTATAAATGAGAATCGAATGCAAACTCAACAGATTGTAATTGTAACCAATTTAGATATTCACATCTGTGTAATTAATTTGTTATTTCATAATCCAAGTTTGCAAACTTGCATTTTTGTAGTACAATAGTACAGACGCCAAGCCCATCAAGTTACTAATCTGTCAAATTTATTTATAGATTTTCAACTTTGGAAAATTTTACAGATTAGAGTAGGTTGATGTGCTGGCGTCTGTACATAAAAAACGACACTCTCAGAAAAAATCGTAAATGCGAAAGTTAGAATTGTTATTGATGTCACAAAAAAGTAAATCAATTACATACTTTATCACCAGTGAGTGTTTCAATAAGTTATTTCTCATTGTTATATCATTGTTATTAACAATAGCAATGATAAATGATTGAGCCATGCACCTGTATCTGGTTTAAACTAGTATTGTATTGCACAATCGTTCTGAATAACTGATAGATAATAGTAACAAAGAGTTTTGTTATTATAGTTTATCGGACTTGAAAACTGAAACTAGAGTGCGCGCATAGAAAGAAGGCCCGCGGAAAATTGCGTTTTTTTTTTTATGCCATGTCAGGCAATGACATAAGACACTAGCGCCGCGTCAAATGGACTTCAGTATTGGCGCGGACTCAATTTTTTTGCTTTGTTTTGAAGTCGCTGCGTAATAGAGGCACAGGTACTATGATAATTTCGTGATAACCAAAGTTGTATGGGGACTGCAAGAAACATGCCACAATATCTGGTACAGTAGGCCGCACGTCAGTTGTAACAAAACAAGTCTAACACCCAGTTGCACAAAGACAAACATTACGTAATGGATCATTAACGCTAATGATTTCATTGATTTGTTCAAAGAACTATTTAAATCGAGTCTAATGTTGCTTTCTGCAACAAGTTAATGGAAGATTAGCATTTAATGACAGCTTTAAAAGTTAAAGTTCGTTTATGCAACTGGCGGTATCCCTATTAATAACAGTGACTTAGTGACAGTCCGTCAATTTTGCAAGTTTTTCTCATAGTTTTCTGCTTTATGAACAGCACTTGAACATTTCGCCATCAACCAGGCACATTTCCTGACTCCAGGCTACTACTGAGAAATTCCTGAAAGGAAAATCCAAAAACACTTTCCCTGACCTGGGAATAAAACCCAGGAGGTCGTTCTCATCAGTAGCGTTTGCAACCAACGAGGCATCATATCAAAAAAAATATCTTAATGAAAAAAAAATACTACTCACCGGTCTCGAACTAACAGTCGCATTCGTCAAGACTTCGCTATCCTCCGGACACGCGTAAGGGTCAAAATGCTGTTCTTCATTCTTCGTATTGTTCACCATTTGTGTGACGGCCAGGTTGAGGCAAACGCGCATAGTATACGCGTTGCAAACCGCCAGTAGCCCCATGATGCCCAGGACATACCGCTGAGGAATTAGGAACACTGAGCGGACAAAACGATCTCATGTAGTTAATATTTGCTGTGGTAGATATGTAGTGAAAATGTTGTATGGTGGTGGTTTTTCGATTTTTGTGAAGAAAGTAATATAGAACTATACTCTGTTCCAAAACAATTTGATGAAAATGTAAACAAATGAGTCAAAAGTCGTACGTACAATTTTTAGAGCCACTTGCAAATTGCGTGCTTTGATTTAGAATGTCGGATTTAAGTACGAAATTGAAATTTTTGTGTGTTTTCATGTGACAATACTAAAATTATAAAGTTATTTTTATAACCTCAATGTTAAATTACAATTTAATAATGAAATTCAAATAATGTTGGAAATGTGACATAAAGTCGAAACCTTCTAAGTAGAATGAATGTGTTACTCTGTGTGTGTGTTGTTGTGTGCGGCCCTTTCGTGAATGACTTTTACTTAGCTTACTTTCATCAAAAAGTTTTCGAATGGATTATATCTACGGGCCTAATCGGCGATGGATATGAATGGAAGAACTTTTCTAAGAGCAATAATTTGCTGCATTGTAGCTGCGTTTACTTATTAGTTTCCAATTAATTACTCTGCTATGTTCGTATTTTACAAGACAGCAATTAAGTTCCTCCTCAGACAAAGCGCTTACAAGGGAATCAATAGTATAAAAGAATATCGTACATTGCACGTGGATCCAATAAATTCCACACGCTAGGAGCAAATGGCGAGGTTCTCGGTTCTATTTCCCTCGTGCACCCACTTCGCACGTAGGTAAGTATAGGTATAACTAGAGTACGTAATACAGTAGGAATATTATATTGAATACCTACAAAGATTAAAAATACAAACATACTCTATTTTAGTAGCATCGTGGAACCGTAGCAAACATTCATGTCCAATGCAATCAATCTTTACATGAAATAACTAGGTACCTAATTTAATATTATAAATATTTATCAGTTTAAAAATTGTTTAGGATTTTGAACAATCGCAGAATGATTTTAGTTGAGATAAACCTACCTACTTATTCTATAATTTAAAAAAAAAAAGTGTGTCGTATTAAATGTGAGGTGTACTACACACTTCTTGTTCGGGTCGGCATTAATCGACACAACCGGCCAGCAAAATCGAATATACAGCATGTATTAGAAAATTCTGACATATTTATGGATGTGGTACAAACAATCAAACTGAACAACTTTCTCCATGGGACCAACATCATCATCATCATCATCATCAGCCTATTAATGTTTCCACTGCTGGGACACAGGCCTCCTCTCTGTGAGAGGGAGTGGCCCAGTGCGGGTTGGTAGATGTCACATGTCTTCGAATTTTTTGGTTCTTAGACATGCCGGTTTCCTCACGATGTTTTCCTTCACCGTTTTGAGAGCAGTGGTGATGAAATTATTTACACAAAGTAAAGCGCCTGCTTGGGTTCGAACCCACGACCTACAACTCATAAGTCGGGGCCGTTACCACTGGGCCACCACTGCTCTATAGTCGGGGCCGTTACCACTGGGACCAACATGATGATCTCAAAAAAAAATCCGTCCATACATTTGGGTCGAGTAGGCATTGAAGTGGTGTATGGGAAAATTGATAATTTTATCCTACAACCCAAAATATGACTACACCTTTCTGATGACATGCTGTATTGTCGGGTTGGCTGTGTTGTCCAACAAAATACTGTATGAGCTACCCGAACAAGGTGTGTAGGACGCCTAATAAAATCGTTTCCTCTAACTTACGTCTCGCAATCGTTTTCCGCCATCTTGGTAACATTGCAACGTAGTTCCTTTCTTTCCAGTACTACTTTATTACCTGAAAATAAAGAAGAAAGATTGAGCACACTACACAAAGATAAAATATTTCTGAGTAGTTTTATATTATCTTTCTAAGAGTATAAATAAGATAAAACAGCTCTTGATGACTACTATCTTTGCAGATAAGCAGGCATTATGTGAGATATAGTTCTTAGTAAAGATACATCACACATGTGGGGTCTTGATGTGTATGTCATGTACCTATTACCTTGTTACTAAGTAATGTCATGGAAAAAGAAAATATCTTTCGTTAAGAAGCGAAACTAGCACTATACATGTAACATTAGACTAAATGGTGACGCATAGAGGTGGGTCAGCTACGAATCATATTTAGATCAACATTCAACCTCATACTGACTTGCAAATTCCAAAAACTTATGAAAATTTGAATTTCGCGGGCTATCCTGACGCTTTCACCTTAGGTATTTGGGCTTACCAGTCTCATGAGTCTGCCAAAACCTCTGGTACGTAAACATCAAACCGAAACAGCACTTTAGCAGCTAAAAACTGGTAAACAGCTAAAGTTTAAGGGGTTTATTTATAAACGTTGCTTAAAGTTAAGTGATGATTAGCGACTGTTTAACCATACATTTTTGACGTTTGAACGTCACTTAACTTTAAGCAACGTTTATACATAAACCCCTAACTGTTTACCAGTTTAAAGATGTATGCAAATATAAGCACTAAGTATGTGTACCCAAGGACATCCCCCGGTTGGTGAAAGACTATTTATTGCAGGATTTGGAAACAAAGTTTGTTTACTAGTTAGTTTTAGTTACCTAGAGCTATGGAAGGACTATGTCCCCAGCCTGATCAATGATATATACACGGATAAAATGGCAGGGAGTGTCTTGCACACTCAATAATGGGCCTCATATCCTGAGGTACTACAGGAGTGGAGAGCTATTCCAGGACTATCAGACCAATCCCGGAAGTACGGCCAAGAATCCTACCAGCATCTTACTGGAATACTTCTTTCCTCCGAGCACGTTTGCTCTTGCTAATCTTCACTCAATCTGGACAATAGAGGCAAGAAAGAGGTGCATTCTAATTACTAAAATCATGCAATGGTTGCACATTTTCACTACAGTCTGTTATCTACTTCCGGAACCAAATAAAAAACTTCAAACTTCTCAGTACCTACCTATCTAATGAATAAGATAATGTTATACGTGCAATAGTTCTCGTAAGAATAAAATATCAATTGCGTCACCTTCAGGTACACGATTCGATAAACATTTAGGTCATTTTTTAATATATTTATCGACGTACTTACTATTGAATAGTGTAATAATGTCTGTTCGACATTATGTCGTATTTTTCGTGTATTCCTGTTCGTCCCACTAGTGGAATGAACGGGAATTGCATAAATAATATTAAATTTATTCCCGTTCGTCGCACTGATTTTGTAAGTGGGACGAACGGGAATGATTTAGTTTTATTTTTAATTCCCGTTGATCCCACTCAATTATTTGAGTCTGTTTGTTCCATGGTAAAAAAAATACTTATTTATCATAGCTAATACATTCTTTCTTTTTTTATATAAAAGGAAACCGAGACTGACTAAGATCTATATCAACGCACAGTCGAAACTACTGGGACTAGGATCGAGAAATTTTACACACAGCTTCCTTTTATAATGTAGAGGAGCACTAAGGAAGGGATTTAGGAAATTCGTCCTTTAAGGGGGTAAAAACGAGATTTTATTTGTATGAAAAATCTTATTCCATGAAACTTGGTACAAAAAGTACTAGGCTTGCATGAATTCAAGATGGTTTTTCAATCATTAGTATTTTATTATCCCATTAATAGGATTTGGATGAAATTTGGCATACTGATATTTTATAACTAGATATTTCAAACGGGATAAAAAGTATCCTATTTCCCAATCCAGGCCATAGTGCCAAATTTCATCCAACTCCGTTCAGCCGTTTTAGCGTGAAAGCGTAATAAACAAACAAACGAAGTCACTTTCGCATTGATAGTTACGATTAGGATTACATTTAATTTATATTACCAACCTTCTTATTTACAAAGTGAAAATCAACTATCACACTATCACCAATTTTATATACTAGATATTTTCATTATACCTATTTAAATCTTTTTTATTTTAGTTCATTGAATAGATTTTTATTTACTTACAAATACTGTAACTTCATAGATATAGGTTGATGGAAAGATCAAAAAAACACACACGTTTTGTATATTTATTTTGTTTTTACACATAACATAACATCACGCCTTTTTTCCCCGAAGGGTTGGACAGAGGTGTACCTGTAGCAGGTACACCCACATTTTGCCAGTTATGTTGTAAGTCCCAAAAAATCTTTAAATGTCGATTATCGTCGCCCTTATTTTGTTTTCATCGCTCTTTATTTTCTCTATCATGAACGCGTAATTTCAACTTCATGTCAAAGTTAGCAAACCAATTAATATCTCAACACCAAAATCAACACGTTTAGCAAACATGTACCTAATCAAAACATGTTAGTTTCCGGAATTGTGCAAACAAGTCAATGTAGGTTATTATGTACCTTCGACCATGTCCATTAAAGTTTGACCGATATACCGCAAACACACAGAAATCTAAATAGGTACCTATACCAATAGAAACTGTATTTTGTATGTACAGTAAAACTGCTGTTGTTAGAATTACCTAATACATAATTACTATAAGAATAATGAATACGGACTTAAATTGATAGGTTATAAAAACATAATTTTCTTTTTTAAGGCGACGATAGACGACTTTTAAAGATTTTATACTGAAGGTCACGTCAAAACGAGTAGTGATAATGATTTGGTAAAAATATATATCAAGTAAAAGTTTCTTAATAACTTAATCTGTGAATATTTTATAATAAAATATGTTTATATTTGACAATGTAATTAATTTGTAAAGTTATGTCTAACGCGGATAAAAAACTGAGAATCACGCAATAAATATCACATATCGTATTTTTCTGAAAGCTTAATTCGCATCGCATTTTAAAGATAATTTAATTGTTTATCTTTTAGTATACGTGTTTTATTAAAATATCTCTTGTTTTATGTATAAAAAAATCAATAATGTGCCTTATTTGGAACAGCGCTCCTTGATCAAAGAGTCTTATTACTGGCTGGACGTACGCTGCGTTGCGTGAGCTCAGCACAAAACACGCAAGCTAACCACTCAAGGCCATTGACAAATATCGGCGTCTTAAATAATGTTCTAGTTAGCGTACTAGAATATTATTTAAGACGGCATAGTACCGTGCTTTCCTGTAATTTAGATACATGCGATACTGTATATAATGTATTAAATAACAGGCTCAATGAAATAAATTAACAACGTTTGAGAGTAACTAAATGAAGAACAAAAAGAAGGATTTTTTCACAAAGTGTCGTGACGGTCAAAATGTTACAGTTTTTTCGGTCTAGCTCTTATTCGTCAAGTGTGCACAGTGCAGTGCAGTGCAAGAGCAGTGGTGGCCCAGTGGTAACGGCCCCGACTTACGAGTTGTAGGTCGTGGGTTCGAACCCAAGCAGGCGCTTTACTTTGTGTAAATAATTTCATCACCACTGCTCTCAAAACGGTGAAGGAAAACATCGTGAGGAAACCGGCATGTCTTAGAACCAAAAAAATCGAAGACATGTGACGTCTACGAGTACCAACCCGCACTGGGCCCGCGTGGTAGATTACGGCCCACCCCCTCTCACAGAGAGGAGGCCTGTGTCCCAGCAGTGGGAACATTAATAGGCTGATGATGATGATGATGATGTGCACAGTGCGATGCGATGCGTGCGATGAGGAACTTTGTTCCAAAAAACCCTGTCAAAATAAACAAAATATCTGAACAGTGATTAAGTATTAGGATCGGTTCCGTACTTGACGAGATGATCAATTTCATTTTTATGGCCAAGAACGACGCGCGACGGGCAGTAAGGTAGGCACCTGGGCTTCAGAATGTTATTATTTAACTGACATCATCAAATTGGTACCCACTACCTACTATATAGCTGCAATAAAAGGAAATAAGGTAATAAATTCTAATGTGGTCGTGAAAGACTTTTCATGGAGTAAAAATAATAAATTTCGTGAGGTATTTGGAAAAGAAATTGACATTATATTTCTAAGAGAAAGTAAAAAATAGTAGTGATGGGCCGACTATGGATTTTGCCAATCTTTGACTAGATTATAGTGAATAAACTATTGGATATTTTTGATTGTATTTTCGTATTCAGACTGGGAACGTCATTAGATATACCTACGCAGTTTCATATATTGTCGTAATTTCGCCTCTACCTTGTTTATAAAAGCTATAAGGCTATTTCTCCTCACGTGGATCAACAGATCTAAAGTCCATTGCAGCTGTTTGCATACTGGTATTGATGTAAAACATATAAATCACAAGTCTGCGAAATTGAAAGTGTACTTAACACTTTCAATTTCGCAGACTTGTGATAAATTGGCTGAAACTGAAGATTAATTTACTAAATAATCACGACTCAATGATGAATTGAGTCATTATAATTTAGTAAATAAAACGTACATACTCGAACATGGGGCTTCCCCCCAGCTAAAGTCTGCTCAAGTATTGTTTTTTTTTTTGCGTCATGTTTACCGCAAATAAATGTATTTACTTTTTTTTTCTTTCTTATTTCCTATTGTTGATGTTATTTCCACTTAGATGAATTTCAACTTTCAAAATGACTAGGACTATAGAAAAATTCATTTAAAAACGTTTGAAGTTGTATCGTAAATTAAACTTTATGCAAGGACTGCAGTATTTCTAGTTGTTTTGCAAAAAACACATTTGTTTACATGTTTGAAAACTAAATCGCGAGTGCATTAAGTATAGGTACATTGAGCGAATACAAATGAACTTAAAAAGTGGTTGGGACAGACTGGATGCAGAAGAACCGGGTGTTGAATCTTGGCAGTCTTTTGTCCAGTGAACTGCTACTGGCTGAGTTAGACAACTCTATTCCATTATCGTGCGCTTGAAAAAACCGTGACCTTTGAGATGTGTGATTTAACTCCAACAGTTGTTATGCTACATAGATGGTTCAAGTTTCAACTGCCGTCCATCAATATTATTGACAAGAAAAGTGGACGATTTATCGCGAACATGGGTTAACATGACAATACTCGAGCCATTAGTTCAGCTAATCTGTTATACATAGTACATACCTATATAATGTATTTTTATGCTAATTTCTGTATCAATAGCGTTAATATTTCAGAAAAACATTTTGGCATGTAATTCTTGTAACACGGTATTAAATGTGCTAAATTTTGGTATGTTAATTAGAAATATGTATTAAAAAGAAATACGTTACCATGTATAACAACGTTTCCAAGCATGTGTGATGTGGTGTGACTATGAATGATAGGCTGAAGAATTACGTGATAAGACAACGGTGTGGTTTAAAAGACGTACCTCGTGACAATACTTGAAATGAGTATGCGTAGAGATGGTTTGGTCATGTTGAGAGGACGAATAAAAGGCGACTAATAAAAAGTATTTACAAGGCAGTGAGTGGGAACGCCGGGATGGGGATGCCCTAGGACAGGGAAGGCGAACGCTACATGTACAGACGCCAGCACATCAAGTTACTACAATCTGTCAAATTTATTTAATAGATTTACAACTTTATCCCTAAAGAATAAGGTTCAATGTTGATTGGGAAAATTTGACAGATCGGAGTAGGTTGATGTGCTGGCGTCTGTACATGCCATTTTTTCCATTTAAATATTGAATGTTGCCATGACGTGTGCCAACAAAAAATCTTGACTTAGTGACTCCTGGAAAAAAATTATATAAAACACTTTCACATAATTATTATAATACAGTACTTACTGTTAATTAATATCAACAGTTTTATATTTATTTAAATAAAAGAACAAATTAGTCTGACTTGTGCTGTTGCAAACTAAATGACTTAGGTTTCTGTAATGATGCCGTGCCCAAATTATTTCGTTACGTGCCACCTATTTCACGCATGCTTTTGGTTCGCTACCCCTGCCCTAGGAGGTGAGACGTGCGTGTAGATGTATTGAACGTAAACGAGGCAAAATGTATATGTAAGGATCGTAGCAGGTGACGGTCTATAGTTCCTGCCAACCCCCATGGGAAGAAAGCGTGAGTTTATGTGTACGTTACCATGTATAGTTATTTTATTTCACCACAAAATGTATTGACTGTTACTAACTTCCTTATTAATCAAGCTCTCTCGTTGACACAGGTATTAATTTTGTAGAGATTAAAAACCCGGTATTATTATTTTTTGCATATTCCTTCCTCATAATTATAAACTTAATGAAAAGTGTTTTTTTTTTAATAATTTGCATAAGGTACTTAATTACAGATAAAAACGGATATGAAGAGAGAATCGACTTCATTCTGAATTTTTCACCGAACAAAAAAGAAAATTCGGTGATTCGGCTTTCTTCGAATTATATTTATTTTTATTTCCTACATAAGTACTTTTAATTTTAATTTTGAAAAGTACCTAGGTAGGTACAGGCCATTTAGCATTAGAAGTTAGCAGAATACAACTTTTTTTAGCCCCCATTCTGATTTGACGCCAAATTTTGGGGTACCTATCATAAGTTCGAAAAATATTTGACCGAATTTCATTTCACCTAAAACTTTTGAACTATTATCGTTTCATTTTTGTGTCATATTATTATTTAATTGAAATGCGGCAAAGTTATGCACAGTCTATAAGACCATGACCACCGCAATACTTTCATTAATTTTATCCACGAAGCTATAAACGACCCAATTTTTCAAAAATCGCATCGCAAGGTAACGAATGCCATTTTGATCACTGAGGATTTCGAGAAAGAAAGAAAACGTTTATTTGGACACAGACACTTCCTGACTTTTTTTCTGTGGGATTATCTAACGGGATGTGTCGTGGTCAAGCTTGCATACGAAAAGCAGAATATTCGTGACTTTTTAGTGGGATACCAAGACAAAGATGATTGTAAGTATCTCGTTGGTAATCCTTAATAAATAAATAAATAAATAAATAAATAAATAAATAAATAAATAAATAAATAAATAAATAAATAAATAAATAAATAAATAAATAAATAAATAAATAAATTAATTAATTAATTAATTAATTAATTAATTAAAACCTAATAAAGTATGCGAAAATGATGACATTTAATGAAAAAAATAAAACAGGAGCAGATTAGGCTGATCTTATTCACCGTATAAAATTGCCAAGCCTAAATAATATACTTATAGAAAATATCCGGAGATAAATATCGTTTCTAATAAAAAACAAACTTAATTAAAGTTGTATACTTTTCAATTGACCAACCTGTAGATCCTGTGGGGTAATTGCGTAACACAGTTACAGTTACAATGGCTTTCATTTTGCCAGTTCAACTACATTCATCAAAATTTAAATGATTTTGCGGAGTGTCCCATTTCTTTTTTATCTGTGCCGAAACTCAATGTCGAAAGCGAATGTACGGTCAAGCAAACGAAACTTATATACAAACACGCTGATAAAAATTGTGTTCTGAAACTATTGGAACACAAAATCGATATCAAGATTTTGGACATCAACAAAGTACCTACAGTCAGGAAAATAAGCAAATTGACGACCAACTTAAATTGTCCGTGTAATGAAATCACAACTGTCATTCTTTGACAGTTTTATACAATTTCTATATCACGGCAAATAAAATTGACGTAGGGTGTCAATTTTCTTAACAGCAAACTCCCCGGTTTTGTTCAACAAAACCAGCGTCGTTCCAGTTCTTATAAAAATTCAGAATCACACGAGTGTACCTAATCTTGTATGCTGTATGTGGGTGAATGCGCCAGTGCACAAATCTAACTCACTCAATAACTCTATAAGGTCACCCACTTTCAGGCAATATTTCTTATTTTGGCACTCAATACCGGACACAGAGCACGTACCTCCATCCACTCTCTTTAATAGATTGACGATGTTATCGGTTATTCGGTTGAATAACGATTTTTGTTTTTGTTTTTTACCTGTTACGTGATTTGCATAACAATGAATTTGTGTCAGTGTTGTTCAGATTTTAAACATCCATAACTTAATTTAAAAGTTGTTGTCATAATATACCAACCTACATAAGAAGAAATGCGGTTACGTGGTCGTTGGCCTTCATTCCATATTAACGTACCTATTCCTCTGTTTTGATACTAGTCCAAATATTTTTTTAAGATATAATAATGTTTATCTAAAACCGCCATGTCCCTATGTTTTTTGCATGGTTTTTTAATTTTTAGAAAAAAAAACATAGTATGGAATGAACGCCAACGACCACGTGATCGCGTTTCCTCGGCTTATTCGTTGATTCGCACGAATTTACTCACCCGAAACGGGCGAATTGCCGTTTTAATTTTTTTTTTTTGAGCTGATTCGCACGTAGTTAAATTATTTGTGTGCGAAACGATAACTCCTGAAATACGTATTAGGCAACCCAGCACATAACTGGGTTATGGAGGATAGGCAGTCACTCCCTAAAATACTGGTATTCAGCTGCATCCGGTTAGGCTGGAAGCCGCCCTTGAAGTACTTACCTACTTGGTTTTTTGTTGTTTTTTTTTTTTGATAAAATTTTGTTCATATTTAAGAATCATTTGGTAGAATTGGAATTCAAAGCAGTTTTCAAATGACCGTGTTCTTACAAAAGTCAAACCATTCAACCTGACTTAAACTGTGTGATTGATGCCCAAACACGTGATATTCGTATCAATGTAGGTATGTTTACCAAATAAGATATTTAAGGAAAAATACATTACTCCTACGTGTATTTTGCTGGAAATAATGATAGCTTTATTGTTCCCATTAATGACAGCATGGGAAATAACCTTATGTTAGTAGGTACATTGAGTTAAGGTACTGCTTTTTCCTGAAATCTACTTTGGGGAAAAACATTCTACGTCTGAGGCAGGTACAGTACTTATCTTTTGCGTTGTGAAGATCTTGAGGAAAATGAAGTTATCCTCATGCGTAACAGGTACTACGATTTATAATTTATTTTGACATCTTGATAACTAAGTATAAAGTGTAAAATACATGATTTGTTTATTCATTTCCTCTTGTTTTACATGGGTGTACAAAACACTGCTACTGCCTAAAAGTGTTATTAGGTTTTCCTTCTGGAATTTCTCAGTAGAAGCCCGGAGTCTGGATTTGTGCCCGATGGCAATAGGGTCGCCCCCTATTACATGGGACTTAAACATAACTGTCGAAATGTGGGTGTACTATGGGTACACCTTTGCCTAACCCATAAGGGAATAGATGCGTGATGTTATGTTATGTAAATGTACTATATAAGTATTTCATTTGCGACGCTTAGTTACGCGGGTGTACTTAGCTTCGCTTTGTATGAAAATGTAGAGAGGATCACCCACTTTATTTGTGCTGTTCGCGTTCAATTTCATTGGTGAAATTCGCGAAAGTTATCGAACTGGCTGTTTGGAACCGACTTCAAAAAAGCAGGAGAAAATTCAAAACCAAATACACTTTGTAGTGTTTTTTTCAGAATTCCTTTTTTTTTTGGAAGAAGGTTTTCATCTTAAGTTTGTCGCATAATAGCGTCACAATTTCATCGTTCAATCACAATGTTCGATTTGTTAGACATTTTGCTGACAGTGTTCCCATTACCTCTATTTGCACGTCAAAGTGCCTGGGGCAAGGATAACCTAACGACGTACATCATTTGGGGTGGTAGTACACACGAAAATCGATGGCTGACAAAAAGTCTCAATGGATGATTCTTCTTTGGTCCTGAAAATGTGGATATTAATCGGTAACCTTTGCCTAGTACCTTAGGTATTTTTTACAAACCTTGATGAACTTCCATACTTTCATCTCCAATTTGGTTAAATTAAAGTTTGTATGGAAGAGTTTTCGAAAATTCTTCCTTAGTGCTTAATTTGGCAAAATTTCAAGTTTGTAGACCCAGCGACTAAAGCTTGACACACATAAAGCGGGTGCGTGTCGGGCGCGGGTCGGGTCGGGAGTACGGCGGGCTTATATTTATATGTATATTGTAATTGCTTGTATTATATGAATGTCACCATACGAAAAACGTGCGCGGCTCTCGCTCCCGACCCGCTCCGCGCCCGACACTGCTCTCAGTGTGTTGGCTGGCTTTAGGCTGTGCTTTATCTGTCAGTGAATGAATGAATGAATGAATTTCAGGACTTTATTAAGTAGATTTAAAAAAAACATACATTTTATAAAATTTTAATACATTTTCTTTTCAGTGATTAGGTATTTATACATATAGCTGTATAGAAGGGTTTTTTTTGTAAAAAAAACCATTAATTATGGGGTTTATTTATAAAACTTGCTTAAAGCTAAGAAGGTAATGATGAACGACTGTTTCACCATAATTTTTAGACGTATATACTCATTTATTTATTGCTTAAAGTCTCATAACTTTAAGCAACGTTTATAAATAAACCACTAAGTATGTGGTCACCACTTTAGATTTTGGTTACATAATATATAATTTATTATTATTATGTGTGTAGACTATAAATCATCAGCTGATCTCAGTAAAGATGTTCTTATGTAAATACAGGAGGTTTTTGTCTGACGTCTTAACATAAAGTAGGTAAATAACTATTCGTTTAAACGGACTAGCGAACATAAAAGACCATAAAAATGGTTACCCACTTATTTTGTTATGTACTTCACATTTACTTATTAGTACCTACAACAAAAACCTTATACGGACATATTATGGCAATTATGGCATAAAAAACATGGCCATATTACGTGGACAGCCTAGGGGATAAAATAAAGGCTATACCGCTGACACCGTCTTATGTGTTTAGGTATACATAAAAATTGCCATGTTACTTATAAAAAAAGCCTTTAAGCTAATTTGCGAGTCTAG
Source organism: Conistra vaccinii (assembly GCA_948150665.1). Classification (NCBI taxonomy): domain Eukaryota; kingdom Metazoa; phylum Arthropoda; class Insecta; order Lepidoptera; family Noctuidae; genus Conistra; species Conistra vaccinii. The sequence goes on from OX411323.1 coordinate 15,574,999, forward strand.
AACATTGTTAAAAACTCGAACTACGGTTTATAGAATAAACACATCGGCGTCGCGCAGTCGGGTAATATGATCTACCTATTTTAAAATTAATTTATTAAATCTAATAAATCTACCTTATCTAAAAAATCTATTTATTTAAATTAAATGGAAATATAATATTTGCACATGCTGATAAGCATCAGATTATCAGTGATATTATCATATGAAAAAAATTATCTCTCGACTTAATTAAAACGGAATTATGATGGTACCTTCCCACTTCTATTAGGTTGCAAGCCTGGGGAATAGGGACAACCCCATTATAGAAGCAACTTGGGAGTTAATTGTTCGTAATAACGTCATCAACGGACCATAAGGGCCTGTGCACATTGCACACGGTTTTTTTTTCTGCCCTACAAACCACTAGCGCTGATTTTTTCAACTTTAGTCATGTAGAAAACGCAGCTTCGATGAGCGTTACGTAGTGAAACGCGCGTATAAAAAGCGTCGTGTTCATAGGCCCTAAGTAAGCACTCTGCGCCTGGCATCGGACGCGGACGGTCACGCTGCTCGCTGTCCCAGCTGCTGCGCTCGAGTTTCCTGATTGGCGTTCAAGTGTTCCTGAGACACCGTGCCTGCTATAGTCTTTGACTATCTTCAACCGTTAATTGTTTGTCTTTTTCAAGACACAATTAACGTCTATTTTCTTTAACGATTCTGTCGTAAAAACGTCTCCCGTCGCGTTTTTTCATCCCCCTTCAGGGAAAATCCACAGTTTCGTGGTCCTCGGTTGAAACCTTACGGTGCCAACGAAGCCGAGTGGGGTGTTGACCCAACACACCCGCCGAAGCCCCTTCAGGGTCAAGGCAATTAATTGGACGGGTCCCAGTGTTCGGCCTTGGGGGATCTCCTAGTCGGCACTGGATGACAGTTTTCCTTCCCCAGCTACTCACCTAGAACGGTTGGGTGTGTCTACACCCTTCGATCTAGACTTGTAGGACCCCGTTGCACAATAAGACAGGCAACGGGCAAAAGCAAGCTTAGGGCTCACCCGAGGTACTCAACCTCCCTGTCTCACCCGGCAGGGAGGGTTTACACATCCCCGGTTTTCCCCCGGGGAGATAGGATTAGGGAATGTTGTAGGAGTTTTTTCCCATTTTTATGTTTGTTTTGACTCCTTATGAGGTGAAAAAATAATTAGTTAGTCTACTTTCAACATGGATAACAGGGACGTCTTGGTGGAGTTCAGGAAGTTGCAATGCGACTTCCAGACTCTGTCAAACGTCCTAAATGGCATGATGAAGGTAGAACCTTCCCTTGTAGACAAGTTCGGCGACGAACTAGCCGCGCTATCTGCTCGTCAGCAGGCCCGTATAGCCATCACTGAATTCAGTGATGCCCTAGATTCTCCCGCTAGTCCAACTACGGAGTTGGAAAGTCCCCTCAGTCCGACCGAGTCTATGGACACGGATGACGTAGTTGCCGCTTCTTCAAAGCGCGCTCCCACCCCCCACCCTTATCGCTCTGACTCAGAGGCTCAGGCTAATTCTCCTTCCTCTGGTTCCCATTCGGACGACGATGGCTATACGCCAGTCGCCGGAAAGCGGAACAAGAGGAAGAAGAAGAAGCAAAAGTCGTCTCAGGCTAGCAAAGTCGCCGCGGTCGAGGAAGTAATTCCTTCGACGTACGTAGATAGGGATAGCCCCGCGTCACCAGATAGCCCCGCGTCACCCGCTAGTTGCGCCCCGGTAGATACCCCCTCCACCACCCCCCGTCCGAATGAGTCACCCTCCGCGCAGGGTGCCTCAAACAGCCCGAACTCTGGCCCTAAAAAGGTCGCGCCTCCACCTCCCGTGTTCATTCAGGACAAGGAGAAGTGGACGGCAATTTCTATGGTGTGTAGACCAAAATATTGGCTACACAAACGCCCGCTCTACCCAGCAGGGCATAAAAGTTCAGGTTCCGACCTCGTCAGACTACAGAAAGCTTACTAGTCTACTGAAAGACAGAAAAGTGTCATACCACTCTTTCTGCCTCCCAGAAGACAAGCAGGCTAGAGTAGTCATCAAACGAATCCCTAAAGAGATTCCGTCCGCCGAAATACTAGCCGATCTTAGGGCCCAGAATATCCCCGTGGATGAAGTGCATCGGATGCACCGCTCGCGCGGAAGGGTAGCATATGACATGGTTCTTGTCATATGCTCCCCTTACGAGGGGCATCACCCCATATTTAATGTCAAGGCCATCTGTAGTCTCGTGGGTTTCTCTATTGAGAAACCATGGAAAAATAGTACCATAGGGCAATGCCACCGTTGCCAATTATACGGGCACTCTCAGAAGAACTGCCATGCGAAACCCAGGTGCGTAAAGTGCCTGGGCGACCATGGCACTTCTGAGTGCACCCGTCCCAAGGACCGTAACCTCTGCCTGAGTCCACCTAGCTGCGTGCTTTATGGACAAGAAGGCCATACAGCAAACTACCGTGGTTGCTCAAAGGCCCCTAAGGCCACGTCATTAAAAACAGCCAAGCGTCTCGACGATCGCCAGGCTAAACAAAGGGACTTCATCCCATTCCCGTCAAACCAAATGCCAGAGCGACTAAGTCCTCAGAGACCTAGTCCCTGGCAACAATTAAATCACCACAAGGCTTTCCCTACGCTGGCCTCTCCAGCTCCCCCTCCCCCTAACACCCCCCTTTACGGCCTTATGGACCCCCGAAATCGCGTTCCCCCCCCTCCCCCTACCGCTCCACCCGCGAAACCCGCTCCTGCTCCTCAAGCACCGCGATCCGTACCTACTACTGCTCCTCAAGCACCGCGTAACGTCCCTGTTGCTCCTCAAGCACCGCGATCCGCTCCCAGGCCAGTGAACATGCCTCCCATGCCACTGCTCAACCCTGAGGATAACTTCGATTACCTTGCAGAAACCTTTCAGGTTTTCTACACTCCCCGTGCCACTCAGTTGGTACATAACATTATAGCGTGTAGGAGAGTCGGCGACATAGCCGGCATCCAACGCCTTTACCGCGAAAATCGTGAGATTACGCAAGCCCTCTACTCTTTTATGACCCCCCAAAATGTCTAACGCCGTAATCGCTAGATTTAAACCCCGATCCCTTAACTTAGGCATCTTCAATGCAAATGGTATTAAAGGTCAAAAAGACGAGATCGCGGAATTCCTTCGCGAACACGAAATAGATGCACTCCTCATCCAGGAGTCATTTCTTAAACCTAGCCACCGAAACCCCTCTATTGCTAACTACCGTATTATCAGAAATGATAGGACGCGTTGCCATAAAGGCGGAACTCTTATTTATTACAAAAAGGAACTGTACTGCATACCTATGGATCCTCCCCCCCTTGCCAGACTCGAAGTCTCTATGTGCCGCCTAGGCATGACAGGCCATCAGCCGATTACTATAGTCTCGGTGTATATTCCACCGCGATCTCCTTCAGAGAGTTTTCAACCTAACAAGCTAACGACTTAAAAATCCTTTTAGACATGAGTGACTCCGTTATCATAGCGGGCGATCTCAACGCAAAGCATCCCTCTTGGAATAGCGTTCAGACTAATAACAGAGGTCAACACTTGTTCGACCTCACCTCCTCCCTTAACTTTGACATCATCGGTCCGATGTCACCTACTCACTTCCCTCACGATCCTAACTGGACTCCGGATGTCCTAGACGTGGCGCTCCTTAAGAACGTCAATCTCAGATTAGTCTCTATTGAAACGGCGTCAGAGCTTACCTCTGACCACCGTCCCGTAGTAATTAAAATGGCTTCCCGCACAGGTCACCCTAACGACCCCAACCAACCCCCCGTTACCAAAAGGGTCACGGACTGGAGGAAAGTAGGCGAACAGCTGAAACCCATGTCCCCCCTATTAGAATCAATCCCAGACCAGTTTGACTCAGTCGCAGACACGACGGCCGCGATCGACTCACTCACGGAGCATGTGCAAACCGTCTTGAACAACTGTTCAAGGGAGGTTCCAGCGACGGATACCCTTCGCTTTAAACTCCCTGACGATGTGCGTGCTCTGATGACTGAGAAGAACGCGGCCACCCGTGCCTACGATAACTTTCCCTGCGCCTCTAACAAAGCCCACATGCGCTATTTACAGAGATCTGTAAAGACACGCGTGGAGGAGCTGCGTAATGCGAATTGGGACAAGACTCTGAGCGAACTCACTCCCAATCACTTAGCCTTCTGGGAACTCCAGAGGAAACTTAGGTCCAAACAAGAGGCTTCCATGCCCCCGTTAGTTCGCCCCGATAAAACAATCGCTTTCGATGACATCGACAAAGCAGAATGCCTAGCCGACAGTCTCGAAGCGCAATGCTCCCCGAGCCTCCTACCCGTAGACCAAACTCAACTCAATAAGGTCGATACGGAAGTAGAACGTAGAACCTCTCTACCCCCCGTAGAAGACCCTGATAATCCTCTGGCTCCCGTCACACCAGACGAAGTCCAAGATATCATTAAGGGTCTTAAAACTCGCAAAGCCCCCGGTTTAGATGGCATCACCAATAGGGTGGTCCAACTCTTCCCCACTCATCTCATACTTCTAATGTGCACCATCTTCAATGCTGCTCTTAGTAAAAATATCTTTCCACAATCGTGGAAAGAAGCCGTAGTTATAGGTATCCCTAAACCCGGTAAACCCAAGTCAGATCCATCTAGTTATCGTCCCATTAGTTTGCTCAAGGTAATGGCAAAAATCTATGAGAGACTTATTTATAAGCGACTCAGAGACTATGCTGAGACCAAGGGCCTCATTCCAAACGAGCAGTTCGGTTTTCGAACTCAGACCTCTAGCGTGCATCAGGTCCACCGGATCGTGGAACACGTTAGCGCTGGTTTCTATCGTGGTTACGTGACCGGTGCTATCTTCTTCGACATAGCAAAGGCGTTTGACAAAGTCTGGCACAATGGCTTAATATACAAGCTATACCAGCTCGGTGTGCCAGATCGTCTCGTACTCATCTTACGGGACTTTTTGACAAATCGTACCTTTCGCTATCGTATCGAAGGAGCGTTATCCTCTCCCCGTCTCATTCGCGCAGGAGTCCCTCAGGGCTCTGTTCTTGCCCCCCTCATATTTACACTGTTCACCAGTGACATACCTAGAAGTATAACGGCGCAGTTGGCTCTGTTCGCAGACGATACGGCCATTTACTGTACCGGGTATAACTCCAACCGATTAATCCTTAACCTACAAAAGGCCGTCGACAAGCTCGGCGCCTGGTTTAGGTTATGGAGAATCGAGGTTAATCCCGACAAAAGTCAGGCGGTCTTTTTCTCTAAGCCGCAACATAGGCCCATCCTTCCTCGTCCAGTCACCATGTTTGACAAGCCGATCCCTTGGGAGAAGCGAGCCAAATATTTAGGTGTAATCCTGGATCATCATCTCACTTTTTCAGAACACGTAAAGGCGGTACGCGCGCGAGCCGCTTTCGCGCTTAGTAGACTTTATTTCGTTATGAATGCACGCAGCAAATTGTCACTCAAGTGCAAATTGCGCATCTATACGTCGTGCATTCGTCCAATCATGACCTATGCGGGAGCCGTCTTTGCTCACGCGAATCCCACTGCGATCCATAGGATGCAAGTACTACAGAACCGTGTCCTTCGTAGGGCCACGGGAGCCCCGTGGTTTGTTAGGAACGAGATCCTCCATCTCGACCTCAAAATCCCCACAATCCGTCAGTTCCTTAAACGAATGTCCAAGCGGTACTTTGACTCCGCAGTCAAACATAGGAATCCCCTAATAGTCAAAGCAGCTTGCTATGTCCCGTCCAATAACCAAGTTAGCAAGGCCCGTCGCCCTAGGCATGTACTCTCAGACCCAGATGACCCCATAACTCTCCTCCAGGAGAGCAGTAGGGCCACAAGTACAGTATACAAAAAGACACACCGACACAACTTCAGACCTCGCCGTAGAGGTCCGCGACCGCGACCCACCCGAGTAAATGATACTCCCCCCCGACCCTTGCTCGATAACGATGCGCCAGCCCGCGTTTTTGCTGAGCCTGTAGCTTTAAATTCCCCTGATAATAATAATGATCCATCCTTGATCCAGCCTGTCCCTCTTGCTGTCCTCCCCCCAGCGAACGCCCTAAGCCGAGGTTCGTACCCCACAGGGGGTGCCCTTAGCGAGCGTTCGCCTAGTTTTAATTAGCTTAGTTTATATGCCCCTGGCTGGAGGCTTTGAGTTTCTTTTAGGAGCTTAAGGCAGCCACAGGAAAGTCCGGTTAAGCAGTGAATACCTCAGTGGTAACCTGCGAGATGCCCTAGTCAAAAAAAAAAAAAAAAAATAGGCCCTAAGTTTGATCCGATCCAGCCTGTCCCTAGCTCTAGCTGCCTAACACAGCGACGCCCTAAGCCGTACCCCAAAGGGGGTGCCCTTATCGTGTTGTCGCTTAGTTTATAAGTTATATGCCCTGGCTGAAATCCTTAATTTATTAAGTTATCCTCAATATAGTCCGGTTAAGCAGCCGACAACCTCCAAGATTGATCTGCGAGATGCGATTCCCAAAAGAAGGCCCTTAGTGTTAAATACCGGCTTAATCCCATCTCTTCCCCTAGGCGTTTATACAAGAGATGGGAAATTTTTATATAAACGCCTAGAGGAAGAGATTGGAAAGAGAAGAGATGGGCACCAAAGCCTAGATATTGTAGTATTTCAGCTGTATAAAAGTCAGTCCACTTATAGTCAGTTCAGTTCACTTATTTTAAAATGTTAAAGCACGTGATAAAATAAAAAGCAAAATTTGGAAAAAATGACATCACTGGCGTTTCCTTTACTACTAATAACGTAACAAAAACATTTAATAAGATTTTTCCTGGTCCTCTTTATCCTTAAAATACTGGTCATAATATACGTAAGTATTTTTCCCTAATGCAATTCTCATGGAACCAGTTATGTTTATTGTTTGCCCTCAGGTCACTCAATTCGGTTTAGCTGACGCGAACTGGATTTATCCGGATCACAGTTTTTGTAACGTTACTTTCCATTTCATGACACGTTAGCAACAAAGCTGCTTCGTGACGCAAAAAAACACAAACACGGAATGTGCTGAGACCTTTACACTGTATGCAATGTTCCGTGTTTCATAAAGTTTAATTTTAATAAACGTGGCAATGGACACATTCATACATTACTAAGGTTGCCACTATTTACATATTAGCTATTTCTGAGTTTTTGGATCGATATACTGTACACGTGAAACAAGAAACTGTTTTATACAAAATGTTACCATGAAGTAGATAGGTAAAGATACTACTACTATTATATTAGATTAGTTAGATAGACAATAGAGATTTATTAGTAGAGATATGTAAAGAAAAAGAAACTGTACAATCCACAAGAACTAAAAGGCTTTTTTTTTTCTCTCGGCGAATGACACCTGCATTTTAAAAAGTGTAACATTTTGAGTTTTTGACCGACACGACACTTTTTTTTTCATTCAGTAATTTATCAAACGCTGTTAATGTATTTAACTGTACCTGATATTTAATACATAATATATACTGAAACGAACTTTGGTCCAACTGGGTGTCCCAAGACACGTCTCAACTTTTTTAATATCATAATTATCACGTTAAGGCTACGATTACCGACCTTAAATGATTATTTTATACTGAAAATCACGTTTAAACGAGTAGTATTAATGATTTGGTAAAAATATATGTTAAATTAGAGCATTTTTTTAATAAGTAACTTAATAGACGAATATTTTAGATTATGTTTAAAACAGTGAAATTAATTTGTAAAGTTATGTCTAACGCGGATAAAAAACTGAGAATCACGCTCTTCAAAATTTAAAATCTATTAAGCGTGTTTTTCTGAAACGTTCACCATTTTAAAGATAATTTAATTATTGATCTTTTAGTATACGTGTTTTATTAAAATAAATTAATAATGCGTCTAATTTGGGACAACGCTCCTTGATGGGCTAGTCCTATTACTGGCTGGGCGTTCGACGCATTGCGTGAGGTCAGCACAGAACATGCAAGTTAACCACTCAAGATCACTGGCATATTTATCTACGTCTTAAGGGATCTCGCGCACTTGGTCGCAACGGACAACCAGCCGACCAAGTGCGCGGTTCGTATTGGTTTCTATAGTTTACTTAATCTCTGCAACCACTGGTCGTGGTCGTAGCAAGCTAGTGAGAACCCTAATTCGTCAGCCTATTGTAAAAATAGCTTTTGCACAATTTTGTGTAAGCAAAACCTAAAGCAAAAATGTAACTTCTGGTTTATCAACAGTTTTTCTCAAGGTCGATTTGACTTGTGTGTTTATAAATATTGATCAGTCAGAGAAGGTCATAACATATAGTGCGTTATTTATGAAATAGATGAACATTTCTCTAAAAACGAAAAGCGAAACTAGATCAATCCTCTAGTGATGGAAAAAGATTTCGATTTAACACTTCAGTGCTCCCTTGTAGCTGATAAAACGAAACACTTTGTGACGTATCTCATACAATATCCAACACAAATCAAATTATAGTCCACTACATCCTGTATAATAGAGAAATATGGAATGTTTATTTCATACAACAAACTGCTTTTTCCAATTCAAAAAAAAAATTCAAAAGTCATTTATTCAAATTAGGCTGAGAATCAGCACTTTTCGAACGTCAAAATTACATAAGACAGTCCCCGAAAAACGCCCGCCCTTCACCACTTCCTAGTGCTTTTGCTGGAGAGAAGAAGTGGCGCAACAAACTCCCCAGCAGCACAGCTGTCTGTTCAGTTAGAAAAAAAACTTGATTCTATACAATAGTATGCAAATAATTTACATTACTCAACACAAAACATTCAATAAAATATATGCCATAATGACAGCTAGCACGCGCCAATGTACCAACAAAAAAAAATATCGAAATCTAAACTCAAGCAAAAATAAAAACTAAAAACGGAAACAGAACTTAATACCCGAATTATAAAGCCTCCAGGCATAAAGGGCGTGCGCGCTTACATATAGCTAATAAAGCTGTAACTCGAAGTCACATAATTAGATATGATAAACTAGGACCATTGAAGTAAAAATAAATAAAAAATAGATCAACAGTTAGGCAATATTTATAGCATTCTGTATGTTTTAATACTAATTTACGGAGGGCGAACTAATTGTCATACGCATTTTCTACCAGTCAGCCTTTGGATGATGCAGAGCGGTATGTACAATAGCGAAAAATGAGAAATAAATATTTTTTTATTTAAAAAATCCCAGAATGAAGGCACACCAAACAGTCGCAACTGTATATATGAGTGTAGCGTACTTCGTCCATTTTGGTATATTTTGAATGTACAGCGGAAATGTGACTGTAACTTACGTAGTTTTAATTATTTTTGGGGTAAAAAAATTACCTGTATTAAAAATGATAGAAATCGATTCAGTAAACCATTCCGAACAAACTACTTTCATAAAGTGCATATATTCAGTTACACATTGTGAATGTTAAAGTTTTTTTTTTAACAGTCAGCTAATCTGACATTAGTAACCACTTAACTACAGCATGTTGTTAATTTATGCATTAAAGTTGCCGCGTTGCGACTGCATCGAAGGTCGCGGCCTAAATGCACCTTAATTTTTTATTTTTAACACATCTAACACCCAACCTGTATACAAAGCGAGACAGCCTTGTTACTAGTTACTGAGGTGTTAATTACTAATTAATTAATTAATGTTAATTAAGTGATAGTGATGTACGGTACATGAAATAGTAAAAATTCGTTTAATGAATTTGAAAAATGTAGATTCATGTAATTTATTTTTCTAAAATAAAAGTAGCCTTAGTTACTCCTTATAACATTTGCTATTCGCCGTTTCGGAGATTATCAGGAACAGACGGACAGAAAGACGGACAATTTTTTTAATAATGTTTTTTTTGTTCTTTTTACTTTCATATTCATTTAGTAAAAAACTGTTATTTTGACACAAACACTAACAGACACTTCAATTTTATTTATTTCTATATTATTATGTATGTAGATGAGTCAGAAAATAATGTTGATCCAGCTGTTGTGACTATGAGTAACACAGGTATTATTTTATGATGTACAAATCAACATAATGTTTGTTCTAAAGTTTCGTAGGCAATTATTTGGTGGTACCAATGGGACCTAAAATAAATAAATGATTACCGTGGGTCCCACCAACAAAATTAGTCTGACGATCGGGAAACAAAATAAGTATTCCTGTTCCACCAGGGGACGACGCTTCGTCACACGGTTTGTTCACGGTTTTGTCGACAGGAGAATAGAAAAGATCAATATGTTTATTGGTCACAGAAACACGTGCATACAAATAGACAAGAGTAAATAAATAAAATAGAGAACAGAAATAGTCGTCAGCTGCACGTCATGACTATGACAAGAAGGCACTCAGTATAATGCTGTGCTATGGGGGACCCACAGCACAGCGCTGATTTTCAGTTCACCCGAAAAAGACATACGGAAATTAAGTCAGGTTCAGTCATTTGTAAATAATAAATAGGTAACAAAATAAAATAAACAGTACTTAGAATATAATACAACTATACAACGAATTAAATGAATAAATATTATTAGATAACATAAAAAATATCCGCAGGCATCACCGTGCATAAATAATGTACCTACCTGTGACATATTGTGATTATGAATCTGTCATTTTATCTATTCTTCAGTCGACACTTACGACTACGCGTGCTAATGGAACGGGCCATTGCGACGGCAGTGGGACGAACTAATACACAGGATGAAGCCGTAGTCTTGCCCCAAATGTTAATATTAACACGTCAGAACAGTTTAATTAATAGTAGGCATCGGCCCTAACGGACCCCGTCAGTTTTGCTGACATCTCTTCGAGGCGCGCGTGGAACACGACGCGCCGTTGACCCGGGCCTGGTCCTTATCGGACGGAGAGCTGCCCGTTGCTCTCCGTCCGCAAGCCCGCGCCTACGGTGGCCGGAAATCTGCTACTAATTCCCGACGCCCGAGGCGTCTCCTACGGCGGCGGCGGCTAGGGCTGCTAGGGCGAGGCATTTGCCTCTCCCTCTCGCGCTCCGCCTCCTCCTTCTTGAGCATTACTGCTTCGCAGAAGGAGGCTTCCATGCCCTCTCGCTCCACACCATGGCCTGAACCAGGGCCGGGCGCGAGAGGTCGCCACCGCTGATCGCCCCCACGTGCTCCGCCCAAGCAGGACCTCCACCGTATGCTCCACCGTATCCTCCGGGCGATCCACACAGTGGTGACACCCAGGCGTTTCCTCCCGCCTTATGCGAAACAGGAACCTCCCGAAACAACCGTGTCCGGTGAGGACCTGCGTCAGGCGGAAGGTGAGGACGCCGTGGCGCCTCTCTAGCCACTCCTCAAAGAGGGGACTTATCGCCGCAATTGTGGCGTGCCCAAATCTGGGTTGCGACAATCTCACACTCCAAGCCGCCATGAGATCCCGTCGGAGCTCTGTCCGCTGTGCCGTGACTTGTCGCGGCAGCGGAGTTACACCCCGGCGTTTTAGCTCCTCGCGCCACTCCCAGATGTGGGCGAGGACCTTCGCCTCCAGATCCCATGGCGGCGTTCCGGCAAGGAGGCTCGCCGCCTCGGACCTCCGGATCCCCGGACCATCCGGATGGCCATGACCCTTTGGGACGCATTCAACTGGCGGGCTGGCCGCAACCGCAAGGAACGCGCCCACACCGGTGCCCCGTAAAGGGCCATGAACCGCACGACCCCCGTGTAGAGCCTCCGGCAGGAGGTTTGGATCCCCTAGATTGGGCAGGAGCCGCTTCAAGGCAGCCCCGGCCCGCTCCAGTTTGGGAGCCAAACGTCGGAAATGCTCCGCGAAGGTCCACCGGTTGTCGAGGACGAGTCCCAGGTACTTCATCGTAACCTCGACGCCGATGTGAACCCCTCCTACCATTATTTGGGAACCCGACGGTGGCGCGTTCCGAGGGCCATGAAAGCACATGACCTCGGACTTGTGCAGGGCCACCTCGAGTCCCAATTGCCGGATCCTGTTGACGATTGTCGCAACCCCGCGTATCGCTAGTTCGGCCGCCGCCTCGTGCGACCTCCCCTGCGCCAGGACCAGCATGTCATCAGCGTAGCACACTACGCCGACACCGCTAGGGAGGTCGGTGCGCAGCACCCAGTCGTATCCGATATCCCACAGATGCGGCCCCAGGACCGATCCCTGTGGGACACCGCACGACATCTCTCGCCGGTTCCATTCCCCATGGTGACCGGGGTATATGAAGGCCCTGTCGGTAGGTAGGTCGGCATCCGGTAATACCGGAGTGCCTCCCTTATCCAACTCCAGGGCAGGGTGTTGAAGGCATTGGCGATGTCTAGAGACACCGCCAAGACGACCCCACCCCGGGCCACAGCATCCCCCGTCGTGAGAACCCGCACGCGCATGATGGCGTCCACCGTAGAGCGCCCTTGGCGGAAACCAAACTGGCTATCCGCCAAATCCGGCCCCACCCGCACCAGCTGCCCGACGAGGCGGTTTGCAATTACTCTTTCAAAGAGCTTGCCCACCTCGTCGAGCAGCACAATGGGCCGGTAAGCGGAAAGAGAGTCCGCAGGGCGCCCCGACTTCTTGATGAGGACCAGTTTCCCCGTCTTTCAACGAAGTGGGAACTGGCCCCTCTCCATACATGGGTAAACCATGACCTGGGTTACTTTTGAGCTCGGTAGTACGTTCCCGTGAGATAATTACCGACCTCCACGGCAACGGAGACAACCCTCTTACAACAATGTCAACGAAGCTTTTTTCTATGTATTAGTAAAGCCTCGTTGGTCTAGTAGTCGCTAGCGCTACTGCTGAGCATGTGTTCCTGGGTTTGAGTCCCAGGTCGGGCTGTGTTATTGAGTTTTACTATTTGGAACTTCTCAGTAGCAGCCCGGAGTGGGGATTCTGCCCGGTAGATGGCAATAGGCTCGCCCCCTGTAACATGGGACTTAAACATAACTGGCGAAATGTGGGTATACTATGGGTACAGCTCTACCTAACCCTTTCGGATATACAGCCGTGATGTTATGTAAAATTAAAAGTAGCTAGGTATATCAGTATAATAAGTTAGAGAGTTTATCAGCTCAAGGTCAATTCTGTCGCAGACCACAAGGTCGAATGTGCGGGTTGCTTAATCATAGCATTCATGGTCCAGCACTTATAATAACAATAATTACAAGAAATGTAGGCATGAATTCCAAACAATGATTATATTTTGATCAAGGATACCTACCACCTAATATAGTAGGTGTTTGTACTATAAACTCCGTACTAATAACAGAAGTATTTCTTTCAAACAAATGTTTTAAACATGCTGTTTCTTTAAAACACGGTAACAGGTAAAGTCTCAATTGTTTTTCAATAAACAAATCAAGAATTTTGTTTGTTTAATATAGGTACGATTTATGATAGAGCCCGTTTCAAGACCTTAGTAATCTAAGTAAGGTCAAAGAAACCAGCTTCTGGTGTAGGTACGTAATTTAATTAAATTCGTCATAAATTGTTTTTCCGTAATTGAAGTGTTCTTATACATAAGATGCGCAATGTGACCTTTTGGAGCGTGTTTTAAATGCATTTAAGACTAAGCATGAATTTATCGTAAGTTCTATCTTTCTTTACCCCACTAGGGGCATATAGGGATCATTAAACCGAAACACGACAAATGACAGGCGAAAATGCGACAATTCGACATTGCTTTTTAACTCGATTTATATTACTGTGCGCTTGGAGCTGTCAAAGTCGTTGGTTGTTAGTATTGAATCAACCCGCACGGTTACCTCCTCAGTCTACACAACTCGTGTCGTCTCCACAGTTCTTTCATATTATTGTTGTTATTATTTAAACCACATACACTGTAATATTTTGACGTTGGGAGGCGCACAGTTATTAAAATCGGGTTTATATCAAATATCTGTCGTGAAAATGTCTCAATTATGTCATTTTGTCAGTTATATTAAATACGTCCCAGATTATTATAGTAACAGGGATGTAGGATTGGACCAGTTCCAGGAATCCAAGTTACGTTATAATTATAAAATTGAAGGTTATAAAAAAAACTGTCCATTGCAAGGTTTTCTTAGAAACGGTAGGTAATGATCTACCGTTTGTAAATGTACCTATTAGCAATCTGTTAGCATTCATCGCTATCCTAGCGAAGGGCATATTGTGCAAGTTCTCAAGCATCCATTGTAACTAAATGTTGGTAAATCTTTAGATAACGCGAAGATAATTATTAATAGGTATTAAAACTCTAATATCAGTATTCAATGCAGTAACAATGGATGAACTGACTGAAAGATGTAGAAAACGGGTGAAATGTTTACTGTTATGACGGCTATTAGTAAGTAGGGCAGAAGAAAGCATACTGTGCCGACCTCCAATGAACAGATTCCAAGGTTTTAAGTAAAATAAAGAAACCACAACAATTGTTCAATTCGGGAATCATCGTTTCAGCCAAAAACAGTCCACTGCTGAACAGAGGCCTCCAACATTTCAACCGGTACCCTAATTACGTAATACACGATCAATCAGAATTTGAATCGTTTTGAAACAGATTGCTAATCCATCGCTTCATAAGATCAAAAAAACATCTGCTCAACAACGTAAATAACGCAATGAATGTTGTTGACCTGTCAAAATGAAACACATTAGTCGGAATCGTTTACGAAAATGTGTTGCGTAATTAGATAGGATTAGGTTCTGTGCTTCCCGCCTGCCAAGCGCGAGCGTGGTGATCACAGAACAGATTTTTTCTGTTCTGTGATCGCCACGCTTCCCCCTCCCAAAAATGACAACCACCAGGAATCATCTCTTCTACAAAATAAAAAAGGTTTCGGTTTGGTTGGTGGTAGGCCTTGTGCTAAATCCTAGTTAACTACCACCGTCTTATCTAAGTCTATCGCCATAACAACAATGTTAACAGCATTGTTGTATTTCGGCAGTTAGAGGTAAGTTGGCCAGTTCCTCTGTGGTTAAGGATTCTGGTTGAAGCTCGCTTCCACCTTCGGCCTGATCATCACTTACCATCAGGTGAGATGAAGACCAAGAGCTTCCCAGTTGTGGTTAAAAAATATATTTTAAAAAGTCATTGATATCTACCATTACGAAAAGAATCATTCAATTAAGAATAGATTTCCATTGTTCCTAAAAATAACTCTTTTGCATAATTTTAATAACTAACAACAAATTGAAATATTCATGCAGTATCGACTGACGAGTAATTACCTACAGCATGGGAAACTGACATTATAAAGCCAAATCGTGTGAACGCAGCATTATGAA
Source organism: Conistra vaccinii (assembly GCA_948150665.1). NCBI lineage: Eukaryota > Metazoa > Arthropoda > Insecta > Lepidoptera > Noctuidae > Conistra > Conistra vaccinii. The sequence goes on from OX411323.1 coordinate 15,590,272, forward strand.
AGAACCGACAAAATCTTAGATAAGCTAAGTCAAGCCTATGGTTAACTTAAGTGGTTTTAATCAATGCTTAGGCATTCGAATAAAATGATACTAGCTAGGCATTTACAAGGTGTAACTTAAATCCGGAATCGCGAGTCGATTTCCGGTCACCGTAGGCGCATTCTTGCGGACGGAGAGCAATGGGTAGCTCGACCGTGGCTCCTGGCAACGTACAGGCAAGTGAAGTAACACGGGTGGGTTTTAGACAGTAAGAGTCTGACACGTCCTTCCACTCCGCCCAAAGGGGGAGAAGTTATTTGATGATTTCCAATCCGAAAAAAAAAGGTGTTACTTAAATGGTGTTGGACATGAAAACAGGGTCATTGTACTCAACATTATGAGTTGTTACTATGAGAACAACCCTGAAAAATAAATATGCTTCTCCATACATTTATGTTCGCATAAACTCTACAAAATGTAGGAAACAGCAGTTTTTTTTTTGTGATTTCTTGATTGGTGCCCTAGTAAAAGTCGTTCATAATGATGAGTACAATGACCCCTTTTCAGGTTCAATATAATTTAAATTACACCTTGTTTAAGATATCGTGCATCTGTATAAATATGACATCATCTGCTATAAAAATAAAAGAAAATTGATTAAAAGATACAGAAACTTTTTCTTAATAACACACATAATTTTAATATAAGGATCTGACCGTTAAGCGTGACTATTGTGTCCTTCCTCAGACAACGGCCATTTTTTTATTTCATTTTTGAAAGAGGTCATTGATATCTCAAGCGTAGATGCAATGCAACCTATAGTCAATGACCGTTACCTTCCAAAGAGTACAAAACTCCTAAACAGTCTATGCCTTCGATTGACATCGTGAGGAAACCGGCATGCCTGAGAGATATTTCTCGACGGCATAAGAAACCAAGTCCGAGGTCCATGGGCGGGTGACTTTAAAACTCTGACACCAGGTTAGTCACTAATTGCGGCAAAGTCCTAAGGGGATACTGTGGCCCCTGGCAACATACGGTGGGTTTTAGTCAGTAAGAGTCTGACACGCCCTTGCGCTCTGCCCAGAGCGGCAGAAGTTATTTGATGATTTCCCACCCAAAAAAAAGAAGAAGATTGACTTTAAAAAAATGTAATTGACAACGATCTCAGGTCGGAACTGATAATATTACCGAGAGAAAATCGGTCCTAATTACCGGCCAGTAGGTACCTAACTACGGAACAAACTTCGCATTCATTTAATGAATTAAGGTGTAACTTAGTAGCACTTAAATTTCATAAGTGGCCAGTTGGTGTCACAATTCCTTTTAAAAGTAACGATACTAAACATGATTACATCAGGGCTTGAGTATTGGTAGAGTCAATATTTCCAAATTTGCACAGGTGTATCTCTAAATACTTTTTAACGCGTCAGAAATTATACCATCTGCGTCTCGTAATGGCAATTATATTTTTTATGAATGTTAGTTTATTATTATTAGTTTTAGATTGATGATAAATAGATGATTAGTTTATTATGATTTATTATGATTAACCCACCCTTGCTTTGCACGGGTGTAACCTGGGTGACTTCCTCATTCTAACTAATATTTTAAATGCGAAAGTGAGTTTGTTTGTTTGTTACGAGTTCACGCTAAAACGGCTGAACAGATTTGGATAAAATTTGGCACATGGGTAGACCATGACCAGGATTAGGACATAGGATACTTTATATCCCGATATTCCCACGGGATCAACAATTACGCGGGTGAAACCGCGGGCGCTGCTAGTAATAAGTAATCCATTGTGTAGTTAGAAGAACTAAGCGCGGAAAATCACTTTGTTTTATATTAATATTGTTAATAAGTCGAGATTTTTTATTCACTTTCTTTATGACACCTCTTTAGGTCATGAGCTATTCGAATATCAAAACGTATTTGGCCTGTTGAATGCGTGAAAATTGATTTGTAATGTATAGTAGCGGAAAATAGGATTCGGTAGCCAGGGACCGGCTAGATCGGACTGAAGGCCTCAAGCAGCAAGGTTCAAGATATTTTATCATAAATTAGATTATGATTCACATTTACCTACATAACATAATCAGCTTACAACGTTTCCACTGCAATAATTCACCAGGCGGGCCAAGTGCGGGTTGCACTTGACTTGACAGGTGGTCAAACCACTTGGGCTAAGTGCGGGTTGCACTTAGCCCGAGTGGTCTGTCCGCCTGTAAACGGGAATGTCCTAGAACCAAAAATTCGAAGACTTATGGGAATAAGTCTTTGAATTTGTGGTTCTAGAACAGTCCCGTTTCCTCACGATGCTAATCATCACCGTTTTGAGAGCATTGGTGATGAAATAAATTACACAAAGTAAGAGCCTGACTGGGTTCGAACCACAGAACAGATAAAAGAGCAATGTATAATTTAGAATCTGTTTGCGATTGTATCGTTTTTGTCTACAAACTACATAATATTATTGTAATAATTACAAATATCTCTTGTATTTAATAGTTTTTGGAGTTGCCGGTGAAAAGAAATCCCTTCCCGGGCTACACTTCACACCTGGGTTCTTTTCCGACACGTTATAATAGCACAAGACGGTATAATTATTTTTTATTCGCGGAGCGTTGCACGTTGTCAGAATATGAGCGACTGTTGACCGGTGAACCAAATTTTGGTTGAATTATGAGCGTTTGCTCATAAGTGCGGCGCGCCTGAGTCACCCACAATGCCCTTCTAAGGTTGGAACCCTCGACCTACAACTTGGCAGTCGGGGCCGTTACTACTGGGCCACCACTGCTGTTTATCGAGTACCATAAATCGAAGGTCAAGTGTATTGACCGACCCACAAACATTCGAGCATGCGACCCTGACATCATGTCGAAATATTGTTTTTTTTTGCCAAAGCAGTACTTACTTTACGAATGCACATAGATACTTGTAATTACTTTACATTAGCATCTAGTATCTTTCCGTGCACGCGACGTTTGCATATAATAGTCTTTTTGTATTTATTACATGATTATCTCACGATTTCCGATAGGTTTCGCACATATAAGTGGACTGTCAATTATATGACCGGACTTACTGACGTTAAAGGACTATGTATGACGTAGACTATGAATTTAGGACTGTACAACGCGTAACAAAAAATCTGCAATGACAATTTGACTACTTATTGGGATATACAGCCATGTCAACAAAAAAGACTAAGCACATAATTAAGTTAAAACATCATTATAAATACGATTGCTAAATGTGGACCTCCCAAATGACCCATTGAATTTGACAAAGAGGATTGACGATTATTTATTGTGTTTATTTGCAGACAGGAGTACTTAAGTTACTATCCATGCACAGCGCAAAAGCGGCCTATTCTTTGCTGGGACAAAGAAAAATATATGCAAAGTGTAATTTAAATCACTCAAAACCTCTTTAAGGGTAATTTTACTCAGCATTAGGAATTTAGAAACAACTTTTACTGTGGGACCCATCATGACTTCGCGAAAAATATCGGTGTTTCCTTCATTTTGTAGAGTTATGCGAACATAAATGGATGCAGCATCTGATTTTTTTAACCCCTTATGAAGTTTTCAGTTATTTCAACTACACCTCGTAGGCTGTTGATAAATGAGTATATCTACTGGAAAATAGTTCAATATGTTTTTTTTTTTAGTTAAATATTCTAGTAAGTATTTAATATTACAAATATTACAATAATACGAGTAGGTTATAAATACCATTCTATAAAAGTCAAAGTCAGACAGATCAAGATCAAACTCTTGATTGACACCAATCAAACCGCGATTGATTCAATAATCACTCAATTTTGGATATGACCTTTGATTGATATGCGAACTAATTTTATTATAATTTTTAATTATAATTAACTATTTCGATAGATCCGGTTTTATGAATGTGTTCAGAACTTAATTTGTTATGTTTATATTACACCTGATTTAGAAAAAACCAGTTTGTCCTTATCAGGTAGATAAATCCAACGAGAACCATTGGACGAAAATTTATTTACATTTATCAGATCTCAAATACAGGCCTAAAGCCCAATGCAAGTGCGTGCGATATTTTTCAATTTTACTAGTAGTTTCCATGTAAGATGAACTTCTAATATAATATATTATACTACACGTGTAGGCTGTGCCTACACGTGTCATCAAACAGTTTTAATGGAAACTAGGTATTTTTTAATCAGATGGCAAATCGATAAGATAATTTATTCGATACATATCGATTGACAGGTAAATTTAGATAAAAATGATCTCGAATCAAAATATTGGTAAACTTACAAGGAAGATTTTGATAAGTGAAGCATTGAAGATAAAATAAAATGTCCTAATAAAATGTCGTTTTGTATAAAGTGTGAGTGTAGTTCATTTTGTAAATAATTCATCAAATGTATTTGATACTAAACTAAATCCATACTAATATTATAAATGCGAAAATAACTCTGTATATTTATTACCTCTTCACGCCTAAACCACTGGACCGATCGTTATTTAATTTGACAGAAAGCTAGCCCTCAGTCTCGATAGCGATCGCTATACGACCGAATTCGGTCGCAAACGACAAGCACGTGAGTTTTTCGTGCTTTGCTAGCAATTTTGACCGTCTAGGACTTCGCGACCAAATTCGATCATATAGCGATCGCTATCTATTTCAAGACTACAGGGCATGGGACCTAGGAAAAGGACAAACATAGCTACTTTTTATCCTGAAAAGGTATTTTTAAAACAATATGGAATACACGCAGACGAAATCACGGACAACAGCTAATATTGTTATAGTTCCTATGAATACATGAACCTACAAATTATACATTTTTATCAATAAACGCACCATTGAGTTAGTACATTGGACTTATATTGGGTAAAGACGTCTCTCCCCATTTAGGTGCTAAAAACAATAAAACACAGTATGCTCAATGTTTCAAAACAAGATTCTTTGACATATTTGCGCAAATATTATAAATATAGAAATAGAAAGAAAAATATTCAAAACAGTTCATAAATACAAATTGGAAGCGAAGATTTAATCAATGGAAATTAATTAAAATGTTAGTTGTTTAGGTAAAATAAATAAATGCAATCAATAATGATATACCTACGTACTACAATTACAGTGCGTAGGAACCCAGGCTCACTCAGGTAAACATTGTTATAGTAGGTACATTTTAGTTTTCCGTTTTTTTTTTCCAACTCTCCATGTCCATATCAAGAGCCAGCTGTTGATATGGACAATATGGACATGGAGTGTTGGAAACAAATCTATCATAAACAAAGTTTATAAAAATCTTAACTAAAGAACTATGCAAAACCGTTTTCACGGTTTCTCTGTAGGAACCGAACAAACAGTATTACAAATAAACCCCCTTACTAATAAACGTATACGACCGCACGTACGTATAGCGTCTGTATAGTTACACAACGCTTTGTCTTCTTCTATCGAATCTCAAATTACTGACGACTGAACGAGAGAAATCGGTGTGTAACTATACAGGCGATATACACCGTTTATTAGTAAGGGGGAAAGTGTATTAGTGCGGACACTTAATTTGCACTTATTTGCTTATTGCTTTTGCTTATTGCTTTATTCATTTATGAGTGTAATAATTTGTGACTGAAACTCCAACCTCATTACAAAAAAATCTACATTAAGATAATCATACTCGTAATTATTAAAAAAACGCGGTATATAGAAATTCCCATTATGATGCCCATAATGATAAATGATTTTATTTCTGTGAGTAGATTATTTTGTACAAAAACTTATACACGACAATCATATTTTTTTTTAAACTAGATGAGGTTGTATGAGGGATATTATTAGGAAATTAATTTCTAAAACTTCAACCGACTTTGGCATAAATTTTACTTCGGATTTATTTTTATCGGATCGATTATATTTTGTTTTCGGATCGTCGCGGTCGTCGGACTGATAGGTATACAAAACGTAACCGGTAAATGCTGAATGGAGCAATTTGAAAACAGAGACAAACAGACATTAGATTAAGGCTTATAGCCAAGAGGGGCCATGACTTACACAGTAACATACCATTTATTTAATGCTAGCTGCGCTCCGCGGTTTCACCCGCATAAGTCTCGGTTCATTGGGAATATCGGGATAAAATGTATCCTATGTCAAAGTCCAGGTCATGGTCTACCCATGTGCCAAATTTTATTCAAATCTGTTCAGCCGTTTTAGCACGAAAGCGTAGCAAACAAACTCACTTTCGTATTTATAATATTAGCTAGGATTTATTTATTTTAGAAATTAAGTTTTCACAGCCCACGTACTGTCACCTGCTACAATAAAATAAAAGAAACAAAATTCTTGCAAAAAAAGAAGACGACACAATACTCCTTGCTACGTCACATCACAACGTATTACACACAAGTGGTTAAACTTGACCCAATGCTGGTGGTAATTTAAAATTCATCACCGAATCAACCGGTAATGGACTCGTGATGGTAATAAACTGGTTCTTAATCATTTGTGTCTATTGCAATTTTTAATTGCTTGTTCTTATTACCAAAAAAAATATTTGTATTTTTTTAGAACGTTACCGTTCGATACAAGTCGGAAAAACTTGACTGAAAGTTATCGTAGTTACAGTCACGAACACAATGGCTGCTACACTCAGTGCCGGCGGCATGGCCGCCGGCCATGCCGCACAAAGCCGCAGAAACAAACGCAAAGAAAATGAAGGCGCAAAAGCCGGAGGCACGAGTCGCGCGGCAAAAGCCGGTGGCCATGCCGCCGGCACTGTGTGTAGGAGCCATAAGGGCCGGCGCACACCTGGCAAGGCGCAGCGTGGTGCGGTTATCACCGCCAAACAAATGTCAACGTTGTGGGCCCAAAAATACGTTGAGAATCCATACAAAAAAAAAACCTTTTTCTCAATAGTATGGTTTTGATAATAAATACTATAATGTCTATCTGCTCTAGGAAAAAATTATTGAATCTTGCTTTAGTGTAAGATGTTCATGCTTGAGGAGCAGTGGTGGCCCAGTGGTAACGGCCGACTCAAGTTGTAGGTCGTGAGTTAGAACCCAGGCGGGCGTTTTACTTTGTGTAAATAATTTCATCAACACTGCTCTCAAAACCGTGAAGGAAAACATCGTGAGGAAATTGTTCTAGAAGCTAAAATTCGAAGACATGTGACATCTACCAACCCGCACTGTACCCGCGTGGTAGATTACTGCCCACTCCCTCTCGAAGAGAGGAGGCCTGTGTCCCAGCAGCGGGAACATTATAGGCTGATTATGATAATGATTTATGCTCGTGACTTGATTAGTATCTATGTAGGTAATAATAGAGCTCCTTCAATAGGTTTGTGCGGGGAAGTCCAATTACGATGCCTACTCATATCATTTTATACAAAGCAACGCTACACTGTTTGGTTTGGTTGCCGGGGGCACTGCAATGCTCAAAATCAAAAACCAAGACAGAGCGCTGCGCACAATACAGTGAAGCATGCCAAACTACACCGCCGCTCTGAGCATACACGCTCACACGCACACAGTTACAACCATTTGCAATGACACTACAATCAAACTACACCACACAAAGTGTTACGAAACCGGCTTCACTTCACTGTTGACAGCGCAGCGCTCTGTCTTAATTTTTTATTTGGTCTGAGTTGCAATGTTATACAGCATGAATCAAAGAGGTGTGGTCGTATTTAAGGGTTGTAACAAACCATCAAATTGAACAACTTTCTCCAAGGGACCATCACCGTAATTGCGAAAAAAATATTAACTGTTCCATACAAAACTTCAATGGTTACCTACTCAACCAAAATGAATGGAACACCTGATATTTTTATTCGCGATTACCACCTATCTATTGTTTTACAAAATTAAAATACATTTATGGTGTATTCAATAAAAATTAAAAATGATTGATAAGATAGGGTGATTTATTTTTCTCAAAATACTCGTATATTTCAGCGGTGCATTATGATAGTTTGTAATGTTGCAAATTAAATAGCTGTCAAATATTTCGATGTTTTGATAAATTTGTGAATATTACTAGATTAAATGATGAAATATCGCTCTATTTTGCACTAAACTATTGATTATGAATTGCATAAAAAAATTGAAATTGAAATTAGATAAATACTTACATATACAGAATTATGTATAATTTTAAATTGAAAAAGTCACATTTGCATTTGGTCGGACCATCACGACATTAAAAAAATATTTATTAATCTAAATTAATTTACTAAATTAAGTTAAGTTTTAGCTCAGAACCAATATTCTACAAAACAAAATTCATACGGTATTTTACTTACTGTCAACTAGCGTCTTAGGAGTAACTTCCAAGTAGTTTATTTATTTAAATGATAAGAGAAAATAACGTTTCTTATTTTCATGTTTCCTTATTATTATCTTGAGTATTGTTAGTTATTCGTGTCACGTAAAACTGTTCAATGATAGTTTAAATTGTCTATTATTTACGCCATTCTATCCTTTAACCCTCTCTTACCATGTAATGGATACAGTAAGCTGAAACTGCTTGCATTTATGAAATATTAAAATAATTTAGAAAAATTGAATTTTAAACAAAACTCGTAATAACAAGCATGTTTAAATTAAAATATAAGTTTCTTATCATTGTGTATTTAGAAAGAATCTACTGTGAAATTAGCATAGATTTTAAGACTATAATAATTAATAACAATATACAAGGTGTTGTTTTCAGTGTCACTAAATTGCATGGTTTGGCAAATGTTTTTAAATGTCTGACACCGAGAGAAAATTTATTATGCTGGGTGAATTTAGACGCGGGTCGGTTGATAGATTTTTTACTTATAAGCACTTATCCTAAAAGGTGGCAACGTCGCAAATAGCTGTCAAATATTTACCTGTTTTGATTAAATCGACCATATTACTGTATGGAAATATGAAATGTGGCTAACTAGCGAACTAGAATATTAATATCTAATGAATCATACAGTAATATTGCCAAATTAATCAAAACAGCGAAATATTTGACATTATTTGCGACGTTGCCTACTTTCAGAAACGCTCTGAGTTCAGTACTATTGGAATCCACGCGCAAAAACTTAAAGAGCCTTAAGTACTTATGTACTTATATAAGCACGATATATTGATTGCGTAAAGTTACTTTGTAAATAGTAAGTTTTGTTCGTCTGATTGATTATTTTTTAATAATCAATCAGACGAACAAAATAATAAATTTTAGTCGACATTCTTATTATGTTAATAGTAAATTCTCACCTCCGCCACGGGGGAATAAAGACGACTGGGCTTTAAACGTAAGAGGAAAGTCCTGTAATACCAAAAATATCTACGAAATCTTTCAACCATACACTTTGCTCTTTACCAACATCCCAAAATGAATGTTAAAGCGTCCAATAGTGAAGCAAGATACCGGCTGCGTTGTTCGACATTTAAATGTTGCTAAACACCGCCATTTAATTACCCGCACTGGGCTTTACGCTATACCGTTACCTACATAAAACTACCAGGCCTTGTAAAGATAGCCTCTATCTTTACTACCTATGATTACCGAGTAATCGACTCTAAAGTGGGTATTTAACCACTCATTCATACTGCAAAATAGAACAGTGCCAACTTGCAACTATAATGTTGGCAATATTGGTTCTCTTTCGATTGGCACACGCTCAAATTAAATGTTGATTCGATTTTTAATTTGAATTGTGTCAGCCATTTTGTAGTCCGTGTATAAATTGATACAGATAACATAAAATAAAAGTTATGTTGGATATAGAGCGTTAATTTGATTATGTTAGTTCATAAAAAAAAAAAAATTACTTCTCTCTCTTCCCCTTCTATACATCATAAAAAGAATTCCAAAAATAACAATGTTTAAGAATATAGCTCAAAATATAAATTGTATAAGGAAAATATTGAAATCTAGATAACATCCGCTTTTGATCAATCGAATTTCAAGAGCAGTACTTGACATTCAATTTGTAACTTTGTATTCGCGATGAGTGTTGTTTGGCGTATGCTATTGACATCACTTAACCATTATAGCAATGTATTGCTTACCTGCTATGCTTAAGCGACGTTTTTAGGATTATAAGGTGATGTATTGAAAAAGATGGAGTTTTTCTTTATCGTATACCTTTTTAAATATGCAATAGAGATTTTACATTTTGGTGTATGTTTTTTGACTATATGGCCTAGCATCGTCATCGTACCAAGTTTTGATACTGTTCAGTCAAAGTTTCTAAAAAGAACTATCTAAATTTTAATAAAAATACCATCTATTATATATATAATTATTTATGTTCATCGTTTAAAATCAATTGCTTCCAAATAGCCGTAAAATATGACTATAACTTCAACTCGAAGCTGGTATTTAATGCGAAGAATCAACATCGATTAAAAAATCAAAAATATTTGAACGATCAATTCGAATGCTACTACCATAATAATAATTATCACTATTACTAATCAAATGTAAGCAGAATTTTCAGTATCAAGGTGAGAAACACGACCTGCCGACCATCACACTAAATAAAATTTTCATCACGGAACAATGATTTTCCTCGCTGAGTTTTCCTTTAAACCACCTCGCACACTATGCGACATGTGACTGTGACAGCTAGACGACTCGACGCTGACCAGTCGCATGCAACTATCATAGGATGTGCGTGTGCACTGCATCTAGACGCTGCGACAAGATAGTACGACTTCCCTAGCCCGTCGTCGTAGCGACTTTGCGGTACTTTGATCAAAATATTCGAAAATTTTCGCAACCTGTCGTTGTTTATAGTCGCCGAACTGTCGCAGGCGCATAGTGAGCGAGGTGGTGGTGGTTAATAAGGTTTGTTTATCATGACTGTAGCTACTTCCTGTCTACAGTACCTACCTACAGTACCTTTATATGGTATGTAAATAGTGACGAGTAACATAATGAGTTTCTAAATGAGGCGATAAATGTTGATTTGAATTGTACTAGCTTTACCCGAGGCGTTGTCTGCGGGGAGTTCGGTAATTATACCAGGGTAACGTATTACCGGGATAAAATGTATCCTATGTCCTAACCTAGGTCATGGTTTACCTGTGTGAGTGTCCCAAATTTCATCGAAATCCGTTCAACCGCTAATGACTGCAAGTTAGATTCGCATTTATAATATTGGTTCCTTTAATAGAGTATGGATGGATAAGTAATAAGTATTTAATAGTACCTATTTTAAACCTTGTGTTATTTATTATGTATTGGCCTGAAATACAGGCTTCGGGTTATCTTAGGCACCAGTCTCCCACAATATTTTTCTTTAAGCCCATAGCTGGACAATACTGTTTATTATTATTATTTTGTAAGGATATTGTGGTGAGAAAATAAATATTGTAATCAAATTGTAATCTTTGAAGCATTTTTTCGGAAGTGTGTTTTATCAATTAAACAAAATTATGGAATTTTATTTATCAACTTTCCTTTATTTACAGGTTCTAAAGGATTCTAAACAAACATTATTTTTTTTCATTAAAGACTGCCTTGAATCCTGGCTTAACAGAAGTCAAAGGGAGTGAAAGGCGGGTTAAGCCATTAACCCTCCAAGCCTCCAACCTCCAACCTCTGCCTACAAGTGGATTAACAAGACGGGGTCGAATTAGAACTCACGACACTAAAATCTCCGCCTTAACTTAGGGGTTAACCCTTTCTTCACCTTTTCAAAAGCATTGACCTTATGCCTAAGACCCTTCCAACTCGTACTGGGCTCGCGAGATGGATTAGGGCCTGTGTCCCAGCAGTGGGAAGATTATAAGTTGATTATGCTTATGCTAAGAATAATTTATTTATTATGATTTATTCTACAGCCAGGAATATACAAACTAGTAAAGAGCACAAGAGTAAAACTTCATTAAGGTTAAAACTATCTAACTATCATACAGTAAAATATTGTATTTTATTAAGTGTAAGGTGACATTCAACCTTAGGAAAAAAGCGACACTTAGAAAAAGGAATTTTTTTAAGTGTCATAAGAAAACTTCACTTCCACGGCGTCCGTCGTCGGTGGCGCAGAGGTCACTTAGTATAAGGCGAATTTCACTAATGAAACTGAACCGACACATAAAAATGTAATTATTTTCTATGGAATATGGGCACTGATGTTTAATTGGTGCAATTCCCACTTAGACTTATTATTTTGGGGGACAGAGGGCAGGATAAACACAATCCTTAAGGTGATAAAGCAATTACGAGGTCGACTACGAGTATAATAATATATAAATAGGTATACTCATCGTAAAACGAAAAACTTGTAACATCTACTGTCTGAATTATGTATTTTCATATTATTCTTTTACTAAAAGCAGAAAGTTAAACTTCATTTTAATTACAATAATGTTATAATGACTAGTAGATATACTGTGTTGAAATAATTACAATGTCAAAAAGAGATAAATCTGAAATCTTTAAAAGAGACAAACTAAAATTATGATGTTTTGTGTAAGTATTATAATATTAAAAAGATAAGAAACATAAGTTATTCTTAAGGTTGTCTGAGGATTTCATTGACGTAAACAAATATATGGTATACCTCGTAAAATTTTTTATTTCGTACCTCTTATTTTTTCTTGATAATACGGAAGAATTGGATTGAATTTTAATAAAAAGACAAGCATTGAACTTTGTTTTATGTAAGGAATCGCAGACCTGAAATAAGGTGTAACTTTTATTTGCAGCCTTACCACAAAAAACAAAGTTCAATGCTTGTTTTTCGCTTTTCAGTTGTGTATTTTCAGTCGGGTTTATTTTGTTTTTTTTAAATAATTTGCTTTATTTCACGGTTTTTAGTTTTATTAATAACATTATATAAATTTGGAATTGACTCATTACTAGCGTTTTTTTTTTGTAAGTACAAACATTGTTGTTTTTTATTTTTACAAATGCCTTCCACTCCGTTTTTTTTTCGAAGTGTATAGAGTGCCGCGAGTTTCTTGTGGCACTCTAGTGTCACTGTCTCGGCCCGGCTAGGGTGCCGTGAGCGTTGCATTGTCACTGTCACTTGTTATTTAGGTTAGGTTAGGTTAGAACTGTGACCACACAACGCACGAGCCGAGCGAGCGTAGCGAGCGGTGCCGCGGTAGCTGCCGGCGAAGTGCCAGGGTCCGTTTAGGCACAAGAGAATGTAATGTTTTGGGAATGTGGTGTTTTACAGCGATCGAACCTCGACAATCAAACAAAATACCAAGTGACGTGACTTAGTGACAGTGACAATGACAATCCAATGCTTGCGGCACTTTAGCCGGGCCGAGGCGGTGTTACTAGGGTGCCTGTAGTGGCACTTTATCCGATAGGGACAGAGTGCCAATGGTGGCACTCTATACACTGCCTTTTTTTTGTATTTGTAGATGCAATATATATGTATTTTAGCCTATGTCAATCACACAACTAAGACGAATCCATCAAGCCTTTTAGGCTACAGAGCGTGTCAAAGAAATAGACATACAAACATACATACAACCTACAAAAACAACAAGAAGTTTTCATTCAAGCAAAATATTGCATTATCTAATCAAATCGTTTATTTTTGTGCTCCAAAATTTTACGTGTAAAATATAATAATAGTTGAGAACCTAGAATGTAGTCGTCATTATTACAGATAAGAAAGACAGAAAAACATGACAGTTTTTTATTGTGTATTGGCATCTTTGTATATTACATGAATTTTCTTAATATTCATATAATTTGTTACTATTTAATCGTGCGTTTGTAAACATACAAAAGCACAATAAAATAATAACAAATTAAAAAATTAAACATAAGTAGGTATTGAGCAGTGGTGGCCAAGTGGTAACGGCCCCGACTTACGAGTTGTAGGTCGTAGATTCGACCCCCAGCAGGCGCTTTACTTTGTGTAAATAATTTCATCACCACTGCTCTCAAAACGGTGACGGAAAACATCGTGAGGAAACCGGCATGTCTTAGAACCAAAAATTCGAAGACATGTGACATCTACCAACCCGCACTGGGCCCGCGTGTTAGATTACGGCCCACTCCCTCTCACAGAGAGGAGGCCTGTGTCCCAGCAGTGGGAACATTAATAGGCTGATTATGTTGTTATGTAAGTAGGTATTTCTTGAACGTTTTATTAACCCCATTTTTTTATAAAAAATCTTACTTATATTGTTAATCTTGCTTACATCTTAATCATTAAACAAATAGAAGCAATTATTGTCGCTATCTTTACATTCCTGTATTTATTTACCTAACACTTTCCTATCTTTCAAGTTATAAAGCCTTCTGCGTTTCATACCTACGGCAGCGTCATAAAATAACCTGATTCTACGTACTTATAAGTACGCTTCTCATCATGCATCGTCATTATTGTATTTCTAATTCTATCAGTCAATTCTGTCATGTAAACTGGGTTGTGGAGGTTGGATAGGCAGTCGCTCTATGTTAAACACTGGTATTCAGTATCAGGTAAGACTGGAAGCCAACCCCAACATAATTGGGAAAAGGCTAGGTAGAAGTTTATACGAAGATGTAAATCCTGTCATATGTCAGAATTGTATTAAATACTGAGTCCTACTAATCCCTACTATTTACTTCTTTACCGCTAGCTGTGTATAATGGTAGGACTATCTATAATCGTCGCACTATAATCGTAGGACTGTAATCGTAGGACTATAATCGTAGAACTATAATCGTAGGACTATTATCGTAGGATAATAATCATAGGACTATAATCGTAGGACTACAATCGTAGGACTACAATCGTAGGACTACAATCGTAGGACTATAATCGTAGGACTACAATCGTAGGACTACAATCGTAGGACTACAATCGTAGGACTATAATCGTAGGACTATAATCGTGGGACTATAATCGTAGGACTATAATCGTAGGACTATAATCGTAGGACTATAATCGTGGGACCACAATCGTAGGAGTATAATCGTAGGACTATAATCGTAGGAATATAATCGTAGGACTATAATCGTAGGTCTATAATGGTAGGACTAATCGTAGGACTATAATCGTAGGATTAATCGTAGGACTATAATCGTATGACTAATCGTAGGACTATAATCGTAGGACTTTATGCTTAGGCCCAATGAAAAGGGAGAATCTTCCGTTCATGCTAAGCGTTCTTGCCTAGTGGGAAGCGTGACCTGGGGATCTTTTCCACAGCCTTTTCGAATCTAAGCGGCTTACAACTGATTTTTTCAACGCCAGATATCTTTGTCCGAGTCATAGTTTTGAATTTTTGACAGATTTCCATACAAAAACTGGCAGACGTCAATGTTATTCTATGGATAAAAATCTCTGACGTTGAAAAGTCAGCACATAATGGAGTAAAAATAATTAATTCTGACCGAGAAACTGCGAGCAAAAGCTACATAGATGTTTATTGGTAACAATTGTTTATAGGTATTATTATTACTTGTGTTTCAAACGATGCAATGTGCCAGAGTGCAGTTTTTTTGCAATGGACACTTCAGTAATTGTCAGATAATGGTTCATTAACCTTAATCGACGTCTGTGGGTTAGCATAGTAATGAAAAATATAACTTCAGTTTTTGCTTACTACAGAAGTGACTGTTGCAATATGCAATTGTAGAGAGCATTTTGGTAGGAAATTCAAGATAGAGCGTTAAAAAACGTTGGCATTGTCAGTTTTGAAAAACTGAAAACCAGCAGTATTTTTTTATTTGAATAAACTCTCGCCTATTTTCCATAAAAGGGTAGGCAGGCGAATGGTACTGCACATTTTGGTAGCAATGTTTAAGTCTCACGTTTAAAAAGTTTTATTAAAAAAAAAAGTTTCGGCCAAAACATTAATGTTCTGATTAAGTAAGCGTAGACATAAATTATAATTATAATATATCAATAATAATATCGACTCGATCATTTGCAAACAGTTGCCTCAACAAGGTTAACATACAATTCTATTCATTGGCAAAAATACCTTTCTTCGTGTAAATACGTAACATCGTAAAAGTATAAATTATTTTCAATATAATTATTAACGTTACAATTATAGCAGCTATTCGCATTTGATTACAATCGTTAATGACGTACGTAACCAACGGTCTGAAATAATTATGATTTAAATATAAATTATACTTACGAAGTGATTCCGGAAATAAAGCATTTAGAAATTGTTATTAAATAAATATGTATGTATTCGACTTACATACTTATTTAAATTATATAAGTGGGTTTATAATGTAATTTTTAATATTCTTTATTAAATGGCAAGAAAAAAGAAGGTGAAAGTAAAAAAACGGAATAATATTGCAACCTTTTTGCAAAATATTAAAACTTAAAAAATTAACAGCTTAGCGAAGCTAGTAAAAACATTTCTTACTAGATAATCATTTTGATTAATTCAAATACGAGTAGGTATAAGTAATTAAAAAACACTTACAGAAATCAGCCAAAAAATCCTGTGTTCCAATTTCCTTTCAATATTTTGTTTCCCATTCAAGTGTTATGTTTACTTTACACGCGAACGTAAAGTAAGTCTAGTAAAGTAACAGACAGGCGAGCGACTGTGCGCTTGTAACTCGACTAGCGCGAAAATCGGCGCGTACGCAGCCTCAGTGTTCCGCCCACAGATCATGACGATTGCGCGCAGATGTCATATACATAGATAGAAAGGTGTCTAGTTGTGTTGAGATGCGCTTTGATTTGTATTTATTTAATTAATTTAATTTAATAATTAACAGACAGGGAGATTGTTAAGGTAATCCGTTATTTTTATTCGTCATCATTTCAACCGAAAGACGTACACTGCTGGACATAAGCCTCAAGCACCGCTACTTCGACTGGTTCAGTGCTTCCCGCATCCAGCGGAATCCTGCTTCGTTCACAAGATCATCGGTTCACCTTGTGGGAGGCCATCCAACACTACTTCTTCCGGTACGCAGTCGCCACTCCAGAACCTGTCGGCCCCATCGGCCATCTGTTCTGCGAGCTGCCCATTCCCACTTAAGTTTGGCAATTCTTCGGGCTATGTCGGTTACCCTGGTTCGCTTATTGTTATTAAGTTTTAAATATTATTTAATGAAATGAAATGAAATGAAATGAAATTGTTTATTCTGTAAATAGGATATCGGAATCACTTTTACACGTCATATTTAAAAAAATGTTTAAAATAAGCTAGATGAGGTCGGCGTTTCCTAACTGACTACTCTGAGAAGAAAGGCCGAAACAAACTCAGAGGTCACGGTCTCTTTTAAAGTCCAGACATAATCTTGGTCAAGCCATATGAGAACCATGTAGATTAGTGTCTGAAATGGTCTTTTGAGGAAAGAACCACACAGATTTGAGTGGACCTGTCCAGTCAGTGCAAGCATTTGTCAGTAATCGTGGAGCTCACTCAGAGCTTAAGGAGCTCAACTCGACGAACAATACCAAAGAAAGGACATTTGGGTAGGCCGCATCAACTACTCAAACTGCCAGACCATCATTAAAACTAAATGTGAAAAAATAAAAAAATTAAAACATTAAAGAGAAAAAAAATTAAAAATACCCACATAGTCTTCATATTCACAATAATTAAAATAATATTATACTTTACAAAGTAATCATGTCATTTTGTATATAATTTTATTATGTTATTATTTTAAGTAGGTATATGTTTTATTCTTTTATGTAAATATTTTTAAATCTGGTTTAATTGATGATTATAAGTAACAATTAAAATATCAAGTTTTATGGTTTTATCACAAGGTATCCCAAGCTTTTTTATCTTCTAAATAATCTGAAATTTTATAGTACCCTTTTTTACAAAGTTTGGTTTTAATACAGTTTTTAAATCGTTTAATGGGTAAGTTTCGAATGTCAATGGGAAGTTTGTTGTAAAAGCGTATACATTGACCCATGAACGAGTTGCCTACTCTGTGAAGACGTGTGCGATGTACAGCAAGGTTGTGTTTATTCCTGGTATTTAAACTATGAACATCGGACATTTTCTTAAAATTTGATATATTTTTGTGTACATATAATAGGTTTTCAAAAATATATTGTGAGGCTACAGTCAGAATATTTATTTCTCTGAATTTCTCTCGAAGTGAATCTCTTGGACCTAGGTTGTAAATGGCTCGAACAGCCCTTTTCTGTAGAAAAAAGATAGAATTAATGTCCGCACAGGTTCCCCAGAGAAGAATCCCATAAGACATCAGACTATGAAAATAACTAAAATAAACAATTCTGGCTGTATCTACGTCAGTTATCTGCCTAATTTTTTTAACAGCATATGCGGCTGAACTAAGCCTTCCTGACAATTTTTCTATGTGTGCGCCCCATTGTAATCTACCGTCAATAGTTATTCCAAGAAAAACTGTTGACTCAACAGGGTCCAACTCTATTCCATTAACTTGAACATTGGTAGTTAGTTGCCTGACATTTGGCGTTGAAAATTTAATGAGTTTAGTCTTTTTTTCGTTCAGGAGAAGATTATTTACATTAAACCAATGCACAACTTTAGAGAGTGCATCGTTAACTTGTTCAAAGTTGACTAACTGACGTTTGATTTTAAAAATGAGGGATGTGTCATCTGCGAATAATACGATCTTGTGATTATCCCTTATGTGGTAAGGTAAGTCATTAATATAAATTAGAAATAAGAAAGGACCTAGAATTGAACCCTGCGGAACGCCCATGGTGACCGCAGATCCTGCAGATCTCTTGCCATTAACATCGACCCTCTGAATTCTGTTGTTCAGATAAGAAGTCAGAAGGTCAAGAGCCTTGTCCCTCATACCATAGTGGTGCAGTTTCCTGATGAGTGTATCATGATGTACGCAATCGAAGGCCTTGGACAAATCACAGAAAATGCCAAGAGCATCTTGCGACTCCTCCCAGGCCTCGAATATACTCTTCAGTAATTCCACGCCCGCGTCTGTAGTGGAACGACCCTTTGTAAAGCCAAACTGTTTCAGATGAAGTAAATTATGTGCATTGAAATGTCCTAACATTTGTTTTAAAATTAATAATATTGAATGTACCTAAAGTAGGTCGGTAGGTGTTGTGATCTTACTCCTGGCTGCAGAGAAGATTTATGCATCACTTTTGATAATGATAAATATGGAATAAAAAGAAATATCAAGTAAAAAATAAATAATAACCTTTATTACTTTAGTAGGAACAATTTCATCAAGATTCTCGAACGAAAATCAAATGCAATATGGTTATAATATAGAATGTTGAGTTGGGTTGTCATAATTTATCAACGGCTAATCAGATCACTTGACATGCGTTTAATTTTGACACGTCGTTGATTTTCACCAGATACCGGGTGTTAAAGTCCCTACCTATTTGGTGTGTTTAAGCTTTGCAAAAAAATTAAGTAGATAGCATTGAGTCTTAACATGATTGTGTGTATGGCAGAAAGGCCTAACTTAGCAATAGGTGATTCCAGGTTAATATATTATATTAACCTGGAATCACCTATTGCTGGGTTAGGCCTTTTTCTCACTTAATCTTTTTGTTTTTTTTGCTGACCGTTAATAATATTATCGGTCAGCAAAAAAAAAAACAAAAAAAATAACAAACAAAAAAATCTCTGGGGTTCCAATGATAACAAAAAGATGCATGTGATCAACACTGAATAATTTGGTCCTTAAAATTCGATTTACAGAAATTCGTATACAAGAATTAACTTACGATAAAATCGTTTCTGTTCAATGATCTTTTCTTGAATATAAATCTCAATTTCCAGTTTTCAATACACATGCTTCTCTCGCATATTAATACAAAATACAAAACGCAACAAACAGGTGACTCGCAATATTTTGCGAGACCAATACTCTCGATTTCATACTTCCTTATGCGGCAAGGGCGAAGGTATCATTGCTCATATTAACGTCCCATTTTTTCCTGTACGTAGCTTAAGAGACAACTTTATTAACTTGGAAGTACAGCTTCAAAGTAAACAAAACTAGTATAAGCTGGTCACTTATTCTATTGGAAGTTCGTTCTATGTTAGGCCAGCTCAAGGTCAATTTTAAAACCTTTGCAGCTTAAGGCGACGACAAGCTACTTTTAATGATTTTATACCGGAAATTACGTCTAAACGAGTGGTGTTAATGATTTGGAAAAAATATATGTTAAATTAGAGCATTTTCTTAACAATTTAATTTACAAATATTTAAGATTATGTTTACATTATATAGTGAAATTAATTTGTAAAGTTGTGTCTAACGCGGATAAAAACTAATAATTACTCAAAAGCTGTCAAGCATTCATTCTGAAACATTCACCATTTTAAGGATAATTAAAATATTAATCTTTTAATCTAAGAGTTTTATTAAAATACCTTCTGTTTTTTGTATAATAAATTAATAATGCGTCAATTAATAATGCAATAATGCGTCAACTGATTTTACGAGGAACATCTACCTATACATTATTATAAATTAAAGTCGATTTCGGTGTATGTAATCCCGGAACACATAAACCGTGTAAAATAAATCAATATTAATAAACGTACTAATTAATAATAATAAAGAAATCGTAATGGTTTGTGCTGAAGCCGTAAGAACTTCGTGAAGCAGGGGCGGGTCCATAATAAATAAATAAAACAGTTTTCTCGTTTGCCATGACGAATTTAGAAAACAACTCAGTTTCTTATTTCACTAAGAGTACTTGCATTTTATTTTCGAAAGAAATTTTTTACGACCATACCACTCCAATCTTGACATTTGAATTATGTACTCTTCAAAATACAGAATATCTTATTTGATGAAATGTAAGGTGGTCGGATCATATTTCCCGGAGGGGCTGCCACACTGCTATAACCCGAAGGGCAAAAATGAAGGTGCTTGGATATTTTACATGCAATAGGGAGGTTCATAGAAAAAAAATAGGTCCGTCAGTCAGATAATAAAAATTAGACACGTATTTTTTGCTTTATCATATTAATAAAAATGGTTTAGATAAAACGCATTAAAGTTGAGGAGTGGGGACTAGCTACGTCACAAGTCAGTATAAAATCTACCAAGGAGTGACGTCATCCCACATTTTAACTCAATGTATTGCCGTAATCTTTATAATTATTACGTAAAAAAATTAAAAAATACGTGTACAATATTCAATAATCTACCTGTTAGACAATTTTTTTTTTTCTCAATATCCATATTGAATTTTAAAAGGAAAGTGCTTTTTTTAGGTAAGTAGGTACTGCACACATACATCTGCATTTTAAACTTCAACAAACCGTACACAGCCCTATGAGTTAGCCGTAACTAGTAGTGGGTCAGTCAGTAGCGTATACGACGCTCTTGCAATAATATGTGTTTGAATGACAAAATCGTGCTTTGAAGAGCCTTCAAAAACAATCTTATGAGGGTTTACGTCGTACGGCATTTCATACAAACTTGCAAGCCCTTATTTTTCGAAATGACTGAACTGATTTTAATTAAACTTCATACGCATATGCAGGATACGAAAGTCTAAAAACTTAGTAAGAACATTTTCGAAAAATAGTGTTACAGCCAAATTAGACCGATTTTAAATATTCCCTAGAAACAGAAATTTCCAGTTATCTGCTTTTAAATAAGACATTTCGAAAATGTTCTTAACTAAGTTTTTAGACCTTTGTATCCTGCATATGCGTATGAAGTTTCATTCAAATCGGCTCAGTCATTTCGAAAAATAAGGGCTTGTAAGTTTGTGTGAAATGAAGTACGACGTAAACCATGGAAAAATGCCACATATGGATAGCTTTGGAGACACATTATTAAACAGAGTGAACGTCTGTGAAAATGCCAAAAATCATCCTAATTTTAGTTCTCCAAAAAGTTAAAACCAAAAGCCTCACTATGTAATTCACGTGCAAACAAAAAGTTAATACCTACACATTCTAGAACCATTACCACACCATCCACCCTTGCAGTGGTGTCAAATTAGACTTGAAACCCCCGGGATTTGCCGCCGTTTACTGGACAACGGCAAAGGCATTGACTGGCGTGGCCTTATGACCTTAGAATAAAGTACGTTTCAACCCAGTGCACCTGCATATTTATAGTTTTGAAATTGGATTTGTAAGGTTTCGGTCTCAGAGGAAAATAATGTTATACCTTATAAAATTGATGACAGATGCGACAGACATTTACTTGTTACCCAGCATCTTTATAATGTCTTTATACGTATAATGTTATAAAAAATATTCTAAATCATAAAATTATAACCAATCTTTTTGATCTTTTTTGGATAAGCTTTTAATTAATTATTACTCGTTATGACAACCGGTGATCCATGGTAAAAAAATACTTTTCGCAGTTCAAGTGTAATGACATAAATAAATAAATAATTAACAAGTTTATTGTACAAAGAGAAACACATAAAGTTAGTCATACACTAAACATGATAGTACAAGTATTGGTCAAAAACAGGTAAACAGCTGACTAAATAAAAAAAATACTTGTATCTCAGGTGCCAATGACATGATTGTATTTTATAACTACGAACGCGTTGGTAGCACCATCTCTTAAACTACTCGGCAACTACCACGCTAAGAAGTTTATCGTTACACCACTAGATGGCGTTGTATTTACTACGACTTGATGTCTTATGAGAATAGACAGATTTTTCAGATTGTTGATAAAATCAGTACTTTCTCAGTTATTACACGTAATATCAGACATGACTGGCTACCTGTAAAAGAAAACACCTGAACTTAAAGTCGCTAACATGTACCTAGAGGTAAAAGTGAGAGCCAGGTGGATCTATCAACTCTCGTATCAATATTATTTAGGTAATTATGTAGTGCTACGCGCTATATATTTATTTATTACTGCTCGCCCCGCGGTTTTACTCGTATAAGTCTCGATCCCGTGGGAATATCGAGATGAAAAGTATCCTATGTGGTAATCCAAGTTTTATACTATCTGTGAGCCAAATTTCATCTAAATCCGTTCAACAGTTTTTGCGTGAAAGAGTTACAAATATACGTCCATCCATCCATCCATCCATCCTCACAAACTTTCGTGTTTACAATATTAGTAGGATAGGTAACTCAACTTCTATATTGTTCCTTTTCATATTGAATATATTCTTTGGTACATAATTATAATACCATCATTATCCCTGCTGGTTGCAGTAAAACATTCTGATGGAATAACTCATTTAGGTACCTACACCTTTACCGACCTGGGATCGAATAATAACGACCCATGTGGCTGTTATTATTTAGCGCTTGGGTCTACCACATATTTGATAATAATAAATAACAAAAAATACAAAATATTTTATTTACAATCAATCATTTGATACAGGCGAATGATCATGTTTAGGGTATACCACTTTCCTCTCCCCATCTACGGCTCGTTTTTGCAATGGTCCATGTTTCCAGTTCGGAGGATAGCCATACTTGTTGACGTCATCCCACCACTGTGGCTCGCCGGAACCCCAAATAACATATACGATATTGGTTCCTACTAGTACTATGAATACGGTCCAAAATGCTATACGCCATTGTCCGACAGTTTGCTGAAAAAAAAAGATAAGATTTGTATTGGAGAACGATTCTCAAGTAGATACAGGGTGGATTTTTGAGATGGGGCAGTAAGGGCAGATACCTTAACCGTTATAGCTACAGGAAAACGGTAAGGAGGCTGTCCTTAACTTTTTGAGACATTTTGATCTGCAGTCACAGATTTTGAAAAAAAAAATTACAGCAAGCAAGAAAACGGGCAGTTTTCACAAAAACTTTTTTTGATGCCAATTGATCCTGTTTCTTGAAAGGATCAAAAAACTTATCGAACCAACTGAGGTTTGAGTAAGTACTGGTAAGTCAGAAATCGCAAAAACTTTTCCCATACATTTCGTAGGAATTGAGATTCCAAACTACTTTTTACGATGAATAGACTGGCCGAAATTAAAGATAAAATTTGTTCAAAATCTGTGAATGTAGATCAAAATGTCTCAAAAAGTTAAGTACAGTCTCTTAAGACCGTTTTCCTGTAGCTACAACGGTTAAGGTAGCTGCCCTTACTGCCCCATCTCAAAAATTCACCCTGTATTAATAGGCTAGCATTTCAATTCAAATCAGACAGATTTTATAGTCATGATTACAAGATACAATGTCTACAAATGTCTAGATTACAAGTTTATTCTAATGAAGTAATTAATGGCATACGAATTTGACCTTCCTGAAACTTTTCTGATTACAAAAAAATATTTGAAATTATCTCATTCGGTGAGCAACATACATTATAAAATTGAAAGCTTCGTTGAAAAACATAAATAATCTCAGAGATAAAAACAATAAACATAAAGTTATTAAAAAACGATTCTCTGATCAGTGATCTTATTTGATTATGTTAATCACGAAATTATTGAGGAAGACACGATTTTCCAGAAAAACATTATCCAAAAACTCTGTCAACTCTTCGCCTGAGTTAATTTATTCCGACATTCAGAAGTTCGGTCGAGCGTAATGCCCTTCCCTTATGGAAAAAATATACAATTTTTTTTCCATTGTTTTTTGTGCGGTAGGTACCATTATTTATTTTATTATTTATGTACACACAGTAAAATATATAGGGATACGACATAATTATAATTTGGAGTTCAAAGGTACTGCTAATTTATTAGGTGTTTTTTTTCTACAGACCTGCGAAAGGACTAATTAAAAAGAAATGTAGACAATAGTGTGTGACTGGCTTTGTATTTTTTTCGTCCGATTTTATTTTACGGCAAATTATATTTATAACAATTATAAATATAACTTAAGAATTTATTTAAAAAATATTTTTAACCCTAAAGCCCCCCCAGCCAGCTACTCCAGCTAGTTTTTTCCCCTTTTTTTACCTTTAACCTCTTCCTGTTACTCCGATTAAGGTACAATGGCATAAACATAAGATTAAAATTTTAAATTAAACTACTTAATAATACTTACATCCGGAGTCAACAATCCAATCAGATATGGCGTAATAATGCCAGATATAGCAGCAATTCCATTGACGAACGCGGAACAAGTGCCAGCGTAGTTTGGAGCGATGTCCATGGCATTGATCTTGACACTGCTGTAGAAGCCTCCCATGAATGCCATCGAGGCTATGAAGAGGCCGACGGCCTCAGCTCGGTTGCAACCGGAGTACGAGGCCAGAATTATAAAGAGAGCCGGTATAGACGAAGCTGTGATAGAAAAAACGACCTTATTAATGCTTCAATTGGTGTCAATATTTTAGTGAATTGTGTGTGCAGCTGTTATAAGTTATTGATACATTATAATAACGTTGAATTATGTTACATAGAATTTCACAAACTGAATTAGAATTTTGTAAGAGAATATTGTATTATAGATTTATGCTATTACGATTGTATGGCCTATAAATCATTTAAACAGTCGATTTGCTGACCATGTTAAATAGCTGGAGAGGTAAATAAAAATATAGCCATGAATTAAAATGATAACAAACCTTGCAATGTCTCGGAAGAGTTAAAAAGACAATTAATAAGGAATTAAAAGAAACAGTTGCTATTGTTTATCAATAGTTGCAAAATGTACCAACGTCTTTCAAAACAATAGTGAACCCATACTTACATACAGTGGTATAGATTTTCCTGCCAGTGCCAATACTGTGCCATTTTTTCTTGACACATAAATCACATAAACTGGCGAATATGAAGGAGCAAACGTACATGGCTATGTACGGCAATGCAGACATGAGACCCGTTTCTTTTATATTAAACTTCAAGACATCAGAGAAATATTTAGGAAGATCTGTGATCATTGTGAAGTATCCCCAATCGTGGCCAACCTGTGAAGGAGAAGAAATGTTTAAGGAAATATCATTTAAGAACCATTTCATTCAGTGTAAGTTCATAAATAATTTTATCGTTATATTGGGATTGCGCATATTTTTCAATAAATGGGTACACTTTGGGACTTCATTCACGTTAGCAAAAAGTTAAGAAATCACAACTTCAACAGTAGTATTTTAACCGCCTCTGTGGTCTAGTGGTTGAACCACCTGTCTCAGACCCAGAGGTCCCGGGTTCGATGCCCAGTGGGAGCTAAATTTTCTGCTTGGTTTGGTTGGTGGTAGAGCTTGTTCTAAGTCCGCCTGGCTAACTACCACCATTTATCTAAGTCTGTCGCCATAACAACAATGTTAACAGCATTATTGTATTTCGGCAGTTAGAGATAAGATAGTCAGTTCCTCTGTGGTTGAGGATTCCGGGTGAAGCTCGCTTCCACCTTCGGCCTGATCATCACTTACCATCAGCTGAGATGCAGGCCAAGAACTTCCCCGTTGTGGATTAAAAAAAAGTAGGTACAACCTTCAAAACAAAGAAATTCGTGCCAATAACGTACAGACAACCGGGAAAAGTGTTCAAACATCGCCAATTTCCAATATATCGATAATCGAAAAGAAAATGTTCCGTACTTTCTTGTTGTATTGGCTTCGAAGATTGCACTTGAAGAAAATTTTAAAACTGGAAGGTCCGCCTAACAGTTTTCAAATTTTTCTTCATGCTATGCCTACAGATAGTGCGCTAGGTGACATGCTCCTACCTCTTAGCGAACCAAAGCACCATCAACTTCTGCCTACCCTTTTCCCAACTATGTTAGGGTCGGCTTTCAGTCTAACCCACAGCGGCAGAACTCCATGATTTTACATAGAGCGAGTGCGAGTATCTGACCAACCAACTACGAAAACAAGATACTTACGGCCGCTAATACAAGGACCCACAAAGGACCCGATCGTAACAGAGCTTTAAATGGCACTGGATCCAGCTTCTTATGTAAACCAGATGCTGTTATATTGTTGTTTAAGAATTCCTTCTCTTCATCCGATATAAATGGATGGGAGTTCGGCGTGCTGTAGCATAGGAGCACCTGAAAAGAAACCTTATCATTATTTATATAAAAATTCTAATATTACATCATTACAATAGCCCGCCCCCATAACATGGAACTTAAAAGTAGTGAAATTTGGGTAAACTATAGGTACAACTCTGCCTTACCCTTTAGGTATTACAGGCGTAATGTTATGTTACAATGAATATCATCTTCAGTTATGTTTCGTCAATGCCCGGGTACTAAAATAACAAAGTGACTTTCTAAGTTATTGAAGCTTCAAATAAAGTTAAAGTAGGAAATTATGATATCTTAAACATAAATAGTAATCATTCTAAAAGCCTGCAATTTCATATTATTATGTATTCTTATAGCCAACTCTACGTGCAATCATGTAAAATGCAGATGTTACTCGAAACATTCTACCCATCTCAGCAAATCATACATTCATGTCACATTTTACTACGTCCGTAAATTTTGTCATAAATACGAAATATGTTCAATAAACTTTACCCAGAATAAGAACCATATAATTCCGAGTCCGCCAAAACAATAAAATACGTTGGCCCAGTCGCCGCCATCTGCTAACAGGAGTCCAGAAATATAGGGTCCAAGAATATTTCCAACTTGAGCTCCTCCGAATATCATTGCTCCGAATCTGGACCGTTCTGATGGGGGTACCCATCTTGCGAGTAGAAGGACAAATGCTGGTGTCACTGGACCCTGGAAGATATCGATTTCTATTAAAATTTTAATGAATTCTTGAATTCATTGACATAAATCACTATAAAGCATAATTTCGTTTCATTTCAGATTACGAGAAACGGGATAGACCATTATGAAAATCTATTTAATAGCTATAATCAACTGCTACCACCAATTTGTAGCTTTGTGTACTTAAAACAAAAACCACGAACGGACTTACCTCTCCAAAGCCTTCTATGACTCTAATAATAAACAGCCCGATCGCTCCACCGACCGTCACAGCCCAAGGAGTAAGCACAGTCGCCACAGAGGTCAAAAGAAGTCCGCAGCCAACAGTCCATTTACCTCCAAACTTCTCGGCCAACAGACCTCCAGGTAAATGAGTGATAACATAGCCATAATAAAAGGCGCTGAGAAGAAATCCTTGTGTTGCTTCGTCCCAATCGTACCGCTCTCGACCCTGATGACATTATTTTACAGATTACACAATAAATACTCCTTTTAAATAATTTCGTAGTTATATAAGAAGCTACCGCTCTTTATTATTTGCCAAACTTATCTCACCACGTGATTGGAACAGTGACGATAGTAAAGGAAAATAATAATGTGTTGAGTAATATTATGATATTCAAATAAGCATTTTATTGCTCGGGATTTAAGATATTTTTGTAAGTCAATGCTGCATAAACATTATTATGTTTTATTAGCACTGCTTTCTGGCCTTGTTTGTTGAGATATACATGACTTTAGGTGTATTAAATACCTCAATACTCCTGGGAATTAGGTGTGATTTTTTTTGTGATATCTGGGGAAACGCAATATAAGGTATTTAGATTTCTTGGAAATAAATATACTTTTCAAATTAGATAGTCTATCAATAAGATATACAAGTTATTAGCGATCTCACTATTAGGATATTATTGTAATGCAAACAAAAATATTTGCCAAATAAGAAGTACTGCGTACTAACAAACATATTTGTGTAATATTGCTACCTAAGTGGCACACACATGTGCCAACAATAGCATCACACAAAACGTAGGTTTTCGACCAACGCGTCAAAAATCTCACAGGCACTGATGTTGTTATTGGTTAAAATTAAGACTCTTATATCATTACCAATAATGAAGCAAAGACCTCACACCTCACCTCAAAGAGCTTTGCATAGTGGACTCTCCCATATGGAAGTAGCTATCACAGGTAAAGTTAGCTTACGAATATCTATTCATAAACCCAGTTTGGAAAAAAGTACTACCATTTTGGTACGTAAGGCGCGGGACATACACAAGAGGCGTGGCGCGGGCGAGGCGATGGTACGGCGGCACGAGCGTTCTGTGTATGTTCCGCGCCACGACGTTATTGAAACATGAAACGGGCGGCGCAACGCCCGCACCTCACCGACGGCGACGCCACGCCCGCTCCACTTTACTTTTAAGGCGAGGGGTGCGGGCGTGTGGCGGCGGTGTGGCACAGGCGTTGCGCCGCCCGTTATATATTTCATACAAAATATATAGGAACGGCGCCGCACCGTCGCCTTGCCCGCGCCACGCCTCTTGTGTAGGTTCTCCTCCACGTCGTATGCATACATTTTGTATGAAATATGACAAGGACGGCGCAATGCCCGCGCCACACCGTCCCCACGCCTGCGCCACTCGCCATTTGTGTATATCCCGTGCCTTAAACGTTTGACTATTGACCAGCTTACATTGGGTTTGCAACCTCTGACGTACGGCCTACACACCGCGGGTATTTCGGACCGTCATTCCTCCGGATTCGGATTTGTTGATTTGAAGGTTTTTTACTTACCGTGAATACAACTGAAACGTTATTAGTGGACGTGTTATTAGAGTCCACTTCATAGGCCGGATCAGGACATGTTTCTCCAATGATGTGTTCTCCTGGCTCCACGTGGAGTACCATCTGTGTGATAGTCATGCTGAGACAGACCCTCATGGTGAAGGAGTTGCCCAAAGCGAACAGTCCCAGGATACCCAGGACATACCGCTGGGGGATAACCATCACTGGAAACAAAATATAAATTAGAAAGCGGAGATTAGAATAGAAATTATCTCATTTAGCGAAAAGATAGATGGAGACACGAATGTCAATTTGTTGTATCATTTTGTACAATTTAGTCTTACAAGGGTATCATATTGCCCAGTGGCTGGGTTGTGAGGGTCAAATAAGCAGCCGATCCATGTAAAATACTGGTACGCAGCTGCATTCATTTATACTGGAAGCTGTCCCCAACATAGTTGGGAAAACACTAGGTAGGTAATAATGACCTACTTGTTTAGGTAATTTAGCAATTCATGCCTTTTTCCCAGAAAACAGAAGAAAACAGTCATGCTGCGCGTGCGCCTGTCCTGATAGGCGCTGATTCAGCTAATAAAAGCTGACGTTTCAACTAAGCTATGCGTTGACGAGATGTTAAAGTTGAAAGTTGACGTTGAAAGTTAACGAGTGTGGAAATATCTAATTGTAACATTAGGATGAACACAACATCACAATATAGCCTATGTCATAATTATTATGTCAGATTGAAAATAATTATTAGATAAGATAAAATTATCTTCTGAATCTTAATAATGAGAACGAGATTTCATTTATTTCACTACATTCAGGTAAAATACAGGTATGGCAAAGTCTTGAAAAAATTGCATTAAACCCACAAAAAATATGGAACGAAATGGATTGATACGCTTGGGTACGTGCGTTTTTCTTTGCTCAGATTTTCTATGAAATGTCACTAGTATGTATGCACTATCGATATTATTTATTCTTATAGACACCTCCATTATTTTAATATGGAATCCAATGCACGTGTCTGCATACGTATTCTGCCTCCCATATTCTACCCAAAGTTGTGAATATGGTGTCATCATTATAAGTAACTATGGCTGCGCCCAGCGGTTTCACTTGCATAAGTCTCGATCGGGTATATCGGAATGAATAATATCCTAACCCAAGTCATGGTCTACCTATGAGCCAAATTTCATCCAAATCCGTTCAGCCGTTTTAACGTGAAAGCGCTAAAAAGCGCGTGAAAGGGCTGTTAGTGGTATTCCAATTTGTGCGGTGTAGGAACAAAAATTAAAAATAAAAACGTTATATAATGTCTAAAAGTATAAGTTCCACTGCAGTAAACAAAATAAGCAATACATAATGGTAGGTATTCTTCAATGTTAGTTTTATATTGTGTAATTAAATACGATAAAAAAAATCTGGTTGATATCTATAATAAAAACTTTTTACAAAAAAAAAAAAACAAGCGACGTCCAGAAAAATAAAAATAACTTTATTTTCGGAAATCAGTGTCTTTGGTTTTGATTTTCGTTTTTTGCCACAAACTTCCGAAAATAAAGTTATTTTTGCCTTTGTAGTGTCTATTTTGGAAGTTAGTTGTTATTTTTTTTTGTAAAGTATAGAATATATTTTTTAAAGTTTAATTATTCGTGACTTTTTTCTATCGTTGACTTTTTTCTGTCGTATCAAATTACACGCTATCTAACTAGCATATATCCTGAAAAATACCATCATGTATTGCTCCTTTTGTTTACTGCAGTGGCAATACTTTTAGACATTTTAAAACTTGCGTTTAGATTCTGTTATCCCCTTAAGCATACATAAATATTTTCTCGAGTAGATAGGTACTCATCCACAGGTTTTAACCGTGCTCTAACCGCAACGTCGCGTCGTAGAAAACGGGCGGAAATTACCAAGACAGCGATGACCGACGATTATAAAGGTGGGCAGGTATTTTCCCTTTTGAAGGAAATAAGCAACAACTGTCATTACATACCTATTTTTCTTCTTTTCGTGTGGTTAGGGACTAACCTGCTGTCTGAGTTTTAAATCCAAGTCCATTGGCCTCTGGTACCTATTTAAAATTTCCTTTAAAGTTTCCTTAAAGTAAAACTTGCAAAATGTTTTTTATAAGGAAACTGCGTGTATATTGGGTAATTTATTAGTGTAGATACCTAAATACGTTTCTTTTTGGTTTAAGTACCTCTATTACTTCTGAGTATGTAACAATTGAATTGAATATCAATAGCATCTTTAAGAAAACCACTCTTAAGACGCGACGTTCGCACGGACGTAATAAAATCATGTCGAAAATCGAATACGCGAAAAAAAATCGCCGCGATTTTATTACGTCCGTGCAAACTTCGGCTTACAATGTGTTCGTAACACCATAAAATAACGATATATAGGAGAAAATCGCTTTTGTATAATGTTTAAGTGTAATGGCTGCTACACACAGTGCCATGCCGCACAAAGCCGCAGAAAATGAAGGAGCAAAAGCCGGAGGCACGTGCCGCGCGGCAAAACCCGGCGGTCATGCCGCCGGCACTGTGTGTAGGAGCCATTCCCACATTGCTCGTAACTGTCAATCAATCTGCCTAACCTTTTCCCAACTATATTGGGATCGGCTTCCAGTCTAACCGGATGCAGCTGAATACCAGTATTTTACATGGAGCGACTGCTTATCTGACCTCCACCACCCAGCAACTGGGTAATACGATACCCCTTGGAAAGACTGGTTGTCGGACTTTCGGGCTTCTGACGACCCGTAACGACAGTCAAAGATCCACGACTGACAGCCGGGACTAACGGCTTAATATGGTTTCCTAGGTACGGAAGAGTCTCGGTATGTAAAGATGGTCACCCATCCACAGACCAAACCCGGTAAGCGTAGCTTAACCTGATGGATCAACCCGTGCGGCTGTTATTACTTAGCCACAAGCTCCCTGTATCGCTCGTAACTATACCTACCTAATAATAAAATTTTATATAGAAAATCTTGTTATTGAATCTTCTTCGACAGCTGGCAATGAGTTTTTGATTTTATGTATTATCCTTACCTGGTAGGTTAATATTGATTGTTATGTAAATAATACTTTACGTAAGTCTACTGTTACGCCTTCGAATGTCCTGTTACGCCAGCAGACATCATATCATCATCATCTATTTTAATACATTAAACGAATAGACAATTATTGAAGACAAATCGGTGAATAAAAGGAACAATTTCATGACTTTAATCAATCTTTTTAATAGCATTGTTGTCAGTAGGCGCTTAGGACATACAGCAGACGACACACAACTAAACTGAATTCTTTTTGCTCATGAAGATCTAAAGAAATCTAAGAACATAAAAATATTGTATGAAACAGCCAGCGCGTAGAAAGAACGACGTTTAAAATGAACGGAGGCGCAAAAATAATGTCAGTCAAGGCAACGGTTCGTGCTCAATCCTGCAAAAAGGACTTCGTCTTTGAGAAACCTTACTCAATGTTACGTATCGTAGTTAGGTACATCGTCATACGCCTGTCGATGACATCTATCATTTCCGACATCAAAACAAAACAATAAAAATATGGAAACACTAACCTTTGTTCAAAACACGCCGCCATCCCGTCAGAGTCATATTGCCACTATCAAACACATGCAAAAACCGTCGTTAATAAAAACATATATAAAGCTACACTTTAAATTCTACGACATCACGGAGTAGCAATGATTCGGATGACAGAATTGACAACGTTAACCTCGTCATATGAGCACTATCTGACAGATCTATGATAAGGAACGCACTCAAGACGACTTCATGATAATAAAAATCCGGAGATAATTTCGACTCCAGCGAAGAAGCGTCTGTTTATTTCAATTTTCCTTAGAATTGTGTGTTTTTTTTTACCTTTATTGAATAAAGATCCTTTAGCGTGGTAATTCATCCTTAGGGCTTCCTTATATTTCTGTTCGTATAAGAAGTTCAGAAAGGACAGGTGCGTAGTACTCGCAACCCGCTTGCGCAAGCAAAAGGAGTATGTAAGGATCGTTGCAGGAGAGATTCTGCCTGCCATGGGAAACGTGATTTGATGTAAGTATATAATGTTTATAGAATAAGTTCTTCAATGGATACTGAACGCGCGTCTCGGTATGAAAGTTAGGTAAAACCGGTAGGTATTTAGATAATAATTACGTAATCGTATTGTTAAGATATGTTTCTTATGCAAGCAGCCTTGTCTGTGTTATAGCCAACTCCCACGGTGCGCCATATCGCGCACGCGCACCAGCCCGCACGAGGACGCACCGCCACGCACGCGTTCAATGCGCGTCTGCGCTACCACGCACGCTAGGTTTCCCACGGTGCGTCGTGCGCGTGCGTCCGCGATATGGCGCACCGTGGGAGTTGGCTATTAGGTATTGCTGCAAAATCATTTATTTATTTAGAGATATACTTACCATAATCAACCTATAATGTTCCCACTGCTGGGACACAGGCCTCCTGTTTTGCAAGATGGAGTGGGCTGAAGTCTACCACGCGGGCCCAGTGTGGGTTGGTAGAGGTCACATGTCTTCGAATTTTTGCTTCTAGGACATGCTGGCTTTCTCCAAAATGTCTTCCTTCACCGTTTTGAGAGCAGTGGTGATGAAATTAGCGCTCGCCTGGGTTACTACCCACGAACAATTCGTAAGTAAGGGCCGTTACCACTGTGTCACCACTGCTCCTTCACTGAGCCACTGCTCCTTCGATACACTAACATGTTCAAATAAATGTTTGAAATCATAATAAGGTGTGAAAATAAAGTTGGTGTAGCAGCTAACGCGGTCCTAACGAATGATGCCACTGTCTAATAAAGTTACCATAGTCAACCCTCGTTGCTGGCTGTCTGTTTATTCTACCATGTAAGTATAGTCATTGAGCTAAAGAGAACTAAAGATGTTTATCTTTTTACGATAAAACATAGAACGACATAGTTAATCAAATCATCGTTACATGATTTTGATCTAAACGAGTAGGTATAGTTTTTCCCCCTTGTCGGTGCATCACTACATATTATAAACCAAAGTCGCTTCCCGCTGTCTGTCCCTATGTATGCTTAGATCGTTAAAACTACGCAACGGATTTTGATGCAGATGTGGTTCAAGAGGCGGGCGAAGCCGCTGGCAGCAGCTAGTCACATAATATGCGCGTGATTGACCGCCGGGAAGGCACGGTGTTCGGGGTACCGAACCTGGTACGCTACGCACCCTCCTCCTCTCCATAGACGCCTCCTCCGCTCATAGACGCACTCAACTACGGACTTTGTACAGTTTATGTGATTTACGGTATTATACCTATTTTAATACAGTCCACTAACTCTTTTATTATAAAGTCCCAAATGAGCTCATTCACCCCTTTTAGATTAACTAGGTATAAATTTTTCAACTTTTCTCTGCGTTTATTAATAAGTGGATAGAGGCCTGTACGTATAAAAATAGAAATAAAACGTGTGAATTGACGTATTTTTCTAGCTGACTGCATGTTATCTTTTTCCAAAATTTGTGAATGCAGTTAGCAATTAACAACTTAAGGACAGTCTCCGAAGGATGTTTCCCTGTATAATAGCTACAACGGTTAAGGTGCCTGCGTTTAATGGCCCGTCTCAGACTCCACCTTAGATAGACATCCGCCTTAATGATCTGTCTTTCATTTGTCTATTTTACACGTGAATTACCTACACACAAATGCTTTCTTATATGTGTTTACTATTCATAACAATGTAAAACTTAATTCAATCAACTCAGCTTATCGCAGCCCACTGCTGCACACAGGCCTCTCCCAGGCTGCGCCACAACACCCTGTCCTCCGCCTTCCGCATCCAGTTTGTCCCAGCCAACTTTTTAGGGTCATCGATCTATCTAGCTGAGGGGCGTCCCACGCTACGCTTGCAGATACGCGGTCTCCACTCTAGGACTCCCTCGACAAACATAGCCAGCCCACTGCCACTTCAGCTTGCTTAACTCTGCTGGCCATGTCGCTAACTCCGGTTCTTTTCCGGATAATTTTATTTCTGATGTTATCCTTCAAAAAATAATATCCTGTTTTTATTATTGATTGCTAATATTGGTATGATGACAATCATGAAATGCCGAAGTGTGGCGTCATTATCACAAATTGAGTAATTGATAATTCTTCATCTTGGTGCGAACGTCACAGAAAATGGATAATTACCAATAGGTAATAACTAGCACCGGTGACAGTGATAAAACATTTTTTGTTGTTTTTGAAATTTGACACTTTGCTAGTAGGTACTCTTCCTTAAATAAAGCGAGAGAAAAACGTCACGTTTTCCTAGCTGACCAAATATGTGAATGTATTTAGAAATTAGGTATTCGTACTCCAAAGTTATGGCTGGTGTCCTGACAACGTTTTCCTTAAGTTGCAACTGCTCTTCGTGCCACATCTAAAATAACCACCTAGCATTTACCATGAAAACATTATTTAAGTAGCTTTCGTGCTGATTAATTCGTTTATTCAACAACTAAGCTTCATTGTCACTTATAATTATTACTTTCTACAATGTCGAACAGCTTTCGGTCCGCAACGTTGTTACGTATAATTCAATAACAAGGCGCTCGTTTTCTTTCGCGTCATGTTGCAAGTTGCAACGCTGTGCATTGTCCATTGTTTGGCAACGTTGCTGAGCAGCGTCACGTGTTGCACGTCAATTATCTATATTCTGTCCTAATGTTTATCGTGAGTGCCTATGATAAATAATATAAAAAGATATCGTTTATCAAATATTTGTTTTAAAAAATGAACGGAAAAAACTTACAAGGAAAGTTTGTCTGGATTTGCGATATGATCTGTGAGAGATAGATAGACACGTGTCGAATGGTTAGTTTTATCTTGATAAATGCACTTAAGGTGGAAACTTTTAGATATACCCGCCTGGTAAGCAAGACCTACCTTAAGGCCTGTTCAGATATAAGCGGTATCGCTGTCACTCTCGGTAGCGATATGCGGTCCGCCTTCTGGTTAGTCACGTTTGACCAATATCACTACCGAGTGCGACAGCAATATCGCTTATATCTGGATAGTCTTTTTAAGTGAAACCTAAAGCTGTGTCCTTTGACTCTTTTAAGGGCTCTGTGAAATGGCCACACGGTACTTAACTTGAATTCAGAATCTTAGATAATTTTCAAGTTTTGTAACTGTTTAAACATTTCATGCATACTATTTGGTGAGGATACCTACTAACTTTTATGTGGGGTAAATAAATATTTTTTAATTTTGTTGCTGATGGTAAAAAACTGCGACCCCTGTCATGTTATCTGTCTGTCTCATTCCCTGTTTTAAGACCTATTCAGATATAAGCGATATTGTCGTCGCGCTCGGAAGCGATACTGGTCCGCCTTCTGGTTAGACACTTTGGAACAGTATCGCTACCGAGCGCGACAGCGATATCGCTCAAATCTGAATAGACTTTTTAAGAGAAACCTAAAGCTGTGTTCTTTGTCATTTTTTACTCTTCTAAGGGCTCTGTGAAATTGCCACAACCCTACTTAACTTGAATTCAAAATCTTAGATAATTTTCAAGTTTTGGAACTGTTTAAACGTTTCATGCATACTACATTGTAGTAAATTAGATTGTACCTACTAAAATATATTTCATACAAATCATTAGCGAGCCAGATTTTCTTTCTCGATGTTGAATACAGGCGTGATGTTGTATTATGTTGTGTAATTCCATGGGTATTTAATACAAAACAGTCAACTTAACTAAGAATATCCCCTTGACCGTCACGCGCTCAGCGTGGTAACTGGCTCCAATTGTCACGCCCATTTTGGGTTGTCCGAGACCACCCACGAAGCCTGACCATATGAGATTAAAACGGTAATATCTTATAAGATTCTTATTGGAGCTGTTTATAAAGCGTATGTGGTTGGAATCGTTATAAAACAAGCTAACACAATAAAAATGGATAGCTACATGTTTGTTTCGTAATGTATTGTTTATTTTAATGTAAAATCACGGGAAAGGGGGCTTTTCCCCATTACCGTGAAAGAGAAATTTATTGAAGACAATTGGAAAGTGGTGGATTTTTTAAAATATTTTTTAAATATTGTGTCACTAATATAGTTTAATTTAAAAAATAACCCCACACGCCCCCTTTTATTATATTTAAATTAAAAATAAAACTAATTACTTACTTGAATGACAAAGCTCAACTAGCTGGCGTGACGGGTAGGTTTTTTCACAACAGACGGCGGTATTTCTGCGTATTTAGCGAGCACACATAATAAACAAAAGGCACTGGCACTAGCTCATCTATTGTTTTATCGTGTAGACAAAAGCAAACAGAGACTCCACTAGTAAAATTGTTTATTTTTTATCAAATTTCACACCACGCACTGACAACGATTAGCACAAAACAATACACTAAAAACATTGGATCACAGTTTTTATTACGTTGCACTTTATTGAAATCTGAATCTACAATAGTCTTTATCATGTTATTTACTAGTGGGAAAACACAACACAAAGACTTGTTGACTACCGAAAATAAACTAAAACGAAATAAAATCGAAATAAAACAATTGCCGTCCGCCATATTTGCAGCGGTGGTCGAACTGAATAAAAGAATGAAACATTACGGCACAAAACTGTTCTACGATGTTTAGCATGTGAGATTGAACGTCTTTGTTCATTTATAGATTAAATATTTAGACCTGGAACGCAATAGTATACACAGATTATTAATACAAATATCAGTCAAATAGACGTGAGGTAGTGATAAAGCTTATTTAGCTGACTTGGCGAATAGAGAGCTGATTTTTACTCCGCTCATTCAGTGGAGTTGACGGTCGAGGGGATATTGAGATTATTATTATGATTTTTTTTCATCTTGAGGTACGGCGCCGGTGCGGCTCCGGTGAAGCTCCGGCGTCATGTAAATGAAGCCTAATAAGTAGATATTCGACTAAGTTGTCAATTTTAAATAAAGAACGATTCGATCACAGTTATGTTCTTATTACAAAAAGTGGCTCTGGCTTTGGCTCTGGCTGATAGAGGTTTGCACCATGTCTAAAGAAAAACCTTGTTTTGGCAGTAACACCAGAGAGCCTAGATAAGTGGCATTTGCTCTATACAGAATGGAAGGGTAAACACCGTTACGTTGTCACTCAAACTATGGGTAGTTGGCTTAAATATAAACATAAAAAACCGAGTAAAAAAAAAATTACGTTATTTTCTTTAACAAATATTAAAAAGGTTATTGTCCGACACCGTCCGCAAATTCATGGATATGCGCCCGCCCTAGTGACGTAATCGATCGCCGCCCGTCCTACCTACCTACACAACACATGAATAACAATAAAACCTTTTCCTAGCTTAAGACAGGCAAAAATACCTACCATAGGAATTGCATGACGATTCTAAATGTACATCTTTAAAAAAAAAAGTTGTGATTTTCCATTGAATTTATGTTCTATAAACGAAACCAAACCACTGGTTTGAAGGATAACGGTATTTACCCTAACACCCTGTATAGAGTGCTCGCAAGATAAGTCTGCGCGTGGTTGAAATCGGAACTAATAATATATACGGGGTGGCAGGGACATCCATGGTAACCGGCTTCGCGTCGATGTCCCTGCCACCCTGTATATAAGTATGTCGTTTATGTAATGTCAAATTCAGTATAAAATTATTTAATTAATTAATATCTAATAAAGATTAATCATATTAAGATTAATCATTAATATAGATTTAATATTTTAAATATAGAATCAAGCACGCCAGCGCAGCGCCACCAGTCGCATGCAGACTTATCTTGCGCGCACTCTAAAAGCGTTTCGTACTTCTACAATGACTTTCAACAGGATTGACATTAAGCTCTTTTCGGTAACCTATATCAATTCAAAAAAAATTTTACTTTTCTATTTTATTGTCTAGGCCGTCTGGCTTCCTCTCTTTTGTCTTAAATTCTTCAAACAACAAATAAAACAACAAAAATACGTCATTTAAATAATCTTATTCATAAATAATAAAATTAGCCTTAATACAATATTTACAGAACATTACGTTTACGTTAACAGTCGGTTTATTTTTTCTCTTTCTCGGTCTTTTCTTTTTTCTCTCCTTCTGAATCCGCCGGTCTGACTGGTAGGTCGCCGTGGGCCCACCCGTCTGGGTACCCATGGGCCTTGACGTCATCCCACCATAACTGTTCTCCTTTCGCGAAGAGGATGTAGATTATGTTTGTGAAGACTAGAACTCCTAAGCAGACCCAGAATGCTACCCGCCATTGTTTCAGTGTTGACTGTAAAGAAGAGAAAAGACAAGTTTTTATTAGAAAAGTATGAACCATCGTTTTAGCTGAGGGTCGTTTTATGGAACTTCTAGAGGTGGATCTGCAGATAGTGCAAGGCATGCGCCGCAAATATCAAATGCCTCAGCTTGAGGCATGCGTCACCTGTGTGGTTTACCATTCAAAGCACCAACTGTCTGGAAGCATCTTAGTAATAATAAAAATGGGTAACATCCTTTTTTTGTATTCTTGCCTTGGCTTAAAACTATATTGTACTACATCAGGTACCATGTCCTCATTCGTGTGTCTTTTTCTAAGGCATGCGGCTGACGCCATGATCCATGCCTCAAAACTGGTTGTAGTATAGTCGACCTTGTAATTGCTTTACCACTCCAGTTTAATGTCATTTGCACGTCATAAAACTTATGAAAATTGTGGTTAAAAACTTATGATCTCCAACCATTCATAACATTTGATCACGTTTATTGCAGTCGTCTTACACATAATACTCATTTATAATATATTATTATTATTTAACTAAGTCTATCTGATGTTGTATTTTCTTTATAAATTGTCTTCCTATAGTAATGTACCTATCTCTTATTATCTTTCATTGTAATATTTGTTAGTTCATTTTAATTCACTTTGATCCTCATAATTGGAATGTATTTTCTATCTATGTCTAAGCTGTGTACTTCTTTAAGTGACAAATTCACCATACTGATAGTTATATATAAGTTCTTTCGTGTTATATGTTATTAGTGAATAAGTCGTTGGAGTACCTATAAAAATAAATAAATAAATAAATAAAACGACAAGGTCTATTTGTCTATATGACCGTTATACCGGGTTCACACGGTTCGATTTTAGTTGAACAACTTT
The DNA here is from genome assembly GCA_948150665.1 of Conistra vaccinii. Taxonomy (NCBI): domain Eukaryota; kingdom Metazoa; phylum Arthropoda; class Insecta; order Lepidoptera; family Noctuidae; genus Conistra; species Conistra vaccinii. The sequence goes on from OX411323.1 coordinate 15,630,708, forward strand.
AATCTAAAAAAAAAACGAGTTGCACTCCGGGAGTGCCGGCAGAAGTGAAAACTTGAACATTAACGTTGTGCATTTTTGAATATTTTGGAATGGTTAGGGAATAATTTCGCACGAATTGCTTTATTTATCAGTACAAAAGTATAGTACCTACTATAATTTATGTGGTTAAATACAATATTCATTAGAAGTATATTTATTTATTTTCAAACTATAGTCTAAAAAAAAAATATAAACAAAAATAAACAATTTATTACCCATCAATATGGGTAAAATTTCTTACCTCGCAATCTTTACGTAATGTCAAAGACTATTTATTTTGATATTTACTTTGTCGGTTGCTAGGCAACGGATCTTACGGTCACGTCCTGAAGCGAGTTTAACATTTTTTACCCATCCCAAAAAAAGTGCACAACGCCGCTAAAGAGTTTTCACTTCAAAAATACTTTGAATTCTAAATTAAATTTGACTAAAAGTCTTTTCAGACGGTTCGAATCGCTTTCGACTTAACAGTTGACTAACTAATATTGAATCGTGTGAATTTGGTATATGACAGTTTTAACCTGAAGTTGACTATACCTACTGTTCGTATCCGAACATAGATTTTACTATATTTTTTGTTTATTATGCTGGTTACATTTTTAAGGTGACTTTTTATTGGTAACACTATGGGAAGGAACTTCCGTTTCCGATATATTGCTATCATTAAAGATGGTCGGATGGCGACTTTCTTATTAAATGTGTATTTAGAACTTATCAAATAAAGTGATTGTTTTAACCTTCAGAAAGAAAAAAATTATTTATGTTCTTGCCTAATTCTAGACCAAGATGGTCGCAGTTACTTAGCTATTTAATATTTTTAGGACCACAAAATAGGAATTATTTATCATACGTTCAAAAATAGAGGAGCGAAAGAAATAGGAAAAAAACTGATTTGTGAATATTCAATATCGTTCAAAAGAAACTTTTGTTTCCTTATGTGAAGAAGAAGTGTCACAACAAAGATTAAAGTGGAAATTCAAATAGACATCTCAAGATGTCAAAAAACCTGTGACGCGCTTTTCAGACGAACTAGTAGTAGTAGTAGCCATTTTTTTACTTCTATTTTTTGTATAAGTGTCAACGATGACAGGTCGAAGAACAGGTATAACCGATAAGCTGAAGAGTTAAAGAAATGATAAGAATACAATGATATTATAAGAATACTACAAAATTGTTTATCGGATCTATGAAATTTAACTTTGCGCAAGTTAGATTAACTAGGTAGGTACTTGATGAAAAAACTTCTGAATGTATTTACTCAAAATAAAATATTTGGTTTATTAAATAAATTATCTATCCCTGTACGGTTTTTATTTTGCCATTTTCTTACTACATAAGTTATTTATTTACGCCCAAAGACGAGTTGAAATTTGTGTTGAATAATGGAAGATTCGACGCTCATAACTTCCCAACCAATATTTTTTTTCCAATTTTGCTTCCATACAGGGTTAGATAATGACAAGGCAAATTGATATGCTTTGTAGTTTTGAACATACACCGTCAAACAGAGGAGTAATCACCATACTACGTTTGTATGGAAGAATGACCGACTAGCGTACCCTTAAGTTTACAAAAAAAATAGTTTATAGTTCAAACTTACATCTGGCGTCAATAGCCCTATGAGATACGGTGAAATGATGCCTGAAACTGCTGCAATGCCATTGACCATGGCTGTGGTAGTTCCTGCGTAGTTCGGAGTAATATCCAGCGGGTTGATCTTCATACCGCTGTAGTAGGCTCCCATGAGGGTCAAAGCTGATATAAACCAGAAGACGGCCAGGGTCGTGTCGCAGCCGGAGTAGGAGGCCATGATGATGCAGATACCTGGACCAGTGGCCGCTACGAACAGAAAGAAATAATGAACAGGCTGTTATTGATAGCCTCTGTTGTCGCAAGTGCACCTGTTGCGCTTGGGGTTCTGGGTTTGATACCCGAATCGGGCAAAGTGCTTAGTGGTTTTCTTTTAGTTAATTCTCCGTAAAAGACAGAGTGTACTTGAGGCGACGATAGCCGACTTTTAATGATTTTATACTGAAGATCACGTCTAAACTACCTAGTAGTGTTCATGATTTGGAAAAAAATATGTACCTAAGTACTAAATTAGAACACTTTAATTTAATAAATAAATGTTTTAGATTATGTTTTTATTACATAGTGAAATTAATATGTTAAGGTTATGTCTAACGTGGATAAAAAACTGAGAATCACGCAAAATCTATCAAGCGGATTTTTCTGAAACCTTCACCATTTTAAAGATAATTTTATTGATCTTCTAGTAGTTTCATTAAAATATCTTTTGTTTTATGTATAACTAGCTTCTACGTCCGCGTGAAATAGTTACTTTGGGCTAACGCTAACTTTAACCGGCGACTGAATTACCCCAAAATACTACAAAAACAATACCCTAAAGAAAATACTACAAAATCAAATAATGTATCTATTTAGATAAGGAAATTAACAAAAATAACTAAACTAAAACAAAACTTTGACTTTGACCAATTACTAACTTATTCGTCTAAAAAGTATTACACGATGATATTTGGAAAAACAAATATAAAAAGTACCTAGTTCGCTAAGCACAACCGTTCCTAAGAATAATAAACTTATACAGGGCTAACGCAGGGGGGTTCCGAATCATGTACTGAATCCATGGTAGCCGTCTTCGTGTCGATGTCCCTGCCACCCTGTATACATTGTCTTATCAGCGCCGACGAACGGTCAGCGTGAGAGGAAAACCACCCTAAGGAGCCGACTCAGCCAACCACGCGTCTGAGCCGCGCGGCATGGTATTTCGCAGAGCTAACTGGGGCCACCGCCCTTCCCCCTCATGACTGCCTTACATAACATACATAATCAGCCTATTATCTACTGTTCCCACTGCTGGGACACAGGGCTCCTCTCTATGAGAGGGAGTGCGCTGTAATCCACCACGCGGGCCCAGTGCGGGTTGGATGTCGCATGTCTTCGAAGTTTTGGTTCTAAGACGCCGGTTTCCTCACGATGTTTTCCTTCACCGTTTTAAGAGCAGTGGTGATGAAATTATTTACACAAAGTAAAGCGCCTGCTGGGGTTCGAACACACGACCTACAACTCGTAAGTTGGAGCCGATACTACTGAGCCACCACTGCTCCTGTTGCCATCATAAATGCGCGCGTAGTACTTGATCATTATTTTGCTGCGATATTATTTTAAAACTGCGATATCTCCTAAGATATTCATTGAAATCGAATGATACAAAGAGCAATTTTGTTTTAAATTAAATAGTTGTCATGAATAACGTTTATAATTGGATAAGGATTAATGTCATGTTTATAAAAACACCTTCGCAAATAATGCATTATTTTAGAACAAATTTGCTTAGCATAAAAACGGTTATAGTGAGCCAACCTTAAAAGATAGATATATGCTATTGCGGACTTTTTTTGAGAACTTTTAAAGGGAAACAATTCTGTCATACATGATTTTTGCGAAACTTTCACCATTTACGCAGCGCACGCAGCGGAAGCTCTCAAAATGAAAACAAAAACCCCGATTTTGAAACATTATTCATTGGTGCTCCGCTCCTATTGGTCTTAGCGTGATGATATATAGCCTATAGCCTTCCTCAATAAATGCACTAACTAACACTGATAGAATTTTTTAAATCGGACTAGTAGTTCCTGAGATTAGCGCGTTCAAGTAAACAAACAAACAAACAAACAAACTCTTCAGCTTTATAATATTAAGTATAGATAAATTAATAATCCGCCTAATTTGAGACAGCGATCTTTGATGGGCGAGTTCTATTAATGGTTGGACGTACGACGAGTTGCGTGAGCTCAGTACAGAACACGCAAGCTTACCACTCAAGTTCACTGGCATTATAATAATAATATAATAATAATAAAATGTATTTATTTCCAAAAAGGTTACAGACTTAGTTCTAGTGGTAGGAGGTAAGAGCGGAACGAGTATGCTATGCTGCAGAAATCTGTAGACAATAATTGGTGAGCCCTGCCTCTTAAACTAGGATAATACCTGTATCTTAAGAGACAGTGTTCAGCTATGGAGTAAATCCAATAAGATTTATACAACTTGTGAATTGTGTCGATCTACCAAGTGATTTTAAAATTTAGCTTAGGTTGTTTATTTAGTTAATAATTAAAATAAAGTAAGCAAACAGTTTCAGCTGGATGGGTGTGTGTTGGTGTGTATGTAAGTGAGTGTGCGTGTGTGTGTTAGAGTAAGCTGTGAAATTGGGTGAGGGTTCTATGTGAGTATGTACTGATATTGTATTAATATTAGGCGATGTATGTAAGTAGTGATTCTGTTTGTGGGTAGTCCTGTTGGAGTAGCCATTTAGTCACCTTAGACTTTAGTTCATATCTATTTAGGTCGAGTATGTTAAGTTCTTTATGAGTTTTTTTGTAAATATGTGTGGATAATGTATAGTATTGGTGTCTGGCAAAGGAAGTCTTGTGCCGAGTGCCTGGGGGAATATTGGTTCGTTTTGTGGGATCCGACGGGGCGACGCTAGCGTGTCTTCTAAGGACAGATTGCAGGACAAAGAGCTGCCGGACTGTTAGGACGTTGCAATCCAAGTATAGTTGTTTTGTGGGGTATCGATACGGTTTTCGCAACATCACTTTCAGTATAGCCCTCTGTGCTCTTTCAACTCTGATCAGACTAGTTTTAGTTGCACCACCCCATACGGTAATATCTGCGTCTTAAACGAAAGTAGTCTATAAAATATTTATTTTTGATTTCGGTAAGCTTGCTGCTGATTTATTGTGTCTTGAGTTTTTAAATCGGATAAAAGTTTGAATTACTTGCGACAAGAGTCGTCAAGGACTTAGTATAGGAGGACTTAGTTTAGCTTGCGACAAGAGTCGTCAAGGACTTAGTTTCATTTATTTTATAGATAGATTATTTTTTTAGATTTTTAGAGCATTTCAATACGGGATCCTTTTCATATCTATTTTCTAGGTCATAACTACATTTATGACTTACCAATAGTAGTGTACAGTTTCCTGGCAGTTGTGATACTGTGTATTCCTCTCTTCACGCAGAAGTCGCACAGTAAACCGAAGAAGAAGGACGCAATCCACATCGCCACATACGGCAAGGCTGACAGGAGACCAGTAGACTTTATGTTAAACTTCAGAACATCTGTCATGTACTTAGGGAGGTCAGTGATCATTGTGAAGTAGCCCCAATCGTGTCCAATCTGTAGATAAAAATCACATGTCTTTATAAGGCCCCGTTCACGGTCTCGGCACGGCAGAGCGACTTGCGACGCGACCTGTTGCCGTCTCATGGCATGCTCTAAACCAGTGGTTCCCAAAATGAGTCGCGACCCACTGGTTAGTCGAGCGAATATTGGGTGGGCCTTGAAAAATTGATATTAAGCTATGATTAAGAGCGTTCATTCAAATAGCTGTCAAATATTTACCTGTTTTGACTATTTTGGCAATAATTATGTATGGAAATAAGAAATATGGTTAACTAGTGAACTAAAATACGAGTATTAATAATGAATTGCAATTATAACACTGAATTTGAAAGCTCCCAAATATATTTTTTACATCTAAAACTAAATATTCGGTGTTACGATATTAATTATTGCATTTCATAATCATAGTTAGCCATAGTAGCCATATTTATTTTTTCCATAAAGTAATATTGCAAAATTAATCTAAACAGCGAAATATTTGACAGCTGTTTGAGACATTGCCAACTTTCTGTATAAATAAATGCTCTTAATATTAAAACTAAATAGATACCGAAATAAATTGGACGTATCTTACTCATTGCGATTAAAAGTAACTAAGATTGAAGTTGATGCTAAAGCTATAGGTAATGACAAAAAATAAGAACTAAAAATAATTGAAATAGCACTCCTCGTATTTAAATAAGTATTAAAATGTTCGATTGTAACTGAATGTTTTTTCTTATTTGAGCAGTTCTTTATTCATATAATTAAATATAAGGAGCATATTTAATTTTACCATGACAGCCAAGAGGTTAGCGGTCCAGTCAACTTTGGAAACCACTGGTCTAAATAAAAAAAATATTTTGTTTACACCGCAGCCCTTATCGCAAGACACGTGTCGCTTGTGTGTAGCTCGTGGCCACGGGGTAATCCACAAAGATTTAAATCGTTAAATTCGCCCTACCGCGTCAAAAGATAGTCGCGCTTTTGTTTCGTTTTGACATCTCTGACACACAATGATGCAGTTAATTGACTTAATTGTCACGCTATATTTAATAATGTGTAAGCTCACTCTTCTCAGTCTGGCGACTTTTTCGCGGGACAGTGAGGGCAAATCTAGCTAGATTTTTTTACATTTCCTAACATTCTATGACATATTGTGGTTCATGGTAAATCATTATTTTATCATAAAACTCTTATAAGTTTGTGGTGATACTAAAATCTGTTCAAACAGCATCGATAACAATAAAGTTAGAAGTTGACAGTAGATAGTTACAAGGTTTTATGTTCGTGCCATGCAATTTATCAAATAACTATCAGTTTTTATAGTTACTGATGGATGGCGTTTTTGATTCACATACAAACATACTTTGTATACAATATTTACAAACATAGCAGCTATTACAATAAAAACAAATGAGCATTGAACTATAAAATTTACCTACGTCAGGTAAATATGTCTCAAGTGTAGAGTAATACACTGAGTTGAGCAATTTTTAGCAAAGTTTTTAATACATAGTATAAAAAACAAAAACCACCTTTAGTTTAATTTTTACAAACGTATTTTTTATAAACGGATTTTATATATTCCTATATTTTATTAACTCTAGTTACCTTACTTAGGCCTTTATGTGGGTCGTAGCCTTAATTTCCTCTCTTCTCTAGAAGAGAGGAAATTAAGGCTAAGACCCACAAAAAGGCGCGACGTGTCGGTGCGATGCAATTCTGATAGCACAAATTGACATGAAGTTTTCACAGAAATTGTTCTACTGGACTCGCGTCACGCGTCTACGGGAGCCTTTACCCTCCACGGGAATATGGTAGATCCAAAATGTAGAACGATTATTTTGGGTTTAAAAAAAAATCAAAAGTAATATTCAATAAAGCCCTCTTGCATCAAAAATCACTAACAATTAGCATTACCTACTCGTACACATAATTTTGTGTCTGTAATAGAACAGAAATAGAACGATTTTTTAATATCGTTTCAGTGATTTGTAGTGCAAGTGGGCGTAAGATTAATAAAGGACAAAAAAAAAATCATATCATCAAATTACTTACACCGGCGATAATCAAGGCCCACAGAGGCACAGATCGGAGCAACGCCTTCCAAGGGATGGGATCCAACTTCTTCGAATAGGTGTGGATCAAAGCGTCTACATTCTGATTCAGGAACTTCTTTTCGCTGTCTGATATGTAGGGGTGTGTGTTCGGGGTACTGAAGCATAGCACCGACTATAACGAGAAGATATAGCTATAGTATTAATATAGACCTTAAGCCTTAAACATTTAGGATAATTTTCTAAACACTGGAAAGCGTTTGAGATTTAAGGCACATAGAGTTTTGTTGTGCAGTCAACCCTAAGTTAGTGGTAACACTTGAACTACGAAAATTGTCCTTAAAGCTACGACATAGAGGTGCTTTCAATTCCAAATGTGTGTCCATCATCACGTGCTATTTCGTAAAATTCTCTTCCCAAGAACGGGTTCAAGTGACGCTTGTTTTGAAAATAATCGGGAATTCCGGTTCCGATAAGATTGTAATTTCGAACCGCAACTTTTCGATAACGCAACAAAAGCTAACCAAACTCAACCTTTTTCCAATAACCAATCAATCTGCCTAGCCTTTTCCCAACTATGTTTGGGTCTGCTTCCAGTCTAACCGGATGCAGCTGAATACCAGTATTTTACATGGAACGACTGCCTATTTGACCTCCACAACCCAGTAACTAGGTAATACGATACCCCTTGGTAAGACTGGTGTTAGACTTTCGGGCTTCTGACGACCCGTAACGACTGTCAAAGATCCCGAATGACAGCCGGGACCAAGGGCTTAACGTGCTTTCCGAAGCATGGAGGTATGTAAAGATGGTCTACCATCCACTGACCAACCCCGGCAAGAGTAGCTTAACTTGATGGATCGACCCGTGCGGCTGTTATTACTTAGCCACGAGCTCCTCCATTTTCCAATAACCGTACATTATTTTGATAACTGAAAAAGTTTACAGCCAAAACATGCAACGGTTTAACTGAAAAATAAAAGTGTCCAATAAAATAAAACGCCACCAGATTGGAAACAAATTGGAAACTGAATCGATAAAAAAATATCAGAGCAACACTGCACTTCGACAGATATTGTCCATGTAATTCGATTTTGAACCAATTACGATGGAAAAGTTTATTTCACTCGGTTTGTTATTTGGGTAATTGGCAACACTGTTTTCTGTTTATTATAAACTAGCTGCATCCCGCGGTTTCACCCGCGTAAAGTAATTGTTTATTTTAATCCCTATGTTACCGCGGGAATATCGGAATAAAAAGTAGGTCCAGCCGTTTCGGAGATTAGTCGGAACAAACAGACAGACAGACAAACATATTTTTTATTGTGTTTTTGTTGTACGGATCGTATTACTTTCTTATGCATTTAGTAAAAAGCTGTTATTTTGACATTACAAACAGACACTTCAATTTTATTTATTTGTATGTATGTATGTATAGAAAATGTTTTATTATGGATATGGTAGTAATTCGAAATTACATGTTTAGGACGATGCACGAACTAGTGAAGAATAGCTCATATTGTGGGAATAAAAGTAGCAGTAGCTGCCAATTAGCAACGATGGGACACTTGAGGGGGATGCGCAACGGTTGCTCTCGAAGTTAAAATTTGTAATTTCTGCAAATTGCAATAAACGTAAGAAATTTTTAACAGTGTCTTGACTTAAATATGATTCACGACCGTAAATCTACAATCATTAGAATCAAAAATACAGCTCTCTAAGTTCATATATTACCTCATTAGAATGACTATTTCATTTATGAATGAAATCATTTGAGGCCAATAAAATTCTAATTTAAGGTGAAAGCGTCAGGGTAGCCCGCGAAATTCAAATTTTCTTACGTTTTTAACCCCCGACGGAAAACGAAGGGGTGTTATAAGTTTAACGTGTGTATCTGTGTATCTGTGTGTCTGTGTATCTGTGTATCTGTCTGTAGCATTGTAGCTCCCAAACGGTTGAACCGATTTAGATTTTTTTGGTTTTGTTTGAAAGGTGGCTTGATCGGGAGTGTTCTTAGCTATGATTCAAAAAAATCTAGTCAGCCGTTTGAAGAATATCAGGTCTTTTCTAATTGATGAATGGATTTGAGCATCTTCCACAGGTCTGATTGAGTGTAAAATTGGTAATTTGTTACTTCAATGGTATTAGAATAACATAGTAACCTTGAACTGATGCTGCAGCATTACCTGGTATTTGCAGGATACCCAACTCCTCACCAACTTACAGCAGTGGTATTGTGTTTGGGCTCATTGGAATGATCTCAATGAATAGGTTATAGATATTTATATTTATCAGGGTCTGATAATGGAGAAGCAAAAAAAACAGGGTAAATTAGTAACTAACTTTACTGTGGGAAACGTATAGCGTACGTATAGCGATATAAGCGAGGCACGTGTCGATCGTAGCGTATGTACTAGTAATACGTATATAAAGTTTAAAAAGCAGGAAATAAAAGTTAAATTAAAAATTTAAAAAACCCCCGACACAAACAAAATCCTTTAAAAAGTTATAAAAATAAAAGCCCTGGCCCTTTAAGTTTAATATAATTTGTAGATATTATTTTGACATCGCGTCGGGGGACGGCATGCTATTGTAGAAAATATATTTTCAATTTTTCATTCGCCGTCCACCGACGCGATGTCAAAATATTATCTACAAATTATATTAAACTTAAAGGGCCAGGGCTTTTATTTTTATAACTTTTTAAAGGATTTTGTTTGTGTCGGGGGTTTTTTAAATTTTTAATTAGCAATTTGCTTGTCAGTATCAGGTTGTATGTTGATATAAATATGATTTGCGACCGTATCAAATGTTTATTTAAAAAATTATAATCATAGAAATCATCAATACAACTCTATAAGTTCATGTAATCCCTTTGAATGACTATTTCATGAAATCATGACATTTGGGGATTATGCTAACCTTTTTTTTTTTTTTTTCTAACCTAAGGTATTGTATTGCTGATTCTAATGATTATAATTCTGTAAACCCATATTGGTTACGCTCGCAAATCATATTTTAATCAACATACAACCTGACACTGACCTGAAAATTGCAAAAAACCTAAGAAAATTTGAATTTCGCGGGCTACCTTGGCGCATCCCCCTTAAGGAGTTCTCGCGAGAGAGTCATGTGCTGAATTTCATAGTTACAGTTTGTGCGTCGATCGAGATCGAACTAAAAAGCTATCAGGTATAATATAGGTACCCTTTATTTCCATGACGTTAAATACGCGCTATGTACAGAATTATCAGATTTCGATAAATTTATGAGTCGTGTTTATAAAACAAATTTTGAATGTTATCTTGCATAATAAACCTCATATTTACATAGTTCCATCGTTTATTTATGGTCATAATGTAGTATATAAATAAACATCAATTTGATTTTTTACATGGTAATTATATATAATTATACATAAAATTAATATTAGTAGTACACTTATGTAAGCAATAACAGCTGTTGTGTACAGAAAATATTGTTTTTACAATTCACGTTGCTCTATGAGCTATCTGATGAAAAACAGGATCTAAGGTCTATGACCTTTGCATGTGATACATAGATGCATATTAATCGATTGAGTAGGTTATGTTGCTGTGACTGTTCAGTAACTAAGCTGTAGCAACGTACCTAATGATTAGACTGAGATAAGCGCTCTACAGTTTTTTTTTTTTGCGAAAGGGGCCTTACGGAAAAAATTGGGACCAAAAGTTGTAACGACACTTTTTATTTTTTATTATAACGCCATCTGTGAGCGACCACAGGTACTAATTAGTGGCATGCCTTTGTGAGGTTCATTTTTTTATTATAACGCCATCTGTGAGCGACCACAGGTACTAATTAGTGGCATGCCTTTGTGAGGTTCATTCCATATCTTCGTTCCATCCGCACCCGGATCCCGGTGTCCCTTGTATAGCATCTCCCAGGTCTCCTAAGAGATGATCGGGTGGTTAACCGGGCTATCCTGTGGATGCTTTTATAAATTAAGGTCTCCAGCTGCCTACCGCGAGTTTTCCTCAATTTGTATAGAATTGTGTTTCCCATTATTGTCGCTAGACGGCGCTACTTCAGTTTCAGTATCAATTGAATAGGTTGCAACTTTTGCACTAGGCTAACAGTTATTGTGCCCAAAACAAAGATGTAGGTAATTATATTATTCATTCATACGCGATGGAAAGCTTGGCTTGTACTAAAAATTGTCTATGACATTTCAAGTTGAAATTGTATCGCGTGATTTCGGCTGTGCTGTGTGTCATTATAATTATGAAGTAAATTCTACCATCAAACGTCATTTCTGTGATTTGTGTACAAAGGAATAGTTGCCGATATTGATTTGTTTCCATTTGGTTTTTCCTGATGTTGCAGTCATCGACTGCCATAACCACATTTATGACAAAAAGTTAAAAAATTACGGGGTCAAATTAAATTGACTAGCGAAACTTTACAGATCGATATTTGATATCGATCAAGATGATGATTGATGTTTTGAACATCAATCATCATCTTCATCATTAGCTTATAGTGATGAGAGAGGTCTATGTCGATTGCTGGATATTGGCCAAGGCCAAGGAGCCACGTCTGCCAACAAACTACTGTGCAGTTTGGCAGAGGTAATATTATAATATTATTTAAAAAAAAATACCTACTGTAAAAAAAAAAAACTGCTTATAAACACTTTTTTTTTTCGATTGCACGCCCTGCGTATGTCGTCACTCCTGAAGACGTCCTATCTTACGTTTGCGATCAATCACACGTTTCTTTTTTTTTTATACAATATGTAGACTAAAATATACAACAATAAATGAAAATATTGGCACTACTAATGTATAAGAGTATTTTATAAGAGAATGTATAAGAGTATTATCAAATAAATCCTAGAATCGAAATGAGAAAAAAAGTTTTTCAAACAAATTAAATAGTAGTGTATAATCTAAGTCTATAAATTCCGTTTATCCAACTAGGCCTAGGGTGGATTTTCGGACATACGTTTCCGAATATCCTTACTTTAGGGTGGATTTTTGAGGTGGATAAACGGAATAACCCAAGCCGACTATGGATTTTGCCGATTTTCTACTAGCTATATTGACTAAACTTTTGAATTAGAGACACGTCGTTTATTTTATTGTTGTATTATTGTCTCCTACTTGTATATCCTTGTTACATAACAGTAAAGTTACATAACAGAGTATATTATTATTTTATAGAACTCACCCATAATATGAACCACAACAGACCGAGTCCTCCAAACATGTAAAATACATTTTCCCAACTTCCGTTATGCATGATAAGACCAGAGAAGTATGATCCAGCAATGTTTCCTATCTGTGCTCCTCCAAAGACGATGGCCCCGATACGTGCTCGCTCTTCTTTAGGGGCCCATTTCGACAGCATGGCCATTAGAGCTGGCATTGTAGGACCCTGGGAAAATTAGTTCACTATAGTAAAGTTTCTAGTTCTTATTGAGCCGCCGAAATAAAAAAGAATGCAAGAGAAGATTATAAAGGTACATATCCAGGGTGACTTTGTAAACACTCGATATAATTTAAGGGGGTGTTCTACACATCCAATATAAAGAATTTTTATTATGGGAACAATCGAATTCGCAAAATGGTGATTAATAAATATTTCTACAAGATTGGGTTATAATCTAGCTTGACATCGCTGCAGTCATCAATGACACGTATACAAATGATAGATCTCATTTTATAATAAGACCATAATATTAGTATGACCGGTTTTTTAATCTCGCTAAAATCGATTAGAATATAGATTATTTCTAGATAGAATAGCTCTCAAAAATAGGTTATTATGATACCACAGTCTATGCATTTAAATTAGTTAATTAATTAACTGATGGTATTATTTTTCTTTAATGGCCAACCAACAATTTGTTTACACTGCTAAAATCATAAAATGATATTTTACTAAACTCTAAAGCTAGTATAACAATTTCTAATAGGCTAGCATTGCATGCGTCATAATCGTAATAATTGTGCCACAAGCACTAGGTATAAAATTAATAACGATAAGTAGAAAAAATAAAAAAAAACAAGTTTAAAATTACGTAGGTAACATATTGAGATTTTTAAAATAATCATCTGATGCAAATTGGCAGATTGGCGTGACGCGACATATTGTTCTACGGCAAAGTTTTCATAGAATTTCTTTTGTTCGCGCACGGTGCTTTAAACATAAAACATATGATACCCATAGTCCGGTAAACAAAATATATAAACACAAAAACTCAAACAAATTATGGTGTTATTTCGATAACAAGGAACTAGTAATCTTAACCATATTATTGGTACTTGTGGAATTTCCTTTTAATATTCGTATTGCGATGCAAATATTTCGTCTCGAACACATCCTTGTATGCTAAATCATTGACTTGAAGATGTTCACTTACATTTCAAGAGGTTTAAGAAAATAAAATATTATGAACACATTAAATCATCGTCGATAACAAAGTCACATGTACCCTACCTCTTAACAAAAACTATTTTTTTTTATTCAAGGAAAGTTTGCCTTTAAAGCCATCGGGAGATATTTTAAATTGAACGGTATCAGGTAGGTACCGTACCTTATTACATATAATATAATAATATTCTTCATGTGTGTATCAACATTTTTACGTTCCTCTGCTAACCACATCAAGCGTCGTACAGACTGGCGCGACGTTAACAAAACAACTTCTAAGAAAACTTCACGGTAAAACAATTACCAGAGTCGCGTCGCGCGACAAGTCGCGCTAGTCTGCACGAGCCTTAAATCGTCATATCAAAGATTGAACAATATATTTTACTCACCTCTCCAAAACCTTCAATAACTCTCAATATGAACAGTGCAGTGGCTCCTCCCATTTTGACTGTAATTGGCGTGATGAAGGTACAAACAGCAGTGGACAGAAGTCCAAAGCCGAGCACCCATTTACCACCGAATCTTTCAGCCAACATCCCTCCAGGAATGTGGGTCAATACATAGCCGTAGTAGAAAGACCCCAGCAGCAAACCCTGGGTAGCTTCACTCCATTCAAACAGAATCTCCTGTTAAAATAAATATTAAAGTCAGGGTAAATAAACTGAACCCTAATTACGTAATACATGATTAATCAGAACCATCAGATCAGATGAGAATTTGAAACAAATTGCTAAAATGTGTTGCGTAATTGATAGCTGTTCAGCCAATTGACAACCAACTTAACGTCGCAAATTGCTGTCAAATATTTATATTTATATTTATTTATATTTATATATACTTTATTGTACACCAGATAAAACATTACAAAAAGAAAAAGTAATACACTACAAAATATACAATGGGCGGCCTTATCGCTTACTGCAATCTCTTCCAGGCAACCATGGAATGGACAGTGATATTCTGGACATAAAATGGGGCTGTCTTTGGTGCAAATAAAAAGTATAATATTACAATATACTATAATAGATACATAGATAAATGCTATATAATAGATACATAGATACATACATACCAACCATATAAGCAACGTAAATAAATGACGATTATTATTACAGCTAACGATGAGAACAAAATTATAACGACAAGTAATGTTCCTTCACTAGTCTTTTAAACACAGGCAACGATTGCGCGCGCTTTATTGGAACTGGTAATGCATTCCACAAACGAGCAGCCTGGACAGTAAAGGATATAAAAAAAACAAAAGCAAATATGCTGTTTTGATTAATTTTGCAATACTACTGTATGGAAATTTTCATACAGTATTATTGCAAAATTGTGAAATGTGGCTAACTAGCAAACTAGAATATTAATAATGAATTGTAATAAATATCGTAATACCGAATATTTACTTAAAGATGTAAAAAAACTGTTTGGAAACATTCCAAATACCTTTTTGACATCTAAAACGGCTACAACATTAGATTCAGTGTTATAATTGCAATTCATTATTCATATTCTAGTTCGCTAGTTTTAGCCACATTTCACATTTCCATAGAGTAATATTGCCAAATTAGTCAAAACAGCTAAATATTTGACAGCTATTTGCAACGTTGCCTACTTTCAGAATGCACGCTCTTAAATTGGCTGTATATTCAAATCACAACTGTCATTGTTTTGACAGTTGTATCAACTGGCTATAAAGCTAAGTGCACATGAACAAGCCGTAGCGCAACGCATTTTCATACAAAGAAGTACGGTCCGACCCGCATGTAATGTGCGTTGGTTCATAGAAAGTGTACGAAAGGGATAGAGGAAGATTTTTGCATTACGTTTCATAGCGGTACGGCTTGTGCCAATCTGCACTAGCTTTAACACGGCAAACAGGTGTAGAGTGACAATTTGCTTAACAATTAATTTATCTGCTAACAATTACTACAATGTTATGTATGAAACGTTATTAAATAACAGGTGTATCATTATCAGCTTAATTGTTCACTTCAGAGCTTAGGTCATTGAGATAATGCTGTCTATTGTTATTGTAGGTGTGGCACATGGTGTGGCATCAGTGGAATGTTGCCCGTGTTGCCACACATGCCACTTACTCATTTAGTTCCTCATAATAACATAAATACTTTATGTTATCTATTTAGTATGCCTTGTTGGTCTAGAGGTCGTAAGCACTACTTCTGAGCATGAGGTCCTGGGTACAATTCCCAAACCGTAATACCAATATACAATAAATTATTTATTTATTTATAGTGTACGTGATGAGTGTTGATTTCTTGCATTATGTATGCTTATGGCAGATGATTTTTACTAAGGTATATAAACGTTGATTTTTTTTTCGAGATTCGATTATTATTTTTGGTTTTACAAAATATAACACGACTACCCTAAGTATCTTAATTATTAAAATTTTATTCTTAATTATAACTATTTATTAAATTTTATTTTTTAAATAGCGCTTTATTTCATATTGTAGTCGAAATCTCGAAAGGTCAATCTCGACACCATACTTATAACGCGATATCTCTTGCCAATCTCTTTTGTTAATTACCTATAGGTACTCCATTTAAAATAAGATAGACATTAATTTAACTAAATCTTTTTTACAGTCTGTTCAACCGATTTTGACTTCTAGTACGTTGGTGGCATGACAAATGGCAGGTGCAGTAAACAATTGGTATTGTTACCACTTTTTTGCTTCTAATGCCATCCTTATGCGTACAGTATAGAATTCAGAATCAGTTAAAAGGACTGTAAAAAAGGTTTGTTTAAATGTCTAATCTTATTTGAAATGGAGTATAGGTTACTTTAAAATGATTTTCCATCTGTAGTTAAAAAGACCAATGAACTCATGATTGACCACAAACAAATACATTAAATGAATACAATATACAGTTTGTTTTGACAAACGTTCTTCGAAAACTCTTTAGCGATTCATTTCCTTGTCGAACCAATAAAAATCACAATGCGGTTGAAATCAAATAAATGCTTCGCCTGACATACAATAAGTACTGCCAATATAGCTTCCTATTTACTTTACGACTTTAAAGTATGTTTGGAACCACAGATGGTTTATTTTGCGGTTTACCTAGCACTATTCATATTTGTAATAGATAAATTTTATGATTAATGTAATATTATTATAATAATAGATATGACGGGCGGCGTCAACATTGTAAACAGCACGTGCAGCGGGCCGAGTTAAGGCTCGTGCAGACTATACCCACTTGTCGCGCGACGCGACACCGGTTATTATTCTACCGTGAATTTTTCATAGAAATTGTTTTATAGGAGTTGCATCGCGCTGTTGCGTCGGGCCCGGTCTGCACGTCGTCCAGACCAGCGTCCCGCGTATCCGTTTGTGACAGTTTGTGTGATTCATAATATTATCATATATTATTATGATTCTGTCAAAGCGGCCGTTTTAAGCCCGCAGATCTTTAAGAAAAGACGTTCATAATCGCAATGCGAAAAATGCTACGTATTACGCTGACTTCAAAATGCTCTCGTAATCTAAATTGTAAACAACATAAGTACCTACGCTCGAGACAATAATCTCTTGATGATAATAATAATATCATTTATCTAACTCCTCTACCACATAAGGATATTATCAGATGACAGTTTACTTTGTATTTAGATAAATATCATTGTCATATTATATACCTACATTTCAGTTGGTTCTTTAATCTGTAAATAATATTAAGGATGGTGCATTCTGAAAGTTGCAAAAGTCGCAAACAGCTGTCAAATATTGCGATGTTTTGACTAGTTGTTACACTTATCGTAACATCACGCCTGTATTCCCCGAACGGTTAGGCAGTGATGTAGGTAACTACCTGTAGTACGTTAAGGCGGAAGCATTAGGGAAGCCCGCGAAATTCAAATTTTATTACCTAAGTTTTTGCAATACACAGGTCAGTATCAGGTTGTATGTTGGTCTAAATATGATTCGCGACAGTAACAAATTTTAATATGGTTTTTCAGAATTATAATAACTATTATATAATTACTTAAATATTGCCAAATCACCAAATGTCATGTTTTCATGAAATAGTCATTTAATAGGATTACAAGAACTTATAAAAGTGATGTATTGATGATTTCTATGATTAGCGCATCCCCTTAATGTGAATTAACTTAATGTGAGTACTAGGTGGATTAGAAGCAAGACCAAACGTGGTTTTAGACATGGTATTCAAGCCATTATAATGTGTATTAGATAAGGTCCTGTTGACCGATATTTATGTGTACCTTCTTCACCTACATTTTTCACCACTTATCAATATTATGAAATATCGCATTAAAATAATGCCTATGAATTGATAAAACAGTTTTGGGTGTGAAAAAAACGTTTTTAAGTTTTCAAATGCTGTCTATACTAAAACTAAATATTCCATGTATAATTGCAATTGATATGGCACAGAGCGATATTTTATAATTTCATTCAGTTATACCTACTGAAAAATTAATCAAAATCAAAACAGCGAAATATTTGACATTTCCAACGTTAGCATTGAACACCATAAACTCACGCCTTCTTCCCATGGGGGTAGGCAGAAACTACAGAACGCCACCTGTTACGATCCTAAGACACTCTCAGTCGCACTTACACTCAGTCACTCACACTTCACTCATACTCTTTAAGATTGAACCTTCAGTATCAGGATATGTGCCGCAGTGTAAATCTTTTAATTTTACTAAATATCTGCACTGGACTAAAGTAAAACCCGACCCTAACCTACTTGATAAAGTCTTAGAAGGTGATAATGATAATATAAATCTGCTGATTATGTTAACATTTCCTCATTGTCTGCGACTCTCCGACCGGTTACAAAAACTAACGTAGCTTCGTCAACTGACAGAAAAAAGTTGATTGAACAAAAAATAATTGTAACAAATCGATTTTAAATAATAAAAAAGTGCACTGTTTACTTATCAAAGTTTTTTTTTGTCTGAAATAAACGTAGTCACCAAGTTTTTCTTAACAATTTCCACAACAATTTGGAATTTAATTGAAAAGAGTTTTATTTACTATGACAATTTGCCTCACAAAAACGTCTAATATTATTATTATTCAAACTCTTTTCACTTTTCTTGCACCCCAAAATCAAAATCAAATCATTTATTTCAATTAGGCACATAAAATGCACTTTTGAACGTCAACAATTAGGAAAGAAGAAAGAAAACCTATTCATAATCCATTCATTTATATTTCTGCTGGACAACGTAATGCTATTGAAGAATTGTCAAAATGATTGCCATTAATTGCATTAGCTATATGTATGGGGTATACTATACCCTTGGGCTTTTATTTAGGGATTAAGTTCTGTTTAAGTTTTCTTTTTTATATCTGCTTGAGGAGCTCGTGGCTAAGTAATAACAAGCCGCACGGTTCGATCCATCAGGTTAAGCTACGCTTGCCGGGGTTGGTCAGTGGATGGGTGACCATCTTTACATACCGAGACTCCTCCGTGCCTCGGAAAGCACGTTAAGCCGTTGGTCCCGGCTGTCATTTGTGGATCATTGACAGTCGTTACGAGTCGTCAGAAGCCCGAAAGTCTGACACCAGTCTTACCAAGGGGTATCGTATTACCCAGTAACTGGGTTGTGGAGGTCAGATAGGCAGTCGCTCCATGTAAAATACTGGTATTCAGCTGCATCCGGTTAGACTGGAAGCCGACCCCAAGATAGTTGGGAAAAAGGCTAGGAAGATTGATTGATCTGCTTGAGTATAGTTTTCGATGTTTTTTGTTGTTTTATTGTCGTGTGCTAGCTGACATACGGCAAAAAACGATTAAATGTTTCGTGATGCGTAATGTAGTTTATTTTGCATACTATTGTATAGAATCAAGTTATTCTATCTGAACAGACGGGTGTGCTGCTGGGAAGTTTGTTGCGTCACTTCTTCTTCCCAGCTAAACGACTAGGAAGTGGTAAAGGGCGACCGTTTTGGCGGATTGTCATATGTAATTTTTACATTCGAAAAGTTGTGAGTCCTCAGCCTAGTTTGATTAAATGACTTTTCATTTGATTTGATTGGGATTATCAGTGTATTACTCAATTAGAAAGAAAAAAATCCTAATAGGTCTATTGTGACTGTCAGCCAATCTTTTAAAAATGAGTCAAGCTCTGTGGTCAAAGTCTTCTCCTCGTCTTCCCGTTGTCATTTTCTGACATTTTTCCAAACGTTCGACGTTTTCTGTTCCTTTTTTATACGTCTATGGTTCAATCAACATTTTCTACTGAGTAGTAATTTTTTCCCAAATCATCTCCCGACATACAACAAACTGATAAAATGCCCGGCACAGTTACATTTTACGCTATCAGCATCAGCTATTTGTGATTAAGAAAAAAGTATATAGTTTAGTGCTTTTGTAAAACGCAAAAACACGTTCTCACGCGTGTTTTGAAAACGATAGTCTATTTCTTTAGTTACAGCATAAAAAAAAACTATTTTAAGATGAAATATAAACGATTAGAGTTGACATTTCCTCAATAAAAATTGGTAACTAGCAACTTGCTGTGGCAATGATCACCGTTTTTGTCAAGTTTAATAAACTTTGGCATCCGGTAGTAGGTACAGTCGACCGTACGTACGGTGGTACCACTTTGACCTTAAGCTGGCTTATCGTAGTACGGAGTTTCAATAAAATTAGAGGGATGCTAATAAGTCGGGTTTATAAATGACGCATTCTGACGCAGTGTTAGCCAATCAAAACTCCTTGTGATTTGAACCTCCTTGTGTCCTGAACACATTCGTTTGATTGGAGCATCCCGTGTCACGACAGAACACGACACAGTAATGTGTTAGTGACTTTATACTGGTTTTGTTACCACTGTCGAGCGGCTTAATGTACCTACAAAATATATGTAATTATTATGAGCACTATTGCTAAATATTATCGGTTCATGGATATGTATGACTTCTATCATGTGCATAGTAACGGGATGCCCCGACTCGTTTCGAAGAAATTTAAAAGAAACCGCAACTTCCCGCGTTCAAGAGAAATTAGAACATTCACGAAATATGCGCTTGATTTGGGGGTGCCTTCAAACAAACAATCGTACGATTAAGGGGAAGTCGTATATCGAGCATTGGACGTCTTTCGGCTGAAAGGATCATTTATACATACATAAACATTAATGTTATGTCCGGCTCGCATTAGCAGAAAACAGAATTGTGTGGGGAAAGGAGAGAGAGACCTTAGCCCTGCAGTAGGACAATACCGCCTAGTTACATAGATTCCAAAACAATTATTAATTGTGAAATTATAACTAATTATAAAGGAAGGTAGTTAACAATTCGAGCAGAATGGTGAGATGTGTGTACATTACCTTACCATGTTGCTCGAATTTTTCGAAATTCCCACGGGATAGAGAACGAACGAAGTTGCTAGCAAGATACTGTACTGTTTTAGAAAAAAACAAGATGACCCGACAGATGTCGTCCTGAGGAGCAATTTCCGTCATTTTTAAGAAAGTTCGTATTTCATTCGCAATCTGTCACAAATACAATCAATTTATCAACATTATTAACAAGTTTGACAGATTGCGACATGAATGTGAACGTTTTTTTCGCCAGCACATCAACCTACTCGAAACTGTCAAATTTTCCCAAGCAACATTGAACCTTACCCTTCAGCGATAAAGTTGAAAATCTATTAAATAAATTTGACAGATTGTAGTAACTTGATGTGCTGGCGTCTGTACAAGAATTGGCCTCCTGTTCAAATTGCAATAATTCATACAAAAATCCCATAGAAAATGCACCAATTTTCCCGGAAAATTTTCAATTTTTTTATCCGTAAGAACCTGATTTGGATATTTTAAAACAATAAGGCTGCCTGTCCACTGGAGTGGAGATGTGCCAATATTAACCAATAGAATTTTGACTCCGCCCCTGAGTTTATAACAGTGATCCTAAGTCAAGATTCTATTGGTTATTATTAGCACATCTCCGCTCCTCTTTTCTCCTCACCGCTCCAGTGAACAGGCAGCCTAAATATCCAATTTGGTTCAGTCGTTCTCAAGTTATGCGCTTACCAACGAACATCATATCATTTTTATTTATATAAATAACTATTAGTACAGCTCACCTCATCAGCTTTCGCAGAATAGAAGCTCCTGATATCAGTCGAATTCGTTTCCTCCCCGTATCGTTCCTTGCATACGAGGGGGTCATAGTTATCCTCAGTCGACACAGACTGTGTTTTCCTCACCATCTGAGTGATGGCCAGGTTCAAGCAGACTCGCATGGTATACGCATTGGCCACGGCCAACAGGGCCATGATAGCCAAGACATACCTCTGCGGTATTATAAATACTGAAAAAATAATCACAAGTTACATTGCATAACATCACGACTGTAAAGTCAAAGGGTAACGCAGAGGTGTAGGTACGTTAGTATCACATTTCGCCAGCTATGTTTTAGTCCAATGTAAGACGGGGCGAGACTATTGCCATCAACCGAGCACAAATGCAGAATCCGGGCTGCTACTGAGAATCAAGACGGAAAAACCCAATAACACTTTTCCTGACCCGAGAATCGAACCCAGGACTTCATGCTCAGAAGTAGCGCTTGCGTCAACTAGAGCAACAAGGCAGTCAAAGAAAGAATAAATAACAAGTTACTTAGAATCAATGAAGATCCCAATACAACCTGACCTTGAATTAAATTCAATAGTATATTCTGTCATGAGCCTTTTTGAATGAACCACGAATATCAACAATAAGTACAAAGTTTCAATGTTGCTGAGGTTCTAATTTTTGCTCAAAAACACTAGTACCTACAGTACATGTAGGTAGCTAGTAGTTTAATTTAAAATAAAATATTAAAATGTTCTACTTGGTTTTTATTTTATATAGGGTGACTGGTAATTAGTGACCGATATTTAAACACGTGACTTTACTCATCATTATAAACAACTTTTACTATGGAACGAAACATGAAATCGCGAAAAAGATATCGGTTGTTCCCTACATTCATGTTCGCATAACTCGTCAAAATGTAGGAAACAGCAGATTTTTTTTCGCTGTTTCATTTTTCTTTCCATAGATAAGTTGTTCATTACCAATCACCAGTACTAATTACCAGTCACCCTATATATACCAGTAAAGGCGCTCCCTCACCCAGAGCATTCGCCTGTAATGTAACAGTTCAGATTCGAGCATTACACCTCAGTTCACCTCACTCACTAGTGAGGAGAACTGAGGTAATGGTATATAGTGATGGTCAAAATGGAATCTTCGATTGATGTAACATTACAGGCGAATGCTTCTGGTGAGGGAGCGCCTAAAGATTCGTTTTGTTTACGCCGCCGGTAGCTCATATTTTGAGTAGCGGAACATGTCGCGAGCCAGTTGAATTGAACTACTGCGGTTTCGCTGCTACGGTTTCGCGGCGGAGGTGCGCTACTGGCGTTATAGCTTAGAATAAGTAATTTTGTAAGCAAATAAAATTTTAAATTAAGTAAAATACCGCACAAGTAGGTGCCTCATTTTATACTTTAGCTAGAAATTATCAATGGCACATAGTATGTATATTTTTTTAATGGAAGTAGGTACATTATTTAATGAAATAATTAAAACTGAACAATATTAATAAATAATTTTTGATATTTTAATGTTAAGTTAGAACTTGTTTTTATGGATCGTTAATTATCAATATCTAATTTTGATGTACTTAGTATTATTAATTGCTGATTTTCTGTACTAAGACTTTCTGTATGTAAAGAGTAATAAATAAATAGTAACAAATAAATAAACAATGAGTATAAAAAATATTTTTTCAGTTCTTGACTTAACAAATAATAAAATAATTCTGCAAATCACTTGAAACTAATCAAATACTTACATTTCGATAACGCCAACCGCCATCCCGTTAACATTTTGAAGCTTTACCTTTAAAAAATAAGACTTAAATTAGCGTAGCACACACTGGCACAGCACTGTTGTATTTAGTTCATTTGTGTAATGGACTCTTGCGCACGGTCGGGACACGACTATTTGGCTCAAAGGCTAATCAGGAAAAAGTATGGCGGCGTCTGGGCACGGAGTTTTCATTGAGGTGACGCTACCGGATCGCGGTAGCAAGGTCGCTTGTACAACATCTCCTTTTTTAATCGCCAAGTGCGAACCGGGACTTACCGATTACTGTTCCGTAGGTACCTGTTCTATGTTTGAGGAAAACCTTTAAATGTGCCTAATAAGGCTGCTCGATTTTTTTGTACGACCAACGTTTATTTTATTTATTTATTTAAGCAAGACACATCAACGACATTAAAACAAAGATAGTAGTAACAATAGGTCATCACGAATCTTCAATAATATGCAAATGTATCAATGTTGCCGATCCTGCTTTGTTGTACCTAGTAAGTTTTTATATATTGCATCGGTTGACTCGCACGAATGTACTCGCCCGAAACGGGCGGAATGTCACATTTTGTAATATCTTTTTTAGGCGAATTCAATTTATTTGTGAGCAAAACGACAACTCTAGAAATACTTATTAGGCAATTGGCATATTTTAAATTTTATCTACTTATTACTCTAGAATCCCTCACTTCGTTCTGGATACAAAAAAGCGCCCTCGCCGTAAAAATGTTTTTTGGTTCCCTTATGATACGATATTTTAACACTCACTGCATAAATATATACATTAATTGCAAATTTTAACCGCCTCTGTGCTCTAGTGGTTAGCCACCTGTGAGCCACCTGTGGGCCACAGGTGGCTTCACACTGGGAATCGAACCCGGGACCTCTGGAAAGGACATTGTAAAAAATGGCCTATGAATCAACACGTAGGAAACCTTTACTATAATTACTAGTTTTTTTTTTATAATTTACATTACAATATTACAATAGAACGGACACTTCATAATTTCGAAAACATTTTAAAAAGTAATTCACATTGGTCTTATTCCCCAGCGCCATTAATTTTTGTTTCAATTTGACGTTTTGAATACGCTCTCTCAGCGCTTGATCTGGGATAAGGTTTTTAGTTATACAAACGGAATAAAGCGATTGAAAGCGCTGTGTGAAACAATCAATAACAACACTGACAGTCGATGAATTGACAGATGATATTTTGACATGTAATAGTAATGACAGTGTCATTTTGTCTCAGTGCATTTTTTTATTGGTCATATCTCTTTACTATAAATAAATTAGTTTAAAGAAATAATGGTTCTGACCAACTAATAGATAAATGCACCTACATAATAAGTAATGAAACGTTTGAAGATATAATCCAATGTATTTTCACTAATATACGCTAAGTTAATATGTTTCTATTGTCCTAATTATAACCCCAAAATCGAAAGTGTTTTAGATTTTTTTACAATTCTCAGTAGTGTCCGTCATTTTAATTTGTATTCAATAGAATATATGCATTATATGGAACACAGAAAGTACATTCACGTCTCTGTTGGTTCTTAGGCGAACGATGTATGGACGCCGAACAATGTCCTTTTCTGCTCAGTTTGGTTGGCGGTGGGGTTTGTTCTAAGTCCGCCTGACTAGCTACCACCACTTATCTAAGTCTGTCGCCATAACAACAATGTTAACAGCATTGTTGTGTTTCGTTCGGCAGTTAGAGATTCCGGGTGAAGCTTGCTTCTACCTTCGGCCTGATCATCACTTACCATCATGTGAGATGCAGGCCAAGAGCTTACACGATGAGGGTAAAAATAAATAAAAAATAAACTGAAGTTATTATTTTTCGGAGCGCACAAAAACAGCCACGTATTTAGCCTAGCAAGTTGCGACGTGCGACTTTATACTAATATAAATAAAGGAAAACTCCGAAAAATTTATGAAACATTTTTCTATATACTATTAAAAACACATATCCAAAGTTTATATAAAGATTCATTGACTGGCCCTGGATTCCGAAGTATAAGTCTAAAGCCCGACTCCCACCGTGCGCCATATCGCGGACGCACGCGCACCAGCCCGCACGACGCACCGTGGGAAACCTAACGTGCGTGGTAGCGCAAGACGCGTGCGTGGCGGTGCGTCCTCGTGCGGGCTGGTGCGCGTGCGCGATATGGCGCACGGTGGGAGTCGGGCTTTACGGCGCTCCACTACTAATAAAGTTAAGAAAATGGTAGGTACACTAGGAATTTGCCAATTATTTTCTCGCGAGTAAATTCATGCGGAAAATAACGGTCTAACACATTTGCCATGATACATGATATACATTAACCCCTTTACTAAAAAACGTTGTATATCGCCTGTATAGTTACTCACCGATTTCTCTCTTTCATTCGTCAGTAATTTGACATTCGAAAGAAGAAGACAAAGCGTTGTGTAACTATACAGGCGATATACAACGTTTATTAGTAAGGGGGTTAATATAAAAGGTATAAAGGTGACAATAGATTGTTGTAGTGACAGATTTTTCTATTATCGGTATTTAGAATTGCAAATGTTTTGCCCAAGTTTACCTGAGTGAATCAAGAAAGTTGACCGTGGGTTTTTTTTATTTCCTACAAAATTAGTGTTTAACCGACGTAATTGTAGGTAAAACTTTAAGGATAAAATAAGGTAACAATTAAGTTAAAAGGTAATCTACTTAGATAATGAACTTTATAGGTAGTAAATGTTTTATACGTCATCAAGGAGTTTACATATTTCATATTCTTATAAAATTACCGAGTAACGTTATTAACGTAGAAAAACCATTTCATTGTTTTTATGTAAGACCGCGACAAATTTGCGGTATGCTAAAACCAATTCAACGTTTTCAAGTTCAATGTTTCATAGCAACCGCTATTTACGATAATGATCTAGGTATTCATAATGTAAATCGTTGACTAACTTAGTAAGCACAATGTTAATATATTTTTTAGATGTTTTAATATTTTTTTGTGTTTTTTATAAAAATATTTAAAAATGTAAACAATAGTTGTATTGTTTACATTTTTAAATATTTTATGAACTGATATATATTTTACTGAATCCATGGTAACAGGCTTCGCGTCGATGTGGGTTGCCACATCGACGCGAAGCCTGTGAAATTTTTCGTCGGTTATAAAACAAAAATCAGTTGTTCCATACATTTTGGCCGCGTAGGTTTTCACTTTTCTATGAAACAGCTCATTATTTTTTTAATAACCGGCGAAAAATTTCAACGCAGGGGGTTCAGAATCATGTACTGAATCCATGGTATCAGGCTTCGTGTCGATGTCCCTGACACCCTGTTTATTGTATGTATTTTAATAAAGGATTAATAATGTTACTATACTCATTTTGTATTTTACAGAAAATCATAAAACTCATCTGGTTTCACTTAAGGTCATGTCATGGCCCTCACCATGGAGGAAACAGTAACTCTAGGAAGCGTTGTTGTCACGCAACGATATTACTCAACCAATGAAAACTTTCAGTGTCAAAAAAATAATTGAGCGAGTTGAAGAAAATAAGTGAACTGTGGTTTGTTTCCCGTTATGGTTAGCCCAGGTGAACTAATTAGGAAGTGACTTTACGTCTTTTTCAGAAGCCAAACGACATCGCGGCAGGCCCAAACGGAGATGGCGGGATTAGCTGGACTCCTTTAACAAAGACTGGTCCTTGGATTGGATGCTCTGGACAGAGAGAGGTAAGAAGAGAGTAGGGAAGCCTTGCCCAGCAGTGGGACAATAATTGCAAAAAAAAAAAAATAAGAAAAGATATCACGCGTATAAAAAATATGTTCATGTTTAATCAACCGTATAGCCTCGGGAGACCGAGAAAGGTGATCGTCCTGAAAGCAACCGTAAATAGCCCACTAGTTGTAAGACTAAGGGCCTATTTCACCACCTACGAATAGCCACTACTTACTGAATAAATTCAAAAATGGAACAGAATTTGTATGAAATTATCTGCCAAGTAAGTTAATAGGAACTTAATCGAAGGTGGTGAAACAGGCCCTTAGGGTCTATTTCACGATGTCCGAATAGCCACTACTTACCGAATAAATTCAAAAATGGAACAGAATTTGTATAAAATTATCTGCCAAGTAAGTTAATAGGAACTTAATCGTAGGTGGTGAAACAGGCCCTAAGCATAGTTGCTGCTGGATGGCATGGCGCCACCACTTATGCAAGAGTTTGTAGAGTTTTTCTTGACATAATCGGTTATTATATTATCTAAAGTTGACAACTTTGATTCTAGTTGATACAGCAATATTAGACTGAAGTAAAAATACAATTTTCCATTTTGTTGCTATTAAATTAAATGGATGAAAAATTATATTTCATTTAACCTCTGTATCGCAAAAACATGACAGGTTTAAGTAACATTGAGATGGAGGGACCTCTGAAGCGGAACTCGCTCTTTAGGTATCCTCGTTAAAAGGTTCAATAAGAAGAGCAGAAAAAAAACAGCCTTTTACTGTTGCACTGCAGGTCAAAAGCCTCTTCTCATACAGAGGAAGCACTAGCATTGATCACCACGGTTCCTCAAAACGGTTTGGCGATTTCAAACTTATATTAACTAATATTCCAGGCTTCCTCACAATGTTTTCCTTCACCGATATTAGTTGTGTCCAAGATAAACACAGAAAGTACATAAGAATTTAAAAAGTTACATTGGTACCCTATACATAAAATAATATTGTGAAAATTTATATTAGTTAGTTTATTTTAGTTAGTTTTACTTAGTGACAGTGACAATGACAATCCAATGCTTGCGGCACTTTGGCCGGGCCGAGGCGGTGTTACTAGGGTGCCTGTAGTGGCACTTTATCCGATAGGGATAGAGTGCCACTGGTGGCACTCTATACACTGCCAAAAATTTATTACATACACATTATAACTAAAATAGGTATAAAAGTACAAAAATAGGTTATAAACTACATACACACATATTTACTATAATACATACCTATATCCATGTTATCCTATTTCTATATTCTCTTTAGTAGCCTCCATGGCTAAATAAAGAGAGCGGGGCGGTTGGGTCGAAATTTAATCGCCACGAACATTTTTGACAAACACAGTGTTCAAACACTGTGTTTGTCAAAAATGTTCGTGTTCGTGTTTATCATATTTTGTTCTTTCGTGCGTACACACCTTAAGGCGCTGAGCAGAAAAACGTACTGCGCACACTCTGCTATAGAATAAAGAGCGAGGCATGGACAAGAGTTGATATTCTCGTCAAACGTTTAGGAGTCCATCGATTCGATACTTCCATAAAAAGTCACATTATCCGTTGATAACCAATTGACAATAATTTCCTTTTATTTTCTATAACGGAAAACAATTAAATTCACATTTACCTGTTCATGTAAACTTGGGGAAAATGCTGGAGAATATTTACGACAATATTCAAGTTGGTAGTCATCTTCACAAGGCTAACGGGCTTGCTTATTATTTATTTAAATCACATTCCTACATGGCACCAGAGACAAAAAAAAAAAAAAATTACCCATTTAATTCATCGTATCATAATCAATACATCATTATTATAAATTAAAGTCGCTTTTCGTGTCTGTCTATGTGATCGCATTGTTAATCTAAACTACGCAACCGATTTTGATGAGGTTTTA
Organism: Conistra vaccinii; assembly: GCA_948150665.1. Taxonomy (NCBI): domain Eukaryota; kingdom Metazoa; phylum Arthropoda; class Insecta; order Lepidoptera; family Noctuidae; genus Conistra; species Conistra vaccinii. The sequence goes on from OX411323.1 coordinate 15,659,953, forward strand.
TTTATTTATTTACTATTAGGCTCTTCAACAATGAGTACACTATTACTTTAGAATTTGTACGTTGCAAACTTAAGTCTATCTAAGGGCTTGTTTCACCACCTACAATTAAGTTCCTATTAAGTTACTTGGCAGATAATTTCATACAAATTCTGTTCCATTTTTGAATTTATTCGGTTAGTAGTGGCTATTCGGACATGGTGAAATAATTAGTAAGCGCCTCATTACTTAAAAAAGCACAGCATGCACTACATTATGCGCAGAATAATAACGCAATTAAATAATTAAAACAAGTAATACATAGTTTTGATAAAAGTAAAAAAATATATTATTAAAAGCTAAATTGACAATAAATTATATAGATTAAATTAAATTGCATCATTTTCATCATTATTGTTTTCACCATCATTAAGGGAAGTTTGCATTATGCATGCACACACATCAGTCACGTCAACGTCAAGTCGTCGATCAGTCACGTCAATTTCAGTGACGTGTGTGAAAAGATAGTCGGTCAGTCAGTCATAGTAACGCCTGTTTCGTTCGTAGCAATATAAGTTTTGACTTGCCGGTGACGCGAAATTGACTGAGTCGCGCCGGTAGTGACGTGACTGATGTGTTTAGCCATCGTCCTACAACTTCTAAGTAACTATGTATATTTTTTTGACGTGACTGATCGGCGACTTGACGTTGACGTGACTGACATGAGCATGAACCTTTTTTAGGGTTCCGTACCCGAAGGGTGACAAACGGAACCCTATTCATAAGCCTCCGCTGTCCGTCTGTCTGTCAGCGAGCTCTATCTCATGAACCGTAATAGGTAGGCAGTTGAAAATTTCACAGATTGAGCATTTCTATTGCCGTAAGAGCAACAAATAATAAAATTAAAAAATAAAGGGGGGTCGCCATACAATAAAATTAAATTTTGAAAAAAAAAATATCTGACCCTGGCATGTAGGGTATCATTTTCTAGAGCTCATCGAGTAGAGAATAAATCAAATTTTTATTTGTTTTTATCTTCAAAAATGATGAATTAGGGGGCCGTAGAAGTTGTCTGTTTTAGACCATTTTTATACGAGCTCTATCTCAACAACTAAACAAATTATTAATTTGAAACTTGTGTGTATCATGTAACATATACTGTTTATAATCAACAAATACTAAAAACGCCGATTCATAACGTATTTTATATAATATGGGCGATTTTCTGCAACTTAAAGTAATAATTTTGTATTTCATGCTAATATTATGCGATATAAATTCCACAGATAACTATTTAATAGTCGGAGTAATGACATGGAATTAGTAAGTACCTACTATCATGGCAGCATATACTATTTCGATCATTTAAATTTCGATCATCCAAAAAGGTCTACAAAATAAACTTTCTTCACAAGATTTTAAAACCGGCCAGTATTTTTTGAGTTTAAGAACTTTATCGACTTTTTTCAAAGTATCCCTAGACGGTGTTAATGTGTGTACCTCGTGTTAAAACTACACTCCAATAGACAATATATTCAGTAACATTGAAATGAATGCTGGCACATACAGTGTACTATTCAGTTACCTAGCTTAAACCGTTGTGGATACAATTTCATATTGAGAAAAATTATTGGTGTAAAAATATTCGGTCATGGCGGCCAATCTCAACGGATTCGGCGCGGGAGATATTATAGTGCACAAGTGTGTGCGCAGACACGAGTGCACTCTCTCTTCCCTCACTCTCATAGTCCGATGGGATGTGTAAAAATAATAAGTAAGAAATAATAGATTTCTGTATGACTATCAAAAATAACGTAAATAAATACCTGTATTGACCCGTGCGTTTGCACTGGCGAAACATCACGACAAAACATGTTGAAATCTCTAGTTCCTGTCAAACATTGTATGAAAAATTGACAGAAAATAGAGATTCCAACATGTTTTGTTGTGAATGTTTCGCCAGTGCAAACGCACAGTTATAATTAAAATTTGGCGTACTACTTACATTCTATTTTGTACAATATAGTCTGATGTAGCAAGAGAAATCCTTTTATTTATAAGTAACTAGCTTTACCCGGCCTGGCTTCGCACGGTTAGCACTAAGTACTTATCTACGGCGCATCTACCTTTCCTAATTACCTATTTCTACCTAATTACCTACCCTACCTACCTACCCTACCCTTCTTACCAGGGTAGGTAGGTACCTAACCTACCCTACCTACCCTACATATCTACCTGCTTACCTACCATATATACCTATTTATACCTACCAATACTATATTAGTAGCAAATAAATAACTTTGACTTTAGTTAATGCATGTTACTGGATAAAGTTAACTTAATATTTTTCTCTTAAAATAAATGAAATATACTCCTACACCTATATTTTAACACAACAACATTTTCTCATTAAAATTAGACAATTTCTTTACAAATCTTTGTTTTTTTATAGCGCCTCTGTTGTTGCCTTTACGAAAGTATTACAAAAATTCATAGTGTTAAATCTTGTACGACATGGTATGGAACCCTTCGTGTGCGAGTCCGACTCGCACTTGACAGATTTTATTTTAAGGTCCTTAAGAGAATTTATTCCGGAAGGTTGATGTATTTATATTAAATTTTGTTTCATTTTTATTAAACTTACTTGTAATAAATGAAACTTGATATTTTGTCATGTCGTAAAACCGTGTGAAGCAGGGGCGGGTCGCTAATAAAGTGATAAAAAGAAACAAACCAGAACTAGTTCTGTTTCCGTTAATAAATATAATGTGACATTTAATTAATTTACGAGAACTCAAATCGCTTAATAAGCTAATGAACCAAGCGACGGCTTTTTTTTTAAATAAACAACTATTTAAAAAAAAACTATTAAAAATACAAGAAACTTATAAAATACGACTTCTTACGTCACGAATAAACATGTTACTTAAATTCTCGTATCTAGCTTTGTTTAGGTCTTTTTTTGCCATCGACTTTCAATACCAGTGCGAACGTTCAGTAAAATCTCTTTTTTTTTTTAAATATCATTGCTTTGTTATACCCTAATCAGCCTCTCCATTGTGCATGTATTTTTTTATTTTTTATTAGTTACTATACGAATTTTATTTGGGCTATAAAACTAAACACGACGCCACGGTTGGCGCAGTGGGTGTCGCGGGTTTGATTCCCGCACGGAACAAATATTTATAATGATCTGCAAGTAGTTGTTCCGGGTCTGGCTGCTTGTGTATGTGAATTTAATTGTTTGTAAACCCACCCGCAATACAGGAGAAATTCCTAGTGTGGAAAAAACAGACTCTTCACATCATCACCATTTGGTTGAGACAGAATTCTATGGAATGTGCCTAAATCAAATAGGTTCAACTTCAAGACCCCAAACAGATAGTTTCTATCAGACTCATACCGAACATAGTCTATCAATAAGTAATACGAGTAGGTATAAGTCTTCCACATCTTTACACTTCAGAGTTACAATTTTTCAGCAAGTCACTAAATGTAGTAACTACTTACATTACCTACAATTCTTTACAATACTAAATACAGTAATAACAAGGTGATAGGTACCCGTAACAATTGGCCATAGAGTGCAATGCCTTGTTATGCTATTTAAAATAACATTAATATGAAATGAAATACTTATAGTAACAATGCAAATACCTATTCTTATAAAAAACGATTGTTCAACCATATTTAAATGTGTAATAGTTTACGCTACTGTTAAAATTTGTGAATAGAGACGTACACACGGGTACACACCAAGCTATACATTTCCAGTTTAAGCTGACTTCGCATTGTACCGTAATCCTATACAATGCGAGATCAGCCAATACTGGAAATGTATAGCTTAATATATAGCCGTGTGTACCTAATATTACTTATAAGCTTTTGCCCGCGGCTTCGCCCGCGCGGATGTCGGAAAATATCCCACGGGAACGTACTACCCCGCTCAACCGTTACAGTGGCCATCAGGGCCCTGTTTAATAAAGCTGACAATCCGACAAGTCCGACATATATTATGTCAAAAAGTGACAATTTGACCATTTTTCTGTTTAATAAAACTTACAGGCGACATAATTGTCATAGTGGAAAATTCGCAATATATATTATTAAACGCGTTTACAAATGACAAATATGTCAAGGTATCACCTGTCGATTATTGACATATTTGTCACTTTTATTAAACAGCCTAAGCGCGACAATTCTGCAATTTTGACAGTTTTTGACATAATATATTATCGAATTGTCAGCTTTATTAAACAGGGCCCAGGTGGGCACAACAATTAAAAATCTATTGTGGCTCGTTAACTGTATATTACAATACCTTTCGGAATACATTTTCTAAATGATGGTGAAAACCGCGTCAGAATCCGTTGCGTAGTTTAGAAGAACAACGCATACACAGACAGAAACGAAAAACTACGTTGTTTTATCCTATGTACAAATTATAATTTAGGATAATCAGGTTATTTTGTTCCCACTGCTGGGAATCAGGCCTCTTCTATGTGAGAGTGCGCTGTCACGCAATTACCTACCGTAATGTAATGCTAATTGCGACATATTGCTCACGCTGTAAGACTTGAATTTCCACTAACAATAACCGGAAAAACATAATATTATCAACAAATTCGAGGGTCTTTGTACTCTATATCATGCTACTAAGATCCAATTTCCCTAAGGGCTGTGGAGGTCTGCAATCCGACAGTTTTCATGACAAAGATAACGAAGGATTTGTAAAGCAGACTGCGTACCTTATGACCCTACCTAGTTAATAATTATTATTACGTCACCATAAATCGTATAGGAATAAAGTTATATTTATGATGTTTCAGGTTTTGGACAAAGTTGCTGACGTTTACTAGCATTCCGTTAAAAACGTTGGCGTCGACAATACTGACACCTCTCAGTTGGACAATTTCTAGTAGTAATTAGGATCAAATTCGTAAAACATATAGAAAGAAACTGACAGATGTTAAGAATGCATTCTCTCGACGGCCTAATTGCTCGTGTACACGGCACCGCCGCACAGTGGTCTGAAAATCGAGCTTCATAATCATAGAAAGTCAAAGACAGGAATAAAAAATAGTAGATTGTTTGCTAAGGGATCAAACAACTATTTTTAAGGCGAGAGTGCTTCTATGAATCCAAAGCGGAGCGAAGGATTCAAAGTACATCACTCGAGCTTAAAATAGTGTTGCTCCTGAGGTGAACAGTCTACTTTTTATCACCCTCTATGAGAAAACAAACGTGTTGCGGTCCGACCCCCATCAGGAACGAATTTCCTACTCACGTATGATTTTAAACACAAAATAAAAAATTTATGAAAAAAAAAATCGCTGCCGCCATGTTGGATTCACACTTTGCCCTCACTATCGGCTTTACGACCCTCGAAAACTATAAAAACAATACCCATGACGAAAAATTAAAAAAAAATCGCATCCGCCATCTTGGATTTACATTTTAACCTCACTATCGGCTTTACCACCCTCGAAAACTATGAAAACGATACCCTTGACGAAAAATTTAAATAAATTCGCATCCGCCATCTTGGATTTTAATTTTGATCAAATTCACACTTTCTCTCTCTCTTGCCATCCTGTTACTTATTCATACCATGTTCGTGATCGATCTCTTAGGTGAATAGAACTTTTACTAACAATATCCAAATTCCAAATTCAAACACTCTTAGTCCCTAGGGAGTAAAAAGCTATTTTGGTCCCTGTTTACGAGGATTAAAGTACGTCTTTTTGAATAGATCTGATAAAAAATATAATTACGTGTCTGGTACTCGTATACCTCCCTTCACGTTATATTAATGTATGGGTGGTATTAGTAACTCCAAGCGTGAGAAAAAAAAAAATTGTGTTTTTTTTGTATGGGGGAAAGCTCTTATAGTACCTACATTTATTTGAAATTGAATGGCCCTGAAGGGCTAGTGCTCACACGAGGTATTGTATCATACACGGCAATCAAGATGACATCCAATCCATGCACCTTTAGGTGCCGCTTTGCACGTAGCTTTTTGAAATTTTGAATTTTTGTTAAGTGATTTTTCAAATCTTCGACGTGGTTAATCGAAATTGCCGATTAATTTACTTCTTCCCAGCGAAAGCACTAGGAAGTGGTGAAGGAAGAGCGTTTTTGGGGAACTGTCTTATGTAAATTTGACGTTCGGAAAGTGCTGATTCTCAGCCTAGATTGAATAAATTACTTTTAAAATTTGAATATGTACAATAATGATGAACAACTGTACAAACAATCTAATATTACGACAGCAAAAGCACAAATGTCAATTCATAATATTCTATGTAAAATAATTTGCGGGAAGCAAATATTTGAAATCAGCTGAGTAAATACTTGCATCAACGTAATACAAATATCCAACAATTGATATCAGTAGCTATGTCAGAAAACATTTGTTCAATATAATTGGAACACATCCAGAGTTTCAAATAACATACATTATATAATATACCATCACGCCTGTATTCCCCGAAGGGTTAGGCAGAGGTGTAGCTATAGTTCACCCACATTTCGCCAGTTATGTTTCAGTCCCATGTAATAGGGGGTGAGCCTATTGCCATCAACCGGTCACAATTCAGACTCCGGGCTGCTACTGAGAAAAGATGTCCTGTGTTCGATTCCCAAATCTGGCAGTAGGTATTATTGGGTTTTTCCAATAGGAATTTCACATTAAAAAAAAAATATTAAAGAGTTGTTCGAAAATGCATAGATGTGATGAAATTGAGTTTAAAATATTTCGTGTCAAACTGTCACAATTGTTAAACTTGTGCTTATAAAAAATTAAAAAATTACAATATAAAAACTTTTTACAAAAAAATAAAACAACCGACTTCCAAAAAAAACACTACAAAGTGAAAAATTACTTTAATTTCGCAAGTTGGTGTCTTTGGTTTTGAATTTTCGTTTTTTGCCACTGACTTCCGAAATGAAAGTTATTTTTTTCACTTTGTAGTGTTTTTTTTGGAAGTCGGTAATTTTTTTTTTTTTTTTTTTGTAAATATGTTTTATACTTAACTTTCTAGTTGTGGTACCTACCCAACACAAATTCGAATACCACTACCTGATATACAAATAACAGTGACAGGAAATTATCATCATAATATCATCCATATAAACTAAGTGGGAAAAATACGTATGCTTGAAGCTAACTCAAAAATAGCATACCCTTTCAAACAAAAAAACAATTTTCAAAATCGGTCCACAATTGACGGAGAAATAGGTGGATACATAAAAAAAACATACGCGAAGAACATAAATAATAATATAACCTCCTCCTTTTTGGAATTCGGTTCGTTTTTTGCCACCGACTTTCGAAATTTAAGGTATAAGTAATTCACTTTGTAGTGTTTTTTGGAAGTCGGGGGTTTTTTGTTGTGGTACACACGGCTACATAATCAAGCTACAGATTTCCAGTTTTTGCTGATCTCGTATTGGTTGGTCGGTTTCCGTACATTGCCAGGTCAGCTTAAACTGGAAATGTGTAGCTTGATGTGTAGCTGTGTGTACCTACCCCACTCAAATGCCAATACCTCTACCTGCTATGTAAATAACAGAGACAGGAACTTTTTATAACATCATCCACTTAGGCTAAGTGGGAAAAATACGTTTATTGAAACTAACTCAAAAACTACCCAAGCAAAGTTAATAAAATTTATATGTCACCACCTCCGAAATATGACCTACCAAACAAAAAATCAATTCATAACTGACGTATTAATCGCGTAACATACATACAAAAAGAAAAAAAAAACAATCAGTCGAATTGCATACCTCCTCCTTTTTGAAGTCAAACAATCAAATACATACCTACATAAATTAAGATATTCAAGCCTGATCTGATCTGACATGGTATTCCATTAGTCATTGTCAAATCTTAGTTTATTAATCCATGAGATAATAAATTACAATTCACTTGATTTGTTTGATTTAATAAATGTAAACATTATTCTTAGTTTGCGAATACCTAAACACCCTGAGAGCTAGGAAGACCGAGAACAATCAATCAGGAAACGGACCAATGATATTATAACAACGTAAACAGTAAAATGTTACAAGTTAATTATAGGCACAGTCAGCCACAAAAAAATGTATACAATCAATCTCGACTAGCTCTCCCCCCGCCCCTACCCCGTGTAGGGGAGGGGGAAAGGGTTAGTAAACCCCCCCCACTCCTCCCTGCCGGAGATAGATGGCTTTTTTTTTAAACGATTTTTTAATATAACCTAAATCTCATTTAAAGGGTGAGAAATGAAATTTAGAGGGAGCTGGAAGGGAGGAGAGGAAGAGAACAAACCATCCCCCCACTCACAAGTTCACAGGAATATTCAGGGCATTTTCAAGATCAAACTCAAACGTCTCTAAGATAAGGGTAAAATTAAAAAAAAAAAAATTATGGATGGCGAAGTATAGAATTTTTTTAAACTTACCTTAAAAAAAAACAGTTCTTATTAATTAAAAATAAATCCGCCTCCCGCAAAAAAAAAATGATATGGAGGGTTCATTCATGAGACCCTCTAGAACCCCCAAATAACCTCGCATTCTAACGAAGCGGAACGTTTCTAAACCCACCAACTGTGTTAGGGTCGGCTTCCAGTCTTACCGAATGCCGCTGAATTCACATCCTAATTACTGGGTAACACGATATCCCTTGGCAAGACTGTTTATCAGACTTTCGGACTTCTGTCAACCCTTAACGACTGTCAAAGATCCACGAATGACAGCCGGTACCAACGGCTTCACGTGCTTTCCGAGGCACGGAGGGGTAAATAAAGATGGTCACCCATACACGGACCAATCGCGGCAAGTGTAGCTTAACCGTCGATCTGCCCGTGCGGCTGATAACATTAAGACACGAGCCAAGAGCGTTTTATGGTAACACATTGATACAACATTCAGAAATCATTCAGAAATCTCACCCCCTAGCAATGTACAAATACATTGCTAGGGGGTGAGATTTCTCTGCAGCTGACTGTACAAAGATTATAGACAGTTAAGTGAATTCTTGTCGATGTATATTTTATACATTTTTACTGTACTGCTGAATGTTTATGAAATGATGAAATGATATTACAATTGAATAGAAACATTCCACTCATTGAGTGGAATTCCCTGCCGCAGTCTGTGTTTCCCCATAATTACGTACAAATAAACTTCTTCAAATCGAGGGTGAATAGTTTACATCTAGGCAAACGTGCACCATCGTCACCGCTCGCCTTACGATGACGTGGTCGACGATGGTGACAGCACCTCACTTCACCAAAATCTCACCATGACATTTTGGTGAACTGACCTGTCAATAGTGTCAATCAGATGCAATGACAGCACACTTCAAGATCTGGTACCGTATTATGAAGTATTAATGCCACCATTTTTCCAGTGTTAGTGAGAGACGGAGTTATACAAGGCCGATAGCACCATCCCGTTTTCGCAGTGGTATAATGATGGCATAGGTAATACTACCCCAGTTTACCTAAGTTTTCACGATGAGATTTTTAAACCAGGTGACATAGTGGTCAAATGGGAGCCTACCAACAATGAAAAAAACAAGCGAGCCTTATTAAGTTACAGGTAAATTTGACAGCTATTTACGACGTTGCCAAGTTTTCGAATGCACGCTCCTAAGGTAACAAGGAACATGAAAGGGGCGGGGCCTCGTCAAGATCGTTTTTGACAGCCAACTCTAGCATCGCACGCACTCATTGGTCAAATCAAATAGCGTGCGCTTCCCCAGCTTCTTGTTACACACTTCCGTCCCTTTTCACGAAATCACTCCCACAGATTGCAGGAAAGCGAGAGGAATGAAACATCATTCCTCTCGTTTTCCTTTCCTACACACATTGAAAAAAAATACAGAACTTGTTGATCAGAAGGACAATTCCCGTAATTTTTAAGAAAGTTCGCATTCTAATCTGAAACGCAATCTGTCAAAAAATACGATCAATTTACCAATATTTTTGACAATTTTGACAGATTGTGACGTGCATGTGAACGTTTTTATGTATATACGAACTCAAACTCAAACTCAAAGCATTTATTTCAATTAAACCATAATCAGGCACTTTTGAATTGTCAAGGAGTCGGTCAGTCAGAAATATGAAGCTAGTTGCCCATTCCAAAGCGTAGTAGGTACATATGGAGAAGAACGGGCAAGAAACTCCACGGACACTCTTTTAAATAAATAATTGTTACAAAATAGTGGTTACATCATTCATGTTTAAATTATACATATTGTGAGAACAATGTAAAAAGATGCGCACGTTAAAAGCGTCCGTAATAAAAAGATAAAACAAAAACAATTCAAAGATTAAAATTAATTAAAATAAGCCACGGCAGCTAAGAGATGACCAGTCCCAACTGACGGCGCCCGTTCACGAACATGACGCATGTATTAGCACCATTCAACTCAACCATTTAAGAAGGGAGCTAAATGATCCAACACACACGCCACCATCAGCGAGACATCTGAGTGAGCATGATATACTCTCAGCCGCCAGGGCACATTCAAGTCAATGAAAGACATATTACCCGGTAAATAGTAGCTCTACACGAGAATTGGCCTTCTGATTGTTTGTCGTTATTTTTTTAAGAAAATGTGTGATCTGTTGTGTGTCGTTATTAGAAGTCAGTTTTTTATTTGGTTCTGTGAACCGGCTGGAAGAGGCAATTTCTTTCAGGGGAAAACATGGTACAAGTCTCATGCGAGTGAGAACAACATAATAGAATTTTTTGGCCACATATTGTGCCATGTCAGTATTACACAATATTTGCTTTCACACCTACAAATATTATTTAAACAATGATTACCTACGTGGTAAAGTTTCAGTTTTAAATAAATATTTTACTTAAATATTTACCAAAGGAGTAGCAAGCAAGCAAGTACCTATCTTATCATTTCCTTAAATTTTCAATGTTACATTTAGAATCATTTCATTGCCTAGGCTATGAACATTGAACATGCAGAGCAGTGATGGCACAGTGGTAACGGCCTCGACTTACGAGTTGTAGATCATGGGTTAGAAACCCAAACAGGCGGTTTACTTTGTGTAAATAATTTCATCACCACTGCTCTCAAAACGGTGAAGGAAAACATCTTAGAACCAAAAATTCGAAGACATGTGACATCTACCAACTCGCACTGGGCCCGCGTGGTAGATTACGGCCCACTCCCTCTCACAGAGAGGAGGCTTGTGTCCCAGCAGTGGGAACATTAATAGGCTGATGATGATGATGAACATTGAACATAACGTTTCATATACAATCAGGGGAATTTGTTTTTTGTTGAACATTCAAATCTCTAGAACTACCAGTCGGACTTGTTTTTTTTTTTTACTTTTCTTATCCCAATTCTTGAGGAAGGTTATCGGCAAATTAACATCACGCTCTGACCCTTAGGAGCCGAGAAAAAATAAAAAAAAGTCGGAAAGAAATGCTATGAGAAAATGAACATAAAGCGCGGGCGGATCATACGATGCGATGAGGTGATTCGGGGGCCGATATTTCACGCACACAATTTCGCGGACAGAAGCTAGTAATAAAATACTTTTAGACTTAGTGGCCGAACTTCTTAGTATTATTTTATTGGTTCGCCAACAATTGTTAACACTGGATTAATGCTAATGGGTTACATGCAAAAATGTATATATTCAACTGTGTAACAATCACTTACAGGTAAACTCCGCATGTACAAAAATTAATAAATTAATCTACTTTTAAATTAAATTACTTATCCAAAAGTTTTAATTATTATTATAACGATACATTATACATATAAATATATATATTCTGCCGTGCTAATTAGGAACGCAGTAAGAAAGTTTATTGACGTGTAAAAGTGTTTGTACAGACCTACTTACAGAAATAAAATCATTTATCATTTATCATTTAAAGGATTTTTGGAAAATTTAGTTACTGAATAATACTGCCGCGCTTGGAAGTGCAGTGCGGAGGTTAGTCTATAAGTAACTCAATTTTTCAAAAATCCTTACTGCGTTTCAATTAGCACGGCAGTATAATGAAAGGTTGATCTATTTAGGAAGATACTTAAAAAAAAAAACAATAAATTGGTTAACAATAAACATAAATTATGAAACTTCAGATTTCAGGTTCCAATTTGTCACCATCTTACATAATGCAGGTTGGACGACGTAAAATATTTTATAAAAAGTGCACGTTTTTAATAATACGTGATAACAAATTCATAATAAAATATGTCCATTGTTACAAACAATGTAAAAGGGTTAGACACAATGAGCTGTATGTATGTTTGGTAGGATTGAGTTTATAAACTCAGACACGTTATGATTACATTTTTACAGCTATGTCGAATCGTACTATTGCATTCACCAAGGATATCATTTAATAAACTACTAACGATTAGGTACCTTCTATCTTTATATATACTTCCGCAGATATTTTTGTCACCTAACTCCTCCTAAACGGCTGGACCGATTTGGATGAAATTTTGTGTGTATATTTGAATGGGTCTCTGGATGGTTTGAAAATACAATTGAACCCGGTAGGTGGCGTTGTTTGGGCAGGACCACGTGCCAGGTCCGTTAGTAAAATTATAAAAAATATAATTTATACCTAAATCATTTATAATTATTATTAATTAAGCTATTAAACTATTTTTGAATAAAGGCTTGCACAATATTGTATAAGCCTTTATTCAAAAATAGTTTCTTTAATTCATTATAGCAGCTAAATATCATAAATTTTTATCATATTTAATTAAATATGGCTCTTATATGGTGGTCAATCATAATTATAATGCGATGTAATACTAAATCATTTTTGCAATAATTATTACCTACTGTAGCGTGACCTATGCGGGTTTCAACTTTTTGGTTTAACTTTTGCTAGCTGGCCTTCAATTTGTTTTCTATAATACGACTTGAAAAAGACTGTCAATCTATACTATACAGTATACAGGGTTATTGGTAAAACACCAACAACCTCTTAAGGGGTCATTTTACTCATCATTATGAACAACTCTTAGTCTAAGACCACAGCTAAATCGCGAAAAAAAAATCAGCTGTTCCATAAATTTTGACGATATATGCGAACATAAATGTAGGGAACAGCTGAGCTTTGGTCCCATAGTAAAAGTTGTTCATAATGATGATTATAATGACCCCTTAAGAGGTTGTTGGTGTTTTACCAATAACCCTGTATACAAATAAATAAAATTACACTGTCTGTTTGTAATGTCAATATAACAGCTTTTTCCTTGATTCATAGAAAATTATGAACTGGATCAAGTCGATTTTACACATTTTGGGCTGATAATTTTAAATGGTACCAAGTAAAAGTTATTGTGCACGTATTATGTTTATGGTTAAGATCTGCACACGCTGGTGCCAACGGTGTAAGACTTTCTGCAAATGATGTAAGATTTTTCGTTTAAGCTGTTTTCAGACCAGCGCGATTTGTCGCACGACGCGACACGAACAATACAAAACTTCACGGTACCTTGTATGTACCTTTTTTATTTGTCGTAGGTAAAAGGCGGCTTCCGGACTTTTTGGATATCAAAATCTCCACCATGCGGTTCGTTTTACCAGCCGCATAGCTTGGAGTTCGACAACGACGAGTACCGTTTGGTATGTTGCCTGTGATGCTGTCTAGGCGAACTACATCTGAGGGTCTAGTTTTGGTGAACGTCATTAACCTATTGTGCGGTCGAGGCGCAGGATGCAGTTCGTCAGAATCGGCTTGTTTTAAACTATCACACTCAATTATTACAAGAAGTTATCAGTACCCGTACGGTATAAACTTTAGCAAAGGTTGTTTTTAAACCAGAACTGTTTATATTGGAATAACTTAGGCTCATCTTTTTTAGATAATATTCACGTGTTGTTTACGTAATTGGTGGTCGCGAACCTAAAACCGATTGCAATTGATTCCGTGGTTCCGAAACCAAATGTGTAGTGTAACTAAGATTAAGCTTAAGCTTCGTGCAGACTAGCGCGACGCGACAGTGCGACGCATTACCGGCTATTGTTATACCGTGAAGTTTTCTTAGAAATTGTAATGTTCGTGTCGGGTCGCGCCGTCGCGTCGCACTGGTCTGCACGAGCCTTTACTATCTGATGTTCCTTAAGTTTTCTCATGTCTAATCCCTTTTCAGTAAAGTCAAATTATAGGGGTATTCCTCGAAGCGCACCAACTTTGGAACGCACCAACTGATCCGCGACTATTCTAATCATATTTTTACATTTTTAATGTGATGCTATTTTAAATAATAATATATTAGAATCAGAATTTTTATTCTCTACACTACCCAGGTAGGTATTAGTGACTAATTTGAATAACTCACAAATTGATAAATGTTGTTTTACAAAACCACTATTTAGTGTGTCACAATTGCACTACGAAAATCGCTATAGATGAAGTTAATGTTACCACTGATGTGGGCTTGAGTGTATTTACTTATAAAACTAATTTATTGAAATTACTAAAATATGTCCAAAAACTTCGATGCTGTAACCATTTATGAAAAATATCACGGAAAACAACTATTTAGTTTAGGTAACATTTTTGATACACTAAATCTATCCAAGTATAAAGAAATTTCTACAACTATACTTTCTTGCTTAAATAATAATTTCACTGCAGGACATAACAATGTAACACCTCCTCAAACGAATAATTAGGACCCCACGTTGGGTCACACCAAATTGTGACCGGTCATAAAATAGAAAATTCTACTTTAATTAAAAACTAAACAATACCTATCTATGGTCGCAATTAAATTTCAATTTTCATAGATAAGAAAGTCAAAATTAAAAAAAAGAAAACTTACTTGGTACTTTTTAAAAATGGAACACGTTTTTCTTTTATTCCATGAGCGCGTGTAACGTGTGTCGTTCGGAACTTGAAATAATACTGACACTTATGTTGTAGCAGGCCATTAAAATAATATTTTCATTGCGGCTTAGGCGCGACAGTATCGATATGATTGACGTTATCATCTGAATTATGTTATGCTACCTTTTAGCACCCGATCTTAGGGATCTTACGGGGGATATGTCTTATCTATGGTAACTACTTCAGGAACTAAGTATCTCGGTTTCCTTTATTCAGTGGAAAGGAAAGTAATATTTACTCATCTTTGAATTATCTAGTTGAACAGTAAGGACCTGCGCACACTGGCGGACAGCAGGTGAGAGCATCCAGGAGGATTCCTCTATCCACCAGCGCAAACTAATTCGAAATACCGCGAGCGTCCGCCAGCTTACCTGAGCATCCGCCGGTATGCCACGGCATCCGCCGAGTAGGTACCGTCGACACCGCTCGCCGGGTTTTGATTATACTACTAACGACTACGCAATCGAAAAGTTGCTTACTAAAGAATGTGGTAGACTGGCAGACTCCACCACATATCGGCGCATACCGCCGCCTCCCGCGTTTATCCTCCTCTACGACTCTCCAGAGAAAACTGCGCTGCGATGCTCCAAGTTCGATCACCGATCATTGAAATATATACCTTATTTCGATGGGTTACGTATTAAATGCAATTGATAAATTTAAAATTCTCTGCCGTCATGCCCGCCAGTCCACGCAGGCCCTAAGCCGCACGTCAGTGCAAGTGGTAATAAAACCAATGAAAGCTGGCCTCTTATTTTGAAACTCCGTACTATGCTAGGCCTGCTCAAGGCCAAAGTGGGTCGTGAGTGTGACGTGCGGTCGACTGTTCCGGTAAAATTAGACGTTGATAAAATCGTGTATTCCCGTTCGTCCCACTGCCGTCGTCCCACTAATAGGACGAACGGGAATTGAATAAATAATATCCAATTTATTCCCGTTCGTCCCACTGATTTTGATAGTGGGACGAACGGGAATGATTAAGCAATTTTATTTTTAATCCCCGTTGGTGTCACTACATTATTTGAGTCTAATTGGGTCCTGTAGCTAGCTAGATGAATTTAGTAAAGTAAAGCTTTCAAGACATTTTTTAATTAAATTAAAATTAAAATTCATTTATTTCAGGTATCGTAGCCCATAAAAAATACAATCACATACAAATAAATACAAACGAAATAAAAACAAGATAAATGACACATCAACACACAAATTAAATAAATCAAATTCATAATCAAAAATTATTCAATAGTCTCTTACGTGCGACACTATACGTAACTTGTCTGTCACAGCAGTGTCGCACATAAGGACAGTCCAACCTATTAGTTATCATATTCAGAACGATATTGGAGCTGGCCTGCACCCTGCGCACCAGAGATGCGCAGCGCTTCCACATGGTCGCATGAAAACAGTCCATTCGCACCCATGCGAACATACCTGAAGCGCTGCAGTAGCGAGGCAGCCTCAACGTTGCTGTGAAAGCGTTGTTGAATTGAATGCGGAGGGTATTGTAGCTTTTCTGCGTATAATTAGCCCACAAGCTGCAGGTGTACATGGACGTGCAATATGCTTGGAAAAGAGTTATTTTCAGGCCATCTGAGGAACGCGCGAACCTGCGGGCCAGCATATTGGCTCTTTTAGATAAAGCCCTCCGCTCCCGTTCCATGTCAGCATGATCCCTGAGGTCAGCCGTGACTATATGTCCTAGGTATTTAAACTGAGTCACCCTGTCTAAGGGTACACTATTAAGACGTATAGGTGGTACGTAGTCGGGGCATATAGCACCGTCGGCCTCAAAGACCATGTACTGACTTTTCTTAATATTATAAACAAGTCCATGTTTAACAGCGTAATCCTCATAAGTCGCTATCAACCTCCTTAGGCCACAGATCGACGCGCTCAGCAGAACCATGTCGTTTGCATAGCTTAAATTATTGACACACACGTCGTCTACATGACAGCCGACGTGCTGTCTGCTCAGCGCGACGATCAGCGCGTCCATGTAAAGGTTGAATAACGAGGGTGAGGTCAGTCCACCCTGCCTTACACCGCACTGTAATCGATATGGCTCCGACATAGCCCCCGCCCATCTGACGCTGTTGACTTGGTGCGTATACCAATACTTGAAGATGTAACAAGTTCTGGTAGTAGGTTGATACCCTCAAGTTTTCCCACAAGAGATCATAGGCCACCAAATCAAAGGCACTGGACAAGTCGAGAAAACAAGCGTATACCGGGGTTTTACGGTCATTATAGTATCTGACGGTATGCTTAAGACAAAGTATGGCACTTTCCGTTGATAATCGGGGTCTAAATCCAAACTGATTATCGTATATAGATATATATTGACTTAACTGTGTATTAAGTAAACCGTCAAACACCTTCGCTGTAACTGTGGCTAGAGAAATGGCCCTGTACTTACTTTTATCAGCTATGTCTCCGGTTTTATCTTTAACTATAGGCACAACCACAGTTTTCATAAGGTCCGGCGGAAGATAAGAGTAGCTCACGCATAGCGAGTAGAACATTGCTAATACTCTGTTTATATGAGGGCCAGCGTGAACCAAATGTTCAATGGATAGAGAATCATGACCTGGACTCTTGCCTTTCGTCATACTCTTAAGGGTTATGGCCACATCCTTGGCACTAAACCTGACCCCTACTATCCCTTCAGGTAACTCACCATTCTGAATCTCACACGCCAGACCCAAAGGTGACTGAATAGAAAATTGAGTCTTAAACATTTCAGCAATGCCCTTACAATCACTCACCCTCTCAACGCTCACCGGAAGTCCAGGTTTGGCGTTAACTTTGTTGGTGTTTTTCCAAAAACCTCGAAAATCACCTTTGGCGTGCTTTTCCGCAAGTTTGTCCATTTTAATCTGGGCTTGATAATCTTGACACCATTTTAAACGTGATTCAAAAACTCTTCTGCTAGCACACATTTCATTGTAATAAGGCCAGAGTTAGGTTTACCGCACGACACCCACTCCGTAATCTTCATTCTAGCCTTCCAGTGAGCCTCGCTGACGTGTTTATTCCAACCCACTATGCGTGACCCACTCCCACTCCTCATAATGCTCTCTCGACTCGCCAAGGACGCCGCACGAAGGGCGGACACAACATCAGAGTACATCAAATCAAGAATACGATGGTGATAGGGGTCATTACAGTAAAAATCAGCACAATTTATATACTCGTCAGGAAAGTTAACCAACCTTAAACGTTTATGACACTCTGTGGTATATTTCGCGATCTGTTCCTTATTTCTGGTGCCCCACGATACAGAGTTATCGTTCAACGATGTTTCATGTTGTAATTTAGGAGTAAGTAAATCAAGGTCACACTCAATGATTAGAGGAAAATGATCAGACCACAGCGTATCATAATTAACGCAAACATTAGTGACAGATCGTTTTGTCGATTCCGTAACTATACAATGATCTAACCAGCTGCATGTACCGTGAGCGTCACTAATGAATGTGTATGTACCCGAGTCCACACCGAGAATGTCAACATCAATATTGTGTAATAAGTCCGCAAAAAAAAAACCGTCCGTTTTTAAAAGCAAAATTTTTCCTTAACTAATTATTTAAATTAAACAATCGAAATATAAAAAAAACGTTTTTAAACAATTAAAAATTAAAATTAAGAAAAATATATATTTTTTTTAAATCATAATTTTTTGTAAACAATAAAATAGCAAAAAAAAAATTTAAAAAAAATTATGAATTTCCCTATTTGTTTATAACAATTTTATAAACAAATTACGTAAAAAATTCATAACCTATGTTAATTACTGCCATTGTTCAATGTGAAAACAGGCATAGCTAAATATTAATTGAAAAAAAAAATATTATAAACATTTTTTAGATTTTTAATTTTTCAATAGTTATAAAAAATCATAATTAACAAATTAATAAACTTTAATGAAAATAAACCGCAGGATCTTATAAAGTACATATATCAAAAGGGCTCCACGAAGTTTAAAATTTATAGGCCAATTATTAATACCTTTCATCCCATTGTTTATGCCAATGGAGATTGGGGAAAAATTGGTTAGTTAACCATTGAATAACTTTTTGAAAAATGGTGATTAAACTTTTTTTTCTTCAGGGCTCGATTTTTTCAAGTGTTAAGAAGATACTAGAATTTTTTCAAAGGGGTTAGAAGAATTTTGTATGGAGGGTGGCCCTAACATGATGCCGCCATTTTGTTTTGTTTTCAGAATCGCGGTGAAAATCGAAAGTTATATATTTAGATAGAGGACACTTATACAAACAAAAAATGTCATATGACATAATATCCTAAAGCGTCAGGTTTCGGAGTTATTCACTGAAATATAAGTCGAAAACTGAATCCTGAAAAAAGATTTTTTTTGTTTTTTTTCCCTTCAGGAAAGTATATTGAACTATGAAAACATAATTGCATTATGTATAGGTAATATTTTTGCGAAAGAGACAAAAATATATGTATACCCTCCGCTGAATGAGGACTTGTGTTACATGGTATTTGTCTTATATGGTGCATGGCATGGGCACGACACCCGAGAAAATCCTATTCAGCCTCCCGCTGCCTTCTTGGATGATATTATTTATACCGAATATGATTAAAAAATCTTATGTCTTATCCCACTAGGTGTAGTCAATTAATTAATGTGTAAATAACTTAATCAACATGAAGTAACTACAACATAAATAAATAAATTCGTTATAATAATTGTTTTTTTTATCTTTGAATATCTCAGAAACGTGACGCTTTATGATATTATGTTATATGAAGTTTTATGTTTGTATAAGTGTCCCCTATTCAAATATATGACATTTATTGTGCGCCTCGATATTGAAAAAAAAACAAAATGGTGGCTGATTTTAGGGCCAAAATCTTCAAACCCCTTTTAAAATCACATTTTATGTTATAAAAAAAATATTTTTATTGCTGAACTCTCTTTAGCGGCGGCGCGCCGTAACTGCCACGCGGAGCCCTATTTTCAACGTCTAATTAAAATTATAAATAATGGAGATAGAACTCCGGGAGTAAAGACTTTTTTATTGGAAATTTCCTTCTCTTTAAAGAGGTTTTTTCAAAATTGCTTAAATGTTAATATTTTTTGAGTTATTAAGAAAAAACGAAATATCATTTTTTTTTCATCTTATTTTGTTATTAACAATTGCAATTTTTAACCTGCACCAAAATCCTTCAAAAACATTTTTCTAGAGGTGATTCCGAATCGAATGAGCCATCGCTCATATTTTTAGGACCTTTATCTCTATTTTTCACGTTTTTGAACTTGTTGACTAGACTATAAAGAGTTACCGTGGAGTTTCTTGCCGGCTCTTCTCCATAGGAAACGACCAATTGGAACCGTGCCCCTAGCTTCTGACGTTTCATAAGTTTCTTCTTGCTATGTGACAACGTGGTATTTTAATGTTATTACCTATAACAATTAATTTCTTATGAATCTGAGATATCTGATCATGATCACTGAGCAATGGTGAGAGAAAAAACGTGCGCCCGAAAACCGATAGTTTAGTAACAACCTATGATTGAATATTGCCTTCCATGGTCCTTCGGTACCCTTGGCATCTAAAGAAAAAGTATTCAGACATTTTCCTTAAATTTTTCTATTTGTACTGGGAAAACCAAGGAGCTCAAACCATTCGTTAAATATTTTATGGTGGATGAATTTTAGTGCTGTATGTTGTCCCTCCATCACATTTATTTACTTGATTATAGAAAACTTGATTTCTTAGCCTTACCAGTCAAATACACTAGCAATAGTGAAAAGTCAGATGACAAAAAAAAAATTCAAACTCAAAGCAATTATTTTTAAGAAACTTTGTACATGCACTTTTGAATGTCAAAGAGTCGATCAATTAGCCAGAATCCTAAACCCATTCCCATTCCTAAACATGAATCTCTATGGAGAGTAACGGGCAAGAAACTCTAATGCCACAATTTTAAATCAAGATATTACAAAGTTCTGGGTACATTATTATATTTAAAATTCAAATAGTAAGCGAAATTATTGTGTTCCTTGATTTAGGGTTATATACAAAACTATGACCACTTTTGGCTAATTTTCTGAATTGATGAAACGTCATATCTGCTAAAAGCCTGCATCTATCCGTCTGATATTTTTTATCATTATCAGGACATGTAACACTATTGCACAGAAAAACTATCATTCGCCCTTAATATTCTTTTAAAAATTGTCTAAATCTGAGTTTTCAAAGTCATCAGATTTAGGGAAAGCCCACAATTTCTTCGTCAGATTTGCTGATTTAAGTCATTATGGGTTAGGCCGCACACAATCATGTGAAAATCAATGGCTCTGATGATCACTTTAATTTTGGCCCTTTTTCAAAATCTGAAAGTGGAATCCCGACCACCCGTGCCTGCTATCTGAAACTTTTCAAATATATTTTCGGTGTCCTCTCCTCATGCCGCACCTACTCAGCTAGGTATGCTTTGAATGTGCTTGCATTGTTGCAGAAACAACAAGAAAAGGAAAGTCTACATTATTTAAAAATAATAAAGAAATTTTCATTTAAGAATTCTTATTCTATGTAATTACATGTTCCGCTGGAATGTGCGCTGAAGTTTTTCGCGGAACAAACTGGACGCAATCAGCAATGTAAATAAGGTAAGCAAGAAAATATTTTCACAGAAAGAAATTCTTCGAGTTCACTGCACTTAGCTCAGATTAAATTATTAAGTACTGAGATCATAAACTATATTTGCTGAATAAATAAAATCACTTGAAGCAGACGGGTTAGTGATCGCAGCAGTTATATACTTATATTATTTATTTACAGTACCTGGGTGACCTAGAAACGGGTGGAAATAGAGAATAGTAGATTGTTATGACAAGGGTCGAAAGGAATCAATTCCCATACGAGGTATTTAGACTATAGTCCGAGGCTATAGTCCGAGCAGGAATTGATGTCTTTCACCCGTGTTAAACACCTACTTTTCATTTCGAATATAAGGAAAGTATAAAATAGTAAACCTTCTAAAATACTTATTGATATTAAATACCATGAGTACGAGTAGTACCTATTCAAAATTAACTGAGAAGTTAGAACAATTTGTGAAATTTTTTAAATTTGGAACACGCCGCGTCACCGCACCGCCGCCGCCGCCCGGCCGCGCAGTGTTTCCACTAACGTTTTTGGTTTTTCCCCAGTTTCATAATGAATTATCCCTAAAATTCCCCTACAAATAAAAAAATTCCTTGTTTTAGGGAATTTTTCATTTTTATAGCAATAAATACCTACAAAACATTCATTATTAATCAAGAGAGACGAAATAAAAAAAACTCTAGGTATAATGCGACTTATTTCCGATGTCATCTTTAACCACGGAAATTGTAAAATTAACAATAACATGGTAAACTAAAATTAGACGAATTATATTCATAACGAGTTTCAGGGAATCCCCTTTAATCAATCGGTGCTGCCATAGAGTAAAGTACATTGGGTGCTGCCTACTATACTATAGGGCTACCAACTCAAGTTCAATCAACTGTTGATAAATCTTGTTGGGGCCTGCCAGATAGACTCACACGTCGAGAACCACAATCAAATCGTTCGTGGTGATTTCAATGAATGTACGGCAACGTTGTAAATAGCTGTCAAATATTTTTGATTAATTTGGCAATATTACTGTATGGAAATATGAAATGTGGCTAACTAGCAAACTAAAATATTGATTATGAAATGCCATAATTAATATCGTAACACCGAATATTTAGTGTTAGATGTAAAAAAAGTATTTGCAAACTTGCCAAATGCCTGTTTTTACACCTAAACGGTTACAACTTCAAATTCAGTGTTGTAGTTGCAATGCATTATTAATATTCTAGTGACCATTTGGGTTTGCACCAGTACTTGTCTTGACTTTATCAAGACAAGTACTGGTGCAATCCCAAATGTTCAGTAATTATTCACATGGCTATGTTGTGGTAGGTCCACGCCAGCAGCACACCTCCGCCGCGAAATCGTAGCAGCGAAACCGATTTCCGCTACTCAAATTTCGCGTTGCGGTACATGACGCGAGCTAGTTGAATTAAACAACTGTGGTTTCGCTGCTACGGTTTCGCGGAGGTGTGCTACTGGGGAGAACAAGGATATATGTAATAACGTAACGTAATTTGTTCTTACTTACCTACCCTTTGATTTTCCTAATTCCATAGTAGGTTTAGTATCCTCAAATCATGAATCATCAATCAATCTGCCTCACCTTGAATAAATTTTGCCAACCATGTTGGAGTCGGCTTCCAGTCTAACCGGATGCGCCTGAATACCAGTATTTTACATGGAGCTACTGCCTATCTGACCTCCATACCCCAGTTACTGGGTATAAGTAAGTATAGTATCTGCTCAGACCAAATAAAAAACCAAGACATAGCGCTGTCAACGGTGACGTGAGGCCGGTTCCGTAAACACGTGTGCACTTATTGAGGTAAAGTTTGATTGTAAATGGTTGTAAATGTGCGCGTGTGAGCGTGTATGCACAGAGCGGAGGTGTAGTTTTGGCATGCTTTACTGCATTGTTCGCAGCGCTTCGCCTTGGTTTTTTATTTGGTCTGAGAGTATCTGGTACAAAAATAAAAATAATAGGTATCCTCTCACGTGGCATCTGGGGAACTCCTACTTCTTACCTGAGGGCCTAGACAAAGACACATTCTATCAGAGTTATCCATGATGGAAAGTCAAAAATGTATGGGACTGACAGAAACTACCGACCCCATCTAGTTTTTAAACATAATTTATATTGTATATTGTAGAATAGTAGATAATATTATATGTTAGAATTTTTTTTTTTGACACAAGAGATGTTTTTTCGAGATATAATTAATCATTTTAACATGTACCAAACAGCTTATGTCAATCTCTAGTCTGTCTGTCTCAGTTCTAGTTTCTTAGTTTAATTTACTTATTAGTATGGGCGAAATTGATAAATTTTGTGTCGTCCGACCGTCGCGCGTCGATCCGATTATGTAAGGTACAATAGGTACACATGTTTTCAGCTAATCTTACAACACACAAGTTAAACGTGCAATTTCATACCGGTTTTTCTCGATACCGTGTGACAAATTAAGATAAATAGATACATCATTGGCACGTTTCAAAATTTATCTGGATCATGTGGCCAATCTCTTTGAGTGCCTGCTTAAAGGCGTAGTCAGCTATCTGCACGCGTCAATAAGCTCTTGTCAGCTTGAGATCGTTTCAGATTTCAATTTTCTATGTAGCACTTTAGATAGGGCTGGTGCGTGGGGTAGTAACGCTCGCGCTTGGCATATTGTCAAAAAAAAACTAAATTGGGAACAGTTTTTTTATAGCGCACCCGCGCTACATACAATTCACTGATAATCTGGTGAAGGTCGTGGAAATCCGCTGGATGCGGGAACAGGTTGATGTGGCGAATAATGGGCTTACCCATTATTCGCTTTAGGGATGGCCTTTAATAAAATATTAATAAATATTTAGCTCAAAGCATTGAACGTCTTTCGGCTGAATGGAGATGTTTTTTTATATAATATTTCTAGCTTGTTGTGCCCTGATAGCATGGAGGGTTATTGAGCCCAGGGTTCGTTAAGATTCTGATAAGTTTTAGAAATGAGTTTATCATAATCATAAATATTTTATTTATTTTGACAAATCTTAAATACAACATACAATTTAACATCCACATCTCTGCTAGTGGCAAAAGTGACCAAAACGCTGGCAGCATTGCCACGTTGGATGGCAATGCGCGTTTACGTTTTTTCTTTGGCCTAAAGCTTTGTGCAGACCAGCGCAACTTGTCGCGCGACGCGACACCGGTTATTATTATATCGAGAAGTTTTCTTAGAAATTGTATTGTTCGTGTCGCGTCGCGCGACAAGTCGCGCTGGTCTGCAAAAGCCTTAAAACTTGACCAGCTTGAGCAGGTCACGTGAAGAGCCGATTGTTTGGCGATGTCCCAAAATACTCGATGAGCACTCGGACTGCCAGTATTTCAAACCCAAGCGGCTCAATACCGGATCAATACTCCCAATAAAGTTGTTATATTTGCGCCGTTTGAGGTTTTCCGCACCTGCATGTCATGTCATGTGTCTGTCATGTTCGTGAACGGGCGCCGTCAGTTGTGACTGGTCATCTCATAGCTGCCTGGCTTATTTTAATTTGATTTAATTTTTTAATTGTTTTATTTTTGTTTTTATCTTTTTATTACGGACGCTTTTAACGTTTTGCATCGTTCTCACATGTATAAGTTCAACATGAATGATGTAACCACTATTTTGTAACAATTATTTATTTAAAAGAGTGTCCGTGGAGTTTCTTGCCCGTTCTTCTCCATAGGTACCTACTACGCTTTGGAATGGGCATCTAGCTTCATCTTTTCTGACTGACCGACCCCTTGACAATTCAAAAGTGCCTGTAATTGGTTTATTCGAAATAAATGCTTTGAGTTTTGAGTTTGAGTTTGCAGCAACCGGCCCAGCACAACCAGCTGTGCAAGGAAGATGGGATGGCGTGATAAGATTCTTGTGGTTAACTCTTCGGTGTTGTGGACCGAGGACAAGAACGCGCCGGGTAAAACTTCAACAAACCTTATTCGGGCAAGACGGAACACTATCTATTCGTTTTGGCGGAGGCCAAGCCCACCAAAACAAATAGATAGTGTGGTGTGTGTCAACTTGAGAATGACCTCACCGTTACCGGAATATAAAAAACTGGAAAGGTTTAATGCGGCAACCTCGCAGATCACTTTAGATCTAAAACCAAGCTGTAGGGGCCAGAACTAGTTTGTCAAAATGTCGCCTTACAATTTGCAGCATATTTTGGCTGCCGTACGCCTGTAGGTGCATTCAACGTACCGAACTACCGAACTATGTAAAAAATAAATACCAAGACACAGGGTTATTTAAACATTGCAAGGTATTACCTGTTCAAGCGCGCGCTGAGTATCTGTTCCTCATAGAACATTTTGACAACAGTGATTTGCAAACCCCAGTTAAATATGAAGTGAATACACGACAAGCCAAATTTAAATCATTTCAAGTGCCTCGCAAAAATAACTTTTATGGCAGGCATACCGCTTCTTTCACAATACCCAATTTACTAAACCAAATACCTGTAGACATTAGAGACTCAATGATTAGTAAAAACATAAAGCGTAAGCTGAAGGAACATTACATCAACTCGATTATAAGTATTATAACATAACTGTTAATAGCGCGTTGATCAAATCTCAGGCCATGGCATGCTAGGACAGACCCCAAAAGTCTAATTGTGTGCTTTGTTAAGTTAAGTTAAGCTAAGTGTAAGTTTGTAATTTAAAAAATACTTAAAAAAAAAAAAAAAAAACGGCAATGGGATGAATCCCGCTGTCCCTGTTGCTCAGGGTACATAAGTTAGCCCTATACAAGACTTCGACCACCATGGACGAAAAAGGCTCTCGGAAACATAAGAGCTTAAATTTTAAAGTGTTGGTTTTGTTTGAAATTGCTTGTAACAGCCATTATCATGCATAAATATATCATAGGATACAATTCTGTAGGCAAAGTGGCAACAATTTTTTTTTTTACAAAAGCTATGAATGTAGCTAATATTTATATCTCCGGGACCGAGAGAATAACCAGAATATCCTTGCACACGGTGATGTAACTATTTATTTATGGTTTTTTGACATACCTCATCATATAATGAGATTTTGGGTGTATTTTTTTTTATCCACGTCATCGATCATTCGCTAGATGATCGTCGAGTCTTTTATTATAACTTGACTATCTCATATAGAAAATTACACCTGATTTAAAAAAAAAACGAGCGCGCGTTACAGTAGTCGCATAATTATGATGTGTCACATCTGACATTTCACCTTGGTAGGTAATATGCAACATTAAACGCCAAGGCAAAAATACGATTTTTAAATATATTTTTTTGCTGCGCTGTAGTGCAGAATCTCTAGATTTGTGCTTGTGTCTTAGTTAGGTTTCGATCTAAGGCCTAGTTTCAGAGACAATCCTGATAAACGTTTGGAAGTCACCGGTATCCGTACTGGCCCTGTAATGAAAATGTAGACGATTTCGTCTGCACCCCGCAGTCGCACGTCGTTTTTCAAGCTGGGCGCACGTCTGTTTCGCGAAAATTCCATTTTCTACATATTTGCCAAGTTTCATCCTAATCCGTCCAGTAGTATAAGCATTCAGGGTAAAAAACATATTCAATTTATCACATACAAACTTATGTCCATAAAAAATGGTTTTTATGGTTTTTGGTTTGGGATTTTTTTAGCAAAATCTTAATTTAGGCGAGAATCACTTAGGCAAAATGTTCTACAGCACAACCCCGGTCACCCCGGTACGCCAAATCCATAGTGAAGGTAACCCACGGTTCATAGCAAGGTCTGCTCTGAGGTCGCTGGTGACCAACGCAGTGCCTAGATTAAGACAGGGTGTGGTCACCGGTGCCCTACATGGCATTCAACGTTTAGAGCCTCATCAAGGTCGTTTCTGACGGCCAACTTTACCACCACGCGCGCTCATTAATCAAAACAAATAGCGCGCACTTCACCGGCTTCCTGTTACACAGTTCCGTCCCTTTTTACGAAATCAATCCCACAGATTTGATTATTTAGATTTTTTAAGGTTTTCATTTTAATTTCCGGACAGCAAAGGAAAGATGATACGCATCAACAATAACTGAGGTACAGTTCGCGTCAAATAACTTTGCCGCTCAGGGGGCCTATCACAACCACTAAAAGCAGTATTATTTTAATCTTACTTCAGTGGGGGAAAGAGGTGGTGCTTTACGTCCTGTAGAGCTTCATCTCTTTCCCACACTAAAGTAATATTAAAATAATACTGCTTTTAGAGGTGGTGGTAGGCCCCCTAAAGTAGGCTACAAATGACTGCGCTGTAGTCAATCGGCCTTAAAAAACAGTAGTGCGCATGCCAGCACGCATACGCAGCCTAACTTCAGAGTGGCAAAGTTATTTGACGCGAAATGTATGTTTGCGCAATATAATTGAGTGTGAAATGTACCTATTGCAAAGATTATTTAACTTCCTGTGCTTATTATAATAGTCTTTATCACTTTGACGGCTCTTGGAGTGTTGTTTTAAATGCCTGCACCCATTTTAGTACAAGGTCATATAGATAGAAGTACGTTACAAAACAATAGCTCACTTTCAATATTTTAATCCATCATATCGCATCTTCAAATATCTTATCTTTATTTATCTAATGCCCTATACCAACCTACGTAGTTACCTGTAGAACAACATGAAGGGCATCAATGTGCCACATGACCAAAATAAATAAAATCTCGTTCTCATTTAAGATTTAGAAGATAATAATAATCTTATCTTATAATCATTTTCAATCTGACATTTGACATTATAGTGTCTGTCTGATGCCTATCTTGAAATGTGGTATTCATCCTAATGTTAAAATAGTTTTTTTCACACTCGTTAACTTTCAACTACAAACGACGCCCACAGCGGGCGAGTCGTGGCGGGACGGGACGGCGACGTGACGCTGAACAGTTTTACTGTATATGTACTAGATATTACGGACGACTCCACACAGAGCCGTCCCGCTCGGCGCGACGGTAACCGTCACGCCACGCCGCCGCCGCGCCGAGTCTGAATACAAGTCGGAAGCGGCGGGGCGGGGCGCGACGCTGAGGGTTACATTCAGAATTGAGAGAGCTAAAACTTTAACTTATAACTGTAACTAATAACTTATAAGTTACTTTAAGTAACTTAGTTACTTTGAACTTATAACTGTTTACATTATTTACGGGACGAGACGTGATCGCGCCCCAGTGTGACCGACCACGCCAGCGTCACGTCACCGCCCCGTCACGCCCGCTGTGTGCAGATAGCTTCATACTTTTAAAATAATATCTAACGTCAACGCATAGCTTAGTTGAAACGTCAGCTTTCATTAACCGAATCAACGCCTATTTTCTGGGATAAGGTCAGAAAGAATAGCTAAATTACCTAAACAAGTAGTTCATCATTATCTGCCTGGCATTTGTCCAACTATGTTGGGCTCGGCTTTCAGTATAAACGGATACAGCTGAATACCCGTATTTTACATGGCGCGACTGTCTATCTGACCTCCACAACCCAGTTATTGGGTAATACAATACCCCTTGGTAATATTGGTTGTCAGGTGTTAGGGCTTCTGATTACCCGTAACGACTGTCAAAGATCAAATCGCTGATAAGCGATTTCCCAATGTTGCGAAATTCATAATCTTAAAATTTTTCCCTACTAAAGTTACATATTTTCCTTGAGATAAATACTAGCTATAGGCATATTGCAGCAAAAAATTGTTGGCTACCTGCAAATAAAAACTTTAACTTCAATTCTTCATTAGTGGCTTTCCTGGACATGATATCCATTCAAATCTTATAAAATCATGTCATTTGGTTTATAATAAACTAATAACTACAGAGAAAAGATTTGAACTTTTGTTTGTTTGTATTGTTTATTTGTTTGTTACGCTTTCACGCTAAAATTGCTCAACAGATTTGAATGAAATTTGGCACACGGATAAACCATGACCTGGCTTAGGACACAGGGTACTTTCTATCCCAATATTCTTACGGGATCGAGACTTATGCGGGTGAAAACGCGGGGCGCAGCTTGTTTGGCTTAAAAAGGTCTTTTTTTATTCATCTTTCATACAGGGTCAAATTAAATTAGCTAGCAAAACTCCGCAGACGTGATGGGTACCTATCTAAACATGATAAAACAATTTTATTTTTGTTTTGTGAATACGAGACGAGAACGTCATACTTAGTCCTTATAAATTGAACACTCATAGATGCTTTGATTTTTTGACGATTTTGTAGTAGGTTTTTTATCTTCTCATACCTATTAACACTATGATATAAAATAAAAAAATTAAAACAAATATTTTTTAAAGACTAATTGTGGAGTTGTTTCACGATTCTTTTACATAAGAAACGACCAATTGGAACCGCCTCGACTTGGTTTCACAAGCCATCGAGAAATACCTCAGGTATGCCGGTTTCCTCACGAATGTTTTCCTTCACCGTTTTTGAAGCAAATAATCATACAATACGCACATGCATCAGAAAAGTCAGAACTGCGATTTCATGATAAGTGTATGAGAGATGTATGTGTAGGTATGTGGAATAAAATATTTTGAATTTGAATTTGAACAGGGTAACAAAAACATCTACAGGTTAACCTTACAAGAAGTATTCTTGGCCCCTTTCAACCAAGCAAATAATTTTGTTTGCGGAAAAAGTTAGATGCGTGGGGTTTGTTTTATCAAACTGACACATAAGGCTCTTTGATACGGCACGGTTTCTTTACGGTACGGCGAATAAACCGTGCCGAGAAAAACGTGTGTGTAGAAAGGGCACAAACCACTTGGCCGCTTTTTATAAACCGTCAATACGACAATTTGAACTAAAGCCTAAGCAATATTATTATCACCGCTCGTTTCTTTGATCCCCATAAGTCTTCAGAGACCACTTTTAACACAGGCTTTACATAAATACTTCAATTGGTTCAGTCTCCAACACTATCAGCTTTAGGATTATCTTCAAGTGCCTTCACAGCGGCATCTACTGCGGTGTCATTTACGTCATTGACCTCTTTGTGATACATTATCTGATTCGCAGTTTATTTGAATGAATTTTCGATTTATCATCCTGATAATCTAAAATTTTCCTTAAGTTTTTTTTCTTGTAAATAGCACGTGATACTATTTTACTTCATGATATTACGAATTTGTAGTTAATTGGGAATTTGAAGTTGGTATATAAATGACTAGCTTCTACCTGTCTGGGACTTCGTAACATGTTTGTTTTAACAAAAAAAATTATATGACCCTCGGCAATACTGTAGCTAATTGTAATTAGTGAAAGAATTTTCGGAATCGGATCATTAGTTCCGTAGATTACGTACCTACCCCTTTTTTTTTGGGTGGGAAATCATCAAATAACTTCTCCGGCTCTGGTCGGAGCGGGCGGGCGGGTCAGACTCTTACTGACTAAAACCCAACCGTGTTCCTTCAGTTGCCTGTACTTAGCCAGGGGCCACGGTTATTCTTTCAGATTTTCCCGCTACCCCCGCAGGCATTGGCTCTAGCGGACCCCGTCAGTTGTGCTGACATCTCTTTGCAACGCGCCAGATTAGGTACCCCTTACATACAAACTCACAATTTCATCCTCTTTACAATACACTAGCTTCCACCAGCGGCTTCGCCCGCGTGATATATTTATAAATTATAGCCTATGTTACTCAGTGATAATATAGCATTCTTCTGGTGAAAGAATTTTTAAAGTCGGTCTTGTAGTTTTAGAGTTTCTTCATTACAAACAAACATACACATTACACACACAAAAAATCAAATGTTGTCTCTTAATTTATAATATTATTTAGATTATAGTATTTAGAAGGTTTAACTAACAGACTTCTTCTGTTAAGTGTCTCAGTAATAAAATACGTACTTAGCGCTTTGCAAACGAAGCAGTCAAGTATTTTTATATTACTGATATAGTTAACAGATTTGGTTTCTCTTTGAAATAGTTACTGTTGTTGTTATTTACTAAGAGGACGCTGCCAGACGACCGTGAAAATCTGTCACGTCTGAATTTAGCACGACGAAACTATTAAGATTTTTACTTTGTTCAACAAAGTATATCACTAAATACATTGTTCTGCACGATAATGAGATACAGCATTTTTAGCTTAGCCTTCCTACCTCTGTATATGAATTTCCTATTCTTATTAAGTACGCAGAAAACATATCTACAGCGGCTTCCTTTGATCATAAAAATCTAGATTTAGGGCAGTAGGCAGACAATACACTAAGTATCAGCTATCTCGAGGTTTGGATTTACTTTTCTTCTGAATAGTAACAAAAATTACCTACAGAGAATGCATATCTATTTACCTAACATCGTTTTCATCACAGATATAGATAGACATAGATAACGCAAGTATCACGATCTGTATGAAAACCAAGCGTGCCATTTTTTGACTACCTACTATGACGTCACAAGCATTATTTAGTGATGGGAAAATCAAATCCGCCGCACGCGGCAGCGTCTTTGAATCGATTTTATTATCTTTGAAATCGATACTGCTGGCTGGGTGAGCGCTGGCGCTAGGCGGGGGCCTAGCGCCAGAGCTCACCCAGCCAGCAGTACGCTAACTAAAAGTCTTCGCATTGAGAGGTTGTGTGCTCGTGCGCGTTCCGTCGACGTTCACACGTCGTTTTTGGATACCTTTTCCAAAATTTCAAATAAGTTTACCATTATATATACGTGAATATTCGATTGAAATACCTTATATTCAATTTAGTTCTAATGTTTACAAAAGCAACGAGATTCTAACCTTTTTCATCTCAATTTTGAATAAAGATCGCCTTTTTATTATACCATTTCTCTATTTATTGAGTAATCGTGTACAGTAAAGAATTATTGAGAATCGCTTAAATAGATTAATTAATCGCTTTTGTGACATAGTAATGATATAGACAGAGGAATGAGATAAACAGAGGAAAATAAAAATTCCTGATCTGCTTAGTAGGCAGTTAGGGATTTATAATTTCTTCAAATTGTTAGTATTTCCCTACTTATTCCTTGTAATTGTTGTAGATTATCTTTCAGAAACATAAAAAAAACCAGAGAAGAAATTTTAGAAGCTAAACAAAAACCCAGTAAAATACGATATAATAAAATTAAAATGGATGCAAAATTACTTGAGCTACAACAGCAAAAAGATAAAGAAAGTTGTGATCTTCAGTAGGTACATCAATAGTCGGATATGCTGCTTTTGTTAATATTCGTTACTTTTTCCCTTCAACAAAGCATGCTTCCTCAAAATGTATTTAACAAATAATGCTATGCTTTGTTGGGAACCAATCTTTATTTCCCGTCGCGTCGCCCCAATCCATTTTTTTTTAAATTGAGTTCATGTGGGAAACTGAAAAAATCACTAAACGTTACGATAATTTATTAAAATTGTCTACATAATTACTACCTATAAAATACAAAATCATTCCTCTGTTTCCGAAATCGATTCTTGAGAATCGATTTGTGTTGCATAGGATGAACAGCACTAATCGCTAAAATTGACAGAATAATGATAAAAGCGCCTGTACTATGGAACCGATGCGATATACGATAGTATCACTTGCTTCGATATTCATCACTTGTTAAAACAAAACGTCGCATCAACCGCTTCAAGTAAAAGCCGCAATGTAATACGAATATTCAGTTTACGTTTGATGACCTATGTTTTTCTCAAATTTGGTATTACAGAGAGTATTAGATCAAAAATAATTGATTTTAATATTAAATACGCATAATATTAATCACAAAATTACTTATCGATGGAAGGAATCGTTTCCTTTATTTTTTCTCCTCGCATTTGTAAGGTTTTTACAATTTATAACTGAGCAATTAACCATTTTAAATTGTTTAACTGACGTTCGACTAGCGTGGCACAACGATGCAGACTGAGCGCGAAAGTGGCAGCTTACGATTATTGTACGTAAGCTGGGCACGCGAAGTAGTTGCTCTTGCGTTATCTATGTCTATCTATATCTGTGGTTTTCATTATTTCACACAAACAACGGGACTTTATAAAGAACTTAGATCTTGTATAGATATTATCGTAATCATAACACGGGCCATTTATCAATTACAGGAGAAGTCTCATCTACCATTGAAAATTTCCCCACGTCTGACAGCAAAGAGAAGTATCTCAAAAAATCGCTAAAAATTTATAAAATTAAAATACATACTTCCGGTTCTAACCCTTACTACATACACACATACACACACCCACACATACACGCGCATACACACACACACAGTCACGGGCGTCTACTTCTAAAGTATAATTAATTACCTAGTTTAAAAAATATGTACTTAATCCTAAACCGTAGTATCTAATGTCACATATCGAATTTATTTCATTAGAGAATGCTGGTAGTACCCATAACACAAGTTAAATCTTTTCCTTGGGTACCAGAGTTCATACAAATATTTGCATGATGACATTACTCTTGTATACATAAGTAAGTTGTATTGTTGTAAAAACATTACTTTTCATTTTTTATTTTGTTATTTGTATTTTGTGGTTAACGAACTGTGTCCAAATAAACGTTATTCTATTATTCTTATTCTTACTGCCTAACATACAAAAAAAAATGCTCTGAATATTCGTTCAGGGGTAATATAAAATTAAGACTAGAAATGCAATAATTTGCACGAGGTAAAGCGCCTGTCTGGGTTCGAACCTACGACCTACAACTCGTAAGTCGCGGCCGTTACCACTGGGCCACCACTACTGCTCACTCTAACTTATTATACTACCCCTGAAATAAAATTCAGAGCAATTTTTTTGTATGTTTGCCAGTAAGGATTAAAACCAGAAGTATGTAATTTTTTTTTACTCGTTTTTTGCGATGTTTTGAGATAGTTCTCGTTCGTGTCAGACGATGGGGTATTTATATAACTAACTTTTATACTACTCCTGAATTAATATTCAGAGCAATTTTTTTGTATGTTTGCCAGTAAGGATTAAAACCGGAAGTATGTAATTTTTTTTTACTAATTTTTTGCGATTTTTTGAGATAGTTCTCGTTCCTGTCAGACGTGGGGTGTTTTTGAGACTTCCCTTCAAATAAAAAAAATGACACTGTCCTGGCGATGTTTCTTACATAATACGGGGAGCAGTGTTGGTGGCCCAGTGGTAACGGCCCCGACTTACGAGTTGTAGGTCGTGGGTTCGAACCCAAGCGGGCGCTTTACTTTGTGTAAATAATTTTATCACCACTGCTCTCAAAACGGTGAAGGAAAACATCGTGAGGAAACCGGCATGTCTTAGAACCAAAAAATTCGAAGACATGTGACATCTACCAACCCGCACTGGGCCCGCGTGGTAGATTACAGCCCACTCCCTGTCACAGAGAGGAGACCTGTGTTCCAGCAGTGGGAACATTAATAGGCTGATGATGATGATGATGATGATGGGTCATAGGCCTGAAATAAATGAATTTTAATTTTAATAACATGGGCCATTTATCAATTGATGCTGGTCTATCATTGATTGGATAACGACTGGTAAACCGTGACTTACAAGTTGTAGGCCATGGGTTCAAACCCAAGCAAGCGCTTTACTTCGTGTAAATAATGTCATCACCACTGCTTTCAAAACGGTCAAGGAAAACGTCTTGAGGAAACCGACATGTCCTAAAACCAAAATTTCGAACCTCGGCCCGCGAGGGGCTGTAATCTCTCTCGAAGATCCTCTCTTCGAGAGGGAATGGGATTACAGCCTGTATCCCAGCAGTGGGAACATTATACGGCTGATTATGCTTATACTACGAGTATCATTGATATCAGACGTTTTAATAACAATGTTAACGTGACACACCATATCTAACAAAACAAACAGCAATTTTTGTTTTAATAGAGAATTTTAAATAGCCATCATTACCTTTACAGTTAAAAGACGTCAACGTCCACTGCACGCATCCAGCTGATTCCCGTGAACATCACTAAGTTATCAATCCACCGTGTTGGGGGCTACCCCAGCGGTGTCTTTCAGAATTGATGCCACTCCAGAATGCGCCCTCCAACGACCCCATCGACGATCTTGTCTGCAAGCAATGTTATGTGCCCCGTCCACCTTTGCAAAAGTTTGGCAATTCTTCTGGCTATGTCGGTTAACTTGGTTCCCGTGTGTTCCTCATTTCTAATTCACAAGGAAAACTCCGAGCATAGCCCTCGCCAATGCCCTTTGAGTGACCTAGAGTCTCGAGTATAGTAGGTATTAAGGTGATTGATGTCGGATAGAAACATAAAAATTTAAGATTACGTTTTTTTTTTTTTCGTGTGGTCCAAATCAACTACACCATTCTTCTCTACGAAATGAACAATGAACATTTCTTTAATTTAAAAGTAATTTGTATACTTTAGTAAATCGAAAATACTACCCCAAAAAACTGAATTTAGGGCTTTTTTTTACCAAAAATACGGTTATCACCGACTTATTTTACAGTGGGTGATAACCGTAGGTCAGAGTATATTTTGAACTACAACATTATATTTTATCTGGATTTTGTCAATTCCAACGGTTAAAGAGAAAAGCGAATCGGAAAATCACAATTACAGTTACTTCGACTTTTTAGGTGGACATAAAAAGATGGCTCGTGGCTCTTATTAAAAGGAGTCGAACAGTCTTTCGTTTAGCTCGCGTGTAGTAACCAAAGTTTCTAGTAATTTTCTTGATGCGATGGAGCTGCGTAGTATCTTCAGGTGACGTGCGTCTGAGAATGAATTTTGAGGAAACTAGATCGAGGTTAACCTGTCGACGAACGTAGATTAATGCTCCAAAATAAATTGCAGTAGGCTGCCGAAGCTTATATAACTATCTACGCTTTATTATCGTACTAGTGCCTACCATATTATCTACGCGTTATTATCGTACTTGCGCGCGTATTCGCGGCAGACAGCGCTTTATGTATACGGTGTGACCGTATACGAATGATTAATAAACGTTAACACGTGCTTTGTCTAAACATTATTCCTGTCACTGTCGCACAGCTGACTATATAGTTACAAATGCAAGATAGAGATGGGAACATTACTCAAAGCGAAAGCACGTGCTTTTAAAGCACGTACCAACGTGCTTAAGTGGCGCTTATTAATCTCGATGTAATAAAGCTTTTATGATCCGAAACCCGATTTACATGAAACGTCTTTTTTTTTTCTTTTTAGGGTTCCCTTTCAAAATGGTAAAAAGAGGGTTCCTTTTTATGGTGCGACTCAGTCTGTCTGTCCGTCTGTCTGTCACAGCTGAATATCTCAAGAACTGCTAATGCTTCATCTTGAAATTTGGAATAGTTTTAGATGACGTTTGCCCAACTATTTTGCAAAACGGAAAGTTTCTTTTTAAATTGCAACAGGGACTTTTTAACTTTTTCAGGCCTCACTGATGAAAATTTTTAAATATTTCATTCCATTATTCATTAATTTTTTTAATTTTCAACTAAAATATCCTCCTAGGAAGGACCCAAAGCAACCTGCGAGTAGGTAGGAACCAATGGTAGGAACCTACTCGCAGGTTGCTTTGGGTGAAACACAGTTGTATTATTTCTGGGCACAGAACTATTTAAGTATCTATACGAATACCTATATGAAGCTCCTAAAAGGCTCCCCCGGTTACAAAATTAAATGGTACGGAACCCTCGGTGCGCGAGTCCAACTCGCTCTTGACCGTTTTTTTTTTGTTCTTTGAAAGTAATGTTGTCAATCTGGCTTAACAACATTGAAACAGGAAAATCTCCCCCATAAATAAAACACATCAGTATTATGATAATAAGGTTCTTGTTCGATTAATACTAGTTTACAATAAGATTACTTTACCATCCTTAACGTATAAGTAATAATTAGGTGTATGTTCACAATGTACAATTATGTATGTAATTTTTTTTTGTCTTATTTTGAGTATAGTCCACCGGGCCGCCGGGCACAAGGGCACTTTAAGATAACGTCCACTGTTAGTTTTTCAAAGAAAGTAATCGAGAAATTTCACACACACAGTCAAACACGATACAAGGTACAAATTATAGGTAATAGCTGCGTTGAGTGTCCATCATTTTTAAGCCCATCGCTCATAACGCTGTAAACTCAAAAGTAACGTGTTGTTTGTAACACGTTACTTTTGAGTAGCGTATTACTCTATTTATTATAGCATTAGACAAATAGCGGCTAAATAACGACAGTTATTGTGAAATATTGTTGAAAACTGCACTTTAGTTATTTTTTTTATCATTGTAAATAGATTACAGTGCTTTGTACTTATCGTGAAAAACCGAAAAAATAACACGTTTAAATCGAAATAACGAGGATGATAACCGCTATTTAACCGTTTTTTGCTAATGTTATAATAAATGGAGTATAGTGAACGATGGGCCTTAACGTTACGACTGTAGTTGCGTTAAGACTCCGTTCTTTAGAATACCTAAACGCTACTGCAATAGTATCGTTACTTATCTTCGTAATACATTGGAAAGTACCTACGTTTAAACAAATGTTGGATGAGAAAAATGTGCAGTTTCATGGCATTGTTTTGAAATAGCTGTATCTAAGCTAGAAATGATGACATTATTATTACAATATTTATATTCGTCACAAAACCGTTTCATATTTTGAGAGCATTACTTTTCGACTGTGTACAAAAATATTCTTTATTTATTAAAATCACTTAGGTACCACTTTTATTTTAACAAGTGATTTTACCAAATAAAACGTTACTTTCTAAAATAAATTAAGACAATTTTATCCTTCATTGATTCGCACATTAATAATTCATCTTCGACAATTAAGTATGATTTTTTATTGCTTTTTGCACGTTTATTGGAGACTTCTGAGCAAAATGTGCGTCTGTTCACTGTAAAATGAACCTTGTGATGAAGTAACTTGCCTCATTTTTGTATTGATTTTTCATCGAAAGCGACTTTTCATCACAAGGGCCAATTTACCGCGGTCCAACGCGTAATTAGTACACTAAATTATTTATTATTAATTCATAAGAAGTAAATAAGTGCCTACATAACTAAGTATTTTAGTGTTTTTTACATAGATAAAAAATAATTGTGCTGAACAGAATAATTTTGAACGAAACAATAGTGATTTCAGACTTTTCAAATGGTTTCTCTTTTTAATTTGTGCAGTTCAATCTGTGCTTTTTCAGCATTATAATTTTACACTCTTCAAATAAAATATACTTAGATATATTTTGTGCATAAGAAAATTACGAATTTACTCTCAATTTCGTAAAGCCTGTCAAATCGTTGATCAGTAAATCTCCTGTCAAGTGTTATGTTACGCTACGGTTTCTTAGAAGAGCGGTGACCGCCACATAGCGTCCGCAATGTACCGGCAAATAGCGTCACTGAAACGTTATTTAGTTTTTTTAGTTAACGTTGAAGTGTTGTCTAGACAGCGTTTTTTGACACTATAAAGTCAAACCCTGACATCATTTTCATGACAGCCGTCACTCACTACGGCTCTTATGTGCCGACCACCGCTTTTCTAGCAAACCTCAGCTTAAGGTGCAGTTATAAGGCCTGAATTCCTCATACGCTGATATCGGCCGCGTACGTCGCGCAGCAACGTACGCACCGCTGTGTAGTGCTAATAGAACACAATGTATATTCGTACGCACGGTCGACGTATACAACCGACATGAGCGTAGGAGGAATTCAGACCTAAGTTATTGATGGAAATAACAAAGCCCAATCAAACCACTTGACAAGACCGACAACAGATTAATTTTGCGAGGCTTTTAAAGACCAGGCGTCTTTTACACAAAAAGTCACTTTAATAGGTAATTAAAATATTAATAAAAATATTATAAGTTCGTTTCCATTTGACAACATATTATGCTTCTTTGGCATTCGTAAAGACATAGGCCCTTTGTACACACACGTTTTTCTTGCCGTGAAAAACTACGGTTTAGCCGCCATGTGTAGGCACGGTCGTCAGTTTAATATGGATCATTATGGAAGCTTGTTGACAGACACGTTTTTTCTACGGCGCGGTTTATACGCCATGTGTATGCACGGTCTTCAGTGTTGTGTGGATCACTATGAAAGCTTGTTGACGGAACCGTTCTTTCTACAACGCGGTTAATACGCAGTACCGCAAAGAAACCGTGCCGTGTACAAAGGGCCTGTTATTTTATTTACGTTTTTATTATAGGCTCGCGTTTTGCAGGCATCGCACTAAAGCGAAGATGTGTTCTCTGGCTCACGCATGCCTAGAAGTAACTTAAATATGTATACAAGATTATACCATTTAAAATGATGTACCTATTATAAACTATTGTCAGAAGCGTTGCTCTAACGATTATGATTAACATCTTAAAGGCTCCCGTAGACAGGAACACGCGACGGTGCGACGCAATTCTGGTAGAACAGTTTCCATGAAGTTTTTCTAGATTTTTTTCTACTACAGTCGCGTGGCGCTTGTCGCGCCTTAATACGGCAACAATTGTGAATCAGGGTAATAAATGCTCATCACAATTGCCACTGGGTCAAGTGGAACGAGCCACTTAAGTGCCACTGAACGGAAACATTAATAGAACTAAACTATGTGCGCAATTTAAGAGTTAAAACATATTTCTTAAAACTCCCGAAGTACAGTATCTACAATGGTTTTGTGCCAGTTGTAAAAAATTCGTCAAACACACACGCAATCTCGATTAACATTCCTTAGCAAAATAACTGTTTAATTACAATGATCACCACTTTCGCTTGATTAAATTTATATATTTACATTATTTAAACTAAAAAATATTATAATTAACATAGTGACTAGTATTAAATGTAAATTCGTAATAAAACATGTAAAGTATGAATGATAGTGAACGATAAAGTCTCCTCTAAACTGTCTGTAGTAAAATAAATATCCCTAAATATAAATGGTATAATTATATAATATATTCACTAGCATATTATATAAAATAAATGTTAATCTACGCAGACTTGATACAGCTATATAAATTGACGAAATCAAAAATCCATTAGAATACTTACACATAGACTGAATTCGTTCATATACGGTGAACTTAATAGATGAAAAATATGTTTTTAACGTTATAATATTTACATTATTTAGTAATATACTAAATTATGTATATTTTGACACTGTTACGGGATCGCGTTAGGTCACATTTACGGAGAGGAAATATTTGAATAGACTATTTGTTTGTTTAAATTTTATTGTGTGCGAAATGTTATTATTATTAGTTCTGTGTACATACGTAAAAATCTTGTGTATAGATACAGACTTAATAATATAGATTGTGACGTAACGAGGCTCCCGTAAGACTCACGCAGACGAAACGTAATCACACTTAACACGACTCACCTACCACCGTAACTTTATTATTTTATTTTACAGAATATTTACATCAGTAAGTCGCGTCTGCAATGTTAGTTCTATATCCGTGGATTTAGCACAATTATTTTTATTTAAAATTCAATTTGGATCGAATTTATTTCACAAGTATATTGGCAGCCATTACTGAACATCGCTATGTCAATTATTTTACAAAATCAGACTTAACACATTGCATTTTAGAATTAAATATTTCAAGGATTTAAGTCATGGACATCGAAAATATGCTAGGAAAATAAATTCGACCTTTCGCACTTGAAATTCAGGACAAATCATGAGTCCACAAAACAACAAATCTTAACACGCAACAATACGTCTCTATCGATAAATTAAATAATCGATGAAATATTCGCATACACTTTATGATAGTCTAGTTCGACGATTATAAAATCTTAAAAGATCGCCTAGATAGTAACTAGAGCTCACTCATACCAACACGTTCGTTCAAGTGGGCAGTAGCGACACAGCACACTATATACAGAAACTCAACATTGAATGAGAAGGTAATTTAAATAGATACTGTCCATTCAGATTAGTGAGTCAATTAACAGTTTGATTTCGATAAACGTTCATTTTTCTTGTTAATTTGTATGCTCATCATGTCATTCTACACCATTAACCACTTATTGCGCACAGGAAACCAAATCGTTGCTTGTCATGGCATCTCGTTGCCATCACTTTGACTGGCAGTGAGGAGGGTTTGTTTTGTCACCAGTACGCAATAAGAGAAGATTGAGTTTTTGTAACAGTGTAACTGTAGTAGCGAGGTGACGATGTGAGGTATGGGCAACGACGGCGTGGGCTCGGGCGGCGGGTGTGGGCGCTAGGCGGCGGCGCGGCGCTGGCTGGCGGGGGCGCACTCGGGGCGCGCGGGGGCGCACGCGGGGCGCGCGGGGGCGCACGGAGGGGGCGCGGGGTGGGGGGGCGGCGGCGGCGGGGGCGCCCGGGCCGCGCGCCGTCATACCCCGTCCAGCTGCCGCACGCGCACGTCCTGCGACGCGCACATGTCCGGCGCGAACGGTAAGCACGTGAAGTATGCGCACGCCGCGCACTCGTACGCCGGCGCCGCGTAGAACAACGCGACCAGCGCGCACAGCATCCCGCCCGCCGACACCATACAGACCCAAACTAACGCAATCTTTCTTCGCCTCTCGTAAGGCCCGAAGGTTATGAATGGCAGCAGTGCGTACGCGAGTAAGAATCCGAACACGAAGCCGAAGACGTGCGCGAAGTTATCGATCCAGGGCAGAAGACCCAGGAGGAACAACGCGAAGGCGATACCGACTAGTTTTAAGATTGCCCGCTTCGGATGCCTCAGGAGAGGCCACGCGCCTATCACTTCTACTATTAGACACGCCAGAAGACCGAAATGTGATCCAGCTGGCCCCACCTGGAACATAAGATAACATTTTTGAGCATTTTGTCCTTAAGAACCCATGGAGCCAAGTTTAAAGTCCCTGACAAAAGCCAAACGACAAGAACAATCGATAGGTTGACTCACCTCCGCCCTATAAGGTTCAAATATGGCCGAAGCCATATTCCCGGCGACCCCACTTCCTAAATATATGGTAGCTATTCTAACTGGCCCGGCCATCTTCTCCAGGTCCCTCATGAAGAGCCATTGCAGCGCCAACGTGGCAGCCAGGTGCAGGAGACCGGCATGGACGAATAAAGATGTCCAAGCACGGTACAGCTGGTCTGGTCGACGTCGCCGCATGAATGGTAGCATGCCACAGACGTCGTCGAGACAAGATACCTGAAATTGAACGCAGATATTGAAGCAGATGAAGGTAGAGATGACAAGTTAACGACCAGTTATGTTTTTAGAAAACGATGTATTTTAAAGTTTCCTAAAATGGTACAGGGTAAAGTTTTTCATTGATTAATTAGAAGGGCGTCCGCGGGTCGCGCTCAGTCAGTAAGTATTTCACACAGCACAGAATATCCGCGCAAAGTTACATGACACAGCAGGCTTGAAATATCAAATCACTATTTGCCATTTAGATATAAATCAGGATCCATCACCAATTTTTTAACACAAACATCTAATAATGTCGCCATGCCGACGAGGACTTTAATGTTTACTACCAAGCCTCTTTTGTTTCTCGTCAGGGTTGACTATACAAGGAACAGAGCTACGTTAACTTACCTGTGAACATAATGACGCTTCCTCATGGAAATAACCCTTGACGAAGTCACAGTGTTCTCTAGTTGTGATGACGCATTGACCATGGACTCCTATGCAGCAGGGATGGCCTATAACCTCACAGGCCATGTGTTCTGCTGCGTGGCCGGCCCGACCAGCGGCCGCAGACCCGTCTAGAACTGATTTGCGGCAGATCGGCCATTTTGTGATGTCATCTGGCCATTCATGCGGTGCTATCGATCGCGGTGCTTCGCAGAACCTGTAAGAAATAGAAATGGTGAATAAACTATCAAAATACACACAATAGTAATTTTCTCAATTGGGTTGTGGTATTCGTAGAATAAGTAGTTGATTATTATTATGTACAGTCTTGAGAACACGAGAATATGGTGAACCGAGACCCACTGCAATTTTACATTCTAATTCAATTTTTTTTTTCATTTTATTAACTTCTTTGTAAAGTTATTTTTGAGTGGTTCACATGAAATAACCTTGGCAAATGACTAGCTTGTCTACTGATATAGAGATTATTATGTTCTAAGTATTTCTGTAAAAAATCGTTTGGTACTTACTTGGGATCTAATCCGCAAACAGACCCTGATATCCGTCCTCCAGGCCCCGACTCTCCCGATGACCATTTCTTCCACGTCGAGATGGTTGTCTGAAAGGTAGACAAAACAAAGTTCACGGTTGACAAGCTTATGCGTCGCCCAAAACTAGGTGTGACCCATGGAGCGAGAAGCGTTTGAAGACTTATGTCTAAAAATATTAACATGCACTATTGGCATCGATAACTAATAAAGAACTAGATACACTATCAGCGGCAAAAAATGTTCTCACCGAATGAGCACCCACTTGAACATTTGGGTGCGCTTTTCATTTAGTAACATTCGAACGCTCCGACGGTAAACATGCCACATAGTATCGGTCGTAAAAAATTATTGCTTTTTGAACATAGCTTTGTGAAATAAACTTTAAGCATTGCGTTTAAGGTTGAATTTACATTAATGTATATTTATTTCAAGTATTATTACTTAAACACAATTTGGTGACAGTTTTAAGAGAACTTTTGTTTGAGATTGTGTATCTAGTTCTTTATTAGTGATCGATGACTATTGGTATCAAATCCTATAACTAGTTTTACGAAGGGGTGTCATGTTACCCAGTAACAGTAATAGTTCGGATTTACCGCTTCGGAGTAGACCCCCGGATTGTGGTATTCCACGGTAAACTGGTGCCTACCTGCATCCGATTCAACTGGTAGCAAACCCCAGCATAGTTGAGATATAGCTAGGCAGATGACTTCATTCACACCTCAGTAGTTACCATTTGCTACTTACATATACATATATCTAGAGATTGGCTATCCTCTTTCTGAACATGGGTGTCATAAACGCATGCTAAGGTATGCTTATCTCATTGGGTACCACCATATCCTCTCAGGATCTTATTATGACACTATACCAGTTGGCCAAGGAAATCATTTTGGATGACGCAGATGCAAAGTTATTCTGGGAAGTCCGTATCTAGTTGTGACCACTTTCAGGGGCTTATTCCAATCGGATCCCAATTTTGTGGTATTCGTAAAAAAAAATTGGTTGAGTTGAACAATCAGTAACGAACGTACTTTCATATCATAATATATAACCTATTAGAGCTATCGAGATATATGCAGAAACATACCTTTGATATTAATCCTCGTATCTATACGTAAGCGTGCGCAAAAATGAAACATTATACATAGTGAATACTAGACTGTTTACGTAATAGGAACTGCGTTTGCGC
The DNA here is from genome assembly GCA_948150665.1 of Conistra vaccinii. Taxonomy (NCBI): domain Eukaryota; kingdom Metazoa; phylum Arthropoda; class Insecta; order Lepidoptera; family Noctuidae; genus Conistra; species Conistra vaccinii. The sequence continues at coordinate 15,704,710 of OX411323.1, forward strand.
TTACATTATATCAGCAACAAAATATTTTGCACTAGCAGCGCCCAGCGGTTACACACGTATAAGTCTCGATCCCGTGGGAATATCGAGATATATATATTCTATGTGTTAATCCAAGTTATAAACTATTTGTGTGCAAAATTTCATCCAAATCCGTTCAGTAATTTTGGCGTGAAAGAGTAACAAACATCCATTCATCCATCCATCAATACTCACAAACTTTCGCGTTTATAATATTACAAGCTTTTACCCGCGGCTTCGCCCGCGTGGATGTCGCAAAATATCCCACGGGAACGTTCTACCGGGAATACATACCTAATAGCCAAGGAAAAGATCATTGACTAACTTTCAGCGGACGCAGTGGTAGGCTACTACAGCTCCCGCGTGGTCAACCATAATTATTTTGTTACGCGTAATTTTGAAACTGTGATATCTCTTAAACTATTCATTTAAATGATGTGATGTAAAGGCATATTTTAATCAAAATTGAATGCCCAATTTAAATAACCTATTTATTTGGATAAGGATTAATAAGATACCGGTCAAAATAGCTTCGGAAATAACAATGAAAAATTTATACAATTTTGAAAGATAAAAATGGTTATTGTGGGTCACCCTTAAAAGATAGACATATGCCATCGCGGACTTGTTTGTTGCAATTTTTAAGATATACAATACTCTAGAACATAAATTTGATTTATCTCTCACGACTTACGCAGCGCACGCCAGTAAAGCTCCCAGTCGGCATGATTTTTTCCGACATCTTCAACAATAATCGTCATATTTCAGCCAATTTATACAAAACCTTAATGAATTATACACTAAAACCTTCCACATGAATCACTCCGTCCAATGGTGAAAACCGTTTGAAAATCCGTTCGGCAGTTTTTGAGTTTATCGCGTTCAGACAGACAGACAGACAGACAGACAGACAGACGCGGCGGGCGACTTTGTTTTATAATATGTAAGGATACCTATTAGTAGGATTATAACCTTACGCACATCAAGTTAGGCATGTAAATTGTCTCGTTAAACCTCTTGCCAAAACAAACAAGGTGATCTGTAGGCTAATATTCACGTAACGCACCGGTCAAGTTTCAGTAAGTTCAAGTTTGAGTGCAACACCGTGTTCTTGTACTCTTTGAACTGCTCATAGCGATAGAATGAGCTCATAATGCGCTCGCGAACATGACTACGAAATGACTACGCGATAGAGAATACGAAAAGCGTTGTTTTGATCAAGATTTAACTGAACTGCTTCAACTAAACTTCGTAATTACGTGAATTTGCCTACTTAGCGTCGAATAGGGTTTCCTTACATATCAAATTCTTACTATCCTCATTCATGCTTTTTGTAAGATGACATGACATCACGTCACAAAATGATGTATGATTTCTCCGGGAGGAAGTAATACCCACCGAACAATCAGCCTTAGACGACTGCACACATCCAGAATCGTCATTCCGTATGCAACACGCCGTGTCCCGTTCTCTTCGCGCTGATGCTGCTATTGCCCGAGCTATTCTCGCGTCCCTTCGCATACATGGAGCGAACTTTGCCCCCAAGTGGATAAGATCGGCCGCGCGAGGACCCAGCCAAAATGACGCCGGTTCTTCCCATTCAACCTAGAAAGTAATTGAGAATATGTTAAACAAAAGTAGAGTATTGATGGTAAATTGGAATCTTATTTGGGACGCAGACCAAGTTGCATGGAAATCATTTACCTTCTTATTCATAAGCGTTGCTTAAAGTTAATTAATGATTAGTGTCCGTTTAACCATAAATTTTTGACATTTAAATGTCTCTTAACTTTAAGCAACGTTTATGAATAAGGGGGTTAATGTAGACTGGCTCGTTGGCTCGTTGGTCTAGTGGTCGCAAGCGCTACTGCTGAGCATGAGGTCCTGGGTTCGATTCCCGGGTCGAGCAAAGTGTTATTGGGTTTTTCTATCTAGAATTTCTCAGTAGCAGCCCGGAGTCTGGATTTGTGCCCGGTTGATGGCAATAGGCTCGCCCCCTATTACATGGGACTTGAACATAACTGGCGAAATGTGGGTGTACCTGCTACAGGTACACCTCTGCCCAACCCTTCGGAGAAACAAGGCGTGATGTTATGTAATGGGGTTAATGTTTGCAAAGATAATATTGCAAAAGTGTGAGATAAAATTAAGTAGAAGATCAATACGCATGCCTACTTCTTAGGTAAGTACAATCACATACGAAGGTAGGTACACAAAGTTTCAGAAGACATTAGTAAATGAAAGCTTGTTTGTCGTTTATTTAGAATTAAAAATATTGTACATAAATAACAACTTATACCTAATTAATTTCATAAAAATAACAATATTATATAGGTACTAACATAGTCAAACTAAAATATGACGTCAATAAATTAATTAGAATCGCTGTCGACAGGTAATGTACCCAAGAGACTGGCGGCATTGCCACGATGTATAGCAATGCTTAGCCTCTGGCCAAGGTAAAAGTCTACAGCGATGTGGATGAATTTTTCGACAGTATATTTTAGTAGTTTTTTTTTTTGATAGCCGCGTAAAGCCGCGATTTTTTTAATTTTTTATTTTAATTCCAATTCTAATTCTAATTTTTTGATTCTTAATTCTTAATTTTAATTTAGGATTTTAATTTAGAAATTAATTTTGATTTTTGTTAGGATTTGTTATTTTTGATTTTAATTTGGAATTTGGATTTAATTTTTTTTTAATTTTGATTTTTGTTAGGATTTGTTATTTTTGATTTTAATTTGGAATTTGGATTTAATTTTTTTTAATTGTGATTTTTAATTCTAGTTTTTAATTTATGTGTAGTATTTTATTTTTTAACCGACTTCCAAAAGGAGGAGGTTCTCAATTCGTCTGTATGTTTTTTTTTTTTTTTTTTTTTTTTTTTTTTGTATGTTTGTTACGCGATTACTCCGTCAATTGTGGACCGATTTTGAAAATTGTTTTTTTGTTTGAAAGGGAATGCTCCCGAGGTGGTCCCATATAAATTTTATTAACTTTACTTGGATAGTTTTTGAGTTAGCTTCAATAATACGTATTTTTCCTACTTAGTATATATGGATGATATAATGATAACTTCCAATCACTGTTATTTACATAGCAGGTTAGTGGTATTCGAATTTGTATGGGGTAGGTACCACAACAAAAAAGTGCAAAATAAAAACTTTTTACAAAAAAAAGAACAACCGACTTCCGAAAAAGACACTACAAAGTCAAAAATAACTTTAATTTCGGAAGTCGGTGGCAAAAAACGAAAGTTCAAAACCAAATACACCGACTTCCGAAATTAAAGTTATTTTTGACTTTGTAGTGTCTTTTTCGGAAGTCGGTTGTTCTTTTTTTTGTAAAAAGTTTTTATTTATGGATCATGTGGTCTGCAATAAAGACTTTTATTATTATTTTATTATTTATTTTATTTTAGTTTGTTAATAGTTTTAGCTTGTTTGTTAGAAAAGATTGAAGAGCGAACTACAATAAGTTTAATTGTAAGATAGCGTAAAAATTATCAAAAGTCTAAATGATCAGCAGACCGTACAAGTTTGTTTTATATAATTAGCTTGGAAACAACAGTTAGTTATTTAAAATAACTCCCCACAGGCTTTAAAAATACTTTTGTAAAAGAGCTATTATTTTTGTAAAAGATCTAAATTGGCTGTCTACCTAAGAACTAATAACTCAAACGTACTTACGTACCTGGGCTCAAAAGAGAACTCATTAACTTTAAGTACTAAGGTTTCAAACGAGTTATAATACCAAGAATATTGCGGGCTTTATAAATACATCGTGTCTTTGCAGACTTTCAAAAGTATTATATCTGTTTATGAAAGTTGGCTAGACTAAAGATATACTTACTGAAGCATTGAGATTTCTTTTGAAATTGACATTTCGAGGAAAATTTTAAAAGTTTATCAGGGTTTCTATATCACATTTATTAATTCCAAAAATACTCCTACTTTACGGCTTGTAAAAATATTGAATATATTCAATCACAATCCGAAGACTTTTGACCGAAATTTCTAATCCTTTGATTCCTTGGTTTGAAAAATTAATCTACTCTACAACGTAAATACTTCAATGAATCATTGTTGAATTATCAAAACAAAAGGCATTGATATTGTTAGAGTGTTACGCAATTACTCTGCTTGTCCTTCAACACGAATATAATTTTACACAATTTTTGTTCCCAACGAAAGAGCAAGTATCAAAACTATCCGCTTCAAACCCCTTATTTATGGAAACAAACTAAAAGTACAATCTACGAAAATAATATACAGAACCTTTTGCGGTCACTCGTCGCTAAAAGATAGCATCATGAAAGACTGCAGTAAGCAGCAAAAAGCAGACAAAAGAGGCGACTCACAAAGACTGTGTGACCTACATTTGGAGCTTGCTCACTAATACTCTTACTTTGTGACGCTTTCCCTTACGTCAGAACGCATACGTACACCCTTTGTGGTTGCTACTTGCTAAATGTTAATTTCATATCGAGTCATATGTTCTTGGTTCTTTTGGGTATAGTTGCAACGAGTGGTTTTTTGTCGTTGGTGCCTTGGAATGTATCGGAAATCGGAATTTTTCACACCTAATAACACACTGCATTACTTAATCCGACTTTGTGAAGCTTTCCCTTGTGTCACTATGAATACGTATGGCCTCTGTAGTTGCTACTTGCTAATTGTTAATTTAATATATTATCGAGTTCGCGTTGTAAATATGTTCTTGGTTCTTTTTGGTACAGTTACATACAGCGTTTTTTTTTTGTAGTTGCATTCGCTTTGACGCATGAACCTTAATTTAAAACTTTATATTTTTTAGATTAGTATGAGTGTCTGTGATAAAACAGTACTTAAAATGGCTGAGTTACCCTTTCCTATAATTGTCATTAATTTGGCGTAAAGGATTATGAGAGTTTATTCTGAAAGAAGGCAACGTCGCAAATAGATGTCAAATATTTCCCTGTTTTGATTATTTTGGCAAAATTACTGTATGGAAATAAGAAATGTGGTAAACTAGCGAACTAGAATATTGATTATGAAATGCAATAATCAATATCTTAACACCGAATATTTAGTATTAAATGTAACAAAAGTATTTGGAAACTTTCCAAATGCCTTTTTTACACCTAAAACGATTACAACATCAAAATATGTGTTAAAATTTACAATTTATTATTAATATTCTAGTTCACTAGGTAGCCATATTTCATAACTCCATACAGTAATATTTCCAAATTAATCCAAACACCGAAATATTTGACAGCTATTTGCAAAGTTGCCCACTTTCAGAACAAATGCTCTTAAAATGAATCGAGTAGGTATTTGGTACTAGATTTTCAAACATCGCTGAAAAACTAAACCGATACTTTAAATCCAAAGAAAAGCAAGATGAGTGTCGATAAATCGTCTAAGTTAGTAAATATTGTGCATTGTTCAGCTCAGTCTCAGACATTAAATCGAGGGGGAGTGTGTTTTGTCTAAAAGCTTCACGTTGTTATGCTAAGTCTTATTCAAAGAAACGGAATTTGAGGGATGAAGAGACGTATGTACGTAACAGACGGATTATATATAGCTTAGTTTTACGTAAATATAACTTAATTTATGTAGGGAGTGTTTTCAAGAGTCTTCGTAATGTAATACTGATTAAAAATATGAAATAAAGTAATTGCTACATCTAGTTCAAAATCTCGTTATTTTTCGGGAAACAATTTCTTCTTTTAAAGGTTGGTCAATAGACTAGGTACTAACCTGGTGGAATGCACTTGGCATTTTTTGAAGTGAAAACTTCTTTAGGCGCGCATTGAGCACTTTTTGGGTGAACAAAAATCATAGAACTCGCGTCATCGTCACCTAACGCTCGAATGAAATACATCAACGCGAGAATCAAAAAGTTACTTAACGAAAGACATCAACGCGAGAATCAAAAGTTACTTAGTTTTCACTTTTATCGACAGTCCCCAAAGACTGTCCGTTTTTTTTTACTGAGATGACCCTATAACCGTTGTTTAGTTAATGTTTTGTGGAACTATTTAATGCAACTTAACGAGTGTTGTTTACGAGTATCTGTCTGTAAGCAGGCCGTTAAGATGCCAACACGGTGAAATTCTAACTGAAAGCGACATTTTTAAAAACTTCTAGCAATGTCATATTTTAAACTCATCGTGAATTCACTGTAAAACACATGCAAATTGTAACAGTTTTCACAATCATGACGTGTGAACTCTTAAAATCACTTGGGACCATCATAACCCCGTAAAAGTCATAAACATTTCACGATTTTGAGCGCAGTCCCCAAAAAAAAGGTTTTATATTCGACGCCACATAAAATTACCTATTCAAGTGTAAATAAAGTAGGCAATCAATATGCAATGTGTTGGAAACTGTGAATGATCAGTCTTATCATGACGGCTGACACTTTATTTTTTTTCGGATTCTTAGAAAATGAGCACATTGAGCACGGGTGTGTGATAGAATAAGGAGAACTGTACATATTATTTACTTGTAATATTCACATGAGTTCATCACATGAATGATTTGTTTTGAGCTTTCGATCGAAAAATGTGAGCAGTTGGACTTATCTTGAGAGACTACTTGAGACTTATCTTACGGAGATTTATTTATCAAGTTCTTTGGTAAATAGATGGACCTAAAGCAGCTAAGAGTATCGGTCGTCGGGCGGCGCGATCGGAGTCAGGAGGCATTGTTGTCCTAACCGGTCATAACCAAGATGAGACTTGCACAAGAGCGTGAAGATAGTCACAAGCAGAAAGATGCCCTTGCCCAGCAATGGCTGAAGTCGAGCTGTGTATGATGATGAAAGCACTAAGCAATTTACTGGTTAATGCAATTAATATTATAGGTATTGATTTAGACTATCTAAACTCTCCATTTTTTCTCTCTTCATTTACATTCTTCCTTGACATACTTAATCATAATTTTATTTGACATTATATACCTACTATTTAATTTTCAACTCTTTATTAGTGGCTTCTGTGGACATGTTAATTATTCAGATTTGTTACAGTTGTAATAGCAATCATGTCATTTCATTTAAAATAAGTTTTTATTTTTATTAATTGATTTATCTTTTATATAGATTCTTTTCTATTTTGTGAATGTGAGAACGCTGTAGGCTTAGTGGACTGTAGACTTGTTGACCATCTTCTATTTTGTTAAGTACTTGGTACTTGTTGAAAGACCTACACTGTCCTCGCATACCTAATGCCACTGTTTTTCTTTTGTTTTTGAAAATATTGTAAAACCCAATTATTTTTAAAAGAGTAACCGTGGAGTTTCTTGCCGGCTCTTCTCCATATGAAACGACCAATTGGAACCGTGCGTAGCTTCTGATGTTTCATAAGTGCCATATGTGGTTTATGTGAAATAAAATATTTTGAATTTTGAATTTTCTCTACTGATCATCATGCGTCATCAGTTAAGTATATGTATATACCATAATTTACTTCACAAAAACAAATGATACTCCACTTACCTGCTGTAAACTCAAGCTCTTCACCAGGACCTGTCCCGAGTGTGTGTGCCTGCCGAACCCCACAGGTCCGAACCCGTAGCAGAGGAGTGACAGTAGCAGCACCAGGGTCTGCACTGTGCTCACCCACCACGTGAAGTAAGGGCGATAGTCCGTCAGCTCGTCGAGCTGTCGTGCCACCTCCTCGTGATGCGCCATCGACTTACGGAGTGAACGCCTGGAATGTTAGTTTGCACGTTAGTCTTGTGTTATGGAAAGCAGAAAATGAGATTGGTGTGATCGGTCTTGAATGGACGAATGCGAATTTTAACAGCGGAACTATAGTGCTCGCGGATCTAGTTGGCCGCTCATCTCATCACAAATCATCTTGCTATGGCAATCTCATGTGCGTTTTGTCTAAACTAGCCGGTACTTTCAACGCGTGTTGCCGTCGCGAAGTGAAAGTTCCGGCTAGTTTAGACAAAACGCACATGAGATTGCAATAGCGAGATGATTTGTGATAAGATGAGCGGCAACTAGTCGCGCGCGGACTATAGACAAACTTATAATGTTAACTAGGTATCATAGTTCAACTTTACACAATATTCTAGACAAAAAAAAAGTCCAATTTTTTTTTTTTATATTGTCTCCAACACACTGCAAAAACAATTGCAAAGGTTTTAAAAAAATAACCAAGTTCTACGAAGAGAAATTGGCATAATGCATTTTACCATAAATTACTAACGCCGCCGCCGTATCCACGAAGTAGGTAAGTATTAATGCAAAAAGCCATTACAGCAACTTTTAAGTGTGACTTGGCGTAAACACCGTGATATATAAGAGGCTCAGGTGAATTATGAGCAAAAACGACGCCGTACAGTTTAGTATTATTTTTTAATCTTTGTTACGTTAAGTAAGATTCATTAGAATGGTCCTAGTTTGTTAATTAAGAGAAATTATGTTGTTGATGTTTTCAGACTTTTGAGACAGACTGTGGCCCTGTTCTGATTAGGTAGAGGCTGTAAACATGTTAACAAGCCATCACAAGCCAACAATGTGTTTTTTAAGACAGCTACTAGAGAAAACCAAAACACAACTATCAAAATAGAGAGTTAGGTAATGAAATGAAATGCATTTCATTTCATTTCATATCTGACTACTTTGAGAAGAAAGGCCGAAACAAACTCAGAGGTCGCAGTCTCTTTTAAAGTCCAGATATAATCTTGGTCATGAGGACCATGTAGATTAGTGTCTGAAATGGTCTTTTGAGAAAAGAACCACACAGATTTGAATGGACCTCTCCAGTCAGTGCAAGCATTTGTCGTGGAGGGTGGATCGTGGAGGTCAGCCCAGAACTTAACTAGGCCCAGTTACGCCACAAACTACTTAGTGTATTTAACGCTAGATGTACTTCAAAAATAATTCTTTCTCTGTTGTCTCCAAACGATTGACAGAAATAGAGCGAACGTTTTAAATACGTTTAGTGGTAAACGTATTTGTGGTTTAGACCACAATGAGCGGTGGGACAGCGTGAGTGTTGACGAATGAGCGGCTTGCACTGCCTCCTCGTCTCGCGGTGCACATAGGTACCTAAGACGCGGAACAGAGTTCTCGGTCAAACTATGTGTAACAAAATATTCGCAACAATAATAAATTGGATTTTTTGTTTCTTTAGATGAAACAATAAATCCTAAATCAAAATGGTTTCGAAAGAACTAAATTAAAACCGTTCAATTGAATGAAAAATTACGCTTTTCCCAGCTTAGGTATAACCATTCCCGATAACTATAGATCGTTATCAATTTATTTGATTATATGATTACAATAAAACCGCTTCGTAGTCAATACTCGACTGCTTGAGTTATTTCAAGAAATAGGGTTTACTATCTGACCCACAAATACCTCTCGCGGTTGAAATACCTAAACCACCCAGACAGTCTTAGCATTTTTTGAATATGGAATGAAGTTGATCAAATCCACACCAAATAATATTGTAAATACGGAGCGAGGCCACCTACTGTCTACTTATAACCGGGTATCAGTAAGGCTTTCGATAATACGATAATAATAATACCTTAACAACAGTTGGGATGCCGTAATGATTCGATATTTAACTACACTTCCGGTAAAGTGTACTTAGTATCTTTTAAAATTGCAGTGAGTTTCAGTGTGTTTTCAATGTTTGTTTCGTAGCAAATTATTATGTTGAAATGTAGGTATGCACTGCGCACACACCTCTGGCTACTCCTTCAGTGACTCCAAGTATGATATTTTACTGGTATGCAAAAACATTTTGGCATCCGGTTCCTAAGCAATTATTTCAGAAAATGAGTCGCCTGATGAGCTATGGCAGCATAAGTACGTACGTTGAATCATCTCATCATCATAATCATCAACCTACAGCAGTTCACTGCTGCACATAGGCCTCTACTATTGCACGCCATTCAACTCGAAACTCTCATCCAGCTGCTACCAGCCACATCAATCATCATCCTTATACGTAATGCCAAAAACGAAAATACGAAAAACCTTCGGTGTAAATATTCACGATATTTCATAAACCCGAAACAAGTCCTTTAATAGAGCACCACTCTATTTTAATCGAGTTAATATTTAATAGGCAGGTATTTTGATGACGTCAATATTGCCGTATTATATTGAACTAGTAAATAAACAGAATAAACTGGGTCAAAGGCAGGTCTCAAGGACACATTTAAACTTTACCTCGCGTTCTAGATTTATGTGTTCTTTGTTGGGTATCCATACTGCTACTAATATAGCCGTTTAGACATATTGCTGTTTTCACACCTAAACGTCTATATGCACTTGAATAAAAATTTGTCATACGGTTAGACCACGACCTGGGTTCAAAAAATGACATACTAGGATACTTTTTATCCCGGTTCACGGCTCCGGGACAGTTTCAGAAATTATTCCACGGGAACGTACTAAGTTCCCGTGGGATAATTTCTGAAACTGTCACTAAATGTTCGAGAATTACGGAATTACGGTGCTGTAAAGGACTTTATTAATAGCGATTCCTGAAAAGTTAGGTTCCAAAAAATGTTATGTAAGTAGTATCAAAGGTGAATTTACAGATGAATTTACAGAGGGTCCAAGCATAAAACGTGCTTTGAAACCTATTTCAATTCGATACTAAACACGACTGGTGATGCCGATAATACTGAAAAAATTGAGTTTAATTTTAAGTAGTTAGCCATATGAATTTTATACTCATGAAAAAATTTAAGTCTGACTCCACAATGAATTACTTTCGATTCCTGCCAGTCGTGTGACCAGTACAGTTTTCTAGCAAAAAGACGGAAAATAATACCATACAAATATTTAGACTTAGAGGTACCTACACGTACACGGATCAACACACTGAACACAGTATGAGGCCAAACAAAATAAAAACAGCAAGAACGCCCCTCAGTGGAACTCCTTAATAATTGCGCGATGGGTCGATACCGGTCGTCGACCGCGCGGAAATAATTCTCTGAGCAACTGCTATACTCGCTCTTTGTTTTCCCCAGTGTTTTGCGCCAAAAAGGCTTAAAAACGAAGCGTTTTCCAACTTTTTTGGTATGTATTAAAAGTTGTTTTACGATTCGTTTGGTTTTGAAGGGGGACTTTTGTGTTGGGACTTGGAAAACAACCCTGATTTTAGAATTTTGAAGGCTTGTCGTATTTTGTTCTGATGTAAGAATCATGTTTAGCTACTGTACGTTAAATTGAGCGTAACAAAATTTTATGTTATGATTTCATTTAAAAACAATGAAAGCGTTTTAAGTATCTTAAACATTTTTATTTTCAGGTCATATTTACTGATTAATACGGAAATATTAATACACAAAAAGATTCATTATTGATACCGGAGAATAAGCTTCTTGTTGTATGGCAAGATAATATCTGGCCCAACAAAGCAACGACCTACAATATACTAAATCCTTGTACTTTACAGCATTTGGTTAAAGAAATATGTCCGTTGATTTAGGCTGGAAGGATCAGCACTAAATTAACTGGATCCCTCCGTAGCAACCTAAGGATTGTCCTCAATTTGCCAGCATGGTTGGCTGAACTAGCTATCTGTGCGTTACATAAATCTTCGTTACTTTCAGCCTAATCCCAGACTCGTGTTATAAAAATGTTCCAGCGAAAGTTATTTTGACGTAGACCTTCGGGAAACATCGGGTATTTTCGGAATAGTTTGATATTAAACTGTGGCTCGCCGAGCGAGTTAACTATTTTAGCACCCGTCAGGATTCTTCATTGAAGCCGCCTCCAAAATTGATAATGAATTAAATAATAATCCTCTTTTTGTTGATCTTTGCCGGTCTTTAGTCAGAATATTACCAAAAGGTATCGTGTTACCCAGTATCTGGGTTGAAGAGGTCAGATAGGCAGTGGCTCCATGTATACTGGCATTGAGCGCAGGATGCCTAGCCCAACGTAGCTGGGAACAGGCAGGCAGATGTTGATGATAATGATGACATTCCAGTTCTTACCTAAAGAATCTACCAACAACGCCCATGCCGAACTGCCTTCTGTTGGAGTTGTCTGCGAGGGGCTCCAGCATCGGTGTGTGGATGCGCGCTCCCCCCGCACCCCACGACACACTCCGCTCGGGCCTTCGGTACTCCACGCTGCTTGAACCGATTGGGGATCTTGCCCTGGAATCAGAAAAAAACATTTGTAAAGAGAGGTATTGTAAAACTGTTTTAATTAACGGGGTTCTATTACTATGCCCATCTGTCTGTCCGTATGTTCGTCTGTCGCTAAAGGTTTTTACTGTAATAGACAGCCAGTTGAAATCACAGAATACCTCTATTTTCTTGATAATCCACAGAGACGAGGAGGAAATCCAAAAAAAAAAAACTGTACGTGCTGTTGTTGCCCACAATTGTATCGCACCCAATTAATGTGAGATAATGAGTATTTCGTAATTACATTTTTAATTCATTTAGATCAAAGAAATGCCTTCTATGGCGTCCTCACTTTGATAGTATAACGAGTAATTATTTATTAACGTCTACGTCTATTTACATTTTCCTTACCTTTGCGAGGATAAATGGAAATTGTGTTTACCTACCCTGTCTAGTTTCATTGGAATGATAATTATTAAGTATTTTAGCAATTATGTGCTTTAGTTATCATCGTAATTTCGTTTTGTTGACTGTTGAACAAATACCGGTTGTCGTGTTTAGAAATGGAATAAAATATATTGCTTTTGTAGACGGTTTGACGGATGATAATGCCAGAATAGACTGGAGCAGTATCAAAGAAAAGTACCAAGTAGGTACAGGATGTTTATGAAATAAAAATGGGATCCGTAAATTCGAACGTTAAGCAACACATCTGCCGAATTTGCTTTCTATGAAAATTATCGACGCTATTTTCGGCCTTTGATGTGTTATAGGTAAGTAGGTAATAATACGAGTAGGCATCATTTGAAAAGAAATAACAGGCATATACACGCCAAACTTTCCGTCACGCGTCGTGCAATTTAGGCAGATGTGTTGCTACACTTTTTACAAGTACCTACGGAAGTATGAATCTACAATGATTCTCATTCAGAGCAATAGTTGAAAGAACTTTTACGGTATACCAGTACACATAGTTTTTTTTTTTCTAGTTACCTGTTTTTATTTCGTTGTTCGCTCAAACACAAACCCTATACTGTGTATAGTATACATAGTTATAATGTACATAGACATACGCTACGTATGTCAGTATAGTCCGAAGATTTAATCTCCGATCAAAGACCCTTGTCACAAAGATTTGGGACTGATACCCGCGTAAAGTACGCATGCGCGATGAGGCGTCTGTTTTTTATTATTCGCTTTTACACAAAATACATAGCTGCAGTGCGTTCCTATCGTCCACTGTGGGTATCGAACTTTATTGTATATCAGAAGTAGGTATTTCAACATAAAATATTAAGTAACTAAAAAAATTGAGGTAGGAGAGGCCAAGGCAATTAACAGGGGTGAAAATGAACAGACGAATTTCTCTAAAACTTTATTAAATGAATTTTGAAAACATTTTTAATTAACTTTAATCAATTTAAACAAGAAAATCGATTGTAGATTAGACCGATGAGGTCATGAAACATTCAATGACAGTTTTAAAACTAAAATTCTTGGCTTCGCAAAATATAGCAATCAATAATAATTATGATTTGCATAAAATGAAAAATATGAAATATGAAAGTTCAACGTTTGTCTGACGAGGTAAAAACTTTGAAGATTTAAATCTCTGATTACAATATAATATCGATTAGTCGCCAAAATTCTGGCAACAAACAAAGGACTCGAAAACATAATTATTCAGGCATTTACTCATGAATACTCTAAGTGTAAACATTTTGGCACACAAGTTTTTTTTTATTGTCTTCCTAAACTATTGTGAAAATGAATCAAAGTAACATTAAGATACTTTTTTAAACAAGTAAATCTTTAATGAAATAAATTTTACGATTCTGATTTTATTTTATGTCATTTTAATAAAAATAAATTCGTTTTTGCTACGAAGTTCCACAACGCGGCTTGCGGTAGTAGTTGACTGGAAGAAATAGTCACGTAAGGAAAAAGCGTTATATAGTTCCATGCTACTTTCTCTCTCTATCTGTCTCTTTCTATGATATAGGTACGAGTGTGTGTATGCGTGCTAGTATCCTGTAAGGAACTCCATTGTAGACGACGGTCCTCTGCATACGTTTTTATATCTACTAGTACTAGTTAATTCGAAACCAAATTGTTTTCTAAAAAAACAAATGATTAAGTTTGGTTCCAAATACGATTTTTTGCTATTCAAAATAATGTATTTGCAATAGCGATTCAAATTCTTGTTCGAACAATGTTAATAGATAAAGACAAGACAAAGTTTTAGGTACATCTCGAAACCAACACAATTAAGAACGTTACTAATTGAACTCAGTTCAACTCATTAAAGAAATCGGGCCAAAAATAAAGAATACACCCGAATGCCAACGACCGCACGCCCGGTCGATAGTTCACCTTTAAATTCAGCGAAAATTAATTACAATTTATCATTCTCCTGATTCATTTTAAAAGTTAATCACGTGAAATTGATTCTTTATGCATTTATATAGATAGATGTACCTACTTCTGAGGACTGTTTATAAAATTGTCCTGTTATAAAATTGTCTCGAGATCTAAGTATAGGCCCCGCACGCAACTGCATGGGTGCACCGCACGCGGTGATTGAAAACACCAATTAGTGCAGTCCTTAAGAATTTAAGGTTAGAGTTATACAGTGTGTTAGGTTAAAAGAGGGACATATAAAAAAAATATTGTTTATTTGGGACAACATAGGAACCATTTTTGTTAATACACACAAGTTGTTTTTGTTAGTACTCGTAGTTTTAAGGGAGTGAAAAAAATCTGCTGTTCCGTATATACAATGTCGCCCCTGCGCATGTGACCACCCGTAATTGTCTGAATATTCATGAAAAAATATCAAAAATAAACTTCAAAAGGGGGGTCTATCTATAACATTTTTCAATAGTTTTTTTTTAATAAATACACAATTTTTTACCGAAAAAATGACTTCGATTCCGTTTTTTTTTTCGTAGTCGATATTTTTTTGTAAAAATTTTAATTAACCTGTTAAAATAACTCATAAGTTTTTTTAAATAATAAACATAATCCAAATCGACCCATAAACTTCGGAGATGTGTCAAAAAACAGAAAGCAAATCTTTAAAAAATAAAAAATTGAGTAACATGAAAAATGTTATAGATAGACCTTTTGAAGTTTATTTTCGATATTTTTTCATGAATATTCAGAAAATTACGGGCGGTCACATGCGCATGGGCGACATTGTATATGTTCGCATAACTCGACTAAATGCTGGGAACAGCAGTTCTAATATTTCTGAGTTTGTTCCATTGTAATACTTGTACATTTTCATGAGTACCTACTATACTCCACTAATGTATGATCGTTTAACCTAACGCAGTGTTTAACGGCGGCCATACACGCTACGGTTCACTAGAGAGGTCTACATGTGCAAGCGCGTGTATTGAAAAAGACCTGTGCATTTTTTGGAACATACCATAACTTGTCGTTGTATGCAGGCACTCCTGAATGTGAAGTGGCAATGGGTTTCAAAGCATTTTCGTATTTCTACAACAACTTCAACAGAATTATTAGAGGTATAAGGAACAGAGTAGAAAGTTCCTCATCCTCCATAGAAAAGAGGGAATACTCCGACCGGTTTTGTTTCTGGAGGGCTTCTGTATATTAATCGCATGGATCTCTTGATATCGCGATGTGGAATACGTTAGTGTAGTTCGTTTGAAGCGGTACCTATAGCTGTCGCGAGAATTAAGTTTTTCGTATAGCATGTATAGCATACATTAAAAAAAATCTATAAACTCTACATGATAAAGTCCCCACACGTTGCACTATATAATAAACGAGGTAATTAATCTGTCGAGCTGGCAACATGGCGCAGCTAGATCTGTTCGGAACAGGATTATTAGGGAAACTTAGCTGCTACAACTTGACGTGGTTTACTTAGTACCGCGGCTTTATACCGCTATTACAGCTTCATCTTCAGTTATGAAGTTGGGGAATTACCACGTACATTGTCTATATAGCTAAATCTTCGCATTATTAAACAGGACGAGGTTATTTGGTTGCTCTATTAACAATGGAATGTGAACTTGTGAAACGGCGTGCTATCTTTTGCAATGCAAATTCTTTCGATCAAAGTGATTGAATTTGTCAATTCAAATTCAAAATATTTTATTTCACATAAACATAATATGGGCACATATGAAACGTCAGAAGCTAGTGCATGGTTCCAATTGATCGTTTCCCATGGAAAAGAAACTGTCGTTTAGCTATAGGTACTGAAAAGGTTGATTGCCAGAGGGAACCTTACATCATGCAGGCTGGCAGAAAAACAGTTCTGGCTGGAAATAAATCGGATCCAAACACTCAATCAAATTTGGAAGCAGTTTAAACTGTAGGAGGAGTTGATTGTTTATACTCGTATGATGTAGAAGTGTTTTAGACGAAAGTAAACACGCTTTGTTGAAAATGTAAATGAAAATCAGGAGAGGCTTTTTGTTATTGGTAGCTGCTTAGCGAGGCCTGCTTGCTGTCTTAGTGCTGCTAGGATTCTTAAAGTTTTACAGTACTGTACGGTAATATTAGGTTACCTATTGTTACTACAAGAAAATCAATATACTTCCATAATACATAGCATTTTTACCAAATTCCTTTATAGAATACTAAATTAAACCAAAATGTACTCACCCCTTAGATCCGTCAACATTATCAGCTTCATCGTGATGCTGCAGTGGCGTGGCTGACGTCGGCGGCGTGAAGAACACGTCATCAACGTCAACGTCGTCATGCGGAGGCACTCCCCCGCGGAATGATCTCGACCATTGTGCCGAAGTCGACTGACGCGAGCGTCTCGTCACCGCCTGGAGAAGATGATAGAGGTTAGGTTCAAAGGTAATAATAAAGTGCGAGGCAATACTTAATATTGCCTCAGTAATATCCCGAGTGAGGGGAAGCAGCAACAGCATTCTGAAGGTGTTTACAGAGAGGCTGGATGGGCTTACAATGGGAAGGTTTACCAAGCTAATGTTGGCAACAAAGCTTGTTAAACCTTCCTGTGGTTGTGATTTTCTTTTCTTTTTTTTCTCTTTTTGTGTTTCTGCATGTTACTAATTTAGTTTTTAAGTAAAATGTAATACTAACACCCTATGAGCCTTGATGCCTGACTATAAAATATTTTTATTTTATTATTTTTATAATATTATGATATAAGTAGATAGACGCATGTAAAAATCACCATAGATTATACAGAATTAAGAACGAAATTCTTCTTCTTTCTTCGTCTTCTAAAAGTGTAGAAAGAAAATATGCTTATTTTTTTAAAAGAAAAATAATAGTGGAATGATATTAATTTAATTAGGTTCAGTTTACACATAGGTAGGCGTTATATAAATACGAGCATGAAATGTAGCATAGTTGAACATCCAGAGTACCTACGCAGAACAGCAATGACAAAAAGTCATACAATATTAACCATTTTTACCCAATCACCATTTACGAAAATAATCACTATGTACAATCAACTAACAAAAATACTGACTCACATTCATCCAAACAAGATGCTTCATGACAATCAAAGAAAATCAGTATTATATTTTTCTTTTATTTATGATGTCGTAAAAAATTTCGTTAGCTGATCTTTTTATCAGCTTTTTTATAAGGAAAAAAGAGATATCTGATCATTTTCTTTTGCCGCTTTTTCCCCGACTGTAGCGGAGCCCAAAAAGAGGGTATTTTTTATAATATTTTGGTTTCACGCTTGGTTTCTGTGGAAAGTGCCAATGTCGCCTACATTACCAAGCGTGTCACCGATTTACTTTCAGAACGACACAAATTAATGAGGAATAGAAACTGACGGCTTTAACGGCGGTAAGTGAGAAGTTGTGCGCTTAACCGGTCAAGCCGGACCGAAGCCCCAGGCGCACGAAAACTCCCAATACCGTCAAGCCTCGTCGTGTCCCCGGGAACACGGTACGTTCATGCAGATTGCAGCTCTATTTATATGTAATATACGGGCTGATATGGTCTGTGGTTGGTTTTGATTTATGGTAGGATAATATACCTGTCGAATAAATCGACCATAACGTCAAAATATGCAGAAACAACTCTAAAAAAAAGTAAAAATTGAACATTTTTGGTACGGCAAAATGGCGTCCGCGCATGCGTGCCGTGCACTGCACTCCGCGTTCTATTTATTCATTTTCTATTGTTTTTTAAGTGTAAATCGACGGGAAATGGTGTTATTTCAATAATTAAGTAGTGTCGTCATCGTATATAGATAAAATTTGCACAAAATAACATCGTAATTACCTATTACGGACCCATCAAAAAATGTAAACAAACTCGGTAGTGAAAAAAGGTGTTGATGTGAAATTTTGAGTTTTGTGTGTGTTTTGTGTATGTAATCGCTGGTAAGTCATTTATTTTATATTCTTCAATAACTAATAAATAATAAAAATGCATAATACAGAAAGAAAAAGAGTTCAATATTTTTTTGTCAACTAAATAATGTTACGTAATGATACGGTTAACGATTTATTGAACTTTTTTATTTATATGTGTTTTTATTTATTATTATTGTCCGTAAATAATGGTTTTGACCGATAGTATATGTATTCATAATGTATCCTGCGAAGTTTCATGTGAATCGAACCAGTAGTTTTATTATAAATAATCAAAACAATGAACAAAGGAATTTCTTATAAGAATCTTATAAGAATGTTTATTTATCAATACTAGCGTTCGCTTACAAAGATTCTAAGTATTATAAAAAATCCTTTGTCTAATCAGGAACCCAAAACCATTAACGATAAGACTATTTACTTAACAAAAAGCTCTCAGTTTTTGTTTATATTAGCGAGCTCTTATCTCTGACGCGCCGCGATCGTGTCGCGCGGCTTGAGGGGTGTCGCAAAATCGCGTCGCGCGGCTTAACCGGTTAATGTACTTTCAGTATCAGGAATTTGATTAGTATCTACTGCCTTCTCTAGACGCTGCCGGCGCGGCATTTCGTGCTCTGTGATTTTAAATTATTTCATTTTTGGTAATAAGAATATTAGTAATAATGGAATTATGGTAACGAGGAACGTCGTGAAAGCCCAGAAAGAACACGCGGCATTCCTTGCTTTGTGATTTTAAATTATTTAATTTTTGGTAATAATAATATTAGTAATTATGGAATGATGGTAACGAGGAACCTCGTGAAAGCCCAGAAATATCAACAAATCAAGTCAAGATTGGCTCGCAAGGTTGTCGACATGTGGGATGTAAACTCAGCAATTATTGTGCCGATAGTCATATCAGCCAAATGGCTTAATTGCCAAGAGACTCGACCTAAGGCGACTCGCGTTGGGCATCTCTATTAAGGGCTTGATTCTTATAAAAAGGTACTTCTGGACACGGCTCGCATTGTTAGAAGGTTCCTCTCTCTGGAGCCCTACCGCCGGGTATATTGACCCTCTATCGATGAGCATCATTCTTCATTTATTGAGCTATCGGTGAGCATCATTTTTTTTTTCATTTTTTTATTCCAATATTTAAAAATATAATTTATATATAATGAAATATAGGAAACCATAATAGTAATAATTTTAGTTTTGGTAATAAAATTGGTTGTTTCAAACAGTCGTAAATTATTTGTTGCTAATGAATGCTATCACAATATCGTGTCAAGGGGCAGTAAACTACAAGCGTGTTCAAACTAATATTATTAATGTTTCAAAGTCTAATATAGGTCAATGAGGATGTCAGCACATGTTAGATACACATAACACTATGCTTAGATTAGCACACTTTTTTAAACTAAATCTACATAGTGTAATCAATTTAATTCTGAAACCTTGGAAAAACACTATACAATTTTCAGAGAGGTTGTATTAACAGTAACGAAGGTATCTTCATAGTTAGAAAAGAAAAAAAAAAGAAAATGGATCATTTGCAAAGAACATAATCATCATCATCATCATCATCAGCCTATTAATGTTCCCACTGCTGGGACACAGGCCTCCTCTCTGTGAGAGGAAGTGGGCCGTGATCTACTACGCGGGCCCAGTGCGGGTTGGTAGATGTCACATGTCTTCGATTTTTTTTATTCGAAGACATGCCGGTTTCCTCACGATGTTTTCCTTCGCCGTTTTGAGAGCAGTGGTGATGAAATTATTTACACAAAGTAAAGCGCCTGCCTGGGTTCGAACCCACGACCTACAACTCGTAAGTCGGGGGCCATTACCACTGGGACACCTCTGCTCTCAAGAACATAATAATAAATATAATTGTGTAATATATGTAGATATAAATAAAATTTATATTCTCTGCAAGTCATCCATTTAACTACTTGCAAAATACGTTAAATATAGATTAACAGAAGCTCCCCTTCATAATATTATTTATATTTGAGAGCATAAAGAATTTGCGAAAAGCACAAAATGTTTTTTCGAAAATGCCAAATAAGGTTAAAAAGCCTTTTAAAATATTACACGCACTAATAACCTTGCAGGTACACTCATGAAGAAATATGAAGGGGGATTAAAAATTCCTTCGATGAAATACGCTGGCGAGTACAGTCGAGAACAGAACGCGTTTCACTGACAAACTCAGTGACGTTACAAAGTTACGACCCGGAGTCAGTGAATAGATTTGGACACTAGCTGTGCAACTGTCCTAACAATAACTAGGACTTGAAAGCACTTTAGTAGCTGGCAAATTCAATTTTAAATGCTAACTAAAACTGATGTTTTCGTGAGTGATATTATATTTGCAGTGCACACATACATAAAATCACGGCTGTATTCCCCGAAGAGTTAGGCAGAGGTGCACCTATAGTAAAACCACATTTCGCCAGTTTCGTGAAGCATTTAGTAGTACTTATAAAATAACAACCGACTTCCAAAATAGTCTCTACAAAGTCAAAAATAACTTTAATTTCGTAAGTCGGTGTATTTGGTTTAGAAATTTCGTTTTATGCCACCGTCTTCCGAAATTAAAGTTATTTTTGACATTGTAGTGTCCTTTTTGGAAGTCGGTTGTTTTTTTGTTCTGTGAAAAGTTTACATTTTTCATTTTTTTGTTGTGGTACCTACCCCACACACATTCGAATACCACTACCTGCTATGTAAATAACAGTGACAGGAACTTATCATCATATCATCCTCATAGGCTAAGTGGGAAAAATATGTATTAATGAAGCTAACTCAAAAACTATCGCAGAAAACTTAATAAAATTTATATGGAAATTTATACCACCTCTGAAGTATGACCTACCAAACAAAAAAAGAATCAGGTTAAAATCAGGTTCGCCTTTGTACCTTTTTTATGTGCGAAAAGTTTAAATAATATAATAAATCAGGTTAAAAAGAGTCATTATGTAAGTAATAATGATGGGTACCCTTTTTTAGATACAAACCTTACATTTACATAATACGTTATTTTTTCCATACGGAAACGAAGAATTGAAGCAAAATATCACAAAATGGTCAAACATTGACCATCAATGCTTAAATCCTGTCTGACAGATACCCCTCTGAAATTATAGAACTAACGAAAATTGCCAACACATTTCTACCTACTCACAGCTAAATCCCCACAATTTTCATAAGCCCTTCAAAGGACCCGAAAAAAGCGCAATAAACATGGCTACCACTAAAAGAAACCGCTCACGTCAGCTGTTTTACAGGAAGCAGTAGTTCGCAGTCCGGCTAGTTCCTTCCTTGGGATATTGCCGGAAAAGGGGGGGGCCCGAATGGCTCCGATTATTTACGATGCTATAACGTCCGCCTTTACCCAAAAGACATCACTTTTATAATTTATTGCTCGGAAATATCGCGGTCTAATTCGTCCGCCCGTATATTAGAATATTTGGAGGGTTATATGGACAGCAATATGGTATGAGTTACCTACCATTTTGTGCAAGGTTTTTATGTAACTTTCCGTTTGAATGGATACGTATTTACAAAAGCGTATAGTACCATAATCAACCTACAAATCAGAGAAACAGGGCCATAATCAACAACGCGGCCCAGTGCGGGTGGATGAAAAAAAAGTACCACAAAAAAAAAATATTACCTGCAATTCCACAGGAACATCTTAGAAAAAACATTCCAAAACACTACACTACAACCTGTTCATTTCGTAAAACCTAGAGCTAGCAACTGCATTAAAAACAACATAAACAAAAATAAACTTACTTTTAATACAACGTTATTAAGAGACAATTTCCAGTATAAAATAAAGTGAACATAAAATAACATAACATAACTGATACTGTTTGTAATAAATAGACGGACTTAATCTTATTAGTTATGTAGTAACTTCCGTGCTACGAGAGCTACGCGACTACGGCTACGCAACTGCTACGCCGTAGTCGCGTAGCCACGAAGTGGAGTTGGCGGCGCGTGATATGATTTTGAATTATACGGACCTTTAAAGTAGATGATCGACTAAACTATTTTGTGCTGTTACTATATATTTGTGTTAATGTTACCTAGACAGTAACTAATGTCACTTACAAACAACAAAAAATATTAGAGAGTAGAGTAATTTAACTGTCAGAAAATGTTTTTTTAAATTTTTTAAACGTATTATCTTTACCTGCTACTACGAGTATCTAACCTAACCTAACAAAAATGTAGTATATTCACGTAACTAAAGACATAATGTTACCCGAATTGGGGTCACACAGCTCACATTCGCATAAAATAAAATGTTTAAGTAAAATTAAAATTTAAAAGGGTGACTTTATTACTCAAATACTGAGATTCACATTTGAACTTTACGTCCAATTCTCATGACCTCGCCATTGCCACCTTTCTTTGTTTGGGTTTACTATGTAGTAACTATAAACATAATATTTTAAAGCCAACAAACATTTTTAGGTCAAACATTAAGAGTCGGATTCCATACGTGTTTATTTATATACCTTCAAGTGGATTTTGTAATTTGTAACTCAGACTGGAACAAAGGAACATAGGGAGTGACTTAATTCGATTTAGGCCGAATAAATTAGGTTAGGAAACAGGAGCTCTTTGTATGTCTACAAGAAAATATTTCAAGGTAAAGTTATTTATATTTATATACCTAATATTCAAGTCAATCAGTCGAGAGCAGTGCTGGCCCAATGGTAACGGCCTCGACTTACGAGTGGTAGGTCGTGGGTTCGAACCCAAGCGGGCGTTTTACTTTGTATAAATAATTTCATCACCACTGCTCTCAAAACGGTGACGGAAAACATCATGAGGAAACCGGCATGTCTTAGAACCAAAAAATTCGAAGACATGTGACATCTACCAACCCGCACCGGGCCCGCGTGGCAGATTACAGCCCACTCCCTCTCACAGAGAGGAGGCCTGTGTCCCAGCAGTGGGAACATTAATAGGCTGATGATGATGATGATGATTCAAGTCAATCTATATGCTAGTCCAACTCAATCCCTCCTCCATTAATTCAGATTTTTCACATATTGAACCATAAAATTGCCTTAATTTACATGCAATGAATACAAAACATGTGTGTAAATTTTCTAATTTTATAAAGAATTCTCATGTAAGTTTCGTTATTATATTGATTTATTTTATAATATAATATTAATACCTTTCATAGTATAGAAAACTTAACGTGAAACATCTCACGAGACAGTGAATGATTCATTCAGTGAGTGATATAATATTACATATTTATCTATTTTAGTAGCGGACCTGGCAGACGTTGTCCTGACCAAACAGCGCCATCTACCGGGTCCAATTGTATTTTCAAACCATACAGGGACCTACTCAAATATACACACAAAATTTCATCCAAATCAGTCCAGCCGTTTAGGAGGAGTTAGGTGACAAACACACGTACCGAAGAATTATATATATATATATATATATATATATATATATAAAGATTTCTCAGCAAATAAATCATCTATCAACATTTGCAACCAACGCTCAAACTACACTCTAATAGCATAATTTAGGACAAAACCAATCATTACCGAGATCCTCCATTTTCCTAATATAGGTCAACAGAACCATTTATATCAACTATCTCAAAATTAACTAACCTATAAATTACTCATCCCTCTGAAATCGGTGACCTAATTCGCCTCAAAATCTGGTACAAACGTGTATACGCTATGTACATATACGCAATTTTATCATGAGCCAAGTCACATAATGCGGCGTGTATTTATAAGTCTCGGGGCACACATAGGGCGGTCCATTAAAGCTATGTGTTCGCTGGTTTAGGATTTCACACGGCCTGCAAGAGCTTTTAGCATAGTTATAACACAACAACTTTTCCGTGAGATATTTAGCCAACTTTTAAATGGTTAACACGTGAAACTGGGTTAGCGGCTAACTATGCCACCTGTGGTCATAAGCGGGGCATTGTTGGTGTTGCATTATCATAATTTTATGTTACATTACACATATTATTTACTTTTCATTCCAGGTTTGCATTTAGCATTCATAGAAGCATCCCGTTCATGCAATTGTTTTATATTCGTAAATTATTTCTTTTTTTGCGTCATGTTTACCGCAAATAAACATATTTTCTTTCTTTTTCTTTATTCTTCCAGAGAATCTCATAATTAATGAGATTATTAGCGTTTTAATGGCAGAGTGGTGGTGGCAGTGGTAACAGCCGCGACTTACGAGTTGTCGTAGGTTCGAACCCTGACAGGCGTTTTATTTTGTGTAAATTATTTCATCACCACTGCTCTCAAAACGGTGAAGGAAAACATCCTTAGAAAACTGGCATGTCCTAGAGCCGAATATTCGAAGATATGTACCTCCACCAAACCGCGCAGGGCCCGCGTGGTGGATTACGGCCCACTCCCTCTCACAGAGAGGAGACCTGTGTTCCAGCAGTGGGAACATATGCTGATTATGCATGGTAGAAAGAATAGTTATAATATGACGAACGCTTGGTCATAAAGGTCTTATCAGTCCATCTAACAGACTCATTAGAATATTTATTCTGCTTTAATTGCTAACCGTTTGTTGTTTTTCAATAGAGACAAAAAATTCTCAAACATTTCTTCTAAACTTGAAAGCACACAGTTTAGTATATTTTTTTTATCATCAAGGAGACTCCATCAGTATTCAAGTCTTGCCACCAACAAAGAATTGGTAAAACGAAGTAGAATACTAAATAAGTTCTAATAAAAAATAACCTTATTGAAATTAGAATTAGTTGTTTAAAAATTCCGTTTGAAAGAAAACCGACTCCAATAAGAAGTTAAATGTTTTCTGTTTGAGTAGTTTTTATCGAAAAGGTAATAGAATTGTAGAAAAATAAATAATTCTTATTGAATAAATCCAATATGACAAGTCATTTTTTTACACAAGTGCTACTGCCGAGCATGAGATCCCGGGTTCGATTCCCGGATCGGGCAAAGTGTTATTGGGTTTTCCATTTCGAATTTCTCAGTAGCAGCCCGGAGTCAGGATTTGTGCTCAATTGATGGCAATAGGCTCGCCCCCATTACATGGGACTTAAACATAACTGGTGAAATGTTGGTGTACTATAGATACACCTCTGCTAACCCTTCATCCCGGGAATACAGGCGTGATACTCGTATTATATTATGTTATTTTCGTCGTTCAAATCGTGAGTGTTTAGTTTAAAATCATCCACGAGATTGAACAAAGGCCATAATTATTCTGTGATTGAGTGAAATCTATGAATCTTTTCACTTAGCGGAAGAATACCACCTTTAACTACCCTAGTCAAACATTCTTGCTAAAAACGACCAAATAATACTAATGTTTTCTTGGAATAAGCATCTCTTTTAACTGAAAACCTCTGACACGCCAACAGTTTATTGCAAAAATCTTTTTTATTCGAAACGGTGCGGGAAGGGAGTACCTGGAAGGACTTTGAGGAGGCCTTTGCTGAGCTCTGGGACAGTAATGTATAGAAAAAAAAGACGTGTGGCACTCGGGGACTGCCCCGGCGAAGCTATTGCATAGCATTTTTTATCAACTTACGCAATTGTAAAATATTAACCCGAATACAAGAAATAGCAATGATGACATTGACAGGAACTGTTATTCACATTTATAGGTTTTAAAACTTGACACAACGTAATGGGAACATCAAGTAATAAAAAGGTTTTAATTTAACTATTAATAGTCAAGGATCATTCGTCTAAGTAAATTTGAACTTTATTGTCAAACAGTTAAACATAATTTTCAATACAACACTCTCGTATCATTCGTCTAAGTAAATTTGAACTTTGTTGTCAAACAGTTAAACATAATTTTCAATACAAAACACTCTTTTCTTAGGTAGTATTTTCATTACGAAATTTCTGGATTAGGTCTCCACGCTCAAGGCCCGCGATAGAAGCTATGCAATAGCTTAAAAAACGATTTGACAAGTAATATTTAAGAAGTGACGCAAAAACCCTTAAGCAAACCGTTCTATTATTATATCGTATGTGCCTGTTTGTTCTGCAGGTCAAAGGCTACCCTTCCATCTTTCCATTTTTTGTCTTTCTTTTATATTGCCTAATTTCCTCCTTATAATATCAGCTATCTGCCAGAGAAAGTACCGTCAAAATCGGTCCAGCCGTTTCGAAGATTAGTCGGAACAAACAGACATCAGATAGATATAGTAGATAAATCGCTTTCTAACTGTAAACATTAAACAGCACTACATCCTCCAACCTATTGGAGAACACGTCACGTTCGCTAGCAGGTAGATACCCCAGTTATTATCATAACAAGGTTGGCTCTTACTGGCACGTGACAGCCGAAGTCCTCGCGTTTCGCTCTTATCGAATATTCTAGAATGTAGGAAATAAAATCATCGTGCGAATTTTCGGTGTATGGGAAATCTGTTTTTTTATATTTTTATTAGGTGAGGGTAAATAGATTTGTATTTTTATTGAATTCAATGGCGGGTAGTATTGTTTTTGTTTAGCTAAATAATCGTTCTGTATAGGAACTTTGCTTTTTGACCAATTTTCTAAATAACTGTACCTATTATGCATAAATAAGTAGGCTGTACCTATTTTCGGATATAAAAAGCCATTTAATAGTCTTTGGCAGTAATTTATGCTTCGACATCATAATAATATTTTATGTTTATGGCATTGGCAAAAAAGTAAAGTCTTTATTCAGGTAGTATTGAGCATGAGTTCCCGGGTTCAATTCCCGGGTCGGGCAAAGCGTTGTTTGGTTTTTCCATCTGGAATTACTCAGTAACAGCCTGAAGTCTGGATTTGTGCTCGGTTGATGGCAATAGGCTCGTCCCCTATTACATGGGGTCTAAACATAACTGGCGAAATGTGGGTTTAGTATTATAGGTACACCTCTGCCTAACTCTTCGGGATATACAGACGTCATGTTATGTAATCTAAAGAGGCTGGGTAAAGATGATCACTCAATAAGTACTGATAAAAACATTACCCTACTTCTGGGGAATTCGGGCAATGGATAATAATATTTACCCCGTACAGAACGAAGTCACAAAACATCACGTTCTGAAAATCGCCGTCACACGGATGCATCCTTCAAAGATCTGTATTGTACACTAATAAGATCCAATTTACAACGCACTCACAAAATGTCGCATCTAACTGTCCTTATAAAGTAACAAGAAGTCTTCAATTCTCATATTTTACGATACACCTACATATATTTAAAGTAATAGGTTGCAACCGTATGCCGCACATCAATAACGATGCTACATTGCCAGGGCGGCGCCATACATATAATATTTATGACTCTGACCATTAATATGGAATGATTTCTAAGATATAAACTGATATATCGAAGGAGATGATTTTTTTTTGGAGAGACTAAAAGTTCAGTGAACAAAATCTTTTCGTTTGAGCATTTTATTACTTGTGATGAGGCTTACATTTGATAGGAGGACCAGATGGTCTGTAGTTAATCGATTTTTGGTAGTTTCTAAAGATATTGGTTTTTTAATTAAAATTCTTCACTGGTTTAACTGTTCAAGCTATTGCCTTAATTTATTATAAACCTGACTGGCATTTAAAACAAGTTTGTTAATTGTTCTTTAAAACTAATTCTAAGGCATATTCTTTTTATTAGTTCGAACGGACATGACATTGTATTTTTTCCATGTCGTTGGTTTATTGTTAAACTATATTTGCAAATGTTAAAGTGACAGGAACTACATGAAATTGAGTTTTGTTAGTAGTAGTTGTTAGTTAGGCTATTTCCAGTGCGATTTTGAAATAGTTCATAGCTGATAACAGGCAAGGCCACCCTTTTCACCCATCGAAAGACCATATCAGACACGAATCTCCATGGTACCTCATATGGCTAGACCAAGATTAAGTCTGAACTTTAAAAGAGACTGTGACCTCCGATAGGAAACGCCGAACTCATCGACATGTAAAAGTGATTCCAATATCCTACTTACAGAATAAACAATTTCATTTAATTTCATTTTAGTATTCTTCAAAAGGGTCAAAGCAAAAAAAAGGAAGTAAAATAGGTACTTACAGTAACAACATAAGAAAGCCCGGTAAGCGTGAGCCTAGCAACGCTGTCCTTCCCGGGTCGGGGAAGGGACGGCGGCGTAGGCTCCTCGAGCGGCGCCGGCGCTGGGAGTACGTCGGGCCGCTCCCGCGCACGCCCCCGCGCCTCTCTGGGTGCTGCGCCCGACGCTCCGTACATACTGCGGAAAGGTACATAGTTACAATCGCAAGAGTACAACATAAAATAGTAGATTATTCACTAAGGGGATAAAGCAGTATCTTATGTCACGGGCGCTATCCGAAGCGGAACGAAGGATTTTAATGGTCTCAAGTGTAGTGAGGGCTGCAACCTCGCCCATGACGAAGACACCTTTATCCTCGAGAAGAACACTATACTTTTCACACCTTCTGCAAGGTAATTAAAGCAATTCGTTTTTTTTTTGGAAAATTTCTCAACCGAATTATTAATTGGGGTTCCAAATTTAACTCACATTATTGACCAGCAGGTTATAATAAAATTCAATGCAATATTTTTTTCCAGGCTACACAACACTAGGTTAGGTTAGGTTTGCATGACATTTAATTTGACAGAATCAAGCAGGTAGTGTGAGAAATAGTCCTTCTGACCAAATTTCGGTCATTGCAGCCACTCGCTCGGAATCTAGTCAAGTGTGCTAGTTTGCTAGTGTGTGCTAGTTTACGCAAACACAGGTACACTCTCTGTTCCCCACTCTCATAATATGATGGGACGGCAATCCGACACGACTGTGTAGAGATTAGATGCAGGACCCACGTGTTAACGACAAAAATTAATTTGCACGCACTTCGCGTGCAAATTAATTGGTTTATTCATAAAGTTGGTCATAAAATGTCGATTTAACAGCGCAAACTATGGCTATTACACTTATTTTCTAAAACTATATATTTGCTTACATTTTTGGAAACTAAACCGTGAACGCAGGATATGTTTAAGGGAAACAAAATAACAATCACCATTTTCACAAAATAAACACTTTGATAAACAAAATCTTCTTGTATGTAGCTGTAGCACACAGCAAATCCTTTCCATCAGATTTGATTTATTTTCCCATATAACTGGCTCTGTATTTTAATACTCTGTATCAAAAGAAAACGTACTGGCAAAACCAAACAAAATATTATGTTTTTGTTTTAACTTTTGTAAATAGGGAAGTGAAATACAAATGTTACCTTTACCAAAATACGTTTCCCTCTTTTTTTATGGCAATGTTTTTGTGGCACGGAAACGCTACAAATATTGTTTTAATTGTTTAAATTGTACTCGTGTGTACTCGTACCATTTCGACGTTTTTTGCTATTTACTTTTTGTTTAAGCAAACAAAACCTACTTCTAATTGATTCATCCTGTATGAATCAATTAGAAGTAGGTTTTGTTTCCACTAACACTTGTGACTGCTAATATGAAGTACTTTTTCGTATTAGAATATCTTGAAATTTACACACTCATGGGCGTAGCGAGGTACGGGCAAAGAGGTGCAGCTGCCCCCTCTTAGAAGACCGGTCGTTCGCCTGTAAACTGTAAGTCTGACGAGCTTCATAGCTTGCGACGCTTCTTATAAGACCTAAGAATCTAACAGGCTTGAAGGCTGGATTGTGAAATCCAACAATATATTGTAATCTCTAATATTTTTTGTTGTTTTGTCTGCCCCCCTTTATACAATCCTGGCTACGCCCTTGTACACACTTATAATATACCTACTACTCGTAGTATACTGATAATTTATTATTCTAACAGAACAACGTGCTACATGAGACTTTATCATAGCTGGCGAGATGTGAGTGTACTATTATAGGTACATCTCTGCCTAACCCTTCGGGTCTGACGTTATGTTAAAAACGTGCTAAGAATCAACACAAAGGACGAGAGAAACATTTTAAAGTTATTTCACACAGTAACGTATTCCATACTTGCAACGGAATTTATTTTACATTCAATTTCAGCTCAATGTTGGCATTGCAGACGTAACTTATGAAAGCCGTCAAATAAATATCGTGCATCGACATCGGGAAAACTGAGAAATATTCTAAACAACTATCGAGATAGTGCACACACATATTTTTGTGAAATACGTGTGTGCTTTGTTTTATAAATATTGTTTGCTAAAAAGTTTATACTGTGGTCAGCTGAACGTTTATGTCGTGGTTGCTTTTTCATGCCTTTCGTGTCCTGGTTATTCATTTTTGGTTAAATGTCAACAACATTATGTCTTTATATTGAATATGAGTATTCATAATAATAGTTTCTCTCGAGTTTTTTAGTACCGTATAACAGTTTTTATCTAAGTGAATAACTTGTACTTGTACCTAATATCTTCGATGAAAAAACTATTTGGTAAAGCAGAATACTGGGGTATAGTTTTTCATCATCATCATCATGAAAAGTTAGGCCAACTTTACGGTGAAGGAAAACATCGTGGGAAACCTGAGATATATTTCTCCACGGCATATGAAGCCAAGTCAGAGGCCCATGGGTGGCTTTAAAACTCTGATACCAGGTTAGTCACTAACCACACGAAAAGAAGAAGAACGCCACCATAGAAATGAAAGATTTCAAAAAGACTAAACGGAGCGAAATATCTGTAATCTCAATCGAAACGTTCCTTCGATCACGTACAATCGAACTCAACGAGTTTAATAAATTCCTTTGTGCCGCAAAAGTGCACGACGCCAATGAAAATGCTTATACCGTGCAAACTTCCTCTGGATTTATGTTTGAAAAAAAAAACAACGGGTTGCACTCCGGGAGTGCCGGTAGAAGTGAAAACTTGAACATTAACGTTGTGCATTTTTGAATAAATACTTTTCATGAAGTATATTTTGACTGCTTTTTTTACCCATCAATATGGGTAAAATTTCTTACCTCGCAATCTGTACGTAATGTCAAAGACTATTTATTTTGATATTTACTTTCTCGGTTGCTAGGCAACGGATCTTATGGTCACGTCCTGACGCGAGTTTAACATTTTTTACCCATCCCAAAAAAAGTGCACAACGCCGCTAAAGAAGTTTTCACTTCAATAATGTGTGTGTATTTTAAATTATGCTACTTTTTTGCATCATCTAAGTTGAGCCGGCCTATTACTACTCTTTGTTTACAAGGAGCAACTACCGTTTGAATGTCAAAACCTTGGACTTAACGATAAAATATACCTACCTACGTACCTTACCCACTTATATACCTCAATTACTGTGAATCTAATCACGTACCAACCATGTATCTAAGCAAATATACTCTAATTACTTCAGACTACGTAACATCACAATCTAGTCCATATATCACAATATTCCAAACTTCGATCGTGTAATCCCGAGCAACCGCAAACAAATGTAAATTTAACACTAGCACACAGTCTCGAAGCGTCTGAAGTTCAACTACCAGGAGTCAAGAATTAACAAGAGCATTAATAAGGTTGCCCCGCCCGGACGTCCCGGCGGGTAAACAACTCATTGTCGTATGACTTACTTCCTCAGTTAGACACCCCTTTACGTTATGATGTCCTGGTAGATTATTTGCAGTTAAGGATAGCTGTTTGTTGAAATTGAGTGCCATGGAGACAGTCAAAGTCATACAATACGTTTAATTAGTTATGTTACTATATAATTATCTTGTAATTGAAAGGGAAAAAAATATCCACATATTTATTGAACAGAATCTACAATTAAACTAACACCGTTTCCCTCTGCGTTCTGAAAGGAAAATAACTCATTGCCGATTTGAATTACACCTACTGGGAGACTTCCCTTCATATTATAAAGCCTTAGTGCTACTGCTCTGAGCTATAATAGAATTCATTTGACAATATCTAGAACTTTCTTACAAGAGAAAATTATAAGAAAAGTTCCAGACGATTGATTATTTCAATTAGTAACATGGATTTCTTACTATTCAAGATTATTTTACAAGCTGAAACATCTACCAATATTTTTAGTTAATGAATTAAAAAAGGAATCCAGTCTAATTACAGCGAGCCAAACGTAATTGTCTTGTGCCCAGATAACTAAGTTGCACACAAGAATACAAAATGCCTATAAAGAGTATCGTCACTGCTGCCGACGGCGAATAGTTACGTTTAATTTTATTATCCCGGGGAGACTGCCCGGTATTGGCAACCATTCCCGGCTGTACCGGAATTATTCTGCTTTGTAGTCCATTTAGTGAGCCTGTAGTGTAGCGATTGTACGTCGAATGGTACAATCGATGACGATGAATCTGGTGAATTGATAACTCGAGACGTGATCAGACGGATTATTAAAGACGGCTTCGTAAATTGTGAGCAGTTCTTCTAAATTTTATCTTAATTTTGATTGATAATACAACAAACATTAAGGAAAAAAGGATGACGATAAATTCGCAACCTTTTCTGCATTGCAGTCTATTTATTGCATTCGAAAAATATGTTTTTTTTTTCTCAAAGCCGCCACATCAATTCTTAGGTACTTGAAATGTCTGTGATTTATTACTTTCATTACGAATTCATTAAACAACCCTTTACCATGACTTATCTTGCTAAATGTTAAACTACGGCTTAGACTACGCCCCGGAACTGCTCAAGGAAAACAAAGTCGGATTGCTTCCGTGGAAATTGAATTCTGTATCAATCTCGCTGGGACGAGTTAAAGCTATGTCAACTTGTTAGACGAAACTTTTCTCTTATTATTGTTTTGATATAACTAGACAGAGAAAATATTGTTAGGTTCAGTTCAATCAGTTCAATATACTATCCTCTCCTTAAGTAAAATACGTATAGGTAAAGTCAGAGAAATTAATAATTTATCGAATTGACACACTACAATTTTATTTCCCGTGATACTCCGTGATATAACCATTGTTGTGATTTGAATATATGAACAATTTAAGTTGTTAGTCAAATTGATAAACCATAAAACCTGATTTCTCTATATCTACATTTTTTTATTATTATTTTATTGCTTACATATACGCTACCATTATGCTGTTTTCAGACCAGCGCGATTTGTTGCGCGACGCGACACGAACAATACAATCTTCACGGTATAACAATAACCGGTGTTGCGTCGCGCGACAAATCGCGCTGGTCTGAAAACAGCTTTACAGTGTCCCAATTCGGTAGTGTAGTTACAGTACAACATAATATTATCAAATTAAAAAACATATTCTTTATGGAGAGTGTATTTATAATCATACTAGCTTCCGCCAGCGGTTTCGCCCGTGATATCTTTATAAATTATATTGCTCAGTGATAATATAGCATTTTTCTGGTGAAAGATTTTTTTATATCGGTCCAACAGTTTTTGAATATACTAACAAATAAAAATAGAAATCTTTTCACAGTAAATGTGTTGATTCTGCCGGTGGCTGATGTTCAAATTTATTTATTTAATTTAGTTTTACAAAGATATCACTCCGGTTCAGATTAGAATTAAGCTCTCAGTGCTTCATAATATATTGGGAAATTTTTCAAAATAATAGTAATTACGTATATAAATTAAAAAATTCATAATACGTGAAAAAAAAAATTCGACTTTTCGATTTTTCGATTTTTCGGCTATTTCTTACAGTCTTTCCTAATTTTCTTTTTTCCTAGTAATACGTATAGGGAACAAAACAAAAAAAAATCAAAACGGTCGAGCCATTTTCGAAGTTTTGCGAGACCATCGTACGGCAATTGATTTTTATATATAGATTACGTAGTTTTCCCCCGGTAGCTTTTGCTTGGGGGGTATCAGAATACCGGCGCTGCGGTATTTTTTTCAATATCGCCGCATTATGCTAGATAGGAGCCTTTTTGGCCTCACACAGGTCGTTATTATTTAGTTCGTTTTTAAATGCTCCTTTTTATTTTATTTTTTTAAATTATTATTGCTCTTTGTATTTCCTGTGCGTATCCCAAATAAAATCATTTTCTTTCTTTCCATTCAACTTTTTTTAAATTGAAATAATTAATTTAATTTGATTCACTTCATAATGAGGCAAACGGGCTTCATGACCGGCAATAATAATAAATGGTTAACAATCAATGTCCATGAAACCATTTTACGACAATTACCCACGCTTTATACATTTTAATAAACCGTTTCCAGTAAAATGATATAATAAAATACCACTGTCAATTAATAAACCATTTTAAAATTGCATGATGAGTCACAAAATTACAACATGGAGCTATTTTATGAAGTGTTCAATGTGAGTATTATTAGTTAATGATACGTATATTGCATTTAATTTTGTTCGAAATTTATTTGATGTTAAATGTAAACCGTATTTCATACAAACAATTAGTGGGAATATTGCTCTATCGTGCGTAAACCAATTCGGTTTGGTATATTGGAAATTTTGGCGATTAATCCATTTTGTTATTTTAAATTGGCTGTCAGGTATGATTTTTTAAATGAAAACTTCTTTAGCGGCGTTGTGCACTTTTTGAATGGGTAAAAAATGTAAAACTCGCGTCAGGACACGTAACCTGATCGAAAATTCGTAAGACATGCAAGTTTTTGTTGACAGCGCACTCTGTTTTATTTTTTTGGATTTTTTTAAATGGAGCTACAGCTTTGTTCTTTTACTGACAGCAAGCCACGAATTTAACATTTTCGTTAGATGGCGTTACTTAGTTTTCACTTCAATCGGCAGTCCCATACTGCCTCATTTTTTTTTTTGTTACAAATTCCAGTAGGTACTAGGTATAGTCATAGCGTATTACAGAGTTTTAATATAAAAAGAGTCCCGCTTTTACCGGTTTTATTAGCACTGGCAACGATTTTTATTAGATATTATTTCAGGATACCTCGTTATTTCTAAATAAATTTTCATATTGGCGTTTAATCATGATGTTATATCAGAGATAGCCTAGTGGTGTGACCATCGTACTACCAAGTCCTAGGTCTCGAGTTCGAACCCAAGGCACGCACCTCTGACTTTTCGGATTCATGTGCGTATTGTATAATTACCACTTGCTTCAAACACGGTGAAGGAAAACATCGTGAGGAAACTGCTTAAGAGATATTTCTCGACGGCATGTGAAGCCAAGTCAGAAATCCATGGGCGACATAAAAACTCTGACACCAGGTTATAGTTACTAACCAAACAACAAAAAAAAACTATGCTACTTTCGTATTTCAATGATTTTTTTTTTATTTATTTATTAGCTTTATTTAATCCCTTACATGTAATTCTTATATAAGGTTTCTATTGTGTACTTATTTATTTATTTGTTAATCATGTTAGTTTTGTACTTAAATAAGGTTAGTATTGTTAGGTGTAAGGGCCGCCTCTAGCGGTGAAAGCTTCCTCCAAATCGTTCCAGGTGGCTCTATCCTTTGCCCGTCTGGGCCATAAGTTTCCAGCTATCTGTACTATGTCGTCACTCCATCTTTTAACTGGTATACCCTTCCTTCTTTTCTTGTACATTGGATACCAATTTGTAACTATTTGTGACCATCTTTCATCCGTTGCTCTCTGAATATGACCTGACCATTTCCATTTCAGTGTCAGAACCTGTTTTACTGCATCTCTCGCCTTTGTTTTTTTCCTAATCAGTGAACTTTTGACTCTATCTTTCAGTTTGATGTTCATGTAACTCCGTTCTATTCCTCTTTGGCAGCTTCTTATTTTATTTAAAAGTGTTTTTTTGAGAGTCCAGGTCTGGCATGCGTACGTCAGAACCGGCGTTAAGCAGATGTTCATCGCTTTTGTTTTGAGTTTTGTGGGTATGGGACCTTTGAAAATTTCCTTCATAGCCCAGTATTTGTTCCACGTATTCTTCACTCTGCGATCGACTTCTTTTTCTGTACAGGATTTCATTGAAATTAGATGTCCAAGGTAGGTGTAGTCTGCGACATATTCTATAGGTTGAGACTGTATGGATATAGATATTTCTTTACGATTAGTCATCATTTTCGTTTTTTCCCAGTTGATTTGTAGCCCAACGGTCTCGCTGTGTTGGCTAAGGGACTCTATCATGTCGTTCAGTTTGCACGGATCTTCCGACAGCAGTACTATGTCGTCCGCAAACCTGAGGTGTGAGAGGTGCTTACCATTGATTTTTATTCCCATATCACTCCAATCGAGTTTTCGGAATATGGATTCTAGAACTGCGATGAAAAGCTTTGGGGAAAGCGGATCGCCTTGCTTTACCCCCCTCTCGACTTGAAATGTTGGTCCTCTTGAGTCCAGGCGTACTCTTGTTGTACTTCTTGAATAAATCAATTTGATAAGTTCTATGTACTCGTGGTCTAGTCCTTGCTGGTTTAAAGCACGCCATATAGAGTCATGTGAAATTGAATCGAAAGCTTTCGAGTAATCTATAAAAGCAACGTATAAAGGGAGGTCATATTCCATAAACCGTTCGATTATTACTTTCAGTGTGTGTATATGGTCATTGGTAGAGAAATTTTTCATGAATCCCGCTTGCTCTATAGGCTGGTTCTCGTCAATCTTCGTTGTCACACGTCTTAGTAGGGTCGATGCAAATACTTTATACAGGCAGGATATAAGACTGATGGGTCTGTAATTAGTTATCAGCTTGGGGTCTCCCTTTTTATACAGTAAAACTATTTCCGAGCATTTCCATGTTTCTGGTAGTTCTTTCGTTATTAAAATACGGTTAAAGAGCTTAGTGAGTGGTTTTATTAGATTCTCTTTCGCAGCTTTTATCATTTCGTTTGTCACTCCGTCAGGTCCTGGGCTCTTTCCTGCTTTTAGTTTTTCTATGGATATCTCTATCTCGCTTTCTAAAAAAACTGGTACTGTGTCTTGGGCTGGTTTACAATTTTTAGGCTTTAGTGTCTCATGATTTTTATTTGCACATGTGTAGAGGTTCTTGTAAAACTGTGTAGCTATCGTCATTAGGTCTATCCTGTGTGTGACGGTGGTTCCTGAGGCATTTTGGAGTTGTGTCATGACATGTTTGGTAGTTTCTAACTTTTTATAAGCCTTTTTTATTCCGCCTGTTTCTTCTATGAATTTGCTAATTGTATCGAGTCTTCTCTTTTTAATGTTATGTTTTATTTTTTTATGTATTGTCCTATATAGTTTACTCAGACTTTTCTTTTCTTGTCTAGTTTTGTTTTTCTTGTTTTTTAATATGTGTTTTTCGTCTTTCAGAGTTTCTATTTCTATTGTTATAATTTCTTTATTTCTTTTTTCAGTTGTATCTTCAGTTTGTTTTTTGTTTCCTTTTAGTAAGAATGTCTCTATTTTCTTATTGAGTTGGTGCACGCTGTCGTTTTCGCAGTCGGACAAGGATGGTAGGTCTTCATTTGCAATTTCGTTATCTATATATACCTTGCCTCGGTATTGAGCGCGGGATTTTTTGTTTTCCTCTATATTTAAAGTAATTCTAATCATGCTATGGTCACTAGGGTGTTGCAATTTACTCATCACATTAACGTTTTGTATATTTTTTGTGCATTTGTAGCTATAAAGTCGATTTCGTTCTTTGATTTTCCATCAGGTGTTCTCCAGGTCCACCGAAGCTTATTAGATTTTTTGAAAATTGTATTAGTAATTTTTAAGTTGTATTGAAGACAGAATGTTATGAACATTTCTCCTCTATCGTTCCTTTTCCCGTAGCCATACCTTCCCATTACTAATTCTTCATTTTCTTTTGGGTATCCTATTTTTGCGTTCATGTCTCCCAAGAATATTATGTTTTTTGTGCATTTATTCATAGCTTTGTCAAGGTCGGCGTAAAAGTTTTCTATTTCTTCTTTAGTGGCTCTTTTAGTTGGTGCATATGCTTGGATTATAGAGAATTTCTTTCCATGTATAGCTACTTGTAATACAGCAGCTCTTTCGGATATCGCGATGAAATCTTGTACTTCTGTATTGTATTGTTTTTTTACTAGGAATCCAATACCTTTCTCTCCTTTTGTTTCCCCGTAGTAGTAAAGAAGATATCTCCCCCTGTCTTCAATTTTATAACCTTGTCTTCTCACTTCAGCTATCCCGATAATGTCCCAATTAATTTGCGATATCGCGTATTCCAATTCAACTACATTTCAATGATATGTGTCTTTATAGCATTGTTTTTTTAGATAGGCAATGTAATGTGCTGTTGACTGTAATGCATGAAATATAGCAATGTCTTTTTACAGCCTGTTTAGAAAAATATATATCAGCCTGTTTATTTAGTAGCCCCACCAAACTGTTGCAACTTGCAATAATTACGATATACGAGTATGTATTATACAGGTATAAGATCTCTTTTGTTTAACAAAACTATAATGTTTGGCAAGTTCCAACCGAAGTTATTTTGCGAACGGTAATTTATAACTAAATTAATCCCATAAATATGTGGGTCACATAACAAGGGCAAAGAAATTAATGGCCTGAATAAAATGAAATTACCTATTTACGATCAATAATATACATTATTAATATGAACAATAGGGTTCATTAAGTTTGGTCGCGAAATTATATGGTGACTGGGTGACTTATCGTCGTATCCTACGAAGAGGGGCGTAACTGCATAATAGCTACTATTCAGGAGACAGTTTTTTGTGTTTAATTAAATTAAATATGAACAAACATGTATTGGTGGTTTCATATAATGTGTATTGGTATCTTATGGTTCGGCTAGCATTATTTAAAAAAAAAAAACTTTATATTTCATACGCATTTTGTCCCTTAAATCCTTATTCTTTGTTGTGTTAAGGTGAAGTAGGGTTGGACTTGAGAAATAAGTTACTTTATGCCTTTTATCTGCGGAAATGTCGAGGCCACAATCGCAGAAGAAAGACACAAACGTAATTAGGGCTTCGTCTCTTCTATACATACGCAATTTAGCCATTCCACAGAACACGGCCACAATCACCATGAGGGTTTTTTTCTATGTACCCAATATTGAAAATTGAATAAGTAATTAAAAATGACTTAATAAAGTACAAACTCGTTATTTAGTTAAAAACCAGATTACGCTGGCCGCAGCTAACAATCTCCGCGTTTCGCCGACTAGTGGCCGAACGGCGCTAGCACGCTCTACCCGCTCCCGCGCACCCCCACTACTCGCGAAGAAAGAGGGCGCAACGGCGATTGTGGCTTTATTCTTCGTTGAAAACGTAGTGCTTAAAATTGTGGCTTTTTAGAAAACCTAATTATTTGATAACCTGTACCGTTTTTAATTGTTTTGTTGAACTGGTTATATGTGGTATGATGAGCAGAATTGCATTA
Organism: Conistra vaccinii; assembly: GCA_948150665.1. Classification (NCBI taxonomy): domain Eukaryota; kingdom Metazoa; phylum Arthropoda; class Insecta; order Lepidoptera; family Noctuidae; genus Conistra; species Conistra vaccinii. Next base: position 15,744,419 of record OX411323.1, read on the forward strand.
TGCAATAAAAAAAGAAAGCCCTTATGTTCGTTAGGGCACTATTCGTAGGATACGACGTTATTGATCAATGATGTGTACATAGGTACGGTAAAACACAATGCATAGCTATACTTTAGTTCAGGTTATTGTATAGCTACGCTTTTTTATTTAAAAAGATTTATGTTTGCGATTTTGAGCAACAGATTATGGTGACATAGGTATATTATCGAGATCTCTTTTAAAAATGGATTATTTAACTAGATTATTTAACCTGCCAAGGCATGAATAATGAGACCCTAATATAAGGGTTTTGTAGCCGGTCAGATCAATAGATTGCGAGCCTAAACTGCACTTGCTCAGTCCGTCAGATGGGTGACTGTTTTCTTACCATATTGAGACCCCTCAGTGCCCCAGAGAAAACCCTAAAACGTCAGTCCTGCGTCTGATCTTACCCCAGTCGTCCCATCGGACTATGAAAGTAAAGGAATAGAGACTGGCGGTGTTTGCGCATAAACTTGTGCACTATCTCGTAATATCTCCTTCGTACTTGGGTAACCTCCTTTGAGGTTGGCCGCCGTGGGCGAAATTCACACGGATAGCTATGTGTAGTTTTTTTTTTTCTAAGTTGCCAAGTTATTGTAGAGAACACTCACCTAATATCATCATCATCAGGATGATGGTCCGGCGGCAGGTCGGGCCGGAGGTCGCCGAGCGCCCGCGCCGCGTGCCTCCTCCGCCTCTCGTACCACAGCCGTCTTTGTTCCCTCTCATTATTCTTCTGAACGCCGAAAAACGTTTGCGTTTCTCTCTTGAGGTAGTCTCGTACGGCGACTGTATGCGTTCGCCGTAATCTGACGCCATCTTCCTGGTCCTGCGGGGCGGGGTCGGGAGGGGGTTGCGTGGGTGCGGGCGGGGCGGATACGACGCGGGGAGGGGAAGCGGGCGCGGGGAGCGGCGGCGCCGGCGCAGACGCTGCTGGTGATGATGACTGGCATGCCAGCTGCGGTGCCAATAGGCCCGCGCTTGAACGCCTGTAACAAAAGAGAGGTTTTTGTTAGAGTAATTAATAGGAAAGTTCATTTAAAATTTTAATCTAGAATTGATCCTTTTTACTTGTCGACATTTGCGCAAAAGGCTTGTTTAGAACCCTAAGAGCTTAATTTAAAAAAAAAACATTTTATCATTCGAAATGACTTGCACAAACACGAACATTCAGAAAATATGATTCCATAAAGTACATAACACATACAACAGAAGCAATACAAAACGAGCAACGATATCAGAATATAAACGATCGCACGTTTTTCCAGTTACACAAACTAATATTGAAAATAAAAATAAACCAGCTTACATCAAATAACAACAACAACGGAATAACCATAACAGATCTATGATGAGTAGCAACGGAATTCGTTATCCCGGCTCCCGAGTCATCGTGAAATTGGCCGAATTGATTCGGTATTTCCGATTGCAATTCCGTTCAAAATCGATTCGCACCGCCTGTAGTCAATCATCGAGCTATGGTTGGAAATTATTCGACTATTTAGATTCTATTTGCTAGGAATTTGTCGGAAACAGACTGGAATAATATTAATCAGTGTTGAATGTAAAAATAAAAGACAAAGGAAATAAATTTGTTTGATTCTGTTATAAATTGTGAACAGAAATGCATATTTGTGATTCGTTACGCTTTCTTCTGTTTGAGCGATTCTTTTGTTTTTCTCTAGAGTATTTTTATTAAGAGAATGTTTTAACAACTTTTATTCTCAGAGCAACTCCATTAACAGGATACTTGTCTATCCACAATTTTTAGTTACGAGCATTAATTAAACGGTTTTAAGTAGCAAAAAATATGTAGGTTCTTACAAGATATTCTTATTATGTAGATGGATTGTACATAGACTTTTGTTGATCAGAACACCGTTCATCATTCTACTATTTTATAAACAGGTTTAATAGAAACTGAATAAGGCATGTCGAGGTTTAAAAAAGGTTCGGCTTTTTAAAGCGAAATTTCTGTCACCTAAGTGACAAGTCTTTCAGCTCGATGTGTTATTTAAAATGTCTGGTACCTACTGTTTTTCATATTATAAGAGCGTGCATTCTGAAAGTGGGCAACGTTGCAAATAACTGTCGCATATTTCGCTGTTTTGATTAATTTGGCAATATTACTGTATGAAATAAACAATGTGGCTAACTAGCGAACTAGAATATTAATAATAAATTGCAATTGTAATATTGAATTTGATGTTGTACCCGTTTAAGGTGTAAAAAAGGCGTTTGGAAAGTTTCCAATTTTTTTTTTACATCAAAACTAAATATTCGATGTTACGATATTAATTTATTATTGCATTTCATAATCAATATTCTAGTTCGCTAGTTAGCCACATTTCTTATTTCCTTACAGTATTATTTCTAAATTAATCAAAACAGCGAAATATGTGACAGCTATTTGCGACGTTGCCCACTTTAAGAATGCGCGCTCTTGGCAAATTCAATCTGAACTTTTTGTCTCTCTCAAAACTCACAAACACCTTGACATCACGTTTCCTTAACGACTCACCCAAAGGTACTTAAGACCTATGCCTACCTACATAAGTAGTCTATTCCACTATTATTTATGCGTCTGCAGCAGCACAGTATTAGGTAGGCAGACGCAGGTGTGAGCTCACCGAGCCATAATTTTAACGCGAAGCAGAAACGGTAAATTAAGATACAGCGCTGTACTAAGTAATGTCTTTGACAAATATTCCTTATTATTGTGTGTACGTTCTGAATGGAAGATTAAGATGCTTTATGCTGGTGCTTTGTGTGCATATTATAGTGATGTGTGTTGGTGATATTATGTTGACAATGTAAGGGAATTGGGCGAGAAATTGGATGAGGAACTGAGGAAAGAATGTTTCATGATGTCGCGGCTGTGGTTTTTATGTGAAGTTGTTTGATAATAATCTTAATATTATCTGATTATCTTTGTTTATTCATAACTCTTATTATTACTGTAAATCTCAATGGGTAGGTTTATTTGTGTTAGAATTCAATTGAAATAATATTAGGTATCTGCATTCAAAATGAGAACTACAGTCAAATTGAAAGAAGCAGTACTAACATAGCAATCAATTCTATTCTAGGACGATAACCTTTAGATACACATTAAAGTACCTAAGTGCGAATCTGTCCAAGTAGCAAATATACCAGGCAATAGATAAAATGGCTATATTTAGATACACTCAGGAGATCATCAATTCTTATTTACTGGTACCTACAGACTTACGTAAAAAGGTGTCAATGTACGAATACCCTTGAGATTCTCCTAAAATTAGAACCTAGATTTACCTGATACCTTACCTTAAGAGCATTTATTCTGAAAGTGGGCAACGTCGCAAGTAGCTGTCAAATATTTCGCTGTTTTTATTAATTTGGCAATAAAAATGGCTAACTGGTGAACTAAAATATTGAATATGAAATGCAAGAATTAATATCGTAACACTGAATACCTATTTAGTTTTAGATGTAAGAAAAGTATTTCGAAACTTTCCACATGCCTTTTTTACACCTAAAATGGTTACAACATCAAATTCAGTGTTATAATTGCAATTCATTATTAATATTCTAGTCCACTAGTTAGCGACTTCTCATATTTTCATACAGTAATATTGCTAAATGAATCATATCAGGACAGCTATTTGCGACGTTGCCAACTTTTAGACTGAACGCGTAAGTAGGTACCTAAGTTATCATAGTATGTTTCTATATTAAATAAACCACCAGCCTGCATAATTTGACTAATCAACCATCAAAGTAATCGCTATTCAAATAAAATCTTTCGATTCACTGAATTGGCAAATTTTTGCAAGTTTTAATAGCAATGTCATTTGTAGGTAACACAGTTTTTATTTTATTTTTAGGCACTTTTTTCAAAGGTTCCATCTTAAGGGCATTTAAAAAATATAGTTGGCATCTTTTCTAGGCTGTTCTACAAGGACGAATGAAGGGGTAATAAAAAGTAGATTTGAATATTACAAATAACATTTGATAAAGCTGATAAAAATAAACCCGACAGTGATATAGCATAATGGTAGTGTTTATTTTAAATAAAATACATTGTATTTTTTTAAATAACCTATGGAATCGACAGGATTTTTGTGTGCCTAAGATTAAAAACATCAACAATTTACTGTTCTTATCTGCTGCCACAATGTCTCCTAGTTTCAATAGATATCATCACTCACAAAAGCTAAAAGCATACTCGTGCTTTATCTTACTTACACTATCATAAAGCTGTAGTTGCTAAATTAAGTTACCCAAGTATAGATAATCTTATTTTAAATGACGAGACAAAAAGTGGAGGGGCATGCCTCCACTAAATTATCAGTACCTAAAAAACAGTTGAAAAAGGCACTGATTGACTTTAAAGCGACAGATTGACTTAGAGCGGAAATTGTTTATTATAGCTTTGGTAAATTAGCAATTACAAAATGAATGTTTTTTATCAGTTTTGCAGTAAAATCCGAGTAAAAGTAAACTAGTAAAATTAGGCATAAAAAATATTGAAATGGGTACCTAATTATAACCTAACTATAGCAGTAATATGACTGATTAATCGGTAGGAAATCTAACTTGGAACGCTCGCTTCAGCCGCTCAACTTGCGCGTGGTTGGTCACAGTTCAAACTTTTATTTTTCGTCGGGCTGGATGTTTTCCCTGTGGTGGGCAGAGCGGTCTGTCACTTACTGACTAAAACCACCCCGGTGTTCCCTCGCGCACTTGCGTCGGGGGGATGCGACTTCCGCTGCCCCGGACTGGTGACGGCCCGCGCCAGTTCTGACCTAACCTAACCCTAATTAGGTCGGGCCCTGGCTTACTTACTGCAACCAATTCGGCTCGAGCGTGGTTAGTCACAGTTCCAACTTAACCTATAAATTGTCGAACTATTTATCTAACAGCCCATTCCAAAATTTTTACTGGCCATTCATTTATTAGGTACACTACTTGTGTATTTTTTGTATACTGATATTGTAGGATGAAATCCGACCAATTTTCTTTTTATTACTGTTCATATATTTTACTGTCACACTAATTTACCAAACACCAAAAATTTAAATTACGGCCCGTTATATTTTTCAACTGATCTTAATAACTCCATAATGTTGTAAAAATTATTACCCGCTCAAAAATTTTCGGATAAAGCACTGCAATTTTAAATTAAACAACCTACTCAGAATGACAAAATCCCCAGACTATTACCCAGATCACCAGATATCGATCATCATCCGCACCAGTATTCCGCTCACGTCATCCGCCCAATAATGCAGATACCTAGTTTCCATCCGTGTTCCCAGCTGATTGCTATTCTTACCGCTTGTCCAATATCGGGGCTATATTGCTCGGTATCGGGAAAACGTTATTAGGCCATACATCTTGGTACTTGACAAACAGATGGTTATCACATGTTTTGAAAATGATTTGTTGGTTGAAAAAGTAGAGGATAGTAGCAATATTGGGAGTTTTTTTAGACAAAAATGCTACTTCTAGAATAAAATACTGGTCTTTTTTGTGAGCAGACACAATTTATTATTATGATATAAAATTATGTTGATCATAAAATTATGTGAACGATGCAGAATCTAAGTCCCGACTAATTTGCAAAGCCTTTTTCACTTTGAAACACACAACTGGAATAGTACCACCGCAATTTTTGCTAACTAAGTTAGCATAAATAAACTCTTTTGTCATGATTTCTAAATATTAATAAGATTTGTAGTGATTTTAAATACTAAATATAAAATTAAAAGTATGTGATTCGCCTCAAATCACAATAAATAAAGTTAAAGTACTATAATTCCGTGTCAATTCAGAAAATTACACGAAAAGAATGTGTAACTTCAACTTACAAGAAAGTGAATGGCACTATCGTTATTCATAATCAAATAATTAAAATATTTTATTGCTGTTGACAATTACAACGTCAAAAAACATGAATTAGCGACAAAAATTGAATAGGACTCGTAAAAGCATCTCATTTGACAGATAACGTAAAAGTACTGGTTTATTTACCGGAACGGAATAAAAACATATTATGTTTGGAGCGTCGCCGTCGCTTAGTTTCTAAGTTCGTTCTCTTCAACCTCGGAACTCAAAGATTGTCTTCAAGATGTCTATGGTAGCCACACACGTTACGATTTGCTTGCGCAAATTTAGGCTTGCGCAAGCAAATCGTTACGTGTGTGGGAAGAAATTTGCGCAAATTTCTAGGCTTGTGTGATTTTAAATTTTCGATTCCAAGCTTGTGCAAATTTGAGTTTGCGCAAATTTGCTTGAGCGTGTGTGGGGCATGTGTTCAAATTTCAGTAGATTTCTTTAACCTACCGAACGGATTTTCACACGGTTTTCACCTATGGACGGAGTGATTCATGAGGAAGTTTTATTGGCTGAAATATGACGATGAAGACGATTGAAGGTGTCGGAAAAAATCTTGTCGATTGGGAGCTTTATTGGCGTGCGCCGGGTACAATTCCGTAGTTGATCACAGGCGGCAACTGCAGGCGACGTGTCGCCGCGACAGGACTGGTTTCTATGTATTTTTAAGAAGGCGACGTGCCGACGTGTCGACGTGTCGCTAGCATCGGAAGGTACTTCATAGAAATTCATTGAAATCAGTCGTGTCGCGGCGCACATGGTTCGGTTTATTGTACCTACGTATATTTTTTTTGTAGCGATTTTTGGTGACCACACACGTAACGATTTGCTTGCGCAAACTTAGGCTTGCGCAAGCAAATCGTTACGTGTGTGGGAGGTTTGCGCAAATTTCTAGGCTTGTGTGATTTTCAATTTTCGATTCCAAGCTTGTGCAAATTTGAGTTTGCAGTGTGGGGCATGTGTTCCACCAATTTCAGTAGTTTTTTGAAGCAAAAACTTCTTTGGCGGTGTTGTGCACTTTTTTTGGGATGGGTAAAAAATGTTAAACTTACGTCAGGACACGTAACCTGATCGAAAATTCGTAAGACGGAGGGAGAGTAGAATTTGTTAGTAACCTAACAAAAAGTACTAGTCTTGCATGAATTCAAGATAGTATTTCAATCATTAGACGTTGTGCACAATATCTGAGCAGAAACCTAACAAAAACTACTAGGCATGCATGAATTCACGAGGATTTGGATGAGGCAGATAGATAGTTTATTACCTGGATTAACATAATATTATAGGATACTGTTTTCACTTCCATCGGCAGTCCCCAAAGACTGCCCCTCATGTTTTTTTTTATCAACAATCGAGCTACCCATTGCTCTCCGTCCGCAAGCCCGCGCCTACGGTGGCCGGAAATCGGCTCGCGATTCCCGACGCCCAGGGCGTCTCCTACGGCGGCGGCTAGGGGCGCGAGGTCGCAACATTTGTCTCTCCCTCGCGCGCTCCGCCTCCTCCTACTATTGCCAAAGCGTCATCAATTGATGCCATTACCGCGTAACACACCTGGACGGTCTCTAAACAGAAATGATATCACAAGCAAATTTGAGCCGTGTGTGGTCAATACCGGCGTCAAGCAAATTTGCGCAAGCAAATCGTAACGTGTGTGGTCAATACCGACGTCAAGCAAATTTGCGCAAGCCTAAGTTTGCGCAAGCAAATCGTAACGTGTGTGGCTACCATAAAGTCTATACTGATATTATATTGAGTACCTAATTAAATAGTTTGTTAAATATTGCTATATAACAAGTTTGTATGTGTGCTAGAATTTAAATACAGAAATATTCGACATGAAAAGGTGTTATCACATTAGTCCAGCAACATCCCTAAACGATGATAATATAATTTGCACATTTTAAGCCCAAATTGATAAACATTACTTAACACGTGCTTTGGTTTAACTCATATGGTTCCTATCCCTATCTTGCTTATGTAGTTCGACAGTTGTGTGATAGTGACATAAATCATTCTTATAGCCACAATATTTTATTAATCTTGGCCTTACATCTTGTCCTTATTCCAATTTATTTGAGGTCGACGCAACTTTTCTACTTCTTCCATAATTATAATGACCTAAACACACAATCACACACTCACACACCCACACTATCACCCATACTACACATCTACTAACATTCGCCTCGCATACTTAACCTAGATTTCAATCATAATCAAAACTATTATATTTCGCAAGATTCCTTACTACAGTCTGTCAGCGCAATTAATACATAATTTATAAAATGAAAATGTAAAAGATCCACCTCATGGTGTCCTGAAACACAGGCCATGAGCCTAGTTTAGGCACCAGTCTCCCACAATACAAGGTGGAGACGACAATATAACATTTAATGAAAATACTGGCAATGCTAATGCATAACAGTATTTTGGAACTGTCAAAAAAATCCTAGCTCCGAAAAAAAAAAATGAGTTTTTCAAACAAATTAAATGTAGTGTATGCCGGATCCACCCTAGCCTTTAAATTCCGTTTATACAACTATGTCTAGGGTAGATTCTCGGGCATACGTTTCCGAATATCCACCTTAGGGTGGATTTTCTGGGGTGGATAAACGGAATAACCCGAGCAAACTATGGATTTTGCCGAGCTATATTGACTAAACTATTGAATATATTCAATTGAATTTTTTTATGCAGAACGCGAACGCCATTATGGACACGCCCTTAAATTTTTTGTTGTATTGTCGTCTCCACCTTGTATACTTACCTGAATTATGTATCATTGTCGAATCTGACCAATGTAAAATATTATATGTATATTGTGGTGAGAAAAATACAGTTGATTGATTGATAGTTCTCTATTAGTCGTCATCTCAATAGTCACCCCCGTTCTAGCCATATCATCTTTCACACAGTTCATCCATCGTTTCTTTGGTCTTCCGCTACACTTGTAGCCATCAACATTCATACTCTAAAACTTTCCTCACGACATTTACCCCATTCCTCCAATTTAGGCCTTACAGTTTCACCTAAGTCCACAACTACCACAAATTCATAATAAGGCCAAGCATGTTAAGGAAGTTCCTGATTAACATCAAATCTTCGGGACAACTATTCAATCTGTTACCAAAGGGCCTGCCTAGCAACTTAAATTATATTATCAGTAATCTCCTCCAATTGATAGCCTACTAAAGCCGTGTAACTGCGTACCCCGTCATAATTATAATGTTAATGGGTAAGCATCTATAAAATACGAGGGTATTATGGTAGAATTCAAGACTGGAGAAACAATTTATTTTTGAACTGAAAACTTCTGTAGCGGCGTTGTGCATTCTTTTTTTGGGATGGGTAAAAAAAATTTAACTCGCGTCAGGACACGTGAACGTAAGATCCGTTGCCTAGCAACCGACAAAGTAAATATCAAAATAAATAGTCTTTGACATTACGTAAAGATTGCGAGGTAAGAAATTTTACTCATATTTGATGGGTAAAAAAAAGCAGTCAAAACATACTTCACGAAATGTGTTTAATAAATTGTTTATTTTTGTTAGACTGTATTTAAAAACAAAAATAGTTTGGAAATTCCAAAAGTGCACGCCTCATAACACACATTCATAAACGAAAAAGAAATTCAAAACATAGTTTCTAACAAAAATTACCAACTTATCATTTTTCATGAAGTATGTTTTGACTGCTGTTTTACCCATCAATATGGGTAAATTTCTAACCTAGCAACCCTTACCTAATGTCAAAGACTATTTATTACCCGACTTCGGCGAAGCAAAAAGGAGGGTTATGATTTTGACCGGTATGTATGTATGTATGTATACGTATGTATGTATGTATGTATGTATGTTCATCTGTAACCTCATAACTTCTAAACCACTCATCATAATTTAACAAATAAGGTATCGTTGGAAGCGTTCTGATTGTCCGCTGGTTATAGGCTATAAGACGTTACATTGAATTCAATATGGCGCCCTCTAGAGAACATAAAGTGACGAACGAAAATTTTTTTTTTTTATAATCATACCATGTTTGGTATCAAATGAAAGGGCTTGACGAGCACATTACAAATATGTATATATATCATATTTTCAAAGTAAATAAATATGTTTAAATTGTTAAAAACATGCAAAAATGAGACTGTGCTACGTACGGCGCAACTGTAAAATTAATGGTTTAGTCCACGTTCAACCACCACAATCTTTACCCCCGACCATGTTGAACCCCTAAACGTTGTCCATGTTCAACCTCTGGGGGGTTGAACATGGATTTCAATACATTGGTCATCTTTTCTTTGTCCGTATTCAACCCATTGTTGTTAGGAACCTAATAATGACAGTAAAGTAATACTGAGAGCAGAAGTGTATTTATTTTCTTTAAAATTAATCTTTTATACATTTTTACAGGTATGAGTAGCTGTTGGTAAACATGATGATGAGTTACTTGAGGTTTATCATTTTGGATTGTTTGGCCTTTGTGTCAATGTTCTACATCTGACTGAGAGTACGAACAATCTTCACGTCATATATTATGAGAGTGTATTCTTTGGCAGAATGAACGCAATATTATCCGTGGTTCTTGGCAGTCTGAGCTTCTCCCAGTTGTAAACGTCCCTTTGTGCCTATTGGCCTAGTTCTAGTAGAAGGAGAAATATGTTTTTCCTTACTCCTACGCTGTCCTTTTCTGATTAATTTCGTTGCGGGATCCAAGATAGTTGAATCGTTTCTCTGAGACTCGTCGAATTTCATTACCATCAAATGTTGATTCTGGCTTTCAGGAGTTGCAGTGGTTGGGAATAGTGTGGCGGGCTTACATACCTTAAATCATCATGCGTGTGATAAGTTTAAAAAATTAATGGACTCAATTTCTCCAGACAAAGATCTACTGTTATTTCACCACTTACAATATAATTTATCCTCCTGTCAATTTCAACATGTTCTGATTTTTTTGGCTTATTTTTTTTTTGGTAAATAGAATCCTCTTCTAAAGTTTTTAAAAATTGAACTAGATTAGAGGATTTACCTAACATCCAATTTAACATGGCGTGCAAACCTTCTAACTTATTTGTGGTGCGATGCCTTTCAGCAAAACAACACCATTTATCTTTCATTAGCTTATTCTCCAACCACTGTTTAACAAAATAATTATTAAATTTAGTTACAGCTTCGTCAGTAGGACTACCTTCCATAATATAGAGAAATCCGTCGCTTACAGCCTCCGGAGGTAGATGAGCCAATACTGTCAGTAAAGCTACGTGTTTGCGAGTAATTTTGCTTTTACATAAATCAAGTTCTTCTGCTTTCTTCCAAATGCTCTATTAAAATGATAATAGCATCCTTTTATTGACGCTTCAAGAAATTTCTTTTGGATTGTTGACATAACAGCTGCTTTGAAATCAACTGATTTCGTTGGATTCCAGCTTGCGATGGTTTTATTTTTTCAAAGTCACTTCAATAAAATGATTTTTATATAACTATTAATAAAGTTATGCACTTGTAATAACCGACCAACTACTAATGAGATAGAATAAACTCATTTGTATTTCAAAGTAGTAGGGCAAATAGAGGATAGGCAGGCCGGCTTTAAAAATGTGACTTTAAAGATGAGAAAAACTTTTGTGTTTTACTGTCCATTGAGGGTTGAACGTGGATTAAAGACATTCAAAAATAAAAATCCATGTTACGTTTAGGGGTTCAACTTGGTCGGGGGTAAAGATTGTGGTGGTTGAACGTGGACTAAACCAAATTAATACCTATTATACAATTAAACCTATACAATAAAAAAAATGCGGCTCTGCAAATACTTTATTACTCAAACTCAAAACTCTAACTCAAAGCATTTATTTCAATTTAACTATATACAGGCACTTTTGAATTGTCAAGGAGTCAGTCAGTCAGAAATATGAAGCTACTTGCCCATTCCAAAGCCTAGTAGGTACCTATGGAGAAGAACGGACCAGAAACTCCACGGACACTCAATAAATAATTGTTACAAAATAGTGGTTACATCATTAATGTTTAAATTATACATGTGAGAACAATGTAAAAAGATGCGCACGTTAAAAGCGTCCGTAATAAAAAGATAAAAACAATTCAAAGATTAAAATAAATTAAAATAAGTCACGGCAGCTAAGAGATGACCAGTCCCAACTGACGGCGCGGCGGTGCCCGTTCACGAACATGACGCATGTATAGCACCATTTCAGCTCAACCATTTTGCAGGGAGCTAAATGATCCAACACACACGCCACCATCAGCGAGACATCTGAGTGAGCATGACATACTCTCAGCTGTCAGGGCACATTCAAGTCAATGAAAGACATAATACGAAATTATAACCCCAAAACAAATGAAATAAAAAGCAAGTTTAAAAACTAAAACCCGACTTCTGAAAAATCACGCTCTAAAAAGTATGAAACAAGAAAATATTTCGGACAGAAATCAAGACATAGGTACAAAAATGGTCAAAGTAAAGCCGTAGTCGCATGCCTGTCGGCTACAAAATTATAATGGCATGCGACTACGGCTTTACATCAATATGGGTAAATTTCTAACCTCGCAACCCTTACCTAATGTCAAAGACTATTTATTTAGATATTTACGTTGTGGGTTGCTAGGCAACACATTAAGTCAAGGTTGGAAATATTTAGATAAAGATATTATATTTTAGTTAGTATTTTATTAATTATAATTAAACTACTATGAATAAAAGAGCCATTTTCAATAGGGTTCCTACTATGGCCGAAACGAATGTATTAAAAAAAAAATTGACTCAATTAATTGATTTTATCGCAAGCTACAATGTTTTCAAGGTTCATAAATTGACGGACAGGATTTTTTTTTCAACTATTTTAATGTTTTTTTCATTTCTGCTGCATTAAATCAATTAGTAAAAAGTACAGTATTAATCTCCATTTAATCATCTATACAATGGTATATAAATTAAGTAGGTTCTGTGTACTAGCAGGAGTGTAACAATAAAAACAGTTGCAGAAATGGGGCAAAAAATCTTTTTCGATCGTAGAGCACACTCTAATGCTTCGCATTACGAGTCGTGCAATATACTACTACTACTAATGAATATTGTATTTAACCACATAAATTATAGTACTTTTATACTGATAAAAAAAGCAATTCGTGCGAAATTATTCCCTAACCATTCCAAAATATTAAAAAATTCACAACGTTAATGTTCAAGTTTTCACTTCTGCCTCCCGGAGTGCAACCCATTTTTTTAAATTGAATTATGTTCTAGATTTTAATATTATTTGGTTTGTTGTAGGATTATAATGTTTAAAAAAACCATAATTGATGATTATAAAACTATCATTGTCGTAAAATATATTAATTTTCGGGTGGCTTTGATTGAAAATGAGCACAAACACTATCCGAAATATCAAAATATTTTCGTGATACTCTGCAGTCTATGCGCTCAAATTTAAAAACCTTTCTCAGGGTTTCTGAATCCAACCATATAAATAAAATGAGACGCAAATAAATAAATAAATATTCAAGCAAACAGTTGAAAAAATACTGAGAACTGAAAATAACGAAATTTTTCAACTGAATTATGTATTCGGGACTTGTATCGTGAGGACTCATGAATAACGAGTTTCGTTATTTCAAGGAACGTTAACGTAACGAGACGAGCGTGTTTTTTTAATCCTCCGTTTATTAAGCCGAAGGCTGTATCGCTTTCGGCCTGTGCCGATACGAAGGTTGTACCTTCACAAGTTACCTTTTGTTTTTTGAGAACAAGGAGGTAATTTAAAATGTTGTTTTTCCTTCATAATGTACCATTCTATTGTAATGTTAACGAAGACAATATTATGTAGTCGTTTGTTTTGCGTGAAGTACTATGTTTCTCAACTCAATGTATATTTTTTTTTTTTTAACATTGTTGCTAAGCGCTCGTCATAATAATTTTTTGGGGGTTTTATAACAACAATGATTAAAATATTTTATGTGAGGACAAGTCGCTGTCTTGATGGTACACGCCTCGCCTTTTATGCACGAGACTGTGAGTTCATATCTGGGCAAGTACAAATGTGACTTTTTCAATGCATAATATGTACTTTTTAAATGTATGCTGCATATTATTAAGTAAATAAATACTGTGCAAACGCAGACTTCATGCCTCAGATATTTTCTATCCGTCAACCTTAGTGTGATGTAGAAACAAAACATGGTAGGTGCAATATAAGGGATAGATAGCTCGTCTTGAGCAAGCGCGAGCGTGGTGATCAATGCTCGTGCCTTCTTTGTATGAGAAGATAATGGCCTTTGCTGTACAGTGGGACAATCAGCACAGGTACACACGAATGGGTTGCGGGTAGTCCCAAGGGGAAAACCGTGGCACCTGGCAAGGCAAGGGAAGGAATACGGGTGGGTTTTAGTCAGTAAGAGTCTGACACGCCCTTTCGCTCCGCCCAGAGCGGGAGAAGTCATTGGATGATTTCCCACCCAAATAAATAAAAAAAAGGTACACACGGACGATTTTTTCCCGTGGCGATTTTTTTCTTACACTGGATTACAACGCTGTTAGATTTTATCAACGCGCTGGTACGAGAGTGCGTCCCAACGCATTGGGTTCTCAACGCTCGGATCAACACCGAGAGTAAAAAATTCAGTGCGCGATAAAATCGCGCCGCAATATTTTTACGTCCGTACAAACGTGAGCATATAGAGATAGATAGCTCGTCTTGAGCAAGCGTGCTGATCAATGCTCGTGCCTTCTTTATATAAGAAGAGGTCTTTGCTCTGCAGTGGCACAATAACAGGGTGTTTTTTTTTTAAATATCTGTGTCACAATTATTACTATTAGTCATGTAAGTTTCTTCAATTTGTAAGTAGCTTAGAAAAAAAAATGCTTTTTATTTACCTTTAAAACAGTAACACAACACGTTTTCATATAATATTTGAATTTTATTCAAATGCAACCGGACCACAGTATTAGGCAGTCTTACCAACCCATTTGTGTAAAGTATGTGAGACCATTAAGAGAGCAAATGTGTGCAACTAACGACGCTTGCGTTAATTTTGATATTAGCTTTACTAGAACTCTGCATATTTAAGGTATAATCTTTTTGAATAGTAGATTCATATTTAGCTAGTGTTGTACTTAAAACATTAGGGATTGTAGACGATTCAGACCAAGCAGTCGATAGGTCTTTAAACCATTAAATAAATATCAGAAAGGTGAGAAATATCAGAAGTTTCCAAGGGCATAATTTGTCCGTAATAAAAATATCAGCCATGGCGTGTGATATTAAAATTTAAATCATAAATACAGACCCTTTTATAAGTAACACCTACAACTTTTAAAATAATTCCTGGAAGAAACTATTGTAAAAAAGCTCTGAGCGTTTTTTATCATAAGACAAAAAAAGTCAAGGCTGACGCAAACAAAATTACGACTCCTCAAACAAAACACAGATTGACGGACGAAATTAAACATCGCCCACCACCGAAACTAAAGTCTGCACAAAAATTTTAAAAGTTTTTCATTCGTAGCTAAAAGTAGGCGTCTACGGCGCGGCGCTACGTGGCTACGGCGTAGAACTAATTTGTTATGCGAAACACGAACTCAATAACTCAAGTCTAAATGTGGAAGGAAAGAAGGATATATTAAAAGAGCGTTGTGTAATTAACATTGCAATTTGCTATAATGCCGGCACTAAAATAAACAGAAGTATGCAACTGGAACTACTATAAAGATTGCATATCTTATTTTAAAATCTTTTAAATGCTACTTAGAATTTTAATTAAATCCCCAGTTCTCTGTTTTGGAAACGCATTTTCCTGAAATATTTACTAACACTTAAGTAGTTTAAATGTCATTAGGGTAAAATTATGCAAATATTAGATGTGTTTTTCAAAACAAATAAAAAAAATATATTCGCCTTCGTTTTATAGAGATCAAAATGACATTAACTCAAAAATTACATTTCAATCTGCGGGTTCAGAAACTCGTCAGATTTGCACGCAATGGTAAATTATAGTCTTTAAACTTCTCTTTCTCGTTAAATAGAATTTTGTATTGAATTTGATAAAGTTAATTGAATCATTTTAATACTTTAATTAGTAAAAACAAGTTGATTTGTGTATTACGTTAAGACATTATACCTTTTTGTAATCGATATTCGCAGTTTATATTAGATGTAACAAACATCTACCTTTTAAGAGTGTAGACAAGTGAATTATTCTTAAAATCTTTAATTTATTATTGAAGAATATAATTATTTATTAATGATAGGCTGAGGACTGATGTGGTAAGGCAACGTAACGGTTTAAAAGAAGATGTAGTGACTATATTTTAAAAGAGTATGCCTAGATGGTTTGGTAATTTTGAGAGGAGGAATGAAAAGCGACTAACAAAAGATATTTACAAGGCAGATGTGAGTGGAAAAGCCGGGAAGGAACGCCCTTGAAGGCCATAATAAATAGTGATCTTCTTCAGAAAGGTCAGGTGCGTAGTACTCGCAACGGGCGTGCGTGTAAGATAAGATGCATGAACGTAAACGATACAAAAAAAGTATGTAAGGACCGTAGCAGGTTGTGTTCTGTAGTTTCTGCTTACCCCACTGGGAAGAAGGCGTGATTTTATGTATGTACCTATAAGAGTATACTGATGACAACGATGACAGTTATTTAAAAAAACATTAAAACCTGTATAAAAAAGCAAAAAAACATGTAATATGACCTTGAATCAACTAAAGCTGCCTCTAGGTCTATATAAATAATTTGCACTCGACGCAGCCAAACTGCGACCTCGCATTTAATATAATAGCTCAATTCATTAGCCAGTACGTTTACTTTCACTATATTAACACACAGTATCACGTTATTAAACTAAAATTCTCGCTATTCAGAAAATTTAATAGTAAAAAAATCTGTTCTAAGAAAGTTCGTCTAACTGGTATAACAAGACTACTGCTATCCCGACACTTGGAAGGTCTTGTTACATCATTATGTACCTGTTAGTATTTAATGTAATATAATTATTTTTATCTTAGCCTGTTGTGTTGTGTATGTTGTGTTCTAATGTTCGCTCTTACAAAAACCGGACAACGTCAAAAATATAAACGTATTTAAAAATATGCTTCTTTCTGCCAGAAAAGAATAGTTTTAATAGTTAACATTACATAGCATATCATCACGCCTTGCTTCACCAAAGGGAAACAAGTGATAAGTTGTTATTATTAAATACGAGGGTCACTGCGATCCTTCCTATATAACTCATGTCACTTGCCAAACAAACTCAGTGTGCTATTAGCTGTCATTTCACTTGTGCCTACGTTCGCATACATATCAGTTAGACAGAGGTGTACCCATAGTACACCCAAATTCGCCGGTTATGTTTAAAAATTTAATTTTAATACATAACTTGCCTAAATAAGCACTTAGTCAAACTTCTCTAAACAGTTTTTACTTATCAATTTTTTTTATTTTAGTCCGCATTTTGTAATATAAGGGTCCCATGTTTACAGTTGTCGTGCTATAAAGTTGGAGTGGCATTAAAAACTATGGCGTGTCTGCAGTTTTCAGAACTGAGTAATAAAACGTTTTTCTCCGAAACTAATAAAATTGTAAAATGAAAATGTTAAAATGTGAAGAGAATTTCAAAGTGTAGTAGTTATATAAATAAAATACCTTCTTTTTTATTAAATTATAAAAAATGATGAGTGATAATAAAGCTAGTTTTATTCGAAATATAAATGGCAGCTGGCGAAACATTTTTTTAAATTGTTTTTAGTCCATTAACCTCACATGCGCTGCCACTGCCATCCACTACCTAATAAAGTTATTAAACACGTTGATATGGGGTGCAATTTATAACATTTTTACGACATATTTGCAAAATCACCGCATCGTTATTAGAACATTTACGACGCTCCCCTTCAGTCATAAAATATAAGAGGGAATGAGTTATATGCAGTAAATTCCGCAGTCAAAACACAAAGACTTGGTCATGGTCAAATTGGACAAGGCTAATAATTATCGCTTTCATCAACCTACTAGAAAGATAGAGTAGGTTTCAAGGCCTCTCTGGCTAAGCGTTATTTCTGTCACTGTCGTACAGCTGTCAAACTAAAAGTACAAGATAGAGACGGGGATATGTCTAGGTCAAAGTACGAGCTAAGTAATGTTTATAGATCTCGGCCTAACTGCAAACAGTGGGCTAACTCTGGTGTTCTGTGCTTAATTAAATTAAAATTTTGAATTAAATTTAAAATTGGATTTGTTGTTAAATTAATACAAAAGTTCGTGTCAACTATTCGATTCAACTCGATGGCAGCGTTTCGGATAGGAAAACATCAGTACGCCCAATATCACAACATGGTAGTCTCAGTTTCACCGTATGATAAATAATACGGCAACACCGAACCACCACCAATATATAAAAAGTAGTATTTTATTTTTATCTAAGGAGTTCTATCATGAGGCATAACTTAGTCAAAATTACGTCAATAATTGCAACCCTAAACCAGGGCTCCCTCACTCGTTCGAAATCGCGCACCTACGGCTCGCGTTTCCCCGGGGCAACTAAAATTCAGTCGGTAAACTCGGGCGTCCGCGTAAGGTACATTTTAGCGCAAACGAACAGTCAGTAAAATTTTTGTAGATAAATAAAGCGTTATCTATCTATAGAAGTGAAGTATATGTGCCTGAGCTACGACGAGGTTTCTAAGTTTCTAAGATGAAAGGTACAGACGCCAGCACATCAAGTTACTACAACCTGTAAAATTTATTTAATAGATTTTCAACTTTATCGCTAAAGTATAAGGTTCAATGTTGATTGGGAAAATTTTACAGATTGGAGTAGGTTGATGTGCTGGCGTCTGTACTACAGAATAGTGTAAAATAATTAGTTGACTCCAACGGTGTATAAATATCGTTATTTGTAGGATGGAAAACAGTTTTTCCACTTTTGTAAAACTGTTTTCCATTCCACAAATGGCCACGACAACCTGAGTTTACCTAACAGATCTATCGATCCATCCATAGCTTCGCTTCGACCCTCTCCGACGATATAAATATGTTAGAAACGGTAAAATATATACGACTAGTACAAATTCCACTTGTAGATGTTAGGGTGAGGTCATATTGCTAGCGGGTATACCTTTGAGTTATTTGGTACATTGTGATTAGTCAAAGTAAAATCATTTGTTTCAAAGAGGCACATAAAAGGCACCTTTGAACGTCAAAATTTACAGAAAAATAGAACTGATTCTAGTTGCTCCTTCCAAACTAAGCGTACCTATTAAGTTTTAATGGACTACAAGATTGTCAAAAATCGCATCAGTTATCGTCAGCTAGCATTTTATTATCAGAATTAATAAGCTTTAATGGAGTTGCTTGGATTGATGTAAACACCATACCTTATTTGTGTATTCTTCTAGCTCTTTTTTCTTCTTTTCTGCTACAATTAATGTTGTTATATTTTCAAGTTTAATATTACTTTGTTTACAAAATGGATTTTTTCTTTTTCATGTTTATTCCCGCAGACGTATTGTACAATTTACAATGCTTCCCTAAAAATAGGTATACTGTCGCCTCGCTTCCCATGAGACCAATAAAAGACGCTTGTCTATTTCACAGCTCTGACCACACGGCAAAAGCAATAAATATCGCCAGCTCGATCCTAGCACAAGATAAATGTTTGTTCAGCCTACATATATTTGTTCTTAGTCTGGGCATACATACATAAACCTGTACATAACCTAGAAGACATGGTATCCTGGTGGGCAGTTGTTTATTATTATTCATAGCATCGAAACAGATGTCGTTCTTTTTCCAGTCATATATTAAAAATAACTTCTTCTCTCATATCGAATATAAATGGTTTTCTAGTTTATCAACGTACCTACAAATCCAAAGCTTAACGATTATTAAAAACAAGAGAGTTAAAAACTAAAACCCAACTACGAAAAAACGCCAACTAAAAAGCTATACAAGAAATAGTATCAAAATAACATTGGTTTCGGTTTTCGTAAAACCGGAGTCATACGCAATCTGTATTGAATTATATGACATATTTAGTAATTACGTGTAGGTATTACAAGAGTGCTTATGTATAAATAAGTTTTCTAACTCGCTTCTCGCTTACTATGTGACCACTAACTACCCCCTACAATAGCGTGCTCCCCAGCAATATAAAGTAGGGTCATGCTTATCCACTGCATCTTTTCCGCGACAGAAAACGAAGTACTGTTTACTAACAAAACTTTGTACTCATAAACCTTATTGTTAGTGTTGAAACTTCTGACAGCGGAAGCAAATGCTTTTCCTTATAATAATTTATTGTTATATTGATGATTATGTTGCCTACTATAGTTTGTGCGTTTTAGCATGGAAATCACGGTCATTGGCTCATCTACATTTATTGATAGATTCTAGTATTCTTCATTTTGAAAAAGGAAATTGAGTCCTTTAACGAAAAAGCGGTTAAGGAAAACGTCGTGAGGAAACCGACACGCCTGAGAGATATTTTTAGACGGAATGCTATGCCAAGTCAGAGGCCCATGGGCAGCTTTAAAACTCTGACACCAGGTTAGTGACTAAACCCACGAAACAAAAAAAAATGCGTCATCTTGTGACAGTTTATTGTTGGTATCCCTACGATGGAGAGGCGACCGCGTACCGGAAGGCGCAGCGTCGGATAGCCTTCCACAAGGTGGACAGATGACCTTGTGAAGGCTGCAAGGATGCGAGAAGCACAGGACCGGTCGATATGGCGACGCTTGGGGTGGCCTCTGTCCAGCAGTGGACGTATTTTGGCTGAAATGATGATGATGATAATTCCCACAATGACATATTAGGGAAAGGGCAATGACCGCTGTTGCTCAAGCGCATCAAGTATAATAATATTTTAAAATGGTATTTCTTTACATTATTTTGTATCGTGTATCGTTGGTTTGTTCTGGGTTGCTGTAATCCGCTTTACTTAAACTGGTTGTGCAGTATTTGGTAGCTATTACGACTGGCTCTGTTTTAATATTATTTTATGGTACATTTTAGATTTGAGGTTAAGCTATTGGATTTAATGTAAACACGGAGAATTTTCGCAAAGATTTGGACAACAGCATACTGATTTCAAAGGTTAATAACTATTTTAGGATTAGAATGACTCAGACACACTGTTTTTTTTTTGTCCGTTAATTAGATTAGAAAATATTGGACCCGTATTGCACGACTCGTAATGCGAAGCATTAGAGTGTGCTCTACGATCGATATTTTTTTTTTGCCCCATTTCTGTAACTGTTTTTATTGTTACACTCCTGCTTGTACACAGAACCTACTTAATTTATATACCATTGTATAGATGATTAAATGGAGATTAATACTGTGCTTTTTAACAATTGATTTAATGCAGCAGAAATGGAAAAAGCATAAATAGTCGAAAAAAAAATCCTGTCCGTCAATTTATGAACCCTGAAAACATTGTAGCTTGCGATAAAATCAATTAATTGAGTAAATTTTTTTTTTATACATTCCTTTCAGCCGTAGAAGGAACCCTATTGAAAATGGCTCTTTTATGCAAAGTAGTTTAATTATAATTAATTAAATACTAACTAAAATATAATATCTTTATCTAAATATTTTCAACCTTTGACTTGATGTCCGTAAGTTGCCTAGCAACTGCCAAGTAAATATCTTTGTCAGTCTTTGACATTACGACTGCATAAAAAGTGATAAATTATTAATTTTTGTTAAAGACTATGTTTTGAATTTCTTTTTCGTTTATGAATGAGTGTTATGTATGAGGCGTGCACTTTTGATTTTCCAAACTGTTTTTATTTTATAATATTATTATTAATTTATTTATTTATTTAAAGACAACCAACATAACATTCGCCAATAATACATGTTAAAATACCCATATTATTTTTACATTTTGTAGTGTAGCCTTAATTAAAGGCTCCCACGGTTACAAAACCGTTACAAAAAACAAGAAAAAAGTTACATAACAAAACATATGTTTTTATAAATTTAGATACTTAGTAAATGCAAAAGACAATGGAAACATCAATATTAATTTTTCACTTTTATGATAGCACTACGGCCTTGATTTTATTTAAAGAGTAAGACATATCAATATCTTTCTAATAATTTCTAGTCGTAATAAAGAATCAAATTCGCAAAATACATAGTTGTTAAGATGAAACTGACAGGTATGAAGAACGCATTTTCTCAACGACCGGACTGTAGGTAAGAGTAAAGTATAAAAACCAATAAACCATTAAGAAAGTTACATGTCACGGTAAAAGATTTTACAATAATGACTCAGCCTTACTTTTAGCCAAACTAACTTAAATTGAATGAAATCGCTGACGAGTTGGCGACAAACAAGAACTTTGAAAGTGACTACTAAAATATTACGATCATTTTGAGATTGTAGTACCGCTTAGGTATTAGGTAGACCTTTTTTATTAGTGAGTGAACAAGTTTACTTGGGACTTACAATATAAATACATTTACACACACTACACACCCTCTCTTCAAATTCACCCATACTTACACATATCACAAGTACACACGCGATCTAGCCCTTTTCTATGCATTCTGTATAATTTTAAGGTACCTATAGGTATATAGGTATAATTGTAAATATTATTTTATCATTTAATACTCAAACACTGTTTTAGGGGGGGGGGGGGGGGGCTGGTAATCTATGTGACAGGTTTTCCTAGTGCGGATACCAGTCACAAAGGATTTATCAGAAATCGTAATCTTAATAGTTTTAAGGCGCCTTTGCGGAAGAGAAATAAATGTTTATTTATATTAGTTAGATTTGCATGTTAACAATGTGTACTTCAAATGCATAAGTTAACGATAAGTGGAAGCTCGGAGTCTCCTAACACAAGCAATTCCTTGCTTAAAAGGTGATCTCCAATACAAAGTATCAATAGGCCCATTGTAATTGAAATAAACATGTTTAATTTAATTTTTTGAAGTGAATACTTCTTTAGCGGCGTTGTGCACTTTTCTTGAGATGAGTAAAAAATGTTAAACTCGCGTCAGGACACAAGTTATTGTTGACAGCGCACTCTGTTTTATTTTATTGGATTTTTTTTAATGGAGCTACAGCTTTCGTTCTTGTGTGTTAGATGGCATTACCTAGTTTTCACTTCAATCGGCAGTCCCATGCTGCCTCTTTTTTTTTATACAGTTATTAAGCTTACCTGATCGTTGCAGAAATTTTATTTTGAATTTCAAAAAGGGTAGAAATAGTTGCACGAAATTAAACACACCGGTACCGGTGAATTTTGCGAAGTGGTCATTTTGCGAAAGAGACATTCTGAGAAATGGTCATTTTACGAAGTGGTTACTTTGCAAAATAGACATACTGAGAAATGGACATTATGCGTCCGGTAGATATTTTGCGATGTGATCATTATGCAACTGAGCCATTCAGGGCTTACCAGTATTTTACATAGAGCGTCTGCTTACTTGACCTCCACAACTTAAAAAAACATCTAGCAAAAGAAGTAAATAATCTACCAAATGCTAAAAAAACAAATCCTCAATGCACTCTAAAATTAAACCTTTACATTTTCCTATCTGCAACTTGTTTTCGAATTGCAAAAGTAGTTATACCGTAGTTCGCTACGTGCCGATGTCGCCAAGTATCATGTTTCTCAGAGAGTACATTAATAATTCAGCAGGCAGACTCGGGGCGCATACAGCGTCCTCCCGTCTCTATTAAGATTCGTTTTCACGCGAAGCGACATTGCAAAGTTTATCTTGGTTTGAAAATGGTGATTTGAAAGGGGTATATCATTTATCTAGTAGTGTAGTAGTGTTTAATATAGCGTATTACCAAACTGTTGCTGTATTTCTTATACATATAACACAGAGCAGTGGTGGCCCAGTGGTAACGGCCTCGACTTAGGAGTAAGTAAATAAACGGTCATAGGTTCGACCCCAAGCAAGCGCTTTACTTTGTGTAAATAATTTCATCACGACTACTCTCAAAACGGTAAAGGAAAACATCGTGAGGAAACCGGCATGTCTTAGAACAAAAAAATCAAAGACATGTGACATCTACCAACCCGTGAGCATCAAGATGACGGGACCAAGCCCCCAATTTAAAATGCATCACATTCAAGAGTTAGTACTACATATGTACTAATTGTACCCTAAACCAGACATTTGTACCTCTAAAGGTAAAGGAATTATGACAAGATTTCCCTGGTCCCGCCACTTTGATATCAAAGTGGCGGGACCTTTTGGATGCGCTATTCAGAGGCAGGTAATACACACCAGAAGACTTAGTGGGCCCGCGTGGTGGATTACGGCCCACTCCTTCTCACAGAGAGGAGGCCTGTATCCCAGCAGTTGGAACATTAATAGGCGGATGATGATAGTATATAACTTCACGCCTGTATTTCCAGAAAGGATAGGCAGCGGTGTATCTATCGTACACCCACATTTCGCCAGTAGTGTTGTGTATGTTAAACATATAGTCCTATCATAATGTCCTTTGTTTAATTAAAACCTGTTTTCAAAAGCGATTCCAAACTTATATTATAAATGCGAAAGTGAGTATGTTTGTTTGTTTGTTGGTAACGCTTTCACGCTAAAACGGCCAAACAGATTTGGATGACATTTGACACTTGGGTAGACCATGACCAGGGTTAGGACATAGAATACTTTTTGTCCCGATATTCCCACGGGATCAAGACTTACACGAGTGAAACCGCGGGGCTCAGCTAGTACACTATAATATAATGAACAAAATTCCCAGCTACATTTACAACCGAAAAATCTAAAATAAAACGAACAATTTCAACCCTGCTTTTTAACCGTCATAACACAACATCTCAAAGAAAACGCCGACAGACCTTTCCTTTAAACTTCAATAGAGAGACGGCAACACCGGACTGCAACGGAAAAATCAATACGACGCCGACTCCCAGCACCCGTCATACCCGCCACTCACAAAATCTAAACCAAAGTTACTGCAAGATTTATTCCCCACATCCACTACAACGCTATCTCGTCTGAACGCGGCTTTACTCTAAAATATATTGGTAAAGTAAGACGCGGTAAATTCTTGTCTATCGGGACTGTTCACTCTAACATGTCGGATCGACGAGGTATAAATACTAATATCGGTACGCTATGCATATTAAAGTACATGTTATCGGCAGGAATAAATTGTATGTAGGAGACACGTAGTTTATTATCGAGAGCTCGTAATATATTTACAGTTTTTGGTTCGTAACTGGGTCTGATGGTTGGTTATGTTTTTTTTTTTTCATTTTTGTATTTTCTATTTGAAATAAGATTAGACATATACCTAACTAAACCTTTTTTACAGTCCGTTCAACCGATTTTGACTTCTATTGCGTAGGTGGCATGACAAAATATGGCAGCTGCAGTAAACAGTTGGTATTGTTATCATTTTTTTGCTTTTAATGCCATCCTTATGCCTACGGTATAGAAGTCAAAATCGGTTGAACAGGCTGTTAATTTTTTTATTTAAATGTCTAACTTATTTCTTGGAAATAACATCAATAATTGGAAACAGGACTTGAATAGACTTTAGCTGGGGGGAAGCCCCATGTTACGAGTATATGCGTTCTATTTATTAAATAATCACGACTCAATTCAGCGTCGTGATTATTTCACTTATTTCAAATTAATATAGGTACGTTATACTTTTCTCATTACAGGAATATGATAACTACTTACTTTAATTTTTTTTTTATACACAACGGGGAGTTCTTGGACTGCATCTCACCTGATGGTAAGTGATGATCAGGCCGAAGGTGGATGCGAGCTTCACTCAGAATCGTCAACCACAGAAGAACTGGCTATCTTACCTCTAACTGCCGAAACACAACAATTTTGTTAACATTGTTGTTATGGTGACAGACTTAGATAAGATGCTGGTAGCTAGCCAGGCGGACTAAGAACAAAGCCAACCAAACAGAGCAGAACCTCTACTGAGCCTCCACTGGGAATCGGACCTCAGGGTCTGAGAAAGATGATCTAAACACTAGACCACAGGCAGCTCTTAGTTATTTATTCAATCAATCTTCCTAGCCTTTATTCCCAACTATTTTGGGGTTGGCTTCCAGTCTAACCGGATGCAGCTGAATACCAGTATTTTACATAGAGCGATTGCCTATCTGCCCTCCACAACCCAGTAACTGGGTAATACGATACCCTTTGGTAAGACTAGTGTCAGACTTTCGGGCTTCTGACGACTCGTAACGACTGTCAAAAATCCACAAATGACAGCCGGGACCAATGGCTTAACGTGCTTTCCGAGGCACGGAGGAGTCTCGGTATGTAAAGATGGTCACCCATCCACTGACCAACCACGGCAAGCGTAGTTAGTTATTTATTATTATTTATTAAACACTTCATAGTAGACCTCATAAAACAAAACGGACAAACATAATCATACACACAACTCACTGCACCAGTGCACACAGCAGTTGCACATTTTTTTTTTTTTTACTTTTAATAGTCTCGGGCTCGCGAATGATGGAAGGAGTGGAGGGAGGCCTTTGCCCAGGAGTGGGACAGCACAGGCTAGAATAAAAATAAAAAAATATATATATAATAGTCTCCAACAATTTTATTAAAAAACCATATTAAAAACATTGATAGCAATTACCGAAATGAAATGTATATAATAAAATTAATAACCAACTTTCGTACGCTTCTTCATACGCCGATATTCCCAAAGATAGTTAATTTGATTTGACTCAATTTGCAAAGAAATGATATGGGAATTTTCAAGAGACGTAGACTAAATTAATATTTCATAAATTCATTTACCGCTGAAGAATTACTTATGCAATTACTAGAGCCTTTGTGAATAGTAAGTTTAATAAGCCGATGTAAATTACTATTGATTGAATATTATTATAGATTATTTATATTAGGTTACATTCACATAACGTCAGCATCTATATCTATAAATTGAATAATATAGTAACGAAAATTTTTTGTCCGTTTGTCTATTTCTGTTTGTATGAATGTATGTTCCAGTTTGGCGCAAAAACGGTTGAACGGATTTGGCTGAAATTTCGCACACAGATAGTTTATAGCACAGATATAAATCTAACTAGATAACGCAAATCCCTCCATCTGTATGAAAACCAAGTGTGCCAATTTTTCACACCCAATTTTAAAACAAATTTCCTTACCTTCCTTGAAAGAAGACATTTCCAATGCCTCGGCCAACTTTTTATATACAGTTCGATTTACAGCTCGATATGACATAAAAGGGCATTTTTCTAGATTTCGGTGGATTTCCGGTGCCGATAATGCTAAATGAAAAGCTCAGATTACGATCATTAATCATAATTTTACTCCGTTTTTTGACACGCGAAGTACACACACTCGCGTCATCTAGTTAGATTTATATCTGTGGTTTATAGCCGTGGATTAACACATAAAGTAGGTACTTTAAATTTCGGATTTCGGAAAATATCCCTTGGGAACGTACTACCGGGAGTACGTTCCCAAGAGATATTTTCCGAAATCCACGCGAGCGAAGCCGCGAGTAAAAGCTAGTCAATAATAAATATGGTGAATGGAGCTTTGTTGTAATTTATACTTTCAAACTATCCATCCATACTAATTACCTTTTCACTACTGAACGGATTTTGATGACATTTGGCACACAAGTAGGTAGACCATAATCTGGGTTAGGAATAGTATACTTTTCTCCGGCTAGTACGTCCCCGTGGGAAAATTTTCAACCCACACGCAGGGAAAATCGCAGGAAAAAGCTAGTTTTGCATCAAACAATGATTGTGTACTTTTTTATTCAGACCTAGCTGCTGTCCGTGGTTTTGCCCTCGTGGACCCTAAATCTTTTTTTTTAATAAAAGCCTCATTTATTCCATAAAACATCAGCTATTTGCTAGTAGTGAAAGTCCCGTCAAAATCGGTCCAGCTTCGGAGATTAGCCGAAACAAACAGGCAGATATATTTTACCGAATATACTTTCATGCATTTAGTGAAAAGCTCTTATTTTGTTATTACAAACAGACACTTTAATTTTATTTATTTGTATAGATAATCAGCTCTTTCGAACACTGGCTTGGAAATACCCAAAAATAGGATTTACTGCTCTCAACTTTATTCTGAACACAGTGTTATCGATAGCGTTTTATAAAATACACCATTTCTACGACTTCAACTGAAACATGGTACAAACACAGGCCTTTACATGCTGCTAACAACAAACAGTTGGCTGAAACCTTGTAAGTGTTCTGTAACTGAAGTTGGTTCACTTCAGCAAACGTATAGAAAACATTGATAAAAGCGTAGCGAAAGTGTCTAGCTGAATAGGTACTCTTTTCGATCAGAAATAACGCGTACACTCGAAGAATAGATGATAAATGCTAGTACTTATATCAAAGTAGTCGCTTTAGAAAGTTCAAGAACGCAATAAGAGAATCTTCGAATTATAACCAGACACCTACAACTATATAAAGCTTTTTCTTTTTCGTGTGTTTAATGAATAACCTGGTGACGTGGCTTCACATGACGTTGAGAAATATCTCTCAGGCATGCTGGATTCCACACGATGTTTCCCTTCACCGTTTTTGAAGCAAATGATAATCATACAATACGCATGAAAGTCAGAGGTGCCTTACATTGGGGTCGAAGTCGAGTCCTATGATTTGGCAATTCGACGGTCACATCACTTGGCTACCACTGCTACTGCTGCCGTTTTTAACGTATGTTTCATAGAAAAAACAGTTCATGTTCACCAAAATGTGTTCAATATCAATCTATCAACGTACGTATGTAGTTCTAAATGTTTTCTTTTGCTAAAGCCTAAAGTCTAAAAAAAGAAGTAAATTAGTAGTAAAGTCTTTGTGGAGAACGTGGTTGATTTCACATTTGTATCATTGGCATTGCTATATCCTATCTTTTTGTAAGCAAGCAAACTGAAGTGGTAGTGTGCTGGCCATGTTTGTCGAAGGACTGATGGCCAGTGGAGCAGACTAGTTATGGACTGGAGACCGCGTATCGGCAAGCGTAGTGAGGGACGCCCCCCAGCTAGATGGACTGACGACCCTAAGAAGGTGACTGGGACAGACTGGTTGCAGAAGGCGGAGGATAGGGTGTTGTGGCGCAGCCTGGGAGAGGCCTATATCCAGCAGCAACGCTGCTAATTATAATCTAATCCTATACAAGACCATCATCTTCTTTTCGTAATCCACAGCTAGAAAGCACTGTATTTATTTTAACTAGCGGCCACGTTTCGCACATGAGCACCCAGAGTAATAACAACTTTCAACTCAAAAATCCCGACTCACTTCAAAAATCCGAGTACGATTTCATCAAAACATGTTTTTACTAGTGCAAACTCTTTATGATACGTACTACTGCTGGGTTAGCCTTTCGAAGTGCTTACCGTAAACTTGGACAGTTCAGAAAGTTACGAACAGTAACATTTCAGTCGGCTAGCCAACAAAATAACCTACAATGCATTTCCTGGGTAGTTTACGAGTTCCCCTGATGCACGTATAGCGGGAATTGCGAACATATGCATCTATGTATGTAGGCATACGAACTAATAGTTGAAAGTTTGAAAAGTTGCAAACAGCTATGCATCACTGGAGAGACTTACATGTTCGATTTTTAAATGAACGAGTTTGTGATAAAGTAGATTGAGACTTCGCTTCGGTATCAGAAAACCGTTCGCTGGTTTATCTTTTAAGGGTAGATATACTTTACGTTATTTAAGCCTGATTAGTTATTTAATACTAAACTACCAATTTATTGATCGTCTAAACTAATGTTTTATAGAAAAAAGATTAGATTTTTTGTATATTTGTTTGTTACTCTTTTACGCTAAAACGGCTAAACTTATTTGGATGTTATTTGGCAAATAGGTAGACCATGACCTGGGGGATACTTTTCATCTCGTTATTCCCACGGGATCGACACTTATGTGAGTGAAACCGCTGGGTGCAACTATTGTTTAATATTTTTAGTTAACATTTATCTATTAAAAGTGAATTTAATTAAGACTTACTAAAAGGCTTGTTCACTGTCTTCACTTATTTTGAAGAGAGAAGAGGGTCTTAACTCGTCAAAATGTAGGGAACAGCTGATTTTTTTTCGCGATTTCAGTGTTGGTCCCATAGTGAAAGTTGTTCATAATGTTGAGTATAATGACCCCTTAAGAGGTTGTTGATGTTTTACCAATAACCCTGTATAGTATGTACTAATTCCATGCTGCCATGTCGTTCATTCTATGTTGTTCTAAACTTTGGGCGTGAAAATACGGAGATAACGAATGTTCCTAGATATGAGACCTAGCTAGACCGATTTTTTGCCCCCGTAAACCCTTATATTGCAACTTTCATCGAAATCGTTAGAGCCGTTTTCGAGAACGTGATTACTAATAATTATATACATGTCGGAGACGGTCAATAGTACGGTCGCTAAACGAAGCGCGGCACGTGAACCGAGTGGCGGGAAAACTAACACTCGGTTTACTTCGTGCTACGACGGAGCCTAGCTACTGGGGCGCCGCCGCCGCCGCCGGGGCGAGAGCACTTGCCTTCCGACTGTTCTGAAGAACGGAGCCTCCAGTCTAGTAACTGTCCTTCGTTTCGTTTAGTTGTGTCGTATACCTACAGTACCTGATCGCAGGAGTTAAGACGTCGGGGAACTGTATTCGATTTGTTGTGCTTTGTAGTTAATTGTGTTAATTGTAATTTGTGATCATTGTGATAATTTGTAATCATTGTGATAATTTGTAATCATTGTGATAATTTGTAATTTTAATAAACACCGTGTATCGTATCCAGTGTGTTGTCGTTGCACGAAACCCTTCTTCTGCCCACATGTTTTCTGAATCTAATGGAATAAATCCTGACGATCCGACATACAAATATTGCACAATTAATAAATAGTATGGGATTATAATCAAACGTAGACCTACGTACAAACGCCAGCAGATCAACCTACTCCAATCTGTCAAATTTCCCCAATCAACATTGAACCTTATTCTTCAGCGATAAAGTTGAAAATCTATTAAAGAAATTAGACAGTTTGTAGTAACTTGATGTGCTGGCGTCTGTACATTTCAAACTCGTACATACCTATCTACCTATACAAACTCTACATTAACAATTTACACTTCCTCTTAACAGCACTAAGTAAATCGACAACGCTAGAAGTATCGTGAAGTTTTTCCAGAAACTTTGACGGTCCTTAAAAGACTTACATCGAGTAACCGTCTCGGGAATTATAAAAAGGAGATGAAATGTTATACAAAACTTTAGTAAGTATACGGGTTGTCAGGGACATCGACGCGAAGCCGGTTACCATGGATTCAGTACATGATTCTGAACCCCCCTGCGTTGAAATTTTTCGTCGGTTATTTAAAAAAAAATCTGCTGCTCCATACATTTTCACCGCGTAGGTATTGTACTTTTCTATGAAACAGCTGTTTTTTTTTTTTTTAACGCACATCAACTTATTATCATAAATGACATTTCGGTGACGTCATTCGCCCGCAAATTGCGGACGCTATGTGGTGGCCACCGAAGAGTTCGTGTCTAAGTGATAACTACCTACGCTTGCCAGGGTTGGTCGGTGGGAGGGTGACTATCTTTACATACTGAGACTCCTCCGTGCCTCGGAAAGCATGTTAAGCTGTTGGTCCCGCAATTAGAGTTTACCGCACGATCGAAATATCCGGTATCAATCGTTAGGCTGTTGCCCGCCAGACACGACACCCAGCACTGGCTTGACCATACATAAATTACTCCTAATGACGTAGCACTCAAATGTTGGGTAAATAATACCAGTGTACATGTGTGTGAGTGATTGGACACGTTGGCAAATAAGCCAGTTGCTAGTCGAAATTAATTTGGGTAGTAGGTACGTGAATCTATTAGGAAAATTGCGTATTTCAATAGTCCTCTTTTCTATGTGATTGTGGTTTTATTAGTAGGTAAGTCATTATCTGCTGTTTACTTCAGCTATGTCAATCAATCTGCCTAGCCTTTTCCCAACTACGTTGGGGTCGGCTTCCAGTCTTACCGAATGCGACTGAGTACCAGTATTTTACATGGAGTGACTGCCTATCTGACCTCCACAACCCAGTAACTGGTACGATACCCCTTCCTTGGTAAGACTGGTTGTCAGACTTTCGGGCTTCTGTCGACCCGTAACGAATCTCAAAGATACTCGAATGACAGCCGGGATCAACGACTTAACGTGCTTTCCGAGGCACGGAGGAGTCTCGGTATGTAAAGATGGTCACCCATCCACGAACTAACCCTGGCAAGCATAGCTTAACCTGACGGATCGACCTGTGTGGCTGTTATTACTTAGCCACGAGATCCTCCAAGCAGAAAAGTACTAGCTTTACTTCAGTTATGTACATCATCATCATCATCAGCCTATTAATGTTCCCACTGCTAGGACACAGGCCTCCTTTCTGTGAGAGGGACAGTTATGTACGGACAAAAATTATAACAAAATAATCCAAATAGCCGAAAAAATATAAAATAACAACCAACGACGTTTGAAATAATATCTAAACTAAAATTAATTCCCAAACTTTTAACTCGAAACCGTTGACCTGAGTCTTTAACGAGTACCTATTTTATAACCAGGTCATTGAACTCTAGACCTCAATCCAAACTATGGAAAACCGATTTTGTCTTAGACCTATAATAATACCGTCCAGCCCTGGAATATACATACAGAAACAATAATGGACTGTATAGGATTACAAACTCAATTAAACAATTTACCAATTCAATCGTTTTTATTAACTTTTACCCCAACATATGTGAAAGGATTATTCCAGGTATCCATAATTTATAATATTCTGTTGTTTCTTTTTAGATTTAGTTTTCCAGTGTAGTGGGTAGATTTATCCATGAATCTAAAGAGAAATACATAATTATCATCATCATCATTATTTCAGCCGAAAGGCGTTCACTGCTGGATATAACCCTTCCCCATGCACCGTCACTTCAACCGGTTCGGTGCTTCCCGCATTCAGCGGATTCCTATAATTCCGATATAATTATACATTTCTTTTATTCAATAAATCAATCTCAATCTTCCTAGCCTTTTTCCCAACTATCTTGGGGTCGGCTTCCAGTCTAACCGGATGCAGCTGAATACCAGTATTTTACATGGAGCGACTGCCTATCTGACCTCCACAACCCAGTAACTGGGTAATACGATACTCCTTGGTAAGACTGGTGTCAGACTTTCGGGCTTTCTGACGACTCGTAACGACTGTCAAAGATCCACAAATGACACCCGGGACCAACGGCTTAACGTGCTTTCCGAGGCACGGAGGAGTCTCGGTATGTAAAGATGGTCACCCATCCACTGACCAACCCCGGCAAGCGTAGCTTAACCTGATGGATCGACCAGTGCGGCTTGTTATTACTTAGCCACGAGCTCCTCTTTTATAACGGCTCCTCTTTTATATATTTCTTTTATTCAATAAACGAACTAAATAAAAAACTTTAGTAGTAGTTCTAAGTTCAGAATCGATTAAAAGAATAGCGTGCTTCGTTTAGTGAATAAGTAATAACGAAGGCATTGCACTATCAAGCGAGCAATTCTTCGTTTTAATACGAGTATAAAATACCTCATGACCTGTTTCCCACAGTTAAAGAAAAGTGACGATGATTGTATTTTATATGACAACTACAACTTTTGTTATATTTATTTCAATCAATACCCTTAAATACAACTTCCTTGTGTTTTACAAAAAATAAATACACACCTCTTTAAGTGAAATGCAAAAATAACCACATAGATATAATTATTATCAGTATCACACCTAGCTAAATATTCAGTAGGAACTAATGACGGAAGAGTCGAAGTCAGTAGAAAAATCTATAAATTAGTAAGAATATTATAAAGAAGCAGATGCTACTTAGTCATAAATATATTGCCACCTAAAAACAATGACGTTTTACGAATAAGCAACAAAAAACTTTTAAAAAAAGTACAGAAAACTCTAAAAACAAAATCTATCATTTCGATTCTCAGTTCCCCAGTCTCATTTCAACTCGCTATGCAAATCCTCTATCGCTTAGCCAGCTTGTGTGACGAGCTACATAAGCTGTTAGCGGTAACTGGCAGCTTATTGGAAGCAGCTTGGGGAGAAGCGGTCGATAGCCAACCCGGTAGCTATGAATTATTTCTTAGTGCATAGTGGACATCGTTCGTTGGCCTATAATATGCGAAGGGTGTTAGGAGAGGGGGGGGGGTTAGAAGATTTTGGAAGGGTTATCTCGTGTAGGAGATTTGTTCTTTTTGGGTTCTGGTGTTGGTTGTGTTTAAGTAAAGTTAGTAAATACTGAGTGCCTATTACTTACATAGTGAACGGAGGCCTTGTCTAACAAATTAACACAAAAAAATAAATAGAAAATTATATGCCAAATAATTTATACGGAACAAATCCGGAGCTGGTAAAACAGACCTGTTTATGGTTTTATGAACAGATTCTTTTTAAAACAATTATAAAAGAAGGACGTTCTCCAGTTGTCTGTAGATAAAAAAAAAATCCTGTTGGAATAAATTGTAAAACTAAGTGAGAGATTACAAGATAAATATTATTCTCATTCTTAGGTAGAGTATTGTTTCTTTTCATGATTCTGCTCTTAATTTTTCGGAACTCCGTAGACAGAAGCATATTAAAGTATATAAATAATGTTTATAAAGAGAAAATACCTTCAAATCGGGGTGACCTACTTTGGGTTTCAACTCATCCTCCCGTAAAACGCTGAAGTGAAAATTTACGAAGTAAAAACAAAAAATATATCATAATAAAATCACATCACACATCTTTTACAGGAAGGGATAGGCAGAGTAGTACCCTATTTTCCATACAGTACCGCTTTTACTTGGTTAAAAATTTAAGTATAAAGTAAATTTATTATGGGCAATTAGGCAACTAATTACTAACAGTTAGGTTTCGAACTAAACTTTTGCACAATCTGGGAATCAAACTCAAGACCACGGTGGGTAGCCTTGTTTTTGATCACCAAAAATTACACAGTTGTAAAACACAAGTCAAAAATTTTAATTTTATGACACGAGCCAGAAATCAAATTCTTCATTCCTGGTTCTTCTCATTCATTAAAATACACATTCTGAAACTTTTCAATTCGTCACAGCACGCGAATGAAATTTTATTTCCTTTGGAAGTGAGAGGAATTGAAAAAGTTGTCGTCGACACCGGCAGTTCCGCAATATGACGGAACTGTCATTAGCAGGCTAACGCTACGGCTCAGGGCTGTCACTCTTAGTGGCTTTAACCTTGAGGAAGGGGTGAAATCAATAAAATCTTTTAAGGGGCTTGTTCTTATTCAGACGAATTAATCCTGCTTAAAGAGATTTAAATAGTCCTCTAAATTGCATGAGCGCCCATATATCTCAGTGGACTATCTTAATTGGCGTCAACTATGTATCCCACACCCTTTAATTTTCATATTTTTTTTATTTTTCGGCATTTTCCCTTTACTTGAGCTGACCTTGATTTTAACCAAAATTGACAATTCTAGGTCAACCGGAAGTAACCTATATGTTTTAGGTCGAAAACCTATATGGTTGATCCCGTTGACCTAGAATCACGAAATTTGGCAAAAAGCAATGTCTTACAGCACAAGTAAAGGGAAAATTCCGAAAAAAAAAAAAAAATATATTTACCTTAATATTCAACTTTTTTTATTATTATTTATTTATTTTGGTACTTACAAGTTTTCGCGAAAATCTACATTTGCCCATTTCTTTTTATTAGATTTTTATACACCTAATATAAGTACCACAATACTACTGTAAAATGAAGAATGTATTTTGCTCCAGTTTGATAAACGTTGTAAATGCTGAAATCACTATTTAACTTTAAAATGTTATAGCCAACGAATTTTAGAAAAGTGTTTTAAGATTATAATTATAACAGTTGTAACTTTGATTTTATTTTAAATCATTACAAACCGATAAAAACCTTTATTTAGTTAGAACTCCTTTAAAATTGTCATATAAAAATATATTCGACATGACCACAACCAAGTTTGGTTAGCGAAAAACATTTGGCTCGCATAAATCCCTACATTTTAGTACGAAACTACGAAACGTTTAATAAAATACCGCTGTGTGTTCCTGGGATAACAAGCGCTACAGCGGCGTAAAACCCATTTTCGTCCAACATTTTAACGTTTGCCAAAAAGTGGCGCGTGCAATAAAATCAAACCCTGACCTAGAAACCTGAGTTTACGTAAAATATTTAAACAAATGTGTGCGTAGTAAACCTAAAAACCTAATATTTTGTGTCAAAATGTGTTTATAACAGAGAATTCTCAATACATTTTATAATTTTAATTATACCGTTATCATACCATTATAATATCATATTAAACCATTTTTTTTTTATCATAGACAATCTATTCGCCACTTCATTATTTTTATACTTTATTACAAAAGATTAGTCAAAATCATTTATTCTGATGGACCGTGAAACTTTGTTATCATATATTGCAGACCTATATTCAACCCATACTCAAGAGCTGTAACACTTTCACAGAAAAAAAGTCTAACAATATTTTCATCCCTTTAAAAACTCCAACGGTGCTAGCCCTAATGTGTCACCCAGGTTATTTGGGCCAGCACTCCAGCTAATGGCAGGTCGGGCACGAACGAAACGCTTTTCATAATAATTACCTAGATATCGTTAATTATCATTTTACTGTCCATTATGGATTTCCGATAAAGATTTCCATGTAGTTTTCGTTTGATATAATTTGTAAGCAAATTCAACGATTAAAATGTCAAAACAACGTTTGAAAGTTATGGCAAGGTATTGAAACTTTGGACGTTCATTCTTGGGTATAAATTGGTGGCACGTGTAACTTCTGTTCTGTAAGTAGGTACCTACCATTTAGAAATGCTAGGTAAGTATATCTTCAAGTGATGAGGTATCTATCTATATTTTGATTCAAGAGTGTGGCACTGAAGTTTCTTACCCGTTCTTCTCCATAGGAACCTACAACTCTTTAGAATTGCTAAGCTCGCTTTATCTTTCTGACTGACCGACTCATTTACAATTCAAAAGTGCCTGTAGTTGGTTTAATAATTTAAATAAATATACTAAGTTAAGAAATTATAAGAGTATGAAAATGTTGAACTGAAAAAGGCAGTGGTATTCTGCCTCCGTTTATCGCACAGATTCATCTCAAGTCAAATACCTATAGTAGTTTTGATTAAGATGTAACGAACATAGTCAATCGAGGCATCAAATACGAATAACATAAAGATCTCTCTCGTACTCATATTGCCTTACAAAGTTGAGATCGTTAAGGCTCAGACAACACAAGGCTTAGTAAAGCTAATGGGTCTTTGAGACATAATGAACCATTATCTTTAATTGGGCATCGACTGCTACAAGGCTGATCTATGTAGAATTAGTAAGAAAGTATTCAAGCTAAACAAATAAAAGAATTTCGTAACTTATTTGTTTACAGACAACGCGCAGCCTACCTACTGATAAAAACATGAATTCATGAATTCGGAAAATAATGATAATGTTCTTAGAAGGTGTACTGAATCAACATTTTTCCAAAACAAAAGCCCTAAAAGTGTATAACAGAGGTTTCAAATGTCATCATCATCATCAGCCTATTAATGTTCCCACTGCTGGGACACAGGCCTCCTCTCTGTGAAAGGGAGTGGGCCGTAATCTACCACGCGGGCCCAGTGCGGGTTGGTAGATGTCACATGTCTTCGAATTTTTGGTTCTAAGACTTGCCGGTTTCCTCACGATGTTTTCCTTCACCGTTTTGAGAGCAGTGGTGATGAAATTATTTACACAAAGTAAAGCGCCTGCTTGGATTCGAACCCACGACCTACAACTTGTAAGTCGGGGCCGTTACCACTGGGCCACCACTGCTCTAATGTTTCAAATGTACTTGTCCAGATTACCTACGCGTTTTATCTCACGCGTATTCATGCGAGCAAATTGTGCACGTGTGGACGGAATTTCTTGGCTTTTACTTTCTCGGCTACAAATGTGCCTGTACGCACGTCAAATTCCTTATCTAGACTAGGTCCTATATCCGGACAAACTTAGGGTCAACAGCTAGTCATTAAGAAAAACCATTAAAAAAAGACCTTCCATCACAGCCCGCTTAGTAGTTTGATGTGATTAGGGATGGGTTAATTATGTCTAATTACATCAACCGACTAAGCGGACTGTTTCCTACATTTGTATCATTACATGTAACAGTATTACCCCTCAACAACATACCACTATCAAGATACGTCACTTTACGCGCTCAAATGGCGCTCAAACAACCCGTATTGCTTAGTTCCTAACTACTAACTATCAGATAGTCATCGATTTAAAAACAAAGCCATTTAAGAAAACCCAACCACCAAAGCAATAATGATCTCTAATCGTATCGAGAAACAAAACAGTCAGCGGAGTTTTTCCTACAGTTGTATCATCACAATATGTAAAGGTGCTTATAGCCTTGAGCATTCACTTGTAACAGAACATCGAGCATTCGCCGGTTTTAAATTTCTCGAACTGAACAACGAACAGAGCCAAACATCGCTACGAAAATTTTGAGGATCATTCTAGCGAACGCTCTAGTCAATGCATAGAGGGACGGCGGCCGAACAATGACAGAATGGCTCGGCTCGGAGAAAAGCTTGAAGCAAAATTACTGTCCTTTCGCTAGAATGCTCGCTAGAACGCTCGGTAGAATGCTCGCTAAGACGCTCCCGTTTATTTTTCTGTAATGTATCATTCGCTAGAATGCTCATTACAAGTGAATGCACAAGTTTATCAGCACCTTAAGAGTACTTATTACCCCTCAACAATATTATATTGTCCATAGACCTCTATCAAAATAATGTCGTCGGTTTATGACTTCAGGTCAAATGGCGTTCAGACTACCCCGTATTGCACCATAAATCTGGACGGTCCTTAATATAATAATGTTACTATTATATGGATCTGCACGCATGCGTATAGGTAAAGCTTTGGGGTCAGTACGTAACCCCGGGTCCACACTCGCGAGTGCGCCTCGTGGAGGCCCTTGCACGAGCCGCGGCAAGCGCAGACTACACGAATGCTACCCTACCTATCCACACTCTCGTTTTATTCAGTTGCCCGCCACGTCTACCTAAAGATGGACGTGATTGAAGTGACTACGATCGCTGTTTTGTGTGCTTACCAATATTATAGAGCGCGATTGGTTCACTGAACTCGCGCCTCGCGTCCTTTGACTCCGATCAGAACACCGACAACGAGCGGAGCGCGCGTGAGGCGAAGCGAGTGACGACGACAGGAGGCGAGGGTGTCATCCACACTATCACGCTCGCTTCACTTCGTCTTGCCTCCTGGAGAGTATGGACCCGGAGTAAGACATTGACAATGGCGATACCTTTCATTTTGACATTTCAACAATATTCAAACAGTTGTCGTGCAGACGAATTTTTCCGACAATGACACAACGGATTTGCAATTTCTTCGATGGTCAATTAAAACTGCCGAATAAGATTCGGCATCATTTGGATTCGTATCCAGAAGGCAATATTTTCTCACAGATTTATTACCTTTGGGTTATTTTTAAAGTATTATAAATAACTTTAGAAATCGAAGTAATTAAAGATGTTCGTTATTACCCCAAAAAGAAATAGAATTCTGTATTCAATATTGATAGAAAACCTGTTAAAAGATCATTCAATAATTAACTAAACTAAGTAATTAAAAAAACACAATGGTGTTATCTTTCTCCTACCCACGTAATTAATTTAACGAGCTTATGTTCATAATTTTATTAATGACGTAGATATATCTTTCTGTACCGACATAGGTACCTAATCTTCATTATAGAGGCTGCCCGCTGCGTGAAATTACTACACGAACTGGTGTGTAATAATCTCACAACTCAGTTCAATCAAGGTCACCTGGCCGCCCGTGCTAAAAATCTAATTTGATGAAAAATAAACATGTGAGCTTTTAGTCTGTAAAAAAGGATACAGACGAGCCTTGAGTATACGCACAATATATCCTTCTATATCATGAATTAATGATCACAACATTATTTCAAAGGCAAATCTATAGTGTGTCTTTTACAATCGTGAAAAAATTCCATCTACGTGTCAGTATTCATACAAAATATTGGTAATCACAAACAAAATCGTCTTTTTTGTTTCTCATTTCCATTTAACGCCTCCCTCTTAAGACCTAGGCCACATATTTTTTTAATATTCGTATAGTTCAACACCTAGAGGTGACATACAGAATATGAATCTAAAATATCGACTACTTAATTAAAAAGTTATGCAATAACGTGAAATTTCGCGCATATTCTGGTTCTTAACACAACAGGAGATAAATTACACAAGAAGCATTATCAACTACCACTGCCGATATCTAACTTTTCGTGATACGTCCAGGAATTTTTGAAACTCGCCGTTGACCCGGGCCTAGTCCTTATCGGACGGCGGGCTACCCATTGCTCACCGCATGCCCGTGCCTACAGTGGTTGGGAAACGGCCTGGGATTCCCGATGCCCAGGGCGTATCCTGCGGCGACTAGGGGCGTGAGGGCGCGAAATTTGACTTCTCTTTCGCGAGCATTACTGCTTCGCAGAAGGAGGTGACGGCTTGCCATGCCCTTTCGCTCCGTACCATGGCCTGAACCAGAGCCCGACGCGAGAGGTCACCACCGCCGATCGCCTGCACAACTAAACGTAACCCTAAGAATAATATTCTAGTGCTCAAAATCAACATGCCAATAAACCTTACGTCGTCTACAGTCAGCGTATCACACGGGTATCGGTCCTTATTGCTAATTTATGCTGAATTATGTACAAACAGTACGACCATGATATTGTTAGCACATGCAAATTGAACTAATAAGGCTGTTCAGCCAACTATTGAGCACTAAACTGCAAACACGCTGTAGATCAACAATATTGTAAGCGGGCAGCGGTGTTCATGCTAAATTGTGACGTAATGGTTTTTGATTACGTCATTGTTTGGTAAAATTTAATAGCAATATGTATGTAGTAACTTATTTAATTTAGTATGTAGTAATATAGTTAGTAGTTTAATAACGTAGTGTACAAAATGTATATACATTTTCTTACGCTCAATAAATATAATATCATAGCAAAGTTTTGACACTCATGCATATTATTTACATAATCATCCGATGCAACATTGGGTTGATATATTTGAGCGTGTTCAAGTTGTACTTAATTGTTGATTACAAGGCTTGTTAATTTATTGTTATCCAAACTATGGCTCAACGAAAAACGAGAAAGTTTTAAATAAAAAATAGGTACGATGGTTTCAAAGTATTTTTGTTACTAAAGTAGAAATAAATAAGTCAAAGTTCTTGTTTAAAAAATATGATTGGATACTCCCCAATATCATCGTACCTGCTTTCCAAAATATTTACTTTTCTGAACTGATTTGCCAGAAGTTTACATACGATTCATCACGGGATGTCTCCTAGCGATTGATTCTAGATGCCCGAGATATTCGGCTGGCTATATGATAGACAGTCGTCTTTTACATCGCCCTCGGGAAATGCTAGAGTAGTGAACAACCACACGAAATACATGCACACAGGTATATAAAATATATGGCTAAAGTCTAAACCTACACAGGTAAAGTATACCGCAACATACACAAGTATATTAAACCATACTTTCCCCGCTTCAGTGCTAAACCTAGTACATAACTTCGAAGTACATTCAGCTAGAAACATGGGCTACACAGCCTTCCATCGGGGAATTAAGGCTTTTAATATAAAAGCAAAGTTACTTTCATTGAGTAACTCATGTAGGTACGTACATATCAACAGTATGATGTTTATGCTGTTATAAAGGATTTTTTTGAAACTCGCCCTTTAGGAGAGTGAAAAGGGTCTTGAAACGATCAGGGTTTAGGTATAAAGTTTAGGGATCGGCAAACTTAGTGACTCTAAAGATTATATAATTTGGCAATATGTGCCAGACCCAGACTAAATTTATTATAGGAAGTCTTTGTGTAACTTAGCGACTTGTCAATATTTGAATATTGACAAGTCGCTAGAGTCGTATGAGCAGAAATCTATAAGATTATAGTGTCTTAAAGCACAATTTAGAATAACTTAATACTCAGTAAATGTGAAGTCTGTAAAGACATAATTTCACGCCTGTAATCTCCAAAGGGTAGGCAGAGGTGCACGTATAATACACCCACAAAACTTTTGTAACGACGTTTGTTGATTTATCAAGCAGTACCTGGGCGACCGAAGTTCTGGACTGGTGAAAATAGACAATGCTCATTTAATAGTATAGGAAAGTTCATACTAATTGCATGCTGCATGATAGTAGGTACTTACTTATTCCATGCTT
Organism: Conistra vaccinii; assembly: GCA_948150665.1. Taxonomy (NCBI): domain Eukaryota; kingdom Metazoa; phylum Arthropoda; class Insecta; order Lepidoptera; family Noctuidae; genus Conistra; species Conistra vaccinii. The sequence goes on from OX411323.1 coordinate 15,786,717, forward strand.
CCATGATAGTAGGTACTTACTAATTCCATATTTCCATGATAGTAGGTAGTTACTCATTTCATGCTGTCATGTCATTATTTTAGGGTAGCCATCTTGTTCTAAACTTTGGGCGACCGAGATCAGCAGGGGTGAAAATACGAAGAAAACGAATTTCCCAGATATGAGACCTAGCTAGATCGATTTTTCACCCCTGTAAACCCTAAATTGCAACTTTCATCGAAATCGTCAGAGCCGTCCACAACGTGATTGCAAATAACATATATTGCTCGTTTAATAGTATAGGATAAACCCATATTCTCGATTATACAAAGAAGTCTTTTTATCTAAGTTCCTGAATTACACGGACATAAAGTTACGTTTTTTTATTTATGCTACAAGTGCGGAAAGTAGGTGATTTCCGACGAGTGGCTTTTTGCCATTAAGCCATGATTTCCGACTCGTGTCGACTTATTGGATATCGGTAACAAAACAAAAGTTTTAAATCATATTAAGTAGACCTCACTGTTTACTGAAAATGATACATAAAATCACGCCCGCATTCCCCGAAGAGTTAGGCAAAGTTGTTTCTTTTTTTTTTATTGGGTGGGAAATCATCAAATAACTTCTCCCGCTCTGGGCGAAGCGGGAGGGCGTGTCAGACTCTTACTGAATAAAACCCACCCGTGTTCCTTCAGTTGCCCTTTAGGACTTTCCCGCAACCTCGGCAGGCATCGGCCCTAGCGGACCCCGTCAGCTGTGCTGACATCTCTTTGAGGCGTGCGTGGAACACAACACGCCGTCAACCCGGTTCTTATCGGACGGCGAGCTGCCCATTGCTCGCCGTCCGCAAGCCCGCACCTGTGGTGGCCGGAAATTGGCGGCAAAAGCGTGCCTTAAGTACACACCACCGAAAATTATGATTTTCTACAATCTTATTTTTTTTAAAGTTAACATCTCTCCTCTCGCGGGACGGGAGTGTGTAACAGGAAACCGGGGAAGTGTGCGCTATTTGATTTGACTGTCAGATGATACCAACGCATTTTCCGAGAGGTTGGTACTGTCAGCCAAGATGACAGATGACAGATGTCAGATGTTACTCTTACTATGCTACTGTAAGGCTGCCTGTCCACTGGAGCGGAGAGGAGAAAAGAGGAGCGGAGATGTGTCAATATTAACCAATAGAATCTTGACTCCGCCCCTGAGTTTAGATCAGTGACCCTGAGTCAAGATTCTATTGGTTAATTTTGGCACATCTCCGCTCCTCTCCTCTCCTCTCCGCTCCAGTGGACAGGCAGCCTAAGGCTCGCTCGTTTTTTTTTTGTTTTTTGTCGACCCATCTCGACTTTGAAGTTTTACCAAGTAATTTAAAAAGGTCCTGTACCTCAAGAAAATCTCTATCAGCTTTGGAAGCGTGCACAGGACGATAAGAAGACTTTGTTGTTCTTTAATATTCTGATGAATGAACACACGTTCGTCGTACGCTCATATTCATATTCTGAGAATATTCAGCCAAGTAATTACAAACTAACAATTGTTTTTCAACTGTTGCTGCGAATACAATTTATGTTTTGTAACTTCACCTACACGTCTAATGAGTTTTAATAAAAAATTAGTTTGTATTTTTTATTGAATACTTTAGTTTTGATTTTCCTATGGTGTTTTTTTTTTCACGTACTTTGCTTAGCTACAATATTAAGTTTATGACTTTGATTTTAAAAACTATCGCGAAGTCGGTGTACAGACGCCAGCACATCAACCTACTCTAATCTGTCAAATTTTCCCAATCAACATTGAACCTTATTCTTTAGCGATAAAGTTGAAAATCTATTAAAGTACATTGACAGATTGTAGTAACTTGATGTGCTGGCGTCTGTATATTGAGTGCCGATGAAAATAAATCCATGAAACAAGGGGCCCAACTCAGGCACTACATTACCCTCATTTTCTTATCTTGTTGTCATAGGTAGGCACACATACCTACGTAGGTTTTCTCTTTTAAGTTTTGTGTGTACATCCTAACTTTTTATATAATATTATAAAGGCGAAAGTGAGTTTGTTTGTTTATTTGTTTGTTACGCTTTCACGCTAAAACGGCTGAACGAATTTCGATGAAATTTGGCATAGAGGTAAACCTTGACCTGGAAAAGGACATAGGCTACTTTTTATCTTGGATCGCTGAAAAAATCGTGGGTAAATAAATAAATAACACATACTTTTTGGTTTTTGTTGTAAGTGGAAATACCGACTGGACTTTCAGCAGTTGACTACGGTACTATCTAGTCCCTTAAACATGTATATAGATAAACGAACAGCGACCGTCCGTCCAGTAAAAGGCTAACACCGCAAAGCGTTATTGCCAGCGAACGATCACAGAACACAAAAGCTTAGCCCCACTTTGATGTTAACACTCAAACATAATTGATAGCCGACAAGAGTCACTGAACATTTTATTAATATCAGCCTTGTCGTAAGCAAAATGTTTGTCTTCTCATAAAGCATAAGTATAAACGGCCTATAATGTTTCCAGTGCTAGGACAAAGACCTCCTATCTTGGAGGAAAAAGGGCCATAATCCACCACGGGGCCCAATGCGGGTGGATCCCTTTTAACACGACTGCCCGAAAAAAGAGTGTAGGTAATGTTTTCAGGAGTATGTGAGTTTCTTTATTCCACCATAACTTTCATTAAATGTTTGAACAGATTTGGATGTATAGTTAGCCCTATTTCTTATTTCCATACATTACTTTATGGAAATAAAAGATATGGCTAACTAATTGCCAAATTAATAAAAACAGGGAAATATTTGACGGCTATTTGCGACGTTGCCCACTTTCTGTATAAACGCTCTTAACGCACCTCTGCTTACTCCGGGGAAAATACGCGTGATGTTATGTTATACATCTCTAAATGGCCAATTTGGATTTCCATTTCCCTTCATCATTTCCGTAATGAGTTCCATCTAAATTCGGATCAAAGTCATTCTATTGATAGCTCGATTGACGTACAAACGCGTGACGTATTGCATTCAATTAATCAAAATGGACGGAATTGTTTATCAAACAATGTTTATTGGATAGCTACCAGTCTGTGACATGTAAATTTAATCTTTTTTGAATTATGAAACTGGCCAAAGTTTGTCATATCTGGATTGCCGTTGAAATGTCTAAGCAAGTGATTATTAAGTCATTATTTCCAAATATTAATAAGATTTGTAGTGATTTTAAATACTAAATCTAAAATTAAAAGTATCTCATTTGACAGTTACCGTAAAAGTACTGGTTTTTAAACGGAACGGAATGGAAATATGTATAATGTTTGGAGCGACGCGTCGCTTAGCTTCTAAGCCAATTCAGTTCGAGCTTCGAAACCTAAAGTATGTCGTCAAGACGTTATTATATTGAGTACCTAATTAAATTGTTGTTAAATATTGCTAAAAGTATACCAAGTTTGTATGTGTGCAACGATGTAAAATACAGAAATATTAGTACTGCAAATAGTGTACCATTAGTTCATTACAATTACAATGTGGTTCTCGAAAACCTTTCTTTACTCGTGAGTCGTGTGGTAGAAAGTATCTTAAAAAAAACTCTAAATTAATATTTACTCGTTAGCTTATACAATATTTCTTTAGTTTTTTTTTTACGGGTTACGTTTGCGCTTGACGACGATTTCGCCTGACGGAAAGCGTAGGATGTGCTCTGCGGTAGACCAGTGTGCCCAGAAGACGATCGTATAGTATAATCTAGTACTCTAATTGCTAGGCTGATCTTCAAGAGTACCTACCTATCATCACTCTTGAAGGCTCCTTTCAAAAAAATACTCGCTCAAAAATCTTTAAAAATACATGAGTATTTCAAGCCGAAATTAAAAGGAGGATTTACGAGTGCAATATAAATCAAACGTGTTTATCCGTTTTCCGAACTCGCATTGTTATGTGTCGCGCGTTGAACTCGCTATAATTTACTGAATGTATTACAAATTAAACGAGAACGCTTACGTGCAGTCACACATTTGCACAATATAATGTGAAAACCAAGCCCAGAATCTGTACAATTCTGTAAAGTTAACGGTCGCGGAAACCGTAACGTTGTGTTTATGCAAGTTGACAGCATCAACTATTAGATTTGGTGATCATTTTTTATTTCATTGAGAAACCTCTTCCTGACTCAAAGGACTTGCTAAACGAATTTAACCATCATGGCCAGAAAATAAAGCCCAAACCTAACTAGGTACTAAATACATAGTTACATTTGGGTATTTTGCGGTCCGTTTATGATGTAAACTTGCCTATGTTTACAGGTTTATGTAGATTAAAACTATATCCAAACAATTATGGAACACAATCTAATACCTTTAAATGAGCAATTTCTTGTATATGTGGAAAGCACGTTAAGCCGTTGGTCAGGGCTGTCATTTGTGGATTTTTAACAGTCGTTACGAGTCGTCAGAAGCCCGAAAGTCTGACACCAGTCTTACCAAGGGGTATCGTATTACCCAGTTACTGGGTTGTGGAGGTCAGATAGGCAGTCGCTCCATGTAAAATACTGGTATTCAGCTGCATCCGGTAAGACTGGAAGCCGACCCCAAGATAGTTGGGAAAAAGGCTAGGAAGATTGATATTGAATCTTGGAAACGGCTCCAAAGATTTCGATGAAAGTTGCAATTTAGGGGTTTACGGGGGTGAAAAATCGATCTAATTACTAGGTCTCATATCTGGGAAAAGTCATTTTCTCTATTTTTACAGCCTCCAGAATGTGATAAAACGTTGGTGTAAATATAATAATAAATAATAAATAATTCGGTCCGTAAATGTTGCAATAACCAGCTAAAGAGCTGAGAAGAAAAAACACAACAAAAATAATAATAAAAATCTTTATTGCAGACCACATGATCCATAAAAACTAAAATAATAACACATAAATTAAAAACTAGAATTAAAAATCAGAATTAAAAAATTAAAATCCAAATTCCAAATTAAAATCAAAAATAACAAATCCCAATAAAAAATCAAAATTAATTTCTAAATTAAAATCATAAATTAAAATTAAGAATAAAAAATTCGAATTAGAATATAAACATATCGTCCAGGTAGGACGATATATTTATATTTTCATCCGAGCAGAGCTCAACTTGACCAGATATTATAAGTATTAAATGGCAGGAACTTTCACAAAATGGAGTACTTACAAGAGATTTCCAAATTCATCTTCGAAAGTACCTACAACAGTGGAGTCGTGAGAAAATACACTCAAGAAAAGGTTTGGATAATGATGAAAAAGGGAAGTGAAAAGCTGGCGAGCAAATCATAAATTAATTAACAATGAAAGGCTGGGTAGAGTGCAGCAATTACTCTAAGATTGCGAGACTCCAATGCTACGGGCAGTGAGCCAGCAGCCTCGGCGGCCATTTTAATAATTATGACTTATTTCATTAATACCCCGGTACGTGGTGCTGCCTGAATTGTCTCACAAATTAATGCAAGCTCCTTTATGCAAACACTGAGGAAATATTGTTTCAGTTTAGTAATTCATCGGTCTTTTCCTGAAGGTTTTTTTTTAATAAACTTATCGTAAGTCCAACGGGTAGAAAGTGTTTAGTCAACTATACTTATGATCGTCGCAAAACTGGAGATAATAGACTTTTCAATAGTCAGATAACTTATTGGAGGATTAGATATGGCGGTTTGACATATTTTCTATACAAAAGCTGTCAAAACGTCATCAAACATATTCCCGATACAATAGAGGGGCAATTCCCGTAATTTTTAAGAACGTTCGCGTTCTCATCTCATTCGCAATCTGTCAAAAATACTTATTACCAATATTTTGGACAAGTTTGCGACTTGAATGTGAACGTTTTGTATGTACGAGAACTGGACTTCTAAAGACCAATTCTCGTTCTTAAAAAACTTCTAAACGTTGGGACCTCAGTTACCTGAAGATTCAACAATCTGCTTGATTGTTGAATCTTCAGGTAACTGAGGTTCCAACGTTTGAAGCTTGATACTAAGGGGTGATTTTTTTATAGCCAGAATATAACTTTTAACTGCGGAATAAATATCAGGGTTTGTCGGCTTTTGTATAGAAAATAAGACAGTTAAAAAAAAAATAGCCGTTTGTTGGATAATATGTCGACGTAGCAATGAACAAAAATCCTGTCCCAAAGTTTCGTATATTCTTAAACCTTAGAACAAGAAGCTCTAAGTGTAACTTTATACTAAAGTTACTCACAGTTTACATAATATATTAATTATGATCAAAGGTCTCACTTTGCTAAAGGAATCAGATTAGTTATAAGTAACGCGCGCGCGCGTTAACGTATTTCCACTATACACACATGATTTATTGTTGTACATAATGTACATAAGGTAACCCTAACCTTTTGATTTACTAAATGCCACAAGCTTCGGGATTGTTTTTAGAATAAACAATATCATGAATACGTAACTACATCTCAGTGAACTTCACACAAATCTTGAATATACTTAAGATGCTGACAACAGTAGCTAAGCTCAGTGACTGTCGGACTGCATAAAAAATAAAGAAAACCGGGATAACACAACGCTGGTAATTTATTGCAAAATATGAAGCAATTCTCTATTTGCCTAAAATCTATTGATTGGACAAAAAATTCAAACACTTTTACTTTAGTATGTTGCTTTTATCAAAATGGTTTAGAGGTATCGTGATATTTTTCTTTCGTATCTAATTAGTAATATTATGTTTTTAACACACTATCTTACTAGCATATTATATTCTGAAGAATATCACATATTTTTCTGATTTTGTTTACTGTAATGGATCATATACTTTTAGGCATTATAAAACTTGCGTTTCGGTCCTGTAGTCGCCTGTAGATGTAATTTGGGTAAAATAGTTTGCTGCTTTACTTAATTTATTTTGATTTTATCATAACACTGACTCGCCCTTGCTTAGCACGGGTGTAATATCCAATAATATGATGACATGTGAAGTTTTTTATTAGTGCCATATCTTAATTAAATATTAATGTATTTTACATCACCAACCTCCCTGAATAAATTCTTTAAATGGTAATGAAAATTGAATCAAAATCTATTATAAAGATAATTTTCTTTTATCTATGATACAGACAAACACGAAAAGCGAATTTGTTTTATATTATAAGTACATAGACTAATTGGGATTATAATTATGTTCCTCCTATAGCGACAATTAATAAAGCACTGCTCCCGATGCATACGAACTCTTACTATTTTGTTTGCTAAGATTTTTACTTGGTCTCTATGAAGTCGGATGAAGAAAATATCACACACATTAACTCGGAAAGGAAGCGTCACCGTATCAACTCGAGCCATTCAGTATTCTTTGTATGAAACTCACACTAATCGGAATCGTAACGTAATCGCCTCGCCTCGGGACAAACTCTCGAATCGCGGCGATACGGTGACGATCCCTTTCTTAGTTGTGTGCTGTGACCTTAAGTCTGAAACACACAGTCTTACATTTCATCGAGTTACCTGAGCCAACGTTCACATTATTCCTGAAACCACTTTAGATCCCAACTTATAGTCTTATAAATAAAACCCTCCTCTTTTCCATTTCAGAAAACAAGTTCTTATCCTATCCTTACTTATTTTATGTAAAATTGAATTAACCTCATACCCTAAAGCTAAGGCCTGAAAGAACATAGGTTTTTGTACCTGCCTGAGTAAATTCGGGGAATTTGTATCGCTTTACAGGTCCCTGAACTCGGTACAAAACTTCTCGTAATATACCTAAAGGACTAATGTATACATTGCCTTGTATTAGAGCTGCTTTGAGTTGGCTTAATTTTATCAGAGGACTATAGGAGCAAAGAACGTGAAATTTCGTTTATTTAGAATCTGATCAGCTAATCCAAGTTCAAGGTACCAGCAATGGAAAGAGCTCTCTGATTGGCTACAATGTGATAGAGAAGAAAAAGTATTGTTCTAAATAGCTAAACAAGACCCTAGTAAAGTAAGCAGAGTATAATAATCAACTAGGGTTGTAACGGAACTTTGCTATCGCCTTCGCAAGAAATCTGGTTGAATTTATGAACCACTAAGATATCGCCTAGAAGGAACTGAAAAAACTAACAGTTTTTTGTGAAATATTGTTTGTCCTTTCTAGATTTTGATTACCTACGATTAGTTTGATTCCTGCCTTTAATAATCTATTTAATTAATCTATTTTTTTTGTTTTCCACCTCCGCCTCCACTAAGATGGCCTCTATTACAACCATAAAATCAACCCATAAATTGAAATGGGGTGTTTGGGCAAATCCATACTCCACGCAAGCGAAGTCGCGGGCAAAGGGTTAACAAAAATCGAATTATAAATAACATAAGATCAAGACTAACTCATAATGAGGCAGGAATAGCACATTTGTTTCTATTGTAATACCTAGATACAGGAAACGAACATAGAAAAGGAAACTTAGTGCCAGTCATAGATGACGGATTTTACCCGTTACCGACATTCTAATAGATACGCTATTTTAACCCGTTATGGGTGTACATTTCCTGTATAAACCGACCTCTGGTACGTACAGCCTATACTATGTGACGTCAGCTTATGCTGGAAATGTATAGCGTGATGTGTCATGTGTAACACGTAGTAGAATACAACCTCAGGTTTTTAACCTCAAGTGACACATATTCAGGGAATCGTTATAATATGAAGTATCTATCAATACTTTGACAAACTTTTACTGAAAGTTATGGTTGTTTGTAGAATAATGAAAAACTGTGCACATGCCTGTCGATGGGTTAATAACCTCTACGTCGACTCTCACTCGAAAATATCGTCAATTTCTGCTCAGCCTGAGCTGCTGAAGGAAGACATCGTCGTCGAGGTGGACCGCGGCGAAGGTGGTGTGATAATCATGTTTGCAGAGCCAACATGGCCAGAGATCGTATAGGACAGAGTTAAGAAGAAATAAAAACTTTTAAAACAAAAAGAAAACAACCTGCTTCCAAAAAAGACACTAAAAAGTCAAAAATAACTTTAATTTCGGAAGTCGGTGTCTTTGGGTTTTTATTTTCGTTTTTTTCCACCGACTCCCGAAATTAAAGTTATTTTTGACTTTGTAGTGTCTTTTTTGGAAGTCGGTTGTTTTCACTGTTGTGTCACTTTTTGGCTGTGGTACCTACCAAACACAATTTCGAATATCATTACCTACTATGTAAATAACAGTGACAGGAACTTATCATCATATTATCATCCACATAGGCTAAGTGGGAAAAATACGTAACTGAAGCTAACTCAAAAACTATCCAAGCAAAGTTAATACAATCAACATGGGACCACCTCTGAAGTATGAACTACCAAACAAAAAAAGAATGATTAAAAACAATTCATAATTAGCGGAGTAATCGCGTAACAAAACAATTGAGAACCTCCTCCTTTATGAAGTGAGTTAAAAAGGGGAAGCCCCCAGCAGTGGGACACAATAAACGCCAGTGAAAAAAAAAAAAAAAATACTCAGCTCTAATTAATATGTTAAAGATTTAATTAAACTACCTGAACAATGTTTCAAGCATTTTCAAACACCTTAAACCGTGGAATACAAAGTCTAACAGTAAAACTAATTAATCGTATCACCTGACTCGCTCGATAAGGCGCTGGTCTAATTGCAATTAATTAAAAGAAAACCTTTGTAGCCCCCGTGATGAAAATATAGACTATAGTCTAGTCTAGCCTTTTAGCCAAGAGTTCTTTCTCAATGTACTTACTTTGATAAGGAATAGATTCTATAGCCAAGTTTACTTAAGACCGGTTTTTCTTTCTTTGAATTTCTTAATGGAAATTGAACCTTGATGAAACCATTTTTTATTGTATAAAATTATACTAACAGTTAAAAATTATTGTAACACAATGTTGCAATCTATCTAACTATGCAACACATTTTCGTAAATGATTCCGACTAATCGGTTTCATTTTGACAGTTCATTGCGTTATTTACGTTGTTGAGCAGATTTTTTTTCTAAGATATGAACAATGAATTATCAATCTGTTTCAAAACTATTCAAATTCTGATTTATCGTGTTAGGGTACTGGTTAGACTAACCACGTAAAAGAAGAAAAAAGACCTGGTTACTCCGAAGGGTTGAGCAGAGATATACGTACCTACCACCCTCATTTCCCCAGTTATGTACGAGTCTATGGCCATCAAGCGGCCACGAACCGACTCCGGGCTGCTACTGAGAAATTCTGATGGAAAAACCCAATAACATTCTGACCAACCTGAGAATCGAACCTCAGGCTCAGTAGTAGCGCTTGACCCCTAAACGAACGAGGCCAACGAACAACTATGAAAAATCTGGCTCCAAAAAGCTATATCAATCCGGAACAGAATGACTAGAAAGCGGCTTAGTATCGATAGTTCGACTATCCTGGACAGATAGTCGGACAGATAGACTGATTCGAGCAAATGTAGTTTTTTGATCCCCGGATTTTATCTCATCCTGTATACCTAGCTCTATCTATCGCGATAAAAACACGTACCAAGGAAGAATCGAGACATATGTCACGGTCATACGTCATAAGTCTGCTTCAAGGCAGGTTCTAAACATAAATTATATTGCACAATATCATGAATTGCGCAAGGTTTTTGACCGTTTAGGGTTAGTTGTGCAATGATTGAACCCAAGTTTGAGCAATTTTAATTTGTATTACCATATTTTAATTGCACCGTGCATGATAAATATTGCGCAGGTCTTGCTCACGTGAAAACACTGAAGCTTAGTTCAATCATATTGCGCAAACTTATTGCAGGTGCAGGGGCCCGCCTAAAACCGTGTTCACACTTGGCCGCATTTTTATTGGTAACTGGTTTCTGAACAAGTTAAAAAATTCAGTGACAGAAACAATACAACTTTTCACAATAAAATGTCATGATGAATCGTGACTTATGCCCAAGCGTGGACAAGACTTAATTATCACCAAAGTAGCGCCAAAAATCTTACTGGTGACGATGGCTGTCTGAATTGAACTCTAATTTAATGAGCAATATTTGTTTTATATATTTGTAATTTCGATTTCAATGAAAGACGGGAGCAAAAAATCGATCTAGCTAAGTCTTATATCTGGGAAAATTCGTTTTCTCTATTTTCACCCGAGCTGAGATCGGTCGACCAAGTAATAAAGATAATACACAAATCTTTTTAATTAATTATGAACCATTTTACAAATCGATTGTGGTTTTCAACGCGACCAGCAATCGTGATATTTTCAGGTCGGTGATAAAAGTAATTGCTTCATAATTGGAGCTATTAATTAAAGGATTTATAACAGTGGGTGGCCAGTAAATAAAATGAATCGGCAAAATAATACAATGCGCTTTAAGCTTACAAAGTTCACTATCAAAAATAAAATCATTTTTCACAGAACTAATAAAAGGATTTTGAGTAAAAGCAATTTGGATTATTTATTACGATTTTTGCACGTCATGCATGCGTTTTTGCACGATTTTTATCTGTAGTACCCAGTGTTTGTATACGTTTGAAGTTCATTGTGAGAGCCGAGTGATTTGGACATGCAGTTAACTTGGACATGTTTAAAAAATAAATTCAGCTAAAACTGTGAAAGTTTTTATTTTCTTTTTTTAGCCAAGGTTTCGTCACCTTTCCAGTTACTTAGTACAGGGAGAACCATTGTAGTACAAGAAAACGGTCTCAGGAAACTGTCCTTTACTTTGAAACATCTTGATCAGCTTTCGCAGATATAGAAAAATTAAAAATGTCGGCAAGAAAATGGGTACTTTTCACAAAAACCTTTTTTGATACCAATCGATTCTGTTTCATATGGGGATCAAAAAACTCTTTCGAACCAACTGAGGTTTGAGTAATAAGAAAGTCAGAAATCGCAACAAACTTTTCCCATATATTTCGTAGGAAATGAGACTCCTACTTACTTTTTATTATGGATAGGCTGGCCGCTACAATGAAGACTGGCAGAAAATTTCCAAAAATAAAATAACCTCGAAACAACGCTATCCTAAAATTGTTTTGCAGTACGTACAAAAGTTAAGGTACCTACCCATACCGCCCCGTCTCAAAAAATCTACCCTGTATAAGATAGTGCTCAAACGGATGTCATCATCATCATCATCAGCCTATTAATGTTCCCACTGCTGGGACACAGGCCTCCTCTCTGTGAGAGAGAGTGTCTCTCTGTCAAACGGATGTAAAACAACGCAACTGCCTTGACAGTGAGATCATGAAATCACACCAGGATCAAACAGGCATTGATATTCATAACACAAGAATTCTTCATTGAAGCCATTCAGTCGTCACGGGATAGGCTTATGTAAAGCAAAGCTTCATAAGGCTTAAAATCCCGTATAGTACCACAAAAGCCAACAGAGCGCATCATATGAATAGAAGTGACACCATAAAGTATGGTGAGCTTAGTCTCGCGCAAAGGCACTTCCATATTTTGTATGTTTATGTATAAAATATGATGAAAATGTGCAACCAGATTATTTTGAAACGGCTGTTTTCTCTGAGGGATTAACCTCGTTCTTAACACATTTTGTAGATGCTGGTGTTGAGAAATGTGTAGGTTTACCTATTATTATGGATAGAACCGCCACTGCAGAGCATGAGGTCCTGGGTCAGGGTTGGGTATTTTATTTATTTTTATTTAACCATTTTTGTACACACATTTAAAAACAGACAAAAAGAAAAGAACAGAAAAGTACCGTACAAAGGTGATGATTATCTCTTCTAGCATACTTGCGATAGGACAGGGGATACAAAGAGATGTAGACACCGTGTGTAAGAGTAGAGAGAAAGTAAAATACATAAAATCAAAACAATTCATTTACTAAAATAAAACAATATGAGATAATACTTACTTACATACATACATACTAACATACATACTTCTAAAATAAATATCACTAAGATATTATTAATTAAATAAAATGTAACAAAAAAATACAAAATAAATACATAAGCAACTATGACATAGTGGAAAGATAGTGTTCTTTCACTCTTCTTTTAAATACTGCAACAGTTTGGCAGTCCCTAATGTCGGGCGGAATTGAATTCCACAACCTCACCGCGTGCACAGTGAAGGAGTATTGGGTTTTTCCAACAGGAATTTCTTAGTAGTAGCCCGAAGTCCGGTTTGTGCCCGGTTAATGGCCATAGGCTCGCCCACTGTTACATGGGACTTAAACATACCTGGCGAAGAAAATTCGTGGGTGTACGATAGGTACACTTCTGCCTAACCCTTCGAGGAAAACAGACTTGTTGTTATGCCTTCTACGAAGTCATGCGTAATGTGAAAAGACATTCTAGGGAACTGTGACATTTGACATTTTATATTCCCATGCGGGTTGTAAAACACACAACCTTCCTCTTCTGTGTGCGTGTTTCGGCTAATGGACTTGTAATGTTTTTGCTGGCAACCCAAATCAAACGAGTTTTCACGTAACAGACTATGTTTAAAAAAAGAGAATGAATATAATACATGTATAGGTACCAGTAGGTATAGGTACATACCTAAGGTTAATAACGTAGGTACATATGTATTACACTGGACAATGAACTCGTTTAATCTTCGAATTACTGTTTGAGCATTTCATTCAGTTACACATTTTTATTTCATACATTTTTAATTATAAAATCTCAAATTACTCGAAAATGGTTGGCATTGGCAAAGGGTTCATCAGAGGTCATTTGGTTGCAAATGAGCTCCCCTAAATCCCCATAACGGATTGCCGACATATAGCTAATAACCCTGATTAAAAAAGGAGAGAATAATCATAGGGCATCAAAAAATTCGTCCGCATCGTTGTCAACAGGAAAACTGGCCAAAAAGCTGGCAGCATTGCAATAAGTGAATAGATTTAAATAACGGCATAAACTTATTAGTAAATACTTTCGCTTCACCTGTTTTGTTTACATAAATAAACTTTTTAAACCGACTTCACAAAAAGGAGGAGCGTGATTTTGATGATTCATTTTTTGTTTGGTAGTTCATACTTCAGAGGTGGTCATATAAATTTTATAAACTTTCCTTGGGTAGTTTTTGAGTTAGCTTCAATAAAACGTATTTTTCTCACATAGCCTATGTAGATGATATGATGATAAGTTCCTGTCACTGTTATTTACATAGCCGGTAGTGGTATTCGAATTTGTGTGGGGTCGGTACCACAACTATAAAGTGAAAAATAAAAACTTTTTACAACAAAAAAACAACTAACTTCCAAAAAAGACACTACAAAGTGTTTTTACCTGCCATCTATTTGATGTTAATGTCATTGGGGAGAGAGATAGCTAGGAACTTTACACTTATAAGAAAACGAATGAAAAAACTTTCAAAACTAGTTTAACTAAACTATTATTAAATTACGGCGAAATAAATAATTCCACAGTCTAGCTTTGATGATAAAACAATTGAAATTATTCATAAATAACTTTATGCCAGATATTATCCATTACTTTCCTAAAATTCAAAACTAAAAAGCGTATCTTAATAAAATAGTTAATGAAGAGAAACATTTACAACATTAGTTCAGTTTTAATTACGTTATGTCACTATCAGGACTCGGGTCGTTAATTTAGAGCAGTGACCTAAAGGACACAGTCTGACTTAATTTCAGCTTTAGTTATAAAGCCATGCATTACATTAGGTAAATTATCATAATTTGAAGCAAAAACAATTTAGTGTAATTAATTTGGATATTCTAGATATATTTACGCATTTTAGAAAAACAAAGTGTTGATAACCTCTTCTTGCCAGAGCTTGGGAACCTTTCAGTTTTTGTTAGCTTTATTAAAAGCGTTTACATGTTAAATAGTCTCAGACAACTAATTATGATATTATTCGCTTTTTGAAAAAAAGCAAATAATAAAAAAGGACATTATGCATTCTCATTCTTCTCTTATTAATAAGACCTATGTGCGCCCCGCGGTTTCACCCGCAGAAGTCTCGATCCCGTAGGAATATCGGGACAAAAAGTATCCTTTGTCCATCTCTAAGTTATGGTCTACCCATAAGTCAAATTTCATCCAAATCTGTTCAACCGTTTTAGCGTGAAAGCGTTACAAACAAACAAATAAATAAACAAACAAACAAACTCACTTTCACATTTATAATATTATATAACTTTTGCCAGCGGTTTCGCCCGCGTGCATGTCGGAAATTATGCCACAGGGACGTACTACCGGGATAAAAAGTATCCTATGGGTTATCCTGGTCATAGTCTAAGTGCAAATTTCATCCAAATCCGTTTAGCCATTTTAGCCTGAAAGCGTAACAAACAAAGTCAGATTCGCTTTTGAATAATGTTCGATGAATGTCTGACGTTACTACAAAGGAACAAGAAAATGACTAGACCTTAGATTCGCACTACTCTGTTTTTCTCTTCAATGACTTTTTGAAACTGACAGAATAGGGTACTATTCTGTCAGTCTGCACTTTAGGTATAAAGTACGAGGAAAATAAAACAAATTGTGACTTTCCTGAATTCGTAGATATACAGACCGAATTTTCCAAATAACACTCAATATTAACATACAGATAATGGAACAATGAAATGAAAACCCTGTCAAAGGCGCCGTTCCAATTAAAAAAGGTTGGTTACAACAAAAATTACGACTGAATTCATATGACGATATATCCATATTTTATGCTTCCGAAAAATCGACGTGACATCGAGACCAGATTTTATCACGCGATCTATCGCTTGTATTTTTCTAGCGTCAAAATCTGTTTCCGAACGAAACAAGCAACGGTTGCGTGAATAAAAAAATATGCGAAAAAGACAATTTTTCTTGGCATAAAGTGGTAGACTGGGTGTCGGTAGATGACAGCGATTAGGAGACGGGAGGTGAGGAAATGAACGATATCTCATTGCGATGAAAGACGACGGGCGGCGGAAACAGCCGACTATCGACTTGTCGATGTAGTAAGAGTTGCGTACTCGGTAACTTCGCTTCCTTTACATAAGTGATGAGCTTCGATATCGATAAGATGAGATATTTTTAAATGAAATTCCTTTTTTATAGCCAGTTAGGCGATAAAGATTATTTTAAAATTTTCTTGGGATTTAAATGATAATGATGTAACAATGTCTGTACCTATTATATAACACCGCTAATAGAAGCAGGAAGACAGTTGTGGTCAGTAATACACGATCAGTGTCTAAACAACAATTCAATGCATGGCATTACATTGGCATATTACAAATGGCACTCGTCCAAATATACTGAATTGAAAAATGTGACATTAAAAACTCGTTACAAGCCACATTGACATACATTAACCGATGTTTACCTACCGAAGTCACCATTTGCATTGTGCCTATTGTGTTGCGAGCACTGTTTATTTTTCTACAGCAAATATCAAAATTTTTGGTCAGTTTCGGAGTTCTACATTGGAGTTTATTCGTGAAAGACGAATATAAAATAGGACAAGCTTGGACATAATTTGAATAGCAATAATAAAGAATAGACAATATGGTATAGAATAGGTAGACAAAATATAATATTATCAAAACAAAAAAGTAGAAAAGGTAATCTCTCCCGTATCGATTCCATAATTAATTAGACTATAAAAAGCATTTATTACAACACAAACCCGATGGGATTTTCCGTTGGCAACTATAATAAGTACAACTACGAGTACTATATGGGGTGAATTTTCAAAAATCCTTCCTTAGTGCCCATTTTCGTTATATAAGGAACTCTTGCGTTGCGTGCGTTGTCTATCAGATTTTTTGTTAATACTAGCAGTTACCCGCGACTTCATCCGCGTGGAATTCTATAGGTACATCAAGTTTATTTTTATTTGTATAACTTCCAGTGAAACTTTCGTCAAAATCAGCCGTTTCGGAGATTAGCTGCGGATCAAACAAACAGACAGAGATTAAAAAAAAAGTTATTGTTATACGTATCGTATATACTTTCATATGCATTAAGTACATTTATTTTGAATTTTGTTTACATTGTATTTTATGTTTAGTTTTCATAATTTTTATCTAGTTTATAAGTTTTCTTTTTTTTTTCTAGTTTATTACGATGTTGTGTTGTGGTAAATGCTGTGTATACCTTTAATAGGCATACATACCAGTAATGTTATTACGATATCGTTTAGTTAAAAAAATAATTGTAAGTACTGCTGTTGGTGTACCAAATAAATAAATAAATAAGTAAAAAGCTGTTATTTTGAGCATTACAAACAGACACTTCAATTTTATTTATTTGTAGTATAGATATCAGTATATACCAAATTAGTATCCCACCAATCACCACCACTATCGATAACTACAAAATAAAACATCAGCTCATCTCCACAGGTAGAACATTAACGATAATAACAATAAGACAATACACAGGGGGCAGCACTAATGTAACACGGACGAAGCCAGTCGTGATAAACATGTATAACGTAGCGTAACATAACATACAATCTAGGTTGTATACATAATGTGCACTACACATCACACTGTTGTTTTTATCCTCGTGACCCGTAAAATATAATGAGATGGCACATTTTTCGGCCTTAAGACAAGAAGGAAAAAGTTGACTGTGTCGCAAAAAAAAGGTTGTCTATGGCTCATGAATTACCTAGGAAATGGTTCATCATAATCAGCCTAATAATGTTCCCACTGCTGGGACACAGGCCTCCTCTCTGTGAGAGGGAGTGGGCTGTAATCTACCACGCGGGCCCAGGGCGGGTTGGTAGAAGTCACATGTCTTCGAATTTTTGGTTCTAAGACATGCCGGTTTCCTAAGGATGTTTTCCTTCACCGTTTTTTAAAGCAGTGGTGATGAAATTATTTACACAAAGTAAAGCGCCTGTTAAGGTTCGAACCCACGACCTACAACTCGTAAGTCGGGGCCGTTACCAGTGGGCCACCACTGTTCTACAGCTACACATTAATTTAAAAAACAAACCATATGGTTTCCAAATAGACCGTCATCAACTTTATTGCCTAATACAAAAGTGAATAATCTACTTCGTAACTACATCAGTATGCCATCAAATGTATTGATCAGTTCCACAAACCTTAACATTTTGACAAACCCACCAAACATGGGCAATATCCGTCGAAATCCAAAAGAGTTGCCAGCATTAAAGTAGAAGGATTTCCAAAAAAATAAATCTAAAATTATACAGGACCGGCTGTTAACCGAATGAATAAAATTTAAAAACGCCACATTAATAACCGCGAGCTCGGAGTGAACCTTAGTCGTCCCCTTTTCTCGATCCCCTGTTTTGGGCGAGGTGATATAGTGAGCTGTAGGTACTAAGCTGAGGTGACTGTGACCAATTGATTCAGTTCGACTTATTAATTATTACATTAATTTAACATTATATTTTTTACAAATCATTATCGTCGCATTAAGCCGAGTTACTCAAACTCATCTTCGTTCAGCCCAGCTCCGCTCGTGCTACTACCTACCACGGGGCGTCACCTTAACGCCGCTCAGAACTGGGTCACCACAATTATACCTCAGACGCAGCTTGACACAGTTTCATTTATCTAACAAATTAATTCACTTTTACTTACTTAAAATTTTAATGTAGGTACAACCCTATAGAAAATCTTACACAACCATGAAACTTTTAATGGGGTATCTGAGAATATTATTTATATAAATGTCAGTTTTGTGATTTACATCGCTCGATTTTGTGTAGGTCGACGCGGTGCCCTAGTTGCTTTAGGGGTAAAGGGCAATTTTACATGGCAGTAAATGAGATTTTGACAAGTCAGGGGCTTAATCGGTTAAATTGGGTGTTGTGTTGGTTAAATGGTTAATTAAGCTAGTGGTTACGCGTACTGGTGCCATCTGTTAGCACTTTAGTATGAAGCACACACGTATTTTGAACCTTGTTTGAGAATATTGGAGCACTTTTTTAAGTTTTAAAATTATCAAGATTCACTAAAACGGTGGTAATAAATTAAGCCGTATGCATGCGGAGTTTGGCTGTAAGCGATAGTTGCACTGTTGTATACACACTTTCGCAAGTTACCTTTAGCATAGAACCTGTATAAGTAATTGTTGGTGAACCATAAATAAAACACAATAGACGATGAACCATAAATATTTAATACTACCACTTTTTAACATACCATATATTAAATATATTTCCACATAAATAGTAAAAAAAGAAAAACATGGACCAAATTTTTTTTTACACCAGACAGTTTTCATTGATTTTCTGAAACTTTTGCATTTGGTCTGAGGTGGGTTTTTACAATCATGCATTCAAATAAATATAATCTATAATAAAAATAAATATAATATAATCACCGGGACCGGACGGACTGCACAACTTTTGGCTAAAATGGCTACATAGTTCACACACTCGCCTGGCATCTCAGTTCCAGTCATCCTTAGAGTCTGGGTCGCTACCACAGTTTCTAACAACAGGCGTTACCCACCTGCTCCATAAGTCAGGTAGTCCCGCGGAACCCAAGAATTATAGACCAATCACATGTTTGGCGACGGTTTATAAACTTCTTACATCCATTTTGAGAGCGAAAATTAACACACATATTGACAAAAACTCGATCATGTCTGCCTCTCAAAATGGATGTAGGAATGGGTCCCGCGGTACTAAGGAGCTACTCCTCATCGACATGGCCATAAGCCAACAGGTTCGTCGAACCCGCAAAGATCTATCGACATGTTGGATAGACTATAAGAAGGCCTATGACTCAGTGCCACATACATGGCTCATGAGGGTGCTGAAGTTGTACAAGATAGATGCAACTCTGCGCGCCTTCCTGATGTCATGTATGGGGCAATGGAGGACCGTCCTTCGCTATCCAGGATGTCGACAGATTCAGGGGAACGATGAGCCTGTATGGATTAAACGGGGAATATTCCAGGGCGACAGTTTGAGTCCACTTTGGTTCTGCTTAGCTCTGAATCCTCTAAGCACACTGCTGGAGGATTCAGGTCTAGGCTATCGGTTGAGGAGAGGTGGTCAGGTCATATCTCACCTCCTCTACATGGATGACTTGAAACTCTTTGCCCCCAACAAATTGCGGCTGATGGAGCTACTGAAGGTAACGGAAACATTCAGTAGCGCCATCAGGATGGAATTTGGTGTGGACAAATGTGCAGTCATGCATGTAAAGCGAGGGGAGATTATGGAATCCGAGGGAACTCAACTCTCGGATTCCATACACCTTAGATCCCTCTCCTCATCCGAAAGCTATAAGTATTTGGGTATGTCGGAAGCGTTAGGCATCAACGTTGCTGACATGAAGCAATCGTTGAAGGAGCGCTTCTTTGGGCGCCTGAAGAAGGTGTTAACTAGTCTTCTTTCAGGCGGAAACAAGGTGCGCGCCTTCAACGGTTGGGTCATGCCGGTGCTGATGTACTCTTTCGGCATACTCAAATGGACTCAGACCGAACTCGACGCCCTAGACAGGAGGGTCCGTACACTTCTGACCGCAAACCGGATGCATCACCCACGTTCTTCGGTGATGAGACTGTACATCCCGCGGAAGTGCGGGGGTCGAGGGTTTTTAAATGCGAAGACCCTCCACAACCGCGAGGTGTGCAGCCTCAGGGAATATTTCCTAAAAGCCGAAGTGGGTATGCACCGTGATGTGGTCGCAGTGGACAAGGGACTCACCCCGCTCTCCATGGCTAAAGAGAACTGGCGCAAACCTGTGGTACTTACTACAGATGACCGCAAGGAGGTATGGCAAAGCAAGGAGCTTCACGGGTGCTTCTATCGGGCTCTCCATGAGCCCGGTGTAGATTTCTTAGCGTCCGTATCCTGGCTACGTTTCGGTGACCTTTTCGGGGAAACTGAAGGTTTCGTCTGTGCAATTATGGACGAAGTTATCTTGACGAATAACTACCGGAGACATATAATGAAGGACGGTACGGTTGACGTGTGTCGGGCATGCCACCGTCCGGGTGAATCCATCAGACATATTATCTCTGGCTGTTCACGTCTGGCTAACGGCGAGTACTTACACAGGCATAACCAAGTGGCTAGGATTATTCACCAGCAACTTGCTTTGAAATATAAACTTGTGGATTCTGAGGTACCGTACTACAGGTATGTGCCCGACCCAGTTCTCGAAAATGACCATGTCACGTTATACTGGGATCGGTCTATCATTACTGACAGGACTATTGTTGCCAATAAGCCTGATATAGTGGTGATAGACCGATTAGCGCCCCGCGCAATGATAATCGATGTTACCATTCCCCATGACGGGAACCTCGTGAAAGCTGAGAAAGAGAAACAAATAAAATATCTCGACTTAGCGCACGAGGTTGTCGACATGTGGAATGTGAGCTCGGCTATCATTGTGCCGATAGTCGTAACGGCCAACGGCCTGATGGCCGAAAGCCTCGACCAACATCTCTCGAGGCTCTCGTTAGGCGGTTGGATCAAAGGCCTGATTCAGAAGGCAGTACTCCTCGACACGGCTCGCATTGTGAGGAGGTTCCTGTCTCTGCAGCCCTAACCACCGGTAGCTTGGACCCTGCTCCCGACACCGGCGGAACACTATTTTTTATATTTTTAAATGTTTTTTATATCTTTTTTTTTAAGAAATATTTAAAAATGCAAATTAATATGTATATAAATGAATAAACGAATATAATAAAAATAAATATAATAAAAATAAATATAAAATAGAATAAATATAAATAAATATAATTAGCATGTCTTTTAGTCATTAGCATAACTGCCTTGTTGGTCTAGTGGTCGCAAGCGCTACTGCTGAGCATGAGGTCCTGGGTTCGATTCCCGGGTCGGCCAAAGTGTTATTGCCTTTTTCTATCTGGATTTTCTCAGTAGCAGTTCTGTCTAGATTTGTGCCCGGTTGATGGCAATAGGCTTGCCCCCTACTACATGGCGAAATGTGGGTGTCTACAGGTACATTTCTGCCCAACCCTCCGGGGATACAAGGCGTGATGTTATGTTATGTTATAATTAGCATGTCTCATCTCAAATTAGGTGTTCAAATAAGGCATTTTAGTTTGATCTATATCGCGGATCAGTCCAACAAAAGTGTTGTGTACGTTAGGGTTCAATTTGGTTTGGCGAGTAGTTGACTCAAGGAAACTAGCGTCTGTCTTTGATGGTGTTTATTGGCAACTAACTTAGAAAATATTCATACATCATATTTAATGCGTTCGGCGGCTAGCTACTTACTACTATTAAAGAACCGTGGACTGTATGTTTGTTTGTACCTATTTTAAACCCTATTGAAATGAACTTCAACAAAAAGAGAATTGCAATCGAAAATACAAATGACTGCCACTTCAAAACTCACCACAATCCAGAATTACAATCTCATTTATACAGCGTCTAGAGAGTCGTCTAATGCGTCTAAACGACGTACGCAAAAGGAAATCATAAAAACAAGTTACCAATCTTTATTAAACGCGGCCCCTGGGACTCCGGTTACCTACCATGGTGAACGTTAGCTCTCTAAAAGCATATTTTTCTTCTTTACCCTCTTTTCCCCCGTTTTATACGTTCATTGTACGTTTATGCGATGTATAAAAGTTCCGTAACGTAAAATATTGCGCACATTACGTACTGGAGTTACACTTACAAATGGATGAGTGATGTCTCTTGTCTTGTTTCGTAATTTTACTACGGGATTTATAGTGTGTACTCTTATTTACATAGCACTCAAGATTTTTTTATACGAGAAAAATAACTTCAATTTTTTACATGAGAAATCTTTGTACCGAGCGAGCAATTTACACAAAAAGATTTTATTTAAGCACTTTTTCACAATATTGAAAGACCTCTGACGACCGAGGTACAGAATGGCTAACGTACGCAGCACATTATAGCAGACAAAATACTACGCTTACTACGTCGTAGTCCGCTGTCTACAGCGTAGGCACCGTAGCCAAGACAGCGTATCAGCTACGGCGTAGCTCTTCTCTTTAATTCCACAAAATATGTTTAAATAATTTAAAAAATATAATTTAAACATTATTTTTTTTTATTCCATTCATGCATGACACAATGGTAAAAAAGTAAAGAAATGTGCTCCACGGAGCATCAAATTCGCAATGCAACATAAAATATTCAAAAAAAAAAAATACTTCATTTTAATATTAGAAATATAAGATCAATAGTATAATTCGAAACTTTTTTTTTTGAGCGAACACTGAGAAATTGAATCGTAGCTAATTGTCAAATCGCTTGGAAACCTATTGAGACCTGAGATTATAGGTACTTACAGTAAAAATATGTAATAAAATTTAAAAGTTTCTTGTCTAGTCTTGACAAGGTTGACGTACTCTGCACGTGATCGGCTGTGAAAGTGTAAAGCCTTAGAGCAAGCAATGCTATCTTGAATTTATTATGAACTTGCAACAAGAACAATACTAGCAGCCCACGAAGTACAGCCACGATCTTAATACATTACACTTACGCAAGATTCAAAAGCGATTTTCTCCTACGTAAAGTCTTGATAACTTTTAGGATTCCGTACCCAAATAATGCCAACGGGACCCTGACTCGCACTTGGCATGTTTTTTTATGATGTTACGAACGTAATATAGTATTCTCGAAACAAACTGATTTCATAATAGTATTCGTAGTGACGAATACTAATATGAAAACTGTTTTTTCTCAAAGTTGGGACCGTTATTTCACGAGAAAATCGAATTCTAATTTTACGTTAATGTAGGTAAGGTGTTTATCCTCGTGAGTGTACCTTTTATACTCAACAAGAGTACCTATTAAGTTCTTAAAAACAAAAGAAACATCGTTAAAGAATTAACATTCAAGTAATAAAAATGTCGAACAAAATTAAGATAAGAACACACCGAGATGTCGGTCAAACAATGTCGAGCTATCAGATAGGTCGAAAGCAATTAAAAGTGTCTCAGAAGTTAGTCTCTAAAGTCGGTGCTAAATGGTACATTGAAGTCGATCCGTTTTTTTTTTTTGGTGTCGATTTTTTTAATCTCTAATTCGATTACAGAATAAGTTTGGGTTTTTAAATAACTTATACAGAGTTGTAACGATGTTTTGCAGCTGCATCGGTCTATAATAAACATTAAACATTCTGATTTAATTTACATAGTACCTAAATCATACATAGTATCTAGTAGTGTGCTGTGACAATGAATGATAGTGACAAAAAATTAAAAGGCTATGGTTTGGTCATGTTGAGAGGATGAATGAAAGTGACTAACAAAAGGTATTTACAAGGCAGATGAGAGTGGAAAGGCTGAGAAGGGACGCCCTAGGACGATATATACTTGTATATAGTAACCTTATTGGTGATGTTCTTCAGAAAGCTCAGGTGCGTAGTACTCGTAACCGGCGTGCGTGTATGATCAGACGTATGAACGTAAACGAGGCAAAAGGAGTATGTAAGGATCGTAGCAAATGGCGTTCTGTAGTTTCTGCCCGCCCCCGTGGAAAGAAAGCATGAGTTTATGTTTGTATCTTAATCCTTTGATCCTTTAAAAGAACCGAATTTGTAACATTTCTGAAAATCTTTATTTGTATTTAAATAATGTCATAAAACGGTTTCAAAAGATTTATCTTCAAAGTTACAACCTCATCAACTAGAGCTAGACTATCATATTGAAAAGTAATTTTGATTATTCAGTAAACTTTTGACAATAAAGCAAATAATTGATTACTAAAAAGTCAAAGTAATATGACCTCATTCGTAATGTAGAACACCTCGCGAAACCAGGGCGGTAGGTAGTAATTCATTATTTTCCCACAGAGATTACCAAGTTATTTTAATTAAGGCCACTATTTCCCTGTTGGTTAGGAGAAAATAGCTTTCATTACCTACCTTTTAGAAGTTGTTCCGTCAGTTCCAACAATCTCTGTTCCTGAAAAAGTCGGTAGCTTTAAGACTTGATAATTGGTAATCATTCGGAATAAACACAGCCATACACTGACCCATCACTGATGGCTGCCCGTCTATCAATCTCAAATTGGTTTGTTTTATAGTGTTGTAGATTTGAGTCTACTTATTTTGTAGTTACACTTTGTTTTGTTCTTCTTTGTCTCTAATTTTCATGTGTGAATGTTATGCATACCCGTCATTTGCATGGTCGCTAAAATGTTATTTTTATAAGGTTTTTTTAATTTGAATTGTAAGTGACTGTGCTGTTGGTGTGCTTATGATAAATAAATAAATAAATACTTATCTATCCATATCTATATCTATAAAACGTAAGTGTTTTTCTGTGTGACCATTTATTTCTTCTAAACTTCACAATGAATTTTGCTGCTGGTTTCACCATCATTTAGAAAATTTATTTCGGAAGGTTTATGTGTATGTATAATAAATAACATTCACTTTAAACTTAAATCAATCATCCTAGCCTTTTTCCCAACTATCTTGGGGTCGGCTTCCAGTCTAACCGGATGCAGCTGAATACCAGTATTTTACATGGAGCCTATCTGACCTCCACAACCCAGTAACTGGGTAATACGATACCCCTTGGTAAGACTGGTGTCAGACTTTCGGGCTTCTATGTTCTATCTATGTTCTATGTTAGAGGGTTTGGTTTCCGCACTTAGTCCTTCAAGTGGACCATTGTGCGTGGGCCATGGCGGCCGCTTGGGGGGGTTATTCCAACCAGCCCACCTCCCTCCAGAAGCTAATTAAAGCTCCTGGCCTGTTCAGAACATCCGTGAAAGATCTGGGTGACCCGAGGGTTTGTGTTCTAATCTGGGTGACGCCTGTGCATTCAAAGAGCACGTGCGCGACGGTCTCCTCAGCCTCCATGCACGCCCTGCACAGAGGACTGTCCGTTATACCTATTGTGTGGAAGTGTTTGTTCAGCGAGCAGTGTCCCGTGATGGTCCCCGTCACCAGGCGCAGGCCGTTCCTGTCCAGGCGTAGTAAACGTCTGGTTAGTCCGCTATCCACTGATGGCATAGCTTCCTTGGACTGCCTGCAGCCCGGTGCCGAGGTCCACCAGTACTCCGCTTGTGTGTTGGTGAACTCTTGTAGCCACCTGCGTATTTGGTTGAAGGGGATGGGTATAATAGGCTCGGGTCCACAGACTGCCGTGCTAGATCCCCGTCTAGCAAGCTCGTCCGCTGCGTCGTTGCCT
Organism: Conistra vaccinii; assembly: GCA_948150665.1. Lineage (NCBI taxonomy): Eukaryota > Metazoa > Arthropoda > Insecta > Lepidoptera > Noctuidae > Conistra > Conistra vaccinii. Next base: position 15,812,754 of record OX411323.1, read on the forward strand.
AGCGATCCGCTGTGTCCTTTTATCCATTGTAGTGTCACCGTGTTGCGGCCAGACAACGTTATTTGCTCTAGAGCATTGTGACATTCTAGTGTTAGCTTTGAGGTAATACATTTTTTCTGTAAGGATTGGAGAACTGAGGCGCTGTCGGAGAGTATACGAATATGTGTGTCCGTAACTCTCCTGGCTTTTAGGGCATGGGCCGCTTGTATGATGCCTACACACTCCGCCTGATAGACGGTGTTGAACATTCCCAGCGGGCTGGATATATTTATGTTGAAGTCGTGTGAGAAGACTCCGGCTCCAGTGCCGGAGTCGGTTTTCGATCCATCGGTGTATACTCTCATCTCTTTCGGGCCTGAGTAGTCACACCGTTCCTCTGTGAGTACAATGTTGTAGTGCCTTTGAAAGTGGTGTGTTTTTGGAGCTTTATCACAAGGTGATGCCATCATTGGTCGTCGTTTGATCGCGTCTTCCTTTATGCGTGTGTGCTTGACTCTGGAGTCATTGCTAAGGGTTCCTGATAAATGGAGCCTAAAGGCGGCCAAGGCCGCCTCCTCTCGCACGATGAGGTGCAGAGGCGGCAGTCCCAGCATTGCTTGTAGGGCGGCGGTGGGTGTAGTTCTCATACTGCTCGTGATTGCGACACAAGCGAATCGCTGCAGTTTTTCGAGATCTCTTTGGGCTGTGCTTAGGTCTGTCCTGGGCCACCAGACCAGTGAGCCGTATGTGATAATAGGTCGGATAACTGTAGTGTATAACCAGTGGGTGACCTTGGGGCTGATCCCCCAATTCCTGCCCAGCAGCCGCTTGCACTGCCACAGGGATATGCTGGCTTTTGTAGTGATGTAGTTTGTGTGTTTTGCCCAGTTTAGTTGCTTGTCCAAATAAATGCCCAGGTATTTGGTTTCTGTTGAAAGGCTTAGGGTTGTTCCAAAGAATCGTGGTAGTTGTAACGTCGCCAGTTTTCTCTTTTTTGTGAAGAGAATCAGTTCAGTTTTTGTGGGGTTCACCGAGAGTTGGTGCTTGTTGCACCAGTCCTCTACAATTTTCAGGGCTTGACGCATTAGGTTGCATAGAGTGTTTTCGTGGGTTCCGTTTATTATTATGGTTAAGTCATCGGCGTAGCCTACGGTGAAGTAACCTTTGTCGTTGAGTGTTTTGATGAGGCTGTCTACTACCAGGTTCCATAGGAGCGGCGAGAGGACGCCCCCTTGCGGGCAGCCTTTCGCTACGATGGCCCTCGTAGTGTCATTTACTGTGACCTGTACAGCTCTCATTTTGAGCATGTTGGTGATCCAGCCGCTCAGGGTTGAGTCTATTCTGTGTCTGTCGAGGGCCATGTTTATACTGTTAAACATGGTCTTGTCAAAGGCGCCCTCGATGTCAATGAAGGCGGCTAGTGCTGAGCATTTGTGGTCCACTGCGCATTCAATTTTAGAGACCACGCTGTGCAGCGCGGATTCTGTTGATTTGCCTGTGGAGTACGCATGCTGTTGTTTGTGCAGTGGTTTTATTCGGAGAGGTCCGTCTCGGATGTGCCTATCACAGAGTCTCTCGAGGGTTTTCAGTAAGAAGGATGTGAGGCTTATAGGCCTATAAGCCTTGGGTTGTGTATAATCGGTTTTGCCGGGTTTGGGTATAAAGATGACTTTCACCTCGCGCCATGCGAGAGGTATGTACCTGAGTGCTATGCAGGCTCGGTAGATCTCCACGAGCCATGGTGTCAGATGATCTACCCCCCACTGCAGCAGGGCTGGGAAGATGCCGTCCAGCCCTGCCGACTTGTATGGCTGAAAGGTGTTGATAGCCCACTTTATTCGGTCTTCTGTTACAATGTTGCGGGCTCTTGACCAGTCGTGTTCCGTAGGGGTCCATTCTGAATTAGCTTCCCACGTCCCGTCCTCTCGGATTCTGCAGTCTGGGAAGTGAGTCTCGAGAAGGACCTTACTGGTTTCATAGTCGGTTAATGTGTATGAGTTATCGGGTTTTTTCAGCGCGCCAAGGGTTCGGTCCTGACCAATCTACCCCGCCCGCCCTATCCTGACACATCCTGTCGCTCCTAAACCCTTAGGCCAACTCCCAGGCCTAAGGTGTCCCCCAAGCAACCCACACCCTCTATCCACCAAATGCCCTCCCTCCTGTCCTTATTACTCCCGTCGGTCCCAGAGGAAGGGTAACCTCGATTCCAAAAAAGCCCACCCCCACGACCATGAACATGCAGCGAGAAAAAATTCCTACCCAGGTGGGTCCCGACCAAGTCGGGGAATCCCACACCGCTCCGGCGGTTAGCCCCCAACGTAATATGGGGGGGGCATCTAACTGCAACGTCGATTCTTTAATGCCGTGCTTCTTAGCGCGGCCGGCAGCTGATCAAGCGCCCATAACTCAGGCTGACATTAGTGCGCCCATTAACCCAACTTCAACTGCGACTAACGCATCAACTCCCACTACAGGTTTTAAGCCTCCTACGAACCTCTGGCAACAGAGTGCCGTACGGAACAGCAAAACCAACCCTGATATAGACCCAGACAAAGACCAAGACAAACAGACAGAGACGGGGAAAGATGACGGACCTGGTACCTCTAGCACTCTTCTGGTGGCCGGCGATGAAGTACGCCCGCTGACAAAGCGCGGAAAAATCCTGGCCCGGAAGAAGAGAGCAAGCGACCGAAAGCGCAAAATTCGCGAAGGCACTAGCCAGAGCGAAGTAGCGCGATCGGACGCTGAAGAGGAGGTGCGCGATCGGTCCCGAATACGCGCAGTGGAAACTCCGCGCGAAAAGGGGCCGGAAGCACGCGACCGGCCGCAAGAGCGTGCAGAGGAAACTCAGCGCGCGAAGCGGCTGGACGCGAACCGCGCGTGCGGGGGCAAGCTTGCGAAGGGGCAACCCGGAGTGAAAAGCCTCCGCACGTGACAGAGTCTGCCGGGACCGACAGCCGACCCCGACACACAGACAGACCCGACGACCGACCTCGACCTAGACACAGCAGGGGCAAACGGGGTGGTACCCAACACCCGGCGTTGCCGGCTAACAACACCCAGCCAGGCACCTCCAAGCCGCAGCCTGGACCGAGCGGTACAGGGCCGGCGAAGAGGGAGCGCCCTGATGAGACGGCTTCGCCGAGCATGCTTCAGGGCGACGCCAAACGGGTGAGGGTCCACTCCGCTCAAGGGGAGCAAAGAACCTACGCGCGAGCCACGAAGGATATCCCGGCGCGGCTTGCCGTAGCAATCTGCCTCCCCCCACCCTCCAGAGACCTGACTAGGGACGAGGCCGACTACATAAAGACTGACCTCGAGAACCTGGTCATGGGCACAGACTCTGCAGCGCCGCGGATACCCACGGGTAGCGGAAGGCACCGTGCAGTTGTGGTGTGAGGACGACTATGCCCTGACCTGGCTGACCCAGAATGTACCCTCGATTAAACTACCGACTACTGACTCGACACTTATGGTACTGAGACAGACTGACGTGCCCACCCGTGTCCGAGTCTCGCTTTTTGTCCCTCGTTACAGAGGCGACATAGCCAGACTCCAGGGTATTCTGATCCGTCAGAATACCTGGTACGACATTGCCAGGTGGACACTCTACAGGGCGACTACCGTCGGTGGCGACAACTACGGGACTTATTTGACCCTAGGTGTCCCACCGGAGGAAGCCGTAAAGGTCCGGGCTCGGGAGCGACGCATATCGTACATGCTCGGCTCGATATACGTTCGCTTCTGGCCCACGACCCGACCCTCTGACGTCCAGACCGACAGCACAGAAATGACAACGACGACGACGACACAACCGACGATGATACAGACGGATGACACCGACATCGACCGACTTGAGGAGGTCATGGCCCGAGCGGCAATGGCTGACGACGTCGACACCATACCACCCGAATCACCTGGCTGGAGCGATCGGTTACTCGCTTCGTCGCCGGGTGAACTACACGACGACAAGTACAGAGAGGTGGTGGAGAGGCTATCCGATGGATCCATCTCCGACTAACCCCTCTTCACCACCGTCATCGCCCCTCAACATCATCCAGACCAACCTCCAGCATAGCCAGACTGCCACGGCTAGCTTACGCAGGGCGCTAGAGGTAAAACCCCGAACTATCGCACTGATCCAAGAGCCGTGGATCAGAAACAATAAAATATGCGGCCTCGGTAACATCGGAGGTAAGCTAATTCTAGACACGCACAGCTCAGACAAACCTAGAACCTGTGTCTACATACCCAAAGAAATTCCCTTTACGCCACTCACCCAATTCTGTTCCAGAGACCTGACAGCTGTTAGGCTCCAAACCGAAAGTAGCGTTCCGGATGTTGTACTGGCCTCGGTATACATGCCGGGCGAGGACGCAGACTGCCCGCCAAAAGAGATGGCCGACCTGGTGCAGCATTGCGAGCGCGCCAACTTGGACCTAATCATCTGCACTGACTCGAACGCCCACCACCCGCTCTGGGGCAGCGCCGCAGCGAACTCCAGAGGAGAGGTACTATCCACCTATTTATTCTCTACTAACCTTAACATTGTTAACCGCGGTTCGGAACCCACTTGGGTCACAGTCCGCGGACAAACAATTATAGATCTGACACTCGCTACAGAAACCGCAACAAACCTAATCACAAACTGGCATGTATCGGACGAACCTTCCTGCTCAGACCACAGAAGGATTCGTTTTACACTAACCGCAAACACCAGGAAACCCGCACCGAGGCGAAACCCGAGGCGCACCAATGTTCCCAATTACAAGATCCTTCTGGCCTCCCTACTAGCTAGACACCTAGCACAAGTAACCATAAGGGACCAAGCACAATTAGAATACACCGTGACAAAACTATCCGAATACCTAACCGAAGCATACCACGCATGCTGTAAACTAAGAGCGCCACAAGGCAAGAACGAGAGAAACCCCTGGAGGAACGCTGAACTTAGTAAACTCAGAGATGCGCTACGTAAGCAATTTAACAGAGCAAAAAACACGAGACTCCCGGAAGACTGGGAGATATACAAAGAGACCCAATATACATACAAAAAGCAGATCAGGACCGCCAGGAGGACCGCTTGGCATAAGTTCTGTCAATCTATCGAAACAAACAGTGAGGCCGCAAGGGTAAGGAAGATCCTATCAACTGATCAACTGACTTTCGGGCTTCTGACGACTCGTAACGACTGTCAAAGATCCACAAATGACAGCCGGGACCAACGGCTTAACGTGCTTTCCGAGGCACGGAGGAGTCTCGGTATGTAAAGATGGTCACCCATCCACTGACCAACCCCGGCAAGCGTAGCTTAACCTGATGGATCGACCCGTGCGGCTTGTTTAAACTTAAATATAATGTGAATTTTATTAATGAAGGGCTTGTGGCTAAGTAATAACAGCCGCACGGGTCAATCGTTCAGGTTAAGCTACACTTGCCGCAGTCAGTCCGTGGATGGGTGATCATCTTTATATACAAAGACCCCGTGACTCGGAAAGCACATTAAGCCGTTGGTCCCGACTGTCATCCATAGATCTTTGACAGCCGTTACGGGTAGTCAGAAGCCCGAAAGTCTGGCAACTAGTCTTACCAAAGGATATCGTATTACCCAGTAACTGGGCTGTGGATGTCGGATAGGCAGTCGCTCCATGTAAAATACTAGTAATCAGCTACATCTGTTTAGACTGGAAGCCGACCCCAACATAGTTGGGAAAAGGCTAAGCAAATGATATAAAGAAATCTAGATGTTTTGTCACTTTGTAAAAACCGTGCGGTTGGGTAAGTGATAAATTAATATTCCTAGCCACAAATTGTTGTTACATAATTTAACTACCAAAAGCCGAACAGTTTACGTTTCAAGACCACTTTTCTACAAAAAAAGTGACAACTACTCAGTAGATTATTAACAAACACACCAAAGTTGAAGTTCATTTAAAGCTTGTCTCTTGCCACGAAACCATACAAACGATACGTCACGTTTAAAGACCCGTATTTTCCACTACCGTCAATCTAAATCACGGACCAAGTTTGTCATTCGCAAAGTTACGGTCCGTAAGGTTGGCCTAGAAACGGTTCACTTACGGAGACAAGTTTTTCAATAAGAGCCTTTTGAACATACTGTGTAATGGCGAAGTTTGTTTACAAGGCCCTTCACAAGCTGTTACTTGTAATTGGTGTGTTAACGATAGTCGACACATTTTGAGATTGAAGTGACAAAGTCGATCGAAAGTTGACCTGAAGGCGGCGGTGTGAAACTGGGTTGCAGATATGAAAGAAGTGTGTATTGTGTCGGGTCATGTAGCAGTGGACTACGATCGTGTAAGAAAATTTTAGTCATATATTTTGTAACTATTTTGAGAAAAGCCACTCCTGTGCCTCTATTAGCTAGAAACTTGATTTAGTGAGTTATCTCCATAAGCAAAAAAGATTTCGCGGCCCCTTTAACTCTCGCTTATCCAGGTTCGACTGTAGTTTTTGATTTAAAAGTGTGTCCGTGGAGTTTCTTGCCCGTTCTTCTCCAGGTACCTACTACGCTATAGAATAGGCAACTAGCTTAATATTTCTGACTGAACAACTCCTTGACAATTCAAAAGTGCATGTATTCACAGGCACTTAATTGAAATAAATGGTTTGAGTTTGAGTCACGGAGTAGTCAAAGTCAATCGAAAGTGATTTATTTCGCATTGTCAATCACAAAATAAAAGAAGCAAGATATCATCCAGCACTATATTATATCTCGAACAAAATGTAAGCAGAGCTCACAGAAAAACGTAGGTATGCAGGTTCCTGAGTCGATAGTAATAATATCTCTTCGAAATGATTTTTGCTAAAGAAAAGCTAAATTTTTAAGAAAATACGTTAAATGAAATCCAATTTGGGCTTTTTATTCCGATTTACCCGGTGTAAAAGATGCACACTATAAATATAATTTATCACACAAACCTAGAAAAATAAATTATTATAACATACTTTGATGTCATCCTCTCCAGCACGACCATGGATGATTACCTTAATTTTAATGCGGTACATGTACTATTTCAATAACTGTAAGAACATCTATAGTTATTACCCCCATACAATTTCGACGGCGCAGTATATTTTCGAAAACAATATGGTTTGTAGGTCACAAGTTTAATATTAACAAGTGTACCATAAGTGCAAACATAAAACGGTGTTATTATGTCGTAGGAAACAAAAGTCGAAACATTTTCCTGTCCCATAAAGTATTAACCTAAATAACGTAAGTATGTGCCCTTCGAGAAACTTCGGGAGAGTTCATCGACGTTCCTAGAGTTCTGTCAAGTCTCCGTCAAACTTGTTAATAACAAGATGTCATGTTGCCAAAGAATTACTTGATGACGTCATGAAAATTTTATTCGAACCTTAAAATGTGATACAAAAAAGTCTTCATTGCTTGAGCGGCTTTTTATTTCTCTTTCATCATCATATTTTGAGATGTTTTAGTAAAATATGCAATGTGTAACTGAATTAATGCATATTATGAAAATATTTTGCTCAGAATCGTTTACTGAATCTATTTCAGTCATTATTAATATACGTTTTGTAATTAAAACTACGTAAACTATAGTCACACTTCCACTGTAAAGTCAAAACTAACCATCGTCCATTTTGGTATAGTCGCATACCAAAATGGACGATGGTTAGTTTTGACTTTGTGTGCGTGCGTAAATTTGTAATATGACCTCAATTTAGTCTTTCAATCTGTTTATGTAACTAATTTAATAAATACACAATGTTTTACACATATCTAGCGACCCATTCCTGCTTCGTCCGTTTTTTCGACTTGATAAAACATCGAGATTTCTTAGTTATATGTAACTTTAATAATACTGTATTATACACATAAACCTTCCGCAATAAATTCTCTAAACGATGGTGAAAACCTCATCAAAATCTGTTGCGTTGTTTAGAAGAACAACACGGACATGCAGATAAACACGGAAAGCGACTTTATTAATTATATAAAATGTATAGATAATAAAAATTCAGTGTAGGTATGTATTATGACTAAAACATATCTCTTTGGGGTGTTTAGTGAAATGTTGTTTATCTACGGCTGCCAATGAAAAACTCTAGATTAATTCATTAATGTAAACAAAAAATAAATTGAGGTATCTACTTAATAAAAATCTTAAACTCACTGATAGACAATGCACAGCCTAATCCGCTGGATTTAGAAGCTTGAAATTTTGCACAAGAGTGGGATCATATAACGAAAATGAGCACTGAGGAAGGATTTATGAAAATTCATCCGCTAATAGGGTTAAAGATGAAAGTTTGGAAAATCCCATCGGGCACACGGCTTGTTCAATACGAAAAAACACACACAACTTTAAACTAGTGTCGCAGAGGCTTAAAAGCCGCAAAAATTTTATTGGGTGCGTGAGTCCAGCCGATGGTAACCCCTCCACAGCAAGATGTGATCTTTGACAAGAACTGCTTAAGCCCCCTGATTTCTTCATAGAACCATCAGAGAGTCTCCCATCCGGGCACAAATTACCGTGGCCTACTTGGAAAACCTTAAATAGACTTCGTACCCAAGTAGGTCGCAGCAAGGACAACCTCCACAAGTGGGGGTTCATGGACGGCTCAGATCTTCGTTGTGTATGCGGCGTCTTTCCATAGACAATGGCTCACGTCCCATCTTGCTCCGCATGTCGTATCACCTGCACACGTGAGGACCTAATGGCAGCGTCAGCGAACGGTATTCGCGTTGCTGAGTTGTGGGCCAAAAATATTTAAAAAACTAAGTTAATATATTTTTGTGTTATTTTCGCCATCGACACGCTAAGAAGAAAAATACGAAATTACCAGACAGCTTTGCACACTATCGCCAAAAACCAACCAAAATAGGCTTGGTCTCCACCCAATTCAAACTTCTTCAAACAAAAATCATTCAAACAAAACACCGCATTTATAACAAGTAGATCGCATGTCGGTCCCCTATCGGGCAGGAGATCGGCCTCTTAATTAAGAAAGTCAAGCGTCCGGATGGTTGCTTACCCCTCGTCTTATCGCGGCACCCTTTAATTGGAGTGACGTCAACCAGAACATACTACATTCATTGATGAATGGTAAAGTTTTACCGCCTTTGGGCGCGAAACTGACGATTTTGTTTAATAGTTATAAGTGGTTCGAACCTGAAGATCTTTTTTGGCATGTTACTTTTACTGTTGGATGTAGAATACATTTAAACCTGCATACTCGTATTTTTTTGACTTTATTGTTGTACTAGCTGCGCCCCGCGGTTTCAGCCGCATTAGTCTCGATTTCGTAAAAATGTCGGGATAAAAAGTATCCTTTGTCCTAATCCAGGTCATGTTCTACCCATGTGACAAATTTCATCCAAATCTGTTCTGCTGTTTTAGCGTGAAAGCGTAACAAACAAAATATACAAAGAAACTCACAATCGCATTTTAAGCTATTGCATAGCTTCTATCGCGGGCCTTGAGCGTGGAGACCTAATCCAGAAATTTCGTAACGAAAATACTACCTAAGAAAGAGTGTTTTTTTGTATTGAAAATTATGTTTAACTACTTGACAACAAAGTTCAAATTTACTTAAACGAATGATACGAGAGTGTTGTATTGAAAATTATGTTTAACTGTTTGACAACAAAGTTCAAATTTACTTAGACGAATGATACGAGAGTGTTGTATTGAAAATTATGTTTAACTGTTTGACAATAAAGTTCAAATTTACATAGACGAATGATCCTTGACTATTAATAGTTAAATTAAAACCTTTTTATTAGTTTGATGTTCCCATTACGTTGTGTCAAGTTTTAAAAACTATAAATGTGAATAACAGTTCCTGTCAATGTCATCATTGCTATTTCTTGTATTCGGGTTAATATTTTACAATTGCGTAAGCTGATAAAAAATGCTATGCAATAGCTTCGCCGGGGCAGTCCCCGAGTGCCACACGTCTTTTTTTTTATATTAGTTAGGATTGAGATAGTACATAGTTAGTTGGTATTTTATATTGCTCATGTTCTGCTTAGTATGTCTTAGAACTTACTTGCATTTTAAGATGCGCTAAAATACTTATTGTATACTCCTAAAAAAGGTAAATTATCTGACACTTCGCGAATTCCTTACAAATCTAATTCCTACTTCCAAATCGGCTTTTAAACTTATCTGAACTTAAAATATTACCTGTTTGAAAGAATGGAATAACTATAATTAGCAAACCGATACCTGTGTTAAAATTACAAGTGTCAGACTACAGTAATAAATTCTAGAAGTTTCTCGTGGATTATTCTTAAGCCCGACTTCAAGTTACACGGCATTTATTTCTATAAGAACTTGCGTGGAACTCAGTTTCTAGATTTTTTTACTAGAAAAGTGCTTTGATCCTTAAACCGCAGGCTTTTGTGAAGTAGTGTAATTTATGGTAACAATTTTATTTACTTTTCTTTATGAAATTGTTTCTGAAACAATTATGGTTTTTATAAGTACCGCGTCGACCTGTTGTGAGTTTGTGTGGCTTAAAAAATGTTCGCTCATTAAAAGTCTACCACTCTTCCCTTGGAGAGGTTTCGTACATGCTTAAAGATTGACCGCAACAGCTTTTAGATGAGAGGTAGGTACAGAAAAACCGAGTTTACGTAAGCGATGTTAAGTTTTCTATTAAACTGAAAAATTGGATTTTCTACATGACCGCGGTATGAAAATAAGATCAAACGAGCACTTTTAAATCAAACTTTCTTAATTCTATTGATCCGTTTAAATATTCACGTAAATCAAAAACATTATCAATAGCCCAACAATAGGTATGTAATCCCAAACGAAAAATCTAAAATTATTCGTCATCAAAGCAGAGAATTCAGTCATTTATCTTTAGAACAAAATTAGGGGACTTGTAAAAACTAATTGGGATACAATGCAAATGCGCGTTTCAGTGGCGCTCAGCCTCGGTGACCGTCGCAAATTGTTCTCAATGTAAATGAAGCCAGGCTGTTGTGAATATCTGCCGACATTGTAGAAATAACACAGTATTTGTTCTGTTTATATTTTACTAGCTTTTACTCGCAGTTTGGCCCGCGAGAAAGTCGGAAGTTATCCCACGGGAACGTACTACCGGGATAAAAAGTATAACTAACTCCTCTCCTCCTCTAAGCTAACTCCTAACCCAGGTATCCTACCAGCTATCCGTATGAACCCGTTTAACCGTTAAGTCGTGAAAAGATAACAGACTGACAAACGGAGTTACGTATGGATATATATAAATTTATGGACCCTGTAGTCTGAAATAAAGATTTATTTAATTAATTTAATTTATAGTGCAGTGTAAAATATTAGGAATCCTGGCCTTAAATGTTATGACATCGCCACCCCGCAAGTAGTGTACAATGGGGGTTCTATATCACGAAGTTCGAGCGCAGCGAGAGGGATAGATTATATTAATGATTGTCTGAAACAGAACACAGATTTTTGTTAGTTAGAAACCGATGGCAGTAGTGATCAATCGTTACACTTGTCATAATCGATATTGTTCCACTGTATCAGTTCGACGCCGTAGAATGAAATACAATATTCAATCTGCAAACATTATCGCCGACCGACTGTATTGTAGACAGACGGCAAAAAGAATTGGTCCTGTGATACAGAACTCCCAATTCTACACTACTCCCGCACTGTGCGAACCTTCCTCCTCTGTATGACAAGTAGGCTTTTTCAGATGGATTTTCAGTAGGACATTAAAATACTACAGTATAGTACTTACAGGGTCAAATAAAATTAGCTAGCAAAACTCCGCAGACGTGATGGGTATGTATATCAGAACAAGTTAAAACAAAAAAACGATACACATCACGGCTGCGGAGTTTCGCTAGCTAATTTGATTTGACCATGTATAGCTGCAGTATACCTCAATGGCGTTGCACTGAAGCTGGTTGACAAATTTAAATATCTGGGGCATATTGTGACCACAAGGATGACGAGGATATAGAGCGGGAACGCAGGGCGTTGGCGGTGAGAAGTAACATGCTTTCTCGCAGGTTCGCTCGATGTACAACTCAAGTAAAGATAACACTCTTTAAAGCGTATTGTCAATCTTTTTACTCGAGTGACCTGTGGGTGAGCTATACGCGACGATCTTATGATACCCTGCGGGTTCAATATAACACAATGCTTTCAGAGTGATGTCAAGGCTACCGTGGCGCTGCAGTGCCTCCGGAATGTTTGCAGAAGCCCACACGGACGTCTACAAGGCCATAATTCGCAAAAAATCGGCTTCTTTGCTGCAGCGTTTGCGGGGTGCTAAGAATGGCATTCTGAAAGTCATTGCTGCTCGTTTTGACTGCCCCATTCAAAAATACTGGGTAAGGGTAGTGAATGGTTTTGTATAGTAGTCTACATAAAGATAAGTACTAACAATACTAACATAATTGTAAGCTAATATTGTTGCTAATATATACTAACAAGATAGGAATTTAAATTATCCGAAATAAATGATTCTATTCTATTCTATTCTATAGCACTTATGCATACTAATATCACTTAGAATTTGAATTTGTGTTTTGTTTGAATTTATATTTTGTTGTGTATCTCATATGGGTGTATGCCTGAATTAAAATTATTTGAATTTGAATTTTGAATTTGAATTTGAATTAACTGGCTGTTGCCCGCAACTTCGTCTGCAATCCAGGATGAAAAGTAGCCTTCGTCCTTTTCCAGGTCATGGTCTACCTATATGCCAAATTTCATCCAAATCTGTTCAGCCGTTTTAGCGTGAAAGCGTAACAAGCAAACAAACAGACTCACTATCGCATTTATAATATTAGTTAAGATGGTCAGCATAGCAAGAAACTTTTGTGGCTGTAGGTTGTTTTCTACTTACCACATAAAAACTATAGTCGTTCCGTTCTATCTACTGAATAAAGAATTCCCGTTTAGATTTTCAATTCAGGTCAGGTCAGTGAACTTTATCTATTTGCTTACGGCTAGCATCAGACTGATGCTGACTTCTTGTTGTCTAGTTTTTAATTGCTTTGTTATACAAAAATTGCTTAGACTTGCGTAAAAATAAACCCACAAAAATAATACGTAACCAAAGTCATATTACGCATATAAACATCATACAAGATACCTCGACTATTACCTCAAGACAGTAACATAAGACAATTATGTAAATAGCCACTTATGTATAACTGCCAGCTTAACTCACTTGACCGATTTCGATAAATTAAGGCTGATCCAATTGGGTCTAGTCACGCAATATTGGCAAAAGTAGGTTGTCTAGAAAAAGAATCGAATAAAAAGAACAAACGGCTAATAATATTGAACCTTTCGCATTATCCAATATAACTATTCAGCACATATTGGAAAATACGACGCAATTTAAATACGAAAAAAATCAAAACAGTTTTTATTTTTATTTTAACTAGCTTCCGCATGCAGCTTCGCCCGCGTCATTTCTTTATAAATGTTACTGCCTATTTTACTCAGAGATAATATAGCATTCTACGGGATTTTTTTAAATCGGTCCAGTATTTTTGGAGTTTATTCATTACAAACAATCAAACGACATACAAACATACAAAAAATCAAATCTTTTCTCTTTTTAACATTATTTTTATTATTATGAGATCCCTAAAACCAAAGTATGGATTACAATGATGCTAGTATTAATAGATAAAGTAATTCAAAATAAGACAAATTTAGACAGTTCTACAAAACACAATCGCATGCCTTATACGAAACTCATACCAAAAGGGAGAATCATTTGGCCAAAAACCACAGAAACAAAAAATACAGTAGGTACACTCACAAAAGCAAAGTCCAAAAATGCTCATACTAATTTCGCAGCGACAAAATGTTTACAAAAGAACAAAATGAACGGAAAGTCTCACGCTATAAAGCGGAATAATAAAGTTTGTGCTCATAACGAAAGTTAATCCGATAAAACCGACGAATATCCGGAGTAGCATATGAAAATGTTCATAGTTGCATCGTACCGACTTGGCAACCAATAAACTGTGTTATAGTAAACAGAATAATATACCATTGTCTAGCGACGTAGCGGGTGCCTCTCCCAGACTGAGATTGGTATGAATAATGCCACAGTCTACAAAGGCCAGTAGTCCAGTTTCGCTCCAAAATGGATTGTTATGTCGCCCTCACGTAAACTCTTGTTAGAATAGACGTTTATATGTGTGCGTCCGTTCATTATGGCAACAGTACATACATGTAAAGCGTTTCATATCCTAAATAATAGAATGGTGCTGTGCAATAGTTCAGAACCAATGCCTCTGGGCTTACTCACTAAAATGTGAGCCTGTCTCGTGGTTTATGTCAGTTGTCAATTATGTAAGCTATTAGTGACATACTGATTGAGAGCCACGAGGGAGGTACAAGGCTTTTTGCTCCAGAATACTTTAACGTTTTCGTAAATCTTTGACTTTTCTTGACAAAATAAATCGTAATAAAAATTACAACGTCTACTACACTTGTGCAAAAATTTTATGAAAGTACAAAATACTTCTCACTGATTTGTGGCTTTTGTATATTTTACTCATAATATTAAATAATAGTAAATAAAACAAAAATATTTATGAATTCCACTGCATTTTACCTATCATGACAATCAAAATCAATCTCAGTTAACCCAACCAATCAAGTCTTTCCTTTTAACCCTATCCTACTGTATTGAATACTCTGTCGGGTTCAATGCACCAGTGAATTCATCATCCCCGCTTGTCGAGTTACATCGAGTGCTATGCGCTATCTACACCATATTTCGGACACAGAATTTTGATACAGTTCTGTATTCAAATTATCTAACACTGGATCTAGTTTGATCATTGGATTATGTCATTGTTTTGTGAGCGTGTCGACTGTGGTCTGTGTGGTGAGGAGTCTGTAGTCTATGGTTTTGTCTTGATATAGTTATCGTAAGAAGAGTTACGTTCTAAGGTGTAATGTTCTTCTTCTTAAAACTGAGCAGAGTACATTGTGAGCTAGAGCTTGTTTTGATTGAGCGAAAACTGATAAATTCTACACAATCAACCAAAAAGTTTGTCTTTTGCTTGTAATTTGATGGTGTTACCCCTCGTTGACGCGTCTCATTGCATATAGAAAATTATAGACTCGTCAAAAAGTTTTACATTGGTTTTTTTGTCTTTTTACGTTGACAGAACTATCGACATTGGCACCATTGCTAATATTTTCTAATTATAGTTAAGGTTTTCGTAGGTCGACGTCGTATCGTAGGTATACAACGAAACTACCGGAGTAAATGTTTTTTTTTTTACACTTCCCAGTGCTCCATATTGATAATATTAGAGCAAAAACGAGGATTTAAGGAAAATGTGTAAGGCCGCCGATAAGAGAATCTCGTTGTGCCACAAAAAGCTCTGAAGGCCAAAGGCTATTTCTCATGGGAATAAAAAACATGAGCAATTGATAGTATTTCTATACCAATTGGTACTTACGTCGCTAGTGTTGCTTTTTTCAGACTACTTGCGTTTTTAGACGGAACAAAATATAGTTATGAATTGTAAGAAATACCTACCTGCTCAGATAACTGAGATGTGGCAGCCGAGAATGCAATACCAGTTCATTTGTTTTTAGACCGCTTATAATTAATCTTTTCTAGTTTTTATTATTTTAGTATTATTAGATGTACCGTTTCCTTCTATTTGGAGCCAAGAGACTGCGATGTCCTCTTCAGTAAATTTTGTTTCTTTCTTCTATTTAAATATATCATGAAATACAAAAAACCGTCTGTTCTTTTTGTAGTTCCAGACTGACTAAATCCCGGTTTGGGAATTCTGGGACTAAGTTAATCAAGAGACATTTGTTTCAACTTGAATGTTAATTACCAAAGATAAGGCAATCCTAGACCGAAGATGAATTTCAAGCATTTATAAGCTATAATTAGGCAAAACTAATTAAATTAATTCGAGTAATGCAATTAAAATGTTAATAATTCATCGATGGAATGATGGAAATTGCATCTTTTGCATACATTTTCGACCAAACCGTGTCAGCCATGGCTAATCGTAATTGGTAAGTAAATTATTAATTGTTTTCATAATGGATACCGGTAGACAATTCCATAAATGTATTCGGGTTTATGAACGTTATATTCTATGAGATTTAAGCACTAGTGCTGGAGTACTCACAGTACTAAAATATTAATTACATAGGTAACTTAATGACCTTTGTTGGCCCGCTCTAGTGGTCGCAAGCGCAATCTCTTGGCTCAGGTCATCCACGGGTCCGAAAAAGTGTTAATATTGACCAATTTTGGTATAAGAAATGGCCGCTGTTAAATAATTTAAGTTTATACCTAAACGAAATATGATTTCAATATGGCCATGGGGTCTCAATTCGAACAAATTATAATTAGTCTTGAAAAAAGATCATAGATGGCAGCATAGGTAACAATTATGAAATTAACAGTCACTAAAAAGCGATAAACGGAAGATTTTGGCTGAAGTAAGATTAGTAAAAATCAAAACTTCCTTGTTTAATGCTGATTTATATATTGTAACTCATAAATCTCGTATTTTCAACAAAAAAAGATAAAACCTTTTTGTTTAGGGCTCTTTGCAATAGATGGCGTTTTACTCAATTTGTCATAACTGTAGCACATTTAGCCAGTCAATAGCCCGACTAGGGAGGTGTCATTTCTTTGTATGGGATTGGGTATCTGTACGTAGTATTATATTATCTGTGATATGGCATTCCAATATGGGGAACTAATGCATATCTATGAAATTGTGACGATTATTTACATTTATTATGTCTACTACGAAGACATGTGATATCCACCTACCAGCACTGGGCTGACGTGGTGGATAACGGCCCACTCCCTTTCACAGAGAGGAGGCCTGTATCCCGACAGTGGGAATAATATTGCCTGTGATTGCGCATAACTCCTAAGCTTGCACAATTTTGTTAGGGATCAATCAATCTTCAATCTTCTTAGCCTTTTTCCCAACTATCTCGGGGTCGGCTTTGTTAGGGATGTTACTGGGAAAAAAAGCTATTTAGTCCGTCAGTAAGATAATAAAAAAATTTTAGACACGTATTTTTTGCTTTATCATATTAATAAAAAATGGTATTACACTATTCCAATGCCTTCTCTAGGATGCATATCCGGTACGGCTCGCAAATCCTACCCTATCCTAATGGCATGTCTTCTCTACCATTACCGCGCCCCCGGTCTACTCCATGATATGCAATGGCCTTTGTAGTCCCATGAAACACGAGGCTTCATGGGCTAGTGCAAATCCTGGGGTTCATTCGATTTATCGAGTCTGCATTTCATTCATTATCATATTAATCAGCATTAAAATTGGGGAGTGGGGGGTTCGCTACGTCGGCGTCGCACGTCGCAAGTCTGTATAAAATCTATCGGGGAGAGACATCATGCCATATTTTAACTCAATGTATTGCCGAAATCTTTTGATTACGTAAAAAAAGCAAAAACATGAGTGTCCAATAATTTTAATAATTTACCTGACAGTTCATTCAATTTACAATTCAATTCAATTAAATTACTTGAGCAACCTTACAACAGCAAACAACCTTGTCAATTCAGATTGGACGTTACAAAAATAAAAACCTTCCTACAGAAAGTTCTCTATTTACTGCAAAAAAATCCATCAGTCACATTTAATGGGACGTAAGGAAAGGTTGACTAAGTAAAGAAAGCCTAAACAAGTACATCTTTCATATAGATGGGCTGTCGTGATTCGTTGAGCAATATACCAGTAACGAATCATCTCAGTCTGTGTTTATGCCTGCCTCGTTGGTCTTAGGTCGCAAGCGCTACTGCTGAGCATGAGGTCCTGGGTTCGATTCCCGGGTTGGGCAAAGTGTTATTTAAAGGGATTTTCTATACTTTTAATGAAATTTTTTTATTTTTTTTTATTTACTTATTTATTTTTCATTGGGTTTTTAAATCTGGAATTTCTCAGTAGCAGCCCGGAGTCTGGATTTGTGCTCGGTTGGCAATAGATTCGCCCCCCTATTACATGGGACTCAAACATAACTGGAGAAATATGGTTGTACCATAGGTACACTTCTTCCCAACCCTTCTTACATTACATAACATAACATCACGCTGTACTCCCCACAGGCGTGATGTTATGTTATGTTATGTAATCGTTTACTTAAAACTGAGTTTAAAATTTGATATAATTTACTCAATCACGTCTTACGAATGAAAGGATTTGAAAGAATTCTGGCACATATGATCATGAGCGATAGTTTTTATTAGGATATACAAAGTACTTAACAGTGGGCAGTAAAAAATATAATTAATTACATTTGGAAGCAGACATAGAGACATTCTTTCTATGATAACGATGATGAAAAAATCTAAAATTACATAAGCATGGATTGACATAAGCTACTTATACTGACAGGCTTATGTCAAACTCAGATTACTGTACTCTAAACTTCTTTCTTTCTTTCATTTCGTGTAGTTAGTGACTAACCTGGTGCAGAGATTTAAAGCCGCCCATGGGCCTCTGATTTCGCCAAACATGCCGTCGAGAAATATCTTTCAAGCATGCCGGTTTCCTCACGTACTCTAAACTTGCAACCGCTTTACAAAAAAAATTCTCAACAACGCATCTAGAATCTATTATACACTGTAACAGCGAATAAATTTTCACGACTCCCCCTTAAGACCTAGGCTAAATATTTTTAGGCCAGATATATACGGATAGCTCATGACCTGAAGAGGAGCCTAAAAATAGATGAACTAAAACAAATCCGCGAAACGCGGGAATTCTGTATAATAAAATGCACCGAAATCCTTGGAATAGGGATTAAGCCCGGGTCAAAAAAAAGTAATTCTATTTAGTCCGTCAATTAGATAATAAATAAATATTAGACCCGTATTTTATGCTTTATTTTTATTTTTTCATATTAATAATAAATTACTTGGATAAAACGCAATTGAAGTCGGAGAGTGGGGGTCGATACGTTACAAGTAAGTATAAAATCTACATACTCGTGACGTAACTCAATGTATTGCCGTAATCTTTTGATAAAGAAAAAATACGTGTACGTAATTTTTTCATAATCCACATTCCGGACAAAAAAAAATTTTTCATTTTCGTCTCTATTGGGAGCAACTTACGTTTAGCAAGACATTACGACTACTCTCCTCTCCTAACCTCTTCACACAGATCATGTACATCAGTTTGCCGACACAAACACTTCTCGCTTACTCGCTGTGTAATTTCCGAACACACTGTATATACAAGTCGGCAAGTTAAATCGCGACAATTCGCATTTATATGGCCGTCATAACCCAGGTTCCGTTGCGTTGTCTAGCCGTATTGCAGGGCAAGTTTGATCCAACTAGGGCGGAGAGAAATGGCGGGTAATGTGTATGGTTGTGACGCTTTGTTTGCATAGAATTGTGTGAATGGGTAATGGGTGTCGGTTTAGGAACACTTTTTAGGGTTCCGTAGCCATATGGCAAAAAACGGAACACTTATAGTGTCGTCATGTCTGTCTGTCTGTCCGTCCGTATGTCACAGCCACTTATTTCCGAAACTATAAGAACTATACTGTTGAAACTTGGTAAGTAGATGTATTCTGTGAACCGCATTAAGATTTTCACACAAAAATAGAAAAAAAACAATAAATTTTAGGGGTTCCCCATACTTCAAACTGATATTTAAAAAAACAAAACATTAAACCCATACGTGTGGGGTATTTATGGATAGGTGTTCAAAAACGATATTGAGGTTTCTAATATCATTTTTCTCTAAACTGAATAGTTTGCGCGAGAGACACTTTAAAAGTGGTAAACTTTAAAACATTTGTGTCCCTGGAGGGGGGCCCCTACAGGGGCCCCCTGTAACTTCTAAAATAAGAGCATGATAAAACTAAAAAAAATATATGATGTACATAACCATGTAAACTTCCACCGAAAATTGGTTTGAACGAGATCTAGTTAGTAGTTTTTTTTAATACGTCAAAAATCGTAAACCGCAATTTACCTTTAACGAACTACAAGAACTTTTATATTATAGTTTGCTGTTACGGAACCCTTCATGGGCGAGTCCGACTCGCACTTGGCCGGTTTTTTTTTCATTTCTCATACTCGGAATTAGTGTTTGTTTGATCCGAGTAGCGGGTGGAAGACGCAGCTCCCCGTCTTTGGGCCGGAAATACTCATAGTAATTGCTTTCCTCTCTAGGGCGGGAATGAATTTAAAAATGAGAACTAAATTTGGTTAGGTAGTCAGTTTACTTATTTAAGAAAAATATTGATTTAAATAAAAAACAATGCTGTAGTCTTGTGAGTGTATAAACAGTCAGTGTGAATTTTTAAAAGCGGGACGGCCAGTGGCGGTGAGTCAGTGTGTTCCATATTTAAAAAAAAACATAAATTGTTCTAACTCCTCAATTAATTTTAAATAGGTACCTCATGTTATTAGTATCAATAAATATTTTAGAAAAACTACAATTATTTTACTTTCCATAAATTATTTGAAATGAAAGATAGAGTGTTTAACACGAGTGAAAGTCATCAATTCCTTTTGACCCCTGTAATAAACTCTAAAATTTTTTGGCTTCCATAAATATATTTTATTTTATTTTATATTTCTGGTCGTATTATAAAGTGCTCGCCCTTATTGACCTTGACCCTTATTGTTCTCAATAACGTGTCGTTAGGGAAAATCTTTAGAAAATATTAAGAGCTACTGCCAACTTACGGCATAGGTTCATATTACCTCATTGAATAACTTTAGAAGTAGGTACGAAACTTTATAGAAACAGTCGTAGTTCTCAAGTAATCATCCAAAATCTAGTATCCAGATTTATCGCTAATAATACTGCAAAAACAATCTATTAACTAGATTCTAGAAAAACAAGGTAGCCAAAGTAATATTATCACCTTAGGCATAAGAAAAACATTGTCTAGAAATACCTTATAGCGCAACACTAAACAAAACACGATCTTTATACCTACGGACAAAAAAAAAGTACAAAAACCCATTGTAAAACACTAAGAACTTATATCACCAAAACTTTTTACAAATACTTGTATAATAATGCCATTTTTCTAACCCAACAAAGCAGTAGAAGAGTAAATTAACATACAAATAGTGGTTTTGTTGTCCGTATGACGTAGCCCGGGCCTTTTACTACAATTACACTGGATAAAAAAGCAACGAATAATATATTTGTTCGGTCTTTCATGTAACTATATTTTTCAACTTTAATTTTGTACTAAAATAATAAAATGTTGTTTAGTAATAATATGTATCTCAATAAGCAGGTTCTTTATAATATGTAGGGTCGGCCTCCAGTCTAACCGGATGCAGCAGAATACCAGTATTTTACATGGAGCGACTGCATATCTGACCTCCACAACCCAGTTACTGGGTAGCACGATACCTCTAAGTAAGACTGGTTGTCAGACTTTTTGGCTTCTGAGAACTGACCCGTAACGACTGTCAAAGATCTAAGAATGACAACCAGGATCAACGGTTTAAAGTGCTTTCCGAGGGACATCTCGATATAATGGATGGTCACCCATCCACAAACCGACCTTTGATCGACCCGTGAAGCTATTATTATTTAGTCGCTACGAGTCAGTAATATGTACCTATGTGGTTTTACGTAAAACTATTGTTTTTTAATTAAACGTTGTATGAAAAATCAACGCATGTCGGTGCAAGCAGTTTTCATACTTTTGCCGAACCTCTTAGCACGAATCGGCACCGACTAATCAGATAGGAACTTGTCGGCGCTTATCGGCGACAGTTCGCACTGATTTGGCTAAAAGTATGAAAACTGCCTGCACCGACCAGCGTTGACAACCAGCGCTTGTTGGTGATGCTGGCATATCGGCGTCGGTTACTAATGTTCTACATGAATGCGGCTTTACACTAATTTTGCGCCAGCTACGCAGATAGTAATAAAATTAATAATCCTCCTTTGTATAATAAACTTTAATAAAACAGTGACTTTGACTAGTAATATTTTCTTCAGCATCTGATAAAAACTTAAGTAGTTGGAAGCATTTGAGTTCTGGCCTTTTTTGGAGCATAAGGTTGCCCTATTCGGCACGGAGGTGAAACTTTGTCCCAAGATTTCGGGGCTTATCACAAAGCACTTATGTTAGGGACTAATACAGAAGTTTTTTTCTTTTTGTTTATAAATTATATGAAACAATTTCTCCTTATTGCGTAGCCTACTTTGAGTAGCGAAGTTCTCAGTTTTATTTTTTAAGATGGCAAAAAAAAAGTATAATTATCTACGAACGGGGCCAATGACTCTTTAGAGACAAAAGTTTATTTTTATTTTTATACTAGCTGCGCCCTGCGCTTTCACCCGCATAAGTCTCGATCCCGTGGGAATATCGGAATAAAAAGTATCCTATATCCTAAATTAGGTCATGGTCTACCCATGCGCCAAATTTCATTCAAATCCGTTGAGCCGTTTTATTGTGAAAGCGTAACAAACATACAAACATACTGACTTTTGCATTTATAATATTATATAAATAATATTAGTTAGAATTTTAGTAAATAATAATATATAATATTAGTTAGGATTTTAGAAAATAATAATATATAATATTAGTTAGGATTTTAGTAAATAATAATATATAATATTAGTTAGGATTTTAATAAGTGATGACCTAATTTCCAAAAGATTAGGTACCCACGTCTGACTCTTATAAAACGTATCAAACCTAATAAAATTTATATGCAATAATATTCTAAAAAAATAAAAACCCGCGATCTATTGTCCTCGACACAGGCATACAGAAACCACCACCCAAAATAGAACTAGACCTTAAACGGTGGTTAGAAAACCTTCAAGAAACCATAAAAGGAGAAGTTAAACACACAGCTTGTGTAACTTTGTGCCTCAAAGCAAAAGTGGTGGAAAGGTCACGCCACACTATCGGGTTTCAACTTTCGCATTTAACCATATAATATCTCGAAACACAAGGCTCTTTCATTATTTTATCTTTGCGGTATGACTCCTTTAGGAGATGCAGAAGTGAGAATGAAACTTTTACTTTTATGCACTGAATAAAACAATGGAATCGCATTATCAGTGTCATTTATATATAAGGAATACTTACTACCTTTCTATGAAAATACTTGCGGTTACAAAAGCGGTCTTAAATTTTTGTGATATTAAATTCTAAAAAAACGTTTTTTGGCTCGATCCCTTAGGACTATGGGGATAAAAAATTCTATGTCCTAACCCAGATCATGGTCTACCTATGTGCCAAATTTCATTCAAATCTGTTTAGCCGTTTTAGCGTGAAAGCGTAACAAACAAACATACATACATACAAACAAACATACAAGCAAACATACAACAAAAAATCAGATCTTTGCAAAGTTCCCTGACTGTATTAAAATAGTTTCCAAGACCTGTAATATTATTATATCGTCTGCTTATTGAATATTCTGAATGGAAATTATACACAGACTTAATAAGTACTCTAGATACCTACACTAGTGATGTCTAGACGTCTCACTGTATAATTCAAAATATGAAAAGAATATATTTTGATCCTATTCTCATCTACATAATGTAAGAAAGCAGACCACTCAGACTGGTAAGACAGCTGGGTATATAGATTATATGTAGATAGGTAAACAACTGACAGGTTGGGACGATCACTAGGGATTTGCCTGGATGGTTTTAGGCATTCTTTTGATACAATAGTTTTAGACTTTGGTTACTGAAAACTGTATCTGTTTATGCTGATTATTTTTGCTGTTAAAACCAACCGATTTATGTTTTATTCAAAATCAAAAAACAATCAAACTTTTATATAGTTAAGGCTAGGTCTCTTTAAAACGCCAGACGCTACCGACAGCGTACAGTGACGTCACGACGGATGACTGTCACGCCCGCCGCCGCCGCGCCGTTCGCCGGTTTCCAAAACCGTCCGTCGCGTGCGAGCGAGAATAACCCGCACCCGTGTGTTTACGAACATAGTATTCGGCCGTCGTCGGTCATGGTCGGCGTGTGGTCAGATAGACCGCAGCCTAAGTGAGGATTACACCAATGAAATTGAACGCGTTCAAGAGCTGTCAGTGTACAATATTCCAAAACAATTTTGACACTGACAACTCTTGAATGCATTTTAGAAATGCTGATCGTGCTAAGTTTCATTTGCGAAATCAGCCCTTAGTAGGCACCTAAATGATCTTGAATGCCGATTGACAGATGTTATTACTGTCATTCCTATGTTGTTAATTGTGTATGTACTCTTATACAAAAACCGTAATACAGGTGTAACATAACATTACACCTGTATTCCCCGTTAGGCAGAGCTTTACCTACACCCACATTTCACCAGTTATGGTTAAGTCTCATATAACAGGGGAAAGCCTATTGCCATCAACCGGGCAGTCCAGACTCCAAGCTGCTACTGAGAAATTCGAGATGGAAAACCCAATAACACTTTGCCCGACCCGGGAATCGAAACTGGGACCTCATGCTCAGCAGTAGCGCTTGCAACCACTAGACCAAAGAGGTAGTCACAATAGGTGTTACGAATTACAAATAATCTCTACGCTTTTTCACTTACCTTCAACAACATAAAGAATAGTTCGTCACAAGACAGTTCCTCACTGGTCAACTCTATATTTACAAGTCCTCATTGGTCAACTCTATATTTTTATAAGTCCTCATTAGTCAACTCTATATTTATAAGCCCAGTCTCTATAATTACATACCTTCAACTACCCTCTCCGTTCCGTCATCTGCGAGCTAAAGTTGGAAGTCGTTTGCTATTATCAGTTTATGCCGCGTCAGGTAAAATGAAGCGGAAACTCGGTGTTCTGTTATCAAGCGAACTCTTCTAGTTAAAAGTTCGAAGCGCTGCAAAGAACTCGCGCCCGATTTAAACTTTGATTGTCTATTACCAAAGCCGTCGGTTTATTTTTAACGAAACCAATATTGGGTCCTTAATACTGTATATGACGATACAGGAGTATTAATAATTTAGGTAGAAGTTGCCTTCTGCTCAATATCTTGTGTTATTGGAGTTTTTGAGTGTGCTTTGATTGGTTTTGATGTCTTAACATAATATTCGGTTTATAACTCGATACACGTAACATAACATTACGTCTTTATACGTCAAAGGGTTAGGCAGAGGTGTACCTCAAAGCAGGTGTGCAGAGCAGTGGTGGCCCAGTGGTATCGACCCTGGCTTACGAGTTGTAGGTCGTGGGTTCGAACCCAAGCAGGCACTTTACTTTGTGTAAATAATTTCATCACCACTGCTCTCAAAACGGTGAAGGAAAACATCGTGAGGAAACCGGCATGTCTTAGAACCAAAAATTCGAAGATATGTGACATCTACCAACCCGCTCTGGGCCCGCGTGGTAGATTACAGCCTACTACCTCTCACAGAGAGGAGGCCTGTGTCCCAGCAGTGGGAACATTAATAGGCTGAACATACCCGCCTGCCTGGCCTGCTACAGGTACACCTCTGCCCAACCCTTCGGGGAAGCAAGGCGTGATGTTATGTATGTGTATGTTCAGCCGTTTTAGCGTAAAAGCGTAACAAAGAAAAAAACTCACTTTCGCATTTATAATATTATATAATTAACTAGCTTCTGCCCGCGACTTCGTCCGAGTGGAATAGTTACTTTGGGCTAACGCTAAAAAAAACCCCCGATTTTGAAACATTCTTCATTGGTACTCCGCTCCTATTAGTCTTAGCGTGATGATATATAGCCTAAAGCCTGGGCTATCTAACACTGAAAGAATTCATCAAATCGGTCCAGTAGTTTCGGAGCCTATTCGGTACAAACAAACAAAAAAAATTTTCCTCTTTATAATATTAGTATAGATAGTTAGGAAGGATTTGTATGTATAGAAAAGTGAAGTTTCAATCTACTTGTTTAATTGCTTAAAAAAGTGGTAAATCAATTATGAGGTCGTCTGTACATAACTGTACAATCACCTTTCTTTAAAAAAAACTGAAAATGACACACTGAATTTAATAACCTAGATATCCATTTATAAAATACCCACTTATCTATTCTAATGTTATTGTTATGCCAAACACCTACATTATGTCAGAACAAACATTTTTTATCGCACATTCCACGTCACGTTATTTATACACGACTTAAACAGGCGATAGAACTATACTCCATTTTTATTCTCACAGAACACAAAAGAGATGTCAGAAATAAGGTTACATGGACGCTTGTAGCGTTGCCTTGAAAATTTTATGTTCCAAAATTCTAGCCAGCCATTTCCCTGGAGGACGGAGGGGAGAGGGGTGGAAAGGCCCATAGCTATCCAGGTCCTACATTTATGAATACATAATGACAATTACATTTACAAAATAGGACCTTGATATTCTTTCTCAGTGTATTGTCCCTCTGAGGTGCGTTCCAAATGGTCGTATGAGCCTTTTATTCTTATTTCTGTTGAGTTTTGGGCTTATCTTTTGTATAGCTGCTGGATCTAATGTGCTTGTTAGACATATTATGTGCTAGACGGTATTGCCTACAGGCCAACTGATCCAAAAGCTGTAATTGTCAATAACAGCTTTTGGGTCAGTTGAAGTTTGCTCGTGACCAATGTGGAGCTCGGAATATTTTGTCCTTTGAAATGTAGATTCCTGATAAATTATTAAGGCAACGATGACCGACTTTAAATGATTTTATACTGAAGATCACGTCTAAACGAGTAGTGGTAATGATTTGGAAAAAAAGTATGTTAAGAGCATTTTCTTAATAACGTAGGATATATAGGAATGTTTTAGATTATGTTTTTATTACGTAATGTAATGAATTTGTAAAGTTATGTATAACGCGGATAAAAAACTGAGAATCACGCAAAAACTATCAAGCTTATTTTTCTGAAACCTTCATCATTTCATTTCATTTCATTTTAAAGATAATTAAATTATTTTTCTTTTAGTATAAGTGTTTTATTAAAACACCTTTTGATTTATGTATAATAAATCTTGCGCGTCTAATTTGGGACAGCGCTCCTTGATGGGCGAGTCCTATTACTAGCTGGAAGTACGACGCTTTGCGAGAGCTCACCACAGAACACCCAAGCTAACTTCTTAATGCCACTGGCATATATCGGCGTCTTAATATTGAATTCTGTATATTCTGTTATAATCACGTATCACCTTCGATCAAGGAAGATAAGAATCAATATTTATATCCGGTAATATTCAAAACATGACCAACTAAACTTCATCATTGATACTTACAAATGAAACGGTGTCTACAAGATTAGAGTATACAGTTTGCCCTTGACATTTAGCAAAAATTGAGATACAGATTAAGGTAAAATTATGTGCAAAAATATGTAAACATTTCACGGAAAACTCTCCTAAATCTGTCAGCCCGCAATTTGCAAAAAAGTGTTTGCGAAAAATATCAAATTAAAATGAAACCAGGGCCTTTCCAAAACAACCTTTAACTCTGAAAAATCACGGGCTAACGTCTTTTGACAGCTCACAAATTACTAAGATAGAAAAGACACGAAATGTCAACCTTTATTTTGTGTCTAGTTTGTTTTTATAACTAATTATTTTGAGGTTTATTCGAAACTCATTATGTTTGTCTTTGGTTTTCCTGGTAGTGGCGTTAGGTTTAAGTGTTGCCATGTGAGATTTAATTCAAACATTTTACTTGAAATGACAAGACAAATGAGAGTCAAAGCATTGACTCCTCACACCCTTCTGAACATCGATTTTAGTTTCACCAGCAAATAAATTTTCGGAGAAACAAAAATACAACTACACTGCCAGAACCAACGAATTATTACCTATACAAACAAAGAACGATCACTCAGCTATGGCCGCTGATCAAATCACTCGTCAATCGATAGATCTCTGTAGTCAATTATCCCTTTAACCACGGATGAATACAGATACTTCACTCCGCATTTTGGGTATGAAGCTACAAGTACGCGGTGAAATCGTGTAGTCAGAAGATCTATGAGTTACGGGATAGAAAGAGAGGCAACTTCGAGGTGAATATAACTGCACATAAGTAGCGCTGTTCGACCTGAATTGCACTTTATTGAGTCGTAGCAAGAGTCGCTTTTTATTTAAATGATTTTGCGGGGTGAAAACTCAGTGTTCATCTGTGCTGTAACCACAAGCCCCTCACCCCTAAAAAGTAACAACCTAATTATGAAACACAAACATGACTTCTCTACTTCCACCGAGTTTCACCATGACGTCACTGTACTATTAAGCACATACACAAGGCGTGTTTGTATAGTGCACATAAACCAGCTTACACACTCGGAGGCCTTCTATCTTTTCATGCAGTCTATTGAAACGATAAAACAAAGACAGCTAGATGCGGAGATAAATTCTACTCCAACAAAGACAAAAGGCACCTACGAACTACTCTATAAATTCAATTACTTTTTCTAGTAACTACAGTTGCTCATATTTAATTCAATGTGGCATTTAAACCGTCGATTTTCTATTCATTATCATGAAAGTGGTTCACAGGAAATATAATGATGGTCGATTATGTCCGACCAAGAATATTGAATGAACGTAAAGGAAGTTATCTTTATTGAACGTGTCATCGGCCAATCGTTGTTGGCAATTTTTCAGATTAAAGGCTCAGAACTCATATTATCTGATGATTTTCCTCCATGCAATTTCGATAATATAATTTTTTTTTTTTGCATTAGTTAAAACTATTTTAGTCATGAGGAAACCAATTCATGTTTTTAATAAGTACTTAACATAAAAATCGAAACAAATAATTGAAAATAATTATAATATCTAACATACTTACATAACTGGCGAAACTGTAAGTACACCTCTGCCCAACCCTTCGCGGGGAAACAAGGCGTGATGTTATGATATGATAATTTCTTTTGTAGAAAACAATAAAATGAGTAAGTAAGATGGTTTTCACAAGAAACGCACACAATCAAAATAAAATTGTGACACACTTTTAACACTCTTTTAATATTACACGTTTAATTAAATTCGTTTCAACCCAAACACTGCAAAGAATACACCGCAGTTCCCAAACAAAATTGCGAGTACAATCGCAGGAAAAATCATTAACCGGAAACTGACAAATATATACAATCTCCAACCGAGCTGCGATCCAATTTGCATCCCGGCCTACGGACAATTATTGCTCCCCTCATTGGAAAACCATTGGAGTCGCCATTTTAATTTTAAACTTCCATTCAACCTCAGAAAAACAAGCTGTCTTTTTCGATTTGTCTTGTCGGTTGAAATAAAGAAAATTTTAATTAAATACTGGCAGAGATATCACACTTGAGTTTAATCGAATTCCTTGTAAACAAAAGAATTCAGGAGGACGATTTCGAAGCAATCTCGGCAAACATTACTGAGCGTAACTTTTACAACATAATGATCCGAGCCTGTAACTTCTCAAGGAGCGCACTTAAATATTTACGATATTTCGAAACCTTCGTTTGGTATAAGTATGCATTGTATTTTTCATGTGCATTATTTATTTTGATGTCGATTTGTAGCGTTGTTCATTATGTCTGTGCCATTTATCTGAGTGTGTAGAAAATGGTCATGTCGGTATTGAAATTAGATCGTTCAAATAAATGGTATGAGATCATAAAATCTTTCTCTAAGTCAATAAAATTAAAATATCAAACGTATTGCAGAAATCTTCAAGTACTTAAATTTTCGAGTATTGTGCACAAAGGTGTAGACTTTTTTCTACACCCTCAGACCAAATAAAAACCAAGACATAGCGCTGCGAACAATACAGTGAAGCATGCCAAAACTACACCTCCGCTCTGTGCATACACGCTCACAAGCGCCCATTTACAATCAAACTACACCTCACTAAGTACACATGTTTACGAAACCGGCCTCGCGTCACTGTTGACAGCGCTGTCTTTGTTTTTTTTTGGTCTGAGCACCATACCATTTGACGCAACGAAAATCACGTTACCGCAGCCAGAATGCAGCAGCGTATCTGTCGTACCATGACTTGCCGCAAGTACTACGCAAGTACGTATTGGATACTATGCTAGCCGGCTGCGATCGTTAGATTAGCGAACACGCCTGGCCGTCTGCCTAACTTGCAGCGGCTATAAAATAAACAATGTGTTATGGCTATAAGCGTTGCGTATATTTAGTAAGTGCATCAAGACAGTTATTTGAATGGGCTTAAGTTATTTGTTTTGAGTGATATTTGTTCATGGGATATTAATATAGATTAATATCCCATGATCGGCATTATTATAAAACAAAAAAAAACTAGTTTTGTTGCAGTATAGAGATTGTAAACCCGAGTCCAATTTGTTGATTTTGTATAAGGAACTTTACCACGTCAGAATAAGGTTCAAAATATTAAAACTGATTCGAAGATTAAAACCCGGACCAAAGTTAGAACTTATTTTGCAATGAGATGGTATATGTTCATGTCTTACGATTCAGAAGGAATCATAAATAGGTGTTCTAGATCCTAATACCTTCACACCGAAAGTTTACCAATAAACAAGGAATTTTACCTAAAATACAGATCTTCCAATATAAGAATATGCACATTAGCATATTCTTCTTTAGAAAAAAAAATATAGCACAGCTGAAAGTATCCTTGAAACATGAGAAATAATTTGACGACTCAATTCAGCTCGTTTCGCGACCGAAATATCATTCACGTATATCCAATAGGGACAGGATAATACAGCCTTTGTGACGCGTGCCCCGTAAAGTGGGTTAGCAAAAAAGGACAATAATATTATGAAAAACTTATGTCCTTCTTTGACAAAAAATATACATGTATAAAAAGTAACTCTATTGTGTACATTTTGTGTTTGTCTGTACTTTATCGTTTTAAAAAATGTTGAAAGAATTCCAGTGTTGTGCAAAAAATATTTTTTTTAATTTGCAAGCCAGTCTGGCATGCAGCTTTTAACAAGCTTAGTTCGACTAAAATTTAACAAAATATAAAAACAAATGGTCAGTTTGAACCTATTCGTGACCTCGAAGATCGTAAAAATAAAGTAAAACTTTAAACTTATAACCCGTACATTTTCTAAAGCGTTTTATCGCTTTGCGACATTGTCGACACATCAAGTTAACGCACAACGTTACTTATATATAGTATAGGTTTTATGTGGGTAGAAGAAATACGATTATTAAAATATAAAAACGTCCAGAATACATTTAGGTAACCTTTATTTTTTTCTTCCAAATATATTCGCGATTTACACAAAACTTATTTACCAGGTTTTACGCGTTTAGAACGTCGTTCCGCTTCTGACAACCCTATTATCAACGTTCCATACAATTGTAGAGATAGACCTATTCGTCCTTTTAACGTACCGTTGGTATTCAGCCTACATTTTTACATGCGACCCTCAGAAATGGGACTGGATTCGGTAACGTATAAAAGGAAAAATAGTACGAGGGAGAAAAATTGGCAATGTAAAATATTTACTGCTGTAGTGGAGGGGCCGATACATAATTTGATGGCTTCTTGTCACCTTGGCAACCTTATATATATGTAGGTAGATAGACAATATTTTATGCGTACGGACATAAAAGTGTGGGAGCGATATTTTTCTCGATAGAAAATGTCAAAGAAAATATTAAAAGTTGAATCGAGATGACGCCGTAAGTAACGAAAGAGCGTTCAAGTATTTTACGTAACTTTCTCTTTTGCACGACATTTAGGTTTATTTTTCTTTTGAGAACGTTTGAAGGACTTTTTTTTCGGAACAATATCTCCTAATATCGTACACAAAAACAAGTCTTCTCTATAAATCGAGCAAAACTTGACGGATTATCTGCGCATAATCTAATAAAGTTACCTATGTTCCATTATTTTGGATAAACCGGACTTTAATATAAATCCGATATTGACGATTTTGGAAATAAATTAAATGATTGTGAATTCTAAAATTTCCTGAATCCTAAATTCCTAAATCCCTGAATTCTAAATCCTGTACATTCAAGTATTTCTTGCATTACAATTCCATTTAAAACAGAAAAGGGATTCTCATAAGGAATTCAAATTAATGTATTTGTCGACACTCGAGTATAGCTTGTCCACTCTGAAATGACGCGCCTCACTACACTCATTACCCATAGAAATTCGCATTACCGTGTGCGGAAATACGAAAGTGACACGCGTCATTTCAGTCAGAGATCAGAGTAAAACAGTGTTAATGAAAACGGGTATTAGTATATCTTTATGATATAGAAAAACACTTGGGCTCTAGGGTCATTGTCGCACAAATGCCAAACTACAAGTGCAAGATAGAGAATTGCTAAGTAAGTTTACCAATCTCGGCCAAATATTTTCGCCATATAGGTAACCAACATAGAGGTTACTCCGTGATACGGCGCGCCCTCGTCAAACGTCCACACGGTAATTTGAACGCTGAAACCAATCAAATATGGGAGTGGTAAAATGACTAATTGATGGCAAACTGGACTGCGGCCAGTCCAGTTTTCCACTTGGAAATTTGAGCGCTCATAATTATGACAAAAAATCGGGGTCAGCCGGGTATGTTATATAATTTCCATTACTTTACCTAAAAGTTGGTCATGTTGAGAAGAAGCATGATAAGCGAACCAACTGCATAACATTTTTCAATATTTTCTAATCCATTGCTCATTTAGAAGAAATCTTCTGCTCGACAGCGTAAATAACGCAATGAATATTGTTAAATTTTCAAAATGATATATGACCGCGAATGATAATAAAAATAAAGAGTTCACTGAACCCATTTCGATATTTTATTGGCAACCCTAATTCGTTTGTCGAATTGAATTTAGCTCAAAATTACTAAAAGCTCCTAAAAGGTAATTAGCAGAAAGTTTGTACCTATTAATTTTGCGTTTGAAGTCGGTATGACTTTGTGAAATCAAAAGATAATATTTAATACTAGCTACTAGCTTCTGCCCGCGACTTCGTCCGCGAGCCTTTAACCTTCTCCAAGAATTGGGCTATTCAATTCAAAAAGAATTTTTCAAATCCGACTAATAGTTCCAGGATTACCTCCTACAAAACAAACAAACCAAATTTTACCACTTTATAATATTAGTATAGACGAAAGAGTAAGTACCCAAATCTCATTATTTTCGTACTTTATATGTATCGACTAAATATTTATCTTTAGGCCTTTGAATAAGATTTAGTTGTTAAGTCCTTGTTCTTAAAACAAAGAGAGTTAAAATTGTCTTACCATTGTTAAAAATAAAAGAAAAAATATTTTTTACCGTAATTACGGAATTCGAAAAAAGTTGTACTCGTAAATTAAAAACAAAACTTTGACTTTAAAGACAAAGAAGAAGTAGCTTTAGAAATGCGAATAAAAAAAGAAGATATTTTTGTTATTAAATTAATGTTTTTAATTTTGCTGAATAATATGGTAGACATGCCACGAACATTCAAATCTTGCTCACTCAAGTTTACGAAATCGTACTTTTAAGATATCTATGGGATAAATCTGATGGACCGACGACAACCGAATGTGGAAGGCGGAGGAAAGGGTGCTCTGGGGCAGCCAGGGACAAGATTTTGTCCAGCAACTTCTGAGTTGATCATAACAAAAACTACCTTATTGAATTAGATAGATTACCTAGAATATACAGCTTGTTGATATTGCAATTCATTAATATTAGCAAATTCTTAATTCTTTCATCATCATCATCATCAGCCTATTAATGTTCCCACTGCTGGGACACAGGCCTCCTCTCTGTGAGAGGGAGTGGGCTGTAATCGACCACGCGGGCCCAGTGCGGGTTGGTAGATGTCACATGTCTTCGAATTTTTTGTTCTAAGACATGCCGGTTTCCTCACGATGTTTTCCTTCACCGTTTTGAGAGCAGTGGTGATGAAATTATTTACACAAAGTAAAGCGCCTTCTGGGGTTCGAACCCACGACCTAGAACTCGTAAGTCGGGGCCGATACCACTGGGCCACCACTGCTCCTTAATTCTTTAGCTTAATCTTAATAACAAATAAACTAATTAGACTGTTGACGACCACGAAACGAAGGGGCCGAAAATATACTTATATAGATATATTAGTATACCTTAGGTGAATATAGATAAATAATAATTTACATACATAATCAGCCTATTAATTTTCCCACTGCTGGGACACAGGCCTCCTCTCTGTAAGAGGGACTGGGCCGTCATCCACCACGCGGGCCCAGTGCGGGTTGGTAAAATAATACACTGCCTGAATTGTTGGTTGGTGTATTGGCGTGTGCTAGCTGTCATTATGGAAAATATATTTTATTTAATATTTTGTGTTGAGTAATGTAAATTATTTGCTTTATTGTAGAGAATCACGTTTTTTCTAACTGAACAGACAGCTGTGCTGCTGGGGAGTTTGTAGCGCCACTTTTTCTTTCCAGCAAAAGCACTAGGAAATGGTGAAGGGCGGGTGTTTTTGGGGGACTGTCTTATGTAATTTTGACGTTCGAAAAGTGTTGATTCTCAGCCTAGTTTAAAAAAATAACTTTTGAATTTTTGAATTTTGTGGCATGGGTTATCAATCAATAACTTGAAGGTAAATGTGAGTGGAAACATTTAGCGAAGGAAGACATGTAGTGACCTAATCGAATCGCATCAGTTCCAAGTGCATAGTACTCGCACCCGGTGAGTGTGTATGACCAGATGTATGAACGTAAACGAAGCAAAAGAAGTATGTAAGGATCGTAGTAGGTGGTGTTCTGTAGTTTCTGCTTACCCCATGGGAAGAAGACTGGAGTTTGTGTATGTATATATTATCTACTCTAACAAATTGTATAGCGACTGCAGATAATCCTACTCATCTGCTGAGAAGGGAACAAGACTAACTTGAAATTGTCTCTCAGGAACCCGCAATGCATGTAATATAAATTCCTTTAACTTTAATCACAATGCCCGCAACGCCCTACTTCTGCAACTGAAAGACATAAGACGAAATCAGAAACAACAAAATAGAATATCGAACATGTAATTTATGTTCGGGAAGGAACTAAGAATTCCGACAACAGAAGTCTAAAGAAACGGTTATATGTGTGAGTTGTGGTGCAGGTATGTGAGATAGTTTATTACTTTTTAAACTACTCTAAATTCATTGGATCACTATTGCAAAAAAAAAAATCAGCATCCCAATACAAAATAAAGGGGACATTAAACAACTGCTTTAAAAAAAATCGTCTGCTTAACAACGTAATACATATACATACCATACGAAACGACGATAAATATTGCCACCTAAAGTTCCGCGAATGGAAAATAAGAACAAAATATTGCTTTGATATCTCTAGTTATTTATTTGTAACACTATATACTATCTTAATAAAGTGTTTTATTAATGCATACCTACTTAATATTTTAATGTAGTAGGTAATTGTGTGTTTCTCTTACTTTTTCAGGCTCTGAGCTCTAAATGTATTTTGATGACTAGGAAAATGTATGTGCCATGCATGAGTTACAAAAGTTCCTAGCTATCTTATATTTACTTGGGATGGGATAATATAGGGACTTTTATTACTCATGGCACGTGCATTTTCCTAGTCATCAAAATCCATTGTAGGCAAACTTTGCCTACCTTTTTGTGAGCCAATTAATTCATCAGAGCATATAAACCTAAAACCAAACTTACACATTAACCTTGTTAAAGTTGAAGGTAACTTCTGAACACGTGTCATTAAGGGCCTGTTTAACGCAGATGACCTTGACCCAATAAATTAAAGTATGCTCAGGAAATATAGCAAGAAGTAAAACGCTGAGTTGAAAATCGGAAAAAAAGGTATGCCATACATTTGTGTTCACATAAATCAGGGATCACTAATTAGTTTAGTTGGGGGTTCGTTTAAAAAAATAATACACAACAACAAAACAAACACACAAAACTTACACCATATTTCCGGTTATTAGTTTGTCCCCGCCTGCGATACCAAAATTCTATAGATTATAATGCCTGTTTTTCTCTTTTCAGTTATGTGTTTTTGCAGTCGGGTTTTTTGTTTTTTGAATAATTTTTTTATTAAGTAATTAACAAATATA
Organism: Conistra vaccinii; assembly: GCA_948150665.1. NCBI lineage: Eukaryota > Metazoa > Arthropoda > Insecta > Lepidoptera > Noctuidae > Conistra > Conistra vaccinii. The sequence goes on from OX411323.1 coordinate 15,848,738, forward strand.
ATGTCATTAACAAAAATAACAAAGTAAGTAATTAAAAATATGAATGTGAAAAATGTCATTTTTTACTTTGAACTAACTGTCTGAAGACAAAACGCGAGCTAAATTAAATTGCTCAAGATTTTCATTTTATATTTTTTTAGATTAAGTTTTAGTTAATTTTACTGTTTACTTAATTAAACAAAATAGGTCGGCGGTCCGCCATTTGGTGACTCCTGACATAAATCGACTAAATATTTTCTGGTGCAGCTTTTTTTTCACTATTTCAGATTTGGTCCCATATTAAAAGTTTATCATAATAATCAATATAATCAGTACAATGTTCCGTTCCAGGATGTTTTGGAGATTAATTGTATTCAAAGTTATAGCGAAAAATATGGTGATAAAGTCCTCCAATTTTCTGCTTAATAACGAACGCACCCCCTTAAGCCTTAACACACGTGCCCATTGTGCCGTGTCAACCGTGTCACGACACGTGTGATCCTTTCCTTATAAGAAAGTGACCCTGAAAGGAAAAGATAGGAATGATATTTTACTTATTTAGGATTTAATTCCGAGATCTTTTTTTCCGGGATTTTTTTTAACATCCTGAAAAAATCTTGTGTCAGACTGTACTGACTAAAACCCTCCCGTGTTCCTTTAGTTGCCTGTACGTTGCCAGGGGCCACGCTACCAAAATATACCTACCAGCCTGCTATTTCAATTGATTCCAAAACCAACGTAGATGTTGGAGCCTGATCAATATCGCATAGCAGCAATACACTAATTAGCACATATTGCTTCTCATGTATGTGTGCCGGTCTTGATGACACTTCACTTGTACTTTTGAACCCATATTGTTAACACCTAATTAAAATTATTTTACTTGAATCGAGCATCCTGAGTTTATTCATCCGACATATCCCTTAAATTCCCGCACAGTAGTTACCAATAGCAACCATTTGCTTCAGATACAAACTTTTTTACTTGTTTTGTGCGGTCCGACCGCCGCTTGATCACATGTCCATGTTTAATGAATAGGTAACTTAATTAATGAACGTTTGTCGCAACACAAATAAACTAGGTTAGTGATAAAAGAGAGTTTATTAAAGAAAACGACATGCTTATTTATTTATAGAATCCTTTAAATCCTTTTTCTTATCCTTTTAATTAATACATAATTATAAAAGATATAATTAATTGGTTGGTATAATTAAAAAAAACGTAATTAACATAATTTATTGATATTTAGATAAGCCATTACGATTAAGCCCTACATGATAATAAAGGTCATGCAATACTCGGACCTTTGTTCCTTAAATTAGAGTTCAATTCAGACAGCCGTCGTCACGCTTAGAAGAATAATTGCATTTTTTTTTCTTTAAACCTTACTTATAGCTGGACGATTCAGAATACAGGCTGACTATACATATGACATTATACTATGACATAAAATGTATAACCGCTATATAACCACACAGACCAATTTCTGTATTTGACGCGATAAGTCAAGTTGTGTGACTGTCCTATTGAGTACTAATGACGTCACAGCGCATTTCTAAAATACCACGCATCTAGCCAGTTAGACTGAAAGCTAGAAAAACTATGCAGAATATTTTTGAAAGCTCTAATATTACTTTTGGTATAACTGTCTCCTTGGGTATCTTCTAAAATGTGGAGTATGCAAAAATATTTTCATTTCATTTTCATGAAACTTTTCACCTGACACTAGAAATCCCTGAAGTGTTAAAAATTAAAATGTTTCAAAGTTAAACCTAAAAACAAACTTTCAAGCTAATAAGACTTTCTCGTATTTAATTAAGAATAACTGTTAGCACCTGCCTGTGTGGAACTGGGTTAATAGATTCCTTCTTCTCTCCAACCCTTTTTATGCAGCACTACGAAAAATAATTTAAACAGAATCTAATGTAGGTTACCTAGTTTCAGTTTGGCAGCATCGATTATTTAGTTTCTTTTAAAGAAATAATAGGTTATCTGGAACATGAGCTACTATTTCTCTTCAGGAGGCCAAGTCTACTTATTTACAAACGTCACAATGGAGAGACCATTGTGACGTTTGTAAATTAGTAGACTTGGCCCCCTGGCAAATCGACACTTTAGAATAATATTATTTTTGCTAAAGGCGATTCGGACGAAATTAATTTATGAAGTTACAGCTACAGCAGCAGCAGCAGCAGCAGCAGCAGCAGTTAGCAGCAGTGTGCAGTTTAGTTGTGAGTTTAGGTAGTTAGTTAGGTGGTTTATATATTTATGAAGTGAATCGACAACTCCAGAAATACATAGGTATTAGGCAATTGGCACATTTTGTATTTTATGCAATAAAGTTAAGAAAAAAGTGCACTAACTTTACGACGAGTATATTTGTGCGAATCAAATAATAAGCCATTATGTTGACTCCACCAATTATGAATTTTAGATATTTAATCAATTCATTAAAGGTATTATTTACGTACAATTATATCCCAACAGATATATATGATCCAATCATGATTTCCATTCGTTTTAATCAAACAACTATTCATTCAGGTAAATATTTTCATTTCCAACGGTCAATAGAGACATGGATGATCAACAAATAATTTGATTGTGCAAACAAAACAGAATCCATGAAGTTAGATCTCGAATTATATTATATGTAGATTGCGTTGTTTTAACTTTTTTTGGCACGTAGCTTAGTGATAACAGCCGCACTGGTGCTGCGGTCGGTTAATGAATTCATTTTATATAAAGACCCCACCGTGCCTCAGAAAGCACGTTAATCTGTTGGTCCCGGCAATTTTTCGTAGATCTTTGACATTCATTATGGGTAGTCAGAAGCCCTAAAGACTGACAACTAGTCTTACCAAAGAGCTGGTTTATTATTGACTAGCTTTTGCTACGGGAACGTACTACCGGGATAAAAAGTATTCTAATTGTCAATCCACGTTGTAAACTATGTGTGCGCCAAATTTCATTCCAATCAGTTCAGTGGTTTTTGCGTGATTGAGTAACAAACATCCAAACATACAAACTTTCACATATTATTATATATTACATTAATAATAATAATAAATATCTTTATTTCCCAAAAAATTACAGATAGTATAAGTTTACGATTACACTAAACATTGGATGCTGCAGAAATCTGTACACAATATATTAAACTCTGTCTCTTAAACTAGGGTATCCTGTATCTTAAGAGACAGGACATTATATATTATATTATATTATTATATATTATATTATAGTAGGATATATATATATATACTAGGAAAGTAGGATTGGTCCTTACCAAGTCTACAAGGCCCGTGCTTTAGTCTACGATGTTTGAAACAACAAATTCACCCCCATCTGTCCTTCGGGATTAGAATTATTAGAAATATCTATAATTATCGTCATAATCCGACCTCTGAGGTCGGGACAGATGTTTCGTGGAGCGCCCATAAATTCTTATTATCTCGCAGTTTTAGACTTAGACGATGTTCAGCCAGAATTTACTGGCTTAGGACTATATGTCCCTAGGTACCTACAAGTCTGGACAGTTTACTGTTCAAGTTCAAATTATTTAGAAGAAAATCACAAATTACGTCGTGAAATGAAATTTTGAAAAAATGTCCTTTGATACACAAGAATGAAATAAATAACACATTTATGAGTACGTAGAGTCGAATAAAGGTGTTAAGGCTCTCGCTTGATTTTTTGATTTCTATGAAATATTCACAAAAATTGTTCTACCGGCGCCTGTCTGCAGGAGCATTTATATTAAAGTTCTAGAATTTTCCAGAACAATATAACCCGTTTTGATATTCGTTTGGTCGTTTTGGGTAAGCATTCATAGAGAGCTATTTCGAAAAACTCTAGTACTTTTTGTGCCAAGTTTCAACTTTATTAACTCATGGAACGCCCTCCTTTTTGCCCCCTTTAAGGTGAAATTTTCAAAAACCTCTTCTTAAGTGTTCTCCTACATTATAAAAGGAAGCTGTGTGGAAATTTTCACGTTCCTAGTCCCAGTAGTTTCGGCTCTGCTTTGGTATATCAGTCGAGTCAGTCAGTTTCTCCTTTTATTTATTTAAATACTGATATGTCAGTCAGTTAGTCAGTCAGTTTCTCCTTTTATTTATTTAAATAGAAGATAGATATAATTCAGTCATGTAGGTATGATCCACATATATGTAGTCATGTATCCTGGGAGCAACATTTTTACACCCCACTTTCCCTGGAGGTCACTCATTCCCGTCTGGCATTCGGGCTATCCACGAAATGACATAATTATTTACGTCTCATTTCGGCTTACAAACACGACGAATGTTTATACCGTCCACAGTATCAGATGTCGAGTTATTTGCTCACATGGAATGTTCTGGTCAATAAATTTTAGAAAGTAAAGGAAAAAGTAACTGAACATAGTGAATTGCGAACACCGTTTTTTTATGGTAATGGTAGTTACAAGTTGTTTGTTGAAGGTATAGGAGAACTGAATTGTGCGTTTTTGTTTTGACAGTAGTTTCCAATTTTAAACTGACTCTAAGTACAAATCTTGACGCTACACAAGCTGCCTTGTTGAAAACCCCATTATGAACACTTACATTTTCATCATCAAATAAATTATAATACATATTACGAGTACTAATTGGAAATTAGAAATTACCAAATGAGATGATCAATGGCGGTCCCAACTCGCCCAGTAGGACAACAATTATTATTACAGTCCGAAATTATTAAGTAAAACACGAGCAATATAAACACACCCTTATAATTGCGTACAATTAGCCAGCACAAAACATAGCGGCAACTAAAATACAACAGCACACAGACGCATTATAAACGCAATGCGAGCCGTAAGCTGTTGGCAACGGTTACCCCTATGTAACCAGCATACATTGCCGCAGTTTCAGGGTAAAACAAATCGTAAGTCACACACAATACGTAATGTAAGCGGAACATTATCGAAATAATGCGTTTAATTTACGACGCGCTTATTTTCGAGCGTAACGTGGTAATGTGTAATATGGATTTGACGAAAATTTTCATTAGTAGGTAAAATGTTGTGAATATTGCGTGGTGTATTTATTATATAACTAGCTGGCATTGTATGGAAGAATAATATTTTACAGTAACAAACATAGATACGTAAGTTTCAGAATAATAATGAGCTGTCTCGTCGCGTAGCAAGCCGGCTCTTGCTACGACAGGACCGCATTCACGGCCTCGTAGCGCCTTTATCATGCCGCTACGGCGTAGCAACAGTATGAAAACTAAACATTATTTTTGACATACATTATTAAGAGGGTTTACATCGAACGGCATTTCATACTTGTTTTTCGAAATGACTGAACCGATTTTAATGAAACTTCATACGCATAATAATATGCAGGATACAAAGGTCTAAAAACTTAGTTAAGAACATTTACCTAGATAATAATATTTCATAACATATGATATTCTATTAAAGCTATTTACGAAACGTAGCCAGTACCCAAAAGACCAAATCACACTTAATTGCAATAAAAATAACCCACCTTTATGATATCAATAAAACGGTATCATACCATAACTCGCCATAATTGAAGATTCAATTAAGCCTGCAGAATATCGTCCAATCTTTTATGTACACAAGAAGAATAGCAAGTAAATTGATATTAGGTAGCAACCCTAAAATGTACTTGGAATCCGGATTTTATGGGCTCATAAAAATACCCCATAGAATACACTCGTAGGTAGCATTAAGGTAACATTTATTTAAGGGTTTCGCTGTACCCGCTATCTTAATGAAGAGGTAGTGGATGTAGTTGACTGTACGTAAGATACTAAGATACCTACATAATTGTGTGGTGACGCCCTTATTTTACGGCTAGTCATTTTATGGGTGGTATTATTTTGCTATAGAGTCTGTGACGTCAGAGTATCCAAAGTCTATGTTTAAAGGTTAAATTAGGTGAAAAACAGACTTGATTGACGACCCGTGCTGTATATGAAGCTTTGTTTCCTACAGACTTGTACTGTAAAGTTATGTGCGTTCTGAATAAAATCAGAATACGCAAAAAGATTATCATAAAATTCAAACGCTGATGAACACATACACACTCCCAAAAATAAAATATTATAGGTATATTATTTTGTAATATACTTTTCCTTTTATCAGTGAACTTTGCCTCACTCAAAGCAGACTGGAAACTCGAAGCCACGCATATTACAAGGATAATTGGTGTCGAGTGACTGATTGCTTGTGCTTATCCACAACTTTTATGAGCTTAATGCTGATAACGAGTGATATGTTAATTATTACTTTTACGCCAGATAAGCCTAGCATCTGCCGAACCCAATATTTTTTTCCTCTAGGAAATCTTTGAGGATATAAACTTTCCATCGAGTATAATCTATGTGATACATTTGAGCAATATTTTCCCCAACTCACACATTTACACCCCACTCACATATTTACACCCTCACTCACTCTCTCTCACACACACACACACACCCACGATCGTATTATATTATAACCTGTTCCCCGCGAAGGGTCCCAGTATAGATTTTGCGGTGAGCTTACATTACATTGAATGTGACGTCACACAAAGGGACGGGAAATCGGTCTATGAGCCGTGAGGTATTCAGTCCGTAAGGTACACGTAAGTACTGCCTCTGAGATCAATGTTAAACGACTCAATAGATGTGACATTTTCTTACCTTGGAAATTCGAAGGAAAAACTTACAAGGTATTTACCTAGTTAGTTTGAACTAACTAATTCTTTATTCTCTATGATTCTCCGGTAGATTACTGATAGAAAAAGGACCTGACAGTGAACTGAACATTTTTTTTTAGAGAGAAGGTCATATAATGCGATGTATAAATTTCTCTACAATCTAACACTAAAATATTTATATTATGTACCAGTATATGAAGGAAATAAAAAAAGGGGAAGAGCTCATAGGGCATCAAAAAATTCTTCCGCGTCCCTGTCTTTGGGAAAAGCGTTCAAAAAGCTGGCAGCGTTGCCACGTTGGATGGCAATGCTAATTCCTTGGCCTAAAAATAATATTATTATATAGGGTGCTAACAAATTAGGTACCAATACTTTTAGAGCTGATAGTACTCGTCTCTAGGAGTAGACTTAAGTATGAAACATTTAAAAGTTTATGTTACTTTTTGGAGATAATTAGGGAAACAACGTTACTGCGTAAAAACACCCTGTTAATGAGATAGTCAATAATCCGGAATTATTATTAAGTCCTCTTTGATTATCATGTGAAACCTCCTCTTGACTGTCATGAGTTAATGGCCACTTCACATAAATAAATAGCATAAAATATAATGTCAATGTCATGCTATTTATTGTGTCTGTATTTAATAAAATAAACCACTAAATAACAAAAATAATGCCTTACCGCTACACAAACAACGATTACCTAAACATGGTAATTTGCTATCGCGAAGCAAACTACAGTGCGACAAGTGCTGCTAGGCTCTATGCAGAAAGTTACGGTACACATGTGAATTCTCGCACAATCTACCGAGCTGAGCAAAGATATCATGAGTGGGGAACGTTCACGCCTAGAGGTGAAGCTGGTAGGCCTCGATATCCGGCGCGTCTAGAAGTTTCAATTTTGGATTTCTTTGACCGTCATCCAATGTGTAGTACAAGGGATGCAGCGAATGTATTTCGCGTTAGTGATATTTACGTATGGAAACTACGAGCACGTATTACCAACGCCTTTGAAGTCATGAAAAGAGAAAGAGACATTTTGTTGCGTGTTAATGGAAACATCCAAAAGCAAGCATTATTATGCATTGAAAAAGAGGGTCGCCATTTTCAACAGTTCTTGTAATGTAAATAAATGTTTACTAAAACTGGGTTTTATTACTTGAAAATGAGAAAAAGAAGTACTTATTGAAAATTATCAAAGGCCAATTGATTACTAACAGTTTTCCCGCCAATAATTGACGTTTGTCACAAACGACGATGTTCACTTGACAGAAAGTGTTAAACATCTTGTCAGTTTAAATGCACAGGATGATTATGTTTGGGCCAAATTTTTATTTATTTATTTTGTTCCGGAAATTAAAACAAAAATATCATATAAAAAGTTTTTTTAATTTCTATACAAAGTTAATTGTTTTGATGTAATGTAACACCTCTTAAAATATTAGTACTTAATTTGTTAGCACCTTATATAAATAGGCCAGCCCTATGGTCAAGTGACTTTTCTTTTCAAAATTTGTCGTCTTAATTTTGTGTTAAAGAATTACTTCAAGTTTGTGATGACGTACTGTCACTTTGTACTACAAGTTAATTATACAGGGTGTTAAAGTAATTGCGTGCCATAGCTTCAGGGTGACTTCACTATCGATAAAGGAACCCGTAAAAAATAAAATACCTTTAAAAAAAGTTAAAAAAAACCGAAAATTATCATAAGATGCCTGAACACTTCGATAACGCCGAGTAAAGGATAGGTAACTAGGTACTTACGTAAATATTACAATTCCAAGTATTTTTTCTTCCTACTTTAGCGTGCGTATCTCCTTCAAAATGAAAACCTACAAATTAAAAAAGTTGATCTTGCAATATTTTTTTAAGTTTATTTTTATTTTATTTTTTATATTTTAATTTTTCCTCGGTTCCTTTATCGATACTGAACCTATCCTGAAGCTATGGCACGCAATTACTTTAACACCCTGTATAACTATAATAGCAATAAAAAAAAAACAATAAGTAGGTATACAGAATAGTAAGCAATCATAAGTAGAATTATACATAGATTGAATATAAAAGGTGGGTTACAATTTAATTATCTAACTTTAATACGAACTTTTCCGTTCCTAATTCGCTGCGTTGAACGTTTCAATTATCCCACGCACCATCTGTAAAAACAGACCTAAGTAACGCAAGTAATCCTTCTCGTAATCATCTATATCTATACATATTATAAACTAGCATCTGAAGTCGTAAGACACCACCTACTACAATAATAGCCACTTTTTTTTATAAAACTTTCCAGTATGTGGCCAATAATTTTATTTAATGTTTTGTGTTGAGTAATGTAAATTAATTTGCATACTATTGTATAGAATCAAGTTTTTTTTGTATCTGAAACCAAATAAAAGTCGTCCAAATAAACATTGGCTTTATAGATATTGTAGTTTCTTTACATTAAAATACCTTGTATTTTTGACTGAATGTTTTTGAATCTCTAGGGGGGGTCAACTGCCCCCTCTGCCCCCCATTGCCGACGCCCATGCCTGCATAAAATACCTAATTGTACAACATTGATACACTGACTGATGATTTCTTACAGATTATTCATGATGGATTTCCCATTAAGAGCGTTTATTTAAAAAAATTACAACGTCGCAAATAGCTGTCAAATATTTACCTTTTTTGATTAATTTGGCAATATTACTGTATGGAAATATGAAATGTGACTACCTAGTGAACCCCCTGGAGGGTTCACCTAGTCGCATATGGGCTCCCGGCATCCCGGCGACTACGTGAACCCTCGAGGAGAGTTTCCGACACTGAACGTAGTAAAAAGGTTAAATCTGTTACTATCTGCAATATTTTCAACTATTGACTCATCTTTTTAAAATTTGCTGCAAGGCCCCGGCTGGTCGCTATTTACTTTTATAAAATAATTCTTCAAGATGACATTAAAGTTAGCACTTACTAGGTGAGGTGGCTATGTATTTTCTCTAGCAGTATAAATAATAGTCTAGCCGTAGAGGCAAGATATAAGTGGGTGCCACTCTAAACTAGCGGCAATAAAGTGTACGAACACTTTATTTTGTGACGGTGTCTTATAATGTGTGATATGTCTCTTACATTCCCCTAGAGCACTTATGGCTCATACGCTTATTTGAGACGCTCAGTTTTAAAGAACAGTGTCAAAATATTCGAAATTATATGGGCAAGCCATGGAGCAAGATTGATGGTGACCTTCATTTTGTTCTTCATCTTATCTCAGTTAGCTCCGTAATACTTCGCGGGACATCTTCGTCGATTAATCCTAAAACAGTTGGTTCATAGCCACCAAGTACAGCCATGTTTTATAATCTATGTATATACCTACCTACTATTAAACGAGCAATATTTGTTCAGATATATAATATTGGGAATCACGTTCTCGAAAACGACACTAACCATTTCGATGATGGTTGCATAGAGGTTAATGGAGGCGAAAAAAATAGCTAGGTCACAATATGTGAGAAAATTCGTTTTCTCCTTATTTTGACCCGAACAGAGCACGGTCGCCCAAAGTTTAGAACAAGAATAATGACACCTTAGAATAAAGACGGACAGCATGGAATTAGTAAGTACCTACTATCATGGCAGTATGGAATTAGCAAGTACCTACTATCATGGCAGTATGGAATTAGCAAGTACCTACTATCATGGCAGTATGGAATTAGCAAGTACCTACTATCATGGCAGTATGGAATTAGTATGTACTATCATGGCAGCATGGAATTAGTATGAACTTTACTGTACTATTAAATAAGTATTCTCTATTTTAACCAGAGCAGAGCTCGGTCAGGTACTTATATTAATTAATATGAAAATAACTCAATTCAATAACTAACGGAACACCATTTAAAAGTCTATTATTAAACCAGAAATCCATTTCCAACTCCGTATGCCTTCAACGCTTCATTAATCTTTCATCCACATACATACACGCTTGTACATGTATACCTTTAATTAGTTACCGCAAAATGCTCCACGCTAAATTAACAATGCATGTACGGTGTAGGTACATGCCCCTAACAATAACTACAAACAAAGCGATCGATTCTAACCGAACAACTCTATTGTGGCAACACTGATTACAAACTTTTTCATAAGCTACCCTCATCACTGGCTGGTAACCAACCGTCGGCTTAGCCCCTAACAAATTCGAATTTCGAATTGATGACCTAGAAAAGTCGAATCTTAATCCGTGATACGAGGGCTTCATAAATATTCAGTGTCGTTATTTCACCTCGGCGGATGTCGATCCTGAGACGCGAGCGGCCGGAGCCTGTGTTTATGTTTACAGGGGGAGGGGGGGCGCCCAGCTGAGATCCCCGCCTCCCTCGCCGCTCGCCTCTCCCCCGCCACAGACTGCGGAAAATCGATAGCGCTGCGAGCGCCGCAGACCTCTGTGCGGATGCTTTACTGAATGACGTGCCTTTGATCCTAACAAGGCTGTACTGTCCAGCATTGACAGTCACGGCATTTAGCCCTTCAGTACGTCCATCACCAACAATCAACAACAAAATAACAACGATTACTTTTCCAGTCCCTCTTTTGTTTTCATACGCCAAATTATCACTCTATTTTCGTTTAATTTTCCCAACGAGTTATCTTATGGAAATAAATTGAATGCTGGGAAAAACCGCTTATGATGCCATTAAGAATAATTTCGGAGGGGGCTTTCGTTAAGTCCTCTTGGCTGGCGAGGTCCTATTACAACTCCAATAATGTCAATTTCGATTTTGAATATTTGAGTCGAGTATTTGGCACGTGCTTACTAAAGAAATAAGTAAGTATAAGTTCCAAGAATAAGTAAATAACGTTTATTTTTTTATTTATGTAATAGTTTTCATAACACGTAGGGACATAGAAAAGTTTAAAAGAATTCAGTGTGTATCTCAGATTGTATGAGAAAATATCATGATTTATATTTTTATTTTATCCACGAAACTTACGTACGGGACAGAAAGGTCAAACATGGATTAATGTATTAAAAATATTTCTAGAAAACCGTGTCTGTTATTGTTACAAAAATAGACGACTGAAGTAATGTTATTTTGTTGAAACTAGATTTATTAATATTCGTGAAGCTTCGAGAGGTAGCTAACGCGTAGTTCTCTCATAAATATTGAAAAGAACTTTTCTTAGAACATTTAATTTGTAAATAATAAATACTTATAAAAAAATCGACCTTGCTTTATTAGACTATATTTGAAAACAAAAGGTAGGCACGTAAAGTTACTACGATACAGTTAAAATTGATATAAAGTTTGGTTAATAAACGACTGCAAACTATAATCTTCATTCGAGCAGACTTAAAGTGAAATTATACTTACCAATGTAATAAATAGTCGACTGCCGCAGAATAAACAAAAGCTTATACAGTCATACAAATTATACAGCTGCTTCAACTGACTGAAAGGTGCCACATTTCGCTACACTGTGACACACAATAGAGACCCGGTAAATAGGTCAAGCGAATTTAATAATTTCAGTGTCTTTCACGTGAGGGAAGCCTATCTAAAAGCGTCCCCAGCAATTAATGTCATTTTAGTCTTTGAGATAACTGTATTTTCTAAGTTAATGAAGAGGGAGAGTGGGTAGAGTGAACTTGGCGTAAAATCGAGTAGGAACGGTGGATATTTCTGTTAGCTAGTAGAAGCTTTTTTAAATGTGATAAAAATTTTCACAAAAATTAAGTAAACAAAATTGGCAAAAATTAAATTATAATTCCTACGTTGCATAGATTTCGAGAAAAACCTTTGTGACAAACGGACAAAAAGTGATCTTACAAAGGTTCCGTATTTCCTTTTAAACTCAGAACCTTAAAATTAACATTCGCCGGTATTATCGCTAAAGCCGATATAATATATAATATATTATATTCGATAGATATATTCTGCCAGACCACCTAAGGATGGAAATTGTAAAATTGTACGTTTTGATGTTATGTCCAACTCAGAGGAACTTGATGATTTACTGGTCTTTCGATTCGAGGAATGTATTATAGTCCTTTGAGCTGTCGCATGTAGTCACACTTAATCCATTTGGCGTGTTATAGCCATTATTACATACTAGCTGTTTCCCCCTGACTTCGTCTGCAATCCAAGATAAAAAGTAGCCTATGTCCTTCTCCAAGTTTGGTCTACCCATGTGCTAAATTTCATCCAAATTCATTCAGCCGTTTAAGCGTGAAAGTGTTATAAACAAACTCACTTTCACCTTTATAATATTAAGTTTGGATTTCCAAAACGACAAAAGCTGTGTCCCATAAATGGTGGATTGCAAGTCAATCATCGAAGCGTACACTCCGACCTATTTCCCTCCATTGCATTGACTTTCAGAGCATTCAGAGCTCGTGAAAAGCCAACAGGCCAACACCAAACATTGGCAACCAACGCTTCATTGGCATACAATAGGTTCGTCAAACTGGTCAGTGACTCGTCAATGGATATTGTTGTGTAGCCAATATTGGACACAGGGACGTACGTTGTAGGCTCAGACAGTGATGGCGAGATGAGAGTGAATGATTGCTTTGCGTCAAAAAATAAGTCGCAATGAAAGAAAAATATGTGTGAAAGAACAGAGCATGGTTTTTCTGACGTGTATTTCAGAAACAAATTCATCATTTGTTGTAGATATGATTTTTGGGCTAGCCATAGGTGGAATTAAAATTCTAGCTACAGTTTTACCATAAGTATTAGGGAACATATAAACAAAATACCTTCTATCGACCCAAATTAATAATGTAATCTAGAACGTAGTTGCGGTATTATTTATAACTGTTTTACGTAATAAAATTACTTCTACGCAGTAGGTACGTAAAAGACATGATCAAGTCATAAACGTATATTGACTCTGACATCGATAGTATCGATAGTAGGTATCTATAGGTATGCAAATAAATCTGTTCAGACGATATTAATATTTTTATATTATATTGTATCTACGTTGTGTCTACATCACTTTTTAATAAAAATAAATATTGGATAAAATGAATCAATATAAAATTGACACGTGAATGGATTACTACAAAGATAATTGAGTTTTAAATTCAATAATAAACAAAGTTAAAAATGAACGACGCAAACTCGTAAAAAGGTATATTCACGCTCAAAAAAATATTTCATCGTCAATCTCATTAACCAGGAAAATGTAGAGTGCGATAAAATTCGTATTAAAAATTCAAATTGCTTCCAAATGTTTGGTAGTGCAAATCGATCGAGTGCATACAGATTCCGTGGGAGCGAGAAATGCAGTAGCGAAAAAATTGCAACGTATCACTGAAATATGTTGGAGCGTTTAGACCGTACGCCGTCCGTAAACTCGAGATTTTGCCCGATATAAATCTTTCAAGTGGAGATGAATTTGCCGGGACTGCGAAATGATACATAAAATATTCATCCTCGTTCAGAAATGCAAGCATCTGTTTTTCATTCTGTAAGATATTTTCGATCCTACTTTTTTTTTTCTAATTTACACTTTTCATCGGCGTTGCTTTAAATTTTGAGAATGTTGCTTACAGAGTTTTAAATTAGAGTTGTGTTGAGTGTTACAACAAACACACTATAATAATGAACGATCTTACCAAAAGGTTTTAGAACGGGTACATACCTGAAAAAAACAGAACCATTAATTAGTATTTCATTGTACAATCAATCAAAAACATGAAGCCCTGGAAATGAAGTAGGTGGAATTAATTTAAAAGTTTAGTTGTTCTCTCAAGGTCAGTCTATTGTAGCGGTATGTAAAGGCTTCTTTGAATATGTTAGCCAGTAAACTGCTGTAAATGTGTAGCTAAATGAAAACCTAGGCCTTGTTTAACAAACTATAAGCTTTATTCAACAGACTTTACGTTTATTAGTTGAGAAATAATTATTTCCCAATTAATAAACGTTAAAAAAAATCTTCAGCCTTCTCACATTACATTTTCAAAAATTCTTTGAGTTGTAAAATAAAAACAGCAAATTGGATTTTATCGTACTTCACGATACCCGAGTGCGTTCCCAACAATCTGTATGAGCAGAAGACAAGATTACAATTTCTCCTCGAAAGCCCTAGTTTCAAAGAGGCTAGTTTCTATAGGTAGCGCCCCTAAACCCCACACAAAAGGCTACGGAAACCAGACGGCCCATGATATATGCGTACGAAGAGACATTGAGTTATATGTTTCACTGTTTAGTCTTGGCCACAAACCTATGTGCATGCATGAATCCTTGTCGGTTTTGTTACGGTACGAAGAAAGGTGAACGAAATCATAAAGATGTTAGAATCTTATTACCGCTGTCCTCCTTGAGAACGCAGCAGGGGGTCCTTTGGCTATATAAGTCCTGGTGTTGATACATGTGGTGTAAGTGCACAGTTGCAGTGTGGTACTGCTAAGAAGCGCAAGTGTCCATCCTAAAATAGTGTAGGAAAACATCGTGACGAAACCGACAAGTCATAGAACGAAAAATTCGAAGACATGTGACATCCATCAACCAGCATTTAGGCCCGCGTAGTAAATTAAGGCTGGGACTCCCTCCCTCTCAAAGAGATGAGTCCTGTGTCCCAGCAGTGGCAACGTTTTAGTCTGATTATGCTTATTGGCTCGAATAAAGAGCCTTCGCTAAGTAATAACAGCCGCACAGGTCGATCCATCTGATTAAGCTACGCTTGCCGGGATTAGTCCGTGGATGGGTGATCTCTACATACCGAGACTCCATCGTGCCTCGGAAAGCACGTTAAGCCTTTGGTCCCGGCCGGTCTTTACGGATCGTCAGTCAGAAGGCCGAAAGTTTGACCACCAGTCTTACCAAGAAGTATCGTATTACCCAGTTACTGGGTTGTTGAGGTCAGATAGGCAGTCGCCCCATGTAAAATTCAGCCGCATCTAGTTAGACTGGAAGCTGACCCCAACATAGGGAAAAGGCTAGGCAGATTGATTGGAGAGCCTTTGCCAAGGAACGAGACAGAGGACCTTAAGTCAAAACAAAGTAATTGCAATAGGTTTCCATACTCGAAAAATTCGACCATACAACTAGTAGGTATTTTATCCATTTAGAAAAGACCTATATCACTACAAATCTTGGAGCGCCTTTAACCCTATCTCAGAAACTTTTAGCAGGCAATTACTCCGGTCAGTGTCGCGGGGAAAGATGGATTGTACGAATTACATCGAAGCCTTTCTACGGAACATCTGAGGGGAGTGGGGAACGAACATAGTGATGTAGATTTATGACGAGACGCGACTCGCGAAGGCTGTCCCTCTACGTTTTATAGCGGTGTATGTGCATATAGCACATTGGGTGTATATGTTCCATGGGACTATAAATCACTGTGCAAAATGGGCCCCCACTTAACGTTTTGTCGCGGAGATCGGTTTTGGGTGTAGAGGAATGATAATGTTTGTAGATGTGGAGCATCTTTTTAGATGAAATTTTTGTATTTACTTATAAATCTGTTTATTGTAGGTATGTGTGCTTTTTGTTTTAAAAACCGCTACTGGATGTAACGACCCAGGTAGGGGCGGCTTATTCATAAAAATGTTGTGGCTTTCAATGCAAAACTGCTTATCAGCAAACCAACTTTGTATTTCATTTCTGCTGAATTTTGCATAATTAAACTTTTTTATGTAGTGTGCTCGGGTAATGATGGTATAACCATTTCCAATTTGCATAACCACAGTAACCGCTTTAATCTCCTAATAGAGTCCATTGAAACTAAACAGGGGTGTAACGCAAGGCTAAATGGCTGCACAATAAAAGAAGGCCATTATCATATTTAAAGGCTTTTCTAACAAAATGAACGCAGTTTCCACTTTACCGACCCTTGGCATTTAAGAAATGTGGGCTTTAGTTGGTACATAATTGGCTAGCCAATCGGAAAACGGCTTTTGAATAAAAATAGGCCGGCTACACGCGAAAAGGTAGTTGTAAAAGTGAAGGTAAGCAGCGCAAATGTATGTAATAAATAATTAATGTCGTGTACAAGTGGTTTTCATATCATTGCTTGGAATATAATTTACTTAGCGACGTAATTTATTGCTTTAGCCTTGAACTAGAATTGTGTTTGCTACGAATATGTATTATGTGTAGGTACTTCTCCATAGTTTCCCCCATACGGGGTATAAGAAATGAAGACTTCTATTGCCTATTGTTAAACATGACTCTCCCAATTTATGGCTACAAATGCTACAAGAAATTATCATAATATTTATATTCTTCGGTAGGACATATTTGCCAAGAGGCACAATGTACAAGAGACATCCTGTACAGGAACGATATAGGTATAGCTTGTCCAGTCTACACGCCCCACTACCGCATTTTACGTACACGACACCGTGGCTTGTACGTAAAATACGGTGGTGGGGCGCATCATTTTACGTACACGACACCGCGGCTTGTACGTAAAATGCAGTCGTGAGGTGTATCATTTTACGAACACGACACCGCGGCTTGTACGTAAAATGCGGTGGTGGGGCGCATCATTTTACGTACACGGCACCGCGGCTTTACGTAAAATGCGGTCGCGAGGCGCATCATTTTACGTACACGACACCGCGGCTTGTACGTAAAATGCGGTAGGGGGGCGCATCATTTCAGACTAGACAAGCTATACCACAGTTCCATAGTTCTCATAAAACTAGCCGAGCTTCGATTCATAGACATGACGGACGATTTTCTTTTGAATATCAAAATGATTCTTTACTAGTTGCGCCCCGCAGTTTCACCCGCATAAATCTTAATCCCGATATCGGCATAAAAAGTTCAGCCGTATTACAAAGAAACCAACAAACCCACTTTCGCATATTTATAATATGTATTATACAACGTTATTTTTTGTTTATACTAAACCTCTTTAGGGGTCATTTTACTCATCATTATGAACAATTTTCGCTATGGGACCAATGCCGAAATCGCAAAAAAAAATCACCTGTTCCCTACATTTTGACGTGATAATTATGTGAACATAATTATCACGTCAAATGTATGGAACAACAATCACGAAAAAAAATCTGCTGTTCCATACATTTATGTTGACCCCTTAAGAGGTTTAGTGTAAAAGAAAATAACGTTGTATATGTTAGGATTTTATAAACACATAACATTACTTCACGCCTGTATTCCCCAAGGGTTAGGCAGAGGTGTACCTATATCTACCCACATTAAAATAAAGGTAAGATAAGGTGATTTCCGAAAGGTATATATTTAAACATATATGGACATACCTACCTTTTATGTAACGTTGCCAACTAACACCACAGAATAAATAATACTTCTAACGTACCTAATAACACTTCCATAATGATGTAATGAGTATGTAATACAGTGCTAGTGGTGTGACCGTCAGACTGCCAAGTCATAGGTCTCGAGTTCAAACCCAAGGTACGCACCTCTGACTTTTCGGAATCATGTACGTATTGTATAATTATCACTTGCTTCAAAAACTGTGATAGAAAATATCGTGAGGAAACGCCTTTTTTTTTTTTTGGGTGGGAAATCATCCAATGACTTCTCCCGCTCTGGGCGGAGCGGAAGGGCGTGTCAGACTTTTACTGACTAAAACCCACCCGTGTTCCTTCCCTTGCCATACCAGGGGCCACGGTTTCCCCTTGGGACTACCCGCAACCCCGGCAGGCATCGGCCCTAACGGACCCCGTCAGTTTTGCTGACATCTCTTTGAGGCGCGCGTGGAAACGCCTAAGAGATATTTCTCGACGGCATGTGAAACCTTGTGGGTCCATGGGCGGCTTTAAAACTCTGACACCAGGTTAGTCACTAACGACACGAAAAAGATAGTATGTGTAAGTATCTTAGACCTTCAGCTGTCATTAACGAGACACAATTTTAATTGTTATGCCCACCTGATGTCCACTGTAACGGTCAAGCGGCTAATGCCAACTTACGTACTAGTCATAGCAATCGGAATACATGTTGATTATTACAATAGGTATTTCCCTAACGACCGAGCGACTGGTCATTGCACCAAGTTTCGAGGAAACTCGGTTTCATCGGCAGCAGACTTTTCCGAACGACTTGTCAATAAGCCGTAATTCTGGGAAGACACTATATTAAAACTAATCAACTCTATGAATAGATAGTGTTTCAATTTTTTGTAAACATTTGTTTTTAATGAAATAATGTCACTATTGTATTTTTCGTAGGGTATCCAGAGTTGTAATACTACACTTATATGACTAATAGCTTGCGCAGACGACGGATTTTGTCCGCGGACTTTTTTGTCCGCTAAAATAGATCGCTTACAACTGTATTGAGTAACACAAACGAGGGATTAAAAGTACCGCGTACAAAAAGTCGCGGTTGTAAGCGATCTTTTTCGTCTTTTTAGTCTGCGGAGAAAAGTCCGTCGTCTGCGCAGGCCTTTAAAGTTGGCAACGTCGAAAAAAGCTGTCAAAAATTTACCTGTTTTTATTAATTTGGCAATTACTGTGTGGAAATAAGAAATATGGCTAACTAGCGAACTAGAATATTAATAATGAATTGCAATTGTTGAATTTACCCGTTTTAGGTGTAAAAAAGACATTTGGAAAGTTTGGAAATATTTTTTTTACATCTTAAACTAAATATTCGGTGTTACGATATTAATTATTGCATTTCATTATCAATATTTTAGTTCATTCATCATCATCATCATCATCAGCCTATTAATGTTTCCACTGCTGGGACACAGGCCTCCTCTCTGTGAGAGGGAGTGGGTCGTAATCCACCACGCGGGCCCAGTGCGGGTTGGTGGATGTCACATGTCTTCGAATTTTTGGTTCTAGGACATGCCGGTTTCCTCACGATGTTTTCCTTCACCGTTTTGAGACCAGTGGTGATGAAATTATTTACACAAAGTAAAGCACCTGCTTGGGTTCGAACCCACGACGGCCACGACCCACAACTCGTAAGTCGGCCGTTACCACTGGGCCACCACTGCTCTCGTGCCATATTAATCTAAACAGTGAAATATTTGACAGCTATTTGCAACGTTGCCCATTTTCAGTATAAACGCTCGTAAGTCTCATATTAATGCAGACTCCGGGCTGATAACATTTTGCCCGAACTGATAATCAAACCCAAGACCACTTCCTTAGCATTCGCGCTTGCGACCACTAGGGGGACGAGACAGTAATTTAAACTAAAACTAAAAAAAATATGAGTCAAAAAGCTAAATATATCAATCGTTGGCTTTAGTACTAAAAGTCATTTGGTAGTCATGAAATGTTTTTTTTTTTTTCGAATCACAAATACTAATTACGTTTTTAGAACATAAATCTCAGACAATTACCTAATTGCAAATCTTAATTATAAAAGAGATTATTTTTCGTTTTGCAACACTGTCTGAATATTCAACATCTTTTTAAAAACGAAATCAAAGGGAGGTCGTTATCTGCAAACGCAATTTTAAGTTTGGAACAAAAAAAAACAATAGTCACAATACTTTAAGCGACTTGGTTCACAGCTACGAAGTCACTTTACGGTACCTAATGGTAATATTTTTCAAAAATCAAAAAAATATTAACAGCAATTATTTCAAAATTGTCTATAGTTTAAGCTTCGTACTTCGTACTGAAGCGCGACGCGACACGATTATTGTTATACCGTGAAATTTTCTTAGAAATTGTATCGTTCGAGTTGTTCTTATTCAAGAAATTACAGTAATCTGTTTAAGTTTTTTTTTTTTATTCTATAAATCTTAAACTTATCTGTTAAAAGTAGAACAACCCAAATAAAATATAATGATTTTAATACGTAATTTATTACAAACCGAAGTAGACAAATCCTACTCTTTATACTCAAGACCACATAGTAGCAATAAATAATATACCTACAAACGTATCTATGGATATAAGAATTAACTTGTGAAAGGAAACTTCGCGAAACAACGTCCTAATGTAGATGATAGGTCGTAGGCTACTTATGTAATTACGAACTCATCTCGACTCCGAGTCATCTCAATGAGTAAAACTTGTATTGTTTCACTCGGGTTGTTGACAAGTCTGCGAGCGAAATGTACTCTCGATAATAATCAATTATACATACAGAGTAAGTTTTGTTCTCTGTTGTTTTTCGAATAATAATTTTTTGAAAACATATTTTAATTTTTATGCCCCCGGGTTTTGAGAATTTGGTGTCTTTGTAATTCGATAGTTTAAAGAGTTTTCAGTTCGCTTTTTTCATAGAATAACGACCGAAAAAATATTTTTGTTAACCACAAAAAAAATTGTAAAAAACTAAATAATTATGCAAACTTGGTTGCCAAAATAACATTGTTCTAACCTAAGTGGGAGAAGAAGAAGAAAACATTGTACTTAAGTAATTTTTTTTTTCAACAGATCGAGCTGACCCTACGTTCTACATTAGATTACCATTATTTAATTACTTTATATACTAGTATAATGGTTTTAAGTTACCATGCTTTAATATTTTCAAAACAACTATAACATTAAAAGCTACCACTATCCAAGGAATTTAATACTTGCTTCAATAGTATAATAGGCTCATATTATACCTAAAATGTATATATATTATAAGTACTACCTTCCCGTCCGCATGAAATTTCTTGTGTTTCGACCCACCGCGTCGCATCGCATCGTCTGCCCGCGTTATTACTTCGATTTCGCTAAGCGTTTTTTCAGACTTTTTGTTCGGTTCCTAAGGGTCGTAGCACGATAATAACCTTCCTCATGAATTGATTTTTTTTCTATCAAATTCCACTGGTAGTTCCAGAGATTAGCGTGTTCAAACAAAAAAACAAACAATTCGGCTTTAATATATTAGAAGGTATATAAATACGGTACTCTCAAAATATTCTCCAAGCTGCATTGTACTCGTATTGTAGCAAACTTCCCGATAAAGTTTATTTTTATTACGCAATCCAAAGCAATAATACGAGTAGTCGTAAAAGTTTAAACAAACGCTTTTTACGCATCTACAAACAGTAAAAACAAAAACCGGTTTCATTTAATGTTGGCATCGAAAAACTCCAATTTTGTCCACTAGGTATAACTCTTGTCGACCCGAAGGAAAAGAGCAATATATTATTCCTTTCTGATTTGTAAAGGTACCATTCCGTACCCGACCGCAGGCGGCAACTGCAGGCGACGACGTGTCGCCGCGTTATGTCGCTGCAGTCATGATTCCGAACCCGACCGCAGGCGGCAACTGCAGGCGACGTGTCACCGCGTTATGTCCCGACCGCAGGCGGCAACTGCAGGCAACGTGTCGCTGCAGTCATGATTCCGAACCCGACTGCAGGCGGCAACTGCAGGCGACGTGTCGCCGCGTTATGTCGCTGCAGTCATTAGTCCAAACCCGACCGCAGGCGGCAGCAGCCCGTATTCCAGTCGATAGATAGAAAGAAGATAGAAAACTGTGTTCTCTCTCGACCGTTGGCGGCACTACTGGTCTGCGGTCGGGCTACACGTGTCATCTGTCGGTCGCCCGTAGCTGCAAACGACGGCGAAGTGTTGTGAAAGGTATTTCATAGAAACCAGTCGCGTTGCGGCGACACGTCGTCGCTTGCAGTTGCCGTCTGCGGTCGCCTACGGAATGGTACCTTTAGCCCGCGAAATTTCAGCGAATTGTGTTTTTTTTTTATTCATTCATATTCTTTATGCACCTCTTTAGGTCAAGAGCTAGGTCAAAAATATTTGGCCTAGGTCTTAGAGGCGAGGCGTAAAAATTTATTTGCTGTTATTACACTGTTTAATAGCTCTAGGGAAAGGTAGACGTGAAGGTGGTAACAAGACGTATATAAGGTGCATGTATACAGGGTGTTAAAGTAATTGCGTGCCATAGCTTAGAGGTAGGTTCAGTATCGATAAAGGAAACTAGGAAAAATTAAAAATAAATCCAGAAAAATAATAAAAAATAAACATTTAAAAAAAATTGCAAGGTCAACAAAATTTAGTTTGGAATCAGGTATTAACAAAGATTAAAAAACAACTTATTTACTCATGTTTTAAGTTGATTTGATTGCTATTTTAAGTTAGTAGGTACAAAATTAGGTTGACCTTGCAATTTTTTTAATGTTTTTATTTAATTATTTTTCTGGATTAATTTTTTATTTTTCCTAGTTTCCTTTATCGATACTGAACCTACCTCTAAGCTATGGCACGCAATTACTTTAACACCCTGTATAGGTACATCAATACTAAATAAAAGTAAATCTGCCTGTCTGTCTGTTAATTTTCACGCCTAACTGGATTTGGACATTGGTCATACGGACGGATAAACCATGGCCCGGGTTAGGACATAGGAATAGCAGTGATAATCTAATGGTGCGACCGTCGGACTGCCAAGTCCGTTGACGGCACAGTTGGCGCAGTGGTTAAGAGGGAACAGGGCCTGCGATTCTCCATACTAATGTATTCCTCTTTTTCTTCCTGAATATAGCCCCTAGAGCAATCATATTTATTTCATAAAATCAAGGTCTGCTGTAGACATGTCCCTGTTATTTCCTTTTTTTTAGCAACTTATTGGTAAAGAAAATATGTCCAAAAATTACAAAAATGCCTCATTTTTACCGCCGTGATTAGAGGACTATTAGACAAATCCAAAAAGTTTTTAACATAAAAGAAAATGACAGGAACCTAGACATACTCTTTCTACAATAACGAACAATACAAAACTTCACGATATAACAATAACCGGTGTCGCGTCGTGCGACAAGTCTGTGCACAAAGCTTACTTATCACTTCCTTCAAAAACGGTGAAGGAAAACACCGTGAGAAAACCGGCATGCCTGAGAGATATTTATCGACGACTTGTGAAGCCATTTCAGAGACCTTTGGGCAGCTTTAAAACTCTGACACCAGGTTATCCACTAACCACACGCAAAAGAAAGAAAGAAAGGACATAGGAATTTTTTTATCGCGGTAGTACGTTCCCGGGCGATGATTTCCAACACCTACGTGGGCGAAGCTGCGGGAAAAAGCTAGTAAATATATAACCTAGAAAAAGCAGTAAAAATGGACGCCAAACAGGTTAATGGATTCATTAAGTAGATACCTTGATGGGAGAAACTAGACTGACTGTCCAGCCATTAAACCTGCCTATATCCAGATGATAACAGCTTTTATATTACCTCGAACCATTAGATACTTGGCAACAACGAAAAAATAAAAGAAATTAGAGAGTGATTCAGCTTAATTTAATAATGAAACACTTATTTTACTTTACGCTAGTGCTTCATAATTTTAGCTCTATTTACTAAAGTAGTTGGAATAGAAAAGAACCATTGATTTTAATTATTACAATTAGTATAATAGTGCTTTGTTCGTAAGACAGTGTTAATTGAGGCAAGAGAATTGAATTATAGGTTAGGTTAGTTCAGGCTTAGGATACAGGCAGGGGACTGTGATTTGATTGGCTTGCACTGTGCGCCAATCAAAACGTTGTACATAGTCCGCAGAATTCTAGTACGGTTCAAATGGTATCCGTACATAGTTCTGTATGGTGTTTGATTCAGGCTAATCATAATGACTTGTGTACACGTTGAACACGCTCAGTGCCGGGAGCCCTCCTGGAGGGTTCACCTAGTCGCATAATTATGGCATGTCGGGAGCCCCCGCGAGGCTCATTTTAAGTAGGTTTTCTTAGCGAATACAGCATTATAAACTGTGAAAATAAAATCTAATGAATCTAACAAGAGTTATTAGTTTATGTGTTGGTTTTTCAATCAGTTTTATTTTAAATAATTTAAAACTTTATGCACAAGTAAAAAAAAATACTGTACAAAGGCGGACTTAATGCCTGAGGCATTTTCTACCAGTCAACCTTAGGGTGATGCAGAGGCAAAACATGGCAGGTGCAATATAATTGATAGATAAATATAAAATTAATACATACTAATACATAGATACATACATACATACATACATATAAACCTAATAAACTTTGTCAGGAGAAATAACGATAGGTAGAGGAGAAAACAAATCCAGCAAATCAGCGCTGCAAAGACGCATGGCATATGGCATGGCAAGACATATGGCATATGGCGATGCTGTTTACGTTTATAAATACACATAAAAAATTCTATTTACGGCGAAAACAATGGGAGAAAAAAAAAATTGTATCTGCTTTATAGTTAGTTCAGTTATTGTGCAGTTTCATGATCTAATTTGAAGTATTTTTTTTATACCAGCGGTTTATTGTTCGGTTTGGAGGTAGCTTTGGATTTTATTTCTATAGAAAAAAAAATATGGAACCGTGTTTGTAGTCGCTAAGAAAAACCTACATTTAAAATGAGCCCCTCGCGAGGGTTCCCGGCATGCCATATCCGACTATGTGAACCCTCCAGGAGGGCTCACGGCACTGAACGTGTTAACTGAACTGTATACCAGTATACAGTATGTTTTTGATGCCTCGTTAAACGTAGGAAGACCATATGAGAGCACAATAAATTTTAATCTGACGAAGAAAAAAACTTGACTAAATTATGAAGAAAAAAAACGAAACCTTTTCAGATTTTTAGCTTTTTAACTTTGGCGGTGAAGTGTAGGTACAGAATACATAATCAAAAGGCAACACTCGAAAGGTTCGTTCATAAATAGGTAGCTTAAACTTAACGTGACCGGTGTTTCTTATCGCCTTTTCTAGGTCATTAATAGTACCTACCTACTTTTCAAAATTTATTATTTTATGCTTCATTTTCCGATACATTTTTTACTAGACGGGATAAAACTACGCTACGAGCTTTATTTTTTCGTTTTTGTTGGAAATTAAATCACTACAATAAGAAAACAAAATCCAAAGATCCAAGTAAAATGTATGCATGTCGTAGGATGATTTGATAATTCGACTTTTCGTGAAAACCCTAGGGATTTTACAAAAATACGGATAATTAGAAAATGGTGAAAACATATCTGCCAGAAACTTGGTTGAAATAGGTTAGGTTAGAACTGTGACCAACCGTGACTACTTCTAAGTTGCTCGCAGAAATGTTTTCACCTTTCTACGACATGCATAAGCATTACCAACCTATAATGTTCCCACTATTGGGACACAGGCGTCGTTCCTGTGAGAGGGAATGGGCCATAGTCACATAAGCCGCCACCACGCGGGCCCAGTGCGGGTTTTGGTGGATGTTCGAATTTTTGGTATTAGAACATGCCGGTTTCCTCACGATTTTTCCTTTCACCGCATGGTGAATAGGTAAAAACAAACCTTAAATAAAATGGTACGGAGTAAACTTATGGATTCGCGTAACCGACGCGCCGTAGTGCTTTCCTATAGAATATTGATGGCACTAATTATACCAGCTTAAAGTTTATTAAGACAGCCTGCACTCCCCACTGCTGATCAAAGGCCTCACCAATCCTTCCAGGCTTCCTTTTCCAGAGTCCAGAGCCACCTCGATATAAATGTTACATAAATGATTGATAAAGTAATAAGTATTTACACTAAAGTACTTAAAAGTTCTGAATTAAATACTACGTCTCTCTTCATTATTGAAGAATGAAAGTTTCGAAAAAAAGTAAAGTGAAAACTTTCGACTAACGAACGAAAAATTCTCTTTGCGGCAAAATCGCCAATAGTTTTAGAGGCAATCATTGGAAATGGCTATTTACAACAAAACTTCCGAGAAAAACTTACAAGTTAAATAATGATCTATGAAAATACATTTTGTTTTAGTAAAAGCAGTCAAGTATAATAAAAATGTTTATTGTTTTGGGAAAAAGGAAAATTGAGGACCGTCTATTTGTCTTTTTATATATCTTCCTAATGGATTCTGAGTTTATAATAATCATTAAGAATAGGCGTCAGAATATCTATAAACAAGTTTGAATTGTTTTATTTTGTTTCTATTTGTATTTCTAGGTGTGCTTAAATCTTTCTGCAACAAGTTAATGGAAGATTAGCATTTAATGACAGCTTTAAAAGTTAAAGTTCGTTTTTGCAACTGGCGTTTAGATACAGAAATTTCGATATTTTTACCGTGTGAAGCAGGAGCGGGTCGCTAGTAATAAATAAAATCTAAATTTTTGCTGACAGACTTGTAAAGTCGTTAAAGGGTAGCTGGAATATTCTGAGCCCGAAAATAAGTATTTACTGTCATCTGCCGAGACGAAAACAGACAAGGTGAAGAAATATTATCTAGGCATCGTTAGGTTACCTAGTAATATAGATAGGAAAAATAGATATAGTCTGCGTTGTCATAGCTACAGTCCGACTGTCGAGAGAATGCGTTACTGACACCTGTCAGTTGGACAATTTCTAGTAGTAATAAGGATCAAATTCGCAAAACACATACCTATTAATAATTAAAAAAAAAAAGAATTGTGAACAGTAGATGAATGGTGGTGACCGTGAAGGTGAATAGTGGTGAATGTGAAGGTGGATGGTAATTATGTGAATACAAGTGTCTGTGTGAACATTGGAAATTGGAATTATGGAGCCATAAGAGCATATAATATAGAAAATCGTAACAAAGATGTGGAAGGGGAATGGGATTTATTTAATTGTGTGGAACA
The DNA here is from genome assembly GCA_948150665.1 of Conistra vaccinii. NCBI lineage: Eukaryota > Metazoa > Arthropoda > Insecta > Lepidoptera > Noctuidae > Conistra > Conistra vaccinii. The sequence continues at coordinate 15,875,900 of OX411323.1, forward strand.
GTTTCTCTGTGTCCTCATAGCAATGGGTTTTCAAGTATTCAGTCACTTTTTGCTTATAATTGGGTTTATGTAATGGATAAATATTTTTAATGTTATAAAGAAAATCTCCTAGGTAACCAAAAAACTTGCGGGCCAGACTTGAACGGAAATATTGAGTTCTGCACACAGAACCCTTTCCTCGTTTATCCTTCAACGATAATATACAATATTAGTATGAAATTGACAAGTATTAAGAATGCATTCTCTCGACGCGAGCGACGCCCAGACTGTCATTATGACTAATAAATTACATTTCAGTGTCTACAAAATGACGGTACCTTCAGTTAGAAACTAATGTCAAAAAAATTATAAAATAAAAGAGTAAACAGAAACACTTCGATAACAGAAATATTTTTATTACAGAAAAACGAGCTGTTCTGTAAAAGTATTGATAAAACCTAAACTTATGAAAAATAAATGAAATGAAATTGTTTATTCTGTAAATAGAATATCGGAATCACTTGTATGTACAGATGCCAGCACATCAACCTACTCCAATCTGTCAAATTTTCCCAATCAACATTGAACCTTATTCTTCAGCGATAAAGTTGAAAAGCTATTAAAGAAATTTGACAGATTGTAGTAACTTGATATGCTGGTGTCTGTACATGCCATATTAAAGAAAATTAAGTTCGGCGTTTCCTATCTAACTACTCTGAGAAGAAAGATCGAAACAAACTCAGAAGTCGCGGTCGCAGTCCCTTCTAAAGTCCAGACATAATCTTGGTCAGGCCATATAAGGAAGGAAGGATGTGTAAGTTAGTGTCGGAAATGGTCGTTCGAGGAAAGAAATTCACAGATTTGAGTGGACCTGTCCAGTCAGTGCAAGCATTTTTCAGTAATCGTGGAGCTCAACTCAGAACTAAAGAAGCTCAACTTGACGAACAATACCAAAGAAAGGACATTTGGGTATGATAGGCTGCATCAACTACTAAAACTGCCAGACCAGAATCAGGAAGACAAATAAATGAAATAATTTTTCATGAATCCCATACTTAAAAGCTTTTCGTTAACCAATTCGTAGTAGGTTCTTTTCGTTCACTATCAAAAGTATTAATTAAAACATTGAATTTTACTTATGAAAAACAATACAAATAAATTAATTTCTTCAGTCCTGTAAAAAGACAATGTTTCTGAGACATAAATATCGAGGTAGGTTTTCATTTAACATTATCAAAGTATGTCTAAATTTCAAATGGAACATTTAAAGTACTTTGCAACATTTCTAATTTATAGTTTAACTAACTGCGAAACTGTTTAAATTAATTTTAGGCAGTTTAAAAGCAAAATATTTGAATGAATACTTAATTATGATGTTAAATTTAGATTAAGTATTATTTATTTATTTATATTTATTTATATATACTTTATTGTACACCAGATAACACATTACAAAAAGAAAAAGTAATACACTACAAAATATACAATGGGCGGTATTATTAGGCAGATGTATGATGATGATGTTAGTATCATAGTTAGCCTCAATGGCGGATCCTGATTTGTCGTTTGGGAGAGTCTTGACCCTGCTGAAGTTACCCTCAGCGGGGTCAAGACCCGCCGAAACGACAAACGTAAACACTAAAAAGCACACAACATTAAATTTTAGCCTGCTCGGATTACCTATTTTTCGCAAATGCCTTAATGGAAAACATACCCTTGAAAACATAAAGGCTTTTGCAGACCAGCGCGACGCGACACCAACAATACAATTTCTAAGAAAACTTCACGGTATAACAATAACCGGTGTCGCGCTGGTCTGCACAAAGCTTAATAGGTACTTATAAAGTTATAGGATAATAGATAATAATTGTACCTTAGGTAGTGTAATGCTTACTAAAAAGTTTGTTACAGAAGAACTCAGATGCTTTTGGGGGATGGGGGGGGGGGGTGCTTTAGTCCCTTAGCCCCCCCCCCTGAATCCACCACTGGTTAGAATAAAGACAGGTCATTAAAACTGCTATAAAAAAATAACTAATTACCGGTGCACTTCAAAGTCAACAACATTTCTATAAACAAAACCCGCTCATTGGAATTAAACTACAAATTATTATAAAACTCTAACACAACATGTTGTCGTACTGGATTTTAATTTAACAAACATCTAACCCACACGACATGACGTAACAACCTGTAAAAGCAAATTGCAAAAGAAAACAACAACAGTTTCATAATAATATGTTCGCTCACGGTCCGTTGAGAAAATGCTTTCGCATTCAACTGAAGTAGGTAGCTTGGTAGTGACGCTGGCATTGTGGGGGTCAATGCGCCCTGCACCCTGCCACCTACCCGACAGAGAAAAACAAGTGAAGACGCTATATGCATACATCTAGGTGTATACCGCCGTCGGTATTCAATGTACATGACTCCATTTTTCGCAGTAACAGTTGCACAAGATCTACTTTATCGAGCTAGCAAGCTTTTACGTAATGTGACAGCTTTAAGGTTCATGTTTGCTCTAAGTGAGTCATACGTTTCAATGGCGGAATGACAATGAATATACAGTGGTGTGTTTAGGAGTTTGTTTTGTTAGAAAAATAATAGTTTTGCTGAAGAAGTTTGCTGTAAAATTCAGTGGAGTTGAAGTTTCATTTTAATGGGCTGCTTAAGCTGCTGCTTCTAGAGTTCTACCCAAACCACAGATGAATACAGATGGTTTACCGCAAACTCATTTAAATAAAAAGCAACTGTTGCTACGATACAATAAAGCGCACTTCAGGTCGCACAGCGCTAATTACTTGCAGTTATATGCACCTAGAAGTTGCCTCTCTTTCTATCGCGTAACTCTTATATCTTCTGACTATGTTACACTCACTGAATTGAATGGGCCCGACTAGACGAGCCGGCTGCGTGCTTGTAGCTTCATACCTAAAATGCTGAGTGAACCATCTGTTTCATCTAAGCCCAATTCAATTTTTATTTACTTCTGTATTTATATTTGTGTGTCTAATAAATCAAATTGAAATCTTAGATCTTAACGTACCTTTTTTCATAATTGAATGGGGGCAACAACCTCTTGGCTGAAGTTTTCAGCTACACAACGGAGAGAAAAAGCGAAAATTTAAAGTCGCTTCAACCGAAAGAGTTCAAAGATGGCAGCAATTTTAACCTCTATCACACAAAAGAGTAGTAAAAGTATAATAACTTTTCAAATTTCACTGTCAACTCTCCAAAAAGCTAATCAAAATGGCGATAAATTCTGTTAAATCACTTAGAAATTACTCAAATACTCAACCTTGTTTTACGACATGAATAACTTTGAGACGAATTAAACGTAATCTTTTAGTGCTTGGAAATCTGTCTCGAGAAAATTCGGTAAGTGTATAGAACAACTAGCAATTACGACTAATCGCTTGACGACTGGTCGCCGGTCGTAGTTTCGTAATGGAGTCATTATGAGAGCATAGTGGAGCGTGACCATCTTACGTGATTGGGCATCGTTATGCGTAGATGTGACACTCGGGTGACTGAATTCTCGACTACTTTGTCGTTGTTTTCGTAGATTTATTGCCAGGTTTTGTTCGGGGAATAAAAGATTAGGTAATGCTGACTGAAGGAATAGCTGCTTAGTTCTCGTTAAATCGCCTCGTTTTGCAAATGTTAATGGATGGTGGTAAATCGTAACAGCGGCCTATGAACATCTGCAATACCGGAGCTTCCAATGTAGTACGTCTACCTTGCGCTCTTTAATTTTCGATTGTAATAAATAATCCTTTTTGAAGTGAATACTTCTTTAGAGGCGTTCGCGTTGTGCACTTTTTTTGGAATGGGTAAAAAATGTTAAACTCGCGTCAGGACACGTGATCGAAAATTCGTAAGACCGAGGGAGAGTAGAAATGTTGTTGACAGCGCACTCTGTTTTACTTTTTTGGATTTTTTTGATGGAGCTACTACTTTCGTTCTTGTACTGACAGCAAGCCACATAAATGCCTGACATTTTCGTTAGATGGCGTTACGTTGTATCAAAAAGTAACTTTGTTTTCAATTCTATCGGCAGTCTCCAAAGACTGCCAGATGTTTTTTTTATCGGTCAGTACGTGACACAGTCATTCGTCCAGACTATACTTCATCCTATTACCAACACTAACATTGTCAAAGAGATAAACATACTAATTTGCCCCTAAAAACTCCCAACAATGTTGTTTAAGAATGTGTTAATGAAGACCCTTTCAGCTATTACCTCAAAACTCCAATATTAGTTCCCGAAAATATTTTCAAAGGAAATATTTTTGGAAGGTTAGACTAGAATTTTAATCACCTCATTGATCTTAAAAGGTCGGAAAAGGTTTTGAAAGGAGCATCTTATTTTCTACTAGCTGCACCCCGAGGTTTCTCCCGCATAAGTCTGGATTCCATGAGAATATGGGATAAAAATTATCCTAAATCCTAACCCAAATCATGGTCTACCCATGTGCTAAATTTCATCCAAATCTGTTCAGCCGTTTTAGCGTGAAAGCGTAAGAAATAAACAAAAACACTTTCGCATTTATAATATTATTAAGTTAGGATTATGATTCAAAAACTTTCAATAATAATATTACCAGAGGGGCAATTCCTGTATTTAGAACGTTCGTATTCTAATAACACTCAATCTGTCCAATAAAACCTCTAATATCCTGTAAATAAAACCATTGTGAGTGAGTGAATAAAACCTCTAAATAATGTTAATTTGAGGTTGATAAACTCAATAGCAAATCAACATTGTGTTTAGCAGTGCCCTGAAAGGTCATGTATAAAAACCAACAGTAACCTATTGTAAAATGTGTGATGTGTATGAGACCAAATAAATAAATCATTTAAGCCAAAAGACGTCCACTGCTGAAAATAGGCCTCCCCTAAGCACCGCCAATAAATATCCGCTTGACTGTCACTAATGAGACACAATATAATTTTAATTGTTATCCAACTGCATCAGTCTTTCGGAGGGTTGAGTTCATAAATTATTTACCTAAATTTTTGACAATATTTTACATGACTGAACGTTTTTCAAGTACTAGAATTGGCTTTCTGGTCCAAAACCTCTTTTAAATCATACATGTTTCCTATTTGAATCTTACAAGATTAAATAGGTCGCCAAATACCAGGGTACCGACATAAACCTAACACCCACACATATTTAAAGGTTACCATATATAATATGCTCTGTCTCAAAGCTTACATTTCCTTAAATGTTTGAGTACAAAATCAGCTGTTGCCGTCGGCAGCCATTTCTGGAACCGCTCTTTTAGTAAATGCTGCACGGTAACTGTGGAATCGATTTGAGAGCGGATTACACGATCATCGGTATCGGATAACTTAGTCGGCACTTTGCTTTCTTTTCGATACTTTTGGTGCATAGAATTTGAAAATGTGGTGTAAAACTTTATCGATTTACCCTCTTTTCTTGAATCTTTTTCTTAGCGTGTCGATGGCAATCTAAATGGAGTCGGCCCAGAATTCGGCTACACGTTTGGCGCCATCACTAGCGTCCATCAGTTCCTGTAACGTGCAACTGACAGGACACGCAGGACACGATTAAGTGTCCCATGGTTTGTGGAACAGCACCACATTGACACTTTTTTAAACAAATTGTCTAATGCAATTAAGATATGGAGAAATAAACTGAACAGACCAATCTGAAAAAATGATCATGATCATCAGCCGCACATACACGAAATTATTGGACTGTTCAGTTTCAAGGTTTTGCTACTAAAGGCGTGTACAGACTAGTGTAATGTAAAGTATCTTGTAATGTAACGCGTATAGTGTGGACGGCATACTAACGAGCACTGTGTTCGCACTAGAAACCGACAGCCGTTGAACCAGCCCGAGCGCTACATGTATAAGTACGACACAACTTAGATGTAGCATCGGCAAAATTCGTAAAACCGATCACCATCCGAACTGAGTGCGCCTTCAAAATCACCAATCTTTATTACTGCTTTAGGTGAAAATGATCTTTCGAAAACACAATAACTTCTAAAGTCTTATAGCCAAGTACATTCGTGAAATTGAAACTAATGAATGAAAATGTTCAAATCTATGCTACATCTAAGTTGTGACGTACTGTACTTACCTAATGCTCGAAGTGCACATCCACACGCAGAATTTGTGTTACATTACAAGATAAATTACACTACACATTACACGCATCTGTAAATGCCTTTGTAGTAATCGGATCTTCATCCACACGTGCTCCGGATTTTCTTCAGATCTAAAGAACAAACCTGTCATCGCGAAAAGCTATACCTATCCCTGCGATAACATTATTAGTTGATTGGAGTATGTAGTTCTTATAAGTACATATGCTCGTAAAAAAGCCAAAAAGTCTCTAATTAAAAGCTGCAATCCTTGAAATTATTCTAAAAAACTCTCTTCCTTCCAAAAGTGAACTTTTAATGAAATATTTTTTAAATTTATAGAAGGCAAAACTAGGTCGTTTCCATTAGGAGCCGTCAGAAATGAAAACTTTATAAAAACCTGTGATTTTAATAATCAGGGGCGGAAGTAACTTTGTTGGAAGTCTTCTGAGAATTGACCGTCAAAGGCCATTTTTGTAATTCATCATAAGTAACTTTTTGTTTCATTTCCGGAACGAAAGGCTAAAATAAAAGTTACGTAAGTAGTGTACCTAATATAATATACATCTGTTGACAGTGTTACTTTAATTTTTATCCACATTTTTTGCAAAAAAGCTTTTATACGTATACAAAGAACTAATGAGTTATTTTAAAATATTACGTTTCAGAAAATTCCGAAAACCGGTGTGGATTTAGCTGAAGCAACGTCAAAAAATATATTTCGAGAATTTCGGCAAATGTGTGGCTTCTACGAAAATAAATCCGGATGGATGGAATGGATTATATTCGCTGCACGCGTAGCATCACAACCACAGAAACAGGGGTTTCTACGGGTTTTGTCGACGGAAGAATAGACAAGTAGCGATCTGTCATTTTGTCTATTCTTCCGTCGACAAAACCCGTTTCCACTGTGCTCATGATAAGCGTGCTGGTATGTGATGTACCAAGCGTGAGCCTCTCAGCGAGTGTTCTGCCTGCAACCGAAGATCAATAAGCGAGTACAGTACGACACAACTTAGATGTAGCATAGATTTGAAAATTTTCATTCATTCATTTCAATTTTACGAATGTATTTGGCTATGAAACTTTACAAGCTATAGCGTTTTCGAAAGATCATTTTCACCTGAAGCAGTAATAAAGATTGGTGATTTTGAAGGCGCACTCTGTTCGGATGGTGATCGGTTTTACGAATTTTGCCGATGCTACATCTAAGTTGTGTCGTACTGTACTCTCTTTGATAACTCATGTGCGTGACAAACGCGTACCCACTGGCAGTGTGAACAGTCAGTGATTACATTGGCGGATACAGGGCCATGCGGAAGTATTACACGCATCTGTAATTGTCATTGTCAATTAGACGATGCCAACAAACCACAAAAATCTACGCAAAATTAAGAAAATTAAGAAATAAATTCTACAGATTGGTTTTACAAAATGAACTGAACAAAACAGAAGTCACTCTATGATATTTCGGCCAGTTCTAAATATACAGCAATAATAAATTAAGTTACAATATTGCAGCAATCAACCAAATAATGATGGATTGCTAACGGTCGCATGACGTAATAGCATTAAAATATTAGACCACAATTCAACACACATTATTTTCTGTATTAGTTAAGTAAGTTGGTTGAACTCTGGACTACCGACCAATTTGGAATATACACATTGTTTGGGCTTATAAGTTGTGGCAGTAAGATAACAAAGTTCGTTGTTAAGCTAAATCCCTAGTCAACGGATGTTCAAGGCTATGTTTGGTTATTTCTCTAATGTACGACATGGTACACTTACAAAACGCAGGTCTTGACAAAAACGGGACAACCATGTTCTTACGTAATTCGAATAAAATAAACTATATAAAATGCACAAACTGTGAGTGTTTTATAAAATCTTGATTTTACGATCACGTTGATATTATTTTGTTCTAATAAAAGTCATCTGAAAAGGAAAAATCCGAGTTTTGACCTCTCACGGGATATTTATGGGATAAGTCAGGAATCCCAGTTAATCCCTCAATATCGAAAATTTCGGTATCTCTCCGAAATTCGTACTTTCACGGTATTTTACAAGATTTCTGGATTGTATCGAAAATAGAATAGAATACGTATGTACACCATAAAAATAAAGAGAACAATGAAACAAAGTTTAAATACCGTTATTGGCATGAAAATTTGTGACAGATTGTCAGCCATATTGAATAACCGTGGGACATGCGTCGAAACGAATACCTGATTTAAAAAAAGGGAAATCATTTTAAAAATATATTTTAAAACAACAGCCCTGCTCGCATTTTAATTTTAGAAATGTTTAAAGATTATAATTTAACCTTATTAATAGCCAGGTATAGCCGGTATATATAACACTGAGCACCATTGTTATTATAATTGACATCATCAACAAACCGCACCTCACTTGTCATCCCCATAAGAATATCGTAGACCCTTTTTTATGTGGCTTGGAAATCATCAAATAACTTCTCCGCTCTAGACGGAGCGGAAGGGCGTGTCAGACTCTTACTGACTAAAACCCACATGTGCTGACATCACTTTGAGGCGCTAATCTGCTGTTTCATACAAAAGTGCAATACTAACGCGGTCAAAATGGATAGAACAGCTGTTTTTTTTAAGCTATTGCATAGCTTCTATCGCGGGCCTTGAGCGTGGAGACCTAATCCAGAAATTCCGTAACGTAAATACCTAAACCTTAGGAGAGTGTTTTGTATTGAAAATTATGTTTAACTGCTTGACAACAAAGTTCAAATTTACTTAGACGAATGATCTATCGAGAGTGTGGTATTGAAAATTATGTTTAACTGTTTGACAATAAAGTTCAAATTTACTTAGACGAATGATCCTTGACTATTAATAGTTAAATTAAAACCTTTTTATTAGTTTGATGTTCCCATTACGTTGCGTCAAGTTATAAAAACTATAAATGTGAATAACAGTTCCTGTCAATGTCACCATTGCTATTTCTTGTATTTGGGTTTACAATTGCATAAGTTGATAAAAAATGCTATGCAATAGCTTTGCCGCGGCAGTCCCCGAGTGCCACACGTCTTTTTTAAATAACCGACGAAAAATTTCAAAGCAGGGGTTCAGAATAATGTACTGAATAATAACAGGCTTCGCGTCGATGTCCCTGACACCCTGTATAAAAAAGGGAACAGCTCATTGAGAATCAAAAAATGCGTCCGCATTGCTGTCAATGGGAAAAGTGGCCAAAAGGCTTGCAGCATTGCCACGTTGTAAAGCAATGCTGATTCTTTGCCATAAAAATAGGCCAGCCCTCTGGTCAAGTGAAGAGTCTCAACCACTTGGGAAAGTAGTCACAACATACCTAGTGTTTTTCATACCTAGGAGTTGTCAATGTAGGAGGGTTTTTCGTAGTTGGTGCTACGAAAAACCCTCCTACATTGACATTATCCCACATAAGTACCTTTGTCACAAAACACGTATTACGGAGTACTCCGTACAGTTAGAAAGTGCACAAAAACTGTCCCAGTTTGTTCCCCTCGCACCCTCGCTTGGCCACCATTACCGTCATACATTGTTCATTGAATTTCTGAGTATATTTTTTGCCTCATGATGACCTAGAAATAGCTTTTGCTCGGTTGGACGGTATTTAGGGCATGTTAGGGGATAGCTTATTGTTGAACGTGATCTGTGAAGATGTAGGTAATTAGGGCTCAAACAAATGAAATTAATGGAATCATTGACTTATACCTACAATGAATGGAATTAAAAAGAAAAACCGGCCAAGTGTGAGTCGGAATCGCACGCGAAGGCTTCGTTAGATTGAGCAAAAAAATGCCGAAAAAAACACGGTTCTTGCATGGGGTGATTATGTAATTATAGTTTTTATTATTTGTTGTTATAGCAACAATAGAAATATACAATCTGAAAATTTCAACTGTCTAACTACATTTTAGGGGTATGAGGAACAGGATGTAAAGTTCACTCATCCACCATTGAAAAAGGAGGATCCTCCAACCAGACAGGTGTTGTGTCTGGCGGGCAACTGCCCGTAAGTTGATTTCGGATAGTCTTATCTATGTTGTTCGCTCGGTAAACTCTAACTGCGCGATTCAGGAATTGTGTGACGTCATGTCTTTGCTGCGTAGTTCGTATGTCGCGGTGTAACCGCTACAACATATTACGGTTCATGAGATACAGGCCGCTGGCAGACAGACGGACGGGTGGACGGAAAGTTGAGTCTTAGTAATAGGGTTCCGTTTGTCTTAGTAATAAGGTTCCGTTTGTCTTAGTAATAGGGTTCCGTTTGTCTTAGTAATAGGGTTCCGCTTGTCTTAGTAATAGGGTTCCGTTTGTCTTAGTAATAGGGTTCGGTTTGGCACCCTTTGAGTACGGAAGCCTAAAAAATAAAGATAGGAAAATAGGTTTTGTACTTTTGGTTGGGTTTGGTTTGGTTTCGACTGGGCTTTAATTACGTTTTGTAGGAACGAATTCGACCTCTCCACCCACGTATAGAAGGTTCTTATTTCAATAACTCCGCCATCTTACAGATACAGCGCTATTTCAGAATCAAAAGTAAATCATAACAAAAGTAATAAGTAAACAAAATAATATACTGTTCTATTTTCTTATTTATATCGGTAAAATCAGAAAGCAAATTATTTTCAAAGAGCCCATTAAGGCCAGTGTTCACCAACATTCAAACCACTGTTTAGGTATTTAAACAATTGGTTTATCTCAAATCTCTAAAGGAAAGAAGGATGCCCATTTATGGCCCGAAAACGCCCAGCAATTTACGTTTATGTAAAAAAAACATCGTTATTTCTAGTTATCTAACAAGATATTCATTTATCCGAACAAGATGGGAACATTTTTGCACAAATAAAAAGTACCGAAACGATAGATACGTGAAAATAATTCTCTTTTGTGGATAAAATCAGCAGTGTTGCCAATAATTATTAATTCCGTTCACGAAATTATCGATTATGTTTTCATGGATGTTTTACTTATAATATCAGATCCGTAATGCTTATTATTCGATGTATTCAAACAAATACGGTGTTATGTTTTTACTATTGATACTAAATGAACAAGCGAATTGATAGTTGATATAATAATGAATGCATAGGATCATAACAAAAACGCTACTACACATTTTAATTACCTATAATTCTTTAGCTGTTCAGCACAATAAAGATAGAATATGTTAAAGAAAACATTTACAAAGACGTTCATAACTTCTTAACCTTTAAACTCCCGAGGCAGCCGCAAGGCTGCCGCAAACTATTTGTCCTTCAAACCCCGAGGCGGACATACGGCCGACGCAGGTACACACGGTTTAAATCTCTATTTCTACTATGAAATTAGGGCTAAACTGGTCGGTGAGCAATTTAACTCTATGGCCTGACGGATATTCTTGTCAACTAAATCATTTAATTATTAAATTCCCGTTCGTCCCACCAGGGGGACGACGGCAGTGGGACGAACGGGAATACACCCTTTTTTAACGATTTTTATCATAAAAACCAATATCCAAAAATATCAATAGCCAACATTGGAAAAAAATTTTGAAACTGACTGATGTCGCACGTCACACGCAGGTAAAACGTTATAGTCACGAGTGCGCGCTCGGCATCGTATTTCGTTATTTTTTTGTGTAAATCGACGGGAAGTGTTGTTATTTCCATAAGTAGTTTTTACATACATCGTGGTAGATAAATATTTGCACTAACTAGCATCGTTTATTAACCCGTAGGGTAGTGCAAGTATTAATATTATAAGGAAATACACGTATATTTATATATATATAAATAAATATTAAATAATAATAAATATATCGATATTTGAAAGCAGAAATAGTTTTTAAATCACGAATGCTAGGCGGAAGCGAGTTCCACAATCTTAAAGTGGCACCATTTGGTGCCAGCGGGACGATACCGTTAAATACCTATTTTGATCCGACCAAAAAAAACGTCGGGAACCCGTGAGTGAAAAAGTGAATGTGATTATTTTGAGTTTTGTGTGTGTTTCGTGTCGTGTAATCGCTGGTAAGACTTTATTTTATTTTTTAATATTAGGTACTTAATCGTTTTATTATTTGAACTAAAATACACTGTTTATCCATTTTTTTTAACCAAATAATGTTACGTCATCAGAGTTGACGTCGTTAAGATTAAAGAGTCACAGTGGCGATTATAATTTTGTATTAAAATTAGGATTCGATAAAAAAATCGATATCGATCTATCAATTTTTTGTGTGTGGTGTGGCAACATTGAATTATGCCGGCCGGCTGTCAAGTCAATGTCAATGTCAAATCACAAATCGACTTTCTTTGTTTTCGTTTGCATAACTTTATTTTCTTGCGAATTTGTTATTTTAACCATCGAATACGCTTATTAAATGGACTCCGAAGATTCTTTGAACCCTGAGCCCTGACGACCACGGCCTGAACATGGATTCCGCTCCCGCTTCTAACGATAACCTCAGCACGAACTTTGACTCGATATCCACAAATTATGAAGACCCCGGCATTGTCGCTGGCCCGAGTACTTCCGTTCCCTAAGTAATTCATTCAAAAGGTCATTTACGCTGTGTTAATTGTGGTTTAAACGTCACGAGAATACGAAGGCATTTCTTGGAAATAGCAGAAAGAGCAAAATGTTATACAACAATTCGACACAACAGGTCAGTATCATGTCTTCCTCTGAGAAATGATTTTTAAATAAATAGACAGAGTACTATCAAAGTTAGTGTTGTTTTAGGATATCTAATAATTATGACTTGTTTATTAGGTACAAGTGTCGAGTGACAGTTTAGTGTGCGAACAACAAAATGTACAGATTGATGGTCATGGACAAGTGTGCATCAGCTGCGTGCGGCAGATTGCTTTTGAGAATAAGATCACATACACTCAGGTCTGATTCTTCACATGAACAACTCGAAATGATTGCCTGTCAGATTGTACCAAGAGCGGTAAGTTATCAACAGTTTAGAATTAATACAAGCGTAGTTCTGAGATTTGATACTGACATACTTCTGAGTCTATAGTGTAATATTCAACTTCTTTCGTGTCCGCACAAGTTATATTTCACATAGTACAGATTGTCTAGAAACTTGAGAAAGATTTTTTAGAAATGAATTAATAATAATATAAAATGTTATTGATAGATATTTTTTTGATTGTGTATTTATTTGTACCAAAACCACAGTAATTCACGTTTACTGTATTTATGCACTGAGCTTTAATTTTTATTATTATTTCAGTTGCCATCATCATCTTGTTAGAGCAGTTTAGAGCAGCATCATGTTCAACTACAGAACCGGAATGTGAACCATCCAGTGTGCAATCTGAAGTAGCTGACAGTGCATAGCAAGCGGGACAACAAAGCTTGAACACATCCAACAGTATACTGCTGCCTTATTATGTAAGAGCACCAAACACTCAAAATCAATGTTTCTTTCCTGACTGTAACACGACCAATCGGCTCGCTATCCCATCAGCACTGCGGGTACATCTTTTTTGTAAGTACAATTACTATGTACCGCCGGATTGTAGAATCTGTTATTACCATTTAAGTAGTACCTAACCCCTGGAATCTACTTTTAGAATCAATATATAATCATATTAAAACATTTAGTGCAGCACAAATTGAAGATTTTGCCTCATTGAAAAAAACGATTTTATCTAAATAACCCCAACTTTTTTCTAAACCAAGACCTTGACCGTTTCATTATTTAAATCGCATATTATCCTATCCATATACTTTGAATTGTGGGCACTTGAGGCCAAATTGTCTATGGACAGCGGGCAATGCCCTTTAAACATAGAACAGGCTAATTCTCGCAATTAAACACTTCCAAAATCTAGTCAATCTCATCTCAGCGACAATCAACGTCAAAAACTTGTCAAAAATTTAGGTATCTTTGAGGTATTTTTGAAATATTGAGACTGAGATTGTAATGCGAATATTCTTGACAATACGAGAATTGCTGATTAAATATCTAAACAGTTGATTAAAATTTTGGTGAAAACAAGAACTAAATGCTTTTGTTTTGCCATTGTTAGGTCTAGAAAAAGTTTAATGTCTTTAAGACAAACAATTACAATTGTAAGTTTTTACCGTTAAAAACTTAATTTTGGTTTATTACTAAGCTAAACCGTCGCTTATCTTAATTATTATGGTTTTCCTCATAGCAGTGAATACTTATTTGTATTCTTTTTGAGCGAAATAAATTTTCTTAAACCGTAAGAACTTCGTACTTATCGCCAACAGAACTGTCAAGGACTTTTACGGATCCAAAATACTTTATTACCGATTCACATCCACAGCGATCCAACATCGTGAAAACGCTTAAGGGGGCGGTGGACTAAAAGTTAGCGCATTATGTAGTGAATAGTGTGGCTGTAACCCTTTCCTTAAGTCTTTTTTTACGACCGTGGAAGGAAAAGCGGTTGATAAAATGCTATGCTTTACTGCAAACCTGACTATCAGCGGTTGTTGATTTCTATACTTTTCATCAACCCAGTTTATAATGAACCTGATATTTTTAATCCTTTTTAGGGTTCCGTACCCGAAGGGTGACAAACGGAACCCTATTCATAAGCCTCCGCTGTCCGTCTGTCTGTCAGCGAGCTCTATCTCATGAACCGTAATAGGTAGGCAGTTGAAAATTTCACAGATTGAGCATTTCTATTGCCGTAAGAGCAACAAATAATAAAATTAAAAAATAAAGGGGGGTCGCCATACAATAAAATTAAATTTTGAAAAAAAAAATATCTGACCCTGGCATGTGGGGTATCATTTTCTAGAGCTCATCGAGTAGAGAATAAATATAATTTTTACTTGTTTTTATCTTCAAAAATGATGAATTAGGGGGCCGTAGAAGTTGTCTGTTTTAGACCATTTTTGTACGAGCTCTATCTCAACAACTAAACAAATTAGGAGTTTGAAACTTGTGTGTATCATGTAACATATACTGTTTATAATCAACAAATACTAAAAACGCCGATTCATAACGTATTTTATATAATATGGGCGATTTTCTGCAACTTAAAGTAATAATTTTGTATTTCATGCTAATATTATGCGATATAAATTCCACAGATAACTATTTAATAGTCGGAGTAATGACATGGAATTAGTAAGTACCTACTATCATAGCAGCATATACTATTTCGATCATTTAAATTTCGATTATCCAAAAAGGTCTACAAAATAAACTTTCTTCACAAGATTTTAAAACCGGCCAGTATTTTTTGAGTTTAAGAACTTTATCGACTTTTTTCAAAGTATCCCTAGACGGTGTTGATGTGTGTACCTAGTGTCAAAACAGGTCAAAACTACACTCCAATAGACAATATATTCAGTAACATTGAAATGAATGCTGGCACATACAGTGTACTATTCAGTTACCTAGCTTAAACCGTTGTGGATACAATTTCATATTGAGAAAAATTATTGGTGTAAAAATATTCGGTCATGGCGGCCAATCTCAACGGAGACTGGCCTTCGGCGCGGGAGATATAGTGCACAAGTGTGTGCGCAGACACGAGTGCAGTCTCTCTTCCCTCACTCTCATAGTCCGATGGGATGTGTAAAAATAATAAGTAAGAAATAATAGATTTCTGTATGACTATCAAAAATAACGTAAATAAATACCTGTATTGACCCGTGCGTTTGCACTGGCGAAACATCACGACAAAACATGTTGAAATCTCTAGTTCCTGTCAAACATTGTATGAAAAATTGACAGAAAATAGAGATTCCAACATGTTTTGTTGTGAATGTTTCGCCAGTGCAAACGCACAGTTATAATTAAAATTTGGCGTACTACTTACATTCTATTTTGAACAATATAGTCTGATGTAGCAAGAGAAATCCTTTTATTTATAAGTAAACTTAGTAAGCTTTACCCGGCCTGGCTTCGCACGGTTAGCACTAAGTACTTATCTACGGCGCATCTACCTTTCCTAATTACCTATTTCTACCTAATTACCTACCCTACCCTTCTTACCAGGGTAGGTAGGTACCTAACCTACCCTACATATCTACCTGCTTACCTACCATATATACCTATTTATACCTACCAATACTATGTTAGTAGCAAATAAATAACTTTGACTTTAGATAATGCATGTTACTGGATAAAGTTAACTTAATATTTTTCTCTTAAAATAAATGAAATATACTCCTACACCTATATTTTAACACAACAACATTTTCTCATTAAAATTAGACAATTTCTTTACAAATCTTTGTTTTTTTATAGCGCCTCTGTTGTTACCTTTACGAAAGTATTACAAAAATTCATAGTGTTAAATCTTGTACGACATGGTATGGAACCCTTCGTGTGCGAGTCCGACTCGCACTTGACAGATTTTATTTTATTTGTTAATCTTTTTTATTCGGGACATCGACGCGGAAACTGTTACCATGGATTCAGTAGGTGATTCTGAACCCCCTAGGTTGAAATTATTCATCGGTTATTAAAAAACATATCAGCTGTTCCATACATTCTGACCGCGTAGGTATTGTTCTTTTCTATGAAACAACAGATTTTTTTTTTTTATCAATTACCGAATCCATGGTAAATATTTTTGCTTCGATGTCCCAGCCACTCTGTATAACCATCACTTGCTGACTGCAGTCATTTAAACTAAAAAGTCCAGAATTACTCCCGATATTTTCCTCTACCGACATACCGTACCTACCGGTGATACGCTAACACAAAAAAATTAAATGAACTGTTCAGGACGATACAGCAGGTAGTGAGGTATAAATAAATACATTGAAGTCAACAAATGAGGTGAAAACAGCAAACGAGGCACTTTTAGGCATCAATGAGGTCACTAAGGCACAATCAGTACCTGCCTACGTAACGTTTAAGAAAGGTGTAAAAATGTTGCTGATGTGTAGGTATGGTTTTATGCTGTAGGTTCTTAACTGACGTATAAAATCCTAAATATATTATGTATACGGCGACGCAACTAATTGCGTTACCGTATACATAATATATTGCGAGAGTGAGAAATAAGGCACTATCTGCAGCACCGAGATACTTGCGTACCCGGAAGTACGCAAGTATCTAATGGGCTAAAGCAGCTTTTGCCGATCAGAAAATCCGTCTTTTGGAGTCGGAAAAACCGTCAATTTTGAATTCTCACTATTTCAAAAGTCATCCTAAAAACTGTTAAACCACAGGCTAACCGCCGCAATTTATAACGCGACAAAAAATTCCTAGTTTGAATTCAAAATTCGAGTTAGTGCTATTTCCAAGTGCTTACATCGCAGGCGCTTAATGTAATCGTGTTCTCAGCCTTAAAAATGCCATTCCCTTGAGTTATAAGATAAGACGGCTATAAAATACGTATCGATTTCTCAACGCTTTGAATAAGTCTAGCTGTCGTAAATTTGAAGGAAATCTGACTGAAGCATACGAGGACTGTATAATGTTGGAAGGCATCTAGGTAGTAGTAATTTATGGTATTATGAATATGCAAGTAGGTTTCTGTAATCATAAGACATCTGTCATAACTGTTGATAGATCTAGAAGATAGAATTCCCAGAAATCACGTTTCAGGGGCAAAATGGTTTATACAACATAAACGGTTCGTTATAACATTAGACAACAACCAAACCATGAAAATTCAATATACTGTTTTAACATAGGCATAGGCATAAAGTATAATAAAGGAACAGTATTATGTCATTGAATTTAAAATAATTACCAACGGCCGCTCGGTAGAAAAACCGCGTTTGAATGCGTAACTGCCGCGCACTCGATACAGTTGCGTTCTGGTATACTATACGTTGAGATTTCGAAGCGCATCGTTTCAGCATTTCCTATGAAGACAATACTGTTACTTATTTATACTGTGACATAGGATTGTCCAAACACCTCGTGTCTTCAAACGTATTTACATATATCCCTATCAATAAATACGACGTAATTAACCTAGTCCCATTGTACTGATAAGTAGAACAAAAGAGGCTTCCGGATTTATACAACAGTATCTTAACGACATCCAACCTAACAAATGTTAGCTATAAAAAGATCTACAAGACCGCTGGCAGGCAAGAAAAATTCTAATTAATTAAAAGAACAAAACATAAATTAGGTTTGCCAGTGACAAAAATGTCGTTGAAGCGGCCGCGAGCGGGTCACGTTCGGAAACCGAGCTGCGAAATGAAAATAATTACACGTCAAATGAGTTGAATGACGCCTATTTAAAATGGCGGACGCGGGCGCGGGGGAACAGCGCACGATTTATACCCCATGTCACGCCGCGGGGAGGCAGAACGCTCTCTGTTCCTTTTAAAATTCAGTAAAATTATATAACAAGTGCCTTTTTTGGGTAAATATTAATATCGTTAATTCATAATGCGTCATCCTAATTTAATAAAGGTAACATCACAAATTATTGTTAAAATTATAGCAACTCAAAATCCATACAAAATCGAATAAAGTTTTTTTTTCTAATATAACTGATTGAATTTTGATTAAATTTCTATTCAATACTGATCTCAAAACGTATTCTTCTTATCATGATTTTTACATTTTCAATTTCTATACTAAGATATACTAACGCCAATAGCTTTCACCGCCATCATTTATCACATCAATATCATTTATCTTTTAGAGCACGAAAAACGCCTTTGATAAAAGTGTCATTACACCGCTCGGTGGAAATTCTCCCGCTCTTCAATGCAATATCACACTATCTACTTAGACATTGCAATCTTGAGCACGAAGTTTAGAAAAATGAGCGCGTACCAACGGATAGGAAAACGTCAGAATGAAATATACGAGCACCTATCATAGGATATATTAAAAGAGAGAACAAAATCGCGATTTTTTCTAGCCATAAATATTTCATGCTAGATCAGGAAAAAGCATGGTGGCCACGAATATATCATGCGACTCTACCTGACTACTACCAATTTACAACCCGGGCAAAGTCCCACGGCTCTTGTCAACTCGTGATTCATGACTGCAGAAAACTGCGACATTTAAAAAGCAGGCTATTGAAAACTGTGGACGCATTCTTTCAGCTCATACGAGTAGTGTATATAGGTTAATGCATACTACTATTTGTTGTAGTAATAAACAAGCGTTGAACGTAGGTATACAGAGAAACCGCAGGTAAACATTATAACGAAAACTGCGAACGCGTAATGAGGTTCTGTAAGTTTCTGCGAGTAGTTAATGGCCCCGTTTGATTGTATGGGGAGATACGATGATGAATTTTGTTGCTATGCAGCACCTTTGTACTGAAATACAGCCGCGTCTAATTAGTTAAGGCGGCGACGCTATCATAATTAAAAAAGGACTGGAATGTTCCAAAAATAGCATCCGTCTGTACAGAAATATATATATTATATTTACCAGCATGAAATAGCGTTTATTTAGGTTACTGACGACTAATTAGCGAAAACGGACGAAAATACAGTACCAACACACAGGCATTAGATCATCCGATTCATTAATATCAAACAACCGACCGCAAGTAAAAGACACGATCGAACGCAACGCAATAAAATTAGGCTTTATCCCGAGCGGACGCAGTGAAAGCGACAACACCGGGGGGAGACGGGAGAGAGAGGGGGACGGGGGGGAGTCGCCGGCCCGACCTACTTTCCCGTAGGTCCCTCACCCACAACCCTACCGCACTTCAACAGCGCGCCGGCATCGCAGCTCTCCTATCGCCGCGTTTATACCACCTACCGACAGCTCCAAGGGAATTCGTACTTCAATGTAAAGCTGACAAAGTGAGAAGAAAAGCGAGTCGCGAGCGGCGAGGACGATCGATCGCCGACGAGTGCCGATAACCATTCGTTTCGGAGGAACGGGATCACAATTAGCGGTGACGTAACGCGGTTACCGGCTGAGTGATTGATGCCCGCACCCCGAGAAACGATGTAAAAACACGGCGCGTATGAAATTAATTCCATTGAAGATTATATTTCAGGCTGCATTTATGTAGTTCCGCTTGTGGGTATACGGGAGCGCCTCCCGTGGGTCTCGTAAAACGCGGCGTTTCGGGCAGTATCAACCAGCGTATTAATAACACCATACTGCGATCACAAATCCGCCTGGAAAACGCGGTGATAATGGAATATTCGCCTCGGGTCGTTAGTTGTAGCTAGGGTTGCCAATTTTTTTTATATCGAATATAGTATTTTAGAAGCCATTGCCTGTAAAAATATAGTAGATGGCGAAAAAATATATAGAATGGTATGTTTCAAAAACATTTTTATTATGTAAATGCATATTTTTTGCTACTATGAACCTTTAATAACAAGTATTTTTTATGTGTCTTAATTAAGATTACAAAATCCCATTAATTCAGCTTTTATGAGATTACTACTGGTCCTATTGCGATCATCTCGCCATTTTGTATTGAAATAAAAATATAGTAGTTTCGCGTACTATAATTTTTCTTCAGAAATATAGTATTTAGGCCTCTAATATAATAGGATACCATATTATATATCTAGTAGGGTTGGCAACCCTAGTTGTAGCCATCTGTGGAAAGGTTTATAGCAATGGACATTTTCGGGTTAATGTATGTAACGATATGGCATTTCAAGAGCCCATAACAGGTAGATCGGTTTTCATCGAAAACCGTTTCTTTAAGCTGTTTTGGTAAACGTGTCATATTGAAAACTTTTCAAAATTTGCATGTGTATCACAAAGAGTATTTAATTTATTTGTTACTGGGTACATTTTCATAACGATTCTCAAAGTAGAACATTTTCATTCACGTTTCTTCTTCTAAACCGTTTCTTAAAGCTGTTTTGATGCACGTGTCAATGTCGAAAACTTTTCAAAATTGACACGTGTATTACAATGTCTAAAATATTCCTATTAAAACAATTAAATACTCCCAGTATTTAATTTATTTGTTACTGGGTATATTTTCTAGATTCAAAAATAATTTAAAGTTTAAGTATTCGTAATGATCCTTCTCTGTGAAGGTTCCGCAGAGCCAAATAATTAATACCGAGATAATGATGATACTAATTTACCTTATTCTAAAAGAGAATGTAACAATAAATTACAATGTAAATTACGAAAGAACTTCAAGTTTATTTGCAAAGTTCGTGTTACTTGAACTTGGAACTAAATTATCTTGCAAAAATATCCATAATTTTGACTTTATTTGCTTCAATGAATCCGATATATAATAAATATCACTCCATTAGGTGTTCAACGCCTCTCTGCTGAAAGTTTAACAACTTTCGCTCTTACATCATATCGGAATGCTGATATAACATCTAACATTTGTATTCTGTTTCAGGTCTTGTTTTTCTTGATGTATTCAGTTTCTTTTTTTTTAAGTGAAAGCTTCTTTACGCGCGTTGAGCAATTTTTGGGTGAACAAAAAACATGGAACTCGCGTCATCGTCACCAAAGGCTATATGTATCGGACGAAAGATATCAACGCGAAATATATTTAATATATTATTTTTAAGTAACAGCTGCCTAGAACTTCTCATTTACATCAGCTGCTTCCTAAACAAGTTTGTCGACTTTTTACCACATATAGGTACTTAGAGAGTTACAGTTCAGTTAGATACATGCACGCAAAATTAACACGCTAAGGCAACTCAAACCTAAATTACAAAATTACTGTTTCAGCTCAAAAGTACCCGCGAAGTCACTGAAATAAAGCAAGCATAAAACGTCAAAGTAAAATGATCTTTCCGAGTTGAACATTAAATGCGTTATCGCACGCTCCTCACAGATTGAAGAACTGTATAACTCGCAAGAAGCCGTTTAGTTTGTACTCGATCGCTTTTGTACGTGATCGAAACTTGTGCGGCTTGGTGTACAACAGGAACAAGTAAGCACAGATGTGTATACCTAATCCTTGTATTTTATTTCATCTCACTGTGTAAACTTTATAGTTGGGAAACGAACGAAATCAGAAAACTTTGAGAAAAAGAAAACGTGTTTGTCGTTTAGTTACGTTAGACGTTGGTCGTCTATAGATGGAAAGTTCCAAAGTATTTTGAACCTTTTGGGTCTGGCTACGAATTTCGTTTTTGTATTAAAAATAGGTAAAAGGTAGATATACCTTGATACCCATATTCAATTGCATTAAGTTTCTAAATCTCTTTTAACATGTTACTGCATTTTTTGCCAGCTTTTTAGGTCGACATATTAATATGACAACTTCAACACAAGTAGTTGGTATTTTCCAATCCACTTGAATATAAATTTCAGAACACACAAACATAAAATAAAACCAACATTACGTTGAAATGAAAACAACGTCGCATTTAATTCGTAATCGTCAAGCGTGATCATTGAATTTCATCCTCACTACGAAAATAAATCTTAGCATAAAATTACACAAGCAAAACATTGATGGATAAAGTTAATTACACCTAAAGCTCGGCTCACATAAGAATTAATTTGTAACTTGATTACATATTAAAATTACAGCGTAATGAACATAGTACCTACAAGTAGCGCCCAACGTGCCATTGCCAGCGGTTACGCAGTGGAGTCAGGCCCGTTTTAGCTTAATCAAAACTCAATTTAGTCGTATTTAGTTCGTCGGCTTGAAAACAAGCCCTTTAGGGGAGGAAAACTTTATGTCTTCGTGATTAATTATCAGTTTCGTAACGACCTGGACGCCGCACGTGCTGGTATCAGATAGTTTCGCAGATTTACGAGCATAACTTTTGATGCGCTTTTTAAATGGTGGGTTGAGTTTACGGGTTGTTTATAATTTTAAGCTTTTAAGAGCTTTGGAGCTGTTTACATTATTTTTAGGGATAACCTACATAATGAAGAGTTATTAAGGTTTAAAAAGTTTGGAGTGGCCATTTTAATAATGTCAAACGCCCTTTAATTTACATTTTACTTACATGATACGGCCGCCAAAAATTTTACATTTGGAGAAAAGTTTGTATATGTTTTGTTTATGGTTTTATATAATATTAATTCTGATTCTATATAAAATAAAAACTGAATTAAAATTCTATAAATTTAAGTTCTATAAAAAATAAAAATTGTACATTTGGATAAAAGTTTGTTATGTGGTTCTATAATAATTATAATATTCAATCTGACCTTATAAAAATAAATTATTATTGTTCAGGAATAATTCTCATATTATATTAATTAATTGTAATATAAAATTTTAGATGCCCTTAACAGCAGCGGAAAAACGAAAGCGGTATCAAGAGCGCATGCGCCCTAACCCTGACAAGTTAACAGAACTTAAACTTAAAAACGCACTTACTATGACAGATTTTTGCAGTTTTAAACTAAATAGTTACTAATAAAAATTTCATATTAAAAAAAATAAAGACTTGTTATTGAAGAAAATTTTGTAAATCTTAAAAATTGTATGTTATATAATTATGTATATGTGTATGTATTTATATGATATAAAATATAAATAACACCTACCAGGACCAATTCACGACTGTTATTGTACAATTTTTGGCAGCCATCTTCCCATATCGACGATGATAAGGGCAAAAATACAAGGAACATTTTTCTTCTACCAGCTGATCACACCATTATGCTCCCTACTACTAACCACCCCTATAACACAACAAATCCAAATCTCAGTAACACAATTAAACTAATCAGATTTCATTCACTAAACATCAAAAACCACCCTCCAATTTATCGCCCGAGAACAGATAACGAACAAAACAATTACTTTGATTAACCCGAAGTGAGGGACCGCCATAACAATAAAGCAACGCCACACTGACTATAACACACATATAACTAAAGACATAAAGCCGTAACCATGCATTGGGGGAGCTGCATACATTTTCCATAACTCTTGGCTGTTATTCCTGGCTGATATATTTAGTCGTAGTCTCGGAGTCTGATTTAGCTGTAGAGCTCTCAGAATAAAAAGTATCACTTTTCTTTTTGATATTTTTCCTTATGGGATTGTGTGGTGAATATACTGCGTGTTTATGTAAGTAAAATATGTTTCTTTAAAAGTTCGCAGTACCTGCAATTATTTTAGAACCTGACTTATCCAGATAGATATACATTGATTTTATCCAATTTTTTTTAAATAATAGGAAAAGTGTTTGTGGTTGCTAATTGGCGATTGATTAAGGGATTTAGTGTAGTATTTTAAGGTATTAAGTATCAATAGATATAATTTATGGGTGGGTATAATTATTATCTATTATTGGTTCACAGCGGAAATAAAAACTTTTTACAAAAAAAGAACAACCGACTTCCAAAAAAGACACTACAAAGTCAAAAATAACTTTAATTTCGGAAGTCGGTGTATTTGGTTTTGAACTTTCGTTTTTTGCCACCGACTTCTGAAATTAAAGTTATTTTTGACTTTGTAGTGTCTTTTTTGGAAGTCGGTTGTTCTTTTTTTGTAAAAAGTTTTTATTTTGCACTTTTTAGTGATGGTACCTACCCCATACAAATTCGAATACCACTAACCTGCTATGTAAATAACAGTGATTGGAAGTTATCATTATATCATCCATATAAACTAAGTGGGAAAAATACGTATTATTGAAACTAACTCAAAAACTATCCAAGTAAAGTTAATAAAATTGATATGGGACCACCTTGGGAGCATACCCTTTCAAACAAAAAAAGAATTTTCAAAATCGGTCTACAATTGACGGAGAAATCGCGTAACAAACATACAATAGCTACAAACTGTTACCGCTTGCTATATTCGAATCAGCCAAACATACAGTCGCCCGCTAGAGAACATAAACTGATCGAAGGTACCGAAGTTATACCAGAAATATTAGTATTGGAAGTAGAAAAAGCTATAAAAAGTCAAAAGATGGAAAAGGCCCCCGGCCCAGATAGAATAGCAAATGAACTTATGAGAGGGACAATAAAAGAACTAAGCCCAATACTAACAAAGGTCTTCAATGAGATTCTATATACCGGCAGCATCCCAAGCCAATGGGCAGAATCACACATAATACTTCTTTACAAGAAAGGTCCAAAGGAAGACATAGGAAATTACAGACCCATATCTCTCATCTCATGTATACAAAGTTTTTGCTAAAATCATTCTGGACAGAATATCAATCAGGCTCGACGAAAATCAACCTGTGGAACAGGCGGGGTTCAGGAAAGGCTTCAGTACAATTGATCATATACATACAATCAAACAGCTTATACAGAAATACAAAGAATACAACAAAACCATTTACCTGGCCTTTATAGATTACTCCAAGGCTTTCGATAGCCTCAAACACGAATTCGTATGGCAAAGCTTAAAAGAGCAAGGAATCCAAAACGCTTATGTAAACATCATCAAAAATATCTACAGCGAAGGCAAAGCTAGTATCAGGTTGGAATCTATGGGAGATGCTTTTCCAATCGAGAGAGGTGTCAGGCAGGGTGACCCCCTCTCACCAAAGCTGTTTACAGCAGTGCTCGAACAAATGTTCAGAAAACTAGAATGGGAGCATCTGGGGCTAAACATAAACGGATCGCGATTGAATCATCTAAGGTTTGCAGATGACCTTATTCTATTGGAAGAGGACCCATTACTACTGGAAACCATGATACAAACCCTAGCAGACAGAAATAGAGAAGTGGGTCTAGAAATGAACTCGAGCAAGACTAAAATGATGACCAATTCAATACCCATAGACATAACCATCAATGAACAGAAACTAGAATACGTAGAGGAATATGTATATCTAGGCCAGATAATATCGCCAAATGACCAAATGTCGAAAGAAATAGACAAAAGGATTGCGACAGGGTGGAAAAAATATTGGGCCTTGAAAGAAATCATGAAAAGCAAGGAACTGGGCATTAAGACCAAGAAGAAGACTTTCGATACGTGTATTCTACCCTGCATCACATACGGCTGTGAAACCTGGGCTTTGACGAGACGCCATAGGGACAAACTAGCGAGATGTCAGAGAAGTATGGAAAGGAGCATGCTAGGTTTAAAACTAATGGACAAAGTTAGAAGTATAGACATCAGGCGCAAAACGAAGGTAACAGACATCCTGTCACGTATTGATCAACTTAAGTGGAGGTGGACAGGACATATGATCCGCTGTAAAAAGGAAAAATGGAGCAAACAGGTGACAGTTTGGTACCCAAGGGATGGTGATAGGAGCCGAGGTCGCAAAGCAAGAAGATGGGAGGATGAATTGAAAATGACCGTAGGACCCCTTTGGACAAGAGTGGCGGCAGACAGAAAGCAGTGGAAAGAGTTGGAGGAGGCCTTTGCTGTAAGGCACACCGAAACAAGAGACATTTTGTAATTTAAGTGCAGTTTTAGTTTTTTTATATTTAATTCTTTTAAGTTTTTAGTCATAAATGTAAAATGTTCGGGAAATAAAGGCTATATTATTATTATTAAGTCAAAAATAACTTTAATTTCGGAAGTCGGTGGCAAAAAACGAAAGTTCAAAACCAAATACACCGACTTCCGAAATTAAAGTTATTTTTGACTTTGTAGTGTCTTTTTTGGAAGTCGGTTGTTCTTTTTTTATAAAAAGTTTTTTTATTCCAATATTCTCACGGAATCGAGACTTATGGGAGTGAAACCACGGGGCGCAGCAAATTTACATTTCTTTTTTTGATAGTAAATCAAGTAATTATTTCAGTGGATTTATTATAGGGTTTTTAAATACTTACTATTACTTACCTATCTATCATAATCATTAATATACAAAACTAGCTTTGTATGTTTTTGATAAAACCAATTAAATTTCTGAGTTTTTTTGGTTTATGTTAGTCTACTTTTCAACCTAATTTAGCTGTCAAAGCTCGGGAAATAAAAAGTATCATTTTTCTTCGGTGTTTTCCTTATAGGGTGCGGTATTGTGTAGGCACTGTATCTTTTGTATATTAGGAACGACAGAGATATTTCTAAAAAATATTAAGGCATTTATATAAGTAGATGTTGTATAATCCAAGAAACGTGGAAAACGTAATTTTCTTACAGTTTTTTTCTTAAACGATATAACTAGGTCCAAATTGATTCTTCGAAATTTTTAGCCTGGAAGACGGTTTTAATTTTTTAAATTTTAAATTAGAAGATATACTTAGCACGCGCCTCTGACTTTTCGGATTTATGTGCGTATTGTATAATTATCGCTTGTTTAAAAAATGGTGAAAGAAAACCTCGTGAGGAAACTTGAGAGATATTTCTCAACGGAATGTGAAGCCAAGTCAGAGGCCCTTGGGCGGCATAAAAACTCCGATACCAGATTAGTCACTAACCACACGAAAAAGAAAGAAAGAAGAACATGAATAAAACATTTCAACAGCTGAACAACTCCCTGTCAAAAAATATCATATTTTCTTTTCAGACAGTTTTCTGTACAGAACGGTATAAAATGCTGTGTGTTGAGTCGATATTCCTGTGATCTATACACAATTGACTATTGGTGTCCACCAACGTCCATTGATGGACAACAACAACAACAACTTTGAAGAGAATTGTATAGCAATAGACCAATGTGCTAAAATGTTTTCAACTCTATCTATTGTTTATTGAGAGTAGAAAATCTAACAGAATTCTGTTACACCAGCTCTATTTTAGTACTTCATTCTACCTCTTGTTGAGGATTTGTGGGCTTGTGGCTAAATGATAACAGCTGGACGGTTCAGTCTAAGGTAAAGCTACGCTTGCCGCAGTCGTTTCGTAGATGGGTGACCAGCCATTACAAAATGGAGACCCTCCGTGCCTCCGAAAGCACGTTAAGCACGACTGTCATTCGTATATTTTTGACAGTCGATTCGGGTAGTTACAACCCAAAAATTCTGACAACCAGTCTTACCAAGGGGGACTGGAAGCCGACCCTAACATATTTGAGAAAAGGCTAGACAGATTGGTATCTACCTATTGTTTCCCGGGTCAAAAAACATGAAAGGTATTGTTTAAAAACTACAACGTTACGTAAAAACTGGTACGAGTAACATTCATTCTAACTTTTAGGAGGTGAAATATTAGTCGGTGGTCGCGTATCTGTCTGATTTACTCGTAGTTGTTCGCGTTTAAAATATTTTCAAACCTCACTTTTTTGTTTGTGGTGTTAAATGTTTGTACCTAAAATTTGTGTATACATGGGTAGGTATACACAAATTGAATGAAGGTATTACCTTCCCGACTTCAATATGTACTATTGTAAGCCTATGCTGAATGTCCCTATATGCTGTTGGTGTTCCTATTAAGAGCGTTCATCCAAAAAGTTGGCAACGTCGCAAATAGCTGTCAGATATTTATTATTTTCATGTCTCTATGGAAATAATGGCTAACTATTGAACTAGAATATTAATAAAGTTTTAGGTGTAAAAAAGGCATTTGAAAAGTTTATTTTACTTCTTTTGCAT
Organism: Conistra vaccinii; assembly: GCA_948150665.1. Classification (NCBI taxonomy): domain Eukaryota; kingdom Metazoa; phylum Arthropoda; class Insecta; order Lepidoptera; family Noctuidae; genus Conistra; species Conistra vaccinii. The sequence continues at coordinate 15,904,306 of OX411323.1, forward strand.
CTAAAACTAAATATTCGGTGTTTCATAGTCCGTATTTTTAAATTAATCAAAACAACGAAATATTTGACAGCTATTTGCGACGTTGCCCACTTTCTGTATAAAACAAATAAATTAATGAGAGAAGAGCTGACAGCATCCAGGCTTCAATCTTCAAAAGAATCGAACCGTGAATTTTTTAATTTTAATTCAAAATGGCCATCCGTTGTCTGAGAAAAGGGTCTTGACAGGTAGACAACCGGAGGGGTAGCAAAAGGATCTTAAAAGAGTTAAGTCTTTTTAACATTAGGTACGGAACACAAATATTTATACACATTTTATTTACAGGACAGGGTTTTTTGGAACACAAGGGAAAACAAGCGTGATGGTATGTTATATCTGTGTGTATTTACAACTTTACTTATGGATATGTAATTTTGTCCTTCAAAGAGTGCTGATTCTCAGTCTAGTTTGCATAAATGACTTTTTGACTAGGTAAGTACAGTAAACAGTGACGGAGGGGTATCATGTTACCCAGTAACTGGGCTGTGGAGGTCAGATAGACAGTCGCTCTAAGTAGGTACAATACCACACCAACACACACACTATATATGAATCACTTCATGCAGGTGTTGGTAAGGCAGAAGTGATTCATTAACCGGTGAAATGTGATAAATTAATTCATTCAAATCATAATAATAACACACTAACATAGCTTTTAAGTTTTTGTAACTAACTAACACACTAACATAAATGGATCATTGTTGTCTTTTTAAATAAATAATTTAATTTAATTTAATTTAATACTGTTATTCAGCTGCATCCGGTTAGACTGGAAGCTGACCCCAATATAGTTGGGAAAAGGCTAGACAGATGAGGATGACATTGCAAACAGTAACGTAAATGTAAAGTCCGTGTGTGACAAACAAACAAAGAAACTCACTTTCGTACTTATAATATTATGTTAGGAAGTTAGGATTTGTATACTTACCCCCTTACTAATAAACGTTGTATAGCGTCTGTATAGTTACGCAACGCTTTATCTTCTTCTTTCAAATGTCAAATTACTCACGACTGAAAGAGAGAAATCGGTGTGTAACTATACAGGCGATATACAACGTTTATTAGTAAGGGGGTTTGTTAATTGGGTGTACCAATTTTATATACTTAGGTGAGCAAATTAATTTTAATAATAAACTTTCTAACGTAAACAATGTGGTTTAAAGTTTGGTTAAACATTTTATTTTTGTACACGAGTATTTTAGGCACGTGCTAGCAGAGTATTATTGGTAACAATAATTATATTATATGAATAATTTAACATACACGTGTTTTCTTTAGAGGCACGAGTTCTTTCGTACCCAAATTTGACCTTGAGGTACACAAACGTTATCATTATGTTGATTACTAGGAACATAATTACAATCCTTTTCTTTTAATGTATATTAATTACCAGCAGTGGCCCAGTGGTAATGGCCCGACTTACAGCAGTGGCCCAATAATAACGGCCCGACTTACGAGCTGTACGTCGTGGGTTCAAACCCAGACAGTGGCTTTACTTTGTGTAAATAATTTCATCATCACTACTCTCAAAACGGTGAAGGAAAACATCGTGAGGAAACCGGCATGTCCTAGAAGGAAAAATTGGAAGACATGTGACATCCAACCCGCACTGGGCTCGCGTGGTAGTTTACGGCCCACTCCCTCTCGAAGGGAGGAGGCCTGTGTCCCAGCAGTGGGAAGTTTATAGGCTGGTTATGCTGCTACATAAACAATATTTATACGAATACGGGAAGACCAAAGAAGCTATGGACGGATTGTGGGCGAAATGATATGAGTAGAAAACGGATATTTACCCTCTTTGAAAATGAAAACATGCAGAACTGACTATAAATAAATTGAGTTAAGGACAAGAAGATGATAATGATAAAATTCAGAACCAATAATGAAAAGTAGGTAAAACCGAAACCTCCCTGATCAATCAATCTGCATATAGCCAACATTCTGCATTTCCCAACTATGTTGGGATCGGCTTCCAGTCTAACCAGAAGCAGCTGGATACAAGCTTTTAAATGGAGCGACTGCCTATCTGACGTCCACAACCCAGTAACTGGGTAATACGACAACCCTTGGTAGGACTAGTTGCCAGATTTACGGGTTTCTGACGACTCGTAACGAGACTGTCAAAGATGACACGAATGACAGCCGGGACAAACGGCTTAACGTGCTTTCCGAGGCACGGAGGAAACCGCCACGATTCATGTTCTAATTTGTGTGAACATTTCTCTTGTGATACAACTGTAACGTTTTTAATCTCAACTCGAATATATTCTAGTCTTATCCATTATACACATACAAAAACTCACGCCTTCATCCTATGGGAGTAGGCAGAAACTACAGAACGCCACTTGCTACGACCCTTACATGGAGTATGTTAGTGCTCGATCACGTTGAACTCGCGGGCGCGGTGGCGGGCGCGGTCACGAAATATCAAACACTTAGAATAATATGCTAGTGTTCACATAGAAACGCAGGTGCGGTGAAAGACGCCGCGCTCGCGCCCGCACCCGCCACCGCGCCCGCGAGTTCAACGTGATCGAGCACTAAGGGTCGTAGCAAGTGGCGTTTTGCTTCGTTTACGTTCATACCATCCGGACATACACGCACGCCGGTAGCAAGTACTATTCACCTGTCCTTTCTGAAGAACATCACCATACGAAACCAACCCATTACCAAGAACAGTGATAGTCTAGTGGTGTGACCGTAGGACTACCAAGTCATAGGTCTCGAGTTCGAACCGCACGCACCTCTGACTTTTCGTATTCATGTGCGTATTGTATAATTCACACTTGCTTCAAAAACAGTGAAGGAAAACATCGGTTTCCTCAACCGGAATGCCTGAGAGATATTTCTAGACGGCATGTCAGGCCAACTCAGAGGCCCATTGGCGGCTTTAAAAACGCTGACACTATGTAAGTCACGAAACGAAGAGACAAACCTGAAATCGCGAACAAAATATCAACTGTTCCCTACATTTATGTTCTCATAACTCGACATAATGTAGTGCCCAAATGATTTCGCAATTTCGATCATTTTGGTTTGGTCTCATAGTAAAAATTGTTCATAATGATGAGGACACTGACCCGTTAAGAGATTTCGTGTATGAATATATAACATTCAAATTATTGTTTATCTAAGCAAAATACGCCTCGGGAGGTAAGCACTTGGGCTTAATCCAGCAATATAAGTTCAGAAAGCTATTATAAAGTTCTAATCATAGTTTCACCTCTTCCAAGTTTAAGTTTATTATTGTGTGGTTAATAATTTTTACATATTGTGAAAATGACCTGAGATCTCCAATCTGTCTTCACACACATCACGTCTTGTCTCCCCGAAAGGTTGGGCAGAGGTGTACCTATAGTACACCCACATTTCGACAATTACGTTTTAGTGTGGGTGTGTGTGTGTGTGTGTGTATTTATCTACATACAAGAAATTAAAACGATGTTTGTAATTTTATCTTATAAATTATAAGTTTTAAAATTTTGTAAATATTATAGTGTCTATTTGTAATCTCAATTAATAAGTTCTTAAAATTTATCTTATTAATGGTAAAAAATTTAATCTATAAAAAAATACAAAGATTCTTGAATTAGAAGTCTTCACAGAAATCAAGCTGCTTCTCTGATCTTCATCAAAATCGGTTCTAAAATTTACCAACGCACAGACATAGAAGCTAACATTGCACATAAAATATTAACCGTGATGTTAGGCCACTACCAATAGCTGTTAGACAGATAATGGACAGGCCAGCTAAACTGCCGTAATCAGTCGTGATGGTCAATGGAATGTGCATAGCCAAGCTACGTTAACTGTCAGCTATATTGCACGACAGAATGTGTCCTGCAATATTATCCGGTGAGTAACTAATGTTACATAAGACATAACATAAAATCATGTTTGTATTCCACGAAGTGGAAAGCAGAGGTAAAAGCTTCCGCAACATCATTTAAATAAAAAACTTTTTACTAAAATAAAGTCAAAGTCAAATCATTTATTTCAAATAGGCCCTTGAAGGCACTTTTGAACGTCAAAATTTACAAAATATAGTAAGTATTGATTCTACCGCCCCTTCCAAAAGGTATAGTTTTCGTATGGAGAAGAATGGGCAAGAAACTCCACCGTTACTCTTTTAAAATGTTTTACAATATTTTGTATAAGTACATTATTTATATAATTATATGTGAAGACGATGCACCTAGAATAAAATTACTGTATAAAGTAAAAAGATTTTAAAGTGGAGCAAACGACAGATAAATTAATTATGTGGTAGCTACATGGTGTTCACATAAAACAACCGACTTCCAAAAAAGACACTACAAAGTCAAAAAGAACTTTAATTTTGGAAGTCGGTGTATTTGGTTTTGAAATTTCATTTTTTGCCACCGACTTCCGAAATTAAAGTTATTTTTGACCTAGTAGTGTCTTTTTTGGAAGTCGGTTGTTTTATTTTCGTAAAAAGTTTTTATTTTTCGCTTTTTTGTCAATCTACCTGGCCTTTTCGCAAATGTTGGGGCCGACTTCCAGTGTAACCGGATGCACCTGAATTTTTCGTAGAGCGACTCCCTGTCTGACCTATCTGACCTCCATAACCCAGTTACTGAGTAGCACGATACCCATTTTAAACTCTACACAGCCTTATAAAACCAAAATGGATTGTAAACTAAACCTTATATTAATTCTAAAGCCTTCATTAAAATATTACAATATCAACGAGACTAAGGCTCAATTCACACTGAAATGGTAGCGGCCGGCAGCGACGCGGCGAGCACTTTTAATGACAAGGCATGTAAGCACGTTTACCGCATTGAGTTTAGAGATTACGAACTACCTACACATTCTATTCTCACCATACGAACTTTATGTGCAATATCAAAAAATATAGTTACGCTTGATAGAATAGTGGGTGCTGTCGACTCGCGCAGCCGCGAGACTATCATAAGCCGCCGCGAGGACCCGCGCGGCGCTTACTGCCGGCCGCTGCCATTTCAGTGTAAATTGAGCCTAAACGCTCAACTTCAAAAGCCAAAAGTCAAAGAACAGGTTTTCTTTCAACTTCCACTGTTCAATACTTAGCCCAGTACATAATTAATGTACTTTAACGTAGGTATTTAATGGAAATAAGTTTCTGAGAACTTTGTATGTACTTCGGTGTTAGAATGGGTAGGTACTTTGTAATCTCTAAACTCAGTGCGGTTAACGTGGTTACATGCATATTGTATAGGTTCTGCTGTTTGAGAGACTTTGCTCATATATGATGTATGTAATCTTTTGTTAATAACTTTTGTGTGTGACTTTTTTTAGTGGCGGGGTGGTTAAGTCACTTAAGAGTAGAAGTCGCAAGGCCTCGGCTTCCTCTACATGATGCCGGAGCCGCACCGGCACCGGACCGTATGATGAAAAAATATCAGAACATTTATTTTATTTATTTATTTAAACTTTTCGCACACAAAAAAAAGGTACAAAGGCGGACTTAATGCCTTAGGCATTCTCTACCAGTCAACCAAGGGTGGTGAAGAGATTTGATGGCAGGTGCTCTGTTTGAGAGGAACAAAGAAAATTTTTATTAAAAAAATTTCATAACACAATTATAACTAAAATAGGTATAAAAGTACATTAATAGTTTATAAACTACATACACACATATTTACTATAATATATACCCATATTATATATATAAATATATATATATATTATACGAATTCCCGTGAGAGTTGTTGAGATGACTCTACTCTACTTGTTTTGAAAATAACTCCGCAATTTCCGCTTAAATGCATACCGACTGGTGGCCGTCCTGATATCAAGAGGGAGCGCATTCCAGAACATCTCAGAATGAAGAAAATGTAAAATCTACGCGACGGCGCCGCGCGCCCGTGCGGGTCCAGTGTCATGTACAGGTAGCTTGCTTATTGCTAATGCTTATTTCGCGAAAGTCTGAACCAATTTTTGTATCGGTACGTGATATCGGTTTTTTATACAGTGATAGCCGGTGTGACCGTCGGTCTGTCAAGCTATAAGGTCTCGAGTTCGAACCCACGGCATGCACCTCTGACTTTTTGGATTCATGTGCGTATTGTATAATTAATTATCACTTGCTTAAAAAACGGTGAAGGAAAACATCGTGAGGAAACCGGCATGCCTGAGAGATATTGCTCGACGGCATGTGAAGCCAAGATAGAGGCCCTTGGGCGGCTTCTGTTCCATTTTTGAATTTATTCGGTAAGTAGTGGCTATTCGGACATCGTGAAATAGGCCCTGAATCTTTGCTCAATTTCTTTGTTTAACTTCAAACAATGAGTTGGAGCAGTATCTATAGGGAGAAAGTAATCTAAGATTGCATACTTGTCATTAATTTAACATAGTGTCATCATTCTTGCTCACAGTTTAATTAAAACCACAGATATTTATTATTTATGTGACAGAAACGCATGATTTTAAATCACTACTGCGTTAAAACCATAGAAACAGGTTTTCTACGGGTTTTGTCGACGGAAGAATAGACAAAATGAATCTGTCATTTTATCTATTCTTCCGTCGACAAAACCTGTTTCTATTGTGTTCGTGCTAAGCGTGCTAAGTCGTTTATGTACGCACTCGTTTGCAAGCATTTGTATCGTAATGTGAATAGGCCTAGTAACTAGCAATTTACATACCGACAAAACAGCGGATGCGGAATTCCGCGCCTAAGTTGATAATGTGTAATCATTTGCAGCGATTGGGTTGCAATCGACTATTACGTAAAGTGTCGGCTTGTAAATAAATGCTACACATTTTAAGACTGTTATTTGCGCTATTTATTCCGGAAAATCTGTATACAAATCGCGGCACGTCAGTTGAACCAAAATGGCGCTCGTCCGCGCAGATAAAACTATGATCAGGGTGAATTTCCACCAGAGATGTGCTATGCAGCTATGTTGCGAGAATGTAAAAGCTAAGCTACGAAACTATGTGACTGTTTCCACTGATGCACCGCTACATAGCTTAATGTAGCGGTGCGAGTAAGATGTGCTATGAAGATGCGCCACCGCAAAGTAGTTGCGCGAGGAATAGCCAGCTCGAACTATGCGATGTATCGATAGTAGGGAAGGCATCCATAGCACGCATCCATAGCACGCACCCATAGCACACATCCATAGCACACATCCATAGCACGCATCCATAGCACGCATCCATAGCACCCATCCTTCCATATAAAAAACATATCTTAGTTGAATCCGTTTCCACCAGTGCTAAGCTATGTGCACCAATGAATATGATTGGTGGATATCAAACGCATCCATATAGCAACGTAGCATAGCACATCTCTGGTGGAAAAGCAGCCTTATACTTCAATTGAGACCCGAAAATGTGTTACAGATCGCGGCACGTGAGTTGAACCTTATGACCTTAAATGCGCAGAAAAACATTTTTGGGTCTCAAACGAAGTATAATCATAATTTTACCTGCACAGACGACCGCCATTATGGTTCAACTTACGTGCCGCGATCTGTACGTTCGAAATCTTTTGGCGCTTGAATGACATTGACGGGGGCTTTGTTGGTTTAACATTTGAGAAATTGTGTTAAAAAACAAGATGGCGCATTCATTCCGATTTTCGCCACGCCCCAAGAGATCCTCTTAAGTACAGTTGTACCTACTAACTTGATGTTTATTCTTCCTTACCACGCTTCAGTAGACCAAACACCAAAAACAAAACACAATCCATACCAAACAACACAAACTTACAGCTTATTACTTTTAATATTTCGGTAAAGCGGTATCTGGTAAGACGGAACCCCGCATTTGGCTGCCAAGACCGCTGGGAAGCGGCCAAGTCCGTGCCAAGTCTGAACGCGGCCTATCGTGATCTCCGCAGATAGCATGCACCCTGCCTTCCCGACACCCTTGAGTGATTTTAAATTAAGCCGAGCTACGTTTTTGTGGTTTACCGATAGAGGCGTATTCAAAGCCAGTTCTGCTTCAGTTTGGCCACTTGGCCACCTGATTCCCTGATTCTAGCTAAATTATTTCAAAGCAATAAATAATAAATGAAGATGACCAGCAAAAACAGTGTTTGAGTATTAAATCTTAATATATGAAATTATTTTTACCTTTGAGGAGAATACAGTAAACAGTATTTTGTATCTTGTTTTCTTTTTTAAAAGAAGAAAACACAAAATTAAAAGGTTTGTGGTGAAGTGTGGTGTGGTGGCCTATGGAGTAGTGTAGAATGAAAAATGTTCACAGTTTTAATAGCCGTATTAAATATACATGACGTATATATGACGAGTATGTTCATTGTACATACAATAAATCAATCAAGTTATCTATTACATTTTTACCGTATCTATTTCCCAGTAAGTTCAGACATTAACAACATTTAACAATGAAAGTGATGTCTTTATTAAAAAATCATTTTGTTAAATCGTCAATAATTGCTATAGTAGGGTAGGTATACCTACTATGTAGCTTTTAGTAGTGAAAAACTTCAAGGTCTAACCTTGATTTCATTGTGTGACAACAAAGAAAAAATAATTCGTGGGTAAACCTAGAGCAACTTTTATTAAATTCAGACCGAACAGAAATTATTTCTGAACAGGAACGAATAGGTGTAAAATATTAAAAGCATTGCATGTAGGTACGATAAAAAATAAGGTTTTAAGGTCATACTACACTGCGACTGCAATTTTTATGAGCAAAGCAACACTGTGTACAGAAATAAATAAAAATGCAATGTAAGCGTCAAATTAAGTTCAAACGGGCACGCGACACGTACTACCACGTCAATATAAAAGTACACAAATATTTGTCAAGCCATTTTGTACTTTATATGGTTGGGATAAGGTAGCTGTTTTTAGCTAGTGGTAGATTTAAAGTGGCTGGGTGTGTGCTGTGACAGCATATCGACGTTGCAGGCTTGCAGCCAACAACTGGGTCGGTCAGAACACTCGACTCGAAACCGAGTTTCTCGTTGACGACAACGAATTTGGTGCACAGCACATTTTAAATCTTTTAAACAGTTTGAGTGACAGAAGGAAATTATACTCCATGCTTAGTCCTCGATAATGATTAACTATGTAGTCTCACTTATTCCATATCGTGTTGACGCGTATTCAGAGAAAAAAAACCTGAAAAACCAAAATTTTTACGCTGGCAACTCTAGGTTACCTATGTACCATTCACTTTTTTCGCGTCGTGTAGCGCACGTCATTTTTAAGAAAATTATAGAATTTTCTTATAAAAACTTATTATTTTTTAATATTATCAACAATAAACAGTCAAACAATTCCACTAAAGAAAATGTGGAAGAAAATTGGAAAGAAATCGCGTAGGCGAACTCGTGGACGAATTCGGCTAAAGCCGGCGTCCTCTTTGGAATCAGTAATAAAGGCTGATAAGTACGTATATTTAACAATGTTATAAACAAAGAAGAAAACACAGGTACATATGTGTGATTTTGTTGAAAGTTTTCAGTGGATTACGATTGATTGATTTGGATTGCAAAGTAGCTGGAGGTTTATTATTACCCGCCATAATGCCGGTATTTGGTCCATCTGTTCTTGTAACATGAAGTTTGCGTTACGACAGGACCTCGAGGGGCTCGAGGCTTGATGTCGAACCTCAGGTTGAGGAAAAACGCACAAAATATAGTGTACCTATACCTAGAAGTTCTAGGTTATGCACCGCCTATGCAAGACATATTGCTTTCTCTGTTGAGAAACCAATAAGCAATAAGGCCCTCGAGACTTGATCTCGAAACCTCAAGTTGAGGTAAAAAGCACAAAATATAATGTATATATAGAAGTTCTATGTTATGCACTTATTGTTTTCTATGGTGAGAAACTATTGAGTAAGTATTACAATATTGATAAAGAATTATCAGTGCTTTACACTTGTGTCATCAGACTAAGTTAGTCCAATGATGATAATGTGCTTTGTAAGTACCCAAGAACTAAAGGATAATGGTTTTATGGAATTGCATGAAGAAATCATAATGGCCTTGGGAATCCCGTCCAGCTCCAAACCTAAATGTTTTACTTAAAAAGTATTTAATGTAATTATAAAGTATTAAAAGAAGAATGACCTATGTATAATACAATTTGATACCATTAATGTTGTATTTACTACTACTGGATGCTTCAAAATTGATCATAGAATTAGATTGTCTGATGAGTAACCCAATCAAGGAAAGGGACCAAGAGTGGAGGACCACTATAGCAATTGGGAATTGCTTTACTGGAATGTTAACAGGATTGGTAATTTGATAAAAACAATCAAATCACAAAGAATATAAATATCTAAAGAAATTCTCACAGATATCTCAAGACCAGCCTCTGAAGCACCGCCGAAACATTATAGAACAACAGTTACACTGAAATGGAAAAGTTTTCTGTTTAGTGAAAAGTTTAATGAAGTTGTCAATTAAAAAGGCAGCCCCTTGAGAGAGAGAAATCTCAAATGACCCCTTCACATTCGAGTCGAACCAAACAGGGAAGGGGGGGGGGGGCAGGTAGCAGCCTAGTAGGACCACGGGGTGGAACCTACAGCAGAGGATTTCATCAGGCAAGATGTACCAGCACAAACCTGTGCGTCAAACAAAGAGGTAAAGACATTTGTATGTTGTTTTAAATATTTTTACTCCCGCTTGACTGTCACTAATGAGACACAATTAAATTTTAATTGTTATCCAACTGCAGCCGTCTGTTGGACGGTTGAGCTCTTATTGGCAAAAGCTCACACAAGATAAAGTTATCTGGTCATGGTTGAAGGGATATAAAATTCCATTTTATGGAAATTCCTACACAAGATAATACCTATATCACCTTAAAATTGTGCCTTTTCAGAGTCTGAAAATATACTTAAACCAAAAGAAATAAATAGGTTCTTGGATTTGAGTGTTATTAATAGGCGTACAGTGTGCGTCTATCAGTGGACAGTTTTTTGTTTAATCAAAAATATTTACTGTACACGAACGAGTTGGATATACCAGTGTTATATGTTAAATCTAAAATGTCGGATTAATTGTATCCATACAAAACAGTTTCTAATGAAAGACATACGGACTTCATGTAAACTCATTTTATAAAATGATTACATGTGCACAATTGATTTAAAATATGTATATTTTTTAATATCAGTGAACACTGAACATAGATGTTCAGCTGATGACAAAAGATATTTGAGGGTTTATTGTAAAAACAATGTTCATGAATTCAGTAGTTTGTGCTTTGGTTTATGTACTGCCCCTACACAGGCCCACAGTAGTAACATCTTATCTTGTAGTGGGGGATAAAAATCTGTGAATTATCTTGAGGATTTTATGTTTGGAATATTATTGTTTTTAGTAAAACTATCAAAATTTTGCAGTCTTGGTTGTTACATAAAAGGATAAAAGTAATCTCAAATCCAATCGAGTTGCTGAGTACTTAGATTTGTGATTGATACAAAGAGTATGACCTTGTCAGTAAAAGATGAAAGAGATGTTCTATTCATCCATTATTTACACCGTAACCTAGCAACCTGTTGTCCATGTATGCGTTATGGTTTACTAATAAGTATGCTAACATTTTGGAAAACAAAGATGTACAGAGTTAGTTTACCACAGTTATTACTTTGATTTAATTATGAATCAAGTGTAAGTAAAGAAGATCTACAGTGGTGGCATAAATGTATGAAAACCCTGTAAAAATTGTCAATTTGAGATTGAAATTTACTCAGATGCATCTCACAGTTGTTGCAGAATATTTGTTTTGATGGTCAGATAGCAAATGGGGTTTAGACAGAAGAAGACAAGGCAAATCATATTTAAAGCTGCTTTTCTTGGTGTACAATGTTTTACTGAGGACTTAAAATTATGCCAAATTTTATTATGTAGAAACAATACTACTAACATAGATTATATCATTGAAGGGGTGGAAACCAATTTAATCATCTTAATCTCCTGGCTAGGCATATGTGGCACTCCGAAAAATAGGGATTTTTACATTTTTATATGATCCAAAGACAGCATAAAAGCTGATCTTGAGTCTAGAAATAAAAACATTGATTGTGACTGGGAACTGGCTCCAGCAGCATTTCAGGACATAGTGAGATCTTTTCGAGATCATTCCATTGATCTATTTGCTACTAGAGCTAATAATATGTGACAGATATCCATCTTGGCGTAGAGATCCATTTGCAGAAAATATAAGACTTACATTAATTTTGGTAAATTAGCCAGTATTTTATGTATTTCCACCATCTGCATTGATTAAATAAACTATTCAGACAATTTAAGATGATCAGATTTTTTGGTATCTTAGTTTTTTACTATGTGACCACAACCTTGGTACCCATTTACGAGTATCATGGTCATTTCACAGATTAAAGTACCTACTTATTGGATTTTAACCATCAAACCAATTATTGTCGTAACCTTCCGGAATAGTGCATCATCTGCACAGCAGCCCTTTTTTCCCTAGGGGCCTGCATATTGTTAGGGAAGGGTTTCAGAAACAAATGATGCCAGATGACAAATGATGATGATGAATGGTCAGGATATCTTCTGTATCAGATAACACTGTCAAACAGTATTCAGTAGCACTACATAAGTGGTGGATATGTGGTAATGATCATGTTTTTTCAATCACTATAATATTAGAGTGTTCGTACACAACAAGTGGCAAGCCAACAAGGGCCAATGGCATTTCATATACATCACTCAACAGTGCAGTGTTATTGATCATAAATTCTGTTGTAGGGACAGATCCTCAAAGTAAGAGGTTATTTAATGGTATCTTTAAATTACGACCAAGTCATCCTGAATACTGATGATATGTGGGATCCATCAATGGTACCTACTAAATTTTATAGGAAGATGGTACTCAATATAACAATAAATGATCACTTGACAAAGTAACCAAAAAGTAGTAATTCTTTTAGCCCTTACTAGCGGTCAAAGAAACCTTATCTGTAATTAGACTTAATAACAGTGTCCGTGCGGATTGAGGAGCCAGACTCATAATTAAACGCGGGTACTACCAATATTTAGTAGTAAATTAGCCGATTTTGTAGGCCCGATCCTGGAATTTGTAGTAAAACCCTTCAGAAGTTACATGACTTTAAAGGTGGCTCCTCAATTCGCACATGCGGATTGAGGAGCCACCTCAGAACTCGAAAACTAGCCGACGGATATTTTTGAAAATTTGGTAGGATTTAGTAGTACTTATGCGTAATCTCTACAAAAAAAATGGGGTTTGTACGACTGGATTTGAGAGAGCTACAATGCTTTGATTTTTCATAAAAAAACGTAAATTTCACCGCGCTGTTTCTCGGAAAGTTACTAATCAATTACAACATATTTTCAGTATGATTTAGTAGTAAATGAGTTTTAATTTGTAGTATAAAAATAAAAAGGAAAAGCTATATAGTTTCGGTAATACAACACATTTTATGTGGCTCCTCACACCGCACGCTCTAGAGAAAATATATGGACGTAGCTACTAAAGTAGCTGATCAAATCGGATAAAAATAGCATCAATATTTAGTAGAAATTTCTACTAAATATTGGCGTACTCCAACATCCTGCGCATTCAGTATTTCAAAAGATATTAATAAAATAAACATTCCTTAACAAATTAGTAAACAGGGTGACCATAAATAATTCAAACAAGATCATTGTTTGAAATAAATAGTTTTATTTGCTTATAAATCATCCTACGAGTACGATTACCTACGTGTTACATGTAATTGCAGTTTTAAATTTTATGAGATACTAGCTGCGCTCAGCGGTTTCACCCTCATAAGTCTGGATGCCGTGAGAATATCGGGATATAAAGTATTCTATGTCCTTACCCAGGTCATCAACTACCCATGTGTCAAATTTCATCTAAATCCGTTCAGCCGTTTTAGCGTAACAAATAAACCAGTAGAAAACCAAACTCACTTTCGCAATTATAATATTGTATTACAGTTAGTATAGTTATATTATGTACTATGTACCTACAACAAAATTAACAAATGAATTAAAATTCAGTCACTGGTGATGAATTGAATAATACTTAATTTGTACAAACTTATGTTTAGGTACGTAAGTACAGTAATACCTCAATGTGTTTAGTTTGATTATTTAAACGATATTTTAGTTCCTGATGTACCGATAGATGGCGTTGTAAATTTTGCACTCTCCGGTGAATCGCGGTGATAGGGATCTCCGTAGAAACGTGTCCTCTTTGTGTATAGTCAAATAAATTGTCTTCGTCAAAGTAAACATTAGTTTTTATTCATACGTTATGATTTTAAATTCATTATTGTTTCGCTGTTATTTTTGACAACATTGTTGCTACAGTAACGTAAAGAATGTAATAGACAAACAGCTTAGAAAAAAAATCGAACGTCAGTAGTGTCAGTCATCTTCACGTCTGTGGCCGCATTCCGAATTACGAGCTCTGAAAGTGGGCAAACGTCGCAAATAGGTGTCAAATATTTCCCTGTTATGATTACTCTGTTTTGACAATATTACTGTTTCGAAATAAGAAATGTGGGTAACTAGCGAACTAGAATATTAATTATGAAGTGCAATAATAATTTTGTGTTCCGATTTAGATAACACGATTATTACAGCTAAGAGCTGTCAATTTGAATCGAAACGCTCTTGAACGCGCTTACAGTGCTCGCTTAACGTCCAAACTTATTCCATATTATATTTGTTTGTTACCAATGTACAAAGAGAAATGTACAATGTACAAAGAAAGAGATGTGTCGCCGCGACACGACTGGTTTTTATGTATTTCTATGAAAGCGATGTGTCGCTAGCTACGGAAGGTTTTTTGTGTCGCGGCGACACATTGCCTGCAGTTGCCGCCTGCGGTCGGCTACGGATTGGTAACTTTAGTTTAAAGATAGGATGCGACTCAAAACAAAACAGCACAACTGTCATTTTTTATCACTGTGAGGTGATATTAATTTAGGGCATGCGTTATTGCAAGATGGCGCATGTCATGACGTCATCTATGACAATTCACCGGATATTCTTATTGCGCACACACTAATTTGGACAGGTGTAAGCACGCCAAAATGGATTACAGCGTAATTCGGAATGCAGTCTGGGGTAGAGTGCTAGCAAGATAAGTCTGCGCGTGGATGAAATTGGAACTAATAAGTATGCCGCCGTCTTGTCGTATAAATAAGGTCAAGTTAAATATAGAATAATTTAATTAACTCATATCCTTACATATTATAAAACAAAGTCGCCCGCCGCGTCTGTCTGTCTGTCTGTCTGTCTGTCTGTCTGAACGCGATAAACTCAAAAACTGCCGAACGGATTTTCAAACGGTTTTCACCATTGGACGGAGTGATTCATGTGGAAGGTTTTAGTGTATAATTCATTAAGGTTTTGTGTAAATTGGCTGAAATATGACGATTATTGTTGAAGATGTCGGAAAAAATCATGCCGACTGGGAGCTTTACTGGCGTGCGCTGCGTAAGTCGTGAGAGATAAATCAAATTTATGTTCTAGAGTATTGTATATCTTAAAAATTGCAACAAAAACGTCCGCGATGGCATATGTCTATCTTTTAAGGGTGACCCACAATAACCATTTTTATCTTTCAAAATTGTATAAAATTTTCATTGTTATTTCCGAAGCTATTTTGACCGGTATCTTATTAATCTTATCCAATTAAATAGGTTATTTAAATTGGGCATTCAATTTCGATTAAAATATGCCTTTACATCACATCATTTAAATGAATAGTTTAAGAGATATCACAGTTTCAAAATTACGCGTAACAAAATAATTATGGTTGACCATGCGGGCGCTGTAGTAGCCTACCACTGCGTCCGCTGAAAGTTAGTCAATGATCTTTTCCTTGGCTATTAGGTATGTATTCCCGGTAGAACGTTCCCGTGGGATATTTTGCGACATCCACGCGGGCGAAGCCGCGGGTAAAAGCTAGTATAATATAAGATTAATTATTAATATAGATTTAATCTTTTATATATTACACTATAGAATTAAGCACACCAGCGCCACCAGTCGCACGCAGACTTATCTTGAGCGCATTCTAGGCATGGTGCCTCTATCGTTAACGCGGTAAATTCAAATTTAAGAAGAGGGACGACACAAGTATCTGAATCTCATAGGTAAACATTCGGTATTTAGTCATTCGTCATAGCAATATTTTGAAGTTCCGTACATCGCGCTGATGAACATTCTCAATTAAGTAATTCGTCATAGCGTACATTCTAACTCACGTAAATCGTACTTTACCCCCGACGGAAAACGAAGGGGTGTTATTAACTTTATAAATACAGTACATCGGTATTTTAAACATCGAAGTTTAGTAGTTCAAAAAGAAAGAGTAAACAAAATAGAGAGCAGAAATAGTCGGTAGCTGCACGTCATGACTGTGACAAGAAGGCTTTCACTCAGTATAATGCAAAACCAGATTTTCAGTGGTCTCCCGCAATGAATGATGAAAAATGAGAATGATTTTTGTTTATTTCTTACAAGCTCTAGAAAGAATTCATTTTTGCCATTAAACTTAATATTCTTTCAAATTTTGGCATCCGATGTTTGGAAGATGCAATCTGCATTCAGGAAGAAAAATACACTTGTATTTGTTGCGGTGATGACGGAACTTCTAATTATGTGCCATCCAATATTGTGTCGTTTGATTTAGATGGCAGCGACGAATTTATTTTAGAAGATATACCGCATCACATTATAGTTAAAGGTATAACATACTCTCTCATTGGAGCTATAGAATTTATTCCAGTGCTCAGTGAAGTTGGTATGGGCCATTATAAATGTCACTACATTGTGGATAATATTTTTTTTTTGCTACGATAATTTTGAAAACAAAATTCGCAATAGTATAAAACTACCAAAATATTTTCATTGTTTATGGCAAAATTTGAAGTTCAAAGTTGTATGGGAGAAAGTGTTTTTCAATTACATACTTACAATGTTAAGTTTGTTCTTGGGATAACGCACTTGGCCCGTTTTTGTATCTCATTATACGCTGCGCTCGGTTTGCGTTGTATTTTCTGTCATTGCGTCATGTTTACTGGGCATTCTGTATCACATCTGTCATCCTTCTTAGAGGTAGACATATTATGCTATCGCGGACTTTTCTTTTGATATTTTTGAAATGTACAATCCTGTAACACTAACTTTATATTTTAGTATCGTATAAAATAAAACCTTTAACCCTAAACTGGGTAACGACATAGAATAATTTTTATACCGATATTCCCACGGGATCCAGACTTATGAGGGTGAAACCGCGGAGCCCAGCTAGTATCTTATAAAATCTAAAACTGCAATTACATAAGTAACACGTAGGTAATCGTACTCGTAGGATGATTTATAAGCAAATAAAACTATTTATTTCAAACAATGATCTTGTTTGAATTATTTATGGTCACCCTATTCACAAATTTGTTAAGGAATGTTTATTTTATTAATATCTTTTGAAATACTGAATGCACAGGATGTTGGAGTACGCCAATATTTAGTAGAAATTTCTACTAAATATTGATGCTATTTTTATCCGATTTGATCAGCTACTTTAGTAGCTACGTCCATATATTTTCTCTAGAGCGTGCGGTGTGAGGAGCCACATAAAATGTGTTGTATTACCGAAACTATATAGCTTTTCCTTTTTATTTTTATACTACAAATTAAAACTCATTTACTACTAAATCATACTGAAAATATGTTGTAATTGATTAGTAACTTTCCGAGAAACAGCGCGGTGAAATTTACGTTTTTTTATGAAAAATCAAAGCATTGTAGCTCTCTCAAATCCAGTCGTACAAACCCCATTTTTTTTGTAGAGATTACGCATAAGTACTACTAAATCCTACCAAATTATCAAAAATATCCGTCGGCTAGTTTTCGAGTTCTGAGGTGGCTCCTCAATCCGCATGTGCGAATTGAGGAGCCACCTTTAAAGTCATGTAACTTCTGAAGGGTTTTACTACAAATTCCAGGATCGGGCCTACAAAATCGGCTAATTTACTACTAAATATTGGTAGTACCCACGTTTAATTATGAGTCTGGCTCCTCAATCCGCACGGACACTAATAACATCCAATTGATTGATTCAGATATTAACTCAAAAATCACTGATTTGTTAAAAACATGATCTAAGACAGGAAAACAGCAAACAAATATTATTTTACTCTATTTTCATATGAAACCAGTCATTTGTCCTGTGATTACATTACAAAATTACATACACACAAATTGTGACAACCATAATGCCGTTGGATTACACATACAATGATGGACAGTGGCGTAGACATCAAGAAATTTACTTCTCATTCAACACGTCATGCTCCAATGGGAGTAGAGGTGTGTCAGTAGATATTAAGTATCTTTAAAACAGTTGGTTGGTACACAGGATCAAAGGGTCTTACAAACCATTATAATAATAGACCTTTGATTAGAGAAGATAATAAATATCTCTTTGGCAAGACTGTTGGTAACGTTGATGATGTGTTATTTGTCATAAATTAATGAAAAGCCAAAGAAGTATACCTACTATACATAGTTGATAATTAGAATTGGACGAGAATTAAGTTTAAATGTTGAAAAGTTTTCAGTTACATCATAAACTTGATTTTATGATATCTGAATGTTTTATTATTTAATAGTGTCAAACATATTTGTAATTTCCAACTTCATCTCTCTAAACATCTACATAGTTAATCATTATCGAGGACTAAGCATGGAGTATAATTACTAAATTAAACGAACTTACCTAAGTGAAGTTCTATTGTAATTATACGTAGTGCTTAGTCCTCGATACTATGTTCCCTCCCAAGCCCTAAACAAGGCCATAGTTTGTTTTTTGACCCTGGCATTGAAGTTGGAGAGTTACTGTCTGTTAATTTTAATTCTCTCATTGCAGATTACTCTAAATAGAATGGTACATAGGTAACCTAGAGTAGCCAGCGTAAAAATTTTGGTTTTTCAGGTTTTTTTTCTCTGAATACGCGTCAACACGATATGGAATAAGTGAGACTACATAGTTAATCATTATCGAGGACTAAGCACTACGTATAATTACAATAGAACTTCACTTAGGTAAGTTCGTTTAATTTAGTAATGATACCTCGTATGTTGTGAAATACGAATTTCACAAGTTAATTAAAATATCCATCTGAAGTTTCATGTTTGGGTATCGATTACGTGACGACAATCGTTTTCACATTATTTTTGTAAATTGAATTTTCTATGTATACATCCAATATCAATATTTTATAATGGAATATATCTATCTATATATATAAAAATGAATCCCTATTTCCTTGGTCACGGCATCACGCGTGAACGGCTGGATCAATTTCGCTAATTCTTTTTTTGTTGTGTTTGTTATAGTAAAGAGATGGTTCTTAGGATAGGTAGGTAGGTAGGTATGCAAGTAGGTAGGTATGTATGTTGGTAAAGTAGGTATGTAGGTAGCGTAAGTAGGTAGGTAGGTAGGTATGTATGTATGTATGTACCTATGTAGGTAGGTAAGTAGTTAGGGTAAGTAGGTGCGCCGTAGATAAGTGCTTACCCGTGCGAAGTCGGGGCGGGCAGCTAGTTTTTAATAAAATAAAACCTAACGTGTCCTAGTCGAGCGCTGCAGAATTCAGGTCAATGAAAATCTTGTTTCCGCGGAGTGAGCAGTCCCAAATGATATCATTGCGTTATTAGCTCCAGAAGCCACACTGCGAGAATAACATATTCGCTCCAAGAATCACAAGTACTATTATATTTATTTCCCAAGCATGTTTGAGAGACACTTGTTACATTTTGACACTTGTTACATGGGAGTGACGTTTGACGTCTGTACCAGTGTAGACCTGTCTGTCATTTTTTATTAGAAATAATTTAAATCACAAGTTTCCGTGTAAAAAATTATCAGAATACTAAACTCAGTGCAACATAGCGAGACATGTATTGAAGTGAGATATAAATAGTGCGCATATAGACGTTTAAACAACAAAACAATAATTTGTGACTTGGCGTAATTAGCTGCTTACCCTCTTATTACAACAAGTAATTGCAGCACTAAGTACTAGCAGAGCCATCTATCCTTCTCGTGGATATCGATCTACGATCCGTATCGAATCCTCTCTCTAGCGCCATCTAGCCTATTATCCAGGAACCACTTGCGTAGCAAACTCATCTCGGTTACCATCATGCCAGGTGTCAAATGTGGAGGTTGCGGTCGCTTCATCTCGACAGTAGAGGGCGCTAGGTGTGGTAAATGCCAGGTCCAATACCACAGAGTGTGTGTTGGCATTCCCACTAAAACGACCATAACTGCTGGCTGGCGGTGCCCCGAGTGTAAAAAGGACATCGTTAGGGATAACAGGGCGGAGACCCCAGTCAGAGGTACTGTGGAAACTATACAAGCAGTAACCGCCGTCGAACAAGGGTGCATGGAAACCAGTACGCCTAATTCCTCTGACGTCCGTTCCAAACCTGCGTGCCCTTCAAATGATGCCACTCCCCCGCCTTACAATGCCTCAGTCGATGTTACAGCCCGAGAGGTATCGCTGATCGCCGGCTGCGACATGAAATTAATCATGGAGGAATTGAGGGCAGTGCGTGCGGAGATCCAAGTGTTTCGTAAGGAAATGGAGCTGGAGATGATGGAGCTCAAAACCTCCATGAACACCTGCAACTCGCGTATCGATGGTATTGAGGCCAGGGTGGACGCCTTGGAGCGGCGGGCTTCTTCGGGTCCGGCGAATACCGGGGCAGTGGACAGGATCGTGGAGGATTTAAGGCGCGAGCTCAACGACAGGGATCAGGATCTCTTGGCGAATGATATCGAGATATCTAATATACCCGAGGCCAAGGTTGACAGCCCGATCCACATCATCAAGGTCATAAGCCTAAAGCTGGGGGTCAACCTTGAGGAACGCGACGTTGTCAGCGCAGAACGAGTCGGCGGGAGGCAGCTCAACGCGACGAGCTCTGCAGGTGCGACAGAAACTCGCCCTCGCCCCATTGTCGTGCGCCTGGCTCGTCGTGATCTGCGTGACGATCTGCTGGCGAGCGCGCGAGTGCGACGTGGAGCGACGACGGCCGACCTTGACATGTCTGGCCCGGCAAGGCGATTCTTCCTCAACGAACGTCTTACAAAGACAAACCGCCAGTTGTTTCGGAGAGCACGGGACGCTGCAAGTCTCATCGACTGGAAATTCGTCTGGACCAAGCGCGGCCGCATTCTTGCCAGGAGGAAGCCAGGTGACCCCACAGAAAGAATCCGCACCGATGAAGACATATCTCGGATATTTGGACCTGTCGAAGAAACAGTCTGATTACTCTCTAGTTTTCTTTTTCTTTATTTTAATTGATGTTCAGTTCATATTTATTATTTCTGCTTGGGAGGATATGCGTCGCAACTGTTACTATTGGGTGCTTGTCCACAGGTCGGCAGGTGCGCACGGTGAGATACCATTCATACTCTTTACTGATTTGTTCTATATATTAATATATATCAAACTTATTACAATATACCCTAATCATACCCAAACATTATATACCATACATTTTTCTACAATGCTTCTATTCTACACAAATCACTACTATTATGCCATATTATTCCACTATGTAAGCTCATTGCAGCCGACTCTTGAACATAGTTCCTACCTAAACTTTAACTTACTCAACATAAAGAAACTTATACACAAGACGTACACACAATACACAGATGACAAATACACAGATGACAAATACTCAGATGACAAATACACAAATGACTCCTAGTAAATGCTTCAAGTTTGGTCTACTAAATGCGGGCTCTCTAGGTACTAATCAGGATGAATTTTTGATGGCCATGGGCAACCATGCTGTGGACATCATGGCTATTAACGAAACTTGGCTGCGTAAGGGTGAGGAGGACCGAGCACCTAGTGTACCTGGGTACAAGCTCAAGCACATACCGCGACCTATGTCTGTGCGTAGTGGGCGCGGCGGAGGGGTAGCTTTCTACATCAAAAATGGGGTGACTGCGCGGGTAAAGGCTCATCCTGATCAGTCCAATGTCGAACAGCTCTGGTTAACTCTTAACGTAAACAAGAAAAAGTTACTCATTGGTACTGCATACCGTCCGCCATGGTTAGACTTGGAGCTTTTTCTCGAGGCCTTGACTGCCAGTATTGTTGGCCTGGCCCCCTACGATAACGTAATATTATTAGGTGATTTTAACGTTAATATGCTGGATGTCAATAGCCCAAAAACGAAACAACTTTTAGATTTTTTGAGCTATTTAAACCTAAGTCAATTAGTCCAAACACCCACTCACTTTGTAGGTGATAGTAGTTCGCTTATTGACATAATCTGCACTGATGCTTCAATCCGTAACGTCGTGGTGAATCATATTAGTGAGCTTGGCCATCACTCGTTTATCACATGCGAGACGATCTTTAAGAAGCATAAGGCTATACCAAGATCGGTCGTTTTTCGTCCGCTCACCGACATATTGGACGACTTTTTTAACACCGATTTAAAAACTATTCCATGGTCGATTATTGGAGCCATGAGTGATGTTAACTCGATGGTGGAGACATTTAACTCATTTATGATCCAGTTATTCGATCTCCACGCTCCCCTTAAATCGAAGACTTTTAAAACCCGCCCTACTCCATGGATTACTGACAACATCAGACTGATGTCGAAACTGAGAGATGGAGCCAGGGACAGATTTCGCAAATCCAAATTACCGGGTCATAAAGTGTATTATCTGGATCTGAAGCACCAAGCAGTTACGGCACTGGTTAGCGAGAAGACGTCATATTTCAAAAAAAGCATCAATGACCAAATTAAGGACCCAAAGCTATTGTGGCGCAATTTAAAATTGGATGTGCTTCCGGATCATAAGGAAAGACTGCTGCCAAGTCACTTCAGCAATCCAGATGATATCAATGCGGCGTTTCTAGATGTCCCGGGTAGTTGTCATCATAACAGCTCACAAATGTCATACTTTGAGTCTCAAAAGTATGGCCCGGCCTCATTCACTCTTACAACGACCAGTCCTGAATCAATCCTGAAGATAATCCGGAGTCTAGGGTCTAATGCACAGGGGGTCGACGGTATAAGTCTCGATATGTTATCTCTTACTTTGCCAACTACCTTGCAAGCCATTACAGACATTATTAACCGGTCCATAGCCACGCGTACATTCCCCGAACTCTGGCGTTGCGCTATTGTACGCCCTATCCCTAAAAACAATAATCCTGTTAACATGAAGGACTTGAGACCAATAAGCATTCTACCTTGCCTGTCTAAGATCCTGGAACGTGTTGTATACTCGCAGGTTATCCAATACCTCGAAACGAATAATATTCTTCCTGACCTTCAGTCGGGTTTCAGAAAGGGTAGAGGTACTGCAACGGCTCTGGCCGACGTTGTAGGTAGTATTCTTGAAGCGCGTGACCGGGGAGAGGGAACAGTTTTGGCCCTGCTGGACTTTTCCCGGGCTTTTGATGCAATTAATACCACTCTACTGCTGTCAAAGTTAGCCTTCTATGGCTTCGACAGTGATGCGGTGGAGTGGTTTAAAAGCTACCTTACTAATAGGTCTCAATACGTAGAGATGCGTAGTGAGAGCGGTTCTATGGTGTCATCCTCCCCTCTCCAGGTGTCAAGGGGTGTCCCTCAGGGTTCGATTCTCGGGCCTTTGTTGTACATTCTGTACAGTGCGGACATCATAAAATCATTTGTTAACTGCAAGTACCATATGTATGCTGACGATATTCAATTGTACATATCGTTCAAGGGAGATGAAACAACGTTGGCAGTGCAGAAAATAAATGAGGACTTGCATAGAGTGGTTTTATGGTCAGAGGAGAACTCGCTGGTTCTGAACCCCCTCAAATCTAAATTTATGGTGCTGGGTTCAAAGAAACAAGTTAGTGCAATACTGTCTGCCAACCCTGAGATAGTTATCAAGGGAGAGAAGATTGAGAGAGTGGAGCAGGCATGCAATCTAGGACTAATTTTGGATCCAGAGCTGCGTTTTGAGGCCTATGTAACTAATGTTCTCCGAAATTGTTTTTATAGGCTTAAGGTCTTATACGGAATACGGAAATACCTTAGTATATCAGTTCGGAAACAACTTGTTGACAGCCTCATACTCTCCAAATTAAATTACTGTGACACAGTCTATGGACCATGCCTACTTTCTAGAACGGAGCGTGTAATCCAACGCATCCAGAATGCCTGTGTTCGTTTCTGTGTTAACGTCCCGCGGAGAAGTCATGTTACTCCGTATATTAACCAACTAAAATTATTAAAGATGGCAGCCAGGAGGAAGCTTCATTTAGCCAACTTGTTGTTTGGTGTTGTTACAACCCATAAACCACTCTATCTATATGAAAAGCTTACTTGGAAACAAAACCACCTAAACTATAGTCTTCGCTCCAAGGTAAGTCCACTGTCGGTGCCAATGCACAGAACTACAGCATTCCGGGGGTCTTTCAAGTTCGCAGCCACACGCTGTTGGAATGATCTCCCACCACCAATGTGTCGCCTGGAAAAAATACAATCCTTTAAATTCCTATACAAAAAGTTACTGATACAAGAACAAACCCTTCAATCCTAACAATGTATTTTTGTGTTGGTTCACTGTACCTCAGGGGTCATGGCATGCATTCGTTGGCGTAGGATCTCCTGGGGGTGGGCGTGGGCTGCTTGGAATTCCCTCTTCTGTCTGTGGGGCTTTAAGTCTGTTTTCGCTACTGCATTTCGCTACTGCATTCATTCCATAAGCTTTGAAACGCCACCGTTTCTCTGTAAATTACGGTTAATATTTAATTTAATTCATGTTAATCGAGTCATGTTAATTTATCAATTGGCACACTATGGCTTGTCAAGTTGGTATAATTCCATGACCTAATATATATAACTCCAATTGAATTTCATCTAACTCCAATCTAATTTTCATTTAATTTATTTCTAATTTCATTTATTCTAATAGCAATAAAATTCCTTATAATCTTGATGATAAATATAATTATTTTGCACTTACCATGCTTAATCTCGTACAAGTCACCGAGTTTGTCATCAACACCTTCTAACACTTTCACAAACACTGTTTTACAAAATCCCATAACTACACATACGCAATCACCCAATGCACTCAATACATCCTGTGTTATTATGCATTACATCATAACTCATTTCATTACTTAATGCGCCATGTTATAATTATTACATAACCGGTACCTACAACTCAATATGTCAAAAGTTCAAAACGCACAAACAAATATAGTCTTATGACAGCTGCGCGCACAGATAATTATAATAGTCTATGATCTGCGGCGCTTGAGTCGCTGACGGAACGAAATGTTGCCATTTTAAATAATATTTAAACTTTTGGGACTAAGTAATGTATTTATTTTATAATTTATTTTTATTTTTATTTCTGATAATGTATGTTATTTCACTATATGCTGCACCGGTCTGACGTCATCACGTCAACGCCGGCTGTCGCTGAAAACCAGCGCTGGGGCTCTGTCTCGTATGGAGTCGCAGCTTTATGCTGAGCGATGGCCGTTTTGCGTAGATGTGACGCATATTTTCCCCCAAATTGTTTTTATTCGTAATTTTTTTTTTCTTTTTTGCGTCATGTTTGCCGCAAATAAACATATTTTCTTTCTTTTCTTTCTTTTCTTTCTATTTTTAAGTACGTACAATATTTTTCCGTCGTCGACTTCACCGGCCAATACTGCATTTTTCGAGACAGTTAACAGCTAATTCTGATTCAACTCTCAGAATCATGCTGAGATTTTGCTTTGGCCTTTTGGCCTCGTAAATGAGTTTCTGCTTTTATTTTAACACGTTCAGTGCCGGGCCCTCCTGGAGGGTTCACCTAGTCGCAATTGGGATGCCTTAAGCCCTCGCGGAGGGCTCATTTTATTTTAAATGTAGGTATTTTTATTTATTTCTCGGTTACAAATATCCACAAAAAAATTAAAAGGTTGGAAACTATGCATAGTGACAAGACCCCCTGAAAACAATATTTGACTTCGTTTTACTGTGTTTTATTACACGGTTTTAAGCCACGATGGTTAACTTTAGCGCAAACGTAATGCTGACAACCCTCCCGGAGGGTTCACTTCCAATATGAATGGCGGCATGGCGTATGAGTTCTATGAAAAGTGGGTGGAATCGAAAGTGGTTTTTTTTATTTATTTATGTTTCAATGAGTCTGTTTTAGTTTAATAGGTATGTTATCTCCTGTGCTTGTATCTATAAATACTTTTTCTTTCTTTCTTTCTTTATAGCTAAAGACGACCATCTGCTAAGACGTTACGACTTACTTAAACTGATAAGAATTTCTCAAGAACTCTCATCAAGAGAACTTGATGAGAGTTCTTGAGACTTTATATGCAAAATTCAGAACAACAAAACATGGATGCTATATCGGTAAACTGTTCGTATAAAAGTCAAGAACAGAAATTAAACGGTCAAAAAAGTTAGTCGACTCCATATTGCACACGGAAGTTTCAAGCGGATGCCGAGTGTTTTACTAAATACAACACTACTTCTTTAGCACAGGTTCTTATTATTCGAGTTCTAAGTTCGTCTGGAAACTTGCGCTATTCATTTCTATATTCAACGCAATGCCTAGAAATAATGTAGAAAGTTCACTAAGAACTGGGATTCTTTACGCTTACCTACACTGTTAAATGAACTATAGTTCATATTTTAACTACAGATGCGGTTAGCATTAAAATTAAAGTTATAGCTCTGGAATACAATTTTCTATGCGCATCTGGGGCGTCGTAAAATATAGTTTATCATCTACTCTTGTAGATTTGCATAAAGGACAATGGAAACCGAAGTGAGCTCAAAAGCTGTGTTGAGCTTATTTTGCAGCTTATGTTGGAGATAATCCCTTTTGTACCATTACACCATGTTATGTGCTAATTCTATCAAAGACTTTGTGACTTTTTACACGGTTTTGCGTGGATGATAAGGTTTTTCTCAAATTCGATTATTATAAATCTTTTTGCGCATTTTCTCCAATAATTCATTATAAAATTTTTGTAGATAATTTTTGCAGCATTTAACTACACACATCAAATAAAGTTTGCGATCAGTTTGAAAATTCGAAATCTTTTTGGTTACGGTAGAATGTATTATAATTTCTTCTTCTTTTTATATTCTTTTAGGCACTGTATTTCTATTAAAAAAATATATAACGTAAACACTTTTTCTTGATAGAGTTAAATTTAAAAAATATAGCAGCTTTTGCTAGTGATCACGAACTTTTTTTGATGTGTGTATGTCGACTTCTGTTTTCAAACCTTGAGAACGTGGTTTATTATTAAGTAGGCAATTAAGATTAAAAGTACCGACCGAGCTCTGCTAGGGTGAAAATAGAGAAAACGAATTTTCCCAGAAATTAGACCTAGCTAGATCGATTTTTTGCCCCGTAAACACCTATATTGCAACTTTCATCGAAATTGTTAGAGCCGTTTTCGAGAACGTGATTAGAAATATTGCAAATTTAATAGAATAGGATAGGATAGGAACGTATCAATCTGATGAAATATGTTTACAATCGATACTAAGTACCTATACAGGGTGTATAAGAAAGGTGTTGTTGTGGTACAGACCATCAAACTCAAGAACTTTCTCCTTGGGATCAACATCGTAATCGCGAAAAAAATATCATCTGTCCCATACAAAACTCCAATGTATGGGACAGTTGATATTGTTTTCACGATTACGATGTTGGTGTCTTGGAGAAAGATGTTCAGTTTGATGTCCTGTACAAC
This sequence comes from Conistra vaccinii, assembly GCA_948150665.1. Lineage (NCBI taxonomy): Eukaryota > Metazoa > Arthropoda > Insecta > Lepidoptera > Noctuidae > Conistra > Conistra vaccinii. The sequence continues at coordinate 15,932,098 of OX411323.1, forward strand.
AACTTTAAATTTGACCACACCTTTCTGGTACATCCTGTAGTTTGTCCACTATCACATTGACTTGCTCATGCAGCCTCCATGAAGATACGATCATAATAATTTACCTCTAAAAAAGGTTCAGTGACCTATGATTACAAAAATATACCCTCTAATTGCTAAACAACAAAGGCTAAAGAAAAACTCTTATCTCATAGCAACGTTCCCGAGTTTCTCAAGATCATTACTTAGATAGAAAATAATAAGGAATCTTATAACCTTGAGGTCTACAAAGCTTGATAAATAAAGACTGAAATGGAATTCTCGTAACTAATCAAATATAAGCATATTATATATATAAAAACAATCTCTCGCAATCAAGTGTTTCAAAATGGCTGAGTTTTCAAAAAGGCTTCTGCACGGAATATAGAAAAAGGGCTTCTGCTACATAAATTTAGGCATGTAGAATTCGCACGCTGACATTAATGGCATAATAAGTGATTGATGAAATTCTGTACCTTATTTATGCAAATACTTAAATGTTTTATTTTACGAATACCTAGTCTGCTAGTGGATAGAGCTAATGCCTCCATGGACATCATACCAAATTGGTATTTTACTATTTAACGATTATCTCTAATGTAATCTCAGTTTTTATGCTGAAATACTTACGTTTAGCTACTTGGCTATTTGAAGAAAATTTTGGACACGCATTTGATGACCAAGCAGCCTTTCCCCTCTTTGTTTTGATTACACAGGGGAGTAGGTAGTCAGTTCTATAAATCTCCTGTTAACCCTAGGGTTAACAGGAGATTTATAGAACTGACTACCTACACCCCTAATGCGCTATTTTAACTATTGATGGAAATATCTAGATATTTCCATCAATAGTTAAAATAGCGCAAGTACAAGGATAGAGTGCAGTGGTGAAGAAAGACAGACCCAGGAAGTCGGGAAGAGAAAGAGTTAAAGACAGAAAAGACTTAGTTCACGGTTTCAAAAATCTTCAGTATGTATAGGTATATAAAAGTGTAACCCACACTGTTCATCCTGTTCCTGCTATATCTATACATCTATATACTAATACTCATCATCATCAGCCTATTAATGTTCCCACTGCTGGGACACAGTCCTCCTCTCTGTGAGAGGGAGTCGGCCGTAATCTACCACACAGGCCCAGTGCGGGTTGGTAGATGTCACATGTCTTCGAGTTTTTGGTTCTAAGACATGCCGGTTTCCTCACGATGTTTTCCTTCACCGTTACTATATACTAATACTAATTATTAATATATAAAGCTGAAGAGTTTTTTTATTTGCTTGAACGCGCTAATCTCAGGAACGACTAGTCCGATTTGAAAAATTATTTCAGTGTTAGATAGCCCACGCTAAGACTAATAGGAGCGGAGCACCAATGAAGAATGTTTTAAAATCAGAGGGTTTTTTTTAGCGTTAGTAACTATTCCACGCGGGCGAAGTCGCGGGCAGAAGCTTGTTGCCTATAATTTTTCTAAAGAGGGTACCATAAGTCAAAAACTTAAATGATAATTAGTAATTTAATTTTACTTATTCGACGAAACGTTTAACCTGGAGCTCCCATATTAAAGGTACAAGTTAATTACCAAATCCTTTAAAAAATATCGGCTGTCAACAAAAATAGACAGAACACTTCAACCAAAAAGTATTTATTCAAAAGTTTTCATTATTTTCTTTGTTCGGTCCATAATTATGCTAGTAAACTATCTAGTCCTAGAGTCTAGACTGACAGAAAGTTAGGTACACAATAAAGTTGTTGTTCAAACAGAATTATTGTTATAACTAAAGGTAAAAGAAGACATAAAATGTGTCGTCAAGATTGTGGAACTACCGTCTGGATAGACTTTATCGCACTTATCGTGACGATAGAGCATGACAGTCTAACCTAACCTTGTAGTGAAATTTTCTGTGGATAGAAAACAAGGAAAAAGGAGTAAAAGTGTTTTCTTGTAGATATTATGTTGAATTCTACGCCCAGGTCACGAATGGTAAGGCTGCTTGTGCAAATTCTGTTGTCACTACACAGAATTTTCACAAACAGCGTAACAGTTATTTTATGTTGGGTGATTCTCAGTAGCAGCCAGGGGCATCCAGGCCCGCCACAAGGGGGGGCAGCTGGGACAAAGTGCCCCAGACCCCCCCACCTTGCCCACCTTGCCCCAAAATTCTTTATTCCACTTGTCGATTGACTTATTCGTTTGAAAAAATGACCTCCATGACCATCTGAAATGTTTTTTCAATGTTGTATGAGGAGGGGGGCCCTAGTTCGAAAGATTGTCCTGGACCCTCCGCTATCATGTAGCGGGCCTGGGGTCATCTATTATTTAAATAGCAGTAGATCATAATACCTTCATAAGTTACAATAGTAAATAATACATCTGCTTACAATAAATAAATAGAGGTCAAAAGAAAGAAGATAAATAAGAGACACACGATAAACTTTCCCATTCACAAAATTAACAATACAGATACCAGTCTACAACTTGAGCTGTAACTTCGTTTCGTCATTGTCAGAAGGCACTATCTCCCTAGCTTGCACTAATCCGATACAACAACTTGAATGGCTGCTCTGATGTACACCTGCCCTTTGAAGATGCATTCACCGAACTTAATGTTTGACAAAAGGCTGACACAAGGTATTAGGTAGGCATTTCAGACAATTATTGATCTGAGGTACCGAAGTAACTTCTAGGTTTAGTCCTTTGATAATAACCTCCACTAGCGGCCTTTGCTACACGGTTGCCAACCGCGTCTCCGACAGAGGTGACCTTGGTTGGGACTGGCAAAGTTGTTCAACGTTTGGTCGTAAACCATCATCTACACGGTTCTAAACCACCGAGGTTACCTCTGTCGGGACGCGGTTGGCGACCGTTTAGCAAGCGTTTAAATATACTTTTGTCGTAACCTGGACAACAAGCCCAGCTACCACCTTTCTGATTTTCTTATTATTTTTATCACATCATGAGCTATGCACGTATAGTTCCTGCAGATCCTAGAGAAGGGAACAATTGCATAGTATATTCAGCATAGATTTTTGCAGACAGGACAAAAAAAAGCTCTTTTTTTTAAATGGGTCCTATGCGGACTGCAATTTACATTGCGAAAAGCTCCAATAAAAAAAAAGATTAACATGAAGACCCACGATGTCTTTTTAGGGTTGACGACAAATACCAATGCATTGATATTTTTTATTTTTTTTACATTTAACACAAGTTCAGTAAAATTTTGTTTGTTGTACATTATTTAACGATCTTGGTAGGTACTAAGTTCTCCATGTTTTCCCTTCTGCGGTCAGGCATCCTGTGGTGTGCCTTTCAGTAACACATGACAAACAACTTAGTCCTCTGAGCTTAGAAAACAGACCGTTTGACCTTTCCCTGCCAGTGCGGGCCCTTAATACACAATTGAATACAATTCAATAGCACCTACACAATGACCCCTATTTGCCACACTTCAACGAACATCATTTCATTCGTAAACAATGGGGACATCAAAGCAAGTAGTCAGCTATAATGTTAGCTCGTGGGTGGGATCGACGTGTGAAGAAAATATCTATTTCTCAAAATTGGAAATTCGAACATTATTTTGACAACCTTCTTCGAGATAAATCGAAATTGCTGTACTGGTCAAATGAAGCGAGCTGGCAATGTTACTATGAAAATCCTTATCTGTCGTGTTTAGCGGCCAAATAAATTACTATGAAAACTCATATCTGAAGTGTTATTTAAAAATGGAACAATTTTTTTACTTCGCCCCTTGGCAACCAAGGAGGTAACTTATAAAAGATTTTATTTAATTTTCGAACTGGCTTACCAAATAGAGCTGTTCAAAGTAAAGAAGAAACAAATGAACATCAATCATCAATGATTCTGGAATTTATATTTAATTTACTTAGTTTGAATTTCCGCGCATTGTTTGAGAAAAGAACTACACAAGCCTTGGCTTTGACTCACGTATGTAGGCCGAGGCGAACGATCGTCCGTCAATGCCCTAATTGCTGGCCGCGACAGTAATGTACTATTAAATCTCTTTATTTCTGAATATTCTATTCACATCTGAACTCCTATAGTAGGTACATGCACTATCAGATATCTGAAAAAAATCTGTCTTATTTTTTTGGTTCCCATAGCTCATCACTACTAATATGCGAAAGTAATTCTGTCTGTTTATTTGTCTACTTTTCACGCCTATAAACCACTGAACCGATAGGTATGATTTGACTGAACGGTAAAAAGAAGGGACATAGGGTACATTCTAGATATTTGTTTTCACTAAAAATGAGGAACAACAAAATATAGGTAAATAGCAGACGAAGTCACTGGAAACAGCTATTTCAAATTACCTACTTAATTATAAATTTGATCAGAATCACCCATTATTGTGTGGTTACTTAAATATTAATAACAAAGTATCATAAATTCTAACACAAAAGCTGCATGCATTTGTGAAATAGTTTGGAAAATCCAAAAGTGCACGCCTCATAACACTCATTCATAACGAAAAAGAAATTCAAAACATAGTTTCGAACAAAAATGAACAATTTATCACTTTTCATGAAGTATGTTTTGACTGCTTTTTTACCCATCACTATGGGTAAAATTTCTAACCTTGCAATCCTTACGTAATGTCAAAGACTATTTATTTAGATATTTACTTTGACGGTTGCTAGGCAACGTACTTCAAGTCAACTGCTGAAACGAATGTATAAAAAAAATATTGACTCAATTAATTGATTCTATCGCAAGCTACAATGTTTTCAGGTTTCATACATTGACGGACAGGATTTTTTTTTCAACTATTTTGATGCTTTTTTCCTTTCTGCTGCATTAAATCAATTGTTAAAAAGTACAGTATTAATCTCCATTTAATCATCATCTATACAATGGTATATAAATTAAGTAGGTTCTGTGTACTAGCAGGAGTGTAACAATAAAAACAGTTGCAGAAATGGGGCAAAAAAATTTTGGAGCACAATCTAATGCTTCGCATTATGAATCGTGCAATACATATCTCCGCATATAAGTTAATATTTAAGTACTCAGGTTATTGATATTGTCAACAGGGCTCTACTTAATATAATGTTTGATTTGAAATACTTATTGAATCAAACCATACAAAATGCCGCCCATTGTATGTTTTGTAGTGTTATATTTATTTTTGTTGCTATGTATTTTCTGGTGTACAATAAAGTATATATAAATATATAAATAAAAAAATAAATAAAATGCATTCATATTGAAAGGTTTAAAGCACCTGTGTCCATATTACATTGTGTCTAAAACAATACATCTTGTATCTCAGATATTAGATATTAAAATTTAAATTGATCCTCTAATATGTTTTTGCGTTTCTAATGATGCAAACTTTTTAAATAATTGAGCATCTTTTTAAATTTCTTACCTTAGCTCACAGTCGGTTGCAGTAATTACGCTAGGGCACCCGACCACATGGTGTGATCAACCACGCACAAGTCGAATTGGTCGCAGTAACTAAACTAGGGCACCACGAACAAATGGGCTAGGTTATAATTACTGTGACAATGCGCGCGAGCCGAGCGAGCGAAATAAACGGTACACTGTCAGCAGCTGGGGAGCGCTACATGCAAGTTGGTCGCAGTTACGCAGCAATTTCGTGTTTTTAGGACACTACAAAAAGCAATTATTTGAGATTTATAAAAAGAGTCGCAATCATTATATTAGTGTCCAATAATATTTTTAGGAACGCTAAATGGGAATTATTAGATGTTCAATTACACACATGTCATGTCTTATGTATGTATAGCACCATAAAATGCGGGAATACATACTATCGTAACTTATCAAAATTTTATATTATCATCTGTCATACAGTATCAACTAGTACGAGTGTATTGTGACTGTTACTGTCAGCCTAATGTCAACAGTATACTTTGGTAATAATTGTGCACAAATAAAATAAATAAATCTTTAGCCGCACAGCGTAGGCAAAAGCAAGTTGTTTTATTCTGCGAAATTAAAACAGTCGTTGTTTTCATACGAACAATTTAATAACAATGTTTAGAGGAAGTTCCATTAAAACTATATGAATATAAAGATATCTCGTTTAATTATGTTACGGATTCCTTTGTGCGGAGGAGGAATAAAATAATGAATTCTTTTGCTGGTTGTTTTTAAGAAAATAGAGTCACAATTTTAGAAAAATTATACGTAGAATGAAAACTAGGTTAACAAAAACACGGTACGTGCCGTGGATACCCACCCTTCTCATTCAGAAAACCAAAATATATATTTTAAATGTGTCAAATCCAATACTTAGGTACCTAGTACCTACATTTCAATTTAGATCTCTATTTCACCAAATGCTCAAATACCTATAAGTGTGTCCGCTCCATAAGTACCCATTACCCACGGTATTATTACCAGTGATACTATCTACTCTATTCGGTGTAAGTGGTACATCGCCTTTGACATTGACAGCTTTGAAAGACAGCCCGGAGTTGGGGTAATACCCCCCGTACCCCCCTCCTACCCCCCAGTGACCAACTACGTAGTGGGACAATTTCTGTAAGTGAGACCGCGGTAGCGGACTGTTTACATTTGCCAGAATTGCTGTACTTTGCCACGCCACTGATGTCTAGAATCTAGAACGTTTAAAGGCCTAGAAATTGTATTTTCAGTGGGCCGTTATACTTAGGTGTGTGTACAAGTCGTGCCATTAAAGGAAACGCTAGTCGACGCGGCGACGGCTCAAACTCGTTGGTGGGCGTAACTAATATACATGCTAATTAGTGTAATTATTTATTTATTTCGTTTTTTTATTTAGTATTTATTTATCTATTTTTTATTGATTTATTTATATATTTAATAATTGATTTAGTGAAATAGACAATGATTTATAACGAAAACGATCGCATAAAATTTCATGAACAAATCAATCAATTCAATCAAACATCAACAACATCATCAACACCATCATCTCATCATCATTTCATCTTTTTTCAATTTCTTTGGGCGTATAGATATTATGAAAAAACTACTGAATATATTTACTTAAAATAAAATTATACTATTGAATAAATTACCTATGCTTTTACGGTTTCTATTTTGCCATTTTCTTACTAAATAAGTTATTTATTTACGCCCAAACACGAGTTAAAATTAGTGTTGAAATAAGTTTCGACGCTGATAACTTCCAAAGTAATATTTTTTTTCCGTTTTTGCTTCCATTCAGGGCTAGATAATGACAAATTGATATAATTTTTAGTTTTGGACGTACACTGTCAAACAGACGAGTAATCACCATACTACGTTTTTATGGAAGAATGACCGACTAGCGTCATTACGTACCCTTAAAGTTGAGACTTGACGCACCACGTGGTTTGACTTGCGCAGTGGACGATTTATGGGTCTCTTAAGCGGTACCAGGTCCCCGTCGGGAGTCATCGGGGCGGGGGAAAGAGTGGTGGGAGGCGCGGTCAAGTTGCACGACTTGTACCATGAGTGGTGCGGAGAGTAGTGTAGGCTCTTAATAAGATTAACATTTTGGGCAATGTAAACGCATGCTAATTTTAAGTAATACACGGTGTAACAACATCTATGCAATAATTTAATTCCAGATACAACAAAAGGTTATTAATTATGTATTGAATCTGGCCCGTCATCGTCTAACGTCTAGAGTAACCTTTTGACGTATGACTATAATTCCCCTTGACCGTTACAGTGGACATCAGGTGGGCATAACAATAAAAAATTTAAAATTCTATTGTGTCTCGTTAATGACAGCTGAAGGTATAATAGACTGGATGACCCGGTGAACATGGTAACACGTGAGATAAAATTTAGATTTTTCGAATTTTTGGCTGTTTCTAGTTTTTCCTAGTTTCCTTATTCCTAAACCACCCCAAAATTGAGGTGAACAAAACAAAAAAAAACATCAAACCATTTTCGAGGTTTTGCGAGACTAACGCACGGCAATGGGTTTCAATATAAGTATATACATAGATAAGTACCAAGGCATGTATAAAAGAGATCTACGCTTGGAGAAATAACAATATAATTAAGACATAATAACCATTTTTTACTATAAAAGTGACTGTGGTACTGTTAGTAACGCTTTTTAATAGCACAAAGAAGTCTTTACTTCACTATCTATGAAGGACTAAATGCACCCTCAAAGTATAGCACCGTTTCACAGAGGCGCCCACCGCATACTTAGCAGTAGCACCTTCGTCACATGCCGAGCGAATGAAGCAGCCTGTATATTGCGCAATGCATTCAAAATTCTGTTTGAGTTACCTCCCTTAGATTACTGCTCTCCTGGTACCGAGAGCACTTTGAACTAAATATTCTTTATGTTTATGTAACTCTTTTTAGTGTTGTTACGTTGTTCCGGCTTTTGTTATGTACCTATCGCATAAAGATAGTTATTTTTGTGCACAAAATTAATGCTACGTGCGGGAAAAGATAAATCCATCTTCATCTTCTTCTTTTCGTATGGTTAGTGACTAACCTGGTGTCTGAGTTGTAAAGTCGCCCATGGATTTCTGACTTGGCTACGCATACCGTCGAGAAATATCTCTCAGGCATTTTCTTCACGATGTTTTCTTGTGCCGTTTTAGAAGCAAGTGATAATTATACCATACGCACATGAATCCGAAAAGTCAGAGGTGCATCCCTTGGGCTCGAACTCGAGAGAACTCTGGGAGAGAACTCTGACTTGGCAGTCAGACGGTTACACCACTAGGTTATCACTGCTCGATAAATCCGTAATTTTCCACATGTCGGTTACCGGTTGAGATTAAGCTAACATTGTTGGCAAAATACATACCTACAGGTTAAAGGGCGTAAAGATAGTTAAGAGCTAGCTAAGTGCAATCATTACTCGCTAAGACAGCTGCCAAGGGCACCATGTGATTTGGTATCGCGCCAATGCCATAGTCTCAAACCGCATTGTTAGAGAAGTACAGAATATTGAATAGACTTGGCACTTGAGATGAAAAACATAGGTATTTATGCGTAGGTCCATAACACATAGCTTACACAATAAAGCTAAACTGCAAGTGTAATTTAGCTGAGAGATTTTTCTCGACGGTATATGACGTCAAGTCAGAGGGCACAAGGGCGGCTTTAAAACTCTGACAACAGGTTAGTCACTAACCACATGAAAGAAAAAAAAGAACCAAAATTTTGCTTGAAGTTTTTTTCATGAATTAGAGTTTAGTTTGAACCCTAAAGTATTCGGGCAACTCTTATAAAATGCTCTTATATGCGTGGGCGTAACGATGTGGACAGCCCTCGTAAGAATACCTACCTCCATCAGTAAATAATAACAGACATCAATTATCACAAGTAAAATACAACACCACAATAATAACAGCTGCAATTACTATAAGTTAAAACATAATGGAAGCTTCTAAAGACCATCAAAGCATGTAAATTGCCTGAACATTAATTACACAGCCCAATGAATAAATTATTCCAAAAAAAACTTCAACAATGACATTAGAACAATTAAACCACCATTAAATGAAGCACTGCAATTACGTATATTCTTTGGCGACGAAACTTCAAAGGGCAAACAAAATGACCTATTATAAATCACTAACAAAAAATCCTATGATTTTCAAATGATAAATTGTTGGTAAATTCTAAAACTCCTGTTTTCTACTTCAGTCCCTAACATCTTTCAAGGATTTTAGAAATTTGGTCTGTGCCTTGTTATTCGGTATCTGGGAATTAGACGAGACTTTTAGTCCCCTGAACAACCCTTCGCCTGTAAATATACGTCACGGTCAAAAGAGCACTGATTGGAATCATTTTTTTTGTTACTTTAAAGTTATCTCTGTTGGTATTGTTGTAAGCAAATTCGGTTAAAAGACATTTATTTCTCAAAGAACAAATTACAGTACACTTAAAGAGAAACTTAACTAAAGTAGCTATAGGTTGTAGTTTACATTGCGACGTTCAAGCCATCCTAGAAATTTAACACCGTAGTTGCATTTATACAGTAAAGCAAGTATGTTACATATAGCTTATGTGTCTGAAATGAAATGAAATGAAATGAAATTATTTATTCTGTAAATAAGATATTGGAATCACTTTTACACGTCATATTAAAATTTATGTTAAAAATTTGCTAGATGAGTTCGGCGTTTCCTAACTGACTACTCTGAGAAGAAAGGCCGAAACAAACTCAGAGGTCATAGTCTCTTTTAAAGTCCAGACATAATCTTGGTCAGGCCATATGAGGACCATGTAGACTAGTGTCTGAAATGGTCTTTTGAGGAAAGAACCAAACAGATTTGAGTAGTAGACCTGTCCAGTCAGTGCAAGCATCTCATCATCAGTCTAATATAAAGAACTTTGTGTCTAATATATAATTGCTCTGGCTTAGGTAGGTATCTTTAATTGCTAAAAAAAAAGCAATTTAATGGACGTTATTTTTGGACGATAAACTGCACCATTTCTAATCGTTATTAGTACCCTGGTCGAACGAACTCTGCTCGGGTGAATATAGAGAAAATGAATTTTCCCAGAAATGAGACCTTGCTAGATCGATTTTTCGCCCCCGTTCACCCCTATCTATGTTGCAAGTTGCATCGAAATTGTTACAACCGTTTTTGAGAACGTGATTACAAATATATAGACATAGATCTATAGAAATATTTCCCATTTAATAGTACCTATGAAAATAAATAGATGAGTAGAATATGGTTTATTATTCACCAATTAGGTAAGTTCTCAAAATAAAACTCCCACAGAAAACAAAATAACCTACTTCTATAAATAAATAGGTAGAATTTTCTCTAACTAAATAAGTACTAACTAAAAATATTCATACAATGTAATTTCAACTTTTCTCATTAACTTAGGCATACCTTTTAGTATTTATACCTATTAATATTGTTCCAAAAATAGTTGATATAATAATTAGGAATGTGAAACCTTTTTGGCTAGACACACCAACTCAATCTAGTTTCCCCAGATGCCTAAAAAGCTCATATGAAGTTATAGCAAAAGTATTAATAGTATAATTTCATTTTAGTTTCATAATTTTAACTATTCTGGAGTCCACAAACACCTAAAAGTATTAGTTTCATCTAAAAACCTAATTGAAAAATATTTAGCGAGAAATAGTATTCGCATAAAATCAAATTCCGATCTAAATTGCATCCAGAGCCATTAGCCACAAAGCTTTCAGCTTCAATCTATAGCACTTGAATGTCGTAAAAAGAGCTGTAAAACTGAACCCAGTAAAATAAAATAGTTACCATTGCCAGCGAATCACAAAAGAAAAAAAAAGAAAAATATGCTCTCTGCTTTATTCGATCTTGTAAACAATGGATGCTGGCCACACTTCAACATCGTTTGTTCATTTCATACAGTTTAATCAGAATTGATTGGAAAAACATCAATTAACGCCTAAATACGTTCAACACTATCTATGCCATCAACTACCTATCTACAAAACATGGCGTAAATGGTAAAGATACATTTTATTTTTTAAATATAGGTGTGTTGCAATCACATAATAATAGCCGTACGTAACTATTTTCTATTAACACTTTAAAGTCACTTTACGAAATCGATTGCTTCATTCGTACTGTTCAATTACATTAGAGCAGTGGTGGCCCAGTGGTAACGGCCCCGACTTACGAGTGTTTAGGTCGTGGGTTCGAACCCAAGCAGGCGCTTTACTTTGTGTAAATTATTTCATCACCACTGCTCTCAAAACGGTGAAGGAAAACATCGTGAGGAAACCGGCATGTTTTAGAACCAAAAAATTCGAAGACATGTGACATCTACCAACCCGCACTGGGCCCGCGTGGTAGATTACAGCCCACTCCCTCTCACAGAGAGGAGGCCTGTGTCCCAGCAGTGGGAACATTAATAGGCTGATGATGAATGAATGGATGAATTACATTAAACTTTCTTCATACATAATTCACCAACGTCAACCATTGTGTACAACCCAATTGTACACGTACAACCGTACAACCATCATAGCCATCAACTTCCGACTGTTCTAATTACAAATGTCAGAAACATTACAAGCTAGCTCGATTTTTGAAATGAATGACGTCGAACCAAAATGGCTGCCTCGGATGTAAACAATGAATTGAAAAGGATTCCCGCAATATCGCGTTGTCAAGACTCACTCGAGATACACTCACTTTCTTTGATAAATTAATGGGCGTAAAGATCTTCAGATATTACGAATATTAATCACGGTCCTCACGCAACGGGTAAAAAATGAATAAATTTGACGTCACCATGGAATAATTTAACGGTCGATGGATGGATTGGGTGATTATTGTAGTACGATTTATTACTCAAAACTGGGTTTAGGTTCATTGGTATTTTTATCTAGGTTTCATCATTTCACATAGAGTATTTGAAGTTCAAGATAAGTCCTTCAAAGGAATTACGTCATGCATCGAAATAGCTCAAGTCATCGCATATCAGTCTTCATGATAATATGAAACGAAAGATAACAACACACACAGTTCAATGACCTTAAATATCTTCGAATTTACAACAAAGTAAATCTCCTAAATTGAATTCGCTTAAAAGCTTGAAATCCACCCCAAAATCCTTTAAGTAACGCAATTCAAGAAGAATATATTCAACTCATGCAATATGCATTACAATCCAATATTAATCGAAGTCACCTTCAGATTCAGACCTCAATCGATCTTAAATAACTATAGGGATGCTAAGAGGAAAAATAAAAGTTTTCCGTCAGTCAGATAATAAAAAAAATATTAGATACGTATTTTTTGCTTTCCATATTAATAAAAAATGGTATAAATAATACGCTTTAAAGTTGGGGAGTCCGCTCGCTACGTCACAAGTCAGTATAACATCTACCGGGGAGTGACGTCACGCCACATTTTAACTCAATGTATTGCCGTAACCTTTAGATTACGTAAAAAATCTATAGAATTTTAGTATCGCAGGCGGGGACAAACAAAACTTACACCGTATTTCCGGTTATTAGTTTGTCCCCGCCTGCGATACTAAAATTCTATAGATTATAATGCTTGTTTTTCTCTTTTCAGTTATGTGTTTTTGCAGTCGGGTTTTTTGTTTTTTGAATAATTTTCTTTATTTCAAGCTTTTTAGTTTTATTATTATATCGCCGTCCCTGGAGAAAAAAATGACAACTGCCATTATCTTAGTTTTAGTGTAAATTATGTCAATTTTGGGATCTGTGAGTGCTATAAATACATCTTCTCAAATTGTTTGGTAATTTTTATACGTTATTTACGAATTTACTAAATATTACAATAGTACTTATTCAAAGATTTAACACAGGCCTTAAATTACGAGAATACCTAAAGTGTTAATATAATATTATCAAAATGTATTCCGATTTGTTAGTATGACAAACAGTCATAGAATTATGTTCTCGTGAAAACTCGGTCGGGAATTATACTCTCGTGAAAAAAATTACGACTAGATCATTATCTAGTCGTTTTTTTTTTAAATGATAAATGCATTTATCATTATAAACGGAACGAGAATAAAATAATAAATGCATTTATCATTATAAACGGAACGAGAATAAAATAATAAATGCATTTATCATTATAAACGGAACGAGAATAAAATAATAAATGCATTTATCATTATAAACGGAACGAGAATAAAATAATAAATGCATTTATTATTATAAATGCATTTATCATTTTATTCTCGTTCAAAACCATTATACATAGCTCATTAGGGTGCTAAAGTTGCACAAAATAGACGCAACTCTACACATCTTCTTGATGTCGTGTATGGGGCAGTGGAGGATGGTCCTTCTGTATCCAAGATGTCGACAGATCCGGGGGATTGATGAAACGACCAGGACTGAGCGGGTTCAGGGCGATAGTTTGAGTCCGCTTTGATTTTGCTTAGCCTTGAAACCTCTAAGCACAAGGCTAGAGTCTCAAGAGAGATACAAGTATCGGCTATCAGTTGAGAAGAGGTGGTCAGGTGATATCTGACCTCCTTTACATGAATGACTTGAAACTCTTTGCCCCCAACAATTTGCGACTGATGGAGCTGCTGAAGATAGCAGAAACGTTCAGTAGCGCCATCACGATGGAATTTGGTGTGGAATAATAAGCAGTCATGCATGTAAAGCGAGAGGGATTACGGAATCCGTGGGAATCCAACTCTCGGATTCCATTCATCTAAGATCACACTCCTCAACCGAAACCTACAAGTATTTGCGTGTGTTGTTGACTGTCGAAAGCATAAGGCATCACTGCTGCCGACATGAAACCTTGAGGAAGCGCTTCTTTGCTTTGGCCGCCTGAATAAATGTTAAATAGGTAGTCTTTTATCAGACGGAAACTAGGTGCGTGCCTTAAACGGTGGCTCATGCTGGTTTTGATGTATTCTTTCGGCATACTAAAATAGATTCAGACGAATGGATAATTTAGATGCTCTGGATAGGAAGGTCCGTACATTGCTGACGGCATATCAGATGCATCACCCACGGTCATCAGTGATGAGACTGTACATCCCGTAAAAGTATGGGGGTTGAGGTTTAATAAACGCTGAAACTCTCCACAACCGCGCTCCACATGGCGCTGGCGCCAACCTACAGTACTTGATACTAACGATCGAAAGGAAGTATGGCAAGGTAAAGATTTTCACGGAAGCTTTTTCTGGGCTCTCCATGGGCCTGGTGTAGACATTTTGGCGTCTGTATCCTGGCTGCATTTCGGTGAACTCTTTGGGGAAACCAAAGGTTTTGTCTGTGCGATTATAGACGAGGTTATCATGATGAATAATTATCGGAAATACATTGTCAAGGACGGTACGCTTGACATCTGTCGGGCAGGCCACCGTCCCAGTGAATCAATCCGACATATTGTTTTCGGTGGTTCTCGTCTTGCTAACGGCAAGCCATCGTCCCGGTGAATCAATCCGACATATTGTTTCCGGTTGTACTCGTCTTGCTAACGGCGAGTACTTGCACAGACACAATCTATTCGCTAGGATTATCCACCAGTAACTTGCCTTGCAGTACAATCTTGTGGAGTCCGAAGTACCATACTACAGAACACAATACATAATAATTATAGTATGTGCCCGACCCTGTTTTAGAGAATGGTATTACTACATTGTACTGGAATCGATCTATCATCACTGACAGGACTATTGTAACCAATAAGCTTAATATTGTGGTGATAGATTGACGAGAGCACCGTGCAATGATTGTTGATATCACTATCCCTCATGACGAGAATCGCGTGATCGCGAAAATCAAGTATTGACTTAGCACACGAGGTTGTCGACATGTAGGACGTGGACTCTGCAATCATTGTATCGATAGCCGTTACGGTTAACGCTGCTCCCACATCTCCGCCGCGAAACCGTGGCAGCGGAACCGCAAAAATTCCGCCATGACTTGTCCGTTGTACGAAAGGCGAAACGGAAGCGAAACTGCCTGCTCTATCGTACAGATTTGATTATGATTTTATCTCTTTCTCGCGTGATTTCGCCGATCTGCTGGGAAGCCGTTTACACCTCCGCACGCAGTCCGCCGGTTTTTTGCGGTTCCGCGTTTGTTCCGCATAGATTCGCGACATAATGTGGACATGTTTCGCAGCGGAATTAATTGGCATCGGAATTGTTTCAGCGGTTCCGCTGCCACGGTTTCGCGGCGGAGATGTGGGAGCAGCGTAATGGCCTAATAGCGGAGAGCCTCGACCAACACCTCAGGAGGCTCTCATTGCGCGACTGGGCTGGGCTTAACTCAGAAAACTGTTTTCCTGGACACGGCATGCATAGAGAGGAGGTTCCTCTCTAGAGACCTGATCACCGGTAGCTCGAACCCTGTTGCCGATACCGGTGGGCTGCTAATTTTAATAATTTTAAATGACATGAACATAAAAAATAACCTTTTCTCAAAGCTGAAAATCGTCTCTCTACGACGTCCATTATTTATGGAGCAATTGACGAAAACTTGTTTTTTATTTTTCCTGAAAAGTTGCGTTTTTGTAGTTATCGTTTTATTCTCCGGGGACGGCGATATCTAAATTTGTAATTGACTCATTACTAGCTTTTATTTGATACCAATATTGTTATAATTTATTTAAAAAAAACCTTCCCCTCCTTTTTTTTGTATTTGCAGATGCAATATATAAATATTATATAGCCTATGACACTTCTACAATTAAGACAAATCTAACGACACCTCATATGTTAAAATCCATCAAGCCGTTTAGGCTACAGAGCGTGCCAAAGAAATAGACATACATACATACATACATACATACATACATACATACATACATACATACTCTCGAAAAACATTACCCTCCTTCTGGGGCAGTCGGGTAAAAAAGAAGAAATACTAATACAATTTTTTTTTTTATTTGTCACCATCCCTATTGTAGTCGATAACAGGAAGCAAACTTTTGTTCCAATAATGTCTTCAACGTCAAAGAAGGCAATAATACAGTTGCTTTTGTTTTAAAAACAAGTGAAGACGACGAGCAATCAGCACAATCGGCCAATAGCAGCAAGGGTTCCAATCAATTGTTCTGAACTGAACGACCTGGACCCGATCTAAGTCGGAACGGTTTAATTGGGTCTTACTGTTGGACGAAACAGTAAAACTGACTGAGTGCAAATTGAAACAATCATAGCATCGACTTAAATGAAAAACATTTACCGGAAAGAGAATGTGAATTTTACGGCTGTTGATATAGTCATAGTCTAATTAATTCATTTAAAATGTGCGGACAATGGCTGGGTTTAAAATGTTTTAATAGTGCATAAGTAATTTACAAAATTATTGCTTGTCTAGCTAGCGTTTACTGCGGTCACTACAAGATTAGATTTAATTTCGTAATTTTGATAAAGAGAAAGACAGAATGTACTTTAAAGTGAATCCACACTACCTACGGATCAGTAAAACACAATACATAACTGAAAAGACTCTAACCGCAATTAAAATTAAACTATATGTAATAAAGATGATATAAATTGCCATTAAAAATGCATGTTGTCTTCAAACGGAGCTCTCTTTGCTGATGAAACCAATTTCGTGAACAAATGCGTTAATTAACTACATAGAGTATTTGAATACGCAAATGGATCGCCCGTTTTAATTAGTCCAGTGAATGTTTTGTGTCAAACAATTTTTTTGTCTCATAAATAAAGCTTAGTTCGTCGTTCGCTGGCTTTCAATTTCGTATAACAACTTCTTTTAAGCTAGACTTGTTTGTTCTTTGTTTAAAAAAAAATTAAATTTCAAATGCAGAATACAAATAACTTTGTGAATTAAAAGTTTAGCCCGAGGTTCTGGGAGCTGGACTTTTAACTGCGTTTACAACTGAAATTGAAAAATATAGATCGCTTCTTTGAAGTTTACTCTATTCATTATAACATTAGACAAATAACGGCTATCACCGTTTCGTTATTTCGATATAAACGTATAATAAACTACGTTATTTCACGATAAATACAAAGCAATGTTACCTATTCACCATTTACATTAAAAAAATAACTCTTAAGTGCAGTAATTCTAATAATATTACACAATAACTGTCGTTATTTAGCCGTTATTTGACTAACTGTGCGTTTAAAATGGCGAAACATTCACATAAAAACATGTTAAAATCTCTATTTCCTGTCAAACTTTATATCGAACATTGTTATTGTCATTTTAACTAATATTATAAATGCGAAAGTGAGTTTGTTTGTTACGCTTTCACGCTAAAACGCCTGAACGGATTTGGATGAAATTTGGCACATGGGTAGACTATAACCTAGGTTAGGACATAGAAACTTTTTATCTCTATCTTCCCACAGAATCGAGAGTTATGCGGGTGAAACCGCGGGGCGCAGCTAGTGCTACATAAATAGAGTAAGTATAGTAACATTGAACCCACTTGAAAGTTCGACACAGCTCAATCAGAGTCGTAAAAAGTTACGGCTAAGTGGCATATCGTTACAAAACAGACACATAATGTCAAGAATCTCCAACTATGTATCCACGCATAAAAGGATCCCTCATAGTTGCCACAGTAAACATAAAACAAAACCCAGTCGTCATAACAGTCTCCTTAAAAACCAAACTCCAGTACTGGCACTTAAGCTAAGAGTTACCTGTCGCACGAACACGGAAACGATCTCGCACGAAGGAAAACGATCCCGTGCGAAGGAAAGCTTTTAAGTAAACAAGGTTGGGAGGGCACGTCCTCTAAGGTCAGAGGAACCTCGACCCTAAGGAAGATAAGCAGGAAAGAGCAACATAATGTCTCCAAGGCTCAAGACTATATGAAAGTTATTTGTCAAAAGCATGTTTAGAAATTTTGAAAAATTTGTGGTATCTCGCGTAGGTACCTACTGATAAATTAAAAAATTTGAATGTAGGTGTGTTCATCAGTCCGCAATAGTTGTACCTACTGAATAGGAAGCAATTTGCTCATTGGGAAATGGTTATGAAACGCCAATTATATAAATATTGATGTGTGAATAAAACTACACCTTTAATGATAAAAAAATATTTATTTATAATTTTTTGTTAATTTTGTTTTGTGTTGTTCTGTTTTGTTTATTTTTTTTAAGTGAAGACTGGTTGGGTGAACAAAAATCATGGAACTCGCGTCATCGTCACCTATCGCTTCCCATGAGCTATATGTATCAAACGAAAGACATCAACGCGAGAATCAAAAAGTTACTTAGTATTCACTTCCATCGGCAGTCCCCAAAGACTGCCTGATTTTTTTTTGTTACTTTTGTTTGCTTTTGTTATTGCTAGTTGTTAAACTAGAATTCATTAACTGATATAACAAATGATAAACGTCCCACTAGTCAAAACAGATAAGTACCTATAAGCGAAAATTTCTATCTAACAGGTACTTCAATCTCTCTATAGCCATCCAGTTTTGTATTCAATGATGATCACGCTAAACTGGCTACAG
Source organism: Conistra vaccinii (assembly GCA_948150665.1). Classification (NCBI taxonomy): domain Eukaryota; kingdom Metazoa; phylum Arthropoda; class Insecta; order Lepidoptera; family Noctuidae; genus Conistra; species Conistra vaccinii. Next base: position 15,951,020 of record OX411323.1, read on the forward strand.
CCTGACAAATGCGGCGTACGGCGTGATTAGCCCAGTCTGCCTGGATTACAGGCCTTTCCAGTACTAATATTTGCCGAATTATTATTACACAGGAGGACTACGGCTTGCCCGCAAATGAGACACACTGAAATGAACTGAACTGGAATTAGGCGAACGAATAATGGAATCAGGGAGGCTTAAGAAATATTAACGAGTAATGAGAAAGCGAAAAGAGAAATTGTAACAATATTTCATCATTTTTGTGAGGACAATGTTTTGAAGAGGCTGCTATTTATCTACACATACATAACGCTTCTTTTGAGGTTCGTTACAGTTGGTAAAGTTAGTAGTTAATTATAAATATGCGAAAGGTCGCATCACCTAATTGTGAAATATGCAACAAAATTGAAGATGTGTAACATTTGTTGATGACGTTGGGCTAATTCAAAACATTTTTGCAAACCCTAGATCAGCGATTGCAAAGAGGTTGCGTGGCCTGGTGAAAATTATGCCTAGTCATTGAATGATTCAATTTATTTTACAGTTTAAAGTTAAATAATTTAGTTTACTTTAATTAAAGTTAAATAGTTGATGAGGTACGATGGGGTTGGCATATCTATATGGATAAAATACCCCCTTTTGTTAAAAAAGAATTAAAAAATTAAAAATTAAGAATTCCTTGTGATTTTATTGAGAGTAATGAAAGACTATCGGGAACAGAGTCATATACCTCTGTCACCATTATATTGTTACAGTGAAGTAAGAAAACAAACCAGAAGGCTGGCTATTTACTCGTTTACTTCGACTTTTTAACACGTTCAGTGCCGGGGGCCCTCCTCCAGGAGGTTCACCTAGTCGCATACGGGCTGCCGGGAGCCTTCGCGGGGGGCTCATTTTAAATGTAGGTGTTGCTTAGCATTAAAAACCGTGAAAATAAAATCTAATGCATATTATAACAATATATATTAATATGTGTTAGTTTTAAAATCCAAGCAATTGTTTTTTAATTTTTTGTTCACGGTTACAAATAAAAGGTTGGAAACTACGTATAGCGACAAGACTCCCTGAAAACAGAATTCCCTTCCTTCTTCCTTCGTTTTACAGTGTTTTTAATAACACGGTTTTAAACCTAATGCCTAAACCCGTCTGCGGTTAACTTTAGCGTAAACGAAATGCCGGCGGCATGGCATGGCAAATGAGTTCCATGAAAAGTGGGTGGAGTCGAACGATATAAGTTGACAGTTCCAAACTTCGCGCAGAAGGCTGCGCAATAACATTTTTAGGACCCAAATGGTGACATGAGGCGAGTGTGAGTGAGAGAACATGCGCAAAAGTTCGCAGAGCCTATGTTCAGACCTGCCAAGTTTTAACGGCCGTATTGTAGTCAATGACATAGATTTTGTGATTTAATTGAAAGGTAATGAAAGCTATAGATGAAAAATAATTAGGTAATACCTCACGTAATATTAATAACAGTGAATCACTGTTATTAATTAGAAGCAGTGGTGGTCCAGTGGTAACGGCCCCGACTTACGAGTTGTAGGTCGTGGGTTCGAACCCAAGCAGGCGCTTTACTTTGTGTAAATAATTTCATCACCACTGCTCTCAAAACGGTGAAGGAAAACATCGTGAGGAAACCGGCATGTATTAGAACCAACAATTCGAAGACATGTGACATCTACCAACCCACACTGGGCCCGCGTGGTAGATTACAGCCCACTCCCTCTCACAGAGAGAAGGCCTGTGTCCCAGCAGTGGGAACATTAATAGGCTGATGATGATGACTGTTATTAATATTATACCTACATCATTTTCAGTTCTTTCTACTGAAAATATGAAATCAAATAATGACTCATTATCACTAACTACCCAGCAATATTATTTATCAGAAATTCTGCACCGAACAATCTTGCCCAGGAATTGTAAAATCGGCATCTTGAATATCATTAAGTTAAATGCTGTTCGGAGCTTGACAAACGATCGAGTCATTAACTCATTTGGCTCGATATTTTGTTCCGTAGAACCGCGCAATGCAGTCTTGATTACTGAAAATTCATACTCGTTTTTCCTTTTTGAAGAAACAGCGTATATTTGGCTATCAAACGGGCATGCGGAATAAAAAAACAAATAGCTACTGCTAATTACTTGCGATTTTTAAGCATAATAATAATAAATATACACTTTAACGTTTTCAGCGATGTTGAAAATAGTACAGGCATAAAATAATAAAAACTAAAAAAAGACAAAAATTATTATTTAAGAAGAAAAAATGCAGGGTGTGGGACCAATATCATCGTTAACTTGCATTTTTTTTTATATTTTGTACTGTTTCAGCAAGTAAAATTATTTTAAAATGAATTTATACATATTTGGTCCATCGCATCTTCAAGTTCATAAAGCTAAGAGTTGATCAAAATTGTCAATAAAAAAATCGAAACCGCTGCTCCCACAAGACTTCACATCAGCTATAGATGAAAAATAATTAGGTAATACCTCACGTAATATTAATAACAGTGAATCACTGTTATTAATTAGAAGCAGTGGTGGTCCAGTGGTAACGGCCCCGACTTACGAGTTGTAGGTCGTGGGTTCGAACCCAAGCAGGCGCTTTACTTTGTGTAAATAATTTCATCACCACTGCTCTCAAAACGGTGAAGGAAAACATCGTGAGGAAACCGGCATGTATTAGAACCAACAATTCGAAGACATGTGACTTCTACCAACCCACACTGGGCCCGCGTGGTAGATTACAGCCCACTCCCTCTCACAGAGAGAAGGCCTGTGTCCCAGCAGTGGGAACATTAATAGGCTGATGATGATGACTGTTATTAATATTATACCTACATCATTTTCAGTTCTTTCTACTGAAAATATGAAATCAAATAATGACTCATTATCACTAACTACCCAGCAATATTATTTATCAGAAATTCTGCACCGAACAATCTTGCCCAGGAATTGTAAAATCGGCATCTTGAATATCATTAAGTTAAATGCTGTTCGGAGCTTGACAAACGATCGAGTCATTAACTCATTTGGCTCGATATTTTGTTCCGTAGAACCGCGCAATGCAGTCTTGATTACTGAAAATTCATACTCGTTTTTCCTTTTTGAAGAAACAGCGTATATTTGGCTATCAAACGGGCATGCGGAATAAAAAAACAAATAGCTACTGCTAATTACTTGCGATTTTTAAGCATAATAATAATAAATATACACTTTAACGTTTTCAGCGATGTTGAAAATAGTACAGGCATAAAATAATAAAAACTAAAAAAAGACAAAAATTATTATTTAAGAAGAAAAAATGCAGGGTGTGGGACCAATATCATCGTTAACTTGCATTTTTTTTTATATTTTGTACTGTTTCAGCAAGTAAAATTATTTTAAAATGAATTTATACATATTTGGTCCATCGCATCTTCAAGTTCATAAAGCTAAGAGTTGATCAAAATTGTCAATAAAAAAATCGAAACCGCTGCTCCCATAAGACTTCACATCTTGTCTCAAGTTACATTTTACCAAATAATTGTAAAAGTACTTTGAATAGAATTTCTTTTCGTCTGCATTATTAACTAGCAGTATTTTAGTCTAAAAAGAAAAGGTTTTATGAAAAATTCTAACGTCTGAACTTTGAAAAACCTGCTTAAGTATCATGACGGGTTGTTTGATATGATATTCATCAAAACCCTTCAACCGTTTATGTCCCAAGGGACTAAAAAGCTCATATTGTACAAATGTTCAACATACCATTGTAAATAGTGATAATACCTGCAATAGAAAGTATTTTTAAATATAAAACTTCTTCATAAAATATTTGTGAACAGTAAACTTTCTCATTAATTGGATTTTCGGAGAAGAATCTTTTGAATGAAATTAAATAAAAAACAATCAGAATATGTACTTAGAAATGCTTAAGTAAAGACGCCATATTGATTTTTGCTTCACAAAAAAACTAATTAAAATCAACAAAATTACGTTTAAAATTACCTTTTCAAACTATTACTAGTTGTAAAAATATTACGTTACATTTTTTAAGTTTTAAAATCTCAGCAAATCTGTAATTAGCGCAGATATCTCAAAGTTCCGACTTTCAAAAATCGAATTATCTTGAAAATTGGTTTATAAAGTTTTGGCTGCTGTAATGATTTTAGATATTTAAGTAACCCAATGATTAACTAGACGATATATTTAACAGTTTACAAAATTGACAGTTTAAACAGCAACGAAAGGCTAGGCATTCACCAAAATACAAAAATAGGGGGTTAACACACAGTATGTACGTTTATTATGATCAGGGGGCTATAAAAGCTATACAGGATGTTTCCCCATGCCGCTATAAAATATTCACTCAATAATATGAGAGAGCTAAGCGGAAGAAGATTATTTTGTCCGTTTACATGTTTCATTCTTGTCACGTTCCCGTTCGAGTAAGTACATATACATATAGTACATAATACTCGTATGTATGTAAGTCGGTCGGTTATAGAAGAAGCTACTTTGGGATTTACGTAGCTCATGATATATCTATACGAAATTCAGTAATGACGAAGATATTATGCAACATTCAATAAATAACAGCCGAGTTACGAGTTGGCCGTGGGAACCCAGACGGGCGCTTTGTTTGTGTAAATTATTTCATCACCACTGCTCTCAAAACGGTGAAGGAAAACATCGTGAGGAAAGCGGCATGTTCTGAACAAATAAATTCGAAGACAAGTGACATCTACCAATCCGCACTGGGCCCGCGTAGTAGATTGTAGCCCACTCCCTCTCACCGAGATGAGGCCTGTGTCCCGCAGTGGGAACATTATAGGCTGGTTATGCAATCAATAATCCATGTAGAAAGAAATCTATCAACGAAATACTACAGATGAAAGTTATTAATATTGTGTCAAACGTCCGTCTCTAAAATGCTTATCAAGTTGTCAAAAGTGAGTTTTGGCAGAATATTAATGAGTGATTAGAGAACAGTCTTTAAACGCCTGCTTTAGGCTGCCTGTCCACTGGAGCGGAGAGGAGAAAAGAGGAGCGGAGATGTGCCAATATTAACCAATAGAATCTTGACTCAGGATCACTAATCTAAACTCAGGGGCGGAGTCAAGATTCTATTGGTTAATATTGGCACATCTCCGCTCCTCTTTTCTCCTCTCCGCTCCAGTGGACAGGCAGCCTTACAGTCGCCAACCGCCACCCGACAGAGGTGACCTTGGTGGTTTACAACCGTGTAGATGATGGTTTACGACCAAACGTTGAAACAATTTTGCCGGTCGCCAACCAAGGTCGCCTCTGACGGGGACGCAGTTGGCAACCATGTGCACTTTAATATTCTGACAAATCTCAAGTTTGCTATAGTGAAGGTTATTCGAAATAACATCATCTGCCTAGCCCCAACTATGCTGGGGATGGATTCCACTCTATAACTGGATGCAGCTGAATACTAGTATTTTACTTGGAGCGGCTGCCTATCAGACCCCCAGCACCCAGTTACTGGGTAGAAAAGAATATAAAGAAAGAAAGTAAAATATTTTATTTGGGACACGCACAGGAAATACAAACAGTATTGTAAAAACATAATAAATAATAATAAATAAACAAAACGGAGTATTTAAGAAATGTACAAAATATAATGAACTTTGTCTCCTGAGATACAAGTATATTTTTACTTAGTTCGGGAGCCAGCTGTTCTACCTGTTTTTGATGTAGACCTGTACAATCATGTTTAGTGTTTAACCTTATGTGTTTCTCTGTGTACAATAAATTATTTTATTATTATTTTGGGAGTATTCTTTTTCTCAGCTCTGAGGCTGGTTTTATTATTATTAATGACCTGTGCGAGGCCAAAGAGGCTCCTATCTCAGCATAATGCTGCGATATTTAAAGAAATAATAAATACTAGGGTACCTGTATAGGTAAGATTGGGGTAACAACTGTCAAAGGTCTACAAAGCTAACTGTAGGTACCGGTCAACTGCCCTAACTTCGCCTGGCCTTCTATGTTTGCCTATAATAAAAACGATTCAATATATTTTTCATTTTACTTGTAAGGCAATCGAAACTTTGAGTTTTCATAGAGAGCTTTAAGTTTCGATTGTTATACAGGTAAAATAAAAAAGATATTACATCTTTTTCATTATAAGCAAACATAGGACGCCAGCGACGTAGAGCAGTGGTGGCCCAGTGGTAACGGCCCCGACTTACGAGTTGTAGGTCGTGGGTTCGAACCCAAGGAGGCGCTTTACTTTGTGTAAATAATCTCATCACCACTGCTCTCAAAACGGTGAAGGAAAACATCGTGAGGAAACCGGCATGTCTTAGAACCAAAAATTCGAAGACATGTGACATCTACCAACCCGCACTGGGCCCGCGTGGTTGATTACGGCCCACTCCCTCTCACAGAGAGGAGTCCTGTGTCCCAGCAGTGGGAACATTAATAGGCTGATTATGTATGTTATGTTATAGGACGCCAGAGGAAGTTAGGGCAGTTGATGGTACCATAATAAAGTCACAATTTTCAAACTCATTTATATTAAATCCTATAAAAATCCACCATATATAACAAGTAACTAAGATCAATCAGCAATTGCTACCCAAACATTGGAGTAATTTGTCAACGTCCGGGTGCAGTATCATTTACGTCATAGCCCGACTTAATGATCATGGTAATGACGGAAGGCTCTTAATGTTAATGAAACTGCCCCTATTTGCGGATGATGGAGCCTTGGGTTTATATCAAACGTTTAAAATTATCGTATTTTTTTACCCTACTACGTAATGGAAGGGTTTTACAGTCGGTATGTTATGTTCGATCGTATACATCAACAATCGCAAAAAAAAATCTGCTGTTCCCTACATTTATGTTCGGATAGCTCGTCAAAATGTAGGGAACAGCTGATATTTTTTTCGCGATTTTCGAGTTAGTCCTATAATAAAAGTTGTTGATAATGCATAATGATGAGTACAATGACCCCTTAAGAGATTGCCAACGAATTAAATTTCATCCTGTATACCTTGAGAATTACTTAATACTGGTATTCAGCTGCATCCGGTTAGACTGGAAGCCGACCCCAAGATAGTTGGGAAAAGGCTAGGAAGATTGATTTTTTGACCTTGAGAATTACTCATCTGGTTTTAACAGGTGTCGATTTTTTCGACTTCAATGTATAATCTTTATATTTTATTAAATGACAAAATAAACCAATATTTAAACTATAAAAACGTTTATCGTTAGACTGTATAGCGTTTATCAGTAGATCACGTCACCTGTTTGATGCCAGTTCCTAAATTGTCAAACCCAGGGCTATTACCTATCTTGCAGAAGCAATGCGATAGCGATCATTTGTTTCATTTTGACAGTTCAACAACATTCAATGCGATAATTACGTTGCAGAGCAGAATTAAATTTCGAACTTATGAAGCAATGGATTAGTAATCTGTTTCAAAACGAATTGATTGTGTATTACGTAATTAGGGTACGGATTGTATTGCTTAATCTTATCTTTGGCACACATAACATACGTAATCAGCCTAAAGCATTCCTGCTTCGGACACTCACCGGAATGAAGGCATTCTGACGGGAGTGGGCCGTATTCCAAATTGTCACCATATTTTTGGTCCTAGAACATGCCGATTTTTTCACGATATTTTCTCGAAACCAAGATAAGATAAGATAAGATTTTTATTTGCTTTAAACGTGTGTGTACAAACATAGAAAGTGCATACAAGATGTTATAGTAAATTAAGTGCAAACATGTTTGCCACTGCGTGACGTGCAAAATAATAGTTTAGGTATACAATAAAAAAAAGAAAAAAAAAAAGAAGAAAATGTCATACTTAATTATTAATGGGTTATTAAAATTATAGAGTAAATCAACATTATTATATAAGTAGCTCCAAGTGAATCTATAATAATTAGTTATGTCAAGACAAATTCCTTTTCATTAAGGAACTCAGTATCGCTATAATATGCTCTGGCGGTCAAAAAAGTCGGAAGTTTATTTTTAAACATAGATTGAGGTAGTTCTCTCCAACTCTTAGGTACTTTGTTATAGATGACTGGAGCCATACAGTATACACTTTTGTGCATTAGGGTCGTCTTAGTGGATTGTAGACAAAGTTGACCATTGTCACGTCTATTGCGTGGGAATATGTCGGCTACACGCTTATAGTAATGAGGATTACACTAAGTAAAGTTTAGATCGATTGATTTCAAAGTTTATTATGATTTTATCATTCCTGCCATTGCGAAATTCGTACAACGACTAGTCACCGGTGCTTTATTGTGTCCTTTTATAATTTCTACCGTCACGATATTATCGCGGATATCCACGTCCATAAATTGTTCGGAAATACATACGTGTACGGCTATAAGTAGTAGTATATAAAATTATCGTGGACGGAAATTTAAAAGCGTCTTCATAATACATTTCCATACATTTTACATCCCTGTGTCATCATGATGTGCCGTATACATCCACGATAATAATATCGTCAAGTTAGAAATTATGAAAGCCCTCAATAGCGTTCACTTTCCGCTATTAAGAACTCGGCATTGAACGTCACACTAAAGACGAAAGTGTAAAGTGGGCGTAATGCCTCTCTTTCTGGGTTAATAATCCTCTCTTTGTTCAATTCCGCCTACGATCTTCTTCAATACTGTTTGATGAACCGTGGGAGTGTAAAAGTCCTGCTAAGAGTATAAGGGGCATATTATATTAAGTGAATCAATATCTACAAAGGAATATATTATGACATGAATAAAACATTGCTGTGTGGATGTCTAGATACCTACGGCGAAAACTTGATAAATGATTTTATTTATGTAGGTTTGTAGAAACACTTTTACACGTCAATCATATTTTAAAAACTATATTATGAGGTCGCCGTTTCTTGTTCGACTACTCTGAGAAGAAAGGCTGAAAAAACTCAGAGGTCACAGAATGAAAGGGAATAGAGTATACATACATACCTAAGGTAGTTAAATGAGATCGAATCTAAGGCAAAGAGAAAAATAGTAATTCTTGAATATGTAGCTTATTCTCAAATATTGAAGATAAACAATATTCTATTATACTCTAATAACGTTATTATTGAGATGAGATTTTCATATAAATTGAACTTTATATAGACCTGAAAACTTTTTATTAAAACAATGGCTAAATTGCTATTTTATCAGCAGCATTGTAACAGTATTCAGTATGAGCAGTGGTGGCCCAGTAAGCAGTGGTGGCCCAGTGAGCAGTGGCCCAGTGAGCAGTGGTGGCCCAGTGAGCAGTGGTGGCCCAGGGTGCAGTGGTGGCCCAGTGGGCAGTGGTGGCCCAGTGGTAACGGCCGCGTCTTACAAGTTGTAGGTCGTAGGTGCAAACCCAGACAGGCGCTTTACTTTGTGTAAATTATTTCATCACCACTGCTCTCAAAACGGTGAAGGAAAACATCATAAGGAAACCGGCTTGTTCTATAACATGCACCAAAAATTCGAAGACGTGTGACATCTATCAATCCGCACTGGGCACGCGTGGTGGATTACGGCCCACTCCCTCTCACCGAGAGGAGGCCTGAGTCTCAGCAGTGGGAACATTAATAGGCTGATTATGCTAGCATCAGCAGATTATTTTAATATTTTAAACAATAAAGTATGAAAGGCAATATTTAACATGTAGGTACAGAGAGTAAATCATAAATATCATAACGGTATGCAAATATGCTTTGCTGTAGAGTTTTCATTTTGTCAGCGAAATAGCGATTTTTCAATTTAATTTAATTTACACAGCGGGTTGAAAAAGTGGGTACAGCATTTTTGGAGAATTGATATAACAGATGTAAGTGGAAACCCCCTAAAGGGATAGACCCCCTAGAGTGACATATAGTGACCTCATTGGTGATGTTCTTCAGAAACGTCACCTGTGTACTCGCAACCGGCGTGCGTGTATGAACGTAAACGAAGCAAAAAGAGTATGTAAGGACAGTATAGCAGGTAGCGTTCTGTAGTTTCTTCTATATGTACTTATTAGATTCTTTCTATATTAGAACTTCCACAATTAATGTAATAAGATATGTCATCCGATGCAGAGAGGTTAGAACACAGCCCATAAAGAAATGCTTGTGACTTGTTATCGTGGACTGATATTTGAAAGCGTCTTCATAATATACTTCCATACATTTTACTTCCCTGTGTTATTGTGCTCTCGACAATAATATCGTCACGTTAGAAATTATAAGAACGCCCAATACCAACCTGACTGTCGCTAAAATCCAGCGCTGGGGCTCTGTCTCGCATAGAGTCGCAGCATTATGCTGAGCGATGGCCCTTTTGCGTGGATGTGACGCATTTTATCCCCTTTTCGTGTTTGTGTTCTTTTTTCTTTGCGTTATGTTTACCGAAAATAAAATTTTCTTTCTTTATTTCTTTTCTTTCTACCTTGATCTTCAAACCAAATATTATCCAAATCAACATAACATAATGCATTGGATCCCCGAAGGGTTAGGCAGAGGTGTACACATCGTAGGTACGCCCACATTTTGCCAGTCCCATGTAATAGGGGGCTAGGGTATTGACATCAACAGGGTCACAAATGCAGGCTCCGGGCTGCTACTGAGAAATTCCAGATAGATAAACCCAATAACAATTTGACCAACCTAGGAATCGAATCCAGGACGTCATGCTCAGCAGTAGCGCTTGCGACCACTAGAACAACGAGGTAGTCAACCAAATAAAAAATACGAAAGAAAGAAATCAAACAAATAAATATCAAAATCAAATTATAAGTTTCAGATACAGACTAACATTAATTAATAAGCAATCTAACACAATAATCGCAGTCTAACTAATCTAGAACACAAGTTATTGTTACACTGTGGTATTAATCTAGCCGATTTACTTCAAATAAATCATAACAATGGTCCAGTCTGCTGAGTAATGCTTCATGCATTACTATGTAATCAATTTAGATGAAATACACTGGAGCGTGTCAATGTACCTTTAGTTACGGTTAATTGAAGATTTACGATTGATTGTGAATGGATTTCAATTACTGTGTAGCACATGTCTATGGGCTAAATTGTTTAATCAGGAACGCCTCTATATAAATTAATATGGAAATTCAATTAAAAGTTATTTTCAGATAAAAATACATATGGAACCCTTTGGAAAAAGTCTAAAGGTTTCATTTTCACTTATATTAATAAGTGAAAATGAAACCTAAAAAGCTATAACATTGAACTCAAACTCAAAGCATTTATTTCAAATAAACCAATTACAGGCACTTTTGAATTGTCAAGATTATGAGTACTAGGTACAGTACCGCAGATCAGTGGTTTAATTCATCAACAATTTGACATTAACAGCGCATTTATGTCGTAGCGATAAAGGTGGTTTTTCGTAGTGAAAAACCGCTGATGTATGGTTGACTGTATGTATACACGAAGAGTCACGAAAGTATCTGTTAGTACTTCTAGGTATAAAGGTGTTTTACAACGGTGAGGCTAGGCGTGGATAGCTACATTTTACGGTAGCTAATATAAGCAACGCCAGATCCATTCATGAGCTATTTACCGTATATTCTATTGTTCTCCTCTGCGAATGAATAGATTCATATTTTCTTTAGATGCATAATACCCAAGAGCAGTTTTAATCCGTAAGTTTTTTTATCTTACCCGTAGCGAGTGCCATTACCCTGTAATTTTATATGTAGGTATTTTGGATCTTATTATCAAAGTCATATTTCAAATGAAAGATTTATAAATATTTCAGGCAAAATCTGTTTTTACTGCCCGCCATCATTCACGCTCAACTCATTTTCAAAAATAAAGGTATCTCCAAAAATAACATCGACGTATTTTTATTTGAAAATTTATGTAGATAAGTATTTTTAAAGAAAGCGAAGAACGCACTGAAAAAAAAAATTGTTTATTTTAATAAACATCTTGTTTAATGTGATCACACATCTTGACTCCATACGAGCCTAACAAGATCTTGACTTCTGAAGCTATGACAACTTTGTTAAATTATCATAGTTCCGTCTACTAAGTAATGCATTGGTTTAATTACGGGGAGTTGTTTAATTTAGCTCAAATGTTGGCCAGTTTAACAATGAAACATTGTCACATTAACACACTAAACTTGTAGATTCAACTAAGATCTTGCACGATACGTCTGTGAAACGTTATTAGATCAATGAAATTCTTATGTTGTTTCAACTAAGATCTTGCACCAAATAACTGTGCTATCCTGATTAATGCAACTAACCTCGTATTCAACGTAAACATGAACCGTTGTCATATGAACTACTTCTATTTGTCAATCCAAGTCAGTATCTTTTGCACAAATCAACAAAGTAACTTTATTGTAATAATTATGGTTGAGAACCTACTTTTTTATAATGACTAACATCTTTGTGGTAAATTGTTACACTAAATTAAAAAAATCCGCGTTTTAGCGCTAAAATTAAATATAGATTTATGGCAAATATTAAGCATAAATCAAAATGTTTTCTTGTATGCTTATCATGAAAACTTTTTGAGGAAACCTTAATATTTGCTATAAACCGTCAATTAATTTCAGCATCCTCTACGCAGATATTTTTAATAACATAGCGTGACAATCCACATCAAGTTAACCCTCTAGACCTTGTATAAAAAATATGAAACATGAAAATAGGTATTAAATGGTATAGCAATCAAACAACAATATTTTATTTTTAATTTATTTATGCAGAACACATTACACAAAAAACTTACATTCAATATAATTTACATCTTATAGAATAACATACTTTTCCATTGCTCAGAATATTTATATTGCACGTTACGACAAAAAGTTATGAAATTTTACATTTTCCTTTGCTTCTAGTTCTTCAAATAAGTAAAAATAAAAAAATAAACACATCGAAATTCTAATGTTTGCAATAATAATTGTCCCATTAGAATCCAGACTATTTGAATTATACAAAAAAACTTATTAAAAGTTGAACACAGCATACTAAACAAGTCACCATGATAAATAACAAATTATGTACGCAGCTGGGCTACACATCAAGCTATACATTTCCAGTTTATGGTGATCTCGCATTGTGAACGATATCCCTGCAATGCGAGGTCAGCTTAAACTGGAAATGTATAGCTTGATGTGTAGCCGTGTGTACATGTACAATAAAACTTTATGAAGTTATTAAAAATAGAATTAGCTTAACCAGACACCTAATTATTATTAACCAGTCTTAATATAGTCTGCAATATCGAAACCTAACAATATAACAATAATAAAATATTTAAAAAAATTAAATTAGAGTTACGAGCTTTTTTTATCAGATATCTTTTAATCTTTTAATGACTCACCAATAATTATGTAAGGCTGTCATGTTGCCTCTTTATTCTGTAATGTTTTTAGCCGAAGTTCAATAGACTGACCGATTTCAGCGTCAGATCACATCAGATCTTAAATGTTTGATGAATGCATACCGCATTTCTGCCTTAGATGATTTACAGCCGCAGCTAGGCTCGGACTTTTATTTGTTTTTTCTTCTGTTTAATTGCCAAAAATGCTGCAAGATTTTTATCTTCTTCTTTAGGTGCTGAAATAAAAGAATAATTATATAGACCATTCGTTTTTCAGATAGTTCAAGTTTTGAAAGAGTCACATTAAAATAGGTACAAAGGCTTCAAAGGGAAGCCTCCAATCAGCAACTGGTTAGCATGGGGGACAAGCAGCTCCAGCCCTCTGCGAGAAGGCCTATGCCCTGTATGCCCAGCTATGGGATGTGTATAGGCTAAAATTTAGCTGCTAAATGAATGAAGAAAAATATACTTACAATCAGCTAGAGAGATTAGATCCTGGCCAAATGCAAATTTTTGATTTTCTATTTCTTAATAATTCCAATATTTAAATTTTTGCAATAAACAAACAAATTATGTGTTTGGTCTCCATAGGCCGCCTCAAAGTCAATGTTCAACTAAAAAACACAAAACAGAACACAATATAATTATTTACATTAAATTGACAAAATATAGCTCAAATTACATGTATATAAAATATAATATTGGGGCAAGCCTTACCAGAGTATAAACTTGCGGTTTATTTCTATTAGCACTGGGTATTCGTTCGTATAAGATTCCAAAGTCTAGTCATTATTATTGTTGTGAAGACGCATTATTCGATTTTTGAATGTGTTTTTCCATTTTATTTCTGTCAGCCTCCAAGTTTCTGATGAATTTCGAAGCCACTGTAAATCAACTTCAACATTTTCATCCAGTGTGTTGCTTTGTTGCTATTTAGGAGATGGTGAAGGTGAGGGTGCAGGGCTTTCCTCTCTGTTTCTCTTTCCTTTAGTTGACAGAACTCCTAACCGCTGTAGCTGTAAAAAATCAGTAAGTTTGTGAGTGCTACTAAGTGTTCAAAATCAATGGTGCAGGCTGCAAATTTCCTGTACCTACTGACAAATAGCATTCATAGTATACCTACCTAGGTATTATGGTTACCTACTGTATGTTTTATCTTACCTGCAAATTTTGGGATGAGATCGGGCTGCTTCCATGTCTTTAATAATTCGATCACTTCTTCCATGTGTTCCATTGTGTATAAAGCACTCGCCAGTATTTAAATAGGTATGTAAATAGTTAATTCACTAATATTGGCACCGACCCTAGGCGTGTGGCTTCGCGTATACACCTGTGCAGTTCTTGGAACATAAGACACGCCGGTCAACCTGCACGCCTGCACAGATAGCCATAAGGACCACAGCGTGTTTATCCTAGTCCTACATAATTATTATCGTACGCATTTTGAGTTTTGACACCAGTATTACAATAGCGCTCTGTGTTTTGACAAGTCGACCGGCGGGCGGCGCGCGAAGACCGCGAAGTTAGTTTACTCTTTGTAAGTGGGGGTTGGAAAAGCGCGGGGAGCGTTGCGTTTTGTTGTCATTACAAAGAGTTATTAGATGTGACCACTGATCTTGTTTTATTTAACTAAGCAGGCTATTTAATCAAACATGTTCGTTGTTAAAAACTATGATTTATATGATTTAATGCTAACAAGTTGCTTGTTACCATGAACTTAAATTATTTTTTGATGTAAAAAAGTTTTGAGGTAAAATCAAACGTGCTATGTTTGATGTAACAAAGACTGTTGAATAAACTGTGCATGTGCATAATTGTTGATATAAATAAAATGAATTTGCTCTGGCAACTATGGTATCTTGTATAAAGTGAACAGATTATTCATTATTCCAAGCATTTTAATCCCAACTAAGAGAAAATGTATCTTAGTTAGTCTGCATTTTTTTCAGTGCGTAAACTGAAATAAATAACTCGCTGAGCACAATGGGAGCAGCCATTTTTTGTGTTCGCCACAATCGCCACTCATCTGTTCACCAAAAATCAGGCCCATTGTTTAATTTGCATCAAACAGCCAATTATTGAACTGTTCAGTGGTTTTTAATTACAAATATTCACTCGCTGGTCTGTAGGAATTAATCATTAGTAAGTTTGGCTCAAATACATTCCATGAATACTTCAAAAAGAGTCTGAATACGAGTTTATTCGGCAACAAGTCCATAAAGGTATAGCAATCATAATATATTTCGTTCAAGGTTTTTATTTCGCAGATGGTTTTGATTTTTTAATCAGAGCTAGTACATAGCTTTAGAATAGGCAGGTATGTAACTATGTACGCCAGGTAACAAAAGGTGGAAAAACCTATGTATAGCCACAAGCATAACTAACTTACAGTTAAACAAAATTCTAAAATGTTTTACTCGGGAAACAGAAACAGCAACATTGAGAAAATCTCGTACATATTTCCGAATAGTATGGTTTTGATAAACAAAAAAAGATCTATACTTTGGGAGTAAAATCTTGCTGCATAAGTGTAATACATTTCTGCTCGTGACTGTACCTACCTAGCGCTGAAAAACATGTTGTTAAGTACACTAATGTAGATAAACAACAAATATCAGAGAGCGCGACGCGATCTATCACACTAAAAAAACAGTTAGGGTTTAGCGCAAATGGATCTTTGGAAATGAAAGTAATTCATTTATCTTCCTTATTCGCTTGTTTTGCCCAGCTACACATTTTCAGTGAGGTTATCAATAAATCACGTACCTTGCTTCCTTACTTAGGATAATTTCTTTTACCTTTGCTAGCCCTGCCGTTGTTCGTAAAATCATTTGTATATTTTTTTCATGTTGCGTCCGTAGGGTTCCCTTCGAGACGATACGTAGTTACAGTTGAAAGGGTCGCAGATATTGCTAAAGTTCTTTCCTTTAATGTCTTTGAGGGATTATTTCTTTGAGAAACTTGTACACACATACCCATATTATCGAGTAATATGTATTTTTACGGTATATTTGTAGTAAGTTCTATTGGCAATTACAGGACAATAATTTTTCGTAAATCTGCCCTGGACATCCAACATTCGTCAAGCAAAGTGTAATTATGTACTTAATTAGTTCAAATTGGAAAGTAAGAATCGAGGGCAACGCAACAAATAAAAGTCGACTTTTTTTTTAAGGTTCGGCTATAGTAAATCATGTTTATGGGTTTTGATAAGTTTATATTGAAAACTTGAAATAACAGCCCCGAAAATGGCGAGGATAAACGTTGTAGACGATTGTAAAAAAAACACACTAAAACCGCTATTTTGTTAACTTTGGCGTAAATAAGAAGTCACCAAATTAATATTAGATATATCTACTTAACTAGAGACAATAGGGAACAGTACACTTTTGCGTAAAAAGTTCGGAAATTTTCTGAATTTTCACCGTCAAGTCAATGTTACATTTTGTGACCGTGAAAATTCCGAAATTTCCAAACTTTTTACGCAAAACGATAGTAATGTTATGGAAAACAGAAAAAATCTGTGGGTTCATTGCTCTTTGTTGTCTTTATTTAAGTTGTAGGTGACTTCTTAAAGTTATTAAAATACGGTATTGCTTTTTGCGCCTTTTCAGTGTTTTTTTTTTTCTACAAGGTTTATCCTCAATCCGATTTCTCTTTACTGACTGGTAAAACTCTACAACTAGCCTGATGTTTTTTTTCGTGGCTACTTCTATACATAAACTTATCCGAAACCCACAACACCATTTACTTTAAATTATCGACCCTTAAATTATCGTAAAACAGGACCTACAGGTGCTCCCTCACCGGGAACATTCGCCTGTAATGTCGAGTTCGACGTTTCAGAGTCGAGCATTACATCAGTGAGAGAGGAGAACCAAGCATTACAGTGCGCAACCTAAATGATACAATTCGAGTATAATGTACATCAGTGAGGGAGGACAACCCAGCATTATAGTGCGCAATATCTGTAATAATATTTAATCTGAAATGTTACATTGCAGCCATTGCAGGCGAATATCCGTCAGCCAGGGAGGCAGTATTGTAACGTAATGCTCGAAATCGAATCTGATATGTTACATTACAAGCGAATGCTCGACAGTCAGGGAGGCAGTATTGTATCGTAATGCTCAAAATCGAATCTGTAACGTTACATTACAAGCGAATGCTTGACAGTCAGGGAGGCAGTATTGTATCGTAATACTCAAAATCGAATCTGTAACGGTACATGACAGACAAAAGCTCCCGATGAGAGAGCACCTTAAGGCAAATATTATATTATACTCCTTGTAGACGTAGATTTTAACGTCCGCCCCTCATCACGCAAAACGTTTTTATTAAACCAAATCAAAGTAGTGACAGCCCTATTAAACGTTTAGCTACAATACATCACAGAATCCTTTTCGCTTTTCAGGAAAACTATGATAAGCTCTTTATAGGTTTCTGGAAAAGGGTACGGGTCGGAGATTCCTAGACACAAAAGGGTTGGACACAAAGTCAGCCTTTAAATGGGTAGACGGTCCGATAAACTAAATTCTGTTTTAGTACCTAGTTTTAAGTCAATACCTGGACATTTAATATAGAACTCGACACAGATTTGTAGACTAATGAAAGGAGGCAATAAAAGGAGGATATTGGATTAACTGCCAGACACCGAATAAAAACCGGACAGAGAACACAATTTGTTTATGTGTCATAATTGATTGACATAAATCCGTGAGTTTTAAGAAAATTGCTGCACATTAGTAGGGAAGAAACAGGACGCAACTGTTGGTTAACTAAGGAACCGAAGTACAGCCAGTTTAAGGCTAGGCACAAACGAGCCACCGGCCACAACCACTGGTAGCCCAGCGACCGTTCACATGCTTTTTCATACGTTTTGTATAGATCCGTCGTTGATATAATACAATTTTACCAAAACTGTGTTTAACATAAGCTAGTAACATGTGGAAACGTAGTGGGTTGTACATTTACTTATAGCATACTGTGTATCTAGATATAATATATAATGTACGATTGTCTGTTTTTTCCAATTAAAATAAAATAAAATAACCGAATTAGTCACTAAGGGCCCTCGCCCACGGCGACTTTTTGTAGCGATGCAATAGCGATGCTGTCGCGCATGCGTATCGATACAGCGCCGATGCTGGAATTATGTATGAAGAATCCTGCGCGATAGTAGCGATGCAGAAGCGCGTTTACAAAACGCGCGCCAGCATCGCTACAAAAAGTCGCCGTGAGCGAGGGCCCTTAAACGTAGTCACTTTAAGGCTAGGTGCAAACGAGCCACCAGCCACAACACAACCACTGGTAGCCCAGCGTCAGTTCACATGCTTTTTCATACGTTTCGAATAGATCCGTCGCACACGTGTGGCCGGTGGCGGCTACCCGCACAGAAGTACTCAAGCAAGCAGCAAGAGGCGACAGCCACCGGTGGTTATGACTGGTGGCTCGTGTGCGCTTACCCTAAGCCATTGTGCACATTACATTACATCTCAACACAATTCCCAAAGTTATTTCACTGTCATTGTACAGTTCATACTTACTCAAGAAAGAAATATGAATCCGTGAAGCATATAAAACAGAGCAAGCATGAATGAACAATTGTAGGGCTCAGGAAAATATGATTTGGCGTCTGTTATGTAGGTACCTATGTAAGTTACTTACTAAAAATCTGACTAGCAGAAAGAATATTCTAAGGCTGAACAGCTTTAGTTACTGCCTAGCCCTTTTTTTTTTTTAATTACTTCTCCCGTTCTGGGCGGAGCAAAAGGGCGTGTCAGACTCTTACTGACTAAAACCCACCCGTGTTCCTACAGTTACCTGTACGTTGCCAGGCGCCACGGTCTCCCCTTAGGGGCCTTAGGACTTTCCCGCAACCCCGGCAGGCATCGGCCCTAGCGGACCCGGTTGTGCTGATATCTCAAATAATAACAGCCTCAAATAACAACTGCCTAACCTAACCCTTCGTTCGGGGAAATACAGAATCTATATTTCCCCGAACGAAGGGTGATGTGATGTTATGTTAAATGATATTTATTTCTGTAAATTAGTTCAAAAAGACACTTTTACACATAAAAAACAATGATATGTTTTAAAGATCGAAACAAAATCAGAGGTCACGGTCTCTTTTAGAGTACAGACATAATCTTGATCAGACTACTTACATTTCATCATGAGGACCACGTAGATTAGTGTCCGAGATGGTATTTTCAGAAAAGATTTTTTAGCTAAGTAATAAGAGCCTACCTTAACCTTATCAGGTTAAGCTACGCTTGCCGAGGTTGGTCCGTGGATGGGTGACCATCTTTACATACCGAGACTCCTTCGTGGCTCGGAAAGCACGTTAAGCCGTTGGTACCGGCAGTCATTCGTGGATCTTTGACAGTCAGAAGCCCGAAAGTCTGAGAACCAGTCTTACCAAGGGGTATCGTATTACGAAATTACTAGGTTGTGGAGGTCAGATAGGCAGTCGCTCCATGTAACATACTGGTATTCAGCTGCATCCAGTTAGGTAAGAAGCCCACCTCCTCATAGTTGGGAAAAGGCTAGGCAGATTGATTGGTCTTTTGAGGAAAGAACTACAGAGATTTGAGTAGATCTGTCCAGTACCTATGTTATTGTATTTTTGCGCTCAAGTTTATGACACCCTACCTATTTATTTATGAATGAAATTATTTTGATGGGGCAGCCACTAATCAGTAAAGAATATTGGTTTCTTTCAAGATATCACTCACCCACTATCTAAACAATTTAAAAACAATCACACATAATTACATTCCGTATCGTTTTAACGAGATAAGCCGTTTCTATGTGAAACTATTATAAATAAAATTTCACTAAATAACATTAAGTAAATAAATATTGTAACATATTTATATTATAAAAGTGAAGTAAGTTTCTACGAAAAATGCGAGCCTTTGTACTCAAATGTTATTATGTCATATCTCTATGTATTTGCTGTGTATACATAAATAAAAAAAGTCTGTAATAGGCAAAAATTTCGATAAATATGTAAACAAATCTATAGTAGATAACTATACATTTGTTTACATATTTATCGAAATTTTTGCTAAGCAGGTAAACAAAATTCAATCTGATGTAATATAAAAATGCCGTGTCCGCAAACAGTCCACTTTGGGCTCCACGCAAGTACCTAACTATAAAGGGCTCAACTCAGATTAAATTTTAATCACTAAACGCTATTACGCAGCCCAAACACAGGCCTTGTTGAGCTAAATACAGCTTGTATAAAAAATGCGTGGTCATATTTATGGGTACAGAACAGAACTACAGACCATTAAACTGTTTTTCTCCATGGGATCAATAATCAGCTATCCCATACAAAACTTATAGAAGACTTGTATGGGATAGCTGATTTTTTTAAAATTTTTTTTTGATTGCTTAATGCCCCTGCTCTTGACCTCGATCTCGCCTGATGGAAAACGATGGATGAGGTCTATGATGGAACGAGCGTGCCCAGAAGATGCCTGTTCACTCTTGCTTTGAAGGCAGACGGGTTATATGTGGCAGGGAACACGGTGATTATTAACAGGGTGATTATTTTTTCTACTCCATACCGAAGGACAAATGTATGGAGCAGCTGATTATTTATTATGAGCTGTACGCCGCAGTTTTACCCGCATAAGTCTCGATCCCGTGTGAATATCGGGATAAAAAGTATCCTATGTTCTAACCTAGGTCATGGTCTACCCAAGAGCAAAATTTCATCCAAATCAGTTCTGCCGTTTTAGCGTGAAATTGTAACAAACAAACAAAAACACTCACTTTCACATTTATAATATTAGTCAGGATTTGATTAAGTGGTACAGTTTGATAATCTATACCACACCCATAAATATGAGTGGTCATTACTGACACATGCTGTATAAACGCTGTTTACTGGTTTTTCCAACAATTCCAGCGTCACTTAGATGTTTACCGAACTGCTTTACCTACAGAGCTATTGATCTAACTTTTTACCTAGCTAAGTTCCACAAATATACTGATTTACTGTATTCGAATTTTGGTAGCAGACATGTTATCCTAAACCAATTTCCCCAGAGTAATAGAACGGCAAGTCTTCAAAGAAATCAACTAAAGAATCCCTAAACTTTCCAACTCGACATTCTATAGGCGAGTTACTTGAACTCTCTAACAGTTGTAACTAAGTAGTTTGCTATAATTTAGTCTATTTTCCACAAGACAAAAAACTAGGTATAATTTCTTAATTTCTTAAATTGGAACATAATTTGCGTGTAGACGTTAATCATGAAGAGGTTATGTTTTTGAAAGATCACACTCAGCACTAATGACTCTGCTTTGTAAACGTATACAAAAATACTGAGAATATCACAGAAATCATAATAATTCACTTACTTTTTATCCATAGATCCTTCCATCCTTTATACGGACGTACGGAGAAAATGCAAACACTATTCACGATACATTTTTTCGAGTCACTCTCAGACGAACCACAGTAAAGTTTTTATCCACAAAGAGAACACAGTTCACTTGGCTAATGCAAATGGCATATTGTCTGTATAATTGTTACTGGAGCAACGATACGCGATACGATGACACGCCCGAATCTTATCGCGATTATCTACTTCTACGTAGCGATAACACATTGTAACGTACCTGTGTTTTACTTTTCTTGTAAATATCCTTCGATTAGTTACAGATACAATGTACATAACTACTGTTAAACTAAAACATGTGTGAAAATAATATATCGTCAAGATAATCGCAAGGTCTAATTTGTGAGAATAACATTGATATACATATATTTTTAAGTGGGTATTAGAGTACTGCACTTAGAAGTTGTCTGTCACTTAAGCCATACAATAGAATTACAAATACCTACGTACTGGCAAAAAATAATAATAATATTGCGATTTAGGGATCAACGGCCACGACCACGACCAGCTATCAAATTACGCAACACATTTTCATAAACGATTACGACTCATCTGTTACATTTTGACAGTTCAACAACATTCATTGCGTTATTTACGTTGTTGAGTACATTTTTTTTCGAACTGAGGAAGCAATGGATTAGCAATCTGTTTCAAAACGATTAAGATTCTGATTGATCGTGTATTACGCAATTAGTGTGTTACTGTTTTGTGGAGGTCAGATAGGCAGTCGCTCCGTGTAAAATACTGGTATTCAGCTGCATCCGGTTAGACAGGAAGACGACCCCAACATAGTTGGAAAAAGGCAAGGAAGATTGATTTTGAGTGCCGCAATTGGGGTACAGGTAAACTATAGAAACTGATACGAATCGCGCACTAAGTCGCAACGGCCAACCAGCCAACTAGCCGGAGACCGGGCCACGAACCACGAATAGCCGAATTGGTGGCCGTCTTGTGCGTGAGATCCCTTAACATTGCCATCCAAAAAACTGTTGCCATTGATTTTAGAAAAAGTTAGGTAATCATACTTATCTCTACCCATCTAATGAAAACAGCATTAATTTCTAAATTTATTTAGATACTACTAGCTACGCGGCTTCGCGGTGGAGGGGCTTATGGCTAAGAAATAACAGCCGCACAGGTCGATCATTCAGGTTAAGCTACGCTTGCCGCAGTTGGTCCGTGGATGGGTGGCCATCTTTACATACCAAGACCCTTCTGTGCCGCGGAAAGCACGTTAAGGCGTTGGTCCCGGCTGTCATTTGTAGATCTTTGACAGTCGTTACGAAAGTCTGACAACCAGTCTTACGTTTTACCCAGTAACTGGGTTGTGGAGGTCAGTCCACAGTCATAGGCAGTCGCTCCATGTAAAATACTGGTATTCAGCTGCATCCGGTTAGACTGGAAGCCGACCCCAACATAGTTGGGAAAAGGCTAGGCGATGACCAGCTACGCAGCTTCGCCCGCGTGAAGGTCGGAAATTATTTCAAAAGGAAAAGTACTATCGAGATAAAAAGTATTCTATGGCCTAACCTAGCTCATGGTCTACCCATGTGCCAAATTTCATCCAAATCTGTTCAGCCGTTTTAGCGTGAAAGCGTAACAAACTCACTCAGTTTCGCATTTACAATATTAGTTAGGAAGTTAGGATGATGATATCATAATAAATTCTATTTCATTCAATAAAAAGTGTAAATATTGATACGACCTAAAATAAACAAATTAAATTAGGAGTTGGTAACACTATATACGCCTCTTCAAGCTTTAGATGCTGTAGGCTAGCCTTCAAAATAAAGTTTTTATGAAAAAAGTTTCACATTAAATTACATTGCTGAGAGATTTTCGCGAAGACCTTTTGAAAATAACATTATAGCACTGAGCAGAGAATTATTATTTAATATCTAAGTTTCGTAACAGCTTTTTTAAACGTATTCTTTATTGGAAGCGACTACAAAGCCTATAGGTCAATACAGAAAATAAAATACCTTCCTGTAAAAAGTATTTTCAGCTCTTTTGTAAGCGTGATAGTAGTAGCACTCAAATCAAAACTTCTTACTAATAGAAAGTGTTTCTCATTAAATATTCCCTAACTATTAACTACACTGATATTTTAATTAAAATCTGTACGCGTTACGAAGCAGAGAGGTATTATTATTCGCCCTCTATATGTAGAGTAACGAAATGAGTTTATACGACCGACAAAGAAGTAGCTGAACACATTGTGTAAGTCAAATTTTCCATACCGGATTTTCTTTTTCCGAGTGAGTACACTGAGAAATGCAACTTATTGGTAAATTTTTATTTTTGCCTTCATTTGGCTGCGGTACCGTCTGAACCACAAAGTAAATATACTTCGTGCTTATGTTCAATACAAAGCACAGTCAATGCCAAAACGGAACATATCGCACTAAACTAAACGCCATGGTGTAAAGATAATGTAATCACTATCAAAGCTTCTAGGATTTACGATACAATAATGCAAAACTGAACTATGTAGGACACTAACCAATTTTGGTACAATTCCAAGAGCTTAATGCAGACTAAAATCATTTCGCGTTTCATTACAGTACAATTGCGAAAACAGTGTACAACTGTAAATTTAAGGGTCTGTTTCACCACCTATGATTAAGTTCCTATTAACTTACTTGGCAGATAATTTCATACAAATTCTATTCCATTTTTGAATTTATTCGGTAAGTAGTGGCGATTCGGACATCGTGAAATAGGCCCTGAGTGTCAAAAACAAAATACGAACTATGTTTTTATCGTTCGTGGGAATATGAAAATAACGAAAAAATTACGTCACAAAAGCTATAGATTGAGAAAACGCTAGCTTTTCTTAATAAAAGATTGGTCCGAGACATCAAAGGTTTGAGAGATATAAAGGGACGGAAAACTTCCTACCTACATCGAAATAGGTCTAACAATACAACCCAACAGATGCGACACACTCGTAGATGTCGAAATGTTCGCCGAATATTTAGTGAAATGCCGAACGTTGGCGAGGAGCTAATCAGTGCGTACATGTGAGTAGCTCACAAACGTCGATCGTTAGCCTGCCGCCATCAATCACACGTTATCGGCATCATCCACAAAATATTAACCAATTATAACAGCGCGGCTTTCGCTATCATCGGCGAATTATTAAAAACGCTTTATTTTGTATGGCGCTCACATAGTCGAGTTACGCAGTTAGTTTGCGAGATCTATTGCGCATCTAGTTAATTACCTACAAGTTTGTGAATGTCACTTGATTTGTTATTTCTATAAGTAATCAGATTAAAATTAACGTCACATATGTGGTAGGTCGGATAATTTTGTTAAAAGAGGGTAGTCAGAGATTCTTTTGTGGTAGGTAGGTAAGTAAACATTTTCGTGTTGTTATCGTAGTTCCATTCTGGTGAGGTACTTACCAATCATGTGGAGGTTGTGGTCGCCTGCGAGCCTGCACGCAGCACGGAGGCTCCTGTGGCTCGCAGGGCAGCTGCAGCGCGGGCGGCGGCGGCGGCGGTGGCGTGCAGGCAAGGCGCCGCGCGGCCGCCGCGCCCACGTACTCCACGTAGCGGGACGGCGGCGGCGACCCTGCGATGTCCTCGCGGCACGCCGGCCCGCAGCACTTGCGCGGCGCTGGTGGTGGCGGCCTGCACGCCAGCCCGCAGTACACCGGGGGCGGAGGCCGCAGCGGCGCCGGCGGCCGCGGCACGTAGCGCTCCACGGGCACGTGAGCCGCCGGCGGCACATAGCGCGGCCGCCGCGCGCGCTCCGCCTCCGCACAACGGCGCACCCGCCGCGGGGACGCTGAGAACCGATCCGGCAGCGGCGCGGGCGGCGGCGGGCTGAGCCTCTCTGGCGGCGCCACGCTGAACGCGCCCGTCGCCGGGAAACGTTCGCACGGTGAGCGCGCGTACTCCTCGCCCATGGCGCGCGGTCAGCCGGGCCCGCCGCCGCCCGCGCGCCCTCCCAACCACGCCAACACTCTGTCTCACATGCCGCGCGACCACTCTAGCACTATCACTGGGCGGGCGCTCCGCTCGCGTTCGGGGGCTGCGGCGCTGTCCCGATGTCCGCATTCACTCCGCGGGCGCCATGACGCTACCGGATCGATAGCGGCGCGGGGCGGCCTCAGAGGGCGCACGCCGCGGATCTTGCTTCAAGACGCATCGCTTGTTTCTTACGGCTTATATGGAGCTTTCCAAACGAGCTTTGAAGCTGGGGCGAGGCGAAAGTGCGTCCTCGGCCAAGATGGCCGCTCTCATCATGTCCGCTTGCGGCGCGCCTGCGCTAATGCCTTGTGATGTGTTTGTTTTCACCAGATACTGATTTTGCACAGATCGCGACACTGGGTGGTTCCTGGGGCTATGTCTTGATGGGGTTCACAGTAAACAGTCACGGGGGTGATGGTGCGCGTCGCGGTGTGGTGGTCGGCGCGGCTCGGCTCGGTTGCCGAGGGTGTCGCGGGTGTCGAGTGTGACGTGCGCCGCTGGCGGGCGCGGGGCGGGGGCGCTGGGTCGGGGAGCGCGGCGACGTCAGGCCGGTGCGCTATCGACGCCGCGCGCCGCCGCGCAGCCCGCGCCGCGCCACGCAACGCACTTCAGGCCGCACCGACACAAACACTCGATTGCAAAACGAACGACCGTCGCCTGTAGCCTACTTTTATTTCCAGTATCCTGTTCACACGAAACCTTAATTTGATCCGATTTTATTGAAATAACCGCGATTCTCAATTTCAGAATAAGCTCGTAACTCGTAAAAGGGAGCGTTCGTTTTCAGAGTGCTTACGACTAAATGACCTACACGTTTTATGTTTGAAGGGCATAAAAAGCAAACGCAGACGTTACCTATGTATCGTTCATTACGTTTTGACACATTATAATAATTTAGAGGTTCTTTAAAGGCGAAACAAGAAAAGAGGCTAAATAGAACAAACTGTCTGCTTCAGATATCAATTAGATTAGGTAAATGTAGAGATAAAGAAAATGCCCACGGCGTGACCTTTCATCCAGCAAATTTTCTTACAATCTTTTTACGTTATCGAATGGTCACAAACGGCTGTGTCGCAGTCCTGAAGCTGTAGACTCACTAGCGAAATAGGTTAAGAACCTATTTCGTGACATTACTGTTTTAGGATAAACTTTTCGCGCTCCCTCTCTGTTTGTACGCGAATATTGACCCAATTTTATATAAGTAGAGCGCTTCGATTATTATGAAAGCAGTTTCAGAGGTTTCACGAATAAGGTCGATATTCGCACAAAGGAGATTAATTAACGCTTATTAAAACTTTTATGTAAACTGATATGCAATTTTCGAATTTTTTATCATTCATAAGTAGGTACATAATTATAATATTAGAAAAAAGATATATATATGAAAATGAGTTTTACGTTGACTACCTCGTTGGTCTAGTGGTCGCAAGCGCTACTGCTGAGCAAGAGAACCTGGGTTCGATTCCCGGGTCGGGCAAAGTGTTATTAAGTTTTTCTATCTGGAATTTCTCAGTAGCAGCCCGGAGTCTGGATTTGTGCCCGGTTGATGGCAATAGGCTCGCCCCCGATTACATGGGACTTAAAACATAGCTGGCGAAATGTGGGTGTGCTAGAGGTACACCTCTGCCTAACCCTTCGAGGAAACAAGACGTGATGTTATGTTATGTGAGGTTTACGTAAATGGACAGCCAAACTTTATCTACCGAACAAAATTAGTGAGGGGACACATTCGACATAAGGAGGAAGGTGCGTCTTACCTACCTACACAGTTCGCAATGCCATCACTCGCCTTCACTTGTCATGCAAACTGTGTATGTATTATTCAGTATATGTTAAGGATAACACGCATCTCTGAAGTCAGAATTGACGTCAGAAAACGAGAAACGTCGGACGGACTCGTCGGAGGAAAACGGACTAAATGAAGTAGGCAAGAACTAACGATGTTAGTCGAAGGCCGCAGCAGGTCCTTTATTTATTCGTGTCACGTTCTGAACCTACAGTTGTCAATTGATGCTATTACGAGGGCAAATTAAGTGTAGCTTGTTCTGGATGGAAGTTTCTAGGGATGATGTAGTCGTCATTATTTATGATTGTGCGAAGTTTCCGATTAAATATTCACGACAGATTTAATTTTGAATCTTTATGAAAGAAACGTGTAATCTGTATTAATCTATATATATAAAAATCAATTGCTGTTCGTAAGTCTCGCTAAAACTCGAGAACGGCTAGACCGATTTCGCTGATTTTTGTTTTGAAATGTTTGTCGTAGTCCAGGGAAGGTTTAAACGTTGAGAAAACATGGAAAAGCTGTGAGGTAGGTAGGGAAGGGTAGGTAGGGTAGGGTTGGTAGGGAAGGGTAGGTAGGGTAGGGTTGGTAGGGTAAGGTAGGTAGGGTAGGTGGGTAGGGTAGGTAGGGTAAGGTTGGTAGGGTAGGGTAGGTAGAGTAGGTAGGTAGGTAGATAAGTACTTAGTGCCACCCGTGCGAAGCCGGGCCAGGTAAAGCTAGTCTATCATAATTATTGAAGTGAAAACTTCTTCAGCGGCGTTGTGCACTTTTTTAGGGATGGGTAAAAAATGTTAAACTCGCGTCAGGACACGTGACCTGATCGAAAATTCGTAAGATGTTCAAGTTTTTGTTGACAGCGCACTCTGTTTTATTTTTTTGGATTTTTTTTAATGGAGCTACAGCTTTCGTTCTTGTACTGACAGCAAGCCACATGAATTCCTGACATTTTCGTTAGATGGCGTTACTTAGTTTTCACTTCAATCGGCAGTCCCAGACTGCCTCGTTTTTTTAAATAAAACAATGTCACTTTTCTCGTTTGTCTGTATGTCCGCGTTGTTCTTCTAAAATACGCAACGGATTTTGATGAACTTTCCAACAACATTTTGAGAATGTATCCCGGAATATTTATGTATTTAATACATTAATATTAAACATAAAGATAATTAAGAAATCTCGATGTTTTGTCAAGTCGTAAAAACCTTGCGAAGCAGGAGCGGGTCGCTATTTATAAATCTTAAATTCATTTATT
This sequence comes from Conistra vaccinii, assembly GCA_948150665.1. Taxonomy (NCBI): domain Eukaryota; kingdom Metazoa; phylum Arthropoda; class Insecta; order Lepidoptera; family Noctuidae; genus Conistra; species Conistra vaccinii. The sequence goes on from OX411323.1 coordinate 15,979,765, forward strand.
CACTGACAAAGCTAAACCGCTGGTCTTAGAAGAATGAGTTCCTCTTATTACGAAGGTGAGTACAAAAAAGGATTTTTGAAAATTCGCCCCCTAAAGGGGTTAAACAGAGTAATCAGAGGAGCACAGCTTGTCTAAAGTCATATCCTAAAGAGAAAAGATGTGATATTTTGTATGTTTGTTTGTTACGCTTTCACCCTAAAATAGTTCAGCCGATTTAAATAAAATTTGACACATGGATAGACCATGACTTGGGTTCTCTAGGGACCTACTTGTTATACCGATATTCCCACGGGATCGAAACTTCTGCGGGAAAAACCGCGACGCGCAGCAAGTTTATTAATAATACTCGTATTGTCATTTTCTTTATCATCATCAGATTTCAGACTAGAATTAGGGCAGGCCATCGATTTATCACATCTGTAATTTAGGTACCTATCTATACTGCCCTGCTAAGCACAAAGGCGGTATCTCAGAGATGCACTCAGAAGTTCTTTATTTCCTTATGTTTCCTTAGATTATAATTCGGAAAAAGTCAATTTTCTCAAAACTTACTCCGATTGAGATACCGGCTTAGTGCTTAGCAGGGCAGTATATGGTAACCAAAGAATGGCCAATTCTTATGGTAAGCAAGTAAATGACGTTTCAACTGAGCGGACAAAGGACAATCCAATACGCTGGGAAAACTGGACAATAAAGAAACCTTCTTATCCTTATTTTTTATTGTAGGCAACACAATTCTTTGTTACAGAGAATTGGTGTAAAGACAAAGTCAATCAATTTGCCTAGCCTTTTGTTGGGCTCGGCTTTCAGTCTAACCGGATGCAGCTGAATACCAGTATTTTACATGCAGCGACTGCCTATCAGACCTCAACCCAGTAACTGGGTAATACGATACCCCTTGGTAAGACTGGGGCCAGACTTTAGGGCTTCTGACGACTCGTAACGACTGTCAAAGATCCGCGAACGAGCGCCGAGGCACGAAGGAGTCTCGGTATGTAAAAATAGTCACCCATCCACTGACCAACCCCGGTAAGCGTAGCTTAACCTGATGGATTGACCCGTGCGGCTGTTATTACTATAGCCTCGAGCTCCTCACAAAGAATAAACAGTACTCTTAGAAATATTAAAAACTTCCGATAACTCATATTTTTACAGGAATAGCAATACATCACGCTTGTTATCCCCGAAGGGCTAGCCAAAGTCCCATTCATTATGGGGAAAGTCTATTGCCATCAACCGGGCAAAATGCCAGACTTCAGGCTGCTACTGAGAAATTCCTGCTGGAAAAACCCTAGATAACGCTGTGCCCGACGTGGGAATCAAACCCAGAACCTCATACTCAGCAGCGCCCACTAGACCAACGAGGCTGTCTATTAAAGGCCTTATATCCTCATACATTAAGGTGATATATTGAAAAAAGGGGTCTTTTTCTTTTTCGTGTACCTTATTAGGTTTAAGGAATAGGGATTCAATATTTCGGTGTATGTTTTTTGACTATATGGTCTAGTATCCTGCAAAAGGAATACACGATACAATGAAATTTTCTCGATACAAAAAAAATGCAAAATTTCATCTATTTTTATGTTTTTTTGAGTATCAAAGCGTATCGCTTATGAGTTATTTAATGGAATTTACTTTATAACATAGAGAGTAATCATATCAAGTTTTAAGCAAAGCAGTTTTAGTTTTAATAATACTTTTAATTTATAAAAGACGGCATTTGGTTTTGGCACATATGTTGTTTTATTCCGACCGAACACACAGTATCGTCATCTCTTCTTTCGCATAAAAAAAGTATTGTCATCACTTTCGTTCGTTCATAAATCAGTCGCTCGGTGGAGCTCTTCGACGACGAATCTATGTCATTTTTTTCCAGATCGGTGCTGTCAGATGTACGTAATTTGAATAATTATATTTACAGGAAAAATCGAGTTCAGCAGATTAAAGTTATTTTAAAGTAAAATTAGTGTCGAATAGGCATATAAACTGCGTATAATAGAATAAATTTACGTGAATGTGAACAAAATAACAATTATTATTTTTGGCTATTTGTGACGTCATATATATAAATTATTTATTAAATATGGGAAGGAAAACCAAAGCAAAATATAACATTTGGAACACATGAGGGCGAGGGCTCAGCACATGATCCCAGTGTAAAAGGTAAGTAAACAATAATTGTTTCTATATACATACTTACAATATCTAATGGGCTCATGAGCTACTTTTGTTGTGGGATTGTTCTATTGTTGATAGATGCCCAATTCCCATCCAATCCATTCGTAACAATAGACTCATTTTACAGGGAATCAATAGAAATTCATGATGATAACGAATCGGAGTCGGACCTTCACTCATCAATTTGTACAACTGGCAACAATATATCCTACCATTGCAAAGTAATACTGGGTAAGCACTAAATTTTCTAGAACATAATGTCTGTTTTATTTTTAGTAATTACATATAAAGAAACAGGATAAAACGTATTACTATTGATGTTACAAAAAGGTACTTCAAAATTGTGTTAATGCCAAATAATACTGTCGTTCTGAAGTTAGGTTGCGCATGCGTGCCGGTATGCGCGCTACTGTTTTATAATAAGGCAGATTGACTACTGCGCAGTCATTTGTAATCTACGTCAGAGCGGCTTCAGGACGCACAGTGGGCTGAAAATCGATCTTCATAGACTTAAGGATCAACTTAGTAATTTTTTTCATTTTTCGGCAGAAATGTGTTTAGGTATCGTATAATGATCAATTTAATGCTATTTCAGTTTTACAATAAACCTTTTCTTTTACTTTATAGCACTTGCTTGAAAAAAATGTATGGAGATGTATATAAAAAAGCATAATCATTTTCTAGGACTGCATCAAGGTAAAAAACAAAAACTCCTTATTGTGAATTAAATTGGGGCAAAATAGTTAACAGGAAAAGAAAATCGAGTTGCACAACTAATGTCATATATTTGGATAGGGGTCACTTATACAAACATAAAACTTCATATAACATAACAGCATAAAGCGTCACGTTTCTGAGATATTCAAAGATAAAAATAACAATCGTTAATAACGAATTTATTTATTTATATTGTAGTTACTTCATGTTGTTAAGTTATTTACACATGAATTAATTTACACCTAGTGGATAAAACATAAGATTTTTTAATCATATTCGGTATAAATAATATCATCCAAGAAGGCAGCAGGAGGCTGAATAGGATTTTCTTGGTGTCGCGCCCATGCCATGCACCATATAATACATATACCATATATCACACGTCCTCATTCGGTGAGGAGTATATATATATTTTTGTCTCTTTCGCTCTTAACTGAAATATTACCTATAAAAAATCCTTGTTTCAGGGTTCAGTTTTCGACTTATATTTCGGTGAATAACTCCGAATCCTGACGCTTTAGGATATTATGTTACATACATTTTTTAATTGTATAAGTGTCCTCTATCTAAATATATAACTTTCGATTTTGAAAGCGATTCTGAAAAAAAAAAAAACGCGGCTTCACGTTAGGGCCACCCTCCATACAAAAATCTTCAAACCCCTTTTATTTGTATTATGGTAAAAAAATTGTAAAACTAATATATTATTTCAGAACTAAACATTTTACAACAACAAAATCCAGACCCTGAGTATGATCTTCAACGCAGACATCAGGCGCGGATCCAGCCCTCAAAAAAGGTTGTGGGCACAGCCACCCGAAAATTGGCAAAGCGCGAGTCGGAGTACGACATTGACATATTACTATTATCATAAAACGTCAGTTAGTCGTTTAGTGGCCAGCGAGCACTACTTCCAAGTTGTTCACAACTTGGAAGTAGTGCTCGCTGGCCACTGCCACTACCCACTCGCCTAGCGCGTGGTTGGTCATAGTTCTAACCTAACCTATTTTGACGGGGTGCCACAAGCGGCGTGGAATTAAAATAACACTTAAAATTATTTTGTGTGTGAAATATTTGTTTTTGTTTTAAATCATACGTAAGAGGGAACATCGATCTTGACGGGGGTTCCCCGACCGCACACGTTTTTATTTATATTCATGAATTATTGTCTAATAGTTCTAATATTCTGCACAATCATAACATATTTTCTTTTAAATACAGGTACATGACCCAGTTTGTGCCCAAGGTTTTCTGGTATTTGTACAGCATCCATATTTGACTGAGCTCTTCTTTGAAGCATAGCCCATGCGTGCTCAATGGGATTAAATTCTGGCAATTGAGCAGGCCACGGTAGGACGTTGATAATATAATTATTATCTATGGCAAGTGTCTTTGTAACGACGCTGGCAGTGCGTAAACGTGCATTATGGTGAATAAGCAGAAATGAAGCATCAAATTAGGTGCGCAAGGGAATGAAAACATCTGATACAATAATTTCAGCGTAAATTTGTCATTGAGATTGCCTTTTATCCACATCAGTTCGGTTCTTCCGCCGATCAAAATACCGCCCATATCATGATTATTCCAGCACTGTACGCATGGACTTCCTGGCATATTTTTTTGCGTTCTTGGCATCCAGGGGTCCTCCAATACCGTGTATGTCTAGTATCTGGCCTCTTATTAAATCGAGATTCGTCTTTAGATATTATGTGGATAACGGTGTCGGTCGCTGTCGGTGACGATAACTACAGTGTGAAAGCAAGTCCCCCGCCGCGTCTGTCTGTCTGTCTGAACGAGATAAACTCAAAAACTACCAAACGGATTTTCAAACGGTTTTCACCAATAGATGGAGAAAGGATGGATTAAGGTTTTGTGTAAATTGGCTGAAATATGACGATTATTGTTGAAGGTATCGGAAAAAATCATGCCGACTGGGAACTTTACTGGCGTGCGCCGCGTAAACCGTAAAAGATACGTAAAAATAATGTTTGAAAGAATGGTTCACCATAAAAAGTTTAACAAAAAGTCCGCAACGGCATACGTCTATCTTATAAGGATGGCCCACAGTATCCATTTTTATCTTTTACAACTTGATAAAAATTTCATTGTTATTTCCGAAGCTATTATGACCGTTATTTTAATAATCCTTATCCAATAAAATATGTTATTAAATTGGGCATTTAGTTTAGATTAAAATATGTCTTGACATCATATCATTTAAATGAATAGTTTAAAAGATATCGCAGATTCAAAATTACGCGTAGCAAAATAATTTTATCGTTGACGCGAACGCGGGCGCAGCGATAGGTAGGAGTCTATGACCTCCTCGGCTTTTAAGTATGTAATCTCGGTGGTACGTTCCCGTGGGATATTTTGCGACATCCACGAGGGCGAAGCCGCGGGTAAAAGCTAGTAAATTATAATTTGCTACAGAAGCAGTAAAAAATTATAAATTAATTATGGATAAATTTATCCCAACTACGGAACCCTTCATTGTGCATGCCGTGCCGGTTTTTATATAAATAATACAGAAGATTAATTAACAATTTTTAATTTCATGTTGTATAACTATAATTAATAAATATTTTAGTTGATAATTAAATATTTTGTATTATTTGTGTCCTCCATAGCTCGCTATGTGCAAAAGTTTCATAGACTGAGATAAACTAACGTTCCGTACTCAGCACGCACTATTTTCATAGGTAAATGTTTCCGTCTTTATCTTGCACTTTTAGTTTGACAGTTGTGCGGTAGTGACAAGAATAATGCCAAGCATGCTAAATAAGTAATATTTGATCTGCGATTTCGTTAGTTCAACTTTTGGTCACTGGTTCAGATAAGTTTGTATCGGTGACGTGGCAGCCGACCACTAAAGATGGAACCGCCACTCCCCGCGTGCGGGGGAAATAAGCCACACCCGTCAAACTAATATTTATTTTCAAGGTAGGCCCTTAATGACTCAAAGCAAGGCATAAGTGGCTCTTTATAATCAAACAACGACCCCTTCAAAAGAATACTTAATAAGAGCCGTTGATCGATTTATAAGACAATTCCATTACCATCCGGATACTTTACCGTTGATACCTTAACACAAACAATGGAAAATGAATATCCCACGGCTAGAAATGGTAACAGGGCTACGTCACGCAAACGTTTACGTTTACGTATTGTGTTGCTGAGATTGCCCGAACAATTTCGTAGGAAACTCTTGAATAGTCAAAACAAGGAGCAAACGTTTCGAATAACGTTGTTTAGTTATTGTATCGTGAATTCGTGAGGCCTGTGTACAGCTGTCGGCTGAATTGATTGTTGGTTGCGTTCGTCATAAATAAAATTGTAGTTTTTTTTTTTTACTTTTGGTCGTAACCCAGTGTACACCTTCTATAGCTACCAATTTTTTTACCAAATCTATTGGACTTAATTCTGCCAAAACGTCTCACCCACAATCTCTCTCTTTCTTCAGATAATTCGTCAAACCAATTTAAAATTCCAAATAATTATATTACTCCACTTCAATCAATCTTCCTAACCTTTTTCCCAATTATCTTGGGGTCGGCTTCCAGTCTAACCGGATGCAGCTGAATACCAGTATTTTACATGGAGCGACTGCCTATCTGATCTGAATTATATTACTCCACTTAAGATAGTTAATTGACTCAAGCCGAAGTGTTATCACTTTGCGTTCGGCTCTTGTCGTGGCAACACTTCGTGTCCGAGTTCGCAACAACTCAATCGTCATCCTGAGAATGCCTCGTTGAGAGGCGAAACACGTGTCGATTTCTTACAGGAGAACAGTTAAGCGGATTAAGTTACTAAATATACATCATCTATTGTATTTTTTACTCCATTTAATCTAATCCATCAGAATCAGTCCATTGCTTAGTCTATTGATTTTAAAATAATTAGCGTTTAAAATCCAAAATCATTACAATTAAGACGCAGATATATGCCAGTGACCTTGAGTGGTTAGCTTGCGTGTTCTGTACTGAGCTCACGCAACGCGTCGTACGTCCAGCCAGTAATAGAACTCGCCCATCAACGAGCGCTGTCCCAAATTAGACGCATTGTTAATTACATACGTAAAACAAAAGGTATTTTAATAAAACACGGATACTAAAAGATCAATAATTAAATTATCTTTTCAATGGTGAAGGTTTCAGAAAAATACGCTTGATAGATTTTGCGTGATTCTCATTTTTTATCCGCGTTAGACATAACTTTACAAATTAATCTCAATATGTAATATAAACATAATCTAAAATATTCCTATATTAAGTTAATCTTCTACCCTCTAATCGATACATCTATTCTATACAAATACAATACATACAAATAAATAAAATTGTCAAAGCGTCTGTTTGTAATGTCAAAATTACAGCAAAGTAAAGATCTTTACAACAACACACAATTTTTTTTTATGTCTGTTTTTTCCGTCTAATCTCCAAAACGGCTGGACTATTTTTGACGGGAGTTTCACTGGCGGTTATACAAATAAATAAAGTTGATATATAAAATTGCACGCTAAGTCGCGGGTAACAGCTAGTGTAACACATTTTTTTTCCAAATCATTAACACTACTCGTTTAGACGTGATCTTCAGAATAAAATCATTAAAAGTCGGATAACGTTGCCTTAAGTACGACGAGTGACGTCCCGTTGACGTTGTGCGGTGAAGAGCAGTTCATGCCATGGTAAATAGAAATAGCCAACCAGTAATTTTCGTGGGAAAAACCGACTGTGCTACTTCTGGAGATGATAGGCCAAGGCCACAGGAAGACTTAAGGTATCTGCACACAGCAGGCGTGGCGTGGCGGGCTGGCGACGTGGCGCTGGCGTGACGGCAGCGGTCACACTGCGGGCGCGATCACGTCCCGTCCCGCAGCGAATTGAGAGAGAAAGAATGAAAATAAAGTAAACAGTTATAAGTTGAAAGTAACTAAGTTAGTTAAAGTAACTTATAAGATATTAGTTACAGTTATAAGTTAACGTTTTAAGCTATAATTTAATCTCTCAATTCTGAATGTAACCGTCGCGCCCCGCCCCGCCGCTGCTGACTTGTATTCACGCTCGGCGCGGCGGCGGCGTGGCGTGACGGTTACCGTCGCTCCGAGCGGGACGGCTCTGTGTGGAGTTGTCCGTAATATCTAGTACATTACAACTGCTCAGCGTCACGTCGCCGTCCCGTCCCGCCACGCCACGCCCGCTATGTGCAGAGACCTTTAGGTACACTAATTTGAAATGAAGATCCTTCTAGGTACTCATCTTTTATTATTAATAATATTCAGGGCTAAGAAGAAAGTATTTACCTTTATTCAACGTTTAACAGTAACATATACGTACATAATTAAGCACACTTCATAATTCTAGGTTATACATACATATACTTAGGTCGTTTATTCTCCCTCCCGCTCATAATAATATTATGCTTTTGAATCGGCACCCTGAATAGTCGGTAAGTACGCGACCGTACACGAGTGCTATATTCATTAATTAATTAAAATAATAAGCCGAATAATTATGTTTGTAGGAATATTCCATATGAAAATAGTTAATGAGTTGACGGCACTTGGCGTAGTGGTTAAGCGATTGACTGCTGCGCTGCGTGTCGCGGGTTCGATTCTCGCACGGAACAAATATTTGTATGCTCTATAAATAGTTGTTCCGGGTCTGGCTGTTTGTGTATGTGAGTTTAAATGTTTGAAACTTGCTTAAATCGGGCTAATCGGGGAAGACTGCTGGACATAGGCCAGGACCCGCCACTTCGACCGGTCTGTGCTCCCCGCATCTCTTGAAAGAATATAAAAGGTAGTTAATTCAAAGATGTTACCTTAAAACACACCCGTGTTCCTTCAGTTGCCTGTACGTTGCCAGGGGCCACGGTCTCCCCTTAGGACTTTCCCGAAAGCCCGGCAGGCCCGCGGCCCTAGCGGACCCCGTCAGTTGTACTGACATCTAAAGATATTGCCTTTAATTTATTCTTTAAATTTATTTATTAAAACGGACGGACATTCCCCTATGTGTTTATTATTTTAAGTATGGCACTCGTGGGTTGCAGCAGAAAATCATCTAGCGTCAGGTGGTACACTTTGTGATGCCATCTGACATTATGCTGAGCTGAGGCCCTTTTGGCATTATTATCATTGTTTTCTTTTCTATAATATACAACATTTTTCTTTCTTTCTTTCTTTCTTTCTAGTTATTAGCAGAATAATTCAGACTTAAACTTCCCACGTGATTGAAATGGGTTTCCGTTAAAAGGCAATTAGCGAGCGCTCTACTAAGTAACCACATAATTATATAAGCTTCAAATAGAAATGTTCAATAAATATATTATAAGTAGTATGCGTTGGTGACTGCCTCGTTGGTCGCGCTAATGCTGATCATGAGGGTTCGATTCCCGGGTTGGGCAAAGTGTTATTGGGTTTTTCTATCTGGAATTTCTCAGTAGCAGCCCGGAGTCTGGCTTTGTGCCCGGTTGTTGGCAATAGGTTGATCGGTCCCTGTTACATGGGACTTAAACATAACTGGCGAAATGTGGGTGTACTGCACCTCTGCCTAACCCTTCGGGGCACATAGGCGTGATGTTATATAGTATGCGTTGGTGGCTTAAAAATGTTACAAGTTGGTAAACAGAAACTGCGTGTTTTTGGCGCTAGCGGTCAGGGCCAACATAATATACTGATACACAGGTTCGCTCGTTGTAGTATTGTGGTAAAGTTTACTCTTAGTAAGTATTGCCAATCGTTCTACATGAGCGGAGAGAAGAGATCGCTAGACGCCCTGCGTATTCAATATAATATCTGCTTCAGAGTGCTGTTGCGACCGCGCTATTGTAGTGCGTCCGGTATGTTCGCTTTTGCGCATACCGATGATTTTTACGCCATAATGCGTAAAAAACAAATTCCATCTTATCAAGAGCGCGGCCGAGTTCTAATGGCATCCTAAGTATGTTGATAGAGAAGTACGACGCAACTTGGTTCTAGCTTTGGAGATGCAGCAGCAGGCTTCTGACCAGTAGCCCAGAAGATCCCACAGCTTTTTTTTTATTTGTTGTGGGTGGGAAATCTTCAAATAACTTCCCCCACTCTGGGTGGAGCGGAAGGGCGTGTCAGACTCTTACTGACTAAAACCCACCCGTGTTCCCTCAGTTGCCTGTACGTTGCCAGGGGCCACGGTAACCGTTTAGGAAAGACCCCACAGCTGACCTTACAATTTTCTTTTTGTTTTTGTTTGTTTTCCAACAATAGTTATTAGAACAATGTTACTAACAATTGGACCTAGTTGCTATAAATAAACAAATATTTAATTCAATTTAAAGTAGTAGGTCCCAGTAGGTAACGGAGAGGATTTGAAATAGATCTACGTTCTATTTTAATATATCGTTGTTTTCAAAGGCAGACGTAAGTATAGTTATTTATGTAGGTTATAAGGTGGTACAAGCTTAGGTACTAAATGAGGAGAAGGCCCACTAAGTACCAGAGCTGCAGAAGCAGGTTCATTGTCGTCCTCTAGAGACAACGCCAAAATGTCTCATGTGTAACACCGGATACCCTTCAAATTGGAATACGCTGCTTGGCGGCAGACATACAAAGGTTTGGTACTTTGGTGGTAGAACCTCTACTGGTGGTAGACTTGATCCCCGGATGACCAATTCGTAGTCATCTGCCTAGCCTTTTCCCAACTAAGTTAACTAGTCTAACCGGAAGCAGCTGAATACCAGTACTTTAAATGAAGTGGCTACCTAACTGACCTCCACAACCTAGTTACTGGGTGTAGTGTATCATGTAAACACTATCTCATGCACGTCAGCACTGAGGTCACTGTCACTAATGTCAACTGTCAGTTCACAGCGAATGGCGGGAAACTGTTGAAAATGGAACGTGGCTGTACAAGAGGCTTGTTGTGGTGGCAACTTTTACGGAACCAACAGAATTCTACTCTGGTTAACACGATACCCACGGTTCTTGTTAAGACTAGAGTAGTATTAGTCTCTCTGTGCATACAATCGTTAGAAATCTCAATTGCTGACGCGTTTTCACAATGTTCACGTTAATTATTCTTGGAAAATTCTTTTCCGAAATCAATCCGCCCTACTTTTGACGTCTTGTGTAACCTTTTACCTTTGAGAAATAGCAACATTTCTTGAACTTCCAGAACCCCTGTTGTACACGGGTCATTGTTTCCGACGAACTTCAGCCACACTTTTGGCTGATTCCGGAGCTGATCTCCTGTCCCTTAAGCGCCACGGAGGCTGGAAGTCCAATGCAGTTGTAGAGGGATACATAGAGGATTCCATCCAAAATAAGTCTAAAATATGTGAAGGCATCGTAGGAGCCATTACACTGAAAGAGCCTCAATCGGATCCTTGGACTGGCCCTTCTACATCAAAAATAAGCCGTTATGAAACACCTAACCATCTCCCTCTCTCTCCAACATTCACGCCAAGGGAATCCGATGAATCGGTACAACTATTAAGTATGACAGATAGTTTACCGAAAAACAGTACACAAGTGACTAACACCAATATTACAGTACCAAACAAAAATATTACACTCAATTTAAATAACTGTAGCAACGTTACTTTAAAATTTTCTTAATTATACCTTAGTATTATTTTGTTATAATTTAAAGATTATTCTGTAATACTTACCTGTTATAATGTAGTAATTAATACCTAAACTGAAATAAAAGTGTACCTATCTTGTGATTGTAAACGTTTTTTTTTTTGCATTTAGTCATTTCCTCGCTGAGGTGGAATGAAAAGTTACGTGTTGCACTCGAGTGCAAAGATTTTTCACCTCGTGCTCTTTTGATTCCCTCGCTAACGCTCAGGCTTCTAATTTTGAATCACTCGCTGCGCTCGTGATTCAATTTTAGAATCCTTCGCTTGCTCGGTCATCAAAATTGAACACGCGGTTAAAAAGCAACTTTGCACTCTTGTATAACAAATAACTATTTCACTTCAAAAAAAAATCTCTGTATAAAATCAATTGAATCCACAACCTATTAATTAAAACTGATACAAGTTATAGGCAAAATATACAGGTTATACAACACCCACGCTTTTACTTACCTTCCGAATAACACAACCTAGACAAACTTCATCCATATTGTGTTATCCTAGAAGTTGCTTCAACTTTTGATATTCGACCTAAATCATATATAACGAGTAAAACTTGAGCACTAAGATCGCATGCTCAACTAGTAGCCGTCAGTAGTTTAATAGACACGTCAATTTTAGCGAAGATAAATATGATAACCCATAGAGTTACCGAGAAATTATATGGTAATAATTATATTTGTAACTAGCTGTGCCGCGCCGTTTTATCCGCATAGGTTTCGATGCCGTTGGAATATCGGAATAAAAAGTACTATAAATCCTAATCCTACCGGATTTTGATGAAATTTGGCACATGGGTAGACTAGGTTATGGTCTACCCATGTGCCAAATTTCATCAAAATCCGGTCAGCCATTTTAGCATGAAAGCGTCAGAAACAAACAAACAAATATACAAAAAATCAAATATTTTTTATAATAATATATTAGTTTAGATGATATTAGTTTAGACAAGTAACTGACAACCTGACGCATAGATTGTTTAACATGGCTTAATCATGTCTAAAATTCAAAACTTAATACAAAACCCAAACTAAAAAGCACTTGCACTTTTCCCGAATTTTCCCATTTTCCGGGCTGCTTTTCCAATTCTTCTTTCCCTAAATCTCCAACCTAATGTATGGATTGTATATCATGGTTTAATACAATAAAGAGTAACTAATCTATTATGGTACATACCTACTAGCTATCCAGAAATACGATGTCTTGTCCTAAATTGAAAAATTTATACAAAAATCCTATAGAAAAAACCATTTTCACTTTTCCCGAATTTTCTCATTTTCCGAGCAACTTTAAAATGTTTCAGTCCCCAAAAACCTTACTCGGACTATAAAGAGCAACTTTAAAAAAAACAAACTGGCCAGCCGTTCTGAAGTGATGCGCTTACCAAACGAACGCAGCATTTTATTATTATTTTTAAAATAAAATAGAAAGATAATACAATAAAGAGTAAGTAGGTAGGTAGGTAACTAATTATTATCACTATAAAATTGTGGCCCTAACCATCAACGCAAGATCGATCGCTCGTCGGCCTCTAAATGTGTTAGAAAATCAGCGTTTCCCACAAAACTGACGGCTATTGGCCATAATTCGTGCGTAATAATCGTGATTGGTTCATGCTTTCGCTGCGTGCCTAAATGGCGGATAATCTGTTAAATATTGCCCACATTTATGAAGATTACTTTAGATAAAATGGAAAACATCTCTTACTGAACGCTATAAAACGTGATGCTAAATAAGGAACGATGTATTAAAGTGTTTTAAGCGGAAGTTTGGAAAAGGAGCAGTAATTTATTGATGGATGTCTGTCAATAGATTGCAAGATATTTTGAAAGAGACTTTTTTTTGGGTGGGAAATCATCAAATGACCTTACTGACTAAAACCCACCCGTGTTCCTTCCCTTGCCTTGCCAGGGGCCACGTTTTCCCCTTAGGACTACCCGCAACCCCAGGGTTGCGGGTAGTCCTAAGAACCCAAGTTCTCGTTGGGATTTCCCATCGGCAAAAATGACCAAATTTCCGTATAAACTTTCGTCTCCTTTTTAACCCGTTTAAGGAATGAATTTTCATAAATTCTTCCTTTGTATAAAATTTTACCGCAAAAGGTTATTTACATTAAAATGTTAATCCAAGGTGTGCAGCTGCGAAAATTTATAAATTTTTCATCATGGGTATCGTTTTCATGTTTTTCGAGGGTGCTAAAACTGAAAGTGAAGTTAAAATTAAAATCCAAGATGGCGGCTGCGAAAATTTTGTTCTTATTTTAAATCATACGTGAGAAGGCACTTCGTTCCTGTCTGTCAATGAGTGAAAGAACTAAATTTTTTTATTTATGATGCTGGATTTGAAAGAAATTAAAATAATAATTAAGAAAATACATTTATTTGCGGTAAACATGATGCAAAGAAAGAACACAAACAGAAAAATTAACAAGTTGACCAAAAAAACTAGTTATATACTTACCAATACTTGCAAATGGCTGACAAATATTCCATAACTTCGTTCGTCCAGTGACGAACTAAAATGCAAGGGGCAAGCAAAAACGACAGCCAGAAAGCATGGGAGGAGAAAATGGCGCGATCAAACAATCGTCCAGACAATTAGATAATGTTAATGAACGTGGCTCGGACGTGGATGCAAGGGTAAAGGGAGGGTATTAATGAGCTCACACGCAAACTCGTTACCCTCCTCACAATTGTAACGACATTAAAATGCTTTATTAAGTTGTCGACTCTTTTTAATTTTTGCGTTTTACTATGCATGGCTGAGGGGTTACTGATTAGTGACTCGTAACATTTGTAAGTGCGGTATCTCCCAGCACAAAATTCGCAGCCGTCTCTTCACTATCATATCGGAAAATCTTAAAATATTACTTATCATTTCTAATAAATAGGTATCTGCTTATAGGTACCTGTAATTTTTTTTTAAGTGAAAACTGTTTTAGTGGCGTTGTGCACTTTTTTTGGGATGGGTAAAAAATGTTAAACTCGCGTCAGGACGTGACCGTAAGATCCGTTGCAACCGACAAAGTAAATATCAAAACAAATAGTCTTTGACATTACGTAAAGATTGCGAGGTACGAAATTTTACCCATATTGATGGGTAAAAAAACCAGTCAAAACATATATATACCTACTTCATGAAAAATGTTTAAATAAATTGTTTATTTTTTAGACTATATTTTGAAAATAAATAAATATACTACTACTACTAATGAATATTTATAGTACTTTTATACTGATAAATAAAGAAATTCGTGCGAAATTATTCCCTAACCATTCCAAAATATTCAAAAATGCACAACGTTAATGTTCAAGTTTTCTCTTCTGCCGGCACTCCCGGAGACCAGTTGTTTTTTTTTTACCAAAGTCAAGGATTTGGGGAGGCCCTAGTTAGTAAATAAGGGCAAAAAAACATTTGTTTTCAATAATTGCAATCTGCGAATCAATATCTTTTCCACGTACAAGTTTTCTCACGAGCTGTTTTCCTTCACTTTAGGTCAGTGATTAAAAAGAACGTATGATCGTTGGACCATTACAAATGTCAAATTAGGAACCTCGTAATAGTTCATCCATCAAAACAGAATCTAATTAAACTACAATTTAATTAATTTCATGATAATCGTCCATGGGGAAAACTCGTTGAATGTCTTAACAGTTTATTTTCCCACAAAAATTATTACGGTCAAAATTGACTTATTGATAAATTGATATTACCTTACTTTTGTCCGTGCTTACTAGGCCATTTCTTATTAAAAATGCTGATGAAGTGGGCAACGTCGCAAATAGATGTCAAATATTTCGCTGCTTTGATTAATTTGGCAATATTACTGTATGGAAATAAAAATGTGGCTAACTAGCGAACTAGAATATTAATAATTCATTGTATTATACCATTGAATTTGATGTTGTAACCGGTTTAGGTGTAAAAAAGGCATTTGTTTTCAAATCCTTTTTTTTAGATCTAAAATTAAATATTCGGTGTTATGAAATTAATTATTGCATTTTAGTTCACTAGTTAGCCATATTTCATATTTACATACATTAATCAACCTACCTAATATCTACGGAATGGAAATAAGTGTCTCCTAAATCTCGTTTAACACTTTAGAATTAGGAAAGGCTAACTTTTAAGTGTCAGTTTGAACAATGCCTAGCTTTAGTGTAGACGGGCATCAAAGTTTTATCGCCCTATTACTAACAGTTTTTTTATCACCTCCCTCCTTCTCCATTCCATGCTATTTGCAAGTTTTTAGGATCGTCCGCTATTACATAAGTACACAAAGTAAACTGCCTGCTTAGGTAAGTAACCCACGACCGTAAGTCGTAAGTCGCGGCCATTACCACTGGGTCACCACTGCTCCTCAAAACGGTAAAGGGAAACATCGTAAGGAAACCAGAATGTCATAAAACAAAAAAATCGAAGACATGTGACTTCCACCAACCGCATTGGGCCCACGTGGTAGATTACGACCCACTCCTTCTCACAGAAAGAGGAGGCCTGTGTCCCAGCAGTGAGAACATTATAGGCAGATTATATCTTAACATAACTAGTGAAATGTAGGTGTACTATAGGTATACCGCTGCCTAACCCTTCGGGGAATACAAGCGTGATGCTACGTCTACATCTATGAGGTAGCCACTTTTGTAAAAACCAATGGGGAAAAGTTTGCTAACCTGCACTCCCGTCGACATGCCGACAAAATAGCAAATATTATGTCCTCAAAAACAGCTCTTCTTTCTAAAAGTTTCTTCGGAATGTCTTCACGAATTTATAATAAGCTCCCAAAGCAAATACGACAAATTGAAAACATTAAACTTTTTAAGAAAAAAATATTTGACTTCTTGGTAAATAGACCATATTATACAGTACATGAATTTTTGTCCGACAGATTCGTGATGAGCTAGTGCCAAACTGTATTTATGTTTTGATGCAAAAGATATCTCTTTAATATATAAACTTAGATCTAAGATAAATAAATTGTTTCAAACTATTGTATGCCTAACATGGTGGAGCAGTGCGAACGCACACCAAAATTATTCAATTACAACTCTGAAACCACTGTCTCACAATAAAGATCTTTGACTTTGACTTTGACTTACGTTGTTATCCCAATTTTCAATAACAACCTAACATGCTACAAAGAGGTACCTACTCCCTTCTCCCACTGCAATGAATAAATCAAACTAATTTATGGAACCAATTTGCAGCGTTGTTTTAATTCCTAAAATACATGTAGGTACTCTTTTTTTGTTGAGCTACAACCAAATTGTGACTAAAGACTCAATAAACTGTTCTCAGAGTCCATTTATCGAATAAGACGGTCTCTTATATCACAATTGTGTCTTCTGTCCGTCACGACCCAATTAGGGGTAATAGGACATGACTGGGTAACGAATGAAGACACCTGACACCTAACAGCATTACCCATCTGCACACTTTATGACCGAAACTAGTACATCGCTAGAGTATTGCGACTGTAGAGCGCATAATATAGTTATATTTTAACTGATTCACCAAGTACCAACATCATTTCGATAGCTGCTTAGCTAGTAGAATGGTAGAATCTACATATTATTTAAGTGAGTACAAGCTGAGTTTACTAGAATGTTTAACGTATGCACACACAATGAAATAACCTTATCAACAAATTATAAAGCAAAACACTTTTGCAAGTAATTTTTATAGACTTTTAAAGCACGCTTGATGTAAAGCATTGAGGTTTTATTGGTACATAATATCTCAATGATGTAAAGTCAGGAAAATTATATAATTTGACTACCAACACAACTGTCACTATTTGACAGTTTTATGAAATACGACCAACTGACATAGGGTGTCGATTTACATAACTATTAATTTCACTGAAGTACCAATCAGTTAAAATGTACCGTGGAAATACACAATATGATATCTGGAACATAAAATACTCGCTTTTGATTTACGTAAACTCTGTTAGTGACTGCTTCTGAGGGTCCCTGTGCTCGTTGAATTCATACTCCAAGCGCTGTCCTAACGGATGTTATTCGGACTTTGATAGAAGAAAAAAAACTGACCAGAGAGCAAAACCAATAGACAGTATTGTATCTAATAAGGTCGTAGAGCTATGAAACGACTGTTATGGTAGAATCAATTACCTATAGGTATTAATTTATAGGTAGGTTCCTAATTGAAGAGTATGTTGCGCCACTTCTTTCCAGCTCGAAAAACTAGGACGTGATAGGTGTTTTTGGTCTAGGTGAGCATAGTGAGTTGAGATCTTAAGTTTATAAGTACATACATATATTATGATAACTGTTATAGAGCAATAAAATACTTACCTACAAAACCATACATTTCTACATAATAGGCAATACTGAAATTCGATATAAGTACCTAACCTACTTTTATAAAAATCAATTGCAATATAAAATATTAAAATCTACATTGAATATTAAAAAAAAAAATTATGTCTCCTGTGATATACAGGGTGTCAGGGACATCGACGTGAAGCCTGTTACCATGGAATCAGTACATGATTCGGAACCCCCCTGATTTTCGAAAAATCTCAACGCACGCAAGGTTGAAATTATTCGTCGGTTATTAAAAAAAAAAAAAAATCTGCTGTTTCAAAGAAAATGTATGGAACAGCCGTTTTTTTTTTAAATAACTGACTAATATTTTCAACGCAGGGGGTTCCTGCCACCCTGTATATTAATTAAATATGACCGCCCAAATGGATGGCTGAACAGCAAACGTTTCCACTGCAAATAATTAATTTAACTTAATTCTGTTTGACTACAGTTTAATTACGATATTAACTGTAGCGATCAATATAGCCAGGCCAACATTATTTAAATAGTTTTATTTAATCAACTGACCGGCTGAAAATCATTTATCACAGCAATTATTATACAGTAATTGTTTGTATGCTAATGTTTGCATAGTTATTATGTGTGTATTAGTTATAACAATGTTTGTTTGTGTTGGTGTTTAAATATTCCCAGCAGTGGAACATGTATAAGCTGATATTATTATTACTTACCAACTCAATTCCTTTGTCTTTCATTGAATTTGTG
Organism: Conistra vaccinii; assembly: GCA_948150665.1. NCBI lineage: Eukaryota > Metazoa > Arthropoda > Insecta > Lepidoptera > Noctuidae > Conistra > Conistra vaccinii. The sequence goes on from OX411323.1 coordinate 15,998,334, forward strand.
TTGTTCTCATTACAGGTTCTTGAAGTCTAAGACTGCCTGTCCACTGGAGCGGAAAGAGGAGAGGAGCGGAGATGTGATAATATTAACCAAAAGAATCTAAACTCTGCTCCAGAGGTGCGGTTCTATTGGTTAATATTGGCACATCTCCGCTCCTCACCTCTCCTCTCCGCTCCAGTGGACAGGCAGCCTTAAGAGGGTTTATTCTGAAAGTTGGCTACGTCGCAAATAGATGTCAAATATTTCGCTGTTTTTATTAATTTGATAATATTTCTGTATGGAAACTAACTAGCGAACTAGAATATTGATTAAGAAATGCAACAATTAATAATTATCGTAACACCGAATAGTTAGTACGGGGTAACGGGTACAACATCAAATTCAATGTTATAATTGCAATTCATTATTAATATTCTAGTTAGTTAGTTAGCCACATTTCTTATTTCTACACAGTATTATTTCCAAATTAATCAAAACAGGTAAATATTTGACAGATATTTACGACGTTGCCAATTTTAGGATGCACCCTCTTAAGGAAAACCTACATGGTATCAAATAAAAATCAACAATTACAAAATAAGATATTTATATTTTCCTTTTTACATTCAGTCTTACAACAACACACTTTAATAAAATACACACTAGCACTCCTATAATCTTATTGAAAAGCTATAAAATATACATATAACTGGGATAATGTCCGACACAAATACACTTATCTGTAAGAATTATAGTTATTACTGTTGTAAGAAGGCGGTGAAGCCGGCTTTGAATAAGTTGGAGTAGAAGGAACTGGCTCAGGCGTATATACGGGACACTCCTCCCACAACCACCAAATAGTTATCAACACTTCTACATTAATCAACAACAAAGCTATTACAGGGATAGATAACTTACTAATCAACGCTTTTAAACCTCCTTTTGCGACCAATAGTGGTTTTATTATTCCTTCGATAAGAATGTCCTTAAATCCAGACATTTGTGAACCCGACGAGCCCCCGCCGAGAAGTGAAAAGATTAAGCCGATCAGCCCGCTGAATTTGCTGGAAACTTTTGTAGTCACTGCTGGTATGATGCCGGAGAAGTCGGGCTTCAGTAAGGAAATCTTCGGTTGTGCTGACGATGGCGGTGTGAGCGGAGCGGTGGAAGCTGTCTCGTGGTAGGTCGCCGCAGGTGCATAGTTTGGTCTCGGATATCCCATCGGCCGAGGAAGGGTGGGATAAGCCTGGTTATCATCACGCCCAATTGATGCAGCTGCCCGGAGTCGCTGTAACTCTTCTTCCCTATGTTGAGACTGCTGAGAAACCTCATTCAAAGCTTCCATAAATGCACCAAACGTCATGTTTTGGTTGCTTGGATTCTCCGTCACAGGAACTTGCGGTTGCTTCTTGTGCATGACGTTAGTGTTAAGTACTTGCTGCGGTTTATTTCTAATTGCTGGATACTGGAACGTATTCGGTTGTGACGGGTGTGTCAGGTACGGGTCCACATTCCGCACCTCAAATTGAGGCATTAACATAACATTGTCACCCGGAAACCCATAAACTAATCGAATCGAAAATAACACGAGCAACGGAAATGTAACACACACTCGACTCATTGTGACTAAGTAATTACAACAAATATGTACAGATACCGAAACACACTTACTTATAAATTAGTGAAACATCAATTTGCAAGTTGGCAGTTCATGTTAGCCGCACATTATCTGGGTCACGTTGTGAATGAAGCAACTGCATTGTCCTACATACTTGAATGTTAGTAAACATTAAGATGTCAGCTTATATCGATTCCGGAACTACAGTCCAGTGACATACACTGAGCTATTTTATCGTCGGATAAAATACTAAGCAAGCTTTTGGCAAAAGAACTATCTTCTTCGAGATCGTCAATTAAGAAAAATGTCGCAGTCGCTCCTATGTAACTAGACCAGCTTGTCGTAGCTGATCTTTGAATCACGCAGGCGAACCTCTGGGAGCAATCTGTGATCATTCTTGATTTGAGACCTTTTTTCTTTTTCTTCTTGAAGTATTTCATCATTTTCGATATCATCGGCCATAGCAGGAACGCTTTGAATCCAATTTTAACAAATAATATAAACACGACTGGCAGGAGAAGCAATTTTCCTACAATCACTTTAAGGAATGCAATGAGAGCAGCTGAGAACATGATTTTAGCAGCACTGCTTAGTATGTTCGCAAAAGTGGACAGGGTGTCGGTTTTTGGACACGACACATAATGCGGTGGATCAGAATACGTCTTTCGTATAGGTTCCGAATAATAATTGGATGCACCAGTGAATAAGTCCAGGAACGGCATGGGTGGTGAGTTAGACGGAGGCACGGTGCTCATAGACTGGTCCTGAGCACCAACTCCCGATGCAACAATAGCAACAACCAGTAGCACAAACATAGCTCACGGACTGTTCCGCTTCAAATAACTCCTCTAGTTTAAAACCTCGCCCATGAAATTTAAATTTCAAGATATAATATGCGGGAACAGATAATTACCTCTGTGTAATTTAAAGCAACGGTACAAGGGTCAGGTCATTTCATTTTTAGAGCAAGTAATGAAAGTGTTTTGTGTGATTCTTATACTTTTACGACATAATTAAATAAAAACCGTACGACCCATGTAAAACATTTATCTTGACTAAATATTATTTTGTTTACTTGATGATTAAGATGGCTTTTTTTAAATCTAGCTACTATAAAAAAAATAAGAGTTTGTTTGTTTGGACGCCCTAATATCTGGAACTACCAGTCGGATTTGATTTCTTTTTGCATTTGATAGCCCAATTCTTGAGGAAGGATAATATATTATACTATAAAAAATAGAACAGAACTAAGCTAGTGTATAATAAAACAAGGATAAAACCTCTCCTACTTAGAATAAACAGGATAGCTTTTTGGGAGGGGGCAGTAAGGAACCTTAAACGTTGTAGCTACAGGAAAACGGTCTTAATAGACTGTCCTTAACTTTTTGAAAGATTTCGATCTGCATTCATAGATTCTGAAAAAAAATTACAGTCAGCTAGAAACTGGGCAGCTTTCACAAAAACTCTTTTGATGCCAATCGATCCTGTTTCTTGTAAGGATCAAAAAACTCTATTGGACCAAAAGAGGTTTGAGTACCTACTAGGAAAATCAGAAATCTCAAAAAACTTTTCCCATACATTTCATAGAAAATGAGACTCGCAACTTACTATTTTTACAATGATAGAATGGCCCTAAACTAAAACAAATTGAACTTAAAATTTCGAACGAATAGAGATTATTAGAACGTTAGTTGCTTTTGAACAAACTTTTTACATAGTTTTTATGTTTTTTGCAATTTCTGTGCTTAATTTTGAGGACAGTCTTTTTTAACGTTTTTCGTAGTCTGACAGTAGTGACAGTTCTAAATAATTTGAGGTCTTTTTTTTTCAGAACGTCGGACATCACAAGCAACATACTATCTTGTTCGTATATCAAATAAAGTTATAACGCGTAGGTATTCGTTCGAAGTTTAAATTTTTTGTTTCTTTTTGGATAATCTGTCTATCATAATTAGGGTTGCCATACGTCCCGTATATACGGGACTGTCACCGTATTTGACCATCCCGTCCCGTATTACTACAATGTCCCATATTTGTCCCGTATTTCGACGGGTTGGGGGTTCAACCGACCCTCCTACTAAGGTACCTCCGTACTCTAAACTCTAATACATGTGATCTATTTCGCAGAGGAGTACTTTATAATCTACAAAAAGAACAGTACGTCTGTATTTTTATCTAGTCTGACTTTGTATTGAATAAATTCCTGCAACTTCCGCATTCTCTGAGGGAGTCTAACCTATCTAAGGCAGGGTGAAAAAATTTTCGAGCTCGCTTCCCTCGCTCTTTTGCATCCTATAATCACTTAATTCACTAACTTTTTTGCTTAAAACGCCTGCTACACGGTCGCCAACCGCGTCCCGACCGAGGTAACCTTGGTGATTTACAGCCGTGTAGATGATGGTGTACGACCAAACGTTGAAACAACTTTGGCGGTCGCCAACCAAGGTCACCTCTGTGGTGCGGTCTGCGGGGGCCTACTATGTATTCTAAATATTAATGCAGGGTGCCAAAATTTTCGAGCTCGCTCCGCTCGCTCTTGTATTCTACTTCTTAAAGTTTTCTGCATACCCGGGCCCCCGATAATACAATTTTTAATACATCTATAAGTACCTACTCTTTATTTACCCTCTCGAAATCAGAAATACTTTAATTCTTCTAAAAAAAATTGTCAACCCACACCCCCCCCGAAATGAATCCCTGGGTACGGCCCTGTGTAGTTGAAAAGCCGCGTGTCGTCGTTGAATGTGTTATAACATAGTTTTGGGCATCGGAAGAGAAAACGTCCCGTATTGGTTCCTAGAAATTATGGCAACCCTAATCATAATTAGTATACTGGAGATTAGCTTCTAGCGTTATGGACTTATGGTAGCTGTCCTTACCTGCCCCACCTCAAAAATCCGATCTGTAGGTATAATAATAAATGAAAATGTCCTCTGAAAAAGTTAATTAAATACTAACAATTACTTATTTGACCATACTTTTATGTTCACATGAATATTTTCGATTTTCTTTGCAAGTTACGGTTTTCAGCAAATTGATGAAAACCGTAACTTACCGACATTAAACTAGGAAAGTACCTAAGTATTTGACTAAATCATACCTACCTATTTTAAAAAGGTACCGTAAAAACATCGTGTTATTTTTTCAGGTAGAAGAATAAAATAGTTAATACTTAAGAGCGTTTATTCTGAAAGCTGGCAACGTCGCAAATAGATGTCAAATATTTCGCTTTTTTTATTTATTTCGCAATATGAAAGAATGGAAATAAGAAATGTGGCTAACTAAGTATCTAGAATATCAATAATGAATTGCAATAATTATAACACTGAATTTAATGTTGTAGCCGTTTTAGGTGTAAAAAAGGCATTTGGAAAGTTTCCAAACCAATGATATTTTCCAAACACATTTTTTACATCTAAAACTAAATATTCGGTATTAAGATATTAAAATATTCTAGATACTTAGTTAGCCACATTTCTTATTTCCATTCAGTAATATTGTCAAAGTAATCAAAACAGGTAAATATTTGACAGCTATTTGCTACGTTGTCAACTTTCAGCGTAAACGCTCTTAATACCTACTTCATATTGAATTGCCGATCACTTGCACGATTTTACAAAAATGTGCGACCCCTACACTCACAGTTTGGGGTTCGTCCTTTGCCTTTTCTAGATAACCTATGGCTAAATAGGAGGGAAAATTTTATGTCTATGACAGCGCACCACAAAGTGTCAAAAAAATAACACGACGAGTTGGTCGCGCGCCAAAATAAATAACAAAGATTTATTCAGTAAATAATAAATAAAACTCAATACGCATAAATGGTAATCGTTACAAGAAGCGCGTATAGAAAAGCTTGTGAGAGTTGTGATAGTAGCGGAATATCAGAGAAAAATATTATTCCACCATGGTGCTCGTCAGGTAAGATCATTTAAATAAATGGCAAATTACCTATCTTATTTATGTTAGTTCCTATGTCAATATTTTGTATGGTACCTACTGAATTGCTCATAATTGCCTTGATAAACTTAGACTATAATGTAATGTTATTATTTTTCTTCAATTTGAATTTGCCCTAAGTAGGCCGGTAGTCACATAACACAAATGACAAAGAAAATCTTATTCATATTTTCTGATCTAACCAGACAGTAATATATAGCTAAGGGCCTATTTCACGATATCTGAATAACCTCTACTTATCGAATGAATTCAAAAATGGAACAGGTTAATTTTAAAATTACGAATTTCAAAGTTTTAGTACTTCGTTTATTTTATTTTTAATCTTCTAGTGCTTTTAAACGCACGCAATGAATGTGATCATTAAACTAGGCAGTAAAGTGTTGTCTTTGCCGCATAGTTCTAAAACAGAGACAATTTAGGTTTTAGTTTTATGAATAATTCAACCAAGAATTTATTCAAGCAACATCAGTCTAGCATAGAAAGTAGCCTAGCAGTGAATGCGTAAATTATAAACAAGTAGGTACCTACAGAGTACCTACAGAGGCGCATACAAGGGCGAGCGTGGGGGTCATGATTTCATGAATTAACCAGATAACTTCAAATCTACAGTACCTACCTATGCATTGCCAGAAATCACTTTGAAATCGAATCAATAGAGCCTAGGGCGCGTTTATGAGTATCATAAGACTTTTAACCAGGGACTGAAACCGGTATGATCAATACGGGTATTTTTTCGGTTTTTAAAGGGATTTTTAAAGGTTACCTTAAATTGAATACAACCAGTATTAATACCGGTTACCGAAATAAAAATTAGGTACCTTTATCTTACACGTGCCGTCGGCATTAGTCAAAGGGCGCGTATCGGCTGTGTGTGTGTACCTAACCGGTATTAAAACGGTAACCTAAATAAGGTAACATGTTGCTTCTTCTTGGTTAGGTACCCAGATAGCGGTAACCTTAGTCGTTGAAGTAACCAAAATTGTTCAAATGTGTGTATCGTAATTTATAAAGGTTTTCATCTCTGCTTCTAACAATAAAATAAATCGATTCTCGACTTGAAAAGAAGAATGCACTAATTTGCATCAATTTTTCTATGCTTCGTGAACTTTGAAATCAACGAATATAATTTGAAGTTCAATCAATGCTTACGCTCGATTAGTTACTAGAGCATTTACAATTATATCGGTGAAAGTCCAATCAAAACATGATTCAATGAGAAAATTGTAGTAGGTATTACCATAGTAAGTAATTAGTAATTACCTAGTTAATTTTTCGATTCAATATTTACGTTTAGATACGACATCAGCAATAAAAATTACAAGGACGTGGGCGAGTCAACTCCCTGGTACACACGGCTACACATCAAGCTAAACATTTCCAGTTTATGCTGATCTCGCATTCTATAGAATTTCCGTAAAATGCGAGGTCAGCTTATACTGGAAGTGTATAGCTTGATGTGTAGCCGTGTGTACCCTACTTCTTTTGAATAATGGTAAACCTACAGGTACATATGGCCTACATTTTAATTCGTATCAAGGTCTAGATAATAGGTATTTGTGTAGCTATATACCTAGGTAGCTATCGTTTGTGTCTGTAAACACACTTAAGTAATTACCTAGACCTAACTTCATATTTGGTGTTTATACACCATTATTATTACCTTTGCTTTTATAAGCAAAGCTAATTACTAATAATACCACATAATTAGGAGGAATCACAAAACTGAGTAGCTATGTTTAAAACACACAAGTCCTAGATACACAGTATAAACAGGGTGGCAGGGACATCGACGCGAAGCCGGATACCATGGATTCAGTACATGATTCTGAACCCCCCTGCGTTAAAAATTTCAACGGAGGGGGGTTCAGAATCATGTACTGAATCCATGGTAACCGGCTTCGCGTCGATGTCCCTGACACCCCGTATAGTATAGGTAACACTCGTCCGAGACTTTTACGAACGTAGCCTTACAGAATTATGGACCTCAGGAACTCTACTCTTTAAACGACGAAAACAGAAAGACTAGGTCATATTAGTTAGTTAATTTTTTTCAATTCATATCAATTCATTTATTTCTTTGCAAACATGGTGTTTTTATAATAAAGTTCTCCATTAGTTTAATTTATTTCTACAAACCATGAAAGGCCAGACATTAGCTTGTAGTATACTTCTATCGGCAGTCTTTGGGGACTGCGGATAGAAGTAAAAACTAAGTAACTTGTGAATTGTATCGTATACTTACACAGCATACATATAGCTCAGGGAAAGCGTTCGGTGACGATGACGCGAGTTCCATGGTTTTTGTTCACCCAAAAAGTGCTCAACGCGTCTAAAAAAGTGTTCACTCCAAAAAAATAAAATATTATAAAGTCTAAATCCAAAACAAAATGAATGAATTTCTCAGTAGCAGCCGGGAATCCGGATTCGTGCCGGGTCGATGACAATAGGCTCGCCCCCTATTACATGGGACCTGGCCAACTGCGGGTGACTATAGGTACACCTCTGTCTAACCCTTCGGGGATTACAGGCGTCATATTACGTTACGTTATGAATTAAATGAAAAAAGAAAGAAAACAAAGAACGTACGTCGTTGTACGTCTCCTTGGTTCCCATCAAAATAGAAAAGCCTAATATACAATATATTATACAATAATATATAATATACCTACAACGGTTTGAGATAGTCATCCTGTATGTTGTAGGTATGCAGAAAAAATGTGCAACGTTCATTATAACCTACTTACTAAAAGTAATAGCTGCCATCCGCGCGATCAGCATTTCACAGAAGCTTGTACGTCAGTAGGTACGTTTTATTTAAATAATAAATAAATGCCGAATTTACTTTATCCATAAAGGTAATTTACCTATACGGATAAAGTGGAAACTATAAATATGTTTTACTTGCTTTACAAAAATGAAATTTTATCTTTTCAGTTTAAAATGGAGATTGAAATAAAAACGAAAAACGATGAAATTTTATGTTTGTTGAGAAAGTAATGAAAACATCATACACTAACTATTCATTCATCATGAACCATTCATTTTAAGATTCGCTGTTTTCTTTCCTCTCAGAAAACAGCAAGTTTTGCGATGCAAACGATTTTCTAGTCAATCCAAAAAAAAAAAAAAAAAAATATTTATTTCACATAAACCTACATGGGCACATAAGAAACGTCAGAAGCTACGCACGGTTCCAATTGGCCAATTGTTCCAATTGGTTCCAATTTTAAATTTATCTAAAGAAATCTACTCAATAAACTAAGTCATACCAGGTAGTATTCCATTCCTAGTCACTCTTGGCATCTCCCAAGAGATTTTATCTCTTACGGTCCAATAGGGTTACCTTACTTTTTAGCTTTGGACATATCAAGTTCTAAATCCTGCATGTTATTCTGAAAAACAGTTTTCATGTCGTCCTCGAGTTTTCCGCACACAATAAGGGTGACCGCACGGGCGTCGGGCATAACCCCTTTAAACGGAACACCATTTTAGTCCGCTCGGCTGAACCATACATACCTATCTAAACATATATTGTATGAAACAATATGGTTTTTTTGATGGTTTGTGCAACCCCAAGTTGACCTAAATGCCCAACGAAATTGAACTCATTTTCCAGAGATTTTTCCTGTTTCAGTATTATTTTCTTGTTTTCACAGCATTTCGTATAGACTGTGTTTGTTTTAGTTTATATGTATCTATTTATACGTGATACAAGCACGATTTTATACACCTACCTAACCTTTTGTATATATAGGAGTTAGGTAGGCAAACCGATAGGTACAGACGCCAGCACATCAAGTTACTACAATCTGTTAAATTTATTTAATCGATTTTCAACTTTATCGCCAAAGAATAAGGTTCAATGTTGATTGGGAAAATTTGACAGATTGGAGTAGGGTGATGTGCTGGCGTCTGTACGCACCTATTAACGTCTGCCTATAGGCATAGCCTTTCCTCCTAACTACCTATGTTAACCTGTAAAGCACCGCCCGTTTCGTACGCGATCCCCATTCCGACCACCCGCTGAGCGGGCGGCGCGGCGGAGATAAGAGCGCGCTAACATAAACAAAAACTGAGAACTTATTGTTTCGTCTACAGTCTTATCGTTAATGGTTTTGGGTACCTGCTTAGACAAAGGACTGTTTATAATACTTACAAACTTCGTGAGTGAACTAGCGAATTGTTAAATCAACATTGTTATCGGCAGTTCCTTTGTTTATTGTTTTGGTGATTTATGACTAAACTACTGGTTCAAATCTCATGAATTTTTTTACGATACATTATTATTAGCTATGCTATCTATGAACAACGTTTTTTACAGACAAAATAAGTAAATAAAAATACCAAAATTCAAAACATACGAAGAAATAGGTATTCGCCCCATTACGTAACATTATGTGGTTCAAAAAAATATTTGGACGGTCTATTTTTGCTGAAATATTATCCAAATATCTAAATTGGGGTTTAAATTTAATAAATAGTATCACTTACCAGCGATAACATACACAAAACACTCACAAAACTCAAAATAACACATCAATCACTGGTTTGTTTACATTATTTTTGGTACGGTCAAAGTATAGATATTACTATGTTCTTTCATGCAAATATTTATATAACTCGATGGTAAAACAACGTAATAACATAAAAAACATCACTTCCCGTCGAAATACACTAAAAAACAATAACAATAACGAACTACATTGCGCACATGCGGTCAGTCCCCGCGCATTTCCGACACTGACATTTGACTGTCCCGGAATGTCAGTTTCAACTTTATTTTTTTAATGTTGCCTATTAATATTTTTCCGGATAATCGATTTATTTGACAGGTATATTATCCTACCATAGAATAAAGCTGAAAACAGACTAGATACAGACCATAAATAGAGTAAAATCGGAGCTTGAAGACCGTACCGACCGGCCGACCCGACCGACACGTATCCGTGTCGTCGGGTCCCGAGCGCAATTACGACTTACGACTCTATTGCGTGTCATCCGAGTTTTATCGGTAGGTAGGATTCCAGTTTAACCGTACCTATGCAGCTGTAAGCAATGAACACTCGAATCATTACAGATTCCCTTTAGTGCATTACCTAAATAAAAACTGTTACCATGTGACCTACATTTATAACAATTATTAGCTACACATCAAGCTATACATTTCTAGTTTATGCTGATCTCGCATTGTATAGGATTTCCGTGCAATGCGAGGTCAGCTTAAACTGGAAATGTATAGCTTGATGTGAAGCCGTGTGTACCTATGTTACAATAGCGCGGATAAATAATTGTAGGCAGGTATAATTTCGAACGTAAGTATACGATTTTTTAACACGAGATTCATTTTTATGCAAGTTGAAACGGTAGGTAGGTAGGTCCTACATATAAGAATGACCATAAGGCCTGAAACTGCGTTAAGCGGACGTCCGCGCGGTTCCATACAAAAGTGCTCCGTTGCGGAGAAACGCGCGGGCGTCCGTCGCGCGGAGCCGGGCCCCGCACCCGCGCCACGTGTCCCGTCTCCGTGCAACGGACGCCCGCGCGGGTGCACGCGCGGTTCCCGCCAGCGGTAACAGTAGTGTTGCCAGAAGGTTACTTTTGTAACCTTTTAGGTGATTTTTTATTCCTTTAGATTACTTCTAGGTTACACGACTCGAAAGGTTACTTTTAGGTGATTTTGCGGAAAAAGGGGTTTGAAGATTTTGGCCCTAAAATCAGCCACCATTTTGATTTTTTTTCAAAATCAAGGTGCACAATTAATGTCATATATTTGGATAGGGGACACTTATACAAACATAAAACTTCATATAACATAACATCATAAAGCGTCACGTTTCTGAGATATTCAAAGATAAAAATATCAATTTATTCGAATTTATTTAGGTACTAGCTTCTGCCCGCGGCTTCGCCCGCGTGGATGTCGGAAATTATCCCACAGGAACGTGTAACACGTCCTAAATCAGCGGGGTAATTGCGTAGCACTTACAATAGCAATGGGTTTCATTTTGACAGTTCAACAATTAATTGCGTTATTTACGTTATTTCTCGAACATAATTATTAAGCAATAGCTTCTACTTGGCGCTCTGGCGCGTCATCCCCTGGCTGGCCCGCCCCTCCACCCTCGTTCTGTGCGCCGTCGCGGTCGACTCAATATCGCAGGTCATTCTTATCGTTCTAACTTTTAAACTATTTGTCCAAATTACTTAGTGTAAAAGACAAACTTTATCTACATTAAATACCAAAAGCGATGAAGATATTTATTTTGATAAGAATTAACTAAATACTCTAAAATATGCAATGTAAAAAAAGTATTCAATTTAACTGTATTTATTGCTCACTATTTTGGTTATAAAGGCTTCCACATAAAAGGTAGATATATGCTGTTGCGGACTTTTATTTAGAACTCTTTAAGACAAACAATCCCACAATACATTTTCTTCATGTAACTCTAACGGTTTAGGCAGCGCACGCAGCATACGGTGGAGGTCTGCCCGGCTTGGGTAGACCACCGCCGTGTCCTCGTGGAGGCGATCGGTGGCGCCGACCTCTCGCGTACGGCCCTGGTTCAGGCCATGGTGCGGAGCGAGAGGGCATGGCAAGCCGTCACCTCCTTCTGCAAAGCAGTAATGCTCGCGAAGGAGAAGGTGGAGCGCGCGAGGGAGTGGCAAAGGCCGCGCCCTACCAGCCCTAGCCGCCGCCGCCGTAGGAGACGTCCCGGGCGTCGGGAATTGATAGCCGATTTCCGGCCACCGTAGGCGCGGGCCTGCGGACGGAGAGCAACGGGCAGCTCGCCGTCCGATAAGGACCAGGCCCGGGTCGACGGCGCATCGTGTTCCACGCGCGCCTCAAAGAGATATCAAGGATCGAAGGAACACGTGTGGGTTTTAGTCAGTAAGAGTCTGACACGCCCTTCCGCTCCGCCCAGAGCGGGAGAAGTCATTGGATGATTAACCGCCCAAAAAAAAAAAGGCAGCGCACGCAAAGATAGATCTCAGAGGGCAGGAATTTTTCCGACTTACTTGATACTTATCGTTATATTATGGCCAAATTACATAAAATCTTTATAAATTGTAGCCTATGTGTTATTCTAATGTATAAGCTACATTATTGGAAAGTTTCATCAAAATCCGTTCAGTAGTTTTTGTGTGAAAGAGTAACAAACATCGATCCATCCATCCTCACAAACTTTGGCATTTATAATATTAGTAGGATTAATGTAGGGCAGTGTTTTTCAACCTTTTTCATGACTTGACCCCATTAGTATGAAAAAAATTTTCGCGACCTCGACCATTCGAGAACGATTTGAACTCAGTCGAAATTCCCGCTGAGTCGAAGTTTCTACAGCACGAAACCTAGCCTGATGTTCCCGAGTTGCAGAGAGCCTTGCCTCACGACCTTCCTCAGATTCCTGTGATCGAACTAATCTCATCCTTTTAGCATTTCTGCTACATTGGGAGAAGTTGGATCTTCTTCGAGGCATTCTTACAATAAAATAGTACTTACTATTTAACACACAGTTATTTAGTAAACACGTACTATCGTAAACAATTAAATTATTAATACTTACAGATTATTATACAGTCTAAAATTGTCACAGTTTAAGTAATAAGTGTTAAGACGTGTAAACCAAACGTACTAACTTTATAAAACAAAAGAATTGCTAGAAAAAATAATTACTAACCTGAGCTAATAAACTTATACTTAATAAAGAAAATCAAGAAAAGAAATGCCTAACCTATACCAAATACTTATAATATTTATATACAAACCCTAAATAAAAATTAAGATAAGTATACCGAAAATCAAGGAAAGAAATTCCTAACCTATAACAAATGTTCGATGTGATTCTTTAAATTGACATAACTTTTTTATTTATGAACCGATTGACATGAAATAAACACTAAATGTTAAGTGAAGCTTACTACAATATATTAGTGAAAACCGCATCTAAATCGAATAAGCCGTTTCTGATATTAGCGTGCACAAACACACAGACAAACAGACAAACCGACAAACAGACAAACAGACAAACAGACAAACAGACAAAAAAAATTTTAATTACAATCTCGGGTTCAGCATCGATATAATAACAACCCCTGCTATTTTTTTTTCATATATTTCCATTGTACAGACACCACTTTTCTACAATTTTATTATATGTATAGATTTATGTTGTAGTTACTTCATGTTGATTAAGTTATTTACACATGACTTAATTGACTACACCTAGTGGATAAACATTAAGATTTTTAATCATATTCGGTACCTATAAATAATATCATCCAAGAAGGCAGCGGGAGGCTGAATAGGATTTTCTTGGTGTCGCGTCCATGCCATGCACCATAATAATACATATACCATATAACATACGTCCTCATTCGGCGGAGGGTATACATATATTTTTGTCTCTTTCGCTCTTAACTAAAATATTACCTATACATGATGCAATTATGTTTTCATAGTTCAATATACTTACCTGAAGGGAAAATAACAAAAAATCCTTGTTTTTGGGTTCAGTTTTTGACTTATATTTCGGTGAATAACTCCGAAACCTGACGCTTTAGGATATTATGTCATATGACATTTTTTGTTTGTATACGTGTCCTCTATCTAAATATGTAACTTTCGATTTTTTCCGCGATTCTGAAAAAATATCAAAATGGCGCCATCATGTTAGGGCCACCCTCCATACAAAAATCTTCAAACCCCTTTGAATTATGTTTCTCCCCGACGAGTACCCGCGACGAGTACCCGCGTCGGGGACCGTCGCATTCGCACGGAGCCCATCCGCGTGTCCACGCGCGTAGACAGGCGACGGGTGCCCGTCGCGGGTACCCGCTTAACGCAGTTTCAGGCCTAAGGAGGGAACAGATTCAATGTTAAAAACCTGATTTTCGTTCATCACAGGATACTGTAATATTTAGCACAATGTCTACCTAAAATTTGTATACGTATCGAGGATTTTTTCTAAGTATTCAAAGAACCACATACCTAGTTTCAAAAAATATTCCAGCTTCTAGTTGCAGAACAAACAGAAGTTAACAATAACAAAACACTGAAACTTTTCCATTGAATACTACGGTAATGAAGTCCCAATTACTATAACACTGGTAAACAAAATTTAACTTTTTTTTTGTTTTAGGAAGTTTCTAACCTGTTTTTTAGTAATTTGAGTTCGCTGATTTCATATCTACACTCAGTTTTTTTCTAGCAGCTCTAGTTTTTGTGATACAGGTACTTCTTAAAATTTCGTTACGCGGCTTACTAATATTTTTTTTAGTGTAGAAAATGATTAAATTCCATAAATAAACCGATATGTCTACATTAAGAAGAGCTTGCTTAAACGATCCAAATAGTTTTTGTGCTGTTTGTGGTAAATATATGTTTCAAGAATGTCGTTTGAGTCCGTCTGACTTTATAAAAAAGGCCTACTTGGACTTCTTTGGGGCGCCATTACAAGTGTTTGGTAAGCCATGGATCCCAAATTTTGTATGTGATAGTTGCGTAATATCATTGCGTTTATGGGCTAGTAAAAAAAGATCTACTTTGAAGTTCAAAAGTCCTATGATTTGGCGTGAACCGACAAATCATCACGATTACTGTTATTTTTGTGTTGTGAATGTTGCCAGAATAAACCGCATAAATCGTTCCAAATGGACTTACCCTCATTTAAAATCAGCTATTAGATTAATTGAATGACAGTATAAAGAGAAATCTGCATGGATTGAATTTGTTTGGGTGTACAAAATTTCTTAGGAAATAAAAAGTCTCCAGACTACATTCAACACTTTGAGCGTCTCATGTTGCGCTTTCAAAGACTATGATGTAAACATGAGCATCAAGATGCACTTCCTCTTCAGCCGTTTAGACCGCTTCCCAGAAAATTTAGGCGATTTAAGCGAAGAATAAGGAGAAAACTTTCATCATGTTAAGAAAAAACGCTCTTTTCTTGCTAATACTTTTAATGCACACAACTGTACTACTTCACAATCAAACGAAGACTGACTATCCATTACATTTTACCATTTAAAACGACTTTCGACCCCACCCAGAAATAACGATAATATCATAACCGTTATTTCTAAGTGTTGTCAAAGTAAAATAATACATTCAGTTGCCATAATGGAAATACATTTAAAAGTTTCTTACAATATTAATCATTTGTGCTTTGACAGTGTTGCCACAGTGGATATTATAAATCGATATTAAAATCATACATAGTTTTTTCAAATTAAATTAAAGAAATCACGACACTCGGCCATCCGACGGCGTGCTAACTCCGAAGCACGCAATAATCACGACACTGAGGCAATACATCAAATAACAAATATAAGTAACTATACAAAAAATATAGAATCAAGATAATTATGTACAGAATACCTGCCCTGAGAATGTTACCAATTAATATTCCGTCAATAAATTTTCAAAACATAGCTTTTGATAAAGTAATTAAAACCTTAATAATGACATTAGTACTTTGACATTATGAATTCTTGGACATTGTAATTTTTATTTTGACATTATTTTGACATTATGATTTATTCTTTGTTCCGTCCAATTCTACACCAGCAATGGTAGTATATGTGAAACAGTATTTTAATGTAAGACCTTAATGTACCATGTACTCAGAAATAAATAAATACAATATAATATACTATACAATAGACATTTGTGACAGGCAGTACCTATGCCTAACCTATCTATACCTGATAAAAGAGAAACGAGTATGCACTTCACATCACATCACATCACTTCACTTCACTTGTATAAATCCTCTTGAACGAATCCTCCCGGCCACGAGGCGGCCAATCTCACCAGAGACCAGCCACGGGGCGGCCAATCTCAACAGACCAGTCACGGGGCGACCAATCTCAACAGAGACCAGCCACGGGGCTGCCAGTCTCAACAGTGACCAGCCAAGCAAGCAGGAGGCATAGTGCATAAGTGTGTGTGCGTAAACAGATGCACTCTGCTCTCCTGCTCTCCTACAGTCCGACGGGACAGCAACCCAACACGACCGGGTAGAGATCAGGCGCAGGACCACCAGCTTCACGTGCTTTGCGAGGCACGGGTGTCCAACGTCCAATCGCCAGGCTGCTACTATGTAATTCCTAGTGGAAAAATCAAAGAACACCCTGCCCAACCTGGGAATCGAACCCAGGACCCCACGCTCAGCAACCGCACTCGCGACACGAAACCGACGGGGTTGAAACTAATTTTAACAACCATTTTATATTATAAATAAATTAACGATTTATTAAAAGTCTGACAAATCAATAATGAACCAGAGGATTTTTGAATTCCTAACGATTTGATGTTGATCCACGGTGTCAAGAAATGAAATGAATGAAACACCTATTTATTTAATTTAAGTCTGGCATATTACTTTATTCCATCTTTGTTGAAATAAATAATCTTTTATACGTCTTTGGTTTTTGTATATTTAACCGAATTGCAAAATGATTCAAATATAATTAGCAACAAGATTTAATTACAGGCTTTAATTCTTATATTTCGTCAATATTAGAAGGAATGGGTGGGACTAAATCTTCTACCTACAGATTAGGCTCATTATTCTGGAAATTGTTTTCAGACGACCTCGAATAGAATAAACAATTCTGATGCACTTTATTATTTATTTATTGTCGCGATAATGGCGTTGATGATGATGACCCATCGCACTTTAACCAGTTGCTGGTTCAAGATGCGAACGAACGCAAACTCAAACTTTTGAGTAGACAAGGTCGTCAGAATCGTCTGGTTGAACCTATAGGCTTGGCAATTTCCTCCAGAACAAGTAAGCGATTAAGCGTTTAGTAAATTTTTAACTTCCCTAGCACAAAGTCTTTAAGCTGTTTCGAAGGGAAAACTATGCCATGATCTGAAATTAAAATGATTCTAGTCGGTGCTTGTAAATTTTCGACACTTTTGAGTTGGTCTACCAATGAGATATTTTGTAAATGCATCAATAAATCAGTTTTACGTAAAATTTATTAGATAGTATTTATTGGTGACAAGGTAAATAGCCGGATATGCCATAAAGACACTCCAGTTCCCACCAATAAAATTATTTAAGAGAAATGTATACTGCATGTCTGTTATAATATCTATCCATTTACCAAATTCCGACAGTATTAATGTATTTGCACGCCATATCATGGCAGGATAAAATTACTGTAACATCTATTGTACCATATTCTAGCAAATAAATCTTTTTGACTCGATTTGATTTGACTATGGATAAATTATTATAATTGGAAAAGTAAATGGTCTAAGTATATGGCATGGACACATGATGCAATAAATAGCCCATTACGCGTTGTTGGCGCATTATCTTTGAAATATGCACCATCTCTACAAGATGTCACATAATTATTAGATAATATTCATATTTTTACATAACGTCCTTTAGGAAACCAATATTGATTTTGAATTCGTTTAAAGGTTTGTCATAGATATAAGTTTATATTTCTTTTATATTTCTATGATTTGTGTAAAATAAAAGGAATAAAAAATAACCTAATATAATAATATTAGATTTAGTTCGGAAGATTGATGATAAGACTAAGACTATTTTGCTGTGCCCGACAGGGTCCATAATGATCACATATAATTTTAACTTACCACCTAAGTACACATTGTGGAATGCAATTAAAGTATTGAGTATTAATTATTTTATAAAAGCCTTGATGTAAACGATATTCTTGATTTGGATTAATTCGTGTACTTCAAGTCGAGATAATATTGCCCGAGTAATGCTCCTATGGTAGACTCTACCGCAACATAATTATAGACGTAAAGTTCCAATTGATATTAAATATATATCGGTCACTTTATTTGAAGGGTATATAAAATTCATTATCCTTCATAACAGTAGTTCAATAAAATTCTGTCCCATTAATCACCGATTCAGTTTCAATATCAACTCTGAAATTTCGGTTTGGTAATAGAACTTCCAGAACCGTTTATGTTTGGCAGATCTTAATACAAAACAATGGCGAAATCTTATTTGAAACATCTGAAAAGTGACACTTATTCGAAAGAATTGACTATCTAGGTCTCTGTGTGTTCTTGCTTACCTAAGAATATTGCAAAAACTAGGAAAAATGTCAAAAATGTAATAATAATTTTGAAATAGGATTAGAGTCCTAAAAAAATATGTAGCTTGGTTGGACATTGTCAACCATTGACAGTTTACAACTCTTGACCAGATGCTTGCGTTACTAAATATTAATCTCTGCTTTCTCTAATAAAAATATTGCACAAACTAGTTCAGAAAATGACGCAGAGCTAAATAGGATATTTTTCATTTAAAGACGCAGTGATCTAATTTCAAATAATACAATGTGTGTAACAAGCTGCCATTGTTCTTTCTTCAAGACAGTTCTTTTGCTTTCTAGCATTCCATAATTTATACAATCTACTGCCTTTCGGCCATCATTTTCACACCTACATGACTTACTAACAGCACACATGGCTGCATAGAATAACATAAGTGCCTTCGTTAAACTTTGAACTACAGCTCACCTACATGGCTGCATAAGATTAAATAAGCAGGTGCTTATTGTAACTGAGTTTAACGTAGGTACGTTAAACTCTGAACTATAGCTCACCTATATGGTTGCACAAAATTACACAAGCGCCTACGTTAAACTCTGAACTTCAGCTCACCTACATGGCTGCAATAAACTATACGCGTACATCTCCATAAAGCTCACCTACATGGCTAAACTAGAGTGCAAGCCGTAAAGAACTATAAGTTATACTCGTACATCTTTATTTTTAAACTCTGAACTACAGCTCGCCTACATGGCTAATAAACTATACGCATACATCTCTAAAGCTCACCTATATGACTGAACTAGAGTGTAAGCCGTAAGGAACTAGAAGTTATACTCGTACATCTTTATTTTTAAACTGAAGTACAGCTCGCCTACATGGCTGTAATAATCTGTACGCATACATCTCCATAAAGCTCACCTACATGGCTAAACTAGAGTGTAAGCCGTAAAGAACTATAAGTTATACTCGTACATCTTTATTTTTAAACTCTGAACTACAGCTCGCCTACATGACTGTAATAAACTATACGCATACATCTCTAAAGCTCACCTACATGGCTGAACTAGAGTGTAAGCCGTAAGGAACTAGAAGTTATACTCGTACATCTTTATTTTTAAACTGAAGTACAGCTCGCCTACATGGCTGTAATAATGAGTGCAAGCCGTAAAGAACTATAAGTTATACTCGTACATCTTTATTTTTAAACTCTGAACTACAGCTCGCCTACATGACTGTAATAAACTATACGCATACATCTCTAAAGCTCACCTATATGGCTGAACTAGAGTGTAAGCCGTAAGGAACTAGAAGTTATACTCGTTCATCTTTATTTTTAAACTGAAGTACAGCTCGCCTACATGGCTGTAATAATCTGTACGCATACATCTCCATAAAGCTCACCTACATGGCTAAACTAGAGTGTAAGCCGTAAAGAACTATAAGTTATACTCGTACATCTTATTTTTAAACTCTGAACTACAGCTCGCCTACATGACTGTAATAAACTATACGCATACATCTCTAAAGCTCATCTACATGGCTGAACTAGAGTGTAAGCCGTAAGGAACTAGAAGTTATACTCGTACATCTTTATTTTTAAACTGAAGTACAGCTCGCCTACATGGCTGTAATAATCTGTACGCATACATCTCCATAAAGCTCACCTACATGGCTAAACTAGAGTGTAAGCCGTAAAGAACTCTTATACTTTACAGGGTCTATCTACACTATACTCGTACATCATAGGTCGCCCACATGGCTAAACCACAGTGCACGCCGTATAGGGATCTACACTATACTCGAACATTTTTGAACAACTCACCTACATGGCTGAACCCGAGTGCACCCCGCAAGGAGTCTACACCATACTCGTACATCTCTGAACAGCTCACCTACATGGCTGAACCCGAGTGCACGCCGCATGGGTCTACGCTATACTCGTACATCTCTGAACAGCTCACCTACATGGCTGAACCCGAGTGCACGCCGCATAGCAGTCTACACTATACTCTTACATCTCTGAACAGATCACATACATGTCTGAACCCGAGTGCACGCCGCATAGGAGTCTACACCATACTCGTACATCTCTGAACAGCTCACCTACATGGCTGAACCCGAGTGCACGCCGCATGGGTCTACTATACTCGTACATCTCTGAACAGCTCACCTACATGGCTGAACCCGAGTGCACGCCGCATAGGAATCTACACCATACTCGTACATCTCTGAACAGCTCACCTACATGGCTGAACCCGAGTGCATGCCGCATGGGTCTACTATACTCGTACATCTCTGAACAGCTCACCTACATGGCTGAACCCGAGTGCACACCGCATAGGAATCTACACCATACTCGTACATCTCTGAACAGCTCACCTACATGGCTGAACCCGAGTGCACGCCGCATGGGTCTACTATACTCGTACATCTCTGAACAGCTCACCTACATGGCTGAACCCGAGTGCACGCCGCATAGGAATCTACACCATACTCGTACATCTCTGAACAGCTCACCTACATGGCTGAACCCGAGTGCACGCCGCATGGGTCTACTATACTCGTACATCTCTGAACAGCTCACCTACATGGCTGAACCCGAGTGCACGCCGCATAGGAATCTACACCATACTCGTACATCTCTGAACAGCTCACCTACATGGCTGAACCCGAGTGCACGCCGCATGGGACTACACTATACTCGTACATCTCTGAACAGCTCACCTACATGGCTGAACCCGAGTGCACGCCGCATAGGAGTCTATCTACACTATACTCGTACATCTCTGAACAGCTCACCTACATGGCTGAACCCGAGTGCACGCCGCATAGGAGACTACAGTATATTACATTTTATAATACAATATCTCATGCAGTCATTAGTCATAACCGCAATCAACAAAATCTAAGCCGCTGCTTAAACAAACCAGCAAACAAAACATAACCAAACTACCATACCACCGTACCATCAACAAACTATAAAGCTGCTCAGAAAATTCAGTGAACGGAGCAGACAGAGTTAAAATACTATTCAAAGTGAAATCCTGTGGCGAAATTCCCAACATTCACTCGTACAATTTTTAATTTATTTATTTTCCAAGCTGTCCAATGCAATGATAGATCTATCGAGGAGTTGCCTCGACCAAGAGTACCACGTGCACTGGTCCAACTATTTTACTTATTGTTTATAATTAGTCCAACGCAACGATAACCCTATCGAGGAGTTGCCTCGACCAAAGGTAGCACGTGCATCGGCCCAACCATTTACTCATTATATTATTTTAAATTAGTCCAACGCAACGATAACCTTATCGAGGAGTTGCCTCGACCAAAGGTAGCACGTGCATCGGCCCAATTACTTTTAACTATGATTTAAATATTAACCATCTGGGAAATACGCCACAATGATTGCTACCGAATCATGAGACTACATAATAACCATACTTAATGCTCACTGAACATAACTGGGATAAAAAGAACGAATAATGTATATAGAATTCATAAAACTACTTACGATTTCACCAACAGCTAGCTCGTGGTTCATCCCACTTCTGACTTGTTAAGAAAAAACGCTCTTTTCTTGCTAATACTTTTAATGCACACAACTGTACTACTTCACAATCAAACGAAGACTGACTATCCATTACATTTTACCATTTAAAACGACTTTCGACCCCACCCAGAAATAACGATAATATCATAACCGTTATTTCTAAGTGTTGTCAAAGTAAAATAATACATTCAGTTGCCATAATGGAAATACATTTAAAAGTTTCTTACAATATTAATCATTTGTGCTTTGACAGTGTTGCCACAGTGGATATTATAAATCGATATTAAAATCATACATAGTTTTTTCAAATTAAATTAAAGAAATCACGACAATCAGGACATTCGCACGATGGAAGAGCGATACCAGGGTCGTTGGAATGCAAATATGATGGCTGATTACTGCTGGAGCATTCAAAACAAGGCTGAACTTTCGATTCATGCAAGAAAATCTGATAAAAGAAAGTTTTTTTCATGTTAGGTTAGAGAAACAATTTTTTTAATTTTAAAATCGGGTATTTTTCGCTAAAAATGTAATATGTCAATATTTCAAAAACTAGAGCTGCTAGACAAAAACTGACAACAGATCTGGAATCAGCGTGGCGGAATCATACAAAATCAGTTATGAAACTTCATAAAACAAAACTACTGTTTACCAGTGTAATCAGTGCTACCCAAAAACGGATTTCGCTCGTCCGATTTCACTTCGTAATGCAATTGGAGCGTGCCACCTGCCTCTCAGAGCAATGAAGCTCAGCCAGCACTAAATATCAGACGAATTATATTATCTTTTACTGTCTAATTAAGGCCACTTTAGTTTGAAAACTGCGAAATTCGAGACAGAAAAACGTCTGAAGTTTGTAATTGTGAAGCTTGTGGTATTTGTTGGGGTATACATACCTACTCAATGCGTTGTTTTTATTATCTTAAAGCTTTGTGCAGACCAGCGCGAATTGTCGCGCGCCGCGCTGGTCTGCAAAAGCCTTAATGAAGACGAAAAAAATATTAACAGCTTGTTCATGAAACGAAGAATCATTATACGTTTAATGTTGTTTTTAAACAAGGCTTCAATATTAGGTAGGTACCTACCTACTTTCAGCTTAGTGTTTTTGAACCAACAAAATTCTACTTCGATGAATTTCTTTGGAGATACCTAGTCATAAATAAGTAGGTATCTGCCTAATATTTTTCCTATTTAATAAAAAACATACCTACTTACATGAGAACAGATAGAACCTAACCTGCTCTATCAGCTAAAATTGCAAAAGCCAACGAAACGAAATAGGTCAACATAGCGCTTGCAGCCTTTAGATATAAAGTTATATATTATGTTAGCTTCAAATCAAATTGATAGTTTTTAGAACCCTATTAATATTTTATCTCTAGAGATAATGATTAAACAGTAATAGTAAGAACATAAATGTCAATTGAGGGTAAAATCATGTCCAATATTGTTTGCTAGATGAGGGAATTATGTGCAATAAGCTATTAAAATAAAACCACCACTTATGTAAGGGACAAAAGTAAGGCGAACAAGATCCCAAGGGAACAGTACGACGGTGGTCAACATCCATACGTAAATGTCACATTAATGTATACGGGAAGTTTTGATGAGGCTCCGGGTTTACATGAAATGGGTCAGCCATAATTATGATGACATACATTTACAATCACTCTACGGCCTTTTTCCATTTCTCGTGAACATAACGTCCATAAAAGTAAGATTAAACTTAATTAGATATTGTCGTGATTATTCGGGATGGTAGACTTTCATTTCGTGGTAAGACACTGAAAATTGAAAGTTATGATATTTAAACATGCTTGAAAATTCGAGTAGGTATAGGTAATTGTGACAACCTCCTTCGAGATAAATCGCAATTGCTGGTCGAATACGTGCGAGCGCCCGGCCGGCAATGTTTGTATGAAAATCCATATTTGTCATGTTAATAAAAAAAGGAAGATATTTTTTATTTCAATAGATGGTAACCAACCTATCAAAGATTTTCTTTAAATTTCCATTTGGCTTGCAAATAGAGCTGTTTAAAGTAAAGAAGAAATGAACATGTTGGAGCGTGAAAAATTATTGTTGATTGTCATTGATTCTGGACGTTATAATTAATTTACTTAGTTTGACTGTTGTACTTTACAAGCCTTGGCAGCAACCAGGCATTGATGGCCTCACGTATGAGACAGATATTTTCACGATCGTCCATCAATGCCTATGTTGCAGGCCGCGGACAGTAATGTACTATTCTAAAAACTTAACACAAAAACGTACGGACAAGTGTACAGTGCACCTCTGCAGATTTCACTGTTTATTTTACAAACCCATGGTCTTTGTACTTACACTAGCCTGACTTCTAAATTACCAAAGTCACAGCCGATCCTTTACGGCTAGACAGTGGCTAGCCGTAAGAGACCGGGTGGGACTATTCGGTTCGGTTTCATTGCTTATTTTACGATTAAAATAAGCAATGAAACGGAACCGAATAGATCACTACATGTCTACTATAAAAGCTACCGCTATCAGCGTATTAGTAAACGTAGCTCAATAATGTTTTATCCCCACTATCGTAACATCTTTAGAGTTTAGTATTAAAGACGCCTAAACTCTAAAGATGTTACGATAGTTAGACGCCACCGGGGTCGCGGATAGTCCTAAGGGGAAACCGTGGCCCATGGCTAGGCAAGGGAAGGAACACGGATGGGTTTTAGTCAGTAAGAGTCTGACACGCCCTTCCGCTCCGCCCACAGCGGGAGAAGTCATTGGATGATTTCCGATCAAAAAAAAAAGTATTATACACGCCCAATTTTCTTTAACAAGAACACAAAGATTGGCTCTGGTAATCATAACTGACGACTTACCTTTAACGTTAAAGATGTATATCTAAGTCTATCTGATTTTCCGATATTATCTTGCCTTTTGACTAAAAGGCCAGACCAGAAACGTCTTCCCTAAACATTCAAAGATCCAAAAAGAATCACATTGCGAAATTGAAAAATTATGTTTGTTATTATGATTAGGTATGCCTCTGAGCGATGTGCTGATTGTTAACCTAGTCCGCTTCAAGGGCACAATATGTGTTTGCTTCAGTAGAATTTCTATTTAATATTCAACAATAAATTATTAATGTCATAACAACTGCAATTGCATACAAATCAAAAACACACTGGCCTAGTTACACCGGTACATTTACCTTACATTTCCGCAGGAAAAGTTTACGAAAGAAGCAAATCTAAGAAACTTGCGACGCCGAAGTGGGAAATGCGATCCACGTATCCGTTACGGGCAAACATCTGGGAATATCTGTATGAAGATAACGTCGAACAAAAGTTCAGTTGCAGCAATAAAAGAAGACATAGGAAATGTAAACAAAAGTCGGTCGAAAGCGATTCTTGTAGGAAAACGGCAGTCTGGCTCCTTTTGATACTTGGTGCTGTGATGGGAATTTTAGGTGTGTTGAAACCTACAAAACTATTTCTGATGGTTTTATTTAGTACGTTCCAGTAGTAGTAGACACCTGACGCAATTCCCGTAATTTTTAAGAGGGTTTACGTCGTACGGCATTTCATACAAACTTTCAAGCCCTTGTTTTTCAAAATGGCTGAATCGATTTTAATGAAACTTCATACGCATATGCAAAATACAAATGTCTAAAAACTTAGTTAAGAACATTTTCGAAATGTCTTATTTAAAAAAAGATAACTGGAAATCTCAGTTTCTATAGAAAATTTAAAATCAGTCTAATTTGGCTGAAACAACTGTTTTTCGAAAATGTTCTTAACTAAGTTAGACCTTTGTATCCTGCATATGTATTAAGTTTAATTAAAATCGGTTCAGTCATTTCGAAAAACAAGGGCTTGAAAGTTTGTATGAAATGCCGTACGACGTAAACCCTCTTAAGAACGTTCGCATTCGCATCTCATTCGAAATCTGTCAAAAATAGAATGTATTTACCAACATTTTGGACAAGTTTGACAGATTGCGACTTGAATGTCAACGTTTTTTAAGTACGAGAATTGGCCTACTGGTCCACTACAGATGTCCACGATACCATCGGACATTGGTGTCATCAGGCGATCCCCTACCTCACCTAGCTGCTAGCTCTCATCTTCTTGATAAGTTGTTAAATATTTACGCGAAATACTTCCTGTTTGGAAGGGCTCTAACTTCTTAGTATGTCCAGCAGAAAAATGCGAAATGCGAATGTATATAAATCAATTGCCGTGCATAAGTCTCGCAAAACCTCGAAAATGACTCGAACGATTTGAAAAAAAAAAATTTTGTACGCCTCAACAGATGGCTTAGAAAAAAAAATTATATAAAACAGCAGAAAAAAATAAATTTAAAATTTGACAGGACAACGTCTGACGGGTCAGCTAGTATAATACAGAAAATACTCATACCAAGTTACGAATTTAATGCCCATATACAAAAATAAAATACCTTTCCCTGGTCTTTTCCTTTTGTAGGATATGGGCTACGATAAATAAAATGTCGAACAACTTATAGCATTGTTTGGTCTTCCCATAATACAAATTACTACCTATTTTAATCTCCATTTCTATTCTATTATATCGATATACTCCAGACTAAGCCCTAAACAAGTAATCTGGAGACGAATAATTAAGCTCATTAATTAACTTGAAACTATAATAACGAAGGTATAATCTGTAAGATTAATATCACAACTCACGCTATAATTAACTCAGTTTCAGTATCTCTTTGGAAGACTAACAGGACGGGAGAAAACTTGACACCTAAGACGAAGATAATGTCGTTACGTAAGTAGCTAAGTAATTGTGTTCCATACGACGTTTAATCCAATTACATGGTGTCGCACCAGGCTTTATAAGAAGGTTTTATTCAATATTTTTAACCGACTTCAACTAGTAGGAGGTTCTCAATTCGACTGTATATTTTTGAAGTGAAAACTTCTTTAGGCGCGTTGAGCGCTTTTTGGGTGAACAGAAATCATGGAACTCGCGTCATCGTCACCTGGCTTTCAATGAGCTATAAGTATCGAACGAAAGACATCAACGCGAGTCGACTTCAGCGCCACTTCGCGCCATAATTTTATCTTTTTTTGTGTTTGTTACGCGATTACTCCTCCAATTATTGTGAATAGATTTTGTCGATTCTTTTTTGTTTGGTAGGTAATGCGTCAGAGGTGGACCCATATAAATTTTATTTATTATTTTGTTAAAAAACCACGCTAGAAATGGATCTCCTCAGCAGAAAACTGCTGAGAACATCCAACAGCCATTATCAGGGTCATTCATCGAGATGGCAAAATCTGAAACTATACTATATGTAAAGAAAAGATCCCGCGAAAATGTTCATGTTGCTAACTAACACATAAAAATCGTTTTTAAACGACGACACAGTTTTTTTGTTTTGTACGTTTCATATTTTGTGCGAGTAAATTATTATCATAACAAATTAATGCCTACTTATTAACTAATGAACTTACGTAACAAAAATCTTAAATACCTATCCGTAAAACAACTGCGTAGGTACAAGCAAATTCCATGTAAATTGCCTACAATTAAAATAACTGGCCTCTACCATCCATCAAGTCTTATCGGTAATTAATGCAAAGTAATAAAAGTTTTTAATTATGTATGTCGCCATACCATGATCAATAACCATGGGCGCATCGTAGAGGGTAAATTATGTGTTGGTACCGAGCAGGTCAACTTGATTTCAGCCAATTAGGTAATGACATAATGAATCCAGGGGCGGAACTTTTGTCTGAGGAATAAAAATGACGGTTTGACAGCTTTTGTATAGAAAAAATGTCAAACCACCATATTTATTCCTCAGATGAAAGTGATATTTATTTATAGATACTTTATTTTGAACCACAAAAATACATAACATTAAAAAAATCGAAAACTACAATGGTTCCTATGGCACTAAAGAATATAAAAGCAACCGATAGAGTAGAGAAGCCTGTTATGGATAGGTACCTGACTCACGCTTTAACCTAGTTCAAAAATATCTTCTTCCAGTGAATGCCGAACATTCAAGATTCGTTTTGTCAAATAAGAAATTGCCTTGCAGCCCAGCATATAGACATTGTTAAAGTATACAATATTGTAGTTTGACAAACTCTTTATGCTGCTAGCTGTCAACGGTCAATAACACTATCTCTCTTTTCCAGCTGGTACGGACTCATCTTCATCGGTCATCAGCTTCCAATGCTGCAACAGAATGAAATATTTAGCGGAACAGCTTGCTAAAGCGGAACAAATTCTCAGGTAGCATAATTATCATAACTAAATACACGTTTGGATTTTCACAGGAATATCTATGGCAAAGTGATTTGTTGTCAGATACCTATTTTTTGCCTAGAAAACATTGGTTCGTCTCTACCGCAGCACTGTGAGCATTCGTTCGCAAGTGTTCGAAAGCGCGTATTGAGTGTTTGAGAATATTCTATTGCAAGAAGAACATTTGCGAATCTATTAAACTTTATAGAGATTTGATTGGAACGTCCGTATCAAATCCTTTGGTATGATCAGCAACAAGTTGACTAACACTGCTACTTTTAGTTTTTTTTTACACATTATGTAAAGTGAGATTGACAGAATATTATTCGATATTATTCTACTTTTTAGTAGGTATTTCATGTAGGTATGTACGTATGTACTTACCTAATAGTATTGTTAAATTTCGATTCTGGTTTTAATTAAATTGTTTGCTCATTTATTTAGATTTTTAAAACTTAGGTAATCATCGACTTTAATTGCTGACAGTAATCTAGGTTAGTTCTGCGGAATTGGCTGAGAACGGAAAGAGGACGTCATTTCACAGGGCGGAGGGAGACAATAACTACTAAACAAAGACAATAGGTTAAATGTATGTATTATTTTTATTACCATCTGACTAATAAAAAAATACGTATAATTTCAGAAACACGCTAAGGTCTCGAACCATGATGTTGACGTCACGTACGATGAAAGGTATCATACCCTAATAATTACACCTTAATTTACTTAGGTAGGTGTAGGTACCTATCTATGGACACGCGTGGTTATTTCATGGATGTGTCCCGCTGTGTACAGACAGAATACCGAAAATTTCATAACCGAAACCGAAATTACCTTAGTACCTATATCGATAATTCGATATCCCCGATATATCAACGACCAAATGCCAATGATCAGCTGAACCGAAGTTTCATTATTTTGAAAGCTCAAAATGCTGTAGCTAACGTTCATTGACCCTGCGCCTAATACACATTCCTAGAAATGTTGGATTCATTTTATGCACAAAGAAAAGGCAAAGTGCTACACCTATCTTAAAATGCAAACTTATATCACACCTTCTGAGAAATTTTAATAGACTTGAACGGGGCGTTTAAGATGAAAATCCATTTATTAGGATTTATTTAATTGCAAAGGTTTAGATTTAACATTTTATTAGGCGTCGTCCTTGGATAACGATCGTAACGATGCGATTTCGTCGCTCGATAAAAATGATCATGCGATGGTCCAACAGGTGTCCTAATAGCTCGCGCATGGGCATCTTGCGATGCCGCATGCCGCCGCGTTGCTGTGCGTGTGCGATGCCGCGTGAACAATTAGGACAATTAAAAGAGATTTGTAGCTTTTATTGCACGATCGAACGATCAAACCCATCGTACGATCGTTATGAAGCATTTCCTGTGTTCGCGCGATGACTTGCAAACTTCAATTAGGATACTCTAACTAAAGAAATGTGTGTTTAATCTCGTCGTGCAACTAAATCGCATCGTTACCTCGTACGATCGTAGCCAATTAGGACAACGCCTTATACTTACACCCAGTGGCACAAAGACAAATATTAATTCCCCATTACGTAATGTAGGTATCATTAAAGATAATGTTTTTTTTTTAAGATCCATTAATATCGAGTCTAATGTTGCTGTCTGTAACAAGTTAATGGAAGATTAGTATTAAATGACAGCTTAGATTTTCGTCAAGTCGTCCCAAATGGGCCGTAGGCATGTAGGACGAGGTTGATGAATCACTATTCACAGTCTTCACTACAATACAAAATCGAAACACCCCGTCAAACGAATCGTCTAAAGTTCATCGTTACCTTTAAACTAACGTGACCGATTCTCTGTAATCTAATCTCCAAGTTTCATTCGTTCAGAACAAATGGCAACAGTTGCAGGGGCTAAGGACATTGATACACGATACATAGAAGGTGCGACGGCGTCAAAGGGTAGTGACACAACGGAGTGGGGTGGTAGGGTAGCCCTGTGGGGTGTCGTGCCATTGTGGCGTGCTGCGCCACCGCCCGACACTGTGCTCGCCTTGCGAAGACCGACGCTGTCCGACTGTTGGCCTTTCATGTGAGTCGAATTTCAAAGATTAGAAGTAGATACTAGATAGGTACTTAGTTTTGGGACGTTTCATCGTTCAATCGTTGGTTTTAGTCAGTGCATTGTATACGCCTCTGGGGACAAAGATATCGAAGTTTGGACAAGTTTAATTTGAATGCAAATTATCATTGGGGAATAATGGGCATGTTATCGTACCGTACAGTAGACAGATTACAACGTAGGTACGTCCAAAAATTATTGGCTAAGTTTCGCTTAGAAGCAGCTTCAGCTGCTTGAAAATTTGATGATGTTGCATTATTGCATTGCAAAGAACATACTTACACCTGTAATATCTATGATTAGCCTGGCGGGGAGAGGGCTTCAGAATCCTGAGGCTATTGCTTCTTAACTTTATGTCACATAATGTGAGAGAGGTCTCCAAAAGTGCCCACTACCAGTAGCGGATGCACGAAGTCATTGAGGAAAGCATTGCATTTGCGAAAAGTAATCCATTACCAAAAATGAATATGAAAATATAAAAACAAAAAATAGAAAATGATTTTGTACGAATAGTAATGTGATGAAAATGATTTTGAATGAATTGTAATGTGTTAAGCAAATTAAAATATTGTGTGCTTTTTTAGTGTTTACTGTACTAAAACCTACTCTCAGCCTCAGCGGGGTCAAACCTAACCAAACGACAATCCTGGATCCGCCACTTCCCACTACCTACAAGTTTTGCTCCTACCCCGCCACTATTCCATCAAAAATAACAAGTCCTTCGAACATGGTATATTATTTTGCAAACAAACACTTTCTAACACAGCAATTATTTTCAGTGGTTCATACGGCGAAATAATAATACGACTGCCACAAACGCAGAGGGTGCGTTACATTACAGTCGAGCACATACACCCAGACACCGCCCGGAGTGCGCCCAAGCATTTCCTAATATACGTTAGTAGTCAAACAGCTGAGATTACGGCTTTGAACTCTCAATGCTAAAACAAACGTGATATCTACAATTCTACATCTTAGAAGCACATTGAATATAATTGCTATTCTGCATAGTGGTTCACTTCACTTATTGTATTAGGTACTGACTGTCTCGCGGTTTTGCCCGTTTGCGTAGATTTTCAAGACGAACGAACGACATTATAAGAAATAAGGCTTAATTAACCTTTGATTATTAATAATTATGTCTAGATAGTGTCGTGCTGCAAAAGAACTAGAACAAATATGCCAACTTTGTTATGCTGGGGTGCTTTTCTAGTGAGTGCATTTTGCGGCTAACAAAGAAAAGAAAGAAAGAAAATACATTTATTTGCGGTAAACATGACGCAAGGAAGGAAAAAATGAACGCGAAAAATAACAAATTGGGGGAAAATATGCGTCACATCCACGCAAAACGACCATTGCGTAACAGTTGGACGCAATTTTTTTCGACGAGTTCACGGCTTTGACAGTCTGTCTAGACATTTTTATATTTTTGAGCTTAAGAGCGTGCATCCTAAAATTTGGCAACGTCGTAAATAGCTGTCAAATAGTTACCAGTTTTGATTAATTTGAAAATAAGAAATGTGGCTAACAACTAACTAGAATATTGATAATGAATTGCAAATATAACATTGAATTTGATGTTGTACCCGTTTTAGGTGAAAAAGGGCATTTGGATAGTTTCCAAATCCTTTTTTTACATCTAAAACTAACTATTCGGCGTTACGATATTAATTATTGCATTTCATAATCAATATTCTAGTTCGCTAGTTAGCCACATTTTTTATTTCCATACAGAAATATTATCAAATTAATCAAAATAGCGAAATATTTGACATCTATTTGCGACGTTGCCAACTTTCAGAATAAACCCTCTTAACGTCGTTTTTTCGTAACATGCGTAAAAAAACAGTTAATTCCATTTAAATAAAATAATTTTAGAACTTTTTGTGTTAATTTTGTTTGGCCGCTAGACGCTGTCTAATCTCGCAGAGCGGAAAACACAAAGAGTGTTCGTTTCGTTCCCCGTTGGCACCCTTTGGGGACGATTACGAAAGGTACACTAACCAAAAATCCTTCCATGTGGACACTATCCACTAGCAACAAAGAAAAGATAACCAGTCACAGTGTAATAGATATTACTGTGCAAAATAGTGAAATGATTATTCTACATTACAGTTAAGTCAGTATTATCATAATCAGGCATACACGTCTGCTTTTCTATTATGAGTTCATCGTCTTTCATAATATGTACCTACTACCTAGGTTCTTATGTGCAATCTTATCAATACGTATCACTTTAGTTTGAGCGAGACTGCTGTTCCGCGCCTTATACTTCATAATAAAAGATAGCTTGATCTCTGCGACAGCTGTCAGTAAAATCACGCCTATGAAGTCCTGAATTTCATAATAGTACAGACAGGCAGACCGTACCTGTTAATGTCATACTTTATGGGCATGCCTACCTAATTAGTGATGGGCGATGAATCATCGTAAACACAATTTAAACTATCGATATTTTAAATAAAACCTAATTTTTTTTATTTTTTTTTATTGTATATTTTAATATATTATCATAACATTATTTACATTTCTACTTACAGAAACTGATTGCGACATGCGATTCAGAAACTGATTCAGACATGGATTTTGTGTGTACTCCTTTTAGAGAATTTATGTATTTATATTAAAATATTCGTTTAATTTAGTAACGTTTGTAATTAAATTAAATCCAATTATTATGTTACATTATCATCGATAATAGTAAGAAACGTCGATCATTTCTATCGACAATTTTTTATATCCTGACAACCCTAAGAATGTCAGTTTGACAGATGTCGCAGAGATCAAGCTATCTTTATCTGGACTATAGGTATGAGCGCGGCGAGACGGAGGGACGGTGCGAGCCGCACATTCGTCAACGCTCACGGCGCGCGCGGCGTCCCGCCCGCTGCTCATTCGTCAATGCACCTCACCGACTCGTCGCGCATTCTAAGGCGCGAAACAGGGGTCTGGGTCAAACTATAGTCAAAATCTGTCAATCGTTACATGCATAGATGGAATATCTTAATTTCAATTTCTTATGAAGCTCTTCTGTGAAATTTGTTTTCCACGAGCGCAAAGACAATTCCGCTTCAGAAATAGGAATGCTATGTTATTCGTGTCATGTTGCTCGTTCCCGTCTTTGCTCGGGCTCGGATATGCGAACTCATGCAAATTCAGTTTTGTTATTCAGCAATCAGCAATGCTTTTGCATTGACTAATACTGTGAAGTAAAGTGACGTCACTGTGACGTATTCTAGTTCAACCGTCCATCTAGTACCTATATAGCAGACCTTACTTTTTGCGTCAGTCAAGATTTTAAGTGAAACTTAGGCGGCGATTTGAAAATTGGACGAGAATTGAGTAATATTTCAGGGACACATTTAGGCACATTTCGTTACATGAGAAAGAAACTTTCTATATCTCTCACACTAAATGTCTTAGGGTCGGGCCACACCTGCCGAACGTTCCGCGGCGGAACGCTCCGTTGCGTCATATTTCTATGGACGTAACGTTCGGCTGATGTGTCATAGGTAACTTGAAAAACATTAGGAGCGTATTCAACCGAACGTTCCGCCGCGGAACGTTCGGCAGGTGTGGCCCGACCCTTATATTCTTCTTTTTTATTTTCGGCAATAATTTTACTATGTGCAGCGCAGTTTTCACTGCCAAACAAAAATGAACCAGTTTAAATAAAGTTGCAAATAAATGTGTAGGTGTAAATATTTGGCAGTGAAACCGCGCTTCGCCAGATGTGCGCACTTGCGCAGGGCCTTACGTAAACACTGTGAAAATACGAAAAAAACATGAACATAATATCTTGGGTCCAACACTGGCGATGTCGCTCAGGCTTGATTTCAGATTGTGTCCAAAACCAAAACAAGGACTTAATTTCTTTATTCTATTTCTAGGGTATCCTTGCAAATAACACTTGGATCAAAGTAGCAGACGCACAATACCGGGCTAAAGGTCCCCCGAAACAATACTACCCATTAGCCTACAATCATATTGAATGGAAGAGCTTAGTATTCCGCGTCTTGACTAACCAAGGGAATATGAAATATACTTGTGTTTATAGAGTTCATCTGTATGAGAAAGTCGAAAATAGTGTAGCTGTTTTTAATAAAATTGAAAATTAATAAATAGGTGTTGGACAGTACTGTTGTATTTCTATGTACAATACGGCTGATGGAACTTGGCAGTTCCGAACTTGGCGCAGAAGGCTGCGCAATATTTTTTAGGAACAAAATGTTAAAAAGAGGCGATTGTGTGACAGAACATGCGTGAACGTTCGCAGACCCTATGTTCAGACCTGCAAAGTTATATCGGCCGTATTGTATAATGCTTTATGGCCACTTTTACTTGATAATATTTATTGATCGCATCTATTACATAATTTGTGTAATTCGCTCGCATTCGTAAGTATTGTCAACTATGTACAGATTGTGCATGCCCATCAATCATCCAACGAGTGATGACGTACTTAATGCAATTTAAGTTTAAAAAAAGTATGTACGGAATCGTCATTGTTACTAATGATCTACTATTCCAGTACTCGCAAATGCTACATAAGGCGATATCACGCTGTACCACGCTTCGTCGAAAAGCGCTACGCGACGGAGCGAGGTGCAGTGTAATAATCTACAGTACAGCTACATTCTACTTTCTATTCTAATATTCTCTAGGGAAGGTCTACAAAAAGGATCAGTATTCAGAAGTAAATAAAACATGTGATTGGTTTTACGTTATATTAACCAAAGCAAACGCAACGTTTACGAAGCGCTCCAGTCCTGGGCAGAGCCTCCCCAAGACGGCGCCTGCGCGGGCGCGACCGGCGCCGGGGCGGCTGCGGCCGCGGCGGCTGTGGTGCCCCACTCCTCTTGGACCTGAGAACAAGCATGTTTACTCAAAAAACATCTAAGACGCTATTATAATACGAGTTCTAAAAGCTAGAACATCGGAAAAGATTGCGTTTACGATAGTCGTAAGATGCGAGCGTCCGAAACAATGTCGGCCATAATCCAATGTTTACCCTTCGCAAATATATACTACTGGTATTTACCACCATTTAATTGTCAAGTTAAAACTAGCACCTTTATACAACAGTCAGAGTTTGCTAGATGAAAAAGTAGTGTATATTTGCGAGATAGCTGGTAGAAGCTGGATGACAGTGGCCTAATTCGGTCGAATAAAATGACGAGCGAATGGAGAGCCCTGATAGTGGACTACTGTCACTGCACTGATCCTAGTAGTTCATGTCTTTTTTTAGCAAACTTTTATTGTCCCACTGCAAGGCAAAAGTCTCTTCCCATACAGAGAAGGCATGACCAATGATCACCATGCTTGCTCAAGGCAGATTGGCGATGTCAGACTTAAATAAATAAATGACTTAACTACATAATATTCCAACTATGTTCTACATACCTGAGCAGCCCAGTCTTCCTGCGCGGGAGGAGCTCCGAAGGTCGCGGCCGGTGGTGGCGCAGCGTCTTCAGCCCATGAGGTGACGGGCTCCACTGACTCGTTCCAGTCCTCGTGCACGGGTGCGGGCACTTCAGGCTTGGGTGGTGGTGGGGCCTAGGAAAAATAGAAGATTAGATTTTGAGAATGGATCATGGATTTTGTGGTTAAGTAAATAGGGATTAGATACAGCCTAACCACATCAAGTTTAACAAGACCAAGAGGGTTTGTACCCTTTCGTCTCTTCTAAAGCTTGATGTCCGATGCCTGAGCCTGAGTACTGTCCATAGAAATCTGGCCTATAATTAATTTGTTTTTGTGTGTTGTAATAGGTGATTGGTTGATAGTTATTAAAACTACTTCAGCTGACAGATAATACAAGAGCCATATTAGACAACACTAACAGACTTTACATTTAATCCATAGCAACCCCAGTTTCAATTTGAGTCTGGGTATTGGACCTTTTATTAAGGATTTTGGAACAATTATATTTAAGCTCTACTTGCCTGACAGTTTTGCTGAACTGAACCTATTTGGCGCAGTTGTGAGGCACACATTTCAGCATTTCTTTTTTCAGACAACCAATTTTTTTGCAGAGTATTTTGTGTGTCTTATGTCTGTACTAAGCATCTTTTTTCTTTGTTTTTATAAACCTTTACCTTCCAATTTGGGGTGAACATAGGCGTTACTTCTTCAGAAAACTCTATTTTTTAATGATATACTTACAACAACTTGCTCCTTAGCCTGTTGCTCCTCCTTCTCGCTCTCTTCGGGATCGCGGTAGAAGAACAGGTCGACGACCACGTCCCAACGCTGGTCGCGAGCGAGCACGCCGCGCAGTCTGAGGACCTCGCGCGCCAACAACCACCACATCAGACCAATGGAGTGAGAGGACTGGAGTTTAAAAAATAAGATTATTAGAATTGATAATAATAGTTCTAACAGATCTCAGTTCTCTAGATAACTTTAAATTATGCATTGTAACTTTTATAATATTGGTTTCATGCATACCAATAACTCATTCAGCTGCATGACATGAGCCTACCATACTGTATTGCAAAAGACTAAATGTTTCCACTAATATGTTAGCCAAATCTGCACCAAAATTAACAACATTCAACAAGTATTTGAAAAGCTTGATTATATTTCTTGTAGTTGAGTTTACCTTAGTGTTGCATGGGATGGCGATGTCAACGAAACGCAGGGGAGAGTCAGTGTTGCAAAGGGCAATGACTGGAATGTTGACGTAAGAAGCCTCAGTGATGGGCTGGTGGTCCTGAGCAGGGTCCAGTACGATCAGGAGACGGGGCTCACGGAACGCAGCTTGGATCTGTTGATTAAAAAATTATGGTTATAATAAAACTTACCCTGTAATATTATTATTCAGGTTTGTACTGCTTTCTAAGCAATCAGAAAATCTTATAATCATTACTACATAAATGCAGTCAGTGGTTCCTTAGTTTGTTTGTCATCATGTTAAGGAGTTATTTACAAGAACAATAGCCTATTCATTGCATACAACATTGACCACTTCTTTTATTGAGAGATATAAATAATAACAGTAACATTAAAATTACTTAACTTTGAAAAAGATATATGAACTCATCACTTTCTCAGACATCTTTATTTATCATTCTGATAGTTACCTGGTTAGTGAACGCACCAGGAGTGAAACGTCCAGCAATGGGGGTAGCTCCGGTGTGTGCGGCGAACTTAAGCACAGCACGCTGACCGAAGGGACGCGACGAGATGACGAAGACGTCCGCGGGGTTCTCGATGGCAACCACAGCGCGGGCAGCCAGCACAAGCTTCTCCCAAGTACGACGCAGGTTGATTACGTGTGTCCCGTCAGCGCGGCGCTTGTACACGTACGTTTCCATCTAAAACCATCAATTTCGTCACTAAATGTTGATAAATAACCCAGATGTTCATAATTTAAGGGTTATAACTCAGTTGGGAGAATGGATCATCAATATGTTCAGACAATATATATGGAACGGATTCTTGGCTCATCACGTTTGCATGTTATTTTTCAATTTTGAGGTTATGTTTCATATGTTCGGTACCCACCTGGAAGTTGACATTTTCCGACCCAAGATGGGTTGTTGCCGCCAACATCTTGGTGACATCCTCCTCGTTGAGGGCGAGTATGTCTAATCCTCCCGACATCGTTGCGTTTAAATGAGTTACGGCTAAACCTAAAACAACAAATGTGACACCGCTAAAACACGTCTAAAATTATGTTTACACCACCATATACTTCCAAAATACTTTACATTTTAAGTTGTACAACAGATCTTACTCCAAATTCAATCACTTTCTTTAATAATTCAGGAATGATTTCGAAATAAATTAAAGATTTAAAAAATACTTACGCGTATAATGCCACTGGGAGGCCGTATTGACATAAAAGAACTGTCAAACTTGAATGTCAGTGTTATCAACGTAATTTGACAGCTCCATGTACTTGCTGATAACTTCATGTGCTATGCTATTTCTTTCTATTTGCTGAATTTCTCAACGACTAGAAAGAAACAAAAGATTTTTGGCAGTTTTTCTACTGTATTCTTGAAAAACCGATAGCTTCCGAAAAGCGTATTACGGTTTTTATGGCTGCGTTCGGAAATAACCGTGAATGAATTGAAATAAATACGTAGTAGTCCGTGAACGTCAATTTGACAAGGTTGTCGTTCGGTATCTCTGGTGTATTTAGTGTTGTCATGGATGTATTTTTTAAATTTGCCGCCAATATTCTGGGGCCAACTTTCGTTATTCACACACAAGCACACAACCAATCCGCTCAACAACGCTCGAGCAACTGAACACTGAACAAGTGTGGCAAGCTACGCAAACATTTGAACACATTCAACTTTGAACGCTTTGATGTGTCGAAAAAGACCGACACCGCATGGCAAAGTGCAAATCTTTGTTCAAACTTTGAACACATACCCAAAGTCCCGTGCCACACTTAGCAATCAAACATGTGTTCAAACATGTGAAGCTAAGTCTGCCGGCCCTGTTCTTACCCACAGACATATAAAGAGTAGCAGACCAAACATTCGCTAAAAATTGCGTAGCCATTACGCACACATAGGGATAGTTGTCAATACAGGGCCGGCCTAGGGCTGGTTGCCGGTATTATGTAACGATATTGAAACAACCAATAGGTACTTACTAAAATTCGCAACAATCGATACTCCCTGGGTATAAGTGTAGATTACTTATCAATAAAGTCAATCAAACAATGATTAGATTTACCTGCCGAATAAAATTTCAAAATTATGTGAATATACCTATTTATGTACACCTATATCACACACATGTGTGATATAGGTTCATGTCATCAATCACACAGACACAAGGTAACATAATTAATTTTATAATTTATTATAATAGCATCTGTGTTTACACTGAAAATCTGCACTGCAGTATTCTGGAACTATGTCACCAAAACAATTAATAAAAAAATCGTAGAGTAACTTGAGGCTGTTTGATAATTCAATGGTAAATATTTTACAAAATGAAATTCGTCTTTGTTGCCAAATCCGTCCCTGACTATCTAACGCAGTTGAAACTTAGAACGCGATGCAGAAGATGCTGCTTGTCAATATGGCGGCGCGGGATAGACAAGCTACGCGTCAAATTTTGTCTATGTGTGAGTCAGTATGACAACAGGTGACAGAACGAGATAGAATTTACGGCTTGTCTATTAGCAAAAAAAGGATAAAGAATCATATTCATCTGTATAAATATAACTATGGATTTATGTTTGGTCTGCTACTCTTTATATGTCTGTGTTCTTACCATAACTATTCTACATAATTATTATGTAGAATAGTTAGACAAATATCTATCACATCAACAAATAAATGTCAAAAAGCGTTTTACTTCTTTTTAACCGACTTCCAAAAAGGAGGAGGTTCTATGTTCGACTTTATGTATGTTTTTTAACTAATCAAGAGTTAAGTAACGAGACGTTTTGCAAGGACGTCACGACATTGTTACAGCCTGGCCACAGCCCTGCCGCTATGAGCGGTAGTGGTGAGTGGCGCGGCGAGTGGTAAAAACGAATACACATAAATGTATGAAGCATGCCACAACGCGCCGCTCGCAGCGGCAACTTTTTAGTTCCCACACCGCGCCGCTCGCCGCCCCGCTTGCCGCACCGTGCCGCCCAAAGCTGTGGCCAGGCACTTACGGTGAAGAGTAACTTGATGTCACACTGTGCCACTTACGCCAATATGATGCAACTTGAGTCCATTAGAGTTTGAACTATGAAATAAATTGTATAGGACCATTCAAAGTAACTCATATTTTCAGTTTTCCTAAAATACGCGTTACAGATTAGGGCGAATAACTCGAGATGGATATACTTTAGAGCTGAGCTGCCATAGTTACTATATTGTTTGTTGTTTGTATGGAAGTGCTCTACACATCTAACAAGGTGGCGTTAGTGTGCGATAAAAAGAAAAAAGGCACCAAAATTGGGCATGGCCTTTTGGCAAAACTTTTGGACATATATATTTTCGTCAAGGACTAAATTTGTGAAAACTTTCGTGTGATGTCAACGTTATGTCTATGCATGACCGGTCACCATGTTAAACCGAGTTTTGTGGTAGGTGTGAGAAAGAAACTGTTACTTGCTCTCTCTCTTGTACTCGCAGAGAAAACCCTTTGAAAGGCGGCCATTTTATGTGCCCAACACAATTTTTGTAGGTATGAACGCAATTTTTTTAGGTATGGGCAGTCCATAGGTTTATAAATCATTGGCCGTCACTGCGGCCGGCCACCGCTTTTTTCTGGCCACCGCTTTTCTAGGAAGCCGTAGCTTCACGGGGCGGTGCACGTTTTGTTGTAAATGGGCTGAAAATCTGGCAACTCTGCAATTTCTCTTTTTCTGAATATTTTTTGTACATGGCAACATATCTTTATACTTTTGTGACTGGTGATGTGACTGATGTGTGGCCTGTGAGCGGAGATTATTTTTCCGTATCGGCATTTTATCGTACTAATTTTAGATTGTTCTGTAAGACAATACATGCATTATGATTACTTTACTTCCCTGACCTTAAACGTTGTAAAAAGTTTGTATACTTAGTGAGTTATTTTGGTAATCGGTGACATTTTAGTGAAGTGCCTAATTTGATCATGGAGGCTATAGCAAAACACGATTTCACTGCAACTGCTGATGATGAGCTCAGCTTTAGGAAGAATCAAGTCCTCAAGGTACGTGTGCATTCATCGAAATGATGTGCAGTGAATTTTATTTTGTAAAATGACAGGTCCTTTCTAGAATTTTTGATATTACAGATACTAAACATGGAGGACGATATGAACTGGTACAGGGCTGAATTAGACGGAAAAGAAGGACTTATTCCTAGTAATTATATCCAAATGAAAAGTCACAGGTAAATACTTACATTCGGTGGAGAATGTTTCTGTTTCTAATAATAGTCTTACATAAATTGTTCCTATTAATTTCGTTTGTAAAAACAAGACTAGATAGGTATTTATGTTTAGAATAACAAGAACCCGTTGTGTATCACATAAATCTTTATTATTTTACAACATGTTACATTCTTGCATACAGTCCAGTGAGTGCATTATCTGTTTACACCAAACCTACCTGATTCAATGCACAAGAATGAAACTTATTGGAAATCTCTTCACCAAGAAGTTTGTAAGAGGTTATAATCGTAACTCGATTAATTTAGTTCATCCTACGGTATGATAATCCCACTATAACAAGTCTTATAATGGGCCAGATAAAACTTCTAAATAAAATATAAAAGTAAATTGTTATAATAACATGTTACACATCCCATTAATCATTCTAAAAATATGACCATGTAGGTGTTTATATTTTAGTGCTACTACAGTTTCATCTTGTTTGGAAACTATTGTTAACCAACCTTTTTTGAAAATAGAATAGGTTTTCAATTAAAACTTCATTTTTAGCTGGTATTATGGAAGGATCACAAGAGCAGATGCAGAGAAACTTCTAGCTAATAAACCAGAGGGTGGTTTCTTGATAAGAATCAGTGAATCAAGCCCCGGTGACTTTTCCTTATCTGTCAAGTGAGTTGTTTCTTTCCTTATATGTATGCATGTTTATCTAATGTTATTATAGTTCTAAGAATATTCTTTCCAATTGGATTATAAGTTACAGTGAGTCACTGTATATGATAATGAATATAGTTGTCAGTGTTGAGTGACTGAGATGAAGCATTTGACCTGATTTTTTGTTGATTTGTTTGTTTGTTGGGTAAGACTTGCCTAAAAACAGTATTAATGGGTCAATCCTACTATGCTTCTGCGAAATAAATGGTTTTCGTTATATTATTCATCTTCATTTCCATTATTGATGTGTTTTCATGTTTTTGGTCTTACAGCGACGATATGATACATCTCTTATATGACCACAAAACATCCATGTTGTCAACAACACTAGAATTG
Source organism: Conistra vaccinii (assembly GCA_948150665.1). Taxonomy (NCBI): domain Eukaryota; kingdom Metazoa; phylum Arthropoda; class Insecta; order Lepidoptera; family Noctuidae; genus Conistra; species Conistra vaccinii. Next base: position 16,040,773 of record OX411323.1, read on the forward strand.
GGCCAAAAATACCAATAAAAGACGCCCAATTTCAGCTAACAATCAGCTTGGAATTAGTTAATATGAATAATATTGCAGTAAAACCACAATGCTTGGCTACCAGATTGACGGTTGCAGTAGGTTTGTTATCAATTAATTTCTGTATTTATTAACTGAATTCCAATTAGCTTCATAGTTGTAAATTGTTGATAGTCTCATACACCACTTTTCATAGTAGGTAACTATTATCTAATACCTTTAAACAAGCAATTCTTGTATAATATATTATTTATAAAGATAATCTAAATCTTGGAAGCGTCTCCAACGATTTTCATGAAATTTAATATGCAGGGGGTTTCGGGGGCGATAAATTGATCTAGCAGTTTCATTTTTAGAAAATGTACCAAAAAAAGAAACGAGCATATCTCTGTACCCAGATATTTATTATAATAAACACTAAGGGCCTGTTTCACCACCTAAGATTAAGTTCCTATTAACTTACTTGGCAGATAGTTTCATACAAATTCTTTTCCATTTTTGATTTTATTCGGTAAGTAGTGGCTAATCGGACATTGTGAAATAGGCACTAAGAATAATTGAAATGGAAAATTATAAAAATAAGAGATGGTTATTATTAATGATGGTTGTATTATATATGAGTTTTCCCAATCAGACAAGATTTTTTTGGTATAAACAAACAAACAATATTCTTTCTGTGAAACTTTGAAAATTATAATCTAATTTTGGTTGCTACCTGATCATACACATCATTTATCTCATTTTGTAATATTGTTTGTGTAATAAAGGTACACTGTTCAATTTTGTTTACATGCAGTAAACAATACAAATTAGATAAACAATCAATTGGATAGGTACTTATAGAAACTAAACCCTTGATTTAGGGCATCATGATTTCAGATTGTGGTAAATATATTTACCGTTGCCATCATATCTTCCTACCTTATTCTAATTTATTTGGGGTTAGTGAAGTAAATCTTTTTCTGTCGACTTTTATTAATCTCTATCAGCTGTCATCTCAGTGCCGATTTCACCAATGAAACGGAACAGCACATATCTAAACTGCGTTCAGCAGCTGTCAGTGTCAATATTCCAAAGTTATGACACTGATAGCTCTTGAATGCGGTTTATATGTGCTGATCACATTTATTTTCATTGGTGAAATTCACCCTTATTTTTCACTTCTTTTCTAGCCATATCATCTTTCACACAATCCATCTAATTTTGCTTTGGTCTGCCTTTTATACAATACAACAGCCCTTTTATCATGAAACTCCTTTTTTGTGCTAGTTTATTACCCGACTGCCCCAGAAGGAGGGTAATGTTTTTCGAGAGTATGTATGTATGTATGTCTATTTCTTTGGCACGCTCTGTAGCCTAAACGGCTTTATGGATTTTAACATATGAGGTGTCGTTAGATTCGTTTTAATCGTAGAAGTGACATAGGCTATATGATATTTATGTGTTGCATCTGCAAATACAAAAAAAAGGGAGGGCAAGGTTTTTTTTAAAACAAATTACAGCATTATTGGTATCAAATAATAGCTGGTAATGAGTCAATTCCAAATTAAGATATATTAATAAAACTAAAAAACTAGAAATAAAGAAAATTATTAAAAAAACAAAAAACCCGACTGCAAAAACACATAGCTGAAAAGAGAAAAACAAGCATTATAATTTTGGTATCGCAGGTGGGGACAATAATAATATAACAATAATAACCGGAAATATGGTGTAACTCTTGTTTGTACCCGCCTGCGATACCAAAATTCTATAAATTATAATGCTTGTTTTTTTCTTTTCAGCTATGTCTTTTTGCAGTCGGGTTTTTTGTTTTTTGAATAATTTTCTTTATTATTATTTATTTATTAATTTATCATAAACAAGGTTTATAAAAAATTTTAACTTAAAACTATGCCCCGCAAAACCGTTTTCACGGTTTGTCTGCGGGAACAGAACAAACAATAAGCTGCAGTAGTTTAATTGCTGTTATTTTCTTTCCTCAGTTATAATAATATGTATATCTCGGAGATCAGTCTGCCTCTTGGCAAAGGCCTCCTCTTATGATTTCCATTGCTTTCTGTCTTTTGAAACTCATCTCCAATTTAGACCTGCTGTGAGATTAAGTTCGTCCTCCCATCTCTGGTCTGCCTTTTATTTAATATCAATTCACATTAATTCCTTAAATTTTCTCTGTCACCCCTATCCTCCTAAAAAGAATTAAATTCCTTAAAATATTGTCATACAAATCTAAACAAATCTACAAAAAAATAAAAATAAAATAAAATTGGTAGCTCTCATTCTAATGTTTTTGCTCTGGCTCTGCTAAATATATGGATATAGGTACTGCTAGTATACTACAGTCTATGGAGGTCATAGACTGTAGTATACTATAGAAAAAACAAATAATAAAACTCAAATAATAAAACGTATTAAATTTAATTCAGATCTCGTATATCTTTTTCTATAATAAATAACAACAGATTTATTAAGTGCAAAGTAACAGATTTATGGAAAATGTGGCAAAGCAACACTGGTGAAGGAAAATAAAACCAATTGGGAACAATAGTGGTAGTCTTATTTATTTAATATTTTTATTAGGTACAGTAGCGGTCTTAAGTCGCTACGCCATTTTTTTGAGTAATCGTCTAACGATTCGGTTTGACTTACGACCTTCTTCTATAAGTTGTTCCACACGCACACACACTCACTTGGTTTATAACTTATAGTAGTTCATAATTTCAACCAGCAAAATGTATGACATGCTAGCTCAATGGTTACGTCCTTTGATACTTGTGTGTTTTCAGCGAGCCGATAGTTCGAATCTCTCCTGCGGATATTTTTTTTTAAAATAATTACTATTTATAGTTCACTTTTTCTTTTTAATATTTAGTTTAGTTTTTAATATTTAATATTTAGTAGTAGATCGATAATAATCATTCGTTTTTTGTTTCTTTCATTCGTCTTGTTCACATAAATAATAAAGTTTAGTAGGTAGCCCATAAAAAAACTTTACTTCGATTTTTGAGGTCTACCTACTAATCATTTTGATTTCTGTGAGTACAGATCCTGTTCGTTACGAGTATTCATATCTTATTTCATATAATCTCATAATTTATATTCTCATCAGTAACACACACCGTCGCACTAACGCGAAACAACATTATATTTCTGTTGCATTTAGAATAAGCGTCATAAAGGTGACCTTCTTACCATTGCATTGATAAAATTCACTTATAGTTGATATGCCCGTAGCTGTTTGAGTAAAGCAATGGATACGCGATCAATGAGGCTTGAGTTCGAATCCCACATAAAATGTGTGAATGTTAGACCATATTTGTATTTATAACAAAAACTTTTAGATATTTGTATTTATTTAAAGTGTATTTATGCATAATATTTATAAGAAACTAAATATTAGTTTTTGTATTATTATTTAACTATTTATGTGATTAAAAATCACATAAATAGTTAAATAATATTTATCTTTTCGGTGTTGAAAGGTGGAAATAAAAAAATTGTGCTATGATAACAAAAATGTTTATTCGTTTTATTCATTTATAAAATTAACAAACTTTTATGAGAATTGTGACGTCACATTCCTACCTAGATAAAAGAAGTTCTCTTGTTAACCGTTCTTAAGATTTTTTGTTAGTGGGTACCACTACCCACTTAGTCAATTCATAATAATATAACAAGGAATGGATATTCTAATACTTAATAACACAAATATAATATTGTTGATACCCACTTATTATAGGTATCGGCAGAGTTTATGGAAAACTATTACCTATATGATATTTTAGACTTTATGCATGTTTTTATGTAACGTCACAATGAATGTTATATTGAGGTTATATAGCTTAAGTGTTCATTTTCTTGACGAAAAGAAGATTGAAACTAAACCTCAATTTAAGATCATTAAATAATTACGGTTATGTTAATATAAATATTTAGTGACACCGTCTAATAATTATAACCAAACATCTAGGTATTAATATTTTGTATAACTCCCATTATTTTCGATGCAGTCAAGTAGACGTTTGCGCATCGACCCTACAATATTACCACATATTTCGGTTCCTCTTAAATTTTCCCACACCTCCTTGCAATGGGTTTTTAATTGTTCTATACATCTCTCATCCCGTGACTCCCACCTTTGCACTTTGTTATGCAAGCCTTTAGCGTGAAGGGCACGGCGAACAGTTCGCACTGAAGTGTCGAATAAGTTTGCAAAGTGTCTAGTTGGTGTGAAACCATTTGTTTCATACTCGCCCACCATATATCGTCGCTGTGCCTCGCTAATAAGCGTTGGCCTTCCACTTCGCTGTCGACTAGCAAGGCTACCCTCTTCCTCATATCTTTTAATCCAGAGACTAACAGTATTCCTCTAAAACAAAAAAAATATATATTAGTTATAATAAAGTAGCTATAACAAAATGCTACTACTAACAAGACTTCATTTTTATAAAATATAATAATATTTATTTAATGTAACAATAAAATATAAAAACTCTGCATATATAAATCCAATAACAAACACTTGTTATTTTTAATAATATTTATAATATAACAATATCCCTCTCACAGAGAGAAGGCCTGTGTCCCAGCAGTGGGAACATTAATAGGCTGATTATGTTATGTGATAACAATATAACATTAAAATATTAAAACTCTGCATTTATAAATCCAATAATAAACACTAATTATTTATCGGCCTCATGATGGATTTAAAAAATAATTAAAACAATTAATCCATATGCCACCAAATAATCTTAGGTATTTTCAAATAAAAGTTTAAGCATAAATAAAATCACTCACATTTAGTCCGGTTTCATCAAATATTTGTCTTCTATTAAGACCACTTTTATGCAGCGCAATAATAGTCGCCCTCGTCTCAATATTAATATTTGCATACATTTTGCAAATTTTGAGTAGTAGTTTAATTTCTCTTTGCTATTAAACCACACGTCACTAACCAACAACTACAACCAAACGACAACATTCATTCCGATCAAGTTAAATATTCCTAAAACTCATGTCTACCTCACAGAAATCTAAATTCTTCATTTAATTTAATATGATCTACCTTCCTAACTTTACGAAATGTGTGAACAAGGCGAACAAGATAAAGAATAATATCATTATATTTCTGTCCCATTACTTCCAATCAAGTAAAAACTTACAAAAAGTCTAATGCTACGCGGGATTTGAACTCACGGCTCATCGATTTTATCTGAACGCGCTTAACCGCTAGGTCAACGTGACTCAGAATGTAAGGTTGAAATTATGAACTACAATCACTTGAAGATGATGCATGTCTCTTGAAAATAGAAGGTCGTAAGTCAAACTAAACGTCAAGCGATTCCTTTAAAAAATGGCCTAGCGACTTAAGACCGCTACTGTACCTATTCAACTGCTTATTTAGGTAATTTTGTTTCGAACGCGTCATTTAGTGGTATTATACCTACATACAATACATTCATACAAAAAGTAAGTTTGTTTGTGTGTTACGCTTTCACACTAAAACGGATGAAATTTGCACTCTTGTAGACCATGACCTGGATTAGGACATAGGATACTTTTTATCCCGGTAGTACGTTCCCGTGGGATAATTTCCGACAAGCACACGGGCGAAGCCGCTGGCAAAAACTAGTGAACTATAAAATGAATGACTTCTTAGTTCCAGACTAACTTGCAAGTTCTAATTCCATCCTATTCCATGAATAAGTGTTTAATTTCTTATAATAACTATAATACCACGAAGTATCATACTCTAAATTGGTATAGTGACTTATATAATATTTACGTAAGAACTAAGGTCAGTAAATTATAAGTGGAGCTACTATAGGAATGTTGTTATTATTTCTTATCAGAAGGACTTTCTTATTGACTGTTTAGATTATAAACTTTGTTGTTTCACTCCCAGTATTTAAACATACACTTGCTTTAAAGAAAATAACGGCCTTTAATCCACGAAGGATTACAAAAGGGTGACAGAGGTATTTATGATAGATAACAAAAAAAGCCCCATTGATGATATGGGGAATCCCTAAGTTAAAAAAAACCGTAACAAGGCTCTTTTATGATATCGGCGCTTCCACTCAAGGGTGATTTTTTTATCAAATATTTTTCCCCGTTAAAATAATTTTATAGAATGACGTACCGTAAATTGCCTTGTTAAGTGCTATGTTGTTTGTTTACTATACGATGACGTCATCTAGGAAGAAGAAAGTTCAAAGAATCCTAAATGGCACGGGGTCTCGCCCCGAGGTCAATTCCCGCATCGGGAAAAATACTCGTGAGTTTTATGTCTTTGATTTATGTGAGCGTGATCCACTAAACACTTATCTGTAGACTGTAGCGCCCGCCAGCAATCCTAGTTTAGTGCAATCTGACTTGAAGTTGACACTGTATTATTGATAAAGTTATAAATAAATCCCATATTTTTTACCAGAATATTCCTTACCGGAATGATTAGGAATGGGAATAATCCCACGGTAGCTAAATGCTCTGATAAGGCATCCGGTTGGAGTTATAATTAATAATTTATTACTCTGATAATAATCCTTACATTGGCACCGCCAAATATGAGCGGCATGTCACCTTATTTGAGGAACATAATTTGCAATAAATAATTAATGAATACTTCAAAGTAAGTCTGTTACGCTTTCACACTAAAACGGATGAAATTTGCACTGTGGTAGACCATGACCTGGATTAGAACATAGGATACTTTTTATCCCGGTAGTACGTTCCCGTGGGATAATTTCCGACAAGCACGCGGGCGAAGCCGCTGGCTAAAGCTAGTGAACTATAAAATGAATGACTTCTTAGTTCCAGACTAACTTGCTAGTTCTAATTCCATCCTATTCCATGAATAACTTTTTCATTTCTTATTTAAAATAATAACTATAATACCACGGAGTATCATCACATCTTAAGTCACTATACCAATTCAGAGTATAAACTCTGAATTGGTATAGTGACTTAAGATGTAATATTTACCTAAGAACTAAGGTCAGCTAATTATAAGTGGAGCTACTATAGAAATGACAACAGTTAATGATAATTTCCGTGTCCGTGCTTTACCAATTTCCTTATAAGCTTGTCAAATAATAATCAATAGGTCAATAACAAAGTGGTTCATGTGAGGTGACGCACAACAAACAATTTCATTACAGTTTAAATTGGTAGTTAATAAAAAAATAAGGTTTGCGCCTTTGCCGCTCCAGAGTGCGCATGACTCACCGAGTATCTAGAGACGTTTTATTTTGTCTTGAATCTGTCTTGGCGTGCTGTATTAGTCATATTTATCTCTATACTGCTAACATTACGTCGACAGGTAATTTGATTATTAGTTTTGCCTATTTTCGTGTTTAACATATTTTAGAGTGTTTCACAGAACTCATGAATGATTTAGATTGTAGATTTTTCTGTACCAAGAACTTGGAATTTGGGGACACGAATCAAGATTTTTTACATGTTTTGAAATTTCCTCCTTCTGTCTTATTTATAATAAGAATCAAACTGAAAATATAGCACATTTTGCGTACTGAAAAATGTCCTATTAGATACCCTTGACCTGTGCTATTGAACCGATCATTTACCCCTTCAGATTGTTGCTACGCAGAGAAAAACTAGAAAATTAATTCTGCAGTTAATCTAACGGGAAAATACCAAGAACAAATTATGTATGAATAAAATTAAATAAATTTCAAAAGACAGGTCATAATGTTCGTAAAGTTTTCTCTATTGAAAACCTGTTTCCTGTCAAATAGTTATGAATCAGCGGTACTAAGATTGCGCTGAAACCAGTTTTTGGGCTATAGATTTTAAGCACGGGCCTCATTTGAGTTGAAATGTATACCGTTTCGTAAAATCGTTTTTCTCTCATCCACATCTAATCATGAACACCCATAAGAAACAATCTTCCTGGGCCAAGAACGAGTACATGAAACTAGGAAAACCCGTACTCTAATTACGTAAAACACGATCAATCAGAATTTGAATCGTTTTGAAACAGATTGCTAATCCATTGCTTCATAAGTTGGAAAAAAAATCTGCTCCACAACGTAATTAACGCAGTGAATATTATTGAACTGTCAAAATGAAACGGATGAGTCGGAATCGTTTACGAAAATGTGTTGCGTAATTAATTAGATAGTATCCGTCACGTTTGGCCACAGACAATTGGTAGCTACCTCGAACTGCTTGAATAGCACAGGTGTAGGAACGAATGGCGCGAATTAATGAGAGTGTGAATCGAAAAAAAATACTCGTACATGATACAACTATATAAATAAACAAAATAATTTTCCTTATAAACAGTTGTGTTGTGATATTTGTCGCAAAGCACTTCATATTTAAATCAATGAGGGGACTAACCCGTTTGCGGAACGAATGAGCTACGGGCAATACCCCCTTTTTGGGATACCTAGCTAGTAATAAAGTTCCAAGATTCCAAGATCTTGTCCACATTCCGATAAACTTTACAGCTGCTCTGTTTATTCTAATGATAGCGTTTGGTATTTACGCAAACACCAGGAAAACAGAAAACTTGAATGACCCGCGAAACAATCCACACACAACCGGTTTCAGTACAAACCATATTTTATTTTATACGAAGATATTCTCGGGTTAATGCCTGACATTCGATATGTCGACCTTACCGTTCCCATTTACGATTTCGGTTACATCTTTATTACGTCAGCAAGTTCAATTAGTTCCACAAATATTTGTTCGGAGTTTGAGGATCGACACGTTTTCTATTCATCAAGACAAATATTTACAGCCACGCCCATGAATCCTGTTCGAGTTAGGTGAATTGGAGAACTGAAACTTATATTCAATCTCAAACTGCCTAGCCTTTTCCCAACTATGTTGGGGTGGCTTCCAGTCTAACCGGATGTAGCTGAATACCAGTATTTTACATGGAGCAACTGCCTATCTGACCTCCGAAACCCAGTAACTGGGTCATACGATACCCCTTAGTAAGACTGGTTGTCAGACTCGGGATTCTGACAACCGTGACTGTCAAAGATCCACGAATGACAGCCGGGACCGAGACTCCTCCGTGCCTCGGAGTCGATACTCCTAAGCACGGAGGAGTCTCGGTATGTAATGATGGTCACTCATCCAAGGACTAAACCCGGCAAGCGTAGCTTAACATGATGGATCGACCCGTGCGGATTGAACTTAAACTTACTATAACTGCCAAAAGTCTTATCCACCAGCAAAAATATGAAGGGGTCAAGACTTGGCGAAACTGCACTGAATCTGTATCGGACAGGTCAAATTATCGTGACGATTATTGTTAACCTTGCACAATGTTGATCGCGCCATTCTTCTGACGTCTACGATAACATAGTACGTAATATGCTTGATAGAAGGTCTTGCGGTATGTTAGTTCACCGGTACAGCTTACTGGTCGATCATCGCAAGACTTTGGCATGTCTTGAGGCGCGGTGTTTCAATAAATAAACGCAGTTACATCGTTACCGCAAGCTTACATTCATGACTCGCCCATTGATTAGGCGCTATGGCATCAACAACAGCTGATATTAGCTTAAGTAGTGTAGGTACGTCTGCTGCTGCACGCAGGCTTCTCAAAAAATTACATTCATTAACAAAGGATCACATTGGCAAACTGTCTAAATTGGATTAACTGTCCCCAAAAATAGTTGCTAGCAGATAAGGGCCATGGATGCTGTTGCCCTTTCTATTTACGTAACAAATTCTTTGGTTGCCTTTTACGACACCCGCGATAACATAACCTAAGTATAACATTGTAATCTTCTCATTTCACTTACTTTTCGAAAGTTTTACTTTGTGTTTACAATTTCGATAACCGTCTTTCCTCAGATGTCCGGATGGTGTGCAGCATTTCAAAGTGCTTCGGGATGCGTCGAGCAAATTCTTCCTGTGGGTGGTGAAGTTCAATTCTCTCAACGAGCTGGTTGATTATCATCGTACTGCGTCAGTTAGCCGCCTGCAAGATGTCAAGCTCAGAGATGTGGTTCCTGAAGAGGTGAGTCCACATTTTGTTTAACATGAAATTTTTAATTTCCCCTGCGGCATAGAGATAGTTCTATATTTGGACATAAGGTAAATTGGATATTAGTATCACTTGAAAGACGTCGTCTGGAATTAAACGTCTAATGCTTCCCCCACAAATTTATAAAAAAAAAAGTGTTTTTTTATTACAACGGAGTACCTATCTTAGATCTTCTGTCTTCTCTGATCGACGGTCATTAACAGCAAAAGTTTCTGCTAAAAGTTTGCACCGACACTTCTCTACCTGGTCAGTTCTTAAAATATAGGTAGGTTTGTTTGCCTCTCTGGGTCCCTATGTCCTTAATTCTATGCTTCAAACGGGGCTGGGGTACGTTACGTATGCTTCAGTGGGCCTTCAGATCTACTTCAAACACAACTTCTACTCCTAGATTTCGACATTGCGCGGTAGTACCATTCAATAGTTAAAATATTAGCAGAACTCTTGGATATGTTCCCAGCAATTACCTCGTAGCTCGGAACTATTGCATTTTCTCCGGTTCCGGTATGACTCACACCTCTGTCGGGAGTTCGGGACATATTGATTTTTACAAATACTTTACGTTTTCACAATATACCAGTTACCATTATTATCTCTTGCTTGAATAAACTCCTGTAGGTGCGTATTGGTTTTCCTTTAGCCGTCAATTCAATTTCCGACAATTCATACTTGCTCGGAATTACCCGCTCGCACACACACGCACAGATTATCTGTGATATACGGTAGGTTGTCGATATAATACTGTTCCTTATTCCTGAGTCCCTGAACTTAAGTGCTTTTACTTTGTTTTATTATAAAAAGCAATCTCAATATATTTCTAACAAACTGTTATTTCTAACAAACAACTCGAGATCTATACATTTTCGGATTTTAGTGAAGTATGTTTAAATTCGTAGATATTAATTATGTGGTCATTATCATACAATATCTACGAATTTAAACATAAGTAACTAGAGTCAGGGGCACAGTTAGTTTCCAATAAACGAAAATGTTTGAATGACAGTTAATACTAACACTTTTCAATGCTCGATTGCGTCGAGAAGTTTTTCTAACTCGCCACACATGTTGAGAGTAATTCCAGTATTTACGAATGCGGTAAAAAGAGAGATTTAATGTGACCTAACACAGCTGGCTTAAATGTCGGCGATCTTGTATATATTTTAGACTGGAATCCGCCATTCAATCCCTAGACTATTGCACAAGACAAGTTACTTGTGTAATAGCTTGGGAAAAGATATTATCGGATATTAGCACCCATTCTTTACCAGTTGCGGCCGTAAGGCGACTCGAAATGAACGATTTTATGCACTTTAGGCCGTTTTAGTACGATACTATAAAACATGTTTTCGTCGGCCGAATATTTAGGGAATTTTAAATGTTTAAGCTATGAATAATCGTGTTTCTTATAATATTTAATTTAACACCCATGCGTAGATAACGGTATTTGGTAAACGACGTACATTTTTAAGTTCGTGAAGCGTATATTGATGAGTAACATTAGTTACAGATATTTTGTTTGTGGCATATCACGCGAAGACCTTTGCTAAGGAGGTAAAGAGTAAAAGCACGAATGTCTATGGTCGCTTAGTTATGGTATAATCTAGCTCCCGGCAACGCATAGTTCCTAGTAATGTTAATACCGCTCTCGATATTGATTCAATATTAGATTATAAGGTCAGCGCAGAATTATCTCAATAAGGAATATTTTGTCGAAGCAATACGTTGTGATAACATTTTCCTTACAAAACCATAAAAGTATCGTTAAGAAATCAAATCTAACAAATCTGGGCTTGGAATAAATTGCCCTTTACCAATCTTGACATAACTTTTGCTCCTTTAATTAATACAAAATCTTTGAGACTTGCTCGTTATAATATGAAACTAACTTCGTCCGCATGATTTTTTTGTTTTAACATAAAATATATCCACACTTGACAAGTAATACTGTAGCTTCATGAAATCATTTTTGAAGATAACCCTACAAACGGAGTCACAAGTTTTACCTCTTCATAATATTAGTATAGATGTAAGGTTAACCAAATACTTCCACATGCATATTTAATTGTTTCCCTATAAAAAGCTAAAGAAAGAATAGTAAATAGTAACAAGGAAAATTCCCTTTCGTCGTCCCGTTTCCATTAGCACAATTTATACACGTTCAATACATTTATGTGTGGAACCGCGCTGTGTCTATGTAAATAATGCGGCCGCTGTGACCCTGATAAGTAACGAAAATAACCCGGTCATTGCGTGTTCCTATAATCTTGGTTACTAGTGGTAGCCTCTGCCTCCAATTGGTATGGAGTTGAATGATTTGTTTAACGCTTCGTTTTTTGGCCGGGAATGTTTTTATGTACTTATGTCAGTTTTCTTGAGACAGTATTTACTAACGTCGTGCTAAACGAGTTCTAATTAAAATAACGTTTAATTAAGGCAAGATAAAGTAATTTCACGAGTTAGGTACGAATCGATTTACAGCAACCGGCGCTGGCGCGGGACGGGGCGCGGCCTGTCGTAAGTTGTATGCGAATATGAACTTTAAATAACGTATTAGACATTTCAATTTCCTTTACCCGAACCGCATTGAAAAATGCACTCCGTTCGGTGCAAATCGAGGTACCTACTTTAAGCAGTTCCTAAATTATGCACAACAGGAATTTAGGATCAGGAAACGCCTGAGTTTTAATAAACAATTTAGACTAGACAGCGCTTGGGTTTAGTGCAATCGGGCATAAGACCTTGGGGCCAAGTCTACTAATTTACAAACGCCACAATGGTGTGAGTTTTTGACAGATTTGCCTTACAAAATCTGTCAAAAACTCACAATGGAGACACCATTGTGGCGTTTGTAAATTAGTAGACTTGGCCCCCTGGTCTAGTGTTGTTTCATGTTTCATTCAGTACGGGTTACTGTTTCCTCTGGATCGCGTGTTTTTGTAAAGTCTTGCTTCTATAAAATATTCTTGACCGCAAAAAACAGACGCATTATACACGCTCTTGTTTTTCTAACGTCATCGATACAGGCCCGATATTTATGCAATGCAGATTTTTTCTTAAAAACTAAACTAGTGCGAGTTGAGCTCGCGTGGTGAGGGTTCCGTACGAATGTTTTTTACCTCAAGAACAAACTTAACATTGTAGCTGAACAAATTTAAGTGTACTACACACAATATTGACTTATTGAGAGATTTACTATGTTATCTTAAGACTATATTTCGGAGAAAGGGGGTAATGGTAATGGTAAATTTCCATTTATCCTGTTAAATAACTTTAACTGTGAGGCGACAATCGGGCATAACAAGTCTTAACTATTTGGTTAATGGCTTTCCCATGCTATTGAAATAAAAATCCTCGGACCTTTTTTTTGTAAATTAAAGAATCTAATGCAGGCCTTCAGGATCTATTTACCAAGCCGCGTTGTTGACGTCGGATTAATAAAATAGAACTCTAATTCTCAGAACTTTCAGAGCAACTTAGCGTAGACTCCGATTGCGTGTCGTCCTTGCCTACCTAGAGTAATCTCGTGGCCCCATAGTAGCAGTAGTATTTTTTAGGATTCCGTACTTCAAAAGGAAAAAACGGAACCCTTATAGGATCACTCGTGTTACAGCCAATTTGCTCCGAATCTAATGGATCGATTAAGTTAAAATTCGGCACACATAATATGTATTTTCGTGACCCAAACACGGACGTGTAACGTAAATAAATGAATTTGGAATACGGGGGTCACTTTTGGGGGACAAATAAAAAAAAAGGCGTTTTGCTAACTGTACCGTGTGACATATCAAATGAAAGAGCCTATAGGCGAGGATCTCAAATATATTTATTTTCATAATTTTAAAATCATTCATACTTGAAAATTTATGAAAATTGACCATTCATTATCTCCGCCTGAGCCGAAATTTTTGAAAAAAATACATAGCATGGTTCTTTACTCATAGATTACAGGAAAACCTATCTTCTTAAAATAACATGGTAAATCTCTTAATAGTGTGCGTACAAACGCACAATGCGTTGTTCATTTGCAGTTGGAATCTATGGGAGAACATGTTTTTCAACTAAAATGATAAGTTTGTTCTTGGGATAAATTCATCCCAACTACGGAACCCTTCATTTTGCGTAGTCCGACACGCACTTGGCCGGTTTTTTTTTAAGTAAGTTAGGATTTACCTAACACTGAATGGCGCTCGCAGAGGCAGTGGAACGATTTTTATGCGGAGTTCCTTGTATGCAACTTGTATGAACTCATTACTGTAAAGAAAGTTCAATAAATTTCTTTCAACGCATTGTAAAATACGCACCGTGCTGACCTACGCCTGCGTATCAATTTGTCCCTAACATTAGGCTCTCCAGCACGCTAGCATGGCAACCATAGGGAACGGCTTTTCTACAGGTTTTGTCGACGACGCGACGGAAGAATAGAAAAAAATGACAGATATGTGATTGTGCGTTTCTATAGTGCTAGACGAAGCACATACCTTTCCGTAGGTTTCGTCTCCACTTAGGAAAACACCAGTTAAAACCAACACTTTTCTTTACACTTATAGTCATATATGGCCGTTCAAAAGCCTCTCATTTTACGCAGAAACGATAATGTACCTACGTCACAATAAGTCCTGAAGTTTTCCCACGATGAGTTAACGGCCCATCGCATTTCATTGGATGATTACTGAATACATTATCGTGACTCACTATAGATAGCTATTGCGTATTTGGACGGACGTTTTGACGTATCAGTCCTAAATAAGGAAAGTGAAAATTTTCACGTAGTTTTTGCACGTATGCTCGTACTTCGTATTTGGCTTTCTTTTATTAATTGGTCCTGTGTGTTATGGTTATGAGTTTTGGAAGTCCTGTGTGGTTTTATGGATTATTTACATAATAGGGTCTCTGTAATACCGTGGTAGAAGACTCTTATAACAAAGTTTACTTAAAATAAGTTTTCTTTTGTAAGCAGCAACGTTCCAGTTTTGTTTTCCCCAGTTCACCATGAGCATCCATAACTTAGATTCTTAATTGGCTAGATAAACCCACGGATTGCTCCTATTTATTATGATAACAGTAGCACTTTTACTAACGATCTGTTAGCCCTTGATACTAAACTGCTAATTCATACCAACACTTAGTTAATTGGGTCTATTCAATTAATTTTCGTAATTGGTACCAATATGTTAGCACCATTTAGCTAATAGCTTCATTTGGTTTCACACATTTGAACAAACATTTGTGTCGTATTGGTGGTATGTTTTGGTCGTGGCTAGTCGAATGCATTTTCAATCGTAACCACATTATTGCTCCGCTGAATTACTTTGAATAACATAAATAACTTGGGTGTATCACTAAGAAACTTGTGCTAACTTTGTACACAAAGTTTTATTGTTGTAACAATTCAATCTCTTTTGAGTTAGGTGCCTTTTCTAGAGAAAATGTCTATTTCAAGTTGATAATTATAAATAAAAAACCCTCATCTTGTTAGATATCTTTTGCAGAAGAACCTTTACTTTTTTTGAACAAATGTAAAGGCCGCTACCTTGTCAACTGTAACTTCAACTCGAAACTTTTTGTTGATTAAGTATATTGCGAGAGCTTTCAAGACGCGTCACTTCGCATTTAGCAACCCTTCAACTTGTTAAACAAGTTATGTAAATGTTCATTAGGGTAAAAGCATCTCATGTGTGCGATTGCTTTATTGATTTTGTTACCTTTTTGTTTGCGATTTTATCTACGTCGTGTACAAGGAAGAAAACTGACCTAATTGCAGCGGTACATCGTTGAAAATAGGTCATAAATTTGTCCTATGATTGAGACAAACAACCCCTCGCTGAGAGCAGCAATGAAAGTATTGATTTCGATAGCATTTGACGTCCCGTTTGACACTCATGCTCAGAAAACAAATTTGTTGATAGTTTATCCTTGCTTTGCTGCCCGCTTGTGGCTAAATAATAACAGCCGCACGGCTCGATCAAGGATTCAGCTGCTCTTGCCGCGGTCGGTTCGTGGATGGGTGACCGTCCATTACATATTGATCCCACCGTGCCTCGGATAGCACGTTAAGCCTTTGGTCCCGGCTGTCATTTGAAGATCTTTGACAGTCGTTACGGATAGCCAGCAACCCAAGTCTGACAACTAGTTTTACCAAGAGTATCGTGTTACCCAGTAACTGGGTTGTGGACAACAGATAGTCGCTCCATGTAAATCTCTGTTCCTGTTAGACTGCAAGTCGACCCCAACATAGTTAGGGAAAGTCTAGGCGACCCCAACATAGTTAGATAGGTATTGATTTGACTGTGCAGAAATCAAATGTTTTGATAGTTTATCCTTAGGCTTTGATTTTTAATATTTGAATGAAATGAATCCTTGTTTGTTTATTAATTTCATTAGAATTGTCAAGACATAAATATTAATAAAATGCTCTTGTTTGATTCTCTTTTCGTATTAATTTTGATGCGGGTTGCAATCGCAACGTTTACGAATGGCCTCTCCAATCTTCACTGTCTTTGCACTCTCCGGTCTTCACTGTCTCGGCACTTTATTTCTGGTTGATCGCTACTGGAGTCTTGCTTACAAGAGTTGCACAGTGGTAGAAAATAGTGCTTAGATACCTCGTCGTAGAAATAAAAAGAAAATAATGTTAAGCTAGTCAGTGCAACCTACTTACGACGTGCAAAAGATGGCGGGAATCCAAGTCTAAATACTCATGTCCTGTTTAGGATACCTATGTCACGCAGTTGACATACTTTACCTCCCTTTTGGAACACATTAGTGAGGTACCATTTCTCGAGAAAAATCGGTTTTCATTTAATGCTGGCACGAAAGTATTTTCCACTCCCACGAAGCATTATATAAAAGAACTGCGAAATGCCTAGTTGATTGATTGTTATGTACACAATTAAATGGGTGTTGTGTTCTATTTCAGATGCTGGTGCAAGCGCTGTACGACTTCACTCCACAGGAGGCCGGCGAGCTGGAGTTCAGGCGCGGTGACGTCATCACGGTCACTGACCGCACGGATCAGCATTGGTGGCAGGTATGTGATGATACATGATTTCCTACATATTAGCTATAAGCGTATAACATAATCGCCATGGTGATGGTTGTTCTTTTGGCCATTATCACATCATGCTTGGCAGACAGGACAACTCTCCCCAACCTTTTAAATCACTTTATAGCGTTTTACGATATGCACTGGTGGAGCCATTCTCCACACACCGCCCTTGTGTGAGGCTGGATCTTTTTGAAACATTATTTTTGCTCATACCAATAAGACGTCAACAATTATTGTTTAATCTTTTGAAGAGGGCTTATCCTAAAAGTTGGCAGCGTCGTAAAGGAGATGTTTCAAAATGGGCCAGGTCTATGTACAGTATCTCAAAAAAAAGAGAAAAATCCGTAGAATTCAGGAAAAATACAGATAATTCAATTAAATGTTTACTGTTGTGGTAGTAAATTGATATTTATTATCAATTTTTATCGACTTTCAACATGGCGTCTCACGGATTTAGTTACTCTATGCTTAAAAACATTGACAGTAAACCATAGATCATAGAAACAGAACTGTCAGCTGTCACAACAGTGTGAAATAAACATGTCAAACGTGACAAACGTCAATCAAAATGACAGCTTACCGATGTCAAACGTGACAAACGTCAATCAAAATGACAGCTTACCGCCATGACGGGTTTTTGTTGTGTTGCAATTTCAAGTGTAATTTCTTGTGTTTACCAGCAAACCAAGCCATTTTAAAGTAATTGGACAATTAAGAACTGTTTTAAATGAATTTCCCTATTTTTTTGTATAGTGTACAAGGACCTGGCCCAGGCTCCATACATTTTGAAACATCTCCAAAGGAGATGTTTCAAAATGGGCCAGGTCTATGTACAGTATCTCAAAAAAAAGAGAAAAATCCGTAGGATTCAGGAAAAATACAGATAATTCAATTAAATGTTTACTGTTGTGGTAGTAAATTGATATTTATTATCAATTTTTATCGACTTTCAACATGGCGTCTCACGGATTTAGTTACTCTATGCTTAAAAACATTGACAGTAAACCATAGATCATAGAAACAGAACTGTCAGCTGTCACAACAGTGTGAAATAAACATGTCAAACGTGACAAACGTCAATCAAAATGACAGCTTACCGATGTCAAACGTGACAAACGTCAATCAAAATGACAGCTTACCGCCATGACGGGTTTTTGTTGTGTTGCAATTTCAAGTGTAATTTCTTGTGTTTACCAGCAAACCAAGCCATTTTAAAGTAATTGGACAATTAAGAACTGTTTTAAATGAATTTCCCTATTTTTTTGTATAGTGTACAAGGACCTGGCCCAGGCTCCATACATTTTGAAACATCTCCTTTCTGTCAAATACCTGTTTTTATTAATTTGGTAATAATACTGTATGGAAATATGAAATGTGGTTAGCCACATTTCAATCAATATAAATAAGATAATAAATAAATGAAAAATAAAAAATTATATGTTATTAATATTCTAGTTCGCTAGTTAGCCACATTTCATATTTCCTGAATGAAAATATTTAATATTGCCAAATTAATCAAAACAGCGAAATATTTAACATCTATTTGCGACGTTGCGCACTTTCAAAATAAACGCTCTTAACACGTTACCTAGACGTAATAAATAATTTATTTTTCAATTGTCACTTATTATATCTCCTGATATAAAGTCCACTATTCGCCATGGCCTAGGAAAGGAACATAATATAATGTTCAACCCGCTGTCACAAGCAATGTAATAACCTTGTAGACCATGCGAACTCTAGTTGTACGAAAGTCCAAGCCACAACTAACTGCCTAACCACCGCAGATGATGTGCAAGAAAATAACAGTGGTGTGTAATACTTATTGCAGGGCGAGATCGCACACCGGCGCGGCCTGTTCCCGGCGTCGTACGTGACGGCGTACCACTCGTCATAGTGGCCGCGCGCTGCTCGCCCTTGCCTCTCTACGCCGCTAACACGCGCGCCTCAGCCCGACAATGATCACACTCGCCTACCTACATCATATCAATAACTCGAACATTATTCTCATTAGTAAAACTATTACATTTGAAAACGTTATAGTTTTCTCAGTTTTACTACACATTACTTATGCGTAATATTTTATGCGATTTTAAAATTTGATCACAGTTACTAGAGTTATTGACTAGGCACAAAGTGTCATCAGTGTCTCGCTCGGATGAAGTTTGATTTTTATATACTGTTTTGACGAGATGGTGCTTCGTGTTCACAGCTGATTACGATGATTTTAATTAATGTAATAATTTATAACAATAATTTACGCGTAATCGTCAATGTCCATTTTTATCGCGTGTTGAAACTGCCTTGATTTTTGCAATAATGGATATGTAATTTGGTAGTACAAAAGTTTTGTGTCGTGTTTCATTGTATTCATTGTTCTGAGACGAATTTATTATTGTCCTCTCATTTTATATAGTGACGATCGCTGGATGAGAGAGAATTATTTTATCCTCGAAAACGTGCCAGAATGTTATTTGTAGTTTTTTGAAATATATGTTTAGTAATAAAAGGTGAAAGGGATCAAATCAGTGCATACTGACTACTCCCTACAAGTATATAGATTTTCTTATTTGATGTGATTTTTAAAGTATGACCATTATTTATCCCTGTATTAGTCTTTAATGCTCATTATTAAAATATTTACCATTTATACGTTAGTTAAGTGATAATTTTAAGTTCGGTTTACACGTATTTCGATCTTATTTTTTTATTGGTATACAGCAGTGTATAATCTGGTACAGTAATCATGTAGAATATAAATTGGTAGCGTCCCCAAAAGCTTAGCTCTCGTTAGGTTTAGAGTCAGCTCGACAGCGGTTTGTGTTGCGCACAATTTACAATGCCACGAACATTATTTTGCATAAATCTGGAATTATTTTATATTTCGACGATGTTTTGAATGAACGGATGTATATTGAGCGATGTATTTTATATAATAATATATGTATGTTGTAACACCATGCTTTTTGATAGCTTTTGACGTGTTAATTTGACGCAAATTCGTTACCTGTACGTATTTTACCATTTACCGATCTATCGAAAGAAAATGTCTAAAATGTTGTAACGTAAAGTAATTCAATGTTGATATAAGGCGGTGGTGGTCGACTGCGACTACTGCACTAATCTAAAGTGACGTCACATCGTGGCACGCGCGTGTCATTGTACTTAGTTAGCGATTAACATTTAGTCAAGACTTGAAATTAATAAAACTTTGTGTGATCGTTGATCCAATGTAGATATTTATTTTTGTTATTGTATTGTACCCAAAATTACTATATTTATGGAAACATGATAGAGTTATAACCGTCGCTGACGAACTCTGATATCCTTAGGCAGATGAGATCATTAGACGTAAGCATACATCTAATGTAAGGAGTATTTCACCGTGCATGTTTAACTATATCGTTTAAAGAATTTCCCTTTCATCGAAGCATTTAAACTGTGTGTATAGTATAAGTGTGGTACAGCTCCGTGTGTAACGTGCTCGCTGTGAATGTCAACTGTTGAACGTTTGTATTGCGATACACATCCGATAATAACGCCCCTTATTTGTGCTTATAGCTATAGTGACAAGTAAGTGCATAAAGGCAAGTTTCAATAAATCGGAAGTGCTATAATCTATAATAATCAAATATTTAAATAATTTAAGTTATGATTCTCCAATATTGTGGAAGATGTATAATATTTTTTACTAATAAATTTAATATTATATTTTTTAGTTTTATTTTTGGTACCTAAAGTAAAAGGGTGTATTCAACAATTACAATAATTTATTTTAAATAATAACATCACAATTTGTAACAATTACCAATTAACAGGACCGTAAAGCTAAACTACTTCTAAACACTCAACCGTAAGGTGCGTGCGCACTGCAGATAATAGATTATCATAATATACTATAATATTTCACTAACGCAATCCTGGGGGTCTACCATCACCTCTTATAGCACTATTATTTTAATCTTACTTGAGTGGGAGAAAGAGCACTGAAGTAATATTAAACTAATACTGCTATAAGCTGGTGGCCCCCTGAATGTTCCAGTACAACCTGCAGTGCGATCGCATCGTTAGTGGTAGGATTACACATGGTGGCTTTATCAAATCACAGTATTTATTTGAAGAAGAAGCATCGGTGGCTAACCTACAAAATATGTAAAAGCAATCACCCGTAGAAGTATCTGCATCTTATACTAATTGCCTTGTGTTTTACATTGACTATGAAATTGAAAAAGATATCTATTTTTTTTTTGTTAATTGAAAAATTGGTCTATTTGCTATAGTTTCTCGTATATATATATAATACCAATATAGTTTTAGCTTATCCTGCCCGCATTTACTCCTAAACAATTATAATAGCACCTTTGGCAACAATAAATACAATAAGGATACCGAAGTTCAAAAGTGATCCAAGTATAATTTTCCACTTCTGCATTTTACGCGCACGGTGATGCGGTAGTGAGTTCAGAGTTGACAAGCTATATACATTTTCTCTTATTTGGAAGTATTATCTTGGTCTTTTTAGAACAGTATTGCATTCTACGCGTGTAACTCTATATTTTCAACCCTTATTAAAAAAAACTACATGAATCACTCATGAACTAAGGTTGTCATTTATTTGCGAATATAATAACAAGATTTTCAGGCATGACGCTATTTTTTTTACATCTTTATCAAGGTTTCAATTTTTTGTGTGCAAGTTTCGATGTACCTACTTATACTATTAAGGACTACAAATGTATTGAGGATTGTGTAAATAAACGTATTCTATTCTCAGTGTGCAAGTGGTATGTCCTAAAAATAAAACAAAGCACAATAAAAAAAATACATCAAAATAAAATTATACAACGCGTTCCTTTTGATATTATCCCATACCTCGTAAGGGTATAAATGAGACCATGTCAAACAATCAAGTACTTACATGAATTATTTTTAATTTTATTTTATTTTCATTTTTACCTTGGGTACATAAAAAAAATAACTTCTCATTTTCTTAGCTTTAAATATAAATGATTGGATTGAATGAAAATGATTTACTTATCAATGAAACTTTAGATACACACATCTTCGAAACTGTATTTTTGGAACACGTGGTTTTGGACTTTTTGTATTATTTTTACATAATTATAGCATAAAACATTAACAGTTATGGGACATCAAAAGAAGCACGTTGCATAAATAGTAACAAAAATAAAATCTTTAAACTTAATTTTAGTATTTATCTATCTAAACTTGCTTGGCAAAACGATTATTATTTTTCTAAAATTCTGACTTTTATATGCCAAATTATGTATTTCATCATTACAACGCTGTGTTCCTTTAAGGAAAATCAATAATCCAAACTATATACTTTTACTAAAAAGCTTGGAAGTATCACTCTCGCTCACAAGAAGCTATTTTATAGCGAAAAAAGTTTATATTATAATACAATTTTAACACGTTGCTATAGTAAACGCGCATAAAAATAATCTTTCAGCGTGAGAATTTGCTAACATTTCACGGCTAGGGTGACAAGTTTTTTTTTAATATTAAACTATGTAGGTACTTGATTCAATAATATTGTTCTAGTTAAGAGGTTACAAGGTTGCTAGCTATCTTCTAGCACCCCGACCTTACCAATAGCAGACTTTTACAAGAATAAGATATTCAGGACCTGAAGAATATTGAACGTAGCCAGAATCGAAATAGAAAAAGATTAAGTACTTTATCAACCGTCAATTGTTTTTATCTCCACAACTGACGAACTCTAATCGATTTAGTATTTCAATCAAGTGATGCTGAATCAATAATGGAGCAATGTATGTATTTAAAATTTAGTTCGTCATTTTGTGCTGGATTAGAATATAGCACTCGGCAATTTCGATCCAGTACTACTGGATTCAAACGGATTGAAATAAGTGGTTCAACGTATATCAGCATTTATGTCCAACGCACCCTGATCAGTCAGCCTCTACACCCTGTCGACACAAGATTTTATTTGTCATTCGTCACATGTAACAAGAAAACTGCGTAGCTAACAGATAAACCCTTTGTACCGAGCATTATGGTAACACTGGCGCTGGCCGTTCTGTCAAAAACGAGATACAAATGTATTTTGTCTCACCCTGGCTACGCTCCTGAGAGAAGCCTTATGGAACTAAAACGTTTTTCCGCCAATAGCCAGCATGATGTTTTCGAAGGCTATCCAGTTGATAAGCGCCCAGGGTCCCAGTCTCATCCACAGGGGCAGGAAACCTTTGTACACTGATAATATACCCTCGTTCTTCACAGATTGCTGCAGGCAATCAATCATGCCCTTGTATGACAAGCCCCTGGAAAAAGAGAAAATAAAAGTATTGTAAGTATAGAATGTAAGTAATTTTATTATGAAGTAGATGTGAAGTAGGGTAGTTATTACTAGCTCTATGGGATGTGATCTATGGCTTAACTAAGAAATAAATTTAACAAACTCAACTAATAGGTCTGTCTACCGCATTTATTTCTGCCCTGGTTAGTTTTAATAAACAGAGATCTCCTAATTGAGTTATTATGAGCACCTGAGGAGTTGTTAACTAATTTAATCATTAGCAGTAGGCAAGTACTTACTAACGCCACTTCGTTTTAGCAAATTTTATTTATGTATTATGAATGTGCTTAGTAATAGTCTATTCAGAATAATATACATATTATATGTAAACTAAGTAATATTTTGAAGAAAACCTAGCATAATTATCGAAGGGCTACTTTCATTCTACTTAGCTAAATTTCTCTGCATAGAGGACGAAAAGAAATAGCGATTATAGTTCAATCTGACCAATCCCATTCACACGCTGATGCACATCTATATTTACATTTTCTTGACAGCCTAACTTTTATGTTACTCCTTACTCGAAAATCTTTTACAAATGCAAAGCATACCTACTCAAAGGATGCATTCGTTCAAAAATAGAATAATCTAATTCCATTCATATCGTATTTAACTATTTATATCGGTGCGTTCGCGCGTCGTAACTCTAAATCCGATAGCATTCGAGCGTGCACCGCGTCCTGCGACTCACGAGGCGACTTTGACCTCGTTCCTGTGACCTCGACCGCGTACCTACGGTCGTAACGAACCTATTCCTAATATGCTATAAATAGCTAGCCAAAACAACCATTCGGAATTTTAGTACATAGCAACATATTGATGTGGCTAATAAACAGTTCTGTTTTGAATGTCAGACAGTCAGTTGTTTTGGTGATATCCGTGTCCGTAACTTTAGTAGCGAATGGTCCTATTTGGTAGAATTGCGTAATAATTGGAAAGTTTGTGGTTTTAGTAGGGAAAATGGCTCCAAAAAAGAAGTAGCATGTTTTGTATCTAAGTAGGGAAGGTTTATTTTTAAACCAACGTATGCTTGACGACAATATGACTATACGCCCACAGGCCATTGTAAGCATCACCATAACTAATGATTTCCACACAAAAACAAAACAAGCTTAGCAAGACTCTTTGCTGACAACTCAAGAGCAAATTAATGCACAAAAACTGTAATTTATGCACAATCATTGAATCATGAATCACTGTGAGAAACAATAATTATGTAAGTAACTACCTAATGTGGTTACTTAGGTTAAGTTTATTGATTTAATTTTTTTTAACATAAAACTCATGTCTATTTTGGATGGCTCATCATAAGTAATTAAAGAAGTGAGTAATAAGTATGACGTGTTTTAGTTATAATTGGTAATACAATAAAATGTTTTAAGTACAACAAAAATGACTAACAAAACGAGGACTTTAGACTCTTTGAAATTGAGGTCAATTTAAAACAGAATACATACACAAAATGGACTTAGTACTGCACTCTAATTTGAACGATAATGGTTTTTACTATATGAGTCAAAGTTCGTAAAAAGTGTTAAGTAGGTAACTACTTCAAAACGAACTAAGTAGTTTTTAGTCCACAAAAAATGCGAGTACGTACTTACAATAAAACTTATTTTCCTGTAATTAAAGTGAAACAGGATCGTTATTCCTCTAAGACAGGGATGGCGAACCAATGCCACCGTGCCATTGGTGGCACGTAATAAAATAATTTGGGCACGGTATCCTTTCAGGAATTTAGGTATCTAAGCCTAAGTTTGCAACAGCGGAAGTCGCACTAATTAATTCTTTCATAAAAAAAAAAAACTGTTAATGTTAACATTACTGTAAACTATATAATAAAGGTATTAAATTGTATAGTTGTAAATAAAGAGTATAGTTAAAAGGCACGTAGGTGCCCACAGCAGGTGCGCCATCCCTGCTCTAAGTTATGAAGTATTGATTGCTTTTTCCGTAGCCCTCCGCCCCTTGCCCCTTGTTTTGGCGAGGCGGCCGGGAGCAGAGCCAAACTCTGAGTGACGGTCCTAAATTAATTTTAATGAAACCTAACGATTGTCTAGCCAGTCACCAAGTAATTGTTTGGAGATATTCAAACTATGCATCGCATTTGTATACGACAATAAATTGGTGTCTAGTGTACCTAGATTAAGCTGAGCGTTAAATTATATTCGAATTAGAAGTGTGTTAGCTAATAATAACATACGTAATGAAAATAACAATTAGCAATTTTTTTTTATAACTGTGCAAAGATTTGTTTCTGAAACTTTTTTCGTAATTATTTTTACCCGTTAATTTCACAAACAATCTGATTGTTTTGCAATCACGCTGCCAAGCCTTTCAAATGTAAGTATTGTTAAAACAATACTTAATTATGCCAATTAACAATGTGTGGTCCCGTTTTTTTACAAGCCTTTTCATGAAAATGATTTATTCAAAGCTTTTTTTTTTGTCTTTATTGGTTTATAGAGTTTTCGTTTTTAGTTTTAGGTTTGATCAATATGACCACGTTACCCTCATACGGGGCATTCTATAACTATCTACGCTTTATACCTAAGTTTACAATTTTGTACAACTTTTTGGCTGTCCTGGACAAGGAGCAGCTAAGATACTGTTATACATACCAACATTTATAGAATAAAAACCTTTTTCTATGAGATAGTTACTCCGGGTCCATATTGGCTCACCTAAAGTTCTTTACCCGAAATTGTTCTTCCTAATGATTTGTAATCCAAATGATCACTCTTCCTAAAATTTTTCATCCTAAAGTTTTCATTCATACTATTTGTAGTGCTACCGGCGATGTTCATAACACTCATGTTTCCGAAAATTGTAATTAATAATATCATTAATGTAAATATATTTAAGCTTCTACTGTTTCATAATCATGAACCAGATGCTTTGAAGGAAAAGGTTTGTTTTTAAACTATTTCTTGTGATTACAAAACAACTGTTCACATTTTTACATTTAGCCATTTTATTTTTGGTTATTGTTGTATGTAACAACATATAACATATATTTATTACTATAACTATACTATATTATACTAATACCTGAGATAATTATGTCTAAAAACCAACTGTTTAGAATGATTAAAGGTCGTTTAACTGATTTTTGTCTTAAATGAATGAGAGTCAGGTCAAAGTGTCGTCTTGGTGCCCCCAAGACGACACTTTGACCTGACTCTCTCTATGAAAAAAATACTTAGAAAAATTTCGCGACCAATTTCGAGGTAGCGCTCGCCGGCCGCTGCCGCGGCACCGCTCGCTTCGCTCGCTCGGCTCGCGCGTAGTTGGTCACAGTTCTAACCTAACCTAACCTAATCCTAATCTAAACAAAAAAGATATGACTTTGAATAATAGTATAAAAGATGGTTATGTTGAGAAAATATAGGAAAACAAATAAAAGTATAATAGATGTTTATTGCTACTGACATTATGAAGTTGAATGCTTCGGAATTATGAACATTAGAGACAGAGTAGTTAGGAATTGTGATTGTTAGGATGAAAAATGTTAGGAAGAACATTTTCGGATTTCCAATTATCGGAGTTGAAAATTTAGGTGAACTTTGGCGCACCCAGTTACTCCTTTCAACCTCGTTCCGGATACATTCCGCCAAAATATGAGTGGCATCCTCTACCTTATCACACTCAGAACAATTGGAAAGAAGAAGATTAATTAATTAAATTAATAATCAGAAGCTATTCAACGGAACACGTCCTGAACGTAGCGTAACGTTATGATTTATCCAAAGCTTAAAAAGAAAAGAGAATTCTTAAGAGATTACTCACTTTCCATCAGGTCCAACAGGCTGGTTCATAAGTCTGGTCTTCAGGACATCAGCGGGTGTGCCAAGCACGGCAGCCACGAATCCTGCCGTGAATGCCGCCGCTGCGTGCACCACCAAGGTGTCGGCCATGCCGAACTCCCGCATTAGGAACTGTTTGGTGTAGTCGTATGCTGCTAGGTCTCCCATGTTGACTAGGGCTGCGCGTTGCACGTTGGGAACGGCACCTGGAAACGAGATTATTGGAAAAGTTAGGCGATGGATATAGGTGCATCATCATCAGCTTACCGCAGTCTAATGCTGGACATAACACTCTATCTAGACATATAAATATAATCAATATTTATGAGTCTAAGATAGAGTGTCGCGCTGCAAAAGAAAGAAAAAAAAAGAAGAAGGTTTTATTTCTACAACTTATGTGAATAACAATATAATGATAGGAAGTACCATTTAATAAATAAAAAAAATTGCTTGTATGTATTAGGTAGGTACTTCCGCTTAAAAAATTAACTTAAAAATAAACACTAAAACAACAAATAGGCCAACTTTTTAATGCTGGTGTGTGTGACAGCTACGTTTTACACTCGCGCCACGTCATTGCGCTGTCATTGTGCGTGCATTTAGCGGCTAACCGTTGGACGCTGTTTGTTTCGACGCGTTCACAGCTTTGACTGTCTGTCTAGACATTTATATCTTTGGCCTCTCTATAGGAAATATACAGGGTGGCAGGGGACATCGACGCGAAAACGGATACCATAGACTCAGTACTTGATTCTGCGTTGTTTCGTCGGATAAAAAATAAAAATCTGCTGTTTCATAGAAAAGTGTAATACCTACGCGGTGAAAATTTATGGAACAGCAGATTTAAAAAAAAATCAACGAAAAATTTCAATGCAGGGGGGTTCAGAATCATGTACTGAATCCATGGTAACAGTATTCGCGTCGATGTCCCTGCCACCCTGTATTAATGTAAGTACTTTAAGTAAGCATAAATATCTCTAAAACTGTTTAAAAAAATGGGTATATATATATATACGTACATAACGCAAAAATAAAGTCAATCTTTTGTAAACCCAAGTTTCAGTCCACTGACAAATGGTAAAATACCAATCCAAGTATTCTCACAAAATATGAGGGCTTGGGTATGATAGCTAAACTACTTAAATCTATTTATTCATCGGGCACAGTTCCAATCTCTGGTTATGACTAGGGATTTTGTAGCAAAACCTTGGGACTTGTTACAAAATCGATACGAAATTGTACGTGATTGTACGTAGAAATCTAGTAGAACACTATTCTGTTACACAAACGCTACTTACCTACTACAACTATGTTGGGGTCGGCTTCCAGTCTAACCAGATGCAGCTGAATACCAGTATATACCATGGAGCGACTGCCTATCTGACCTCCACAACCCAGAAACTGGGTAATACGATAGGTCTTGATATAAGTGGTTGTCAGACTTTCGGGCTTCTGACGGCTCGTAAAGACTGTCAAAGATCCACAAGAATGACAGCCGGGTTGTGGCTGTCATTCGTAGATCTTTGACAGTCTAGACAGTCAGGTTTAACTTGCTTTCCGAGTCACGGCGGAGTCTCGGTATTTAAAGATGGTCACCCATCCACGAACCTACACCGGCAAGCGTAGCTTAACGTGAT
Source organism: Conistra vaccinii (assembly GCA_948150665.1). Taxonomy (NCBI): domain Eukaryota; kingdom Metazoa; phylum Arthropoda; class Insecta; order Lepidoptera; family Noctuidae; genus Conistra; species Conistra vaccinii. The sequence continues at coordinate 16,069,655 of OX411323.1, forward strand.
AAATTGACCTGTGCGGCTGATATTACTTAGCCTCGAACTCCTCCAACAACAAATGCTACTTACAATATTTATTTATTTAAAATACTCGAATACACACACTTATGCATTACATTACCTAATTGGGAAAAAAGTTAGCATGTATGTAGTTCGGTATAAATATAACAATTCACATTTTAATAAATAAATTAACTACATAATTATATAGGGCGACTGGTTATTGGTGACCGATACTTAAAACACGTGACTTTACTCATCATAATCAACAACTTTTACTATGGGACCAACCAAAAAGAAATCAGCTGTTCCATACATTTTGACGAGTTTTTTTTTCGCGATTTCAGGTTTGTTCCCATAGTAAAAGTTGTTCATAATGATTAGTAAAGTCACGTGTTAAAGTATCGGTCACTAATTACCAGTCACCATAAATGTTTAGACCGTAAGTATAGTTATCAATTTCACAGGCTCAGTTTATTATATAGGTAACTACCGGTAATTACTTTGTTCTAGCCTATATACGGGGTACCTTCATTACGAGTATTATCTAGCATAGCAGATTATGTCAGCCACGGTGGCCTCATATCAGGCCGTAATTGTACAACTGACATGTATTTATGCACGCAACTGTACTGACGAGCAATATAAAAAAGCCACGTGCAAAGTGCCAAAAAAATCTAAATATCTCCTAAACTATACAAGTTGGATATATGTAGTAAACAAAATCTTGAACACATTAAACATACTTATAGGGCCAGACCAAATAAAAAACTAAGACAGAGTTCTGCGAACAATACAGTGAAGCATGCCAATGCCAAAATTACACCTCCTCTCTGTGCATACACGCTTAACGCACACATTTACAACCATTTACAATTAAACTACACCTCACTAAATGTACACATACTTACGAAACCGGCCTCACGTCAGTGTTGACAGCGCTGTCTTGGTTTTTTATTTGGTCTGAGTTTATAGGTGTTTTTTTTATGGGCTATTAACACGTTGAGTGCCGGGAGCCCTCCTGGAGAGTTCACCTAGTCGCATATGGGATGCCGGGAGCCCTTGCGGAGGGCTCATTTTAAATGTAGGTTTTTTGTAGGTTTTTCTTAGCGAATACAGCATTATAAACCGTGAAAATAAAATCAGATGTATATTTTAACAAGATTTATTAGTAAGTATATGCGTTGGTTTTCAAATCAAAGACTTAGATTTTTTTTGAATTTTTTGTTTACGGTTACAAATATTCACAAAAAAATTAAAAAGTTGGAAACTACGTATTTCGAGAAGACCCCCAGAAAACACAATTTCACTTCGTTTTACATTGTTTTATAACACGGTTTTAAACCTAATGCCGTTGACCATCCGCGACGGTTAACTTTAGCGCAAACGTAATGCCGGGGGATATATGGCGGCATGGCGTATGAGCTCGACGAAAATGGGTGGAGTCGAAAGTGTTAACTACACTTGAATATTGTTTTTTACTTCATCTATCTTCTGCTATCTTGCGTGGTTTCGGAAATATTTCATGATAAGTTAGTGGCTTTTTTAATATTGCTCGTCAGTGTAGTTTATATAATAATAACTAATAACATAATGATTACAACAACATATTATAACATACCAACACAGTATCTACTGTAAACAAATGCGTGCGAAAGTCCAATGAACAAGGATAAACGGTGAGTCATAGTTAAATGTAATAATGGCTAACAATACATCATTAGTATAGAGGCAAAATAAGTAGTTTTATAATACATAAACACTGTATTGTATTATTTAAATGAATATTGTTTATAGGTAACATAAACAATGACTAATGTCACTGTATAAATAAGTAACAGTATTATATCTTCATAGAAAACGGCCGAAACGACGCGCTTCGAAATCTCAGTGTTTATCAGTGCAACAGTATCGAGTGCGCGGAAGTTACGCACAGATGCGGAAGGTTTATCTACCGAGCGGCCTTAGGTTATTATGTCAAGGTCACTGCCGAGACATAATACTGTTACTTACTTATACTGTGCTAATGCTAATGTAGTCGAGCTAATTAATTCTTTTATTTGCTAATAAGAATTATTGTATGAAATAGTACTTACATATATTGAAGAGGTGCTTTCAATACTGGAGAAAGAAAAACTACACCTTCTTAGTTTACGGAATTTTGTAAAAGTTTGTTGAATTTGAAAATCTTGACGATTTTGTAATGTTCCCACACACGACATCAATTCAAAACTATAGGTACATCTCTAGTATAAGCTGACCTTTTATTGCACGGAAAGCCATACCCCTACCTGTCTTGGCCTGAACATGATCAACGGGATATAGATATATATATATATATATATACAGGGTGGCAGGGACATCGACGCGAAGCCATGGATGGACCATGGATTCAGTACATGATTCTGAATCCCCTGGGTTGAAATTTTTCGTTGGTTATTAAAAAAAAATCAGCTGTTCCATACATTTTGACCGCGTAGGTTTTGCACTTTTCTATGAAACAGCAGTTTTTTTATATAACCGACGAAAAATTTAAACGCAGGGGGTTTCAAAATCATGTACTGAATCCATGGTAAATGGCTTCGCGTCGATGTCCCTGACACCCTGTATAGTCCTCCAGACCGTATTTCGGCCACGGCAGCCAATCTCAACGTAGACTAGCCTTCGGCGCGCGCGGGAGATGTTATAGTGCACAAGTGTGTGCGCAGACAAAGGTGCACTCTCTCTTCCCTCACTGTCATAGTCCGATGGGACGGCAATCCGACACGACCGGAGAGAGATCAGGCGCAGGACCAACGGATTAACGTGTTTTCCGAGGCACGAGGGTATCACACCGCCAACTTCCAAACTCCGGGTTGTTACTAAGAAATTCCTAATGGAAAACTCAATAACACTTTGCCGGGGAACGGGGCAGTCCGTACAATGGACAACGGCAATGGGATATAGTACGTACAGAAATTACAATGTTAAGTATCTTACCTCTCCAGAATCCTCTGAGCCCGCTTTCAGCGTACAGCATCTTGTAACAATCTCTGCAGTTGGAGAATCTGGGTCCCTTGCCCTGCAAGACCCGGCGGCCTTCAGCCTGCATCTGGACCTTGACCAGGTCAGTAGGGGACGCGATCAGCTGCGCCAGAGAACCTGCCGCTAACCCACCTGCAGAACTTCGTGATAATTACGTTACGTTGTTGCTAAATCTGTTCTAAAGCGTGCGGGGATGGTTTTAGCGAGTTAGTATTAAAGATTAAGAGCGTTTATCTTAAAAGTTGATAACGTCGCAAATAGCTGCCAAAAATTTACCTGTTCTGAATAATTTGGCAATATTACTGTACGGAAATAAAAAATGTGGCTAACTAGCAAACTAGAATATTAATAATGAATTGCAATTATAACATTGAATTTGATGTTGTAATTTTACGGTTTAGGTGTAAAAAAGGCGTTTGGAAAGTATCCAGATACTTTTTTTACATCTAAAATTAAATATTCGGTGTTACGATATTAATTATTGCATTTGATATAATCAATATTCTAGTTCGCTAGTTAGCCACATTTCTTATTTCCTTATAGTAATATTGCCAAATTAGTCAAAACAGCGAAATATTTGACATCAATTTGCGACGTTGCCTACTTTTAAAATAAACGCTCTTAAAAGTAAGCACCGAATGATTGTTAAATTAAATTATAAAGAGGTATTTTGTTTCAAAATTTCTGGTTAATATCCACCAGGAATCTATGACATTAGGTTGTGGTAAGACAAACAACTACATCTACCTTTACAACCACTAATGCCATTTTTCCGCACACCATAATTCAAAACGCTAACTAAATAATACAGTCCGTAGTATCGCATAAAGCAGAGTCGATAACTTGTAGAAATAGTCTGGCTGTATATTGAGAATTTGCCAAGCCCCAGAGCACCGCAATCTATCTCACTGAACGGGTCGTGGAAATTCATTGGTTCAAGTGCTTCTAAGCTGCAAGACATATTATACAAAAAACTATGTTCTCACTAAATACCTCTTTATAGAAAGAAACTATATTTCTGTGAGCTTAATACGCCACCGCGCCGCCTCAAATTTTAGAAGACAGCAAATTTTTTTTAAACAAGTCGGGGTTGGGTTTTTTTTCTACAATGAAGAACTACTGCTCTGATTCCAAGTTATTAAAGCGGAATTTACTATGAACTAGTTGCGCTATATTCATTTCACTGATAGTTTCACGTGTAAATATACATATAATTTCATCATGCATGCATTACCTATATGCATCATACTTTTATATGCAGATATGCTGTAGGTATGTGTTTCGTAAAGTAAATTCGGCTTTAGAATCAGTGCAGCATGTCTTTCTTAATCTACAGGGTTATTGGTAATATTGCCGACATAATATAACCAATCACCCTGTACCTATATCAACATCTCTACGACCCGTCAAAGAACTTTCAATCAAGCAGACAAGTTTACAAGCCGAGTCCTTAATACAAGTTTTGTACTTAGATTAGCTAAGTTTTGATCCACATTAGCTACGTACAAAATCCTTCACAAGATAGGACCTGTAATCTGATGACATACATTAACAAAGGAGTTTCTCGGTTATCGAATAACCCTATATAGAGGATGCCTAGTTATTAGATACCCACTACTGCGGCCCTTTATGTCTAAAGAAGGTCGTTGAGTAAAGCCACGGATGGCAACGTTAATGAAAGCGGATCGGCTTAGTCGAACGTAATACGATGAGGACTAAGACTTTCCAATGAATATTTTATTTCTTGAATAAGAGGATTAAATAAGTTCTGTATTACCTATATTCAGTATCTTCTTGGCTTTATAAAACATATTGTACGGACATTGTACTGGTCGTAGGAGAAAATTCTATGAATTATATTTTATGGACTTATATAATCGTACCTAACTAAGTAGTTTTTTACTTTTTGTTCTTAGGGTCTTTGTCACAGTCTGGAAAGACACTACAAGAAAAATTACAGAATTTGTATCAAATTGTCATACCTACAAATTCTGTAGCAATTTTTAATAATCTACATACCTACACCTAATAAAGTAATAAGTTTACCGGAATATAACATAAGGTCGTGAAGCAAACCACTTTTTTGCAACTTTTTTTAAAGAACTTCTGGATGCGTTTACGAAATTCTTGACATTAATATTTGAGAAAAAACTTACACTACTTCACAATATTATACAACATTACCATTTAAAAATATTAAACCAATTTCCTCACCTAAGGACGCGATTCCAAGCGACACTTTTCCCTTTTCATCCTTGAAATAGTTCCTGAACTGCTCGTAGAAAATGAGCCGGCAGCCGGAGTAGATGGCATGGCGCTGGAACATGGGCATCAGGCCAGTCCAGAGCTTGGTCACGCCTTCCTGCTTCGCTATACCTACTGCTGTTTTTATCATGCCGAGGTTTTCTAGCTGTTGAGGAATGGTCTTTCGGTTAGTAAGGTACATGGTTAACTATGTTGGACAGGACAGATTTAGTAATTTAAGTACGTAGGTAGTTATTTGGGAAACTTAACCTAGAGCTTTTCAATATTATATAAATACAAATATTATATACATACAAATATTATATAAGTACGTAAAATTTAAAACCAGTTTGACCTGTTCCAGTTCCAGGGAAATAACAGTTCCAAAATCCTGTTTCAAAATAACTCTTTGATTGCAATAGATCCGAATGGGTTATCAACAGTGACAGACACAGAACAGATGCTATTTCTTTATATTACAATAATTCAGAAGAGAAAAGAGTTTGTCTCTGCTTTCTAAGAAAGTAAACATCCATAAGCTAGATAGAGAAGTTATGTTACACAGATACTAAACATCAGTTACGGCAATGTTTTAATTTGATCTTGTGTAGTAGGTTATGGAACGTGTGGAACAGGCGAAACAGGCAGGGACAGTATTTTCGGTTTTGAGATATCTGTTTTTTAAACTGTTTCGATCAATACGCCTCACTCCTAATACCTACTTGGTGTACCTACTTCCGTAAGTAGTTACTGTACGGTAACGAAAACCGCGGATCCAACTCACTTTCGCAGCGAAACTCGAAGGACTTCGGTTTCAAGATACGACAGAGATACTATTACAGATGAATAAGAACCTCTATATTCCGGTATCCGTTACTAGTTTGAAACAGTTTTGTTACCAAGAGCTTTCCACGAACTATGTCAGCTGTTCTTCCCTTTAATCAAGCTTTTATTGGAATAGTGTCTATAAGTAGGACACCTTGGGTAGGTGTTCCGTTAAAAGGGTATCATTTACCTATACTTAAAATGAGGTCGCTTGACATAATTTCTTTCAGGGAACTAAGGCGCCAAAGAAAGAGCCAGTTCATTGCATTTTTTCAACTTTGTCTCCAAGTAACGATATTGTTATGCGTGGAGCATATACTTACGTGAGAAAACTTTACGCACCTGGGTCTTATGAAGTAGGTATTCAAAATGTGGGGGGACCATCACTTCCATTTTCAAATAAAAAAGCTTTTAGAGGCACAGCAGACTAGCTACTTTGCAGATCGGCGATAATCGCGATTTCGCGACTGCTTCCTGCGTTCGGACGCGATATCGAAATCGCGCGTTTTAACGACTGCTCCGATGCTGGAGAGGTGAAGGGAGGAGGAATGCAGGTGGGGTCGCTTCGTCAATATCTAGTGCAGTCGTGTTCCGCAGGTGCCAAATCGATGCGACCGGCAACCGAATGTGTGAGGAGTGTAGCGGTCAGCTGCTGTGTCGAGCTTCCGAAAGGCGACTCAATCGCCGCGTTTGGCGTTTTTAAGTGCGCGGTGTGGAATGTTTTTCGCTGCATTTAGCTTCTAAAAAGCGGCTAAATCACCGATCGCCGATGCAAAAAGTAGCTAGACTGCTGAGGCCTTTATCATGCATGACGTTGGAATAACCAACGTCGTGAAAGCTGAACTGTTCCAAACTTAAATGTATTTAAAAGTTGATAGTACCACATGGCAGTCTGGTGAAACAGAGTACCTACTGGCCGGTACTTATCTAATAAGCATGGACTTTCTCACGCCATGCTCGTCCGTTTACTGAAGGTTTACTGTTTAATCCACTCCACTTCTGGATTATGACGTCATTGTATTATATGACGGGCAATCGACTTTGGATTTAAGTTCATTAGTAAAGTGCTTAATTTTATGGTTGAGTAGCATTTTCATTAATAGCTATTGGAAATCCGCTATATATTTTTGTACAGAACGCTTTCAGCAATTATAAAAATACTAGAACAATTAACTCAGTGCCAGTGATTTTTTCCTGTTTTTGGACCCTTTTTTAACCCTTATCAACTACTACTTACTTAAGATTAAATAAGCTGTACTCGTGGATCTATACTGGTTGTGTTTAGAGGAATGAGGAACAGGGTGTAGCGTTCACTCATCCTCTATAGAAAAGAGAGGATCCTCCCAGACGGGTGTCGTGTCTGGCGGGCAACTGCCCAACGATTGATGTCGGATTGTCTTTCGCGCGGTAAACTCTAATTGCGCGATGTAGGATTTGTGTGACGTCAGGTATTTGATGCTTATTTCGCATGTGGCGATAATATTTAAAAGAAAACATAAATAAATTAATAAAAATGTTCATTAAATAATTAAACAATTCGGTTTTCAATTTACCTTGTATCCATGTTTAGCGGCTGCGACTTCCGATTGTATTTGAAGCCTTGTCTTTGTCAAGTCGAACGGGTAAGTTGCTGCAAGAGAAATAAATATTATTTTAGTTAGAATACACTATACTCCATTTGAAATAAGATTAGACATTTAAATAAACCTTTTTTACAGTCCGTTCAACCAATTTTGATTTCTATTGCGTGGTGGCATGACAAATGACAGCGCAGTAAACAGTTGGTAATATAACCTCTTTTTTGCTTCGAGTGCCATCCTTATGCCTATGGTATAGAAGTTAAAATCGGTTGTACGAACTGTAAAAAAGGTTTATTGAAATGTCTAATTTTATTTCAAATGGAGTATTGATGACTAGAATCAATAACTAGAAGAAGAATGATAACAGTAACAGACTGTTTGAAGGTTTATTAAGGAGAGGAGTATCTGGATAGCATGTTGTAGGTATTTGCACCTTTAATTGACGAAAATGTAGGTTAATTGTAAATAAACATCTTATTTAGTTGGGGAAAGGTGCAAACGTTAATAAAATCAGTTATTAAACTAAAATTAGGCCTTCCAATAAAATATGAAATATCCTAACCTAACCGACACCTAGCTTGTTACAACAACCCATTCAAAAGATTCATTCATGATATTATACTTGTTTACCACTGACATTACTTGAACTGCGTTTACGTACATAGACACAGTCACGAGCACCAATATGTATTCACTAAGCAACTTATAAAAGTGATTTGCTCCCACTGTGTTGATTAATATTTTATGATGTTACGAATATAGTATTTTGGAACCCATATAAATATGAAATAGACCTTATAACAAAGTCGCAGTCAATATTCCACGAGAAAATCGCTTTTAAATTTTGTTAAGTAGATACATATTGGTGCTTGTGACTGTACGTAAACGCAGTTCAACCTATAGATATTAGTAGAATAGATTATTTAGTTGCAGCGAGTAGAGTTAAGGGATCAATTAGTCTATGACATGATATTTTAATATTTTGTCGTCCTGTTACAACTAGTCCTGTTATACAGGGTGGCAGGGACATCGACGCGAAGCCGGTTACCATGGATTCAATACATGATTCTGAACTCCCTTGCGTTTAAATTTTTCGTCGGTTATTTAAAAAGAAATCAGCTGTTTCATAGAAAAGTGCAATACCTACGTGGTCAAAATGTATGGAACAGCAGATTTTTTTTTTAATAACCGACGAAAAATTTCAACGCATGGGGGTTCAGAATCATGTACTGAATCCATGGTAACCGACTTCGCGTCGATGTCCCTGCCACCCTGTATAATATATATATTTAAATGTAGAGATTTTTCCACGTGTAGAGATTCAATATCTTAAAGTTATTAAAGATCCATTACGTAATGCTCCTCGAAGTTTAAAAATAGATGGTCCCTTTATTGATTTCCTGTTTCCTGTCACTATATTACAAAGGATTGATATGTTGATACGAGGCCTGCTGTCTATTCAAGTGATTTGCGACCTTCCAGTCTTTTAATTTATCATGTTTGCTAAGGAGATTTGATCCATATGATTGACGCTATCGATTGATGCCATAAAAGTACAGGGTGTTATTTTTTCAGATTTCAGCCGGTGCGATTCCCGAGTGTGACAAGCGAATTTTCGAAAATCTTCGAATGCAGATGTGTTTCTTTAAATAAAATAAAGGAATGTTTGTTTTGATTAAAATTTGCTATCTCCAGTATTTAGAGTACTTTTCCTCCAGATGAGGTTCAAAAATTCCATCCTGTGTAGTATTACCGGTTATAAGGCACGCCCTTCGTTGATTAACATACTGTGTGACGTACACACCTACAAATATGCTGTAAGTACAGGATCCCTTGGCCTGTTCAAAATTCCTGCACGTTAGGTAATAAGACTGTCTACGCTACACGTTGCCTGCGGCCGCCAATATGTTTGCTTATCGTGTATTCGTGTCCGTGTCGGATGGTCTAGGGCTAAATTCCCTAAGGACTGTTTTGTATTGAGGTCGATTAGAAGACCCATGTTTGGTAGTAATGGATTACGGTCTAATCTGATTAAAAACAAATGATTTTCCTATTATTTACAACTGCTTCTTGCGAAAATTCCCTTTTAAACTAATATTATAAAGAGAAAAGATTTTTGTATGTTTGTTTGTAATGAATAAACTCAAAAAATACTGGACCGATTTGAAAAATTCTTTCACTAGTAGGATGCTATATTATCACTGAGTAACATAGGCTATAAATTAGAAACCGCTGGCGAAAGCTAGTTTATAATATAAACGTTGCTTAAACTTAAGCAATGGTTAGCGGGGGCGGTGGCCGTTTAACCATACATAATTGACGTTTAAACAACGTTTATAAATAAACCCCTTTATGATCATTTATAAATGAATGTAATTCACCGACCCCAGCGTGGTTTGACCAGACTTGATTAATCGAATGAACCCAAAGATTTGCATTGGCCCTTGCGTGGAGCCTCATGTTTCATAGACCAATTGCATATAAGCAGTAGACCGGCACCCTAATTACGTAATGCATTTTCAATTTTAAATTGAACCCAATTGAAAAAGATTGCCACTCCATTGCTTCATATGTTCGACAAAAAAAATTGAGCAGATTTTTTTTGTCGAACTTATGAAGCAATGGACTGGCAATCTTTTTCAATTGGGTTCAATTTAAAATTGAAAATGCATTGCGTAGTTGGGGGGCGGGGGGCGCGGTAGGGAAGACGTGCCCTTAGGATATGGAAGGATTTGCGAGCCGTACCGGATACTTATTAACGTTACAAAATGGGCGAAGCTTGGCCGGTAGTTATTAATCACACATTTCAAATGTGTTCAAAGTAGTAACTTTAATCAAATATTAACCTTTAATACCTGTAACAAAAGTATAACAATGTACAGTCCAGTTTAAGAGGCTTTACGCATTATTAATAATATTATCAGTCGAGCATTAGCACCACTTGAAGATACTTTAAACGGTATAAACTCTGCTACTTCAATGTAAAAGCTTTCGAGTTTCAACAACTATTTATAAATGACTATGATAAACTACCCAGAATCGGGATATAAGTGTGGTACACCTACCACACCACCTACCTGTGGTACTTTTTAAAGGGGGTTGCTATGAGGGAAGTTCTTACTCTTACTTCACTATGGAAACCCCCTTTTTGTGCGGAAAATATTCATGAAAGCAATTTGCATTAAAAAAGAAAACAAAAGTCATTTATACAAACCGAATATCAAAAAAACAGAGGTTTCAACTGCACATATTGTTGATTTGTACGTTTATAGGCTGAGAATCGGCACTTTTTTAACGTTAAAAATACATGAGACAGTCCCCCAAAACCCTCGTTCCTTAGAAGGAACAGAGGGTTATGTCGGAATCCTACAACCTAAATATGTATTACATAACATCATGTCTGTATTACTCAAAGGGCTTAGAAGTGCTACTCCCACATTTCGCCAGTTTTGTTTAAGTCTTATGTAGGTCAAAGGGGTCGAGCTTATTGCCATCAACCAGATACAAATCAGGTCAATACTCAGGTTTGCATAATCGACCTTGAATGTTCCCACTGCTGCGGACACAGGCCTCCTCTCTTCGAGAGTGGGCTGTATAATTTAACACGCGGGGCCAGTGCGGATTGGTGGATGTTACATAACTTCGATTTTTAGGTTCTCGGACATGCCAGTTTCCTCACGATGTTTTCCTTCACAGTTTTGAGAGTAGGTAGTGGTGATGAAATTATTTACACAAAGAAAAGCGCCTGCCTGGGTTCGAACCCACGACTTACAAATCGTAAGTCGGGCCGTTACCATTTGGTCACCAGTGCTCACTGAGGCAACCATTGACAAATATATTACTGCGTAAACACTGGTCAATGATACTACTCAGGAATCCCTAAGCGAAAAACCCAATAACAGATTTTCCTACAGACTGATGCAGAATTTAATCGCATTATGCACCGGGCTTCGGACCCCTCCATGCATAATGCAATTGCATGTATGAAAGCAAGGAACGAAAACAGGATTAACAGCAGTTAATCCCTTTATCGTCCTTTATGGCTACAGGGTGACAAGTGCCGGGAGAAAGAGGCCGGATGGTAGCATCCGCTTTAGTACCTGTAATTTTGTTATCATACTGTGAGCACATAGGGACTAAGTATTGTTTTTAACGATACGCGACGGGTTTATTATTAAGAGTAGGTTTAAATTAAGCTTATAAAAAAAAATCACGTTGATTTGTTTTTTGATTTGGTGATGATGAATGTGACTCCTAATTTCTCTGTACTTTAGAAATCGTCTAACTAACCTGATTCAAATGCTTTACAGTTGCTATTATTTTGAAAATACTCTATTTTGATGTTTCCTAACTCGAAACTCCTTCACGTCGGTAGAATCGCATAGGATTCATCATCAATTATTCACGTCACGCCACTTCTGGGACACGGCCTCATTTTCTGTTAGAGAGAGCGGGCCATAATCCACCACACTGGCCGTTATTCACAACGCGGGCCATAATCCACAACCCCTATTCTACCTGAAAAGCCCAGAGCGGTTGACTTAGTTTCAACTAGGTTTTTATTATCAATAGGTATTTACTTTATTTAGGACTTACCTCCTTCAGCGGCCCAAGCACCAAGCACGGCGACGGAGTACCTCACGGCGATAGAGTCGGATAGCGCGTACGCAGGGTGGTCAGCGTTGCGTAGTACCGGCATGGTTGATGTTCTCACCTAGCTGCTTCACCGACTCTGCCCATAATACCTGCCGGATATTAGGACATTGTTAGTTGAACTCTTTAGAATATGCAATCTAAGGGGACGGGACATGCACAACTGACGGGGTCCGCTAGGGCTGATGCCTGCCGGGGTTGCGGGAAAGTCCTAAGGGCCCCTGGCAACGTACCTACAGGCAACTGATGGAACACGGGTGGGTTTTAGTCAGTAAGAGTCTGACACGCTGTTCCGCTCCGCCCAGAGCGGGAGAAGTTATTTGATGATTTCCCACACCAAAAAAAATAAAGGGGACGGGACATGAACGAAAATGTTGATATAAGTCTCTGGGAAGGAAGGATGTTTAATTTATAATTGATGCTGCTGACGGGACCCTGAATAATACTGTAAGTACAAAGTTCACGATACTGGACCCAAAATATAAGACACTGAGACCTAACTTAATCAAAGCGAATGTAAAAATAAATGCTTTGCAATTAACTAGATAATTCGAATATCGATGACATATAGGTTTTGGAACGTTGGCTCTTCCACAAGGTGAACCGATGACCAAGGGGCCAAGTCTACAAATTTACAAGTCAATCATCACAATGGTCTCTCTTAGTTTTTGACAGATTTCCCATACAAAATCTGTCAAAAACTCACAATGGAGAGACCATTGTGACGTTTGACTTGGCCCCCTGGTGAAGGCCACAGGAATCAGTTGGATGCGAGAAGTACAAAACCGGTCGAAATGGCGATGCTTGGGGGAGGACTATGTACCAGCAGTGGACGTCTTTCGGCTGAAACGATGATGATAATAGGAAGCCAGAGTAAAAAAGTAGTTTAATTTAAATTGTATTCATCTATACAGGGTGGCAGGGACATCGACGCGAAGCCGGTTACCATGGATTCAGTACATGATTCTGAACCCCCCTGCGTTGAAATTTTTCGTTGGTTATTAAAAAAAAAATCTGCTGCTCCATACATTTTGACCGCGTAGGTATTGCACTTTTCTATGAAACAGCAGATTTTTTTTTAAATAACCGACGAAAAATTTCAACGCAGGGTTCAGAACCATGTACTGAATCCATGATAACCGGCTTCGCGTCGATGTCCCTGCCACCCTGTATACAAGTTCATTGTATTAAAGTAATATCTAATGGCCTGTTACTCAGCTTTTAATAGTATACAGGCGATAGGGGAACAAAAAATGGGGCTCCAGATGTACACCATATGCTATCTAGCTCCACATTGAGTGCCTCAAGCACTATAGGTAATATAAACGTCCTGTGGTTTGATTTATGACTGGACTAAAGAACTTGAATCTTCGTTATAAATTGAATAGTTATCATATGCAGATTGTTTCTTAGTTAAAGAATTTCTTAGTCAGATATAAAGAGTTGATATTTTTGTATTTCTGTTAAACAATAAAAAAGCACAACACAAGCAATGATGTACTGTATAGTAACGCAACATGAAGTTTCAATCTATAGCCAGCTTATAGGTTTTGTTACCACTAACGTGCGGCCTACTGTACGAAAACCATCTTAAAAGCGAACTTCTTTTGTTTTTTAGTTAAAACAAATCTATACAAATAAATAAAATTGAAATGTCTTATCGTAAAGTCAAAAACAGCTTTTTATAGTAACAAAAACAATTTTTCTTTTTGTCTGTCTGTTTGTTCCGGCTAATCTCCGAAACAGCTCGACCGATTTTGATTTACTGGCAGATAGCTGATGTTATAAGGAGTAACTTATGTATGTTAAGTACTTACTTATATTTCAGGAAAAAAAAACAGAATTTAGGGTCTAAGCGGGCGATCCCGCGGGCATCAGATAGTAAACCATATGTATAATTGAGGACGCGAAAGCAAGAACGGCGTGATTAAACATGATAAAAAAAATTGTTAGTTGGCCGTCCATAATATGTTTTTTTTAAAGCAAAATGGCCTAACATTGATTTTTCGAGCCACCAAGAGATGGCGTTAGTACCACATAATTATATTGCATTAAATTTTATTAATAAGACAAATTAGTAGTAGGCCGTTTTTACTCTCGCGGCCTCAATCATACTTGCCTATATATTGAAAAGATCCAAGTTTAAAGTCACCTTCATCCTTCATCGTTCCATCAAATATGCATGGTTATTATAACGCCATGGAGTACAAAATCGAAGCGTATCGATTCATGAGCGATATTACGACGTAATCGATCATCGCCACTCGAAGGCTAAACTAATGGTTTGCTTTAATGAGAATGTCAGCGAGTTCGGAATAGCAACCATTTTTCATACTTCTAAAGAGGCAATGAACTCTTTGGTTCTTATTACTCGATAACTTTGTTTGTTGAGAAATTATTATAATATGGGCTAAATCCAAATAAACTTAACACAATTCACAATTATCATAATTCAACTTGAACTTTTTGCCATTGATATTTGATACGCTAAGAAGAAGATTGTAAAAACCAAGTAGTACGGTAAATTACAAGTATTTCCAAATAACAGAGTTTTTTGTGGGATCTCCCGAAGGAAAGATTATAAAACGTAAGTGATAAAACTTTACATTTTTTTTTTCAAATTGTGATTCAAACTTTGGCGGAACATAGATCTATTTATTTTATACTGTTCGGCAATTACAATGAATAAAACAAAATATAGGTACGGTTAAGTATAGACAGTATCTTACAGCTCTGTCTATATCCAACGTAGGTATTTGCTTTTATAAGTTTCATAAACCTTGTCCACAACTAACTTGATGAAGTAGTCTATAGAATTATTAATCACATGCCTCCTCCATCTTTCCAGTTCACCGGTTTACTTAGCAGCTGTTATCTATCAATAATATATTAAGTAGTCACTGATACAGGGATCAAGTGAAAGGTCCTGGGATCGAACTGACAAACACATTCACATATTATGAATTTGCCACCGTTGTCCCACAAGGGCGCCAGTCAAATTAAGATCGCCGGTGTCGATTAGCTTTATTTACGTACCTACCCACGTCTGGTCTATTGTGTGGCTAAATATAGTTTGAAAAACCGGCCAAGTGCGAGTCGGACTCGTACAAGAAGGGTTCCGTATCACAGTTCAATATTTAACACTACGTTTTTTACCTTAGGTAAAAAAAACACATTAATTTTATTTTTATTATTTGTTGTTATAGCGGCAATAGAAATACACAAATTGTGAACATTTCAACTGTCTACCTATTCCGGTTTATGAGATACAGCCCGCTCACAGACAGACGGTCGGACAAACAGCGGAGGTTTAGTAAAAGGGTTCCATTTGGCACATTTTGTCTACGGAACCCTAAAAAGTCATTTCTCTATAGTTGTACGATATTTGCCAAAGTACCTAAGTTTTATTTTCACAGTGTGCTCTTTGCACATCATGTTCCTGTTACCTGTTACGTACTAATAAGTTATTAGGTATTACGTTTGGGTTCTGTCTGAAAGTCTCAAGAAATCAGTGGGACATTCAGATTAGAATCGGATTTTTGATGGGACATTCAAAATATCAAATCAAGTACCCTACCTAGGTACTGTAAGGTTTTATGCAATAAAATATCTTAAATGATACAGCGTTCGAAACATCTGACAATTTGTTTTTTCAAATAGATAGGAATGTCGTATTTTTGTTTGATGAAGAGAAAATAGTCGAAGGCTAGAGGTTAGCTATCAAATACTATACTTACTTGCGCGTTTTTGTAATATATTATGTTAAACTTGAAGTGATTATCAAATACACGTTATGAGAGCGTAGAAGCCCCGTGTGGCCGTGTATCATTGCCACATAACCCCTACACATAAGCGTAACATATATTTAGATAGCATCACGACGCCCCTTACAGTAGCTATACGATTGAAAATATTTACTTCTATCTATCTTCTTTCCTATTTCTTTGTTGTACGTACACATAAAAATTTGCTGATATAAAATGCATAGTAGTACTTAAACAATTAATTATTACGCAATTACTGATACTATGATCTAATCTTGTTTCATTAACCTATTACAGTGCATTCAATTATTATAATAATAAACAAAGAAGATAACGCGTACCTACTTATTTACGTATGAGTAATCCTATCGTAAGAGCTTGTTTCGGTAGACTGTTTATAAAAACCACGATAAAAACAGAACTACAAAATAATTGTCAGAAACTGAAAACCAAAGAGTAGGATCATGGTTCGACGTAGGTTTCTCAATAGTTGGCGATGAAACAGCAACAGTTCGTTTTTTAATCCCCATTTGACAGGTGCAAATGTCAAACTCCAAATTGAAAATACAAACAACAAATCACTTGAAATGTCAAATTAGTCTCTAGGATTAAAAAACAAACTTTAGCGTGACTGAAAAACAATAATCGTCGGAACTAAAAGCATCGAGTTAGATAAAGTCAAAAAAACTTAAAAACGTATGGTAACTCAACGTCTTTCAGACCATAATTATTATATACTTAGGTATAAAAAACCGGCTTAGCCTAGTTTGACATTACGTATAGATTGCGAGGTAAGAAATTTTACCCATATTGATGGGTAAAAAAAAGCAGTCAAAACAAACTTTATGAAAAGTGTTTATTCAAAAATGCACAACGTTAATGTTCAAGTTTTCACTTCTGCCGGTTTTTTTTTTTGTTATAGCAGCAATAGAAATACGCCGTCTGTAAAAATTTCAACTGTCTACCTACCTATTACGGTTCATGAGATAAAGCCCGCTGACAGACAGACGACGAACGGACAGCGGAGTGTTTGTACTACGGAACCCGTTTGGCATCCATCGGGTACGGAATCTTAAAAAAACGCACACATGGCATAACAACATTTATCAACACAATTCACATGACAGTAATAATAGCACAAATTCCACTTTTTAAACGACTTCAAAAAAAGGAGGAAGTTAGTAATGCATTCGGTGAGTTTTTGAACTAGACATTTTCGCACCACACAATCTACAAAAGAAGTGATGACGCTATCAATCGATCAATGTAAATCAGACCGCGCCAACACAGGCCATTCAGTGCAGAAGCCATAAAACCGCCTCTTGATAACGATAGCGCTCTCAAACACGCTGGTCATAAACTACCAACATAAATTGAGTTCTCAACATTCACTACCATCAAGGTCACTGCTGATAGCTATAGATTACTCTGCTTTCTAATTATGTACGGGCCCTATATCACTTTTACTAGTAAGTAATTACTTAAGTAAAAATGAGTTAACACGTCTTGTGTAATGTTCAATGTTCCCACTGCTGGGACATAGACCTCCTCTCGGTAAGAGGGGAGGGAGTAGGTCATAATCGATGATAGATGTCACATGTCTTCGAATTTTTGGTTCTACTACATGCCGGTTTCCTCATGATGTTTTCCTTCACCGTTTTGAGAGCAGTGGTGATGAAATAATTTACACAAAGTAAAGCGCATGCCTTGGAACCTACGACCTACAACTTGTTAGTCAGGGCCGTTTCCATTGAAGCACCACAGCTCCTTGATAATTGATAACCATAGGTAACCTGACCGCATTATCACATCTGGTAAATAAAATACCTAGCTGTGAACCTTAGCATGCTTTAAAAACCGTTAATGACCAGACATTAGTGATTTTTAATGCAATGACAAAAAGCACCTAATCAATCTAATCATAGATGAATCTCTATTGTGTGGATTGTACCTTCACTGCCAGGCTGAAGGCACAGTCATGGAATTTATGTACATTTTAATGCTAGCAGACAAAAGGTAAATAAATTTCATGGTTTCTATCTAAACTAGATTTTTATATGTTTGTTTGTAACGCTTTCACGCTATAATGGCTAAACAGATTTGGATGAAATTGGGCACATTGGTAGACCATGATCTGGGTTAGGATATAGGATACTTTTTATCCCGATATTCAAACAAGATCGAGATTTATACGGGTGAAACCGCGGGGCGCAGCTCTCTTAATATAAAATGACCATGATATCTTGGCTCCTCAGTGACCATGACATCATACAAAAGGTAATTCTAAATTCTCATTAGCAACAAAACTCATTGACAACAAATCTCGTCATTTATCGTTTACTTGGCAATCAATAAATTACCTACTAGGTATTTGAGTTACGTAAAGGTCAAGTCGAGTGCGAGAACGTTGTAATAGTAGCGTTTGCTCACAAAGTAAAATGAAAAGTTTCAGAAGGTTTACTAGCTGATACTGAAATAAAACTAAGGAGAACTGAAGACCAATGAATATACAAAAAAAAAGGGTGTGTGTTTCAGTTCCGACGCACGACTGGAATGTACTCCAGTTCCAGTCGTGCGTCGGAACTCTACTACGTCTCTCTCTCCCCGCGCTAACTCTCAATTCCCCGCGAATCGGGGATTTTCCCCGCAATTGGCAGCGCTGGTACTCCTCAATGCGATTGTCTTTGAATATGCAATAGACAAAGAGGCTAGATAAAAGCATCTCTTAAAAAACTTTTCACAAAAAAAAACAACCGACTTCCATAAAAGACACTACATATTTTTTATTTTATTTTAAAAAGATTTTATTTTTTAGCTGTGGTACCTACCCCACACAAATTCGAATACCAGTGCATGTAAATAACAGTGACAGGAACTTATCATCTACATAGGCTAAGTGGGAAAAATACGTTTTCTCAAACATGCTTGGAAATTCGAACATTATTTTGACAACCTTCTTCGAGATAAATCGAAATTGCCGTTCTGGTCAAAAACAAGCGAGCATCAGGCCAGCAATCTTAGTATGAAAATCCATATCTGTCGTGATTAGCGGCCAAATAAATTACTATGAAAACTCAATAATATCTATCCTGCTATTTAAAAATGGAACTAACTTTTTACTTCAACACGTCATGGCAACCAAGGAGGTAACTTATCAAAGATTTTATTTAAATTTCGAACTGGCTTAGCAAATAGAGCTGTGAAGAAACAAAATAATGACCATATTTGCGTGTGAAAAATTTTCTTTGTTCGTCATTGATTCTGGAATTTATGAATAATTTACTTGGTTTGAATTTCCGCGCATTGTTTGAGAAAAGTACTATACAAGCCTTGGCCGCAACTAGGCATTGATTGCGGGCATCGACAGTAGGTAATGTACTAATTATTAAAGCTAACTCAAAAACTACCCAAGCAAAGTTAATAAAATTTATATGGGACCACCTCTAAACCTACCAAATAAAAAAATAATCACCAAAATCAATTCATAATTAGCGGAGTAATCGCGTAACAAACATACAATGGAATTGAGAACCTCCTCCTTTTTTAAGTCGGTAAAAAAAAATAAGCCCCCACCAAAACGTAACGCTTAAATTTCACTCCTCATAAAATTTCCAGACCGGAAGCATTATATGAAAATCGTTTCATAAGGAGTAAACTCCAAAAAAAAAATGACACTAAATGATGATTTACAGATAATGTAGTTTGGGACCTGGAAAAGAATATAGGCTAATTTTCATCCTGGATATATTGATGAAATACAAAGTACATGCAGACGAAGTGGCGTGATAGCCTAGTGGTGTGACCGTTGGACTGCCAAGTCATAGGTCTCGAGTTCGAACCCAAGACACGCACCTCTGAGTTTTCGGATTCATGTGCGTATTGTAAAATTATCACTTACTTCAAAAACGGTGCAGGAAAATATCGTGAGGAAACCGGCATGCCTGAGAGATATTTCGCGACGGCATGTGAAGCGAAGTCAGACGCCATTGGAAGGCTTTAAAACGCTGACGTCTGTTTTTTTTTTGGTGGTTTCCGCTTCAAATAACTTGCCCCGCTCTGGGCGGAGCGGGAGGGCGACGAACTAACTGTTTCATTTTGACAGTTCAACAACATTCTTCATTCATTCAGATTTTTTTTTTTTTCTAGCTTATGAAGCAATGGATTAGCAATCTGTTTCAAAACGATTCAGATTCTGATTGATAGTGTATTACGCAATTAGGGTACAGGTTAGTCACCAACCACACGAAAAAGAAGAAGTAGATCAAGTAGATTTATAAACTAACTGACCAATCCGTTTGTTTGAAGTGGAGATTTTGGCATTTTTATGTTTATCACCTATCACGTTTGGTAATAATAGTCCAATTCTTTCGAATTATGCGCTTATAGACTCCTGAAAAAGAAAGACCGGCCTAGTGCGAGTCGGCACACGAAGGGTTTCGTACAATGTTATTATATTAAAATATCATTGGTTTCGTACCGTATTAAGATCGAGCAAAAAACGCCGTAAAAATGTGTGTTGACGTTTTGTACTGGGACCTTTAATTATTACTTAACTTTATTTAATTTTTATTATTTTGAAATACTCAATCTGTCAAAAAATGTCAACTGTCTATTACGGTTCATGAGGTACAGCCCGCTGACAGACGGACGGACAGCCGAGACTTAGTAATAGGGTTAGTTTTGGGACCTCGGAACCCTAAAAATGGATCTAACACCTATGTTATGGCTAAAGTTGTATTGAGAGTACACGACGACCCACAAGAGCACATAAATATATAATTTATGTCTCCTTACCAGTGTCATTTTTGTGTTTATATGAATTCCTATTGTCCTACAGATTTTATAAATAGTTAGAATCAATTGTGTGAACGAAGTACGTACTTAAATGATTTCTATTGGCATGTCGATCTAGAATCTAGATCATAACATTGATTGAACTTTGTACTACTTCCAATAAGCATGTTGGAATTGTTTTTTTCCTTTTATTACTAGTATGGCCATAAGGACTGTGTGTGCTGTGTATTTTATTGCACGACTCATAATGCGAAGCATTAGTGCTTGATCACGTTGCACTCGCGGGCACGGTGGCGGGCGCGGTCACGAAATATCAAACACATAGAATAAACTAGCTTTTACCCGCGGCTTCGCCCGCGTGGATGTCGCAAAATATCCCACGGGAACGTTCTACCGTGAATACATACCTAATAGCCAAGGAAAAAATCATTGACTAACTTTCAGAGGACGCAGTGGTAGGCTACAGCGCCCGCGTTGTTAACCATAATTATTTTGTTACGCGTAATTTTGAAACTGTGATATCTCTTTAACTATTCATTTAAATGATGTGATGTAAAGGCATATTTTAATCGAAATTGAATGCCCAATTTAAATAACCTATTTAATTGGATAAGGATTAATAAGATACCGGTCAAAATAGCTTCGGAAATACCAATGAAAATTTTATACAATTTTGAAAGATAAAAATGGTTATTGTGGGTCACCCTTAGAAGATAGACATATGCCATAGCGGACTTTTTTGTTGCAATTTTTAAGATATACAATACTCTAGAACATAAATTTGATTTATCTCTCACGGTTTACGCAGCGCACGCCAGTAAAGCTCCCAGTCGGCATGATTTTTTCCGACATCTTCAACAATAATCGTCATATTTCAGCCAATTTACACAAAACCTTAATGAATTATACACTAAAACCTTCCGCATGAATCACTCCGTCCAATGGTGAAAACCGTTTGAAAATCCGTTCGGCAGTTTTTGAGTTTATTGCGTTCAGACAGACAGACGCGGCGGGCGACTTTGTTTTATAATATGTAAGGATGCAAGTGTTCACGTTCAAACGCAGGTGCGATGAAAGAAGCCGCGCTCGCGCCCGCGCCCGCCACCGCGCCCGCGAGTTCAACGTGATCGAGCACTAAAGAGTGTGTGCTCTACGATCGAAAAAATATTTTTGCCCCATTTCTGCAACTGTTTTTATTGTTACACTCCTGCTAGTACACAGAACCTACTTTTAATACTGTACTTTTTAACAATTGATTTAATGCAGCAGAAATGAAAAAAGTATCAAAATAGTTGAAAAAAAAATCCTGTCCGTCAATTTATGAAACCTGAAAACATTATACTTAGCTTGCGATAAAATCAATTAATTGAGTCAATTTTTTTAATACATTCGTTTCAGTCATAGAAGGAACCCTAGTGAAAATGGCTCTTTTATTCAAAGTAGTTTAATTATAATTAATAAAATACTAACTAAAAAATATATTAACTTTATCTAAATATTTCCAACCTTGGTTTGACGTTCCGTTGCCTAGCAACCCACAAAGTAAATAACTAAATAAATAGTCTTTGACATTACGTAAGGATTGCGAGGTTAGAAATTTTCCCTTATTGATGGGTAAAGAAGCAGTCAAAACATACTTAGTTTCATGAAAAGTGATAAATTGTTAATTTTTGATAGAAACTATGTTTTGAATTTGTTTTTCGTTTATGAATGAGTGTGATGAGGCGTGCACTTTTGGGTTTTCAAAACTATTTACTTCTGTTCTGAGTGACACAGCAGTAATTCGAAGTCCAATTTGGCTATCATTTGATTATTATCGAATATTAATCAATTACTATCGAATATTAATGGATTATTATCGAATATTAATCGATTGTTACCCAATTAATCGATTATTAATCGAATGATAGCCAATTTGGAATTTAAGGATAGGCAGTGACGTAGGCCCAAGACAGAGACATTATGATTTTTGCATGTGACATGAAAGTCGTTTTTATAAAATGACTAGCTTTTTCCCGCGTTGAGGGATAAAAAAAGTATCCTATGTGTTAATCTAGGTTATAAACTATCCGTGTGCCAAATTTCATCCAAATCCATTCAGCCGTTTTGCGTGATTGAGTAACAAACATACAAACTTTCACATTTATAATATTATTATACTAGCTGCGCCCCGCGGTTTTACCCGCAACGTCTCGATCCCGTGGGAATATCGAGATAAAAAATATCATATGTTATAACCCAGGTCATGGTCTGACAATGTGTCAAATTTCATCCAAATCCGTTTAGCCGTTTTAGTGTGATAGCGTAACAAAGAAACAAACTTGAATATTATAATATTATTTAGGATTTGGATTATAACTAGGATGAAACCCTTTCAATAGCATACATTTTCACGCAAAAGCGACGTTCATTAATTATTAATCTATTCCTATTCTCGTTATATACCAACATGTTACATAGGTACTGTATACTAAGTTACTAACACCGGACATACTAGGTCAATATTCGGAATAATAAATACGTAATAGGTAAATCATGGATTCAATCGGAAAAGGGTATGTCAGTCAGTCGACCCCAGTGGCGCAGCGGCGGAACGACTTCCGGGACAAAGATTCGATTTCCGCACAAAGCTTACGAGAGCGAAGCGTTGAAAATTTGTTTAGGAAATCGTTAATAAGTATAGTGCTGGACGCAAAAACACCTATAGTATTTTTTTTAACTATCATGAATCAATCTTCAATCTTCCTAGCCTTTTCCCAACTATCTTGGGGTCGGCTTCCAGTCTAACCGGTTGCAGCTGAATACCAGTATTTTACATGGAGCGACTGCCTATCTGACCTCCACAACCCAGTAACTGGGTAGGTAATACGATACCCCTATATTATACTAAATGACTATGATGTATGTGTATTAATTTGAATAGTTTATTTGTAATTTTGCATGCTAGTTTTAGCGAATTGTTTTAGAAACTTTTAAAAAAACCCAACCATCTGTAATGTACCTACTACAATTCTTGCAAATAAAATTTCATTTCATTTCATTTCATTAGTAAGACTGGTGTCAGACTTTCGGGCATCTGACGAGTCGTAACGACTGTCAAAGATATCGTGAATCTAAAGTATAAATATCGATACAAATAATTAGTGACAGGTAAAATAGAAGACAATGTTCTAGTAGATTCGGAGCAAATTGGCAGTGATGTTTACCCAACTAGCTGTGCACCGCGGTTTCATCCGCCGCCGTTTAATTTAAAATAAATCAGCTATTTACGCAACACATTTTCGTAAACGATTCCGACTAATCTGTTCCATTTTGACAGTTCAATAATATTCATTGCGTTATTTACGTTGTTGAGCAGATCTTTTTTCGAACTTACGAAGCAATGGATTAGCAATCTGTTTCAAAACTATTCAAATTCTGATTGATCGTGTATTACTTAATTAGGGTGCAGATCACCCGCCGGCGCTATTACTTCGTTCAAGCTTAGCCTTATTTCTTTTTACTTGGCTTCTTATGGTCATAGCTTAATGTAAAATAGCCTATAATAACTTTTCTCACGTATTGGGCTATCAAAAGCAAAAATTATTTTTCAAATCTGACTGGTAAACTGTACAAGCAAACTATATGTAACACAAATTCTTCAGATTTATTATTACGAAATATAGATTAGAATTTAGAATAGATAAAAAGAAACCTAAATCATCAATACAGCAATTTTAAAAGAAAACAAAATACTATTTAAATAATAATGTTTTACAAAGCCCGTACGGCTTTTATATAATTCTATCGTAAGAATAAGACTAACAGAAAACACTTTCATTACTTGCTCTAAAAATGAATTGCCCTGACACCTGAGCCGTTTTTTTCCAAATACAGCTTGTAGTTCTTTTCAAAGATTAGCATGTTCAAATAAAAAAAAAACTTTTCTGCTTTATTATACGGGGTGTCCGGGACATCGACGCGAAGCCGGTTACCATGGATTCAGTACATCGTTCTGAACCTCCCTGCGTTGAAATTTTTCGTCGGTTGTTTAAAAAAAAAACAGCTGTTCCATACATTTTGACCGCGTACGACCAAAATTACGTGTAGGGTGAGGAGGTACCCTAAGATTAGCATGTTCAAATAAAAAAAAAACTTTTCTGCTTTATTTTACGGGGTGTCCGGGACATCGACGCGAAGCCGAAGCGTTGAAATTTTGCGTCGGTTATTAAAAAAAAAATCTGCTGTTTCATAGAAAAGTGCAAAGCCGGTTACCATGGATTCAGTACATGGTTCTGAACCTCCCTGCGTTGAAATTTTACGTCGGTTGTTTAAAAAAAAATCTGCTGTTTCATAGAAAAGTGCAAAGCCGGTTACCATGGATTCAGTACATGGTTCTGAACCTCCCTGCGTTGAAATTTTGCGTCGGTTGTTTAAAAAAAAATCTGCTGTTTCATAGAAAAGTGCAAAGCCGGTTACCATGGATTCAGTACATGGTTCTGAACCTCCCTGCGAAAAATAACCGACGCAAAATTTCAACGCAGGGAGGTTCAGAACCATGTACTGAATCCATGGTAACCGGCTTTGCACTTTTCTATGAAACAGCAGATTTTTTTTTAAACAACCGACGCAAAATTTCAACGCAGGGAGGTTCAGAACCATGTACTGAATCCATGGTAACCGGCTTTGCACTTTTCTATGAAACAGCAGATTTTTTTTTAAACAACCGACGCAAAATTTCAACGCAGGGGGGTTCAGTACCATGTACTGAATCCATGGTAACCGGCTTCGCGTCGATGTCCCTGCCACCCTGTATATTAGTAAAGGTGTCAGTAAACCTATATCCTACATACATTGGAAAATAAGCTGCTAAGCCGACCTTCAGAAAATAGATTTTAGTAAAGAAAATATAAGATTATTTTTCCTAAACCGTTGGCAAGAAACGAATATACACGTAAAGCTGTGTAAGATATCTTGGTAAGAACACTGTGACAGCTCTGGAAATAAGCCAAGTCTATAACATGTCACTGTTCAGCCCCAAAACTGTTGTATGTCAAGAAAAAAGAAAGAGGAAGTCTTGGTAGTAGCGATAACAAAGTATTTTATTTATTTCTAGTTTTAGGAGCTCTGTTTGTGTCGGTGGAACTACTTACATATGTTAGTAACTAAAGCATTAAGAACTTGCTTTACAATAAAATGTAGGTAATAAAGTACCTACAGGAGAATAACTCATTAAAATTACCTGTAAAAATATTTCCTAATAGTTAAAAAGATTGCAAACAAAAAATACCGATACGACATCTCACACCTTTAAATGAGCCTCAAGGCTATAAATTCTAAATCACGAGTCACGACTGAGAAAAATCTCCAAAACATTGTTCACTAAAAAGAAAACTCCATAAGTAAACAGTTTTTCGGAAAATAACCTAAGTACTTAGAAAAAGCCCGTTACTGGTAATAACTTAGCTTTACTAAGTAGGCACTTGACCGTATGACCTTAACCTGACACTGTGACAAAAAAGGTCAAATAAAGAAAGTATGCTACTTTCCTATTCGAATTTCAAACTGATATAGAAAAAAATGTCGTACCTCAGTGTTCGCGGGACTCAGCAACACCAGCGCAGGTGGAGATCGCAGTACGACTGATAACAGTGGGCACATGTCACGCATATATCATTATAACAATCAATATCTAAACATACACATATACGACAATGCTGCACATTGGACTTTATAATAATTAACGGTAGAATTATCTTAATTGGACTTCCGACACCGAGTTCATGTTTAGGTAGGTAGGTACTCTTTTACTAACGCCCGTTCATAATTTAAAATATTCTGACGTCATCGTCAATGGGAGTTGGGACTCTCTCTGAAGCCTGTATTAATAAATTAAGCTCACATGTTTCAGCGCTTTCGCAACAAGATTCTAATTGATGAATTGAACATGATATTTGTCTACAAAAAAGTACATTACATTATACAGAGAAAAGTCGTAGGCTATCATAAGTGAAGCAAAACGGAAGGTCTATTAAGTTGCTCTGCATTTAAATTGAAAGAATAATTAGTCCTGCCTGTATGAAACCGTATAAGAATTCTTTTG
This sequence comes from Conistra vaccinii, assembly GCA_948150665.1. Taxonomy (NCBI): domain Eukaryota; kingdom Metazoa; phylum Arthropoda; class Insecta; order Lepidoptera; family Noctuidae; genus Conistra; species Conistra vaccinii. The sequence goes on from OX411323.1 coordinate 16,096,615, forward strand.
AAAACTTGATTAGCACTTCTAAATTGATTTGCGCGCTCCAGCTAGTTGTAATTAAGTTAGAAAATTATTTTGAACGGGAACTTTTATTTGTAGTTCGTACCAGCTCTTGATTGGATGTTCAGTCTACTTTATGGGAGAAATAAGTGGGTTATTCGGACGGCAAGAATCTTCGATCAAAAATATAATACACTCGAGAGCAATGAATCCGGGTCACTTAAAGAATGTTAAAAATCTCGGAAACTAAAAATCATAGGTTAATGCAATAAATTGTATTTAATAGACAATGTAATACTCCTTAAATGAAAGTAAAAAAAATATGAGTCACCATACATTTTATTAACACAAAATTACATAAAGAAAAAAACTGCTGATCTCTCCTTAAAACAAAAATAGGAAACATGAAATTTTTGAACTTTATTACGATTTTCTTGAATTTTAATACTTCGTATTGCCTCCTCGTGCTTCCATTACTGCGTTTACGCGGTTTGGCATGCTGTACACCAAGTTCCTTATACGATTTTGGGGAATATTCTCCCATTCCTCTGTGAGAGCAATTTTGAGCTCACGAAGCGTGATTGGGGGAGGGTTTCGTTGTTTTACGCATCTGCCTAGCTCGTCCCAAGCATGCTCGATCGGGTTGATATCCGGGCTGCGCGCTGGCCACTCCATACGAGTAATGTTCATCTCTTGAAGGTAGTCATTCACAATCCTACCTGTATGAGGTCGGGCATTGTCATGCATAAATATAGCATCCTCACCTAAATTGACCATAAATGGACCAACGTGATCATTGAGGATTTCTTCCACATATCTTACGCTAAAGAGCCGTTTTCTATGATCACCAGCTCTGTGCGACTTTCAGAAGAAATTCCGGCCCACACAAGTACAGACCCACCACCGTAGGCTACTTTTTCTTCGATGCATGCTTGCTTGAATCTTTCCCCTGGTCTTCGATACACTCTGTGTCTTCCATCGTGCTTGTAGAGCATAAATTTTGATTCGTCGGAGAACATAACTTTTGACCAATCTTCAATACTCCAATTTACGTGGCTCTGGGCATATCTTAGTCTTGAAATACGAAGCCCACGCTCCAGTTTAGGGCCGTTTGCAGGTCTAAGGGGTTTTAAGTTAGATTCAGCAAGCCGACGTCTTACTGTCCATGCACTTGGGTTACTTCCTCCGAGGCGTCGAAACTGATTTGTGAGTTCAGTTCCTGTGAGAAAGCGATTTCGAAGCATGGTGTTCACCAAGTATCGGTCTTCTCTTGCTGTGGTACACCTAGTTCTGCTCGTTCCTGGTCTGCGTAGGTTAGAACCAGTTTCTTCGTAACGTCGGAGAACTCTTTGTACTGTTGACAGCGACACACCGACAGTCCTGGCTGTATCGCGCTGACTCCGGCCGGTTTCCAGCATTGTAAGTATTCTGGTGCATTCTTCAGGCGTAAGCGACATAATTTCAGCTTGAATAATGAATATAGAGCACTATCAACATGGTTTATGTACCCACATAAATGACAGATTACAAACAAAAGCAAAACCAAATGCTGTAATTTCGTAGTTCCATCTTCGAAAGTGGTCCTTTTTCAAATTTGATTTTTTTATGATATAACTTTACAATAACTAAGAAGTTTTAATACCTTCATTTAAGGAGTATTACATTGTCTATTAAATACAATTTATTGCATTAACCTAGCATTTTTAGTTTCCGAGATTTTTAGGATTCTTTAAGTGACCCGGATTCATTGCTCTCGAGTGTATATTATAATAGGAACAAAAACACATCACTCAAGTGGCCGCGATTGCATTTAACTTGATTATAAACCTTAAACCCACTCAAACATAGACTTTATTTTCGTTTAAGCAAAACAAAGCGAATTTTTAAAATAAGAACAAAAAAAATAAAACAATGTCTAAGCATGGTTGAAAAAACCATTTTGCCAAGACTACAACATTATTACTGGTCTTATTTTTCTGGCCTTTTTTGATGTGCTCATCGGAAATATAAATCTAATTGTTGATCGAAGGAAGGAATATTAAAACCAAACCTAAATAATGATAACTGAAAAAATAAGAATAATTTTATTGATTGGTCAAATCCTTCCATATCCTTAGGGCACGTCCTCCTTACCATTACAGCGCCCCCCGGGCTACTTCGTGATATACAATGGCCTCTGTTGCCCCATGAAACATGAGGCTCCGGGGCTAATGCAAATCTTGGGGTTTATTCACTTTATCGAGTCTGGTTGAACCACGCTGGACTTGGTGTATTTCATTCATTCATTGTTACAAAATATAACTTAATAATTATTTACAATTAACATGGTTACACAGAGCAGTGGTCCCCAAACTTGGAAGCGTTTGTATTTTGGAGGGCCCTACCCAACTAGCAAAAAAATCCTGGAATGCGATTTTATAATGCTACGTGGACTTATAAAACTCCGATGATAGTTTTGGTGGATGCTTCTACGCTTATAACAGCATAAATACATGCTGTTTTTACTCAAGTACATTTAATCCTATAATTTGTACTTATATCGGTATATAGGATCATATTTCCTGACAAATATAGGATCAAGACTCCTATAAAAGCATGAAACAAGAGTAATTGCACTCAGGAGTAATTACTCCGGTAACTCAGACTTATATGCGCCTATAAGATTACATCTGCGGACCATTTAAATCTTAATACTCCTGTAGGAGCATGTACCAGGAAGATATGCACTGAGGAGCAATTACTCTTGTTATTTTTACTTATAACCTCATGTAAGCTAATATTTTATGACACATTTAAGCAAATTAAAGTTAAATTACTGTAAATCATTTATGTATCTGGTTTGGTTTTACATAAACTTAAAAGTAAGTGTTATAACAGCACTCGGTAGGAAAAAATGTTCTTTATATCGATTTATCTTATGACGTTTTAAACCTAGACATATTTATATAGGCATTCCACAGTAGTGTTAATGTCTAAGTAATCTCAAACAATCCTGGCTAAAACTGTTAAGAAGCCACTTTTGCTTGCTTTATATCGATTTATCTTATGACGTTTTAAACCTAGACATATTTATATAGGCATTCCACAGTAGTGTTAATGTCTAAGTAATCTCAAACAATCCTGGCTAAAACTGTTAAGAAGCCACTTTTGCTTGTAACGACCAGTACAGGCGAAAACGCGCTTTATATAGTTTTGCAAATTCTGATGTAGGATTTAACATCAGCCATTTTGATTACAACTGTTTTTGTCTACAAATATTGAAAATGGATTTAAATAAGTGGAAGCGGTTTAAAAAAAGGGGATCCCATAAAAGTAAAAAAAAAAAAACATATAAAGAAATGTTAACCGCAAAGCAACGATTTTTGAAATTTAACTGATGAAAACCGTATCGTGAATTCTAGCGAGGGTTCCGGACAAGATAATTGTAGTACTACTTTAAATGGAAGAGGTTCGGACTATGAAAGTACCAAATCTTTGAGCGATATTGAAAGTGATAATCAGGAAGAACTCCTTGAATAAGAATAGAAGAAATGAACTTCTAGTAAACGGCTACTTTTTAAATTCATTTTGTCATTTCGTAGTTGCTATACGTCTATGGTAGCAACTAGCACAAATTAAAAAGAAGCCGTTTACTAGGAGTTCATGGTACTTTTTTGACCATCTCAAATCGACAGCATAATACTCGCAGGTTTGCCCGATCGGTTCACCGACGACGTTGCCAGATTTAACAGCATGGCTTGTAAGAAGATAGAAAAGGCTGTGCCCGTACCTATTATGTTATTGTAGGTCTGTAGGAGATCCATAAACATTTGTGTAATATTGCCCAGCACATCAGATACTTAAATCTTTTCAACTGATATCTATGTAAGTTAATTTAAATATAGGTAAGTATAGGGATTTTCACTTTTACTCACATAGAAGTAGGTAATAATAAATAGTGTGTTACGTAGTTAGGTACATACACAGTTAGGTATACCAATTACAAATTTCACATTCGTCTCTTGGGATGTGATCATAAATTGCGTAAGTAAATCAATTCTCACACCAAAACCAATCTTGGTATAGCAATGATCTGATGTGTTCTTGATTCTTAGTAAAATGTAAATCTCTGGTGATTAACACCAGAGATTTACATTTTACTAAGAAAGTAATTTTAGTAGAACTAGAAGAAACCACGCTGTGACAACCGTGACATATCTCAGACAACAAGAAATGTGTAACACTCCAAGGCCATTTTAAGTTCTTTAAAGATCGGAAATCTTTTTTGGTTAAAAATTTATCGATATCTATAGGTATAGTCTTGTTTAAATCGTCGGCAACCTGTTATATAATTAAGTCAAATAAAAACAACGTTGAAACTGATGTTTACGTAGAACAAACCCTTTAAATATTCCTTTAACTTACATATCTATAAATATCAATCGATTTTCATCTGGCCATTGCGGAACCCTAATCGGTAACAATGGCGAATCTTTTCGGTTTTGAGATAACCCAATATAGAACCAATATACTTATATTGGTATTATGTCACACTTGGAAATGCTAAAAATACTTATTTGAGCACTATGTCATACTTGGAAATGCTCACCAAGAAAATGGCAGCTGCCTTCATAATATTTATTTATTATTAAAATGTAAATAAGCCAATTTTAAGAGGCGCTTTAAATTTTGTACCAAAACCATGATAGATTTCACAGAAAATTCACATTCCCCTACGAATAAGCTATAAGACTACCAATTTGTCAACAATAAGATTTGGTTTTTCTACTAAGGTTGACATTAATAAATTCTGATGTAAAATGTAAAATCCTAACCCTCAAGATGTCAAAAATATTTTTTTACAGAGCACAACAAGCGATACACTCACTTCGAATGTTCACAATAGAAGCATTTCTAGGCGCGTATTAATCTCATTTTTGACTATAACTTACTTATATTGAGATTTACAGGAGTATTTGCATTGACGTAACTCAATTACAGGAGCAATATAGGCGTATATGGCATTTCGGCGGTCTAATATAAATACGTTATAAGTAAAAGTAGAGTTATAAAGTGGGCCCTTTTCGAGGGTTATAGCGGATGTAAGTCTCATATAGTCCTCGGTTCTGGGATAGTTTAAAAACCAGTTTTTGCTAGTTGGGTAGTTGCGTTAACTTAAATTATAATTCGAGACTTGTTTCATAATCAGCCTATAATGTTACCACGAGGGAATGGACCATATTCCACCACGGGTTGGTGGACGACACAGTAATGTCTTCGAATTTTTTGGTTCTTGGACATGTCGGTTTAGTCACCTCACGATGTTTTCCTTCACCGTTTTGAGAGCAGTGCTGATGAAAAGTAAAGTGCTTGCCTGGGTCCGAACGCAGGACCTAAAAATCGTAAGTCACGGGCAATACCACTGCTGTTTCACCACTGAATGACTGACTGACTGACTGACTTAATTGCAGATGTTTGAGAATGGTTAGAATAAGTCTAAATCGGTTGAAGGTATAACCTCATTGGTTGAAGGGCTCTGAACTAGACACAATAGAAGTTTTATTGTTACGTACGTACGTCTGGGGGCGTTTAGTATCCCGCAAAGCGTTAATCAAATAAGGGTAGTGAACTCATAATCAACCTATAATGTTCCCGTTGCTGGGACACAGACCACATCTCGGTCGGAAGGAGTGGGCCGTAATCCACCACGGTAGCGGACTAATTTCATGATATTCTGTTGAATATATTTCTGATATTGCTATTAAATGGCTGTGAACAAAATTCATGTAGATAGGTATCTTATCTTACGTAAGTGGTTAGAATATTAAAATGCATTTTGCATTTTTCATAATCACTTATGTGCAATCAGTGTTTGAGATATTATGATACATAATACCTACGCCGCGCGTACTGCTGCTAGGAAATATATAAATAAACATACTTATCTGCGAAATATATGTCTAGAGTAAATAAACTGATAAGTGAGTAACTATTTCAATTCATTGCCATTAGATTCCGGTTTAAAAAACTTCGTTAAAATAATCAAGACATCCGGTTTCATTCCGTCCGGAGAGGAGATTGAAATTGCACTGCATATTATTTATTTGTGGCTGGGTCATACTCAACTGCTTAGCCATTTCCCATCTACGTTGGGGTTGGCTTCCAGGCTAACCGGATGCAGTTCAATACCAGTATTTTAAATGGCGCGATTGCTTGTCTGACCCCAACAACACAGTTACTAGGTTACACGATACCCCTATTATAACCAAGCTTAGCGTAGGCCCGAATATCTGGCCGAAAACCTGGCAACCTGTATAAATACAGGCTGTCAAATTTTCGGGCTTATTTTCTGACTTACCTACCGCTAGTTGCAGAAACGAACTTTAACTTTTAAAGCTGTCATTAAATGCTAATCTTTCATTAACTTGTTGCAGAAACAGGGATTGAATAACCGAAAAAATTATGGTATCAAAAGTAAGCGGTATGACGTCATACCTTTAAATTTCGATACCTTAAAATAAAGGTACCTTTATATTTCGATATTGTAATATTGCGGTATCGTTACTTTTTCCAGTATCTAAATTATAAAATAAAGGTTGTCTTTGTACCCTGCCGCCCGCGCCGCGCCGAGGCGTCACGCGTTGTGTCGGCCGCAATGGTAAGGGAGTAGGTACTTGATCGAAAATTTACTGATTTTCGTGCCTCGGCAGCCAGACAAAGCAGGTTGTTTTGCCATTTTTCCGCCATTTATGTTTCCGCGTCTACTTTGTTTGTCAACTTAATCACAAATGTGCTCACGTCAAAAACAGTGAAATTAAAAAGGCACGACAATTGCAAATAAAAACAATACAACTGACGCGTCGCCGTTCGTTCAAGCACATATTACGTTCAAGTTTCGACACAATAGCACCACAGTATAAAAAGATACAGTAGGACGACACCTTTGATCTCGTGGTAAATGCCGACAACGTGTCAACGAGACAGTCGCGACAAATATCAATTTCCGCGCACGGATGAAAGGTCAACAAATCAATTTTGTTTATTTAATAGGGAAGGTGCGTATTTACGCGACTAAGTTTTTAAATTTTTATACCAGATTTTTACTTGCAAGTACTAACTGCCGACCCGAAATACATGCAAGACTTCAAAGTATTTTACTCGGCTACTCATTTCGTTGACGCTCGCTCGACACGATTGTGCTCCTTATTTATGTTTAGTTACGGATCAATGTTCTATTCAAGCATTTTGTCTTCCAACAAGGCTTGGAAACTTCATCAAAGTATTTTACTTAGCTACACGCTCTGTTGACCTCGACGCGATTCTGGTCCTTATTTATATTTAGTTAGGGATCAATCTTCTATGCAGGAATTTTTCTTTTAACAACGCTTGGATATTGGAATATATTTTTTTACATACGCGTTTATAGTCCTTATTTGTATGAGATTACGGATCAATTTTTGATGCAGAAAGAAAATACTTTAAAGTATATCGAACCCTGGTTTTTGGTTCTGGTGGCGCCAAAAGCGGTTGGGTCATGCCGGTCCTGAAGTATTCTTTCGGCATACTCAAATGGACTCAGACCGAACTCGACGCCTTGGACAGGAGGGTCCTTACACTCTTGACCGCAAACCGGATGCATCACCCACGTTCATCGGTGATGAGACTGTACATCCCGCGGAAGAGCGGGGGTCGAGGGTTTTGAAATGCGAAAACCCTCCACAACCGCGAGGTGTGGAGCCTCAGGGAATTTTTTTTTAAAGCCGAAGTGGGTATGCACCGTGATGTGGTCGCAGTCGACATGGGACTCACCCTGCTCTCCATGGCTAAAGAGAACTGGCGCAAACCTGTAGTACTTACTACAGATGACCGCAAGGAGGTATGGCAAAGCAAGGAACTTCACGGGCGCTTCTATCGGACTCTTCATGAGCCCGGTGTAGATTTCTTTGCGTTCGTATCCTGACTACGTTTCGGTAACCTTTTCGGGGAAACTGAAGGTTTCGTCTGTGCAATTATGGACGAAGTTATCTTGACGAATAACTACCGGAGACATGTTATGAAGGACGGTACGGTTGACGTGTGTCGGGCATGCCATCGTCCGGGTGAGTCCATCAGACATATTATCTCTGGTTGTTCGTGTCTGGCTAACGGCGAGTACTTGCACTGGCATAACCAAGTGGCTAGGATTATTCACCAGCAACTTGCTTTGAAATATAAACTTGTGCACTCTGAGGTACCGTATTACAAAAATGTGCCCGACCCAGTTCTTGAAAATGACCAAGTCACGTTGTACTGGAAACGGTCTATCATTACTGACAGGACTATTGTAGCAAATAAGCCTGATATAGTGGTGATAGATCGATCAACACGCCGCCAATGATATATAGTCGATGTTACCATCCCACATGACGAGAACCTCGTGAAAGCTGAGAAAGAGAAACAAATAAAATATCTCGACTTAGCACACGTGACACGAGGTTGTTGACATGTGGAATGTAAGCTTGGCTATCATTGTACCGATTGTCGTAACGGCCAACGGCCTGATGGCCGAAAGCCTCGACCAACACCTCTCCAGACTATCGTTAGACGGTTGGATCAAGAGCCTGATTCAGAAGGCAGTACTCCTCGATACGGCTCGCATTGTGAAGAGGTTCCTGTCTCTGTAGCCCTAACCACCGGTAGCTTGGACCCTGCTCCCGACACCGCCGGACCTCAATTTTTTTTATTTTTAAATGCGTTTTTTATATCTTTTTAATGTAAGAAATATTTTAAAATGTAATTAAGAAAGAAAATAAATAAACGACATAATAATGTTGAATTGAATTTTAAACTAATGGAGCTACTGAAGGTAACTGAAACTTTCAGTAGCGCCATCAGGATGGAATTTAGTGTGGACAAATTTGCGGTCATGCATGTAAAGCGAGGGGGTTTGTGGAATCCGTGGGAACTCAACTCTCGGATTCCATACACCTAAGATCTCTCTCCTCTGACTCTGACGGAACTTGACGCCCTGGATCGGAGGGTCCGCACACTGCTGACCGCAAATCGGATGCATCACCCACGTTCATCGGTGATGAGACTGTATATCCCGCGGAAGTGCGGCGGTCGAGTCTTCTTAAATGCTAAGACCCTGCCAGCCATGAGGTATGCAGTGTCAGGGAATACTTCCTTGAAGCCGATGTGGGGATGCACCGAGATGTGGGCTCAGTTGACAAGGGCCTTACCCCGCTACCCTTGGCTAACGAGAACTGGCGCAAACCTATAGTATTAGAAACTAATGACCGCAGGGAGGTATGGCAGAGCAAAGAGCTTCACGGGCGCTTTTACCGGGCCTTACATGGGCCCGATGTAGACCTGTTAGCGTCCGTATCCTGGTTGCGATTCGGTGATCTCTTTGGGGAAACCGAAGGTTTTGTTTTTGCGATTTTGGACGAAGTTATGATGACGAACAACTACCGGAAATATATTGTGAAGGACGACACGGTTGACATCTGTCGGGCATGCCACCGTCCGGGGGAATCACTCCGACACATTATTTCTGACTGTTCTCGTCTGACTAACGGAGACTACTTGCATAGTAGCCAAGAGCCTCGACTAATATGCGGAGGCTCTCGTTAGGCAGCTGGATCACGAGTTTGATCCAGAAAGCAGTACTTCTGCACACGGCGCGTCTCGTTAGGAGATTCCTTTCTCAGGAGCCCTGACCACTGGTAGCTTGGACCCTGTTCCCGATACCGGTGGGCTACTATTTTTAAATGTTTTTGGTTTTATAAAAATATTTAAAAATGTAAATTATATGTACATAATTTAAATAAAGGAAATAATAATGTTGATAACGATGTTGCTTTAAAATAAACGAATTAATTAATATTGTTTACTTGGGACAACCCTAGCTGTCGCGACAATGCCGACACGTTGTCGGCATTAACCACGAGATCAAAGGCGTCATCCTACTGTATATTTTTATACTGTGATGATAGTGCTCTGTGTCTCGACACGATCGCGTTGACAACGGGCTGGCAACTCAAGCAACGTCGGTCGCCGCACGCACCGCTCCCCCTCGCCCAGCGGCGCTGCCACCGCGTCGCGCTCGCTCTTCGTCGCATCATTTTTTTCGGTACCGAAATGATTTCGGTAAAGGTATTAGTAATAGCGGTACCACAACCGTAATTCTCAACCGTTTTGGTTCTACCTTTAAATCGAAGCTGTATCGTAATTCTATACCGGTACCATACCCTTATACCTCTACCGCTTTCAACCCCTGTGCAGAAAGCAACATTAGACTCGATTTGAATGATTCTTTGAATAAATAAATTAATGAAATCATTAGCGTTAATGATCCATTACATAATGTTTGTCTTTGTGCAACTGGGTGTTAGTGAGTTATCATTTTAATCGATAAAAAATATGAGAACACTTACATTAACCTTCTAGATATCTCAGTCTTCCGTAGATATTATAATGTTTTTAGTGGCACACACAACACATTAGCAGTGGTTATTTAGCGAGGACGTACATTACCACAGTGAAGCGATGCTGTGGTTTTAAACCATCGCAAATTGACTAAACACGAGCAAAGAATTTACATAAAAGGTTTTATTTATGTATTCTTCACATAACAGACACACAGTCAGGCAGAGTCCTTATGTTAACGTTCACAGTTTGCTTTTTTTTTTTTTTTTTTTTATACAATAGCCAGCCAATGACACAAGTATGCTTGCAAAACCGTAGTGCTGGCCTCAAAACAACCGGATACTATGATCTGAACAGTTCCTATAGATTCGGAAAAATACCGGAAAATACACGGACATTCGTATACGCAGTGTTTCTATTACGAATGCCTTTTAAAGAATGATAATATGTGTAACTAGGTAACTGCTTTATCAATGTTATTATCGCGTGTGTGTGTACTGTCGACTTAAAAGATGGCCAGACTATCTGCAATAATAATCTTTCAATTGTTTGTTATCTTGATTTTTTTTAATACCTCTTTCGGTTTTAAATCCGGTAGTTGAAAGTCCGTGGCTGATAAGGACAGAAAAGGGTAAAAACCTGTCCAATGCCATCTAGTTTGATGGATGGAAGATTGCCTAACCCCTGGACAATGGACAAAAAAAGAAATGTCTACATATATATTATAATATATATTTATCCATACTAATATTATAAATTCGAAAGTAACTCTGTCTGTCTGTCTGTCTGTATGTTACCTTTTCACGGCTAAACCACTGAACGGATTTCGATGAAATTTGGCAAGGAGATAGATGGCATCCTAGAGAAGGACATAGGGTACTTTTTGTCTCAAAAATAACCCCCAAGGGGGTGATATAAGGGATGAAAGTTTGTATGGGAAACTCAATATTTCTAAGTTGGGGATATGGATTTCTAAGTTGGGGATATGGAAATTCTTTATGCTTTTGGTAAGAAATAAAGAATTACGCTTTTCAGCGTTTTTGTAAAATCATCCCCCAAAGGGGTAAAATAGGGGTTGATTTTAAAATTCACATGTATTATTGATTATTTTTGTTGTCTCTTATTTTTAAGAGATTTAAGGCGTGGTTCCAGTGAGTCGGAACCGGATGCGGCACAGTTCACGGTGAGTCGGAACTGTCTGCGGTGATTGTGGCGATTGTGGTGATTGTGGTTCCAGTGAGTCGGAACCGAGTGCCGCACAGTTCACAGTGAGTTGGAACTGTCTGCAGTGATTGCGGCGATTGTGGTGATTGTGTTGATTGTGGTGATTGCGGTGATTGAGCTGATTGAGGTGATTGCGGTGATTGAGCTGATTGTGGTGATTGAGGTGATTGTGGTGATTTCGGTGTTTTCGGTGATTGAGGTGATTGCGGTGATTTCGGTGATATCGGTGATTATTTTTGTTGTCTCTTATTTTTAAGAGATTTAAGGTATGGTTCCAGTGAGTCGGAACCGGGTGCGGCACAGTTCACGGTGAGTCGGAACTGTCTGCGGTGATTGTGGCGATTGTGGTGATTGTGGTTCCAGTAAGTCGGAACCGGGTGCCGCACAGTTCACAGTGAGTTGGAACTGTCTGCGGTGATTGCGGCGATTTTGGTGACTGTGGTGATTGCGGTGATTGAGCTGATTGAGGTGATTGCGGTGATTGAGGTGATTTCGGTGATTGCGGTGATTTCGGTGATTGAGGTGATTGCGATGATTTCGGTGATTATTTTTGTTGTCTCTTATTTTTAAGAGATTTAAGGTGTGGTTCCAGTGAGTCGGAACCGGATGCGGCACAGTTCACGGTGAGTCGGAACTGTCTGCGGTGATTGTGGCGATTGTGGTGATTGTGGTTCCAGTGAGTCGGAACCGAGTGCCGCACAGTTCACAGTGAGTTGGAACTGTCTGCAGTGATTGCGGCGATTGTGGTGATTGTGTTGATTGTGGTGATTGCGGTGATTGAGCTGATTGAGGTGATTGCGGTGATTGAGCTGATTGTGGTGATTGAGGTGATTGTGGTGATTTCGGTGTTTTCGGTGATTGAGGTGATTACGGTGATTTCGGTGATATCGGTGATTATTTTTGTTGTCTCTTATTTTTAAGAGATTTAAGGTGTGGTTCCTGTGAGTCGCAACCGGGTGTGACACAGTTCACGGTGAGTCGGAACTGTCTGCGGTGATTGTGGCGATTGTGGTGATTGTGGTTCCAGTAAGTCGGAACCGGGTGCCGCACAGTTCACAGTGAGTTGGAACTGTCTGCGGTGATTGCGGCGATTTTGGTGATTGCGGTGATTGAGCTGATTGCGGTGATTGAGGTGATTTCGGTGATTGCGGTGATTTCGGTGTTTTCGGTGATTGAGGTGATTGCGATGATTTCGGTGATAATTTTTGTTGTCTCTTATTTTTAAGAGATTTAAGGTGTGGTTCCAGTGAGTCGGAACCGGGTGCGGCACAGCTCACGGTGAGTCGGAACTGTCTGCGGTGATTGTGGCGATTGTGGTGATTGTGCTACCAGTGAGTCGGAACCGGGTGCCGCACAGTTCACAGTGAGTTGGAACTGTCTGCGGTGATTGAGGTGATTGCGGTGATTGAGGTGATTTCGGTGATTCCCCAGTGAGTCGGGGTGATGAGTCTAAGGGTGTTGACCAGGAATGCGCGTTCGCTGCATGCTGGTGGTCAGGATACCCGCTGAGCCGTGGGTGCTGGCTGGCTGTGTAACTCGCCTCACGAAAGCTTGCGGGATTGATGATGATGACGTCACGCTGAAGTAGTTGCACGAAGGCTGCGTTGACGTTCAGTCTCAGGGTCACCAATTTAGTGGTATGAGGAACAGGGTGTAAAGTTCACTCATCCACCATAGAAAAGGGAGGATCCTCCGACAAGACGGGTGTTATGTCGGGCGGGCAACTGCCCATAAGTTGATTTCGGATAGTCTTATCTATGTCGTTCGCGTGGTAAATTCTAACTGCGCGATGCAGGATTTGTGTGACATCATGTCTTTCATGCGTAGTTCGTATGTGGCGGTGTAACCGCTACAAACATTACCTCCTTACTAATAAACGTTGTATAGCGTCTGTATAGTTAAACATATAGTATAGTTACAAAGCTTTGTCTTCTTCTTTCGAATGTCAAATTACTGACGACTGAAAGAGATCATTTTTTCATTTTGAGGTACGCAACCCTAAAATGTGCCTGTTACTTTTTCATGCCGTAAGGGCTGAACGGATTTAGTTGAAAGGCGTATGGTATTTTAACTAAATCCGTATAGGCCATGATCTGGGTTAGGATAGAGGATAATCTGAATCCCGGTAGTACGGTCCTGTGGGATATTTTCCGACCTTTACGCGGGCGAAGCCGCGGGTAAAAGCTAGTATTATAATAAATATACATTATAATAAATATGTCTGTATGTATATTATCAGTTTATAACCTAATTATGTACTGTTGCAGCTACGTATATTATGACTTTTTTTTTTTTTCTCAATAAAGATCACCTGCCATCTTATCTATTCACCACCCTGCACCCTTGGTTGACTGGTAGAGAATGCCTAAAGCATTAAGTCCGCCGTTGCACTTACCTCTTTTGAGTGCGAAAAGAATAAAATAGTTTGGAAAATCCAAAAGTGCACGCCTCATACTTATCACTCATTCATAAACGAAAAAGAAATTCAAAACATAGTTTAATAAATCGGTCAAGTGCGAGTCGGACTCGCACATGAAGGGTTCCGTACCATAGGTATCGTACAATATTTTTTAAATACTTTCGTAAAAGTAACAACAGCGCGGGCGAATCTGGGCCTAAAGCTACACAAATGAAATATGTATTTATCAATATTTGTTTCAGTTTTTTTTTTGTAGTTTGTGTTTCATGAAATATTATGCAGTTTTATAATGGGATAAGGAATTCAATATTTTTAATATAAAAAACAATTTATCACTTTTCATGAAGTCGTAATGTCAATGACTGACAAAGATATTTACTTGGCGGTTGCTAGGCAACTTCAAGTCGAAGGTTGGAAATATTTAGTTAAAGATATTATATTTTAGTTAGTATTTTATTAATTATAATTAAACTACTTTGAATAAAAGAGCCATTTTCAATAGGGTTCCTTCTACGGCTGACACGAATGTATTAAAAAAAAATTGACTCAATTAATTGATTTTATCGCAAGCTACAATGTTTTCAGGGTTCATAAATTGACGGACAGGAATTATTTTTCAACTATTTTTATGCTTTTTCCATTTCTGCTGCATTAAATCAATTGTTAAAAAGTACAGTATTAATCTCCATTTAATCATCTATACAATGGTATATAAATTAAGTAGGTTCTGTGTACTAGCAGGAGTTTAACAATAAAAACAGTTACAGAAATGGGGCAAAAATTTTTTTAAAGTATGTTAATTGATTAATTTGTTCCAGTTATTCAGATTACGAATACCTACTTACTGAAAATTTACCAAAATGAATTATTCGATTATAGCAGAGTCGAATTTTTATTCGACTCTGTTCTAGACGAATTGAAACCCGTTTATTTTGGCATCGCAATATAAATCGATTCGACCTCCATTAAATGCATGCAGCATTATAAATAACGAACATTATGCATGTCTGTCAATAGTTTTTAATGCGTCCTGCAATTACAAAGACTAGGGTAATATTGTAGCGCCACATACGAACTACGCATCAAAGATCTGACGTCACACAAAATCCTCACGTCACTCAAATCCTGCATCACGCAATTAGAGTATACCGCGCTAACAATATATATTATAACCTCCCGACATCAATTTTCGAGTACTTCCACTTTGCCCCACCAGGCCGCCCCACTGGTGGGGCAAAATGGAAAGCCAAAAACTTTGCAGTGGAATTTGCCCCACTAGGGTTGGCACTTTAGAATTTATGGAGGTGCTCGTATTTTGTATTTGTATGGAAAAGAAAGAAATGTATATCTAAGTAAAAATGTAACTAGGACTGGTAACGTTAGACTTAGTTCATACCTAGGTAGTGTTTTTAAATAAAAGATTATTTGTACCAGTGGGGCGGTTTGGTGGGGCAAAGTGGAAGTACTCCAATTTTCGGGCAGCGGCCCGCCAGACACAACACCCGTCTGGTCGGACGATCTTCCCTATTCTATTCTATGGTGGATGAGTGAACTTAACACCCTGTCCCTCATACCTCTACATTGGTGACCCCGAGTATGAATGTCAAGGCAGCCTTCGTGCAACTACTTCAGCGTGACGTCATCATCATCACTCCCGCAAGTTTCAACCGAATAGGCCTGAATTTGTTGGAGTTACTTCATTCATTCCATATAGCCTGTAGGACGCCTGTAGGTATTAAAAGAATGGTGGTTAGTGGTGGTGGTGGTGTGTGAATGGTGTGGTGTGGTAGAATGGTGTGGTGGTGGTGGTGGTGTGTATGGTGTAATCAAAGATGCGCTTCGCGTAGTGTGTTTTTTCGATGCATAAACATGATATTTTATCAGCCCGTCTTATTATCCGATTTTATTTACCTAACCATCCGCATCCCAATTACTGTTTAAATTAGCTATGAGGGGACGCTGCTTCCTATCCTTATGACTTTAACCCTTTTTCGCTACATTAAACTTTAAATTCCACTAGTAGTTTTAATAATTATAATATCTACAGAGCGAGTTGTGTTTCTGCAGTTAGCGGTAAGATAGACAGTTCCTCTGTGGTTGAGGATTCCGAAGAGGGTGAAGCTTGCTTCCACCTTCGGCCTGATCATCACTGACCAAATTTGATGCAGAATTGAATTGTTAAACCTAACGAGAGGGTGCTGCTACTGACTCTCAGAACAGATAGGTTTTTGCAGAAACTTAAGGAAAAGGTTATAATGACTTGTCATTTTTGTCTTGGTAGACTGATTGTCACACTCCGTACGTGACATGTGAGGTCATGTATTCAATACAGTTGAATCGATTAGGTCGATCGATTTCATTTTGTTGGACAAACGGGCCTTATAGTGACATGATATAAAATCACCAACGGGGTAGACAGAAGTACGAATACTCGAATATTTAAATAATCAATCTCTGAAACTCATACAAAATACACAAAACATGTTTTTTTTTTAGAATAAGCTAGATTATAAGTTATAGGATAAGTCCTCATCTCTACCTACTATCTTTCTTTTGCTATGTCCGACAGGGTCCACGATTGTTCCTCAAGCAAATGTTTACCACCTATGCACATATGTACATTGTGGAATGCAATAAGTATTGAGTATTAAGTAGATGTTTCGCTTTCACAGTTCTCAAATTTTAGATCGGTACAGTCAAAGTTCTACCTTTTTTGCCATCTAAGAATATCCTAACATGGACAGAAAAACCTAAGTACCCAGTCTATTTCGTCCGACTTTGGAATTTCATTCGCAGCCATTGAGGCAGCTGACCATCTGTGGCGAAGTATGAGCTAACGATATGAGTTTAGTAGTTCTACATGTACATGATGGGTCCCATCTGGTACATACTTGAAATGGACTCATTTTAGATAATAAATAAGCTAGCGCAGACGTGTTTCTGTTCATCAAAACCGTCGAACTTTAAAACGACGCGGACGTCCCGGTTGTAAGGACGAAAGAGGACCCAGCATTTCTTTTTATTTAATGTGAAAATGTGTTTTGTTATAACGATCAGTATCGGCTAAAACAATCTTAATCTAAATCCCTTCGAAATCTAGACTGTAATTAGGTATTTATACCTATTCAATAACTGTCCTTTAGCTATATGGGGGAGAATTTAGGGGTGATTTTTTTTTTGTCAGCGCTACTATATCTGTCACTGACTGACTGGTTGCTCTTAGACCTGGATTTTATTGTTTTAGTAACCGCTATGCTAAAATGATCACTGGCTGACTGCCTTTACAGTTTCTGGGACTTGCTGCGGTTTTCTGGGATGTTCTAAAATATATGAGCAGGGTCCTGTCCATAAGTCTGTAAACCAGTTTTATTAAGTATCTGTTCATTTCTGTTTTCAACCGCATTTTCCTCCTGTATTATATTGTGGTCTGTGCTTGTGAGTCACTGCGTTTCTCGCGCAGTAATGCAGTTGGTTTACATTTATATTCGTCATCGCTTTATGAACGCGGCAATGAAGTGGCTGAGAATATTCTCACGATTACAAAAAACTTTTCTCGACCTTTTGTTTGTGTTAAAATTATAAATTATCTCGGGTGACTCAAAAATTGTTGTCCTAGTCCAGCAAATAGCAATGCTGAAAAAAACCCACACAGTTTATTTTTTTTGTTTTTCCCGACCCGAACCTTTTCAGCTAAATAAAGTGTATGTATTCGTGATGGTTTAGTTTGTTTTTGTATAATTTATAAGGTTTTAATATTTTCTATAAAATATCAATCTAAATTAAGGTAGGTATCTACCTAAATGATCCTGAGAATACAGATTCTCAGTTGATTCTAACATTTATTCATGTAATTGTAATTGGATAACAGTACTATTGTATTCTAATTACAAAAACAAAGTTCACAACAAACCAGGTAGATGGCGCTAGTGGTCGATAAGCAAGCAAAGACCACGTGTTTCTGTATATTAAGTGACAAGATCCCACGCACGCACATAGCTTCTCAAAGAAAGGTCATCTTTGGAACTTTGCTAAAGGAAAACAAACTTCATATTCCCTGTCCCATTTCTAAGTGGGGCAATGGGCTATACGATCGCTGCCTCCAATATACTTTTATTTGTGATATCGATGTTTCTATGAAGCCCGTAGACGCTTCAATGTTAGTTTTATATGCTTGAATGCGTTTCTACTGTTTTTGTTACATTTAAAGTTGACGCAGATATTTATTATGTTGCAACATATTGTGTTTAATCGATAATCAAAATTTATTTATTCAAACTAGGCTGAGATTCAGCACTTTTCGAATGTCAAAATTACATGACAGGCCCTCAAAACGCCTTCCTAGTGCTTTAGCTGGGGTGAAAAAGTGGGGCAACAAACTCCCCAACAACACAGCTGACTGTTCAGTTAGAAAGACTTGAATCTATACTAATCGAATGCAAAATAATTACATTACGCAACACAAAACATTTAATTAAATGATTTGCCATAATATGTCAGCTAGAACATGCGAATATACCAACAAAATACATAGAAAAATATACTCAACCAGAAATAAAAAATTAAAACGTAAAAAGAACTTAGTATCTGAATAAAAGAGTAATTATATATTTTTTTTGTGTTTTTTCTGGTGTACTATAAAGTATAAGTATATAAATAAAGACATATAAATAAATAAATAAAAACCTCCAGGCATGAAGAGCGTGCCCCCTTACAGCAATTTAAAGCTGTAACTCGAAGACACAAATGATAAACTAGGCTAGGACCATTGAAGCAAAATAAATAAACAGTTAATTACTCATTATGGCTCAATACTTGGTAGTATTGAACCTTGAGGTACACCTAACTAAACTGGTAGCTCGGAAGATTTCACACCATTAATATCTACCCATTGGACCCTATTATGTAAATGAGAAGAATAGTCTGTTTTATGAGTAACAGACTATTAGAAGGACACCGATATTAGGTACATATAAGTATTGATACAACATAATTTTCTCTGAACCAATTTAAAAAATAACCAGATTTCATTCGAATTATCTACTTATTACAAAATCAATGAACAATAATGACGGGGTAATCTATTCATAGTAAATGGAACTATTTAATTCACGTCGAATCTAATTGTATACAATTCGAATGCAGTGGTGAATTGAAAATAATAAAATTAAATCGTTGCATATGCAAGTAGGTTGTGGGCTTAAAGGTCGAGGTAGATACCCTAGTGCATGAGTTTGAAACAACAACATAAGTTATCGATCGTACGTGTGGTTTCGCTATGAATGAGGAAGCTTTCGCTTCGTGGATGTTGTAATCGTTTTCGATCCTAGATACCGAGACACTATAGACAGAGAATAATGCTATGCTCATTCTATTAAATGAGCATAGCATTATTCTCTGTAATTGAAAGTCTACGAAAGGACGACGTGAAGAGAATAGTCATAAGCAAGCCTTCCAAAGCAGTTTTCGTCCAAATAATCTTGGTATGATGAATCTGTCTGCCAAGCTGAAGAAAATGGGTGGCTTAAATCATATTGTGAGTGCTAAAATTTCACTGCGATGAGCAATCCTCATTTTAAGAGAAGTATTAATGGCGAAACTTACCCTGAATTCGTTTTCAGAAAATTGCTACGTCCTAATTCGCATGCCAACCATAGTCTTGTTTGATTATATGTAGCTCATAAATGGATATATATTTTTCTATGTGCTTTCCGATTTCCTGTTCTCTGGTTTATTCGTATATATGTATATATAAACGTTAATTTTGTTCGCTGATAAAACTTTTATTATAATAATTAATAATCGACCTCTACAAAAACTCGCCTTGTCCCGTGGGGTGGGCTATAAACCTAAAAGTATTAGATACTTATCAGTTGAATGCTTTAGCAGTAGGTATAGTACCTATACTATACTACCTATAGATATTAGTGTGAGTTGCAATGAGTCCTTCCTCGAATGGTGTATTTATAACGAATTTCTTCGTCCTTATAAACGCACAGTCAGCCACATGAGTATGCTTCCCGCGAATCGCAAGAAAATTCAAACATCAGAGAAATACTGCCATCAAATTAGTCCAAAAAAAAATAATAATGTCTTTACATATGCGACGTATGCCAATCATATGCCAAAGCGAACTGAATCGTAACAGGAAAACCATTGGTATTGAATATTGACAAAACTGAAAACTCACATTTCCCGTTCATTGTTATGTATTTTTTTTTTTTGTTATGTTAACGACTTTATGGCCGCCATTACTTCGATTTATTTTTAACTACACTTGGAAAATGAACAAAAGAAAATATACATATACATACTAGCAGACCTAGCAGACGTTGTCCTGCCCGAACAGCGCCACCTACCGGGTCCAATTGACAATTGTCAAACCATCCAGGGACCCACTCAAATATAGGTCACAAACACAAAATTTCATCTAAGTCGGTCCAGCCGTTTAGGAGGAGCTAGGTGACAAACACACGTACGGAAGAATTATATTAATTATATATAAAGAATTAATTTTTTGTTTAGGTTTAGATGATTATGTTTTTTTTTGTGTTAAACAATAGTAGAAATGATAACGATACCACCAACATGTATTAACATTTATTCCATTGTTATTAAAAAAAATCCTCATTAGAAACAGTTAAGTACCTATGTAATATATATCCAACTTGGGAGGTCATTAATTTGATGTGTTCTTGACATTCGTTAAACGCTCCATAGGTATACATAACTATCGTTTTGTTTTCACTATAATGGAACGGTAAAAGCAGTTTGTTGGAATCGATTCCGACCTTCACCTTCTCGTAAATCGATAAACTTGTTATACTGGCTAGTTAGAAATTGGAATTCCAATTTGTCAATTCTAAAATCAAAGTAAATTTTCTTATTGGTCACATATTTATTGTTGGTAATACTGATGAAATCATGTTGTAATTCACCGATGTTCGGTGTTTGTTATCAAGTCAGGTGCTTGTCAAAATGTATGTCGAATGACGAAATTCATGATAACGACTTATTTCAAATTGGTTCCAATAGGAAGCTCAAACTTCTATTGTACGAGTATGATTTAAACGTATGTGTAATTTCAAGCGATTATGATGCATATTAATTTGTCAACCATAGTTGCCAACAATGATGTTTATATTTTTATTTAGGTAGGTATTCACCTATATAAACAGCTACGTGTTGTTGATCGATATTTATGTATGAGACACGTATAACTTCTTTATCGTGAAACGAAACTGGCTACTGTCTACATCAAACTCTGGAATTATTGATGCATTATGTGCAAACGTTGTTGTGATTTTACTTTTTTATTGTATTTATTACCCACCTATACATAAGCCGGAGAGAACAGCAACAGCATTGAAGATAAGGCCGGGTTATCGCAATTTGAAATGTATTTCCATTCATCACCTGATAGCAGTCACAATGTAAACATTGAGCTTATTACATAAATGACTGTTTAATACCGCGGGCCGAGAGAGAAAATAGCCGAAAGAGACGGGTAGATTCGTAACACGTGGGTTGGTAAGGGAGGGGTATATTTGTGCTTGGCCCAAATTCGCGGTGTAGCAATGAGCCGCGGCGCGAAAGAGCGCGAGGCGAGTGGCGGCGAGGATGTTGCGTCCGTCTCACATCGCTACCGAGTTGTGACTATGTACTTCTGACTATTCTATTCAGGCAGGGCAGCTGACGGGCTATTCTCAAGGCGCCTAAAATTAATGATGTCGTGTCGTTATCGGAGACGCATAAAAAACTCTGAAATTTTAGACCATTATTATATGTGGCTTTGTTAGTTGAAGTTTTGAACGAGCTATTAGGAGCGTTATTGTAAATGTTCATTGGTTTTATTTGGAGGGCGACTCAAAACTAGACACTGCGTGACTTCACCATGTTATAATGGGACATGTTTCAGTTTCGTGAAAGTTACCTTATGGAGATTTAAAAAAAAAAAAAAAAAAAGGAGATTTATGAGCGCAGATTTTCACATGAGTTTTAAAAGCAACAAAAACTAATTTTAAAACATTCCATAACGTTATGATGCGCATTTAGCACAAAATCCGTAACCGACCTGTCTGAACTAACAAAGGGAATTCACCTCTAATGTCAACGAACGACACGCTTCCGCGACGCCACCCCTCATGGTTGTCGAATAACCCCACTAACATCTGACGCAAAAGAAAGAACCCAATAATCTATACATAAGTACACAGCTGTTTATACGTATAGCTATCTACTACGTAGTGACGTCATTTCATTCAAGAAACGGGTTTTGCGAAAACTTCAATGAAATGTTCCAACGTAATTTAGTTGACGTATATTACCACTATCGTACGTATTTTAGTCCTTGTGTAGGCTAACTAGTACATAAAGCGGCACGTGGTATTTTTAGCGCGTACCTATATTTCTGCACTAGATAATGCATACGTACGTAATGTGTTACGTTATTAGACATACCGATATCATTACGTGAGTGTGTTGTCATAATATAATACGTTTGTAAACGGTAGATAATTAGGCAGTTGTTATTAATATCAGCTGTTCGATTAATTGTTAACTAACCTTGTTCAGTATTTGTTTAAGTCAATGTTTCTGTAAAAGTAATGTAAATACTGAAAAGTCCTCTCTCATTAAAGGATTTAAAATTGGATGTGTCGCCGGTACCCGTAGGGGTATTGATTTTGTGTCACAGCCAGGCAACACCTGACATGTCCCTATGAGTGGATACGAGGTAGAAATTACATGTTCATAACGTTCATGTTTTTTTTTATGAAAGGGTAGACTGGGATTGTCATTAAAGTTTAGATTTTATGGTGTTCCTTTCATTTAATTTATCATGTTTGTTAGAGAGATTTGTTGACTCTATTGACTCTATCGATTGATCCCATAAAAATAGAGGGTGTTATTTTTTCGGATTATATCCGGTTCGATTCCCGAGTGTGGGAAGTGATTTTTCAAAAATATTTGTATGCAGATTTGATTATTTAAAAAAATAAAGGAATGTTTCCTTTGAATAAAATTTGCTATCTCCAGTATTTAGAGTATTTTCCCTCCAGGTGGCGTTCATAAATTCCACCCTGTATAGTAGGATATACTAAACGTTCTTTCTAGAAAAAATAAATTAAAAGAAGAAATAGGTACCTATTTATAAAGTTTTTGATAAGGCTAGTTGGAAATATAACTTTTACAGTAGTATTTCGCCTATCCGTCCACTAATTATTATTTTAAAGCCCTAGTCAGGCAATGTTCTACCCCAGATATTTCAGAAATGTTCAGAATGTTGAACACAACCCGACGGTAACTGTTGTAACAACATCATGCTTCGCTTGTTAAACTTTAGATGACAGATTTAGGGTTGCCGAGACCCTTGCTTCGTAATCCCTACCGCCCCCTCATAGATACAACCCTAGCTATCATTTTACAACATTGAGAAAGGGGCATCTCTAATTGTAAGTACCTACCTGGATACTTAGATGTATAATCACGTGCACTTACGCAAGATTCACAAGCGATTTTCTCTTAAGGTGAAACAATTTGATATTTTTTCCATACAAACTTCGGAGGGGTTTTACTCCACTGTTTGACATCGTACATTCAAAGTTTAACATGATATCGTTAGGTCTCATTATGAATTTTGTCTGTACGGAAGCAGAATAGTAAAATAAAAAGCCATTAAAATGTTATAAGCCAACAAAGATTCGTTTTTCTTGCAAATTTTTGCGCAACTTTGGGCGTAAATAAGTAATACAAGAAGTGTGAAATCTCGAAAACAAAATCCGTACCGACACAGAAAAATTATCGAAGATTTCAATTTTATTAGTAATTGATTTAAGCAGTTATTTTTTCAGAAAAACCTTTTTTCCAAAGGCCTTTTCGTAATTTTTGACGCGCTCGTTTTACTAAAATTGGTCGGTACCAATGTCGGTACGGTGTGTGCGTGCGAACTATACGTTGTCCATGTAGACCAGCTTCTAACTGATCATCACTGATACTATTTCTGTCGGACACGAAGCCAGGTGAGACAGCGTGGTTTTTGGCCATGCCCACCATTGAGTTCGAGCCCGCGACTAGTTCCACCTTAAAGATATTTTTTGGTGTTGCAAATTTTATACTATCGAAAAAATACTAACATGAAATAGGCCTTTATGTTGGAATTTTTATTTCACGAGAAAAACACTTTTGAATTTTGCGTTGCTGTAAGGTATTTATGCTCGTAACTTTACAACGTTGTTACCTTAATTGGACTCCAGCAATTATTCTATTATACCCGTATCTAAAATCAAAACAATGTAGTTAGAACAAGAAGCTTGAATGAGAGTTGTTAGTAAAGTTTACATTTTTTACATACATACATAAATTCACGCCTTCTTCCCATGGGGGTAGGCAGAAACTGCAGAACGCCACTTGCTACGATCCTTACATACTCCTTTTGCCTCGTTTACGTTCATACATCCTGGTCATACACGCTCGCCGGTTGCTAGTACTACGCACCTGTCCTTTCTGAAGAAAATCACCAAAAAGGTCAGTATATGTCCTCCTAGGGCGTCCCCTCCCGGCATTACCAGTTTACATTTTATGTTTTAAATATATAATGTTTTATAAAATAATCCGGGTTTTTTTGGGTCAGAGCCCATTCGTCCCCTTTAGGGCACACCGTCTCGCTACACTTTTCGAAACACATGCAATCCAGAATCTACAGTGGCGATCAACCAGCATAGTGCCTAGACACTTCGGCGAGTCCCAGAGAACCAAATACATAATAATATGTAGTTTATGAAGTTTGTCTTCCCTGCCTAAGAGTCTGGAGGGCTTTGAACTTTGAGCCGGTTGTCCCGGTTGTCAAACACCTGTCATTATTACAACCCAAGTAAGACAAGGGGTCTAAACAAAGTAATCAAAGTGCTCCTTAACAATAAGGTTGCAAAGGTCAAATTAAAGTAGCTATATGTAAAATAGGAGCTGATATACAGTATTTTAACTAACAGAGGGCGTTCCCGTTAGCCCGCGTGTACAGAGAGTTCCATTTACGTATCAATTTAAACAAATTTGTGAAAATTTTATATAAAAAAAAAACTTTTAGGTTTTCAATGTTAAAATTTTTTCTAGCATGTATGGACGTTGTACTATTGCGGGTTAACGGGAACGCCCTCTGTTAGTAAACATACCATATCTGTTTAGACTGGAAGCCGATCCCAGAATTAAAGGCTAGGTTGATCCTGATGTTGTGCAACTCATCGTTTGAATGCTACCTAGGATGTCACCACCTTCTATCTGTGTGAAGATTGCGTAGATCGTATGACTTCATTAGAACATCCAGCGGATTGGTACCATAGGTACCTATCGATAATGAAAATGAAAGATTCCACAACGTGTTCCTTTTGATGTTCTATGACTCTAAGCCTTAGAGTCTAAGGTATATTTATTATGCTTTAAGTAAAAATAATACAAAAAGTCCTAGAACACGTGTTTCAAAAATACATAGTTTCGAAGTTATCATAAATTCATAACACTAGACTCTCGATGTGTGTATCTAAGTTTCATTGATATGTACGAGTAAATCATTTTCATTGAAAATGCACGTCATAATAAAATAAAATAAATTGATAAAAACAGCAATTTCTTTTCTTTTTTTTTCACGTTATGTTGTTCAGAATTATTATAAATGACGAAACGAAAACAAAAAAGAAACACATGTCATGTACCAGTTGTTTCTTTGCCATGATCTCATTAATACCCTAGACTCTAGGTTATAGAGTTATGGAATATCAATAGGAGAGTTTTGTATAGTTATTTGTATACATAGTTTTAATTATAAATTGTATTTGACAGGTAGGTAGGTTTGTAGTTGACACGGTTGGGTATACCTTAATAAATTAATGTAGGTAAAACAAGCGCGGACAACTGGCAATTAGAGCGTTGAAAACAGGACAAAGTAGAAAAGACTGTGCCGGAGGGCGCATTCTGGTAGAAGGCGGGATACGCCAGACAGAAAACGAAGAATCAAGGTTTTATGAGATTCGCTTAATCCCACTCTTTAGAAAAAATCTAGCCGTTCCGAGCCCGCTGTACTTAAAACACTGCATTACAAAATTGTTTTTAACATAAAACATTGTTTAGTGAGGGACAGAGGCATTTCATATATTTTGACAGATGGTGCCTAACTGGCTTTACAACTTTGGGTACCTGAGACACAGGTACCGAAACCAAATGCCAGCCTTCCTCAGAGAGAGCGCATCGATGTCCATTGTATGCTCGGACTGAATGTTAATCTATATTCTACTCGATTTCACTGTCGTAATATTTTTGTCACATACTTGAAGCACTAAAATAAAAATGTGCCGAGCGTTGCTTTGCTTATCATATTTAAATAAAGCCGATTACTGCCAAACGAAACGAGCTTTGGAATTCAGTCCGCCAATTTATCGTGTTCTTTTTTTATGAGTCTGTCTGATACTGTTACGTATGTCTTTACAAGCTTGTATCAAATTCTTATTTGTTGGGTTCGATGACAACTGGGAAGAACAAATTACAGATGCTATTGGTTTTTAAATGTTCTTGGTTCTTATTTTAATGATCCTTTGACTACTTATCAGAAATATGTGTTTATTCATGAATGTATGCGAAAATCCTAAGTAATAGTATACATGACAAAGTGGGTTTGTTTGTTGGTTACGCTTTTACGCTAAAACGGCTGAACAGATTTGGATGAAATATGGCACATAGGTAGACCATGACCTGAATTAGGATATAGGATACTTTTTATCTCGATATTCTTACGGGATCGAGAATTATGCGGGTGAAACCGCGGGGCGCAGCTGGTGTTAGGTATCTTGTATAGGTAAGTCCGTTGTTGTTATTATGAAAGCATTCACTCTGTTATCGTTTGGTAGTTATCTCTGGTTCATGAACACTTGCATACTGTCGAATTTTAATCGCCTTTATGAACTTTGTTAGTTATATTTTATCGAGCTACTTTGAAATCAAGTGTTAGTACCATAGATACTTTAATTAAGAGTCCATAATACCTCAACTCAAATTCACTCCTTGCACGATACTGCTCGCGGACTGACTGTGAGGAGGTGAGCGAGACTGAGCGGCGGCGGGGAGAAGGCTCCACGGCGCTAATAGTTTAGGTAATTTCTTTTTACAGCGAAAATAATGGTAATAAAAAAAGTATATTGGATTTTTTTTATGGAATCGTGTGCATAACATTAATCCTCAACTTTACCATATATTTGTTTCAAAATAAATGCTGCAGTATTTTCGATATTTAACGGAGGATCATGCTAAGCAATTTGAGGCACTAGAGAGTCGCGTACTCGCGTTATCTGTGCCATAAAGGATGAAAGCAATGTCATAATTATTTTTATGTATGGTTGTAAACTACAAAGTATTTAATTGCCCGGGCCGCGAGGAAGAAAACCTCTATAAAAAATCACCCCAAACCTCCAAGCGGCGGCGCACCGTGAGGGAGGTTGATAGCTTGACTAATGGGTAGCTAAATTAGTAGTTAGTGCGAACCACGATTTTTTGGTTGGTTGGTTGGACTCTCATTCGCCTAGAGTAGTATTTGGACTAATATAATTATATATGTTTTATCATGGAGGAGCGTATCAGTGACTATTGTTGCCCTGAGCTATTTGAGTTTGATAAGATATAACTCAGGCGTTCTCGCTTTAATTTTCATACAGAAACCGGTACTATGGTTTTGGATATTTCCAATATGTATTTATAGCACGAGGTGCAATTATCTGCGCATTCCGAAACGGCAAAAATGTGCTAAAATTAGACGGTAATTAGTTTGTTGTATGTTAGTACAGCTGTGTAGTAACAGATGGCGTTAGTAGTGTGTTGAAGCACAAAGCGTATCGCGTGGTTTCAAAAATATCTGGTTTCTCCGTATCGCGGCCGACCGCGCGACCGAGAGCACGTTGTGATTATCACAAGTCACAACTCACTGACCTTGGGGCAAAAAGGAGAAACAATTTTAATTCCAACTGCGGTGTTTTTCTTACTTGAGCATACTAATAAGGCGTTGTTCATTCTTAGAAACTTTGTTTCACGAAGTACTTAGGGATTTTGTGATTACTTAGATGTTTACGTAGTTTTCGATTAGGTTTTTGTGGATAAAGTAAATTAGCTGCATTGAATGATGTATTTTGCGAATACGCTGAAGATAATTCTTATATTTTTGGACTATGGATAAGCTTTTTAAATGCGGTAGTGAATAACTGCTATGATACAATTTTAGCTCGCAAACTCCACGCGCCACACGTCTGCAGGTCTAGCTGCACTAGGTACATATATTTTAAAACTAAACGACACCTATATTTCGATTCTTTAAAAGTAAAGAAATACTTAAATAAAATTCGAAAGTACAGGACGCAGTCAGTGGTTCGTTTACGCGCGCTTTCCAGGAACGCGGACAAGTGGGCTGTCAACATGCCGCGCGCACACTCAGTGACGCACCCAATTTTAATTCCCGCTATTCAACAACTACCATAAAACGGTAGTACATACATCAATACGCGGTGTGTCATATCTGTTTAATTTGTTCATTCTTCGCGTTGCATTATGTCCTGATGATAAAAACAAAACTGGCATCTTGTTAATTCGACAGTGACATTATTTTTACATAAATTATACTTAAAAACGGTTTATAATTATAAAGTAACTAGCTGCCAATACAATGTTTACGCACTACTGCAGTAGAACACTGAATGCAAATTACTTTATGACTGGTTGCGGCAGTAATTTTTGTTCGAAGTTTCGCTTTGGTTCATTACTTTTTAATACGCTGTAAAACTGTTATTCGCGCATTAATTTCAAACCGTCAAGTTTGATAGCCTGTTCTAAATAAACAAAAATCGACGTTTATAAAAGTCAAATGAAATATCATGAGAAAAAAAATATCCTCTATACTTTCAACCATGTATTTTTACCAATCTCAATTTTAGTGTTATGTTCCATTCGAAAATTTATTTGCGCACGTTGTATTTTCGCCGGGCCCGGTCCCAGCAGGCTGCCAGTTCGTTCATCGAATACAGACGCTATCCCAGTATAAACATAAAAAAATTAAACCTCGCCGAACCCTCGCCTCGCCTCGGCGCGGCGGCATTTGTTCCCTTCATACTTTTTGTGCTCGCGGCCAAACCCTCGATCGCTCACCGCTTTTAGGGCCCGTATCCCTGCATTCAACTGGCACCCTATTGAAGCCATATTTTGTTCGAAATATTCCGTCGTAAAGAACGACGATACTGTATAATAATAAGTCGTTGTGAGTTAAATAATACAGTGTTGAACAGTTTTGTTATCACGAATTTGAATGCCAAACAGATTTAAGTTGAAGATTTTTGTTCTGAGTATTTTTCTTTTGTTCTTTTTTACTTTGAAATTCGTTACTTATCCTTTTGTTTTTGGAATACCAAAAGGATAGTTTAGGTCTTCGATTACTAATGCACTTATTGATCTAAGGTTTAGGCTTTATTGTTTACAGTAACCGTGTATTTTTCCTGATACAATCGAATTAATTGTTATTGTCTGAGACGCCGTTGTTTGTAATTTAGTTAGTCGACTCGCGAGCGCGCGATCTGATTAAAGGAATAATTGGATGTCATATCATGTGAAATTATCTCTGTCTATTAGTGAACACACTGCCTGTTTGTTCGTTCTACTTATAACACGTATAGTATAATATATGTACGTCTGTTATTAATGTTTCGTATAAGTACAGATACTTGGAACCGTAAATGCATATATTTAATCAACAGTTAATGATTCATTTACGATGAATTAAAACCCACATTATTCGATTTATTATTAACTCTGATGTTATTTTTTTAATGGGCAGGGAAATATTATTACGGGGCGCGAAATTGGAGAATGTTTTTATAGGCTAACGTCAGCGGGATACATTCAAAGGGGACTTTGAGACCAGTTGTTAGTGGAACATACACATACATAAATAGATGGACCACCACCGGGTACTGTACCAGTTTTGCCGTTTGTTTTCAGCATCGAAGTCTGAGCACCAATCAACCAATGATGCGTAGGCAGCAGTAGTAGCAGGAGCAGCTTCAGAAGATGAAGTCACACCAGCTGTGCGCTGACTGCATATGGTTCATTAGAAGTCTGAAGCAGTTCATCTGTAAAATGCATTAAAATATGTTTTTATTTCAGTCACGTAACGCTTTACAGAACGAATAACGTGTTACAAGAAACCAGTTTTAGTACCTCAACCTTCATTAACCGGTTTCATTAACAATTTAAGGCTCAAAAAAAACCAACGAATGCAACTGAAATGAGTACCTACTTTCTAAATAAAAGATGACCTATTATAAAATGACTAACGTCGGAAATATACCATTTTCACTCTACCAACAGTACCAACCCACACTAGGCCTGTGTGGTGGTTTACGGCCCGTTCCCTCTCACAGAGAGACTCTTATCACGGATATCTATGACTCTAATTAAACAAAAAATAAGTATGTGGGGTACACAATCCTTTCATCGACCGTGAGCTTCCTGGCAGAGGATAGGCCATTCCCTTTTCTGCAATCTTTAAATCCGACTAGATTATGTCATAAGTATGGGCATCCGCTAGTGCGTAATAACAACATACTGCATTCCAATCCGATTGCCGCGGCTAATGCTAGTGATGCCAGAATCTTACAGAAAATATAGTGGTCTGATTAGAAGGTTGGTACACTGCACTGGATGATCTCTGGCTTACCTGGTGGTAGGTCATATGAAATAACGTCGAGCGGCCAATACATTCATGTGCCTCAATGTAGGTCACTTCATTATGATTAGACAGGCTTCCTGAAATATAAATAAAAGATAAAAAAATAGTGCAGGTAGGTAGGAAGGTCATTAGATTTAGGAAGATTAGGTTCAGTACATTAATTGATTTAAATACATACTCAGACCATGTATATTACGTGGAATTAGACAGGGGGAAAGTAAACTTTTATAAATTTAGTTCAAGGGATCGTTGAAGTTACGAAACGACAAAACCGGGTTTTTATTTCTTCGATATTGTATTGCTCAGTGTTTGTGAAAGGAACTAGGACATGAATCATCTTGATACCGCGTCAAAATGTTGAGAAATGGAGAAACAAAAATGTTAGAGGAAGAACCTAAACAGTCTTTGAATAAGTTCGAATTTTCGGGGGTTTTGGGAACTTGATGACAAATACTGCTTACTTTTACTATTAAGAAAGTATGATGCAAAACGGCAGTTTAGTGTAAAAGCTACTCAGATTATAGACAAACATAGGCCACCAGGCTAAGTTAGGGCAGTTGATCGGTACTTCTACTTCTTCGAAATAAGTTCGAGTTTTTCTTGACTTAGTTCGGCATAATTATTCAGATTAGAAAGAGAAAGACCCTGTAATGAAGACATATGCACGAATAGCTAGCCGCCTCGGATACAGTTTTATGAAAACTATTTAAGCAATCTGAAAAACACAAAAATTTACTAGATTCTTTCAACATCGTTATATTGGTTACACATACCTACATGGAACATACATGTAGTTTTAGTACTTAGTTGTATTTCTTTAGATGTAGGTTCTTAATTTAAATAATTATTATGATGTAGGATTCAAGAAGAGTTGGACGTACTATTTGAATTGGCGGCTTTAATACGATGGGCATATGAGATCATAAAATAAAGTGTCATCGCCAATCGCTAATCTCTAGTTCAATTTCGCTCCTTCGGGAGTAGCTTAATTACGACAAGCATTCCGTTTCATCGAGCTTCAATACCTAGACAGTAACAAGCATCCAGAAGAAAGCAGTTTTTCGAGTTATAGGTTGGTTATAGGCATGCAAAATTGGAAAACTTCGGGAAGGTTCTAGAAATTATAAAATAAAAAACATAGCAATAAAGCGCAAGGATTAGTAACCATATAATGTAATAGGTAAGCAAGACGCTAAGCATAATACCTAGACCTAGGTACTAAATTACAGAAAATCCCGAACGATTCCCAAAAGTACGTTCAAAGAAAACATGAATTCGGGAACGGAAAACCCGCGAATACATTCAGTCCATACGATATAACGCTACACATCTAATCAATGAAAGAAATAAAAGCGCAACATTACAACGAGCTATTAAATAAACAATAATACACCTAAATTAAAGAGGGATCAGAGCACATGGCGATCTATCTTTCGAAACAACAAAGCCGATTGGTGTGACGTTCCACCCCGGTGATATGTACGTCCTACTACCTAAATGCCTTATGTACACCGCTAGTTACTACTTCATGACTACTCCGAGCTCAGTGTGTACTGCAATGCAACGGAAAATATGCGTGTTTACCAAAGTCGTTTCGGTAGAACGGTGTCGTGTGTTGCGTCACGTTTAAGGAAATTGATAGTGCGCCGAGGCCGACGTGACTAACATTATCGTGATTGTGCTCATTTTATGCTCAGTTTTTCAAATTTCAATTTGATAATATTGTGTGGTGCAGTGATTTAACATTAAGATGGAATTTATTTTTTCTCATCCCGTTTCTCCCTGTGGGTGGAGGCCAGACAAATGTCCGACGTTCGACACGCCGTGCGACCGACATAACCTTGTGATGTCGAGTAAGTATATTTTTTGTTACAATCGTACTCAAACTGGTTAAATATCGGGAACGTTGAAGAAAATTAGAACATTGGGTCAATTTCGATAAAGTATTATGCCAAATAATAGTTTTACAAGCATAAATGCAGACGAATTAAGCATATTTTCGAATAATAATATCGAACGTCATTACGAGGTTCACTGTACAAGATGGCGGCGAGTGGGGAGAGGGCGCCCAGTTGGCCAGGTGCTGCCGCCGCGTCGAGTTCGGCGCTATAGCTAAACTAAATACGCAGTGTTGTACATTTAGAACGTTCACAATGGCTACCGCGAAAGACACGTCTACTTTCTTTCTGGAGGCAGATGCAAAAGATTTTGACAGTGTTTTAAAGTTATACCCACAAGCGATTAAACTTAAAGCTGAACTGAAAACAAAGAAACCCGATGAGCTCATAAAATTGGACAATTGGTGAGTATGAACGCCTTTGAAAGGAGAAAATGCGGCCGTGGCGTGTCAATGAACTTGTATTGTGTGTGTATCCGTGCAAACTGATTTGATAGCTACCTCCCTCGCGGACTGCATCTCTAGTCCGCGGACGGCTCATTAAAACCACTGCGTCACGTGGGATCGATGTCAAATTGACACGATCGTTTTTCCTGAAGCCAGTGTGGGGGAAAATATCGTCGCGCTTAGGCGTTATAAAATGGTGGCTGTCCTTTCCGTATCATGACTCGTTTTTGAATGCATTAAACTTTATGTTTAGGATCGTCTGCTTGCTAATTCCACAGATTCCCTGACTAAATACAGCCTTGATAATGTGTACGATATGTTGTTGCATGTCTGACTAGGTACTTTGCTAGATAATACAATGCGTTGTTGAGTACAAACTCACAATTCACATCCGTTCAAAATGGTGACTTGCCTTTTAAAGTAAAGTTTTTTATTAGTATTTCGACTAGTTTGGCATTTGTTTGATCAATTAGATATGATTACTAACTATCCTACATATTTCTAACATTTAAATTAATAAATCTTTTGTATTATTGGATTAGTTTACCAAGCACAATGAGTCATCATGTACTTTAGTACGATCAACTTTTACCAGAGCAGAAAGTTAAAGTTTTTCCCAGAAGTTTTGGTGTTTCTCTTTGTTAAATATATTCAACTTTGTAGAAGAAAGAAATTACTTAGGTACTTATTATAAAATAAAATTATAACGTTATGATTCAATTATTAAAATCTACGGACCCTACTCCCCTGGTGAAACATGTTTTAAATGCGAATATTTTACAATCCTTTATAAAATTCATATAATTATAAAACATATTAAAAATAATTAAATATTGTTCCGACAAAATCAAAGAATACATTTAGAATTTACTTTTATAAACATGTTAAAGTACAAGCAATCTTAAAAATAATAAATGCTGTCTAATGCGAGTTTGAGCTTAATCTTCCCCTAATACTTTGGTAACGCCTCGCCGTAATTGTGAATAATCTCTTTAATATTTAATTAATTCTTTGCTCATCTTTTTAATTTGGTATTCATAACATCTAGGGGTACAGGAAAAATAAGATATTAATATATTTTAGAGCACGGAATCTTTAATTAAGTTTAATTAAGTTAAATACATAACTTTCCGGTAAATTAATTAATGCCCCGTCTAGATAAAGAATAGATGCACGCTTGTACGGAAATAAGTCCATTACTTATAATTAATTTATAAGTTTTTTTGTTATCGATTTAGGTACACACCTACCTACTATACTTACTGATTTTTTATACAATAGTTAATTATTTAACTTTGTTAATTAATTAATTGTAAGGTATTTTTTAATTGAAAGATAAAAGGAAGTTTAGATTAACAGATGATACAAAATTTAAATGTGTTTCATTTCATTAGGCCCATCTTGGGCGTACATTTTTAACAAGCGTTTTACCATATGGCTCCTTATGAACATGTGCTAAAGGAATACAGCAATAAAACGGACCGTTTCTAGTAGTTAGCGTCTACTTTATGTAGCGGGACGAAAATGTATAGCTTTCATTCCCGCAGTGATATTTATATTAATGTGTTTTCATTTTAACCCTGCTGAAGGGTTGAATTACAAAATAATTTTCGTCTCGATTCCTCGATTTCAATAACTGAATCTTCAAACCAGACGGGCGATTTATTCCGTCGGTACTTTTGCCGAATTGAAAACAACGAGAATGTCACGGTAATTTATAAAATACCTATAGTCATTTGTTTGTATTATTTGCAGGTATCAGAATGAACTACCAAAGAAGATTAAATCCAGAGGCAAGGACGCGCATCTGGTGCACGAGGAGCTGGTGCAACTCATGAAATGGAAACAAGCGGTCAGTACGAGTTTATTATACTAACATCCAGCGATACCCGTTTCATAACCAGCGTATTATTGATAAACTATTAGTTTTTGTAGCAGTCTGCACTGAGAAATGAATTGAGTGCAAAATATTTAAAATTGTCTTATATAGGTATTCGATTCTATTACAGACATAAATGATTACAGTCTTACAGATAACTTTAAGTACCTAGGTAAGTTAGGCTTCAAAATCTGTTGAATCAACTTAATTTGCATCCGTTATTACACTGAATACAAGCATTGAATTCAAAATATCCAGATATCCGTATTCATTTGAATAAAATAGTTAAGCCCATAGTTAAAGCCCATTCGCATACGCTACACAAATACACACGTCGCGTATGTCAATCAAGCGAAAGAATAACTTATAAACTACAACCAAACATTTACAAAAGATTTATAAACACATTGAACACTTGCAATTCCAAACGACCTATTCAAACCTAACAATGGCTTGAATTTTTTGTATCTTCTATTACAGAGAGGAAGATTTTATCCACAATTATCATATCTGATAAAAGTGAACACACCAAGGGCTGTCATGGCAGAGACGAAGAAGGCCTTCCGGAAGCTGCCGAACATCGAGACAGCTATGGCGGCGTTAAGTAATTTGAAGGGGGTAGGCACTGCCACAGCGTCAGCGGTCCTCGCGGCTGCCAGCCCGGACATAGCACCGTTCATGGCCGATGAATGCGTACAGGCGATCCCCGAGATGGAAGGAAGCGACTACACTGCCAAGGAATACCTCAATTTTGTAACCCATATTAGGAAAGTCTGTGATAGGTTAAATAAGGTTAGTACACGACTTATATCAATCTGCGTACACGATGCAGTTTTCTCCTTTTTTGGCAGAGGGCCCAAGTGCCCTTTTGTAACGTTTTGGCAGTGAGTCTAATGAGGTCTGTTTTAAAATGCCCATGATTTTAAAGTACGTACCTTTATACAATAACACTTTAAACTTTAATTGACCTCGCACAATTAAAGTTGGAATTGTTGAAACTAAACAGAAAACGTTAACATTTCGGTTAAATTAACAGGCGAATGACTACTGAAACGACTCTAAATTAGGTCAGATAAAATAACAGGATAACTGGAACATAATATTATTGTCAAACCATTGAAACCATTCACGAATTTATCTTATTAATAGTTACTAAAAATATTCATAAAAAGTGCGGAGTGTTCAGAGTGAGACCTATATACACGATAATAGCACCATTTTATATTCTTCAGCTATCAACCTACCTCTGCCAAATCTCATTAAAATCGAATCAGTAGCTAGCCCGTAAAAATTGAACAGACAGTGCCAAATGCTATAAAAAAAAATAAAGCGGATACACATACAACCAAATAGTACCTGGGCGACCGAGATATGCCCGGGTGAAAATAGATAAAACGAATTTGCCCAGAAATGAGTACTAGCTAGATACTTTTCACCCCCATTAGCCCCTATATTGCAACTTTAATCGAACCGAACCTATTAGAACCGTTTGCGAAAACGTGGTACAAATATATATATAAAACTTTTGTCATGGATTCAGTACATGATTCTGAATCCTGAAATTTTACGTAGGTTATAAAAAAAAATCTGCTGTTTCATAGAAAAGTGGAATACCGCGGTCAAAATGATTGGAACAGCAAATATTTTAAAAAATAACGGAGGAAACATTTTAACGCA
Organism: Conistra vaccinii; assembly: GCA_948150665.1. Lineage (NCBI taxonomy): Eukaryota > Metazoa > Arthropoda > Insecta > Lepidoptera > Noctuidae > Conistra > Conistra vaccinii. The sequence continues at coordinate 16,133,285 of OX411323.1, forward strand.
CGATTCGACATCACGTACTGAATACATGGTAATAGTTTTCGCGTCGTTGTCCCTGCCACCCGGTATAAATTTACAAATGTTGCTCATTTAATAGTGTAAGATAAACAGTACCTACGACTCAACATTCAACCTTTCTCCTAACAAATGATCATATTTTAGGAACAAAACGGCTGTGGCAACAAGTTTTCCCCACACATGGTGGAGCTGGCGTTATGGACCCACTACATAGTGTCGGACCTGCAGCCCGAGCTGTTGGGCAAGGAGCCCCGAACCGTGGTGCCAGCCAATGGAGGCTCGCCCCTGCCCAGTGATGAGAGCAACCTCGAACCACCCTCCACTAATGGCAACGGTGAGTATCAAACTCATAGCATTTAGAACTTTCATGGAGTCAGTCAGCCAGAAAGATGAACATAGTTGCCCATTCCAAAGCGTAGTTGGTTCATATTGAGAAGAACGAGCAAGAAACTCAATGGAAACTCCATCTTTGAAATCAAAATATTGGTACAAAGTATTAGTTACATCATTTATGTTGAAATTATAATGTGAGAACGATGTAGAAAGACATGCAAATAACTACTATTGGAACAAAATTACAAGGATGTCTGTTGTTTTTTTTTTTGTTAAATGTTTTCACTTTTGAGTTATGGTATCTACCACCAATTCGTATACCTACTAGTACTTGCTGTAAACAACAGTGACTGGAAGTATTAAGACATCATCAAGATACACAAAGTGGATTAAATACGTATTATCGAAGCTAACTCAAAACTGCCCAAGTAAAGATAATAAAATTTATATGGGACCACTGCCCAAGCTTCTTCTACCAAATGAAAAAATAAAATAAAAAATAGGTCCACAAATTGACGAAAATATCGATGAACATACATTAAAAAAATACATACAGACGAAAATATAACCTCCTCCTTTTTTTAAGTCGGTTAAACATTATACAACAGGATCAAGATGGGGTCCTAGTCTTACAGTACAGTTGAGATACTAATCTCAACTTTTTATTATTTGTTAGTTATAAAAAATAAAATTAAAAATAAATACTAGCAGACAACTCTAATTAAGACTTAGAAGGTTTTTGGAAGGTGGCAGAAAAGACAAATGTGGTAGTGGTATACAGACATAAGTTACGAGATTTGTCAAATTAATCATATTGTATTCATCAAAACCATTTTTATTTGGGGCTGAAATGATTAAATTCGAAAGCTAACTAGAATAATGATGAACATTCTTATACCCAGAAAACACGGGATCGTGAAAAGTCGATCACATAAAAAAATTTAATCCTGGTATACCAACTACCGATTTGGTAATGCCAAGACCTAAACTAAAATATTCAAGAATCCAACCTATAATTGTAGGAAATAAATGATACAGTTTCCTAAAAGTTATCCTCGGCATTATTACGCATACAAGTTATCCCTCATTTGCTACATTAAATTCACCTGTTCACAAACGGAAGTTTAAAAAAAAAATGGTATTTGATATAGATAAGGCATAATAATATATTGAACTTTAAACTTCTGTTTAAAAACAGTCCAGTAGATAACTTACTTGTCTTGTGCTTAATCGAGGCAACTTGAACTGCAGTGCGGTTACTCCAAATCGGTGGAGGCCTACTCTCATTTCGGAGCCCGTTATTTGATTAATCAAGTTCAACATTTTCGTCGGAAATTGGAACAGTCTCTCTCTTTCATTTGTCAACAAAGTTGTTCCGAAAGTCACTCATTAGCATTGTCTTTCCGGCTACCATCAAGCTTTTAACAATAAAACAAAAGATATGGTGCCTGAAGCAGATAAAAGAGACCCTACTGAAATATAATCCGAGATGAGCATGAACATGGAAACATACAGAAAGACATAAACATACCTCTTTTGTTTATTTATAATTTATAGGGGTCTTTTTATAACACACATTAAACAAATCTCCCTCATATATTCTGTATAAAACTGATAAATTAAGACGTCTTTTATGCAAACAAAACGCGTTGGAAGCACTACATAAGGGCGTATTTACATTATGCGATATCCCGCATGTTTTAGCTAACGATGTCTATGATAACCAAATGCGGGGCCGACGAACGAGTACGAGGTATAACGACCACGTTTTATGTTATTGCCAGTTTGCTACCCACAATCTACTGGGTAAACAAGACGAAAGTATGTGCTATCGTTTAATTGTGATGTTAAAGATTACTAGGCATTAGGCATCCAGTTAACTTAGGAGTAATTGTACCCGTACAATCGCTTTGAACAGATCACAAGACGCTTTTGGCTTAATGTCTAACGAGCAATAAACGCGTTAGGGAAATGAGCCGTAGTAGCACACTCCTAATGTCGGTGTGGATAGAGATAATTATGAGATTTTTGTCGTTGTTACAGGAAAGTTAATCACTGCGGACTCGGTGAACGAGGACACGACGACGTCGTGCACGGAGGACTCGATGGACGCGAAGGCGGCGTCGCCCGCCACCCCCGCGACGCCGGCGTCCCCGTCCGACAACTCCGACTCCGCCTTCAGCACGCCGCGCGCCAAACGGTAACTATAACCACTACACACTCTATAATTACATTGCATTGTTCCAACTAGAACAACCAGCCGTCTTATCGGTTTTTATGCATACAGTTGTTTCACCATTTTCACGATAACTTATATCGAATACGTTTACTCATTTGTTCCGTTTGTTTGACGCAGGCAAATAGAGGAGGCGAGCTCAGCAGAAGAGAACTCACTGGGTGATTCATCAGACGCGTCCGCGCTACCTATTGCTAAGAAACTTCGAAAAGCTACACACTGACATCCGCGCACTCCCACCAAGCGACCCTCGTGCGCCTATAAATAGCTTTCTAGACTAAAATATTGTACCTAGGTAATTTATTTTTCAATTCCGATTAATTTTAACTTAGCGTTAAGTTTAAGAGTACCGGTCGATTTTGTAAGTTTTATAGGGTATCTTTGGGGCGCGCAACCGAGTGGTCGGGCGCGCTCGGGAGTATGAGATTGTACAATATTTCGATGTGAGTGTATCTTCGGAGTGGCCCACGAGGGGGCCTAGTGTTAGGTTTCGTTTGTAATAATTTTTAACGTTCGAACGTTCGCATCCAGCGTGACATTCCAATAATTGTAAAGTTTCGGCGGCGAGGGCGCAGGGCCGTCGCCGCGAGGATCCGGACCAGATGCCTTGACGAGGCCGCGAGGCCGCCATTCACACCATTGCCTTATGACACAGTCTGCCCGCAGAGTTTATATGCAACAAGATAATACAAAGGTCGTGTTACCCGGGCGCCGGGCACACGGGCCCACATGTAGTTTTTATTGAACAAATATAAGATATTAATTTTATAATTCGCATTTTTCATTTGTCCCAAATTAAACCAAGTTTCCTTAATCCAATACGTTTATTCACATGTTCGCTTATTACATACCTACACTACAGTTCAATCTCCTGGTACAGTGTAACATATGATACAAACAAAAATACTTACAGTAATTAATTTTACCAAAACAAGGAATAGCTCAAAGGCTATTAAACTATCTTTACATCCTGCTACACTGTTACTTTCAACTCAATTCTTAAGAGCTATTGAACCAACAGTCATACACGAGCCATAAAATGTTCGCTTCGACCGCAAAGTACGGCGGCCAGTGTCGCTCAAGCACGTAATGTTAATCAGCTGACCACATCCTGAAGTCTATCGACATTTATTTACGCATTTTATCGTAGCTTTCCGTAACGCAATATTACTCTTAAATTTAAATTGTATAAAAGCTATTATTCTCTGATGAAATAGTTTGATTTAAGCACCTGTCCCTACCGACGAGGAAGCAACTATTTATCTACAATTTTCTCGCGCAAGGAACAATCAAAAGAGCCGGCAGTGAAAAGTCTGATCAACTACTACAGTCATAACGTGCAGCTGCCGACTATTTATGTTCTTTATTTTGTTGAATATTGTCTCTTTATATGCACGTGTTTCTGTGACAAATAAACCTATTTTTCTTTCTTTCTTTCTATTAATAAATGTTTCTCTTTTACGCTGCGGCCGCATCTGCGTCTGTCGTGACGAAGCTTCGCACAGTGATATCGGTTATCGTCGCGATAGTTCAGGCTGCGAGCACTTATCGCCCGGCTGGCGGTACGTAATGAACGTGGCGAAGCCACTAATGTAAGCACTGCATTAGCGCGATAACTTTTTAATGAGAAAAACATACGAAGCTTCGGCACGCATTGTTTTGTCACGATAGACGCAGATGCAGCCGTAGTATAACGGACATAAGACCTACAATATATTGTATGTTTCTTGAGCGAGCAAATAGTCGATAGCTAGTCGCTTCCTCATGGGTGATGGGACAGGTGCCTTTATTCGATCACAAACATCGATTCAAAAGGGGAACAATCGATTGTTAATGAGGGGCCTCAACATCCTGCTGTAATTGCGGGTACAAGGTCGCTACCCTGGTGCCGGCCGTCATGCGCCCCGCGAAGTCGGCCCTCCTAGCCGGCCGCGGGGCCCCCAGCAAGGCGTCGAGCACGTTGCGCGGGGCCCACACGTCGCTGCCGCTGCTGGAGCCGCCGTTGCCTGCGCCGACGGGCGATAGAGGCGAGTCTGTCGTCGCTCGGATCACTGTGGCCCGAGATTCGCCTGTAATTAATGAATAAAAATAGTAATGATTACCTAATTTTAAAGGTATGAGCTTTTTTCTACAATTATTGGTTGGTAATATAAAGCTCTTTGAGATAGCAAACACCACAGGCCACTGTGGATTTTTTTGGGAGCTATAATATGTCTTGTAATGGTGATACGAAAAGTAGATTTGATGATGATGATCAATAATTTCATACATTAGCCAGACTAACTACAACTACTTTCTACTGTTTTCTAATTTCAAAGTCAAGAGGATTGTTATGACCAAAATAACAAAATGGAAGAAAAAAAAATACTAACTGGTTGATGGGTGCGAAATAAGCTCACCCCTATAAGATAGGGCTGTTCTTGATGATAGAAAGGTGAAATGGATGGCCTCTAAATGAAGTCGTTTGTCTGTAGTCTTCGTATTTTTAAACTATTTGATGCGAGTTGCAGTTTCCTCTAGATTTGGAGAATTTCTTGAGGAATGTTTAGATGTACTCATTTGTTTTGTTCCGGGATATGTAGAAAAATATATGATTATACTTCCGAATCCTGATTACGATATAAGAAATCGCATCCATGCGAAAGCATGGCCGGATCGCTACTAATTACTACTAAAACGTGGTAGTCAAACTTTTAAACAGTCTTGTGATAATAAGCATTCCAAATTAAAGACATTGATGTATCGCCGCCGATACACAATCGACACAGCTGACCTTTTCATGCTAATTAGTCCCGCCAACAATACTGTAGTGTCAGTTGCGTTTCAAAATGCCGCCCTTGATCGGTTTAGTGCATTATATTGTGTCATGACAAAAATAGGTACAGAATAGTCGATTTATCGAGTCGATAATATGGTTATTCTTGATTAGATGGAATTGTGATGGTCGTTATTCTACCGCTAATACTACTGAAACTAATAAAGAGAATGTTTTGAGAAAGTAACACTGACAGTTATGGTAAAGTTAGCCTTTTTTTTGTTTCTGGTAAGGCGGTCGAAATCCTTATGGATGTCCTCCGCCCTGGGGCGGACGGAGGGTTCTGTCAGACTTCTGGGGGCTAAGGGCACTTAGGCACTCTTCAACGCAGCCCCCGACTGGGGCCAGCCTCTGCGGTGAGGTGTGACTCCCTCCGTGACGTCTAAGCCCTACGCGCGTGGAACATTTCGCGCATTATAATATATGATAGGGGGCGGGGCGGCAGACGTCCCCGAGTCCGCAGTCTCTGTGCCGACGCCTGGTACACGTGCTGTGGGCCGGAAGAGCACTCAAAATCTCCCTCTCCCTTTCCGCTGCCTCCTTCTGCGATATGACATTTTCGAATCACCACGTCCCACGACGCTGCGCCGCCGACCATGGAACGAATCACAGCCGGCAGCGACAGGTCGCTTCTCACTTCCGAAACGAGGGCACGGCGCGGCTCCTCCCAAGCTGCACACTCTGCAAGCGTATGCCACGCCGTGTCCTCCCACAATGGTAAAGTTAGTTATGGTAAAATTGCCTAGCTTAAGAGGGCTATCACAAAATTGCGTTTTGACAGTTCGAGCGCCCGATGCATCGCATAAGTAGCAATTTGGCAGTTGTAATTATGCTTATTATGTGTTATATAAAGTTATTGTTTTTTAAGTATGCAATTTTAATTTCCTATGAACCAACGTTTATTCTGGTATAAATTTTACGTAAAAATATGAATGTAGAAAGGAGAAATTTACAGTTAATTTTGAGCGTTTTTTAGATATCCCATAAATATTTCAAAATTTTGAGGCCGCTATGAACTACAAAACTTTTTAAAGATCTTATTTTAAAATTTTCATTTCATTTGCTATGTACAATAGTTCTACCCACGAGCTCAAAAAAGTGCCGTCGCGCATTTTTTGAAAAACTTGCTTCGGTATTTTGGCTTTATATAAACAATTAAGAAAAAAATGCAAAAAGCGAGGCCGCTATGTACTATACTAATAACTATTCTCCACAACTCAATAAGTCATTTGTCCAAGTCTTTCAGTTACTCAGAACAAGAACGCCAAAGTTGCTCATTTAACGCAAAAATCACCGTCGAAATCAGTCGAAATGTAATAAGGCTCGGTAGAAAGTGGACTTTTTGGGGCGCCTATAATTTTTCATGAGACAGTTCGCTTTCATAGTGAACAATTTGGTTAAAATGATTGCCGTGGAGAACGAGTCAGGCGCAATGGTAACGTACAGTCAGCGATTGACGGTTAAGAAAGTTTGTATCACTCTGAGTTCGGTAGTTCCACAATGAAGAGAGGCAGTGATTGGTCCAGAATTATGGTAGGCAAGTGAACACTATAATTCTGGAATAAGTGAACGTTAACCGTGTTAAAACTCATGCGAAGCCGTACATTAATTTCGTTAAAGACAACACCGTGTTAAGAAAAAATATAGCCGCTCCTAGGCGGGTGCATATAATCTTGGGGAGTGCGTTAAAGCAAGCAAGTGCTGCGCAGTAATAGCGGCTACACAATTATGTGCAATCTAATATGAAATGTTACTTAAAAGTTGCATTCATTCGTTTCACCGTATGTTACATTTACTGTTACTTTCCACACATACATATGTACGCACCATAAGACATGCTTAAGCTTGTAACATTTGCGAAAGATAAAAGACCCCCAAAGCCAAAACTCAAACAGTGACAAACTCTTGAAGTAGTAGGTCGTTACCGTCGTTGGCGTGGTTGTTGTGCGCGCGACAGTCCAGCAGCACGCGCAGCAGCGCGCGGTGCGGCGGCGCGGCGGCGTGCGCGCGCACGAGCGCCTCCAGCTCGCCCCACACCTGGCGCCACTGCTCCTCGCGCCGCCCCGACGACTTGCCCCTGTTGAACATACTTCTTCATTGAATAATATAATTGAGTTTATTGCCGGATAGATTAGATGCACTACCATTAACTACAACTTTGATTGCCCCCTCCTTAATGGTCACTTTCGCTATAAAAGGTACTCTTGTGCGAAAATGTCATGCTTCTAGACCCACTGGCTTGGTCTGTGCATTGTCTGACAATGAGTAGATTGTTTTTTTTTTTTTCAAATGGCAATAAGGATTTCCATTTGAAATTTAATTTAAGAAACTCTGTCGTGTGTGACAGAGTTTATATTGTGTATTTTCGGACCAATAACGAATCTCGGAAGTTACAGACTGACGTCCATGCTCAAAATAAAAATCATGCCTACATAAAAACTTCATCTTTTCAAAAAAAAAAAAAAAACTACGAATATAATCATTAGATCTACAAGGTAGCCACGTTAATCTCAGCACCAGGGGCGCAGTTCAGTTTGATAAAAGTGCAACCATACAGACACTTGGAACACTCTAGCAAGCGAGACAAATGCTGGTCAGGTCACCACACTCGCACTGGATTATTATCAGGGAAAACCAGCGGATTGCCTCGTTGGTCTAGTGGTCTCAAGCACTACTGCTGAGCATGAGATCCTGGGTTCAATTCCCAGGTCGGGCAAAGTGATATTGGGATTTTTATTTTCCATCTGGAATTTCTCAGTAGCAGCCCCGAGTCTGGATTTATACCCGGTTGATGGCAATAGGCTCGCCCCCTATTACATGGGACTTGAAACATAACTGGCGAAATGTGGGTATACTATAAGTACATCTCTGCTCAACACTTAGAGAAAACAAGGCGTGATGTTATGTAAAACAAGCAGATTAAAATATAATAGAAAACGAGCACTACCTACAAAATCATCAGCTACAGTATAAAATAGAGTAATACCTCATGTTAGAAGGTAGCTGCGCCGTCGGGAACTCATGGCGGGACTCCATGCCTAATAGTGAGAGCAGAACATTTCTGCACGTATCCACTTCCTCATCAGTCAATGTCTCTTGTACCACCAGTCGTGTTAGCGGCTCCAATACCTGCGAATGATTTATCATTTTAATACTTACTTGGCATTTAGTTGAAGGCATGCATATTACATCTCTAATGCCGTTGATGGCATTGTGAACAGCAAGGTCAAGAATGGGCTTATAATCAGCCTATTAATGTTCCAACTGCTAGGACACAGTGGGCTGTAATGTACCACGCGTACATATATACATAAACTCACGCCTTCTTCCCATAGGTGTAGGCAGAAACTACAGAATGCAACCTGCTTACATACTCCTTTTGTCACGCTTACGTTCATACATCTGGTCATACACGCACGCCGGTTGCGAGCACTACGTACCTGACCTTTCTGAAGAAAATCACCAATAAGGTCACTATAAGTTTCCTAGGGTAACCGACGTTCGCCCGGAGGACACGGTGGAGCATACGGTGGAGGTCTGCCCGGCTTGGGTGGAGCACCGCCGTGTCCTCGTGCAGGCGATCGGCGGCAGTGACCTCTCACGTCCGGCCCTGGTCCAGGCCATGGTGTGGAGTGAGAGGGCATGGCAGGCTGTCACCTCCTTCTGCGAAGCAGTAATGCTCGTGAAGGAGGAGGCGGGGCGCGAGAGGCAGAGACTAAGGTCGCTCCCTCGAGCCCCTAGCCGCCGCGGTAGTAGACGCCCCGGGCGTCGGGAATCCATCGCGGATTTCCGGCCACCGTAGGCGCGGGCTTGCGGACGGAGAGTGATGGGTAGCTCTCCGTCCGATCAGGACCAAGCCCGGGTCGACGGCGCGTAGTGTTCCACGCGCGCCTCAAAGAGTCGTCAGCGAAGCTGAAGGGGTCCGTTTGGGCCGATGCCTACCACTGGGGTTGCGGATAAGTCCTTAGGGGAAACCGTGGCCCTGGTCTAGGCAAGGGAAGGAACACGGGTGGGTTTTAGTCAGTAAAAGTCTGACACGCCCTTCCGCTCCGCCCAGAGCGGGAGAAGTCATTTGATGATTTCCCACCCAAAAAAAAAAAAAAAAAAAAAAATGGGTAACCGACGTAGCCCGAAGAATTGCGAAACTTAAGTGGCAATGGGCAAGGCACATTGCTCGCAGGGCAATGGCCGATGGGGCCGAAAGGTTCTGGAGTGGCGACCGCGTACCAGAAGACGAAGCGTTGGAAGGCCTCCCACAAGATGTACAGTAGCGGTCTTAAGTCGCTAGGCCATTTTTTAAAGGAATCGCTTGACGTTTAGTTTGACTTACGACCTTCTATTTTCAAGAGACATGCATCATCTTCAAGTGATTGTAGTTCATAATTTCAACCTTACAATCTGAGTCAAGTTGACCTAGCGGTTAAGCGCGTTCAGATAAAATCGATGAGCCGTGAGTTCAAATCCCGCGTAGCATTAGACTTTTTGTAAGTTTTTACTTGATTGGAAGTAATGGGACAGAAATATAATGATATTATTCTTTATCTTGTTCGCCTTGTTCACACATTTCGTAAAGTTAGGAAGGTAGATCATATTAAATTAAATGAAGAATTTAGATTTCTGTGAGGTAGACATGAGTTTTAGGAATATTTAACTTGATCGGAATGAATGTTGTCGTTTGGTTGTAGTTGTTGGTTAGTGACGTGTGGTTTAATAGCATAGAGAAATTAAACTACTACTCAAAATTTGCAAAATGTATGCAAATATTAATATTGAGACGAGGGCGACTATTATTGCGCTGCATAAAAGTGGTCTTAATAGAAGACAAATATCTGATGAATCCGGACTAAATGTGAGTGATTTTATTTATGAATTGTAACTTAAATTTTTATTTGAAAATACCTAAGATTATTTGGTGGCATATGGATTAATTGTTTTAATTATTTTTTAAATCCATCATGAGGCCGATAAATAATTAGTGTTTATTATTGGATTTATAAATGCAGAGTTTTAATATTTTAATGTTATATTGTTATCACATAACATATTCAGCCTATTAATGTTCCCACTGCTGGGACACAGGCCTTCTCTCTGTGAGAGGGATATTGTTATATTATAAATATTATTAAAAATAACAAGTGTTTGTTATTGGATTTATATATGCAGAGTTTTTATATTTTATTGTTACATTAAATAAATATTATTATATTTTATAAAAATGAAGTCTTGTTAGTAGTAGCATTTTGTTATAGCTACTTTATTATAACTAATATATATTTTTTTTTGTTTTAGAGGAATACTGTTAGTCTCTGGATTAAAAGATATGAGGAAGAGGGTAGCCTTGCTAGTCGACAGCGAAGTGGAAGGCCAACGCTTATTAGCGAGGCACAGCGACGATATATGGTGGGCGAGTATGAAACAAATGGTTTCACACCAACTAGACACTTTGCAAACTTATTCGACACTTCAGTGCGAACTGTTCGCCGTGCCCTTCACGCTGAAGGCTTGCATAACAAAGTGCAAAGGTGGGAGTCACGGGATGAGAGATGTATAGAACAATTAAAAACCCATTGCAAGGAGGTGTGGGAAAATTTAAGAGGAACCGAAATATGTGGTAATATTGTAGGGTCGATGCGCAAACGTCTACTTGACTGCATCGAAAATAATGGGAGTTATACAAAATATTAATACCTAGATGTTTGGTTATAATTATTAGACGGTGTCACTAAATATTTGTATTAACATAACCGTAATTATTTAATGATCTTAAATTGAGGTTTAGTTTCAATCTTCTTTTCGTCAAGAAAATGAACACTTAAGCTATATAACCTCAATATAACATTCATTGCTTAGAATTATTCTAAGATTCATTGTGACGTTACATAAAAACATGCATAAAGTCTAAAATATCATATAGGTAATAGTTTTCCATAAACTCTGCCGATACCTATAATAAGTGGGTATCAACAATATTATATTTGTGTTATTAAGTATTAGAATATCCATTCCTTGTTATAAGTATTATTATGATTTGACTAAGTGGGTAGTGGTACCCACTAACAAAAAATCTTAAGAACGGTTAACAAGAGAACTTCTTTTATCTAGGTAGGAATGTGACGTCACAATTCTCATAAAAGTTTGTTAATTTTATAAATGAATAAAACGAATAAACATTTTTGTTATCATAGCACAATTTTTTTATTTCCACCTTTCAACACCGAAAAGATAAATATTATTTAACTATTTATGTGATTTTTAATCACATAAATAGTTAAATAATAATACAAAAACTAATATTTAGTTTCTTATAAATATTATGCATAAATACACTTTAAATAAATACAAATATCTAAAAGGTTTTGTTATAAATACAAATATGGTCTAACATTCACACATTTTATGTGGGATTCGAACTCAAGCCTCATTGATCGCGTATCCATTGCTTTACTCAAACAGCTACGGGCACTTGTCAACTATAAGTGAATTTTATCAATGCAATGGTAAGAAAGGTCACCTCTATGACGCTTATTCTAAATGTAACAGAAATATAATGTTGTTTCGCGTTAGTGCGACGGTGTGTGTTACTGATGAGAATATAAATTATGAGATTATATGAAATAAGATATGAATACTCATAACGAACAGGATCTGTACTCACAGAAATCAAAATGATTAGTAGGTAGACCTCAAAAATCGAAGTAAAGTTTTTTTATGGGCTACCTACTAAACTTTATTATTTATGTGAACAAGACGAATGAAAGAAACAAAAAACGAATGATTATTATCGATCTACTACTAAATATTAAATATTAAAAACTAAACTAAATATTAAAAAGAAAAAGTGAACTATAAATAGTAATTATTTTAAAAAAAAATATCCGCAGGAGAGATTCGAACTGTCGGCTCGCTGAAAACACACAAGTATCAAAGGACGTAACCATTGAGCTAGCATGTCATACATTTTGCTGGTTGAAATTATGAACTACTATAAGTTATAAACCAAGTGAGTGTGTGTGCGTGTGGAACAACTTATAGAAGAAGGTCGTAAGTCAAACCGAACCGTCAGTCGATTACTCAAAAAAATGGCCTAGCGACTTAAGACCGCTACTGTACCTATGATCGTGTGATGGCCGCAGGAATCCGCTGGATGCGGGAAGCACAGAACTGGTCGAAGTGGCGGTGCTTGGGGGAGGCCAATGTAAAGCAATGGACGTTTTTCGGCTGAAATTATGAAGTCCTCCTAGGAGGTCCCGGCGTTTCCAATCACATCTGCCATGTAAATACCTTTTGTTAGCCGCCTTTCATTCATCCTCTCAACATGACCATCTAAGCAATACAGGAGAAATTCCTCGCGTGGGCAACGGTTTATAAAAAATATATATATATATATATAAGATAACAGCACCGCTCCGACACAGCAAATAACTTGTCATTCAAGTTAGGATTTTAAATCAAATGCATTAAAGTAAATCACACGTCGCGCCGACCGCGCTTCAAACCATCTCAGTAGTCACTCCCTTCCATAGCCATATCTTATAGCCATCATTTTGTGCTATTTCTTTTGTGTGCACTTAATAAATGATTTATCTGTCTATCTTCAATACTTACCGATCCTAAATTAAATATGAGCGTGGATGATATAGTAAGCGGCCAGTACGTGGTGTGTCGCTGTAGTCGCGCTCTCGCTCGGCCGTTAGCGCCCGCGCCGCGGAGAGGATACAATCTGTTCTGTTGCATTAGAGCGCCGAACTCTTTTATTCTGTAGGAGACAAAAGGCAGAGTCTAGAGATTATTGCCACAGAATAGTAGAATAGAATAGAATAAAACAATATTTATTTGCTAATAAAGTACAGAAGGCGCACTCCGAATTTTAGGTATGACGCTACAATTACGCGGCGGGCTCGTAATGTCGGGCCATTTCAGTGGGTGTAACGTAGTCAGAAGATACATACGTGATAGAAAGAGAGGCAACTTATAGGTGAATATAACTGTAGGTAATTAGCGCTGTGCAACCTGAATTGCACTTTATTGTGTCGTAGCAAGAATTACTTTTTATTTAATCGATTTTGCAGAGTGAATCAAGTATTAATCTGTGTTATTGCAAAGAGTTTATTTTTAACAATAAATCAAGCTGTAATTATTTGACACTATATGGTTTTCACACCCTACAAATGACATTTACTTTATAGAACCCTTTGTGGTTTACAGGACAACAGTTTCACAGAGTAAAATGACATTTACTTTATAGAACCCTTTGTGGTTTACAGGACAACAGTTTCACAGAGTAAGAGTTATTCTTCTGGCTTTATGGTGGATTCTCGAATGTGGAATGGGCAGCTTTGTATTTACTTTGCAACACGACATGTTCCATAAGCAATATTTTACTCCCAAAATTGCCCAATATTGGAGACTCCTGTCGCGTGTTTTTATTTGGATCTTAATTATGGATATTAATATTTAGCTGATATGTTGAATAAGATTTGGTGATATTCAAAGACACATAAGTTGTTGGAAATTTTTGCCTGACTAAGAGGCCGTATTCTGCTTCTAACATACCTGTAATCAGTAACTCGTCCACCGGCACCTTCAGACAAAGCAGGTGGATCATCATAAGGCGTGCGTCCACCTAAGGCACCGATCCACAGTTCACCACCCTGTGCCGCTAGCACATGTGACGCAGATCTACCGCCTCCTTTTCTATAAAAAATATTTTAATCTTCATTATTTTTGTAAGTATGTTTGTTGCAGTAAAATAAGTTTTCGTTATATGTTATAGAATTTGAATCTTTATAAGACTAACAGACAAATTTAAACTGCCACGTTGGTTTAGCTAGACCTAGAGGTAGCAAGCGCAAAGCTGCGTTAGTACTGGTCCTGGATTCAATTTAGATTCTCATGAGCAAAGTTCTATGGGGTTTATTCCTCAAGAATTTTAGAACCACCCCGGAGTCTGCATTAATTTCTGCTTGATTAATTGCAACAAGGGACTTAAACATAACTACCGAAACAATGTACTATACCATAACCATAATTAGCCTATTAATGTTCCCACTGCTGGGACAGGCCTCCTCTCCGTGAGAGTGAGTGGGCTGTAATCTACCACGCGGGCCCAGTGCAGGTTGGTAGATGTCACATGTCTTCGATTTTTTTTTGGTTCTAAGACATGCCGGTTTCCTCACGATGTTTTCCTTCACCGGTTTTAGAGCAGTGGTGATGAAATTATTTACACAAAGTAAAGCGCCTGTTTGGGTTCGAACCCAAACAGGCGCTTTACTTTGTGTAAATAATTTCGTGGGTTCGAACCCACGACCTAGAACTCGTAAGTCGGGGCCGTTACCACTGGGCCACCACTGCTCCCGCTCATGTACTATACATCTCTGCCTAACTTCGGTTTTCAAAAGATCTGGCGAAACTTGGGAAGAACTACAAAATGATTTTCTGAAATCGTCATCTGAAATGATGACGATTTCGAAAGAAAGTCGAAAGACGTCCACTGCTGGTCAAAGACGTCTCCCAAACATCGACCTGTGTTTCTCACATCCAGCGGATTCCGCGACCTTCATCTTACTGGAATATCCTAACTAAATCAGAGACGACAAAAAAGGAGTGTGTTTCTTTTTCACACACAATAAAGAAACACACGGTGTTTTTTTATTCCACCATAACTTCTAAACGCCTGAACCGATTTCGATGTATGTAATTATATGGTATCGTTGGAATCCTTGCATTATCCCAGGTAACATAGGCTGGTTAGGTAACTACCTCATCGACAAAAATACAGAGAATAGTTCTTTACACATAGATAACAGGAAAACCCAAAAGAAGTCTATGGTCTTAAAATAAGATGGCTCATTATTGTGTGTAGAAACTTACATTTGCAGTTGGAATGAATGGGACAACATGTTTTGCAACTACTTTGTTCTTGGGATAAATTTATCCCAACATCGGAAGGAACCCTTCATTGTGTGTGCGTGCTCCGACACGCACTTGGCCGGTTTTGTTAAGTATTATTTCTTAATTATTTTGATTTTTAATTCATACCTTTTAATGGAATCGTTTGTTACCTGGGTACTTCAAGAGTGACAGAGCGTCCATTGAGCAGGAAGTTGACAAGGCAGGCGGAGGGTCTAGAGGCCACGTCGGCCGGTGTGACGCGCCACAGGGAGCCGCAGCACCCCGACGCGCCGCCCTCCGCCCCGCGAGGCGTCCACCACCGCAGTACCACCTGGGGTCA
The DNA here is from genome assembly GCA_948150665.1 of Conistra vaccinii. NCBI lineage: Eukaryota > Metazoa > Arthropoda > Insecta > Lepidoptera > Noctuidae > Conistra > Conistra vaccinii. The sequence goes on from OX411323.1 coordinate 16,148,915, forward strand.
TTACTTTATATGAACTTCAACCGTCCAAGTGATAAGGATAAAGGTCGTATGACTGTATTATTGCCTCTAGCTGTTTTGTACCATGGTTCATATGCTTGATCGTGGACCGCAACGGCAGACGGCGCTGTGTGATATTCACTTTATATGACATATGCATAATTATGAAGTTAATTATCAACTACATATACAAGACATCGAGTCTCACGTGGTATTGAATTTTGTATAGAGAAGTCCGAAATTCACGCCGGCGAAGTCACAGACAAAGTGCTAGTCTATAAAAACAGCATGACCCAAGTTTCCACTTATACATGTTTGAATAAATTGTAATAATATTTATACAGGATGGGATCACTTGTCCAGAGACGGCTTTGTGATTCAGAAACTGCTAACAAGGTATTGTTTTAGTTTACTTACCGATTCTAAAGCTTCAGCAGGCGTTTGCGACGCTCTAAGACCAGCGTGAGCATCCAATGCGTGGATTATCTCTACATCATAGTTGGCACTAGAACTGGCGTTTTGTTCCTCCTATAAAATTACAAATAATAACTTCAGACCAAATAAAAAACCAAGATAGCGCTGTCAACAGTAAAGTGAAACCGGTTTCGTAAACATGTGCACATTGTGTGGTGTAGTTTGATTGTTGTCATTGTAAAAGGTTGTAAATGTGTGCGTGTGAGCGTGTATACACAGAGCGGGCGGCGGTGTAGTTTAGGCATGCTTCACTGCATTGTTCGCAGCGCTCTGTTTTGGGTTTTTATTTGGTCTAAAATAATAACATTAATATTTGAGACTGATCTCTCAAAGTTGAAATAGTAAAATAAATCGTACCTTCATAGGAATACCAGTGACAGTGGTAGTAGCAAGTTTATAATGTGGCAACACCAGCCGTCCCAATAGATTGGCTAAGGCACTTGCTCTTGACACTATCACTTCAACACCTATCTGCCCACCTGCTATCTGGAAAAGTTCAATTGAATAGTTACCTCCAGCTTATTTCAAAGTCATTTAAGCGTCGCAATCTGATGAAGATTTGAATTAAGAGACAGATACATGCCAGTGACCTTGAGTGGTTAGCTTGCGTGTTCTGTACTGAGCTCACGCAACGGGTCGTACATCCAGCCAGTAATAGAACTCGCGCATCAAGGAGCGCTGTCACCAATTTGACGCATTATTAATTTATTATACAAAAAACAGAAGGTATTTTAAAAAAAATCGTAGATTAAAAGATTAATATTTTAATTATCCTTAAAATGGTGAAGGTTTCAGAATAATACGCTTGACAGCTTTTGAGTAATTATTAGTTTTTTATCCACGTTAGATACAACTTTACAAATTAATTTCACTATGTAACGTAAACATAATCTAAATTATTCGTAGATTAAATTATTAAGAAAATGCTCTAATTTAACATATATTTTTTCCAAATCATTAACACCACTCGTTTAGACGTAATTTCCGGTATAAAATCATTAAAAGTAGCTTGTCGTCGCTTTAAGGGGAGAAATAGTTTTTGCTAGCAGACAGTGGACATTTGTTTGTGAAAACTTACCTCTGTTAGTGGTTGATTCGTTACTCTAGTATCAGCATTCTCTGGTGTAACATTTATTATTACTATATGGCAGTAATGTATCACTAGGGTCCTGAAATTCAAGATATAACTTATTTATTGTGTTGATAACTAAATTAGAAACTGCTTTTGATACATAGTGTGATGTGAGATTTGGAATGCTTATGATGCTGTTTACTACATAAAAGCTGCTAAATATATTACTGAAATAATTTATAAAACATTTATTTCTCCATCAAATGGAGTCATAAAACAAGTAATTAACTGCCATGTTATACTTACTGTGGCGTCGTACTAGTCGATTCTGAAGTGCTGGCAGGCTGAGCCAAACTCGCCTTTTTGTTTATTTGAACTATCGTGTTGTGAGCAATGTCTTTAAGATTTTTGATAGAATCATTGTCTCTGGCGCTTGTTATGCAAATTACGCGGCCGCTGAAATGTAAGCAAACAATGTTTCCGTATATTTTGTGATTAAAAGCCCTATTTAGGCTGAAGGATAAGTTGTTGAAATAGGTCCAGAACTAGGTTTAGCATCCGTCTGGATTAGTCCGGACATGTCCACCTTTTTGGCACACTGTCTGAACCTTGTCCGGCATGGCATTTGTCCGGATTTTTCAACAAACGGGGATTAAAAAAAAAAATTGTTATGTAAATGTCCCACTGTTTAACAGGGTGAGTGCATGCTAGCTGATGGTGACGCGTGCCCAACAACGCCCTGCATCATCGCGTTTTGGTCATGACACGCCGTATACGTACTTCTATGTATAATTTGCATGGGCCTCCAATCACAGACTGCTCACAAACCGTTTTTATTAAGTTGTTAACTCTTCACATTTTTATCATCATCACTTTCCTTTGAAATGTGTCCTATGACCCAAATTATATTGAAGTTGTATTATATATAATATATTAGATCATTGGGGTTCCATTTATTAATGTTATTATGATATTTCTGATACAAATTCATATCAAAAAAATTTAAATCACACCGTCTAATATTTGCCTTTGTATGTGGTATGTGGGCACCCAGATCTTTCACATATGTTCTAGACCAAGAGACGTGATAAATTTCTGGAGTGAGGTGCGCTGGTTGGAATAACCACCTATGAAGGACTGAAGGACTAAGGGCGGAAATGAATCTCGCTAACATAGAACATACATGTGCTATGAGAGCTTCACGTGAAAATCAGCTGAGGCCCTTTTGAAGCATTTATTAGGTGTTTTTTGTTTTACGTACTAATGCAAAAAACGACAGCTAAACCAGAAAAGTTATGCGCTTCAGTAATCTCCGTATTTCGGTATTAGCACGAACGTCGCGCCACAGTGACAAAGCTTCTAAGTTTTGTACGTCCTCGCTTTGTAGTAGTGCACCAGTGTGTAATATTGCGCGTGTGTATGAAGTTTTCTCTCTATCGGGTTCCCTACTCACACACTACTTCACTAAAACTTTTAAATTTATTTTGGAATTGCATAGAGTTGTTAACATATAACTTTGTAATCATGGTAATACATAAAAACTTTTTACAAAAAAAATTAAAACCGACTTCCAAAAAAAACCACTACAAAGTGAAAAATAACTTTAATTTCGGAAGTCAGTGTCGCTGTTTTCTAATTTTCGTTTTTTGCCACCGACTTCCGAAATTAAAGTTATTTTTCACTTTGTAGTGGTTTTTTTTGGAAGTCGGTTTTAATTTTTTTTGTAAAAAGTTTTTATTTTTCACTTTTTAGTTGTGGTACCTACCCCACACAATATCCAATACCACTAACTGCAATAAATAACAGTGACAGGAAGTTATCATCATATCGTCCATATAAACTAAGTGGGAAAAATATGTATTATTGAAGCTAACTCAAAAACTATCTAAGCAAAGTCAATGAAATTTATATGGGACCACCTCGGGAGCTTACCCTTTCAAACAAAAAAATAATTTTCAAAATCGGTCCACAAATGGCGGAGATATCGGTGAACATACATAAAAAAAAAAAAAAAAAAAAAACATACATAAAGTCGAACATAGAACCTCCTCCTTTTTGGAAGTCGGTTAAAAATAGGCATTTAGTTCTATGGTTGTAACAACTCTATATAAGATCGTTCGTATTTCCAATGAGAGACGATGATTCCCGAAGCGCATACTTTACTTGGGATATCTGTAATTTTCTTTGTACAACAATTTGTCTCTCTCAGCACTTACCGGTTCTGAAAGTGCCTCTCAGTAGGCCTAGAGGTCTGATCAGGCGAAGGTTCAGCTAATGCTTCAATGGCGGCTACCAATCCCTCCACGTCGCCCCCCGCGCCCCTTCGTACTGGCCCCACCACACATAATCCATTCAGGAGCTATGACAAATGTTGATCATAATTATCTGTCATTGCTTATTTTTTATACTTTGTATATACCTATTCTAGTATAGTCATTTTATTCCTGGTACCATTGTATTCACATATAATTTGATTAATATACAAAATATTGTAAAACACTTTAAAAGAGTAACTATGGAGAGTCTTGGCCGGTAGCCGGTAGCGTGGTAAATTCTTCTGCATACAAAACTACCTTTTGGAAGGGGCATCTAGAAAGAATTCTATTTTCTTGTAAATTAAAAAAAAACGATGAGCGACGATTTTCTTGTCATTTTGAAAATGCCTTTTAAGGTGAAACAATTTGATGTTTTTTTCATACAAACTTCGGAGGGGTTTTACTCCACTGTTTGACATCGTACGTTCAAAGTTTAACATGATATCGTTAGGTCTCATTATTAATTTTGTCTGTACGGAAGCAGAATAGTAAAATAAACAGCCATTAAAAAGTTATAAGCCAACAAAGATTCTTTTTTCTAGCTAAGCTAATTTTAGCGCAACTTTGGGCGTAAATAAGTAATACAAGAAGTGTGAAATCTCGAAAACAAAATCCGTGCCAACACAGCAAAATTATCGAAGATTTCAATAAATTTTATTTCTAATTGATTCATGCAGTGGTTTTTTCATAAAACTCCATTTTCCAAAGGACTTTTCGTAAATTACGCGCTCTTTTTACTAAAATCGTTCGGAACGGTGTTTCTGTGCGTGTGAACGAATGTCCATGTAGACCAGCTTCTAACTGCTCATCACTGATAATATTTCTGTCGGACACGATGCCAGGTGAGACAGCGTGGTTTTTGGCCATGCCCACCTTTGAGTTCGAGCCCGCGACTAGTTCCACCTTAATTGCTCACTAGAAATATTTTATGACCTTATTTATGTAATAGGCGTAGGTTCAAAAAAAAACTTTCTAATAAATTATTTGACTTGAAATATCCAAAACAACTCAATATTTTGTCACCTTATGTACAAAATCAGAGAAAATTGTCATTAGGTCTACTTTCAAAGGGTCTGTTATGCTCATATTTTGCAAGGTAACCTGCCTTTTTGGCCTAGTGGTTGCAAGCGCTACTGATGAGCATAAGATCCGGAGTTTGATTCCTAAGTAGGGCAAAGTGTCGTTAGGGTTTTCCATCAGGAATGTCTCAATACCAGCCTGGAGTCTGGATTTGTGCATGCAACACGCTCACACCCATCATCATCATCATCATCATCATCAGCCTATTAATGTTCCCACTGCTGGGACACAGGCCTCCTCTCATTGAGAGGGAGTGGGCCGTAATCTACCACGCGGGCCCAGTGCGGATTGGTAGATGTCCATGTCTTCGAATTTTTTGGTTCTAAGACATGCCGGTTTCCTCACGATGTTTTCCTTCACCGTTTTGAGAGCAGTGGTGATGAAATTATTTACACAAAGTAAAGCGCCTGGTTGGGTCCTAACCCACAACCTACAACTCGTAAGTCGGGGCCGATACCACTGCTCTACACACCCACATGGGACTAAATCACTAAAGCATAACAGGCGAAATTTAGGTTTAGCTACTAAAGGTAGCAGGTGCAGGGTGCAGCTGGCAGGGGTGGTAGGTAGGTAGGTATGGTAGGTTTGGGGGAGGCCTTTGTCCAGCAGTGGACGTCTTTCGGCAGATATAATGACGATGACTACACCTTTGCCTAAGCCTTTTGGGATAACAGCAGCATGCTTTTAACTTATGTAAAAGTAATAAAAGTACTGCAAGGGAAGTTTTACTTACATGTGTTAAGTTTTGTTGTGCCACAGCCCATGTATTTAGCATGTGAGCCGTATTATCACTTACAACAAACCGCACCTGAAATAAAAAGTAAAAGTACTATTGCAAAATGAGCAAAATAATATATGAGTGTTATTAAAGTTTGTTAACCCGAAATTATGTAGTTTGAACCAGCATTTCATATGTAAAAATACACTTGAGTATAAACAACTTCTAGTAGGTAATCGTTTGACAGGTTAAGAATCATTGCAACCATGTCAAGCACTTAAGTTGCTTCAGTAATTGCAGAAAATACAGGGCAGGCTCTAGCTAGCTAGATTTAAAATAACTTAAATAAACATAAATTATTAGAGCTGCAACCTACTTCAAACTATGTTGCCACCAATACATCTCTTGGGTAAACAGTAAATTAAAAACGATTTTATGGTCTGTGGGTCGTCTTAACTTGTGATGAGTAAGCGGCTGTATGTAGTAAAGCCTCCAACTAAGGCTACCCACCGACCAAGAGTTTCATGTTATGAGATAACAGTTACTGGTTTCGAACGTCACAGCTAGCAATCGGAGATCCTTACCAATTTTCCTTCAGGAAATAGGTCCCATACTATCCGGCAGTACTCAACAGCTGCTTCAACACTGCAAGTCCACAACGATTTGCAGATCGGTGGGACTGGAAGATATCCCCGGTTTTTCGGGACATCGAAGTCTATCGGATTATCTGATGATATACCGAAGTAAGGTGTGTGGTCGAGAACAAATATTGTTTTGTGATTTATGGGAAACATGATTACTTTTAAATTGTTCGAAGTTTAGTTAAATTTTTAGCTAATTTGCGTGATGAGGAAATCCAAACTCATTTTATTTACCAAAAGACAAAATCAAACCGGAAAGCGTTTGAGTTGAGGCACACCACACAGTTTTGTTTGGAGGCAAATGTCAAACTTGTCTTTGTCAATCTGACACACTCACTGACAATCTCAAAATTGCATCTTGTCCGTTTGTCTGTTCCGTTCATTGACATTATGATTTATAAGTCATTGGTTCCGTTCGTTCGTTCACTGTTTGTTTTGAAAGCCCTAACTACCTGTGGCCATAACTTGCACCATTCATTTATTTTTTGTATTATAGTTTCCGTTTTATTAATCAATACGGGCTTTTTATTCGAAATATGAATACATTAAAATAAATACGTCAAAAAATTGTCATGAAAGTACGTACAATTTTTTTTTATATTCCCGGAAAAGAATCCCACAAAACGGGGAAAATAAAATATTGACCCCGTACGAAAAGACCTTGAAGCAGTGTGACCATCTCATAAATGGCGTCTAAAAATATCTAAAAAAAAATACACACGAATTCAATGAAATTTCTATGATCAACAAAAAAATTTTACAATTTTCTTATACATTATTGTACCTATACTTCTTACTATACGTATCAATATTTGCCCATTTTCGTTTTCATTTTTCGTGTACACATAGACTATGAAGACATCTTTTTGATCATGTTTTGAGTTGGTAAGGAGACGCAGTCTCCGTGTTCCTTAAATCCCCTCTTTTATTGTAATTAAAGCTGAAACATATTGGTTTAGGAACCTTACCTATTTCTTATTTTTGTTTTGTTTTGGGAAATCCCAGTATAATCTGGTAATGAAACAGAAGTTGCCAATAAAATTATTTGTAATTGAATTATATTATATAATATAAATCCATTACAAACAAATTCATTGAAAATTCAAATAAGGTAGTGTGAATTTTCTTGGAATCTTTTAAATCTGACAAAATCTGCCACTTTTGTAAATCGTCAGCATGATCTGCCACAGACAAAATATTGGAGCGAAATCTGCCAAAATGGCAGTAATCTGCCACAAATGGTCACACTGCCTTGAAAAAAAAATCTATTTCTGCAACTGGTAACACTATTTTCCACAGATTATAATTCTCAGACATCTTTTCAAAAAACCGATAAATATGATCGGTTTTTAAACTTTTTGAATTATGGTTAGAAAAAAGCAGTAATGCAGTAAACAGTTTTAATCGCTTTACAAAAATATACACTACAACATCGGAGTAAAAGAAGTAAGTAATGCGAATAAAGGAATTTATATTGTTAACAAAAAATGGTTTGGAGTAAACTGGTCAATTAGGTGCGTGAGGCCCGTAAAATTGTAGTGCTACTAAGTGAGTAAATGATAGATATTTCATTTAAAAGTCTAACTTCACCTGAGTTCATTTCAATAAAACTATTATAAACTTATCTGATTTTCGAAATAAATAACAAAATAACCGAAATATTTCATGACGCGTACAGCACTATGGTGAATGTGAGAGAATGATAAAATGGTGCATTCGTCGATCAAACCGGGCCACACATCCGAAGCCAGAAATTAAATTAACATCCACCATTTTGTTTATTTTCGCGAAAATAAGTCTTTTTCCGGATACGTTGTAGAATATTCCTGTTTAACCACTATACAACAGAGTGATCTACTTAATCTGGCAATGAATATAAGATTAGGAATGTGCTATTAGCGTTCCTATCTATTATCGGGCCCTTGTGTTGAAATTTGCAGACATCGGCCGTGCCGCTAGTAAACACTCTTTGAAAATTAACAGCTTATCGTTGAAGACAAGTAAAAACCCAAACACGCAGGGCACCCGAGTTGATGAGAAAAGTTCGGATAATCACCAAGTTCAAAGGGAGCAATCCCCTAGCGTTAGAGGTACGTGAAGTGCAGTAATCGGAGTTCGGACGTCATAAGTGTGAATAAGCTGTGCGCGTACAGTCTATTCTTATGGTGGAATATTTGTTCAGGAAATAACCAAGAGTAGTGGGCGAGAGTCCCCCGTGGCGCGCCCGGCTAACATGAACCACACGCCTGCACCGGACAGGCAGCAGCAGCACGACTCCAATGTCAACCAGGTGGAGGAGATGGAGACTCAAGATGGTTAGTGATGTCACAATATTTACATTGTAATCAACTGTTTCACTCACACAAGTCCAGATAATCTCTAAAAACACATCAAATGAAACCATTACTCAACATAGCCATATTTTATAATTGCATATTACATGAAATTGCAAATGTTATTGAACTTATTTGTTAACCAGATTACCCTACATAACCTCAAACTGTATTAATTAAGTTGACATTGTTAAATTGTTATATCTGTTTTGTGACAAATGATAATCATTGCAGTGTTGAGCTATGATAAAAATGTGTACTGGAGTGTTTAATTATTAGATTTGGAGTGTTACTTTCTTTGTTTCAAAAGTGCAAGTCACTGTCCTGAGACTGAAACGAAAATATCTAATTATAGAATATCTTTGTCTACATACATGTTTGATGTATGTAATATTATTGAATTTGGTTATAGTTTAATTACATTAGTGTTTTTTTTTTATCATTGTGCCTAAAAATATCTAGTTTGTTATACATTGTGCTTACTAGTATATTTATACCTGAGTGCAGGTTACCTCAGTGTGTTCAAATGTCAAAATGATCTTTACATGCATGAGTGAATGTGCAGCACTGCCAACTGGTGAGAATTTATAGAAAACATAAAAATAAACAAAACTGTCACGTCAAAAACTTGTGATCATGTTGACTTACAAGAATTTATTGATTATCTTTTTATCATTCTGTAATGCAGATAAGCTTGTTATGCTTGTTCATTCTAATTCATTGATCAGTTTACATGGTTTCAGATATCCTGCTTTGTCATAAGTACCTACTTGAACTATTATTTTGTGTTCAATTTAATAAAATAATGAGTTGATGCAAGTAAATTTAATTGCTAAGTAAGCACAAAATGTGAATTAATGCAAAACTTTGTAAGTAGAGTTCCAAGTAATGATGAAACACTTATTTGGACCAAGTGATGTATTTAGAAATAATGTGGAGTGCACTAAAAGTCATACTGCATCTAAGTTTAAGGACACACTGTATTGTTTTTGATGAAACAATGAAGTTAGTTGGCAGACACCTGTGTTCATCCTGCACCTCAAGTCCTGCTTGGTGAAAAACTGATGTTTGAAGCATTGAAATGATCAATTCTACCCACCTTACTGCAACTGAAGAATGCTGGTCTTGATCCAATGACTTGTTGCAAACTGACTTCTATACTAAAAAGTTTTGTTTATGAAAAAAAAACTGGTTGTACTAAATATTTTTCTTCTAATCCTTTGTCAAAGTTGACAATAAATGTCAAAATTCATGTCTGTAAAACAATGGACAGATCTGTTTCTCCTGAATAGTTGTTGAGTTCTATTTTAATTGTTAAGTTTACTTTAGTGCGTTGTACATCCAAATCAAATAGAGGTAACTTGCAGTTATTCTTTGTTATTATTTAGTAATTTTTTATAGTTTTTGAATAAAAAGTAAAATAAGTAGGGACACTGCAAATGGCTATGTAGAAACTAAAAACATCTGTTTTTTGTATACAAAAGTAATATAAATAAAATATTATTCTCCAAAGTATTTATAGAGATTTTACACTGAATTTCACTCACCCACAGAAGTTGATATCATGTGGTTTGATGACAAAATGTCATATCTTGTACAAGTAAATAATTCAATGTCAAACACTATGAGTAGCGTGTTGAAATGGAGCTTAGAAATAATGTACTTGTATGTCTTCTGTTGCAGTGGAAACTGTAGACACTGTCACTGACAAGACCTGGGAGGACGATCTTATGAAAGGTCCCAACGGCGAGGTTGTCATGGGTGAGGTTATGAAGAACCAAGAGACCACATCTTCAGACATGCCGGTGAGTAACAGAGATGGAACAATCACTCTGGTATTGAAAGCCATAATTGTTTTATTGTAAGAAAGGGATGGTGCTATGCATCTTGTATAGCTCCATCTACCTCTCACACTGGGATGATGATGATTCTAAGTTCCCATTGTCATGGCCCCAGATAGATTGTCAAATCTGACAAGCAATTAAATTGTCTGCTAGATAAAACTTGATATAAATAAATGTGACAATTTTTTTTTCTTTGAATAGAAGTCCGATTGTCATCAAGGCAGATATTCAAATTACTTTTATTGTATCAGAATTGCTATATTTTCTTCCTTCATAGCATGTCTTGTAAATTGGATTGCCTCACTTGGTATGCAGAATAAACAAACTGAAGTATATAAGTAACAATGAATTTGCCTAATTTTCTCCTCTCTTATTGTTTATTTACAAACAGTCTCCATTAAATAAATTCCCAAGAGATCAACACAGTTTGCTATTCATCTCATTGAAAACCAAATTAAGGAGTGAAAGAGACAGAGGCAAATTTGAATCTCAAAGTATCTGCAGGGTCTGATAAACAGAGATTGGGTTCTAATTTATCAGATAATACTAGTATCACGAATTGGCGTGTCTGTATAAGTAATGTGTGAATATTTACGATGTTATACAACATTTAAGGCCATTTGAATGCTGTAGCAGTTAGTATGAAACATGTTATCCTGTTAATAACGCCTACGTCGTATAGTCTTATCGTATATGATGGTAAGATGATCTATTTGAAAGAGAGTATCGCACATTCGCGCTATAATAGTCCATATGTTTCTTGATATATCTGTCTTCATGACTTTCAACTACCTTTTTTTGATAGTTCTCATAAATTTGACGTCTTTCTTTTTTGTTCTTGTGGCTGAAATTCAGAACGTGAAAGTAAAGAGAAAGTAATTAAGTTATTAAATTCACTTTCAAAAATATGCACACAAAATCAGGCATTATTCATCAATTTAAGAATAGTATTAGCAGGATGTTTACCTCCACAGCTGGCTTGTCTTGATACTGAAATGGAGGATGACGAGGCGCGGTCAGAAACGACATTCCGTTTTACGGTACAGAACTTCAGGAATTTGAAAGATTCTGTGTTGTCCCCGGCGTGCTTCGTCCGGAACCTTCCATGGAAGATCATGGTCATGCCACGCCAAGCTCCGTCTCCGGATCGTCAACAACAGAAGTCCTTAGGGTTCTTCCTCCAGTGCAATGGCGAGAGTGAGTCTTCGAGTTGGTCATGCTATGCAATGGCAGAACTAAGACTGATCTCCCACAAGCCAGAGACTGAACCTTTCTTCAGGAAGATCCAACATTTGTTTTATAGGTTTGTTGATAGTTTTTAGTCAAATGTTATTATGCATTTATTCTATTCGGGCGTAAATAAAATACCTCGAGCTTCAGAGAGAGTTTTACCACAGATGAATACAGATGTTTCACTCTGCAAAATCATTGAAATAAAAAGCGACTTGTTACGACACAATAAAGTGCAATTCAAGTCGCACGGCGCTAATTACCTACAGATGTATTCACCTAACAGTTGCATCTCTATCGCGTAACTATTATATCTTCTGACTACGTTACGCTTACTGAATTGGCCCGACAAGACGAACCCGCCGCGTACTTGTAGCTTCATACCTAAAATGCGGAGTGTCCTATCTGTATTGATCTGCGCTTTCACACATTGGCAGGTATTAGTGACAGAATCAAAGCTTTACAAGGCCGAACTGTTTCTAAAAGTCGATGAGCATAATTTCTACTGAAACTTTAAGTGATTTTCAAATGTGATAGGGCCTTCCCGCGGTAGTTAAGTTTATGGATATATTACAAGAATAAGTAATATCGTAAGGACCGCCCCACTCTAGGCATACATCAACTCGACGGGGTTTTCTATGGTGTATGAATATTACATAATTATGGTGAAATAAAATCCAAAGTAAGTAACCATAAAACGTCCACGTGAGTATCATATCAAAGGCACGCAGTTAGGGTTATTTATTTTCAACTTTACAACAACACATAATATGAGTTTAACTCTCACTAACGAGACACAGTATAATTTTTATTGTTATCGACTAAAGGCAAATCTACAGTTGAGCGGTTGTGGTTTGAGTACGCTTCGCCAAGTCTGTGCTGACCCTAAGTTCGCGGCAACTTTGTAACGACTACAGCCTTTAGTATTTATCCTGCCTTCCTTAAGAACGCGGCGACCTTTGAATTATCCATACAAACGTAATACCTAAATCATTTCCAATTCGAGCATATTTCCACCAAATAAATTTGATATTCGGATTGAGACAATAATTATCTAGGCTTCCAATTCTTTTTTTTTTCAAAAACCTACCTCTACATGAAGTTTAAGCGAATTGCATTTCGTACATTTTTACAGCGTAAATGACTTGTTTTCATATTGTGTTTTCTTTATTATAAACAACAATATTTGTAATATTGTTTCATCACAAGCATAGCTTATATTATCAAGTTACAAATTATAGAAAAAAAATTGGAAAAACATTAAGTTTTCATTCATCATTTTTGGTATTACGGAACACATCCAAATTTCTCATAATTTCAGATAGCTAGTAGTGCTATCGCGTCAAGCAATAATTGTCAATGTGTGTGTGCTCCCTGTAGGTGTTTATCGCTCCGACAGGCACAAGGCACACTAACGCAACGTGCTTGGTTGGAGTTCGTTCATAGTATTTTTTGTCAACTTTAGACGATTAGGTACTTTACAGTGTGCTGTACCTGTACGCGCGTACTTATTTGTTTGCTAAATTGTATTGTATGTAATATTTCTGACACTCCTCTTGACTTGACCTATTTTTAACCGACTTCAAAAAAAGGAGGAGGTTCTCAGTTCGTCCGATTTATTTTTAAATGTTTGTTCCCGGAATACTCGAAGACGGCCGGACCGATTTAGAAAATTATTTTTTTGTCAGAAAGGGTATACTTCACAGGTGGTCCCATTGTCATCAAGTCAGGATTGGATGATGGAATCCTGGAGAAGTCGAGGGAACTCTTGAAATATTACAGGCGCACCTATAGCGATTTAGGTATTTTTTATAGTCACTCTTGAATTTGATCTCGGAAAGCACCATTTAGTGAAGTGGAAGTGATGATGAAGACCACAGATGGCCACCGGAACTTATCAATAATACGTATTTCACGGGTTGCGATTAGAGAAGATTACTTTAATATGGTTGCCAAGCCATTTATGCCCGTCACAATACATAGGGTGAAGTGGAGCTAATGGTGAAGTACCAGGAGAACTCCTCAACAATGAACGTCCCTGCATCGGGAAAAGCAATATTTTGTAAAAGGTGATGAGCAGTTGACATTAGGCTATTGTAACTTAGATAAATTACAAACCGACCCACTAAAAAGGAAGAAATAAAAACTTTTTCACTCCTCTTGCTCAAAAAATCCGTCATTGTAGCGTACCAAAGCGGAGATAAAATAGCATATTATCATCCTCTAGGGGAAAAAGTTTTTTTTTTTAATTTTTGTCTGTTTCCAACGAGCCTACCACCCATAAACGAAAAAGTCTTTGTTTGATCTATATATATTATATAAAAAAGAATCCCTATTTCCTTGATCACGGCATCACGCGTGAACGGCTGGACCAATTTCGCTAATTCTTTTTACCCGACTGCCCCAGAAGGAGGGTATTACCCGACTGCCCCAGAAGGAGGGTATTACCCGACTGCCCCAGAAGGAGGGTAATGTTTTTCGAGAGTATGTATGTATGTATGTATGTATGTATGTCTATTTCTTTGGCACGCTCTGTAGCCTAAACGGCTTGATGGATTTTGACATATGAGGTGTCGTAGATTCGTCTTAATTGTAGAAGTGTCATAGGCTATATAATATTTTTATATTGCATCTGCAAATACAAAAAAAAAGGGACGGGAAGGTTTAAAAAAAAAATTATAACAATATTGGTATCAAATAAAAGCTAGTAACGAGTCAATGCCAAATTTTGATTTTTATTAATAAAACTAAAAAGCTTGAAATAAAGAAAATTATTCAAAAAACAAAAAACCCGACTGCAAAAACACATAACTGAAAAGAGAAAAACAAGCATTATAATCTATAGAATTTTGGTATCACAGGCGGGGCAAACAAAACTTACACCATACGTATATCCGGTTATTAGTTTGCCCCGCCTGCGATACCAAAATTCTATAGATATAATGCTTGTTTTTCTCTTTTCAGTTAGGTGTTTTTGCAGTCGGGTTTTTTGTTTTTTGAATAATTTTCTTTATTTTGTTGTGTTTGTTATCTAGTAAGGAGATGGTTCTTAGGATAGGTTGGTGAAAGTAGGGTAGGTAGGTAGGTAGGTAGGTAGGTATGCAAGTAGGTAGGTATGTATCTTGGTAAAGTGGGTATGTAGGTAAGGTAGGTAGGTATGTATGTATGTATGTAGGTAAGTAGGTACCTACCTACTTACCTACATACATACATACATACATACCTACCTACCTTCCTACTTACCTACCTAGGTAGGTAGGTATGTATGTAGGTATGTGTAATTAGGGTAGGTAGGCAAACCGTAGATGAGTGCATACCCGTGCGAAGCCAGGGCGGGCAGCTAGTTACTACTATTATTCGATAGGTACCTACTTACGTGTCTAAAGAGCCTCAGCTATGGCCTCAGCGAGTATTTTGTAGTTTGTAAGTTACACAATTGACATAAAGTTCATTATGCTTTGACCCAATTTCGTGCCAAAAACTCGCTTCCATTCCGTTCTGCGCCAACGAGGTGAGTTCTGGTGAGTATTGGCCGAGACGGTATAAGCTAGTTGCTCTCCGTACGCGACGAAGCCATAGCCACCACCAAGTTGTAGTATTGTAAGTACCTACCTATCATAACGCGGTTGTACGAAGTTTTGTCATGTCATGTCACTGTTCCTTTTCTTTACTTATGTGACCGAGCGGGCGTAATTATTGTCTCAAGGACACTATTGAAAACACTGCTCGCTCTAAATTGAGTTCGCAATGTATTTGCCAAACATGTAAACAAACACGAGTTTTCCACTTAGACGAATATGAACTTTATGCTAGTGTAAATAAAGTTGATTTTAGACTGACTGGTAATGTTGAAAAAGTCATAAAAAAAATATGAAGTTGTAGCGCAAACTGAACCTTATGTGTAGTCCATTACAGTTATTTTTCCAAAAACTCGTGTTTGTTTAGATGTTTGGCAAATGAACTGCGAACGCAGATTTTTATTTGTCGGTGCAGCAGCGGTGCGACATCAGTATGTTCGGATGATAAAAATATAGGTACCGCCACCACGTGTCGCTTGCACTTACGCACATGTCGGTAAAAAATTATGCAGAGCTGCTTGTGCCGTCGTCGCAAAATAATGTCGAGTTCGCCCAGGTTCGCACCGCACGGGCTGTTATTTTCCGCGGGATTTTTTTTTCGCACACTGAATTTTCAACGGGTTTTTTTTCAACTCGCTAGGACGAGAGTGTCCCAGCGCGTTGGATTCTCAACGCTCGGCTCAACACGGAGAGTTTAAAATCCAGTGCGAGACCACCAATAAGAAGTGGAGACCACTCTAAAGGAAATAAATAAACACAAACAGACTTAAAATAAATAATGACAATAATAATACTCGTAGATACTTATCCCAATAATTTATATTTACGCGACGTGCGTATGACTACTCTAGCGTCGTCCGTCGGTCCGCCGATTTACCCACAAGTCCATGCTCGATAACGAAGTATAGGTACCTACACTTCGCGTCAAATAACTTTGGCCGCTCTGAAGTTAGGTTGCGCATGCGTACCTACTGGCATGCGCGCTACAGATTGACTACTCCGCAGTCATATAGAGTCTACTTCAGAGCGGCAAAGTTATTTGACGCGAACTGTTGGTACCTACCTACCTTATTTGTATGACGTATCTACTAGCTAGGTTTTCTCTACAAGGCCTTCTATCTTGAGATTAGTCGAGATATCCTAAAATATTGAGACATCGGCATGGTAAAGAAATTTCCAAAAAACGCATTACTAGTCTGTACATTCACTAGCGATTCCCCAAATTAGTCAACAAAAATAAAGCAAATAATGAACATACCTAATTATTACTCATAATAAGTATTTATGCTGTCGACTCGCTATGAATGAATGGCATACAGTACCTACATCTAGTATTATCCGCTCACACACACTGCGAAGCGCACCCGTAATCTGTGGCCCCGCCTTCTTTTGTCGAACAGAGATAGCGATATTCCAAACGCATTTTGCTCACGTCTCGAGTTTGCATTTCGTGCCGTAGTACGTCGGCCTCTTAAAAACAACATTTCTCATAATAATTTTTCATAACAACATTATTTATGCAGTAAATTTTGATTTAAGTAATACATCTGTTATTTAATTGTTTATAAATAAATTTCCTTGTAATATCTTCAGTAAAGAGAACGACTGGGGTTTCTCCCACTTCATGGCATGGAACGATGTTTTGGACCCCGAGAAGGGTTACATAAAGGACGACGCAATCACGTTGGAGGTACACGTGACTGCCGAGGCACCGCACGGTGTCTCCTGGGATTCGAAGAAACACACCGGCTATGTTGGTAAGTCTTGTGTATTAAATAGCACAATACTTTCATTTTGTTGAGGACTCTTCGATTTTGTACGGCTTGACTGACGTGCTTGCTCCCGTAATAGCTGCTTAGTCCTACTTCGGATTGCGACCTCGCCGAGGAGGGAGCTCGCGAAGGGTGCGCTTAAAAATAAATGTAGGGTAAAACTCGTGTTAAAAACAGATGGAGTATATTGTTTATTCGTTTTGGTTGGGTAGGTACTCCGTGGCCTGCATTTTCATATATTTTTAACACGTTTATGTAAGGTTCACCTGAATGTGCGTTTGTTTAAATTCGACAAAAGTTTCCACTTTTCCAGTTCGTGTATGAACCGATTAACGCAGGTTTCTAAAAAAACATTCGTGTTTATTCTAGGTCTGAAGAACCAAGGCGCGACGTGTTACATGAACTCGTTGTTACAAACATTGTATTTTACAAATCAACTACGTAAGGCAGTTTACAAGATGCCGACAGAATCTGACGACAGTACCAGGTAAATGAGTACTTAGTTGCTTTTGTAATCTAGGATAGATTATCTATTACTGTGAAACTTAGATTATCCTGACTAATGTCTGTCGAAGGTCATCCCGATAGCAGGAAATTCGCATAGTCTGAATTGATAGAAAAACAAGTTTGTTGATTTTGGCTTAGTTTTTAAAAGTACGCAAAACGTAACAGATTTCGGATCCGGCCAAATTGTATTTAGGCGGTATGGTAATGCAACTTATCTAATATTTTGTTTTTTTTTTCCTTAGGTCCGTAGCATTGGCATTGCAAAGAGTTTTCTACGAGCTACAATTCTCAGATAAACCTGTCGGCACTAAGAAACTTACCAAGAGTTTTGGATGGGAGACACTGGATTCTTTTATGCAACATGACGTGCAGGAGTTTCTTAGGGTACGTGGTCTAATGCCATTAGCGCTGAATTATACAATAGACCGAGAGCGAAACATTTACTGTTCTTTTGTGTTTAGTTCAAAAATAA
Source organism: Conistra vaccinii (assembly GCA_948150665.1). Classification (NCBI taxonomy): domain Eukaryota; kingdom Metazoa; phylum Arthropoda; class Insecta; order Lepidoptera; family Noctuidae; genus Conistra; species Conistra vaccinii. Next base: position 16,166,948 of record OX411323.1, read on the forward strand.
AGTCTTCGTATTCATGTGCCGTATGCGATGATTGAATTGACATGTGACATCTACCAAACCCCCACTGGGCCTGCGTGGTGAATTACGGCCCACTCCCTCTCACTTAGAGGAGGCCTGTGGCCCAACAGCGGGAACACTATCGGCTGAATAATGTAAAAAAAAATGCGATGATTAGTCCATTCATACCCGAGAAGGCAAAATTGTGCGTTGTCTGTTCAGCGCCTTATACTAGTTTTTATTCAATAAAGTTTTAAGCATTGTAGGAATATAGAGCATAAAGTTGGCAATTACAAGATCGAAAATACAAGCCATTATTATTTACAGGTACTGCTAGATAAATTGGAGAGTAAAATGAAGGGTACTTGCGTGGAAGGTACCGTGCCGCGTCTGTTTGAGGGCAAGATGACGTCGTACATAAAGTGTAAGAACGTCAACGTGTCCAGTACGCGCGTAGAAACCTTCTACGACATACAACTTAACATTAAGGGGAAGAAGAACAGTAAGTCTCAGAATAACATTATTAAGCTTTTTCCACACTAAGTCGCATTTGTACCTAAAAGCGTTGAAAATTATGAGAAAATAAACAATAATTCTTGCCCAGCTCTTGTTGCGAAATGTGTCGTAGGTCGGAGGTTTGAATACGTAACAAACTCTGACGGGAATAAACAGGTCAGTTCCTTGGAAGCCATGCGAGGATCTTCAACTCTGAACAGTTTAACTCTGTCGCCTCGTATTTAGCATAATAACAAGCCCTTTCATTTGATATGTCACGGTACAGTTTGTAAAACTTTTTAGTTTTCTGTTTTACCCCCGAAAAGTGACCCCCATTCAAAATTCATTTATTTACTTAACACGTCCATATTTGGGTCACAGAAATTCATATGGGTACCAAATTTCTATTAAATTGGTTCAGTAGATTCGGAGCAGACACACGAGTGATCCTATAAAGGTTCCGTTTTTTCATTCGGATGTATGGAACCCTAAAAAAGAAAACATTATTCTATTATGTATGACGTATGGTGCTTACATTATTAGACATTTAGGGCTGTTTTCACCAATGAAATTGAACGCGTTCAGCACATCTAAGACCTTGTCCAGAAGGGACGAATTCGCCGCGAAACGATTCGCGCGAATTCATTCGCGCGTTAACGAGATACTAGGCGCCAATACATCGCGTCCACAAGCATCGCGCGATTTCAAAATACGCGCGTAATTCGCGTGCAGTTCGCCAGACTCTCGACTCGCGCTTGATTCGCGCGTATTGCGCGCGACTCGCGATACTAGAGACTCTTTGTTGCGTCCAGTTGACGCGCGAACTCCAGAGCGAATGCACGTATCCAGGGAAATGGAGCGCCAAAATTTTGATACGGAATTGCTGCTCGCTCGAAATGCTCGCGCGTAGGTACGCTCTTTCTGGGCGAAACGATACGCACGAGAGAATCGCGGCGAATTCGCCCTTTCTGGACAAGCTCTAAACGTGTTCAAGAGCTGTCAGTGTACAATACACCAAAACAATTTTGACACTAACAGCTCTTGAAAGCGTTTTACAAATGCTGATCGCATTCAGTTTTATTAGTGAAATCAGTACTTAGTCTTTGTAATTTGCAAAGTTTGAAAAGGGGCCTCAAAAGGAATACATACATAAAGCCCTCACCATCCACTCAACTAAGGAAGCTCAATGAACACTTTATTCCAGTCGACGAATCCTTCAAAGACTACATCAGTACGGAGACTCTTGACGGTGAGAACAAGTACGACGCAGGGGAGCACGGTCTTCAAGAGGCAGAGAAGGGAGTCATATTCGCTTCGTTTCCGCCGGTATTGCATCTACACCTCATGAGGTTCCAGTATGATCCCATCACGGATAGCTCGGTCAAGTTTAATGATAGGTAAGTCAGGCTGCGTAGCGCTTATCGCCCGGGTGGCAGTACATAATAAACGTGGCGAAGCCGCTAATGTGACCACCGCATTAGCGCGATAATTTTAGCGAGAAACATACGAAGCTTCGGTACGCATTGCTTTGTCACGGTAGACGCAGATGCGGCCGAAGCATTACGGACATAAGATTCATTCGGGGCCTAAACTAAGAATAACAGACAATACGATCTGACAGTTGTCCCTAATTCCAATGAATTTGGCACGCCCATTTTTATTTGTCACTTGTTTTGCCGGACTTTCGAACGGACCCGTATCTTCGTTGACGGAATTCGAGAGTAGTTCCCCTGATACCTACTCGAGACGCCGTGTTTCGTCCATTACACGTGCGTATGCTTACACACGTTAACACCTTATCTGGACAAGCTTAGTTAGGTGTTTTAATTATGCATCTATTTCTATATTCTGACCGTGCGACCCTAGTAATGATGATATACAGTTGAGGAGAGGAGCGGAGATGTGTCAATTTTAATCAATAGAATCAAAACTCCACTCCAGAGGTGCGATTCTATTGGTTAATTTTGGCACATCTCCGCTCCTCTCCTCTCCTCTCCGCTTCAGTGGACAGGCAGCCTAAATAGCGTGTTTATTAGGGGTTTGCCGGACTATTTTCAGCCTCTTAGTGATGAAGTCATCCACAACGTCACGTTGACGAGTAGAGGCTTCTAATAGAACGCGTATTTAGCGCGCGTTAGAGCGCTAGCCCGATCTCGCGCTATAGCGCCGTACGCGTTCTATTTGGAGAAGCCTTAAATACTACTTTTACCCTCATCAAAAAATCGGCCCACTCCTATAGATTCGAGTTCTACGAACATATCAACTTGGACGCCTACCTTCAGGAGAAGCCGGAAACGCCAGCTGACTACACGCTACACGCGGTGCTGGTACACTCGGGAGATAACCATGGAGGGCACTATGTGGTCTTCATTAACCCTAAGGGTGATGGGAAGGTGAGAAATAGTTATTTTATGGTAGTTTTTTAAGTTAGGTGATTATATTTTACGGCAGACTCAGAGGCTATGACTTACTAAGGCTAGATGGTGGGAAGGCCTTTGTAGGGTGTCTGTAAGCAGCTGGAGAACAACCGATAATCGAAGTAAATGGCGATTGGAGACGCCTATGTCGATGCCTTATGATGACGATTTTGTTGAAATGTCGTTTTAGTGTTTCCTACTTTCCTAGCCGTGTGAAGTAATTGGTATGTTCTTAGCATTCTGAAAGATATTGATGTTATAGCATATTTTGTAGCATACTTTTTGACAAGTATCCTATATTTATGTTGAATCCTACATGGACATGAGAGGTCATTTAAACTGCATTTCAACACCCACTTTTATTCGTGGATTGTAGTAGTTGTAGCCAATTAGTTGATATGTTGAGAGACTGAACTCAGTAAGAAAATAATTTTACAGACAGCTTTAAAACCAGGAACAGTAAGTAGATATTTGCCATTTTAAAGTCTGTGCACTGAACAAGTACTAGAGAAAAGAGACAGCTGAGCTGAAGGACTTCTTGTTTAATTGACACAATCAAAAAGGAGTAATAAGTATGTTTTATCTATCTATCTTTTATATAAATAAAAATGAAATGCTGTTCGTTGGTAAGTGCATTACTTGAGTACAGCTGGACCGATTTGGCTGTTATAAAATGTTCTTAATAGTCCGAAGTAGGTTTTTATGAGAAGAGAAAAAAGGGGTTTGAAGATGTTGGCCCTAAAACCGGCCACCATTTTGTTTTTTTTTTCAAAATCGAGGTGCACAATTAATTGGAAAAGTTTTTGTAGCTGTTTTTTCTATGGCATTTTTGTATGAACTCAAGACCATATTGAAATTTTGACAGGACAACATCTGTCGGGTCAGCTAGTTTCTAATACATACTCGTGTTGTTTAGTGGTGCAAGTTCGACGATGATGTTGTTTCCCGCTGCACCAAGCAGGAAGCCATCGAATACAACTACGGCGGTCATGACGAGGACATGGCGTTGACCGTGCGCCATTGCACCAACGCCTACATGTTGGTCTACATAAGGTGAGTTATGAGTTCTTTAAAATTGTAAACTTATCTATAACTAATATTAAGTACCTAAAATTTGACCTTTTGAATTTAATTATGAAGTGTATAGAGTGCCGCGAGTTTCTTGTGGCAATCTAGTGTCACTGCCTCGGCCCGGCTAGAGTGCCGTGAGCGTTGCATTGTCACTGTCACTTGTTATTTAGGTTAGGTTAGGTTAGAACTGTGACCACACAACGCACGAGCCGAGCGAGCGTAGCGAGCGGTGCCGCGGTAGCGGCCGGCGAAGTGCCAGGGTCCGTTTAGGCACATGAGAATGTAATGTTTTGGGAATGTGGTGTTTTACAGCGATCTAACCTCGACAATCAAACAAAATACCAAGTGACGTGACTTAGTGACAGTGACAATGACAATCCAATGCTTGCGGCACTTTAGCCGGGCCGAGGCGGTGTTACTAGGGTGCCTGTAGTGGCACTTTATCCGATAGGGATAGAGTGCCAATGGTGGCACTCTATACACTGCCATTTAATTATTAGTTAGCCGTTCGTTTGCATGTTTTGTACTCACCCTAGTTATACAGGGAAACCTTTTATTAGCCAAAGAATACTGTAATAAATATACTCAGTAACATACTATTGTGTTGCTATTGGTTGCCTAAATAAAGAAAATGAAATAAAATGTCACATAGACAACGCGTCATGTGTTGCAAATGGGGTTGTGAGTTACAAGCTTAACCGCGAAAGAGCACTCAGTGTTTGTCACTTTGTCAAGGTGATCTTGAATGAAAAGCGACCAATCAGCGACAAGACAAAACACTTCGCTCAATCTCGCAGCCAAGTTTTTAACAAGGAACTGCAGATAGTAGCTGAAAGAAAGTAACAAACATTTAGCACCATCTATGCGAACCATCTAACTAAGGTTTTCTCTCCATTAATCTATGAGTATTTGTTCAGCCCCAATAGGACCGTCAACGGCAAAAATGCTTTGAGACAACCTAAAAGTGGCGCTAAACTACATTTTCACGACTTTTCTACCACCAGGGATACTCCATCCAAAATAAAAAAAACAACGGGTTGCACTCCGGGAGTGCCGGCAGAAGTGAAAACTTGAACATTAACGTTGTGCATTTTTGAATATTTTGGAATGGTTAGGGAATAATTTCGCACGAATTACTTTATTTATTAGTATAAAAGAACTATAATTTATGTGGTTAAATACAATATTCATTAGTAGTAGTAGTACTTATATTTATTTATTTTCAAAATATAGTCTAACAAAAATAAACAATTTTTTTTACCCATCAATAAAGTTTTCACTTAAAAAAAAACCGAGGAGTTTGTTTAGGGTTAAATAACTTAGTGCAAGGTCTGAGTGTTCAGAAAATAATAGTTGGCTGTATAATAATCGTAAAAAAGCATTTCCTGTTATTAAACTAACATTGCATAATTATAAAATAGGGAATAAAGTGTGACACCTACCCTGTTCAAGTGAAGTCAAGTATTAGTGGTATTAATGATGATTTGTGATTTTCAGGGATTCACAGTTGAAGACTGTCTTGCAAGAGGTCACTCAAGCTGACATTCCTACAGAACTGAGCGAAAGGCTCGCTGAAGAAAAGAGAATCGAAACTGTAAGTTGCTAATGGAGTTTTAACGAGAGTCCTAACTAATATTATAAATGCGAAAGTGAGTTGTTTGTTGGTTACGTTTTCACGCTAAAACGGCTGAATAGATTTGTATGAAATTTGGCACATGGGTAGACCATGACCTAGATTAGGAAATAGGATACTTTTTCCTTGGGATATGGGATTCCCATGGGATCCAGACTTACAAAGGTGAAACCGCGGGGCGCAGCTAGTAATATTATAAATGCGAAAGTGAGTTTGTTTTGTTTTGTTTGTTTGTTTATTTGTTTGTATGAAATTTGACACGTACGTAAACCATGGTTAGTCCTGCATGTTTTGTGCATGGGTGGTCCTAACCAAGGTCATGACCTGGGTTAGGACATAAGATACATTTTGTCTCCATTTAAAGCAATGGCACGTAAAATTTTATCGGAGAGGAAACCGGATGGCGAGTGGTAATCTGGGTCTTGCAGTGATACCGAAACCCTCCCCCTCCCTCCTAATTGAAATAATATCTTACGCTGTATATAATTCTTGACACTCCTTACCGATGTTAGATGAAGATGACTTAGAATTTGAGCTAAAATTTTGAAAGCCATGTCAAAAAAAAAATTATGCCCCCCTTCCCCCATATCTCCACCCCCTTCCTTTCGGACGGTATGGAGGGGTTCGGTATCAATTCAAGACCCAGATTACCACTCGCCATCCAGTTGCGTCTCCGATTACATTTTACGTGCCATTGCCTTGAATAATATTCCCACGGGCTCGAGACTTACCGCAGCTAGTTTACTAAAATATCATTGGCGGCATACTTACATGCTATAAGCATGTACTGTACTTGATGTATGTCTTTCAACTGCTCAGTACAGCTTAACAAATACTTGTGTAGGCTTTATACGCTGACATCAGAGGTCACCTATAGTTTTTAATGAGAGACTTCAGTCTTACAAAAAAGATCACATTTATGCCTCGTTTCGTCTTGCATATTATGCCTAATATTTATATACCCGTTATCTACGCATTCTGCACATCAAACAAAAACAATAAGCAAACTTTGATGGAAAACAACTTTTATTTACGGTGTGAAAAATCGCTGATTTTTTCGGCAGCGCGCAATGTAACGCTCGCAAAGATACATAATGCAATCGTGCTTATGGGTGCATGCAACGGTACAGGAGTTGCTGCGGAATTTAAAGTTGATAAAATGCAAAAAAATCATTTTTTTTTGTACTGGACGATACCTGCAACCCTTTTGGTTACAGAGATATTAAAAATCCTAAAGGGTCGCAGGTATCGTCCAGTACAAAAAAAAATTGATCAAAATGACGGAGACTATTGGTGTGTCTCGGCATCGTAAAGCCTCGTTTTACACACGTTATATTCCAATCCTTCAACAGATTCGTCGCAAAGAACGCAACGAAGCCCACCTCTACATGAACGTTAACGTCGTACTAGAAGAGGCCTTCGACGGTCACCAGGGCAACGACCTGTACGACCCCGAGCGCGCGCACTACCGCGTGTTCCGTGTGCGCAAGCAGGCCACTGTCGCCGAGCTCATGGAGATGCTGGCTGAGAACTTCAAGTACCCACTCAAACAGTTGAGGCCTTGGCCTTTCAGTGCGCGTTCTAATCAGGTGAGAGAATGTATCATCTGCTTAGCGTTTTGACCATTAGGTCGGCTTCTAGTCTAACCAGGTGCAGCTGAATACCAGTACTTTAAATGGAGCGACTGCCTATCTGACCTCTACAACCCAGGTACTGGGCAAACACGATAGGACGCAGGATGATCAACTACCGACTGTTCGCCACATTGTTTAGCTGAGATCCCTAAGGTGCAGGACATACACAAGTGGCAAGTGGCGCGGGCGTGGCGACGGTGTGGCGCGCGCGAACATACACACAACGCCCGCGCTACACCGTCGCCACGCCCGCGCCTACGCCACTTATGTATGTCCCGCGCCCAAGTCATCGCTGCATTGCTACAACATATCTATTGATTTGGAATCTTGTGAAATAAATGGGTAACATAAGCCTGATTGTCAGGGCATTGAAATTGTCTAGCATTTAATGTGCTGCCTGTCATGCCTCTCATATTTTCTGTATCAAGAAGCAGTTAATAACAGGCAAATAATAAGAATTTATGTATTTACACTATATAACCACTGTATCTCCCAACAGACATGCCGACCGACTTGCCTAGACATCCTCAACGACCAGCACAAGACCGTGGCCGACGTTTCCGAGAACATGAACCCTTGGAACATATTCCTGGAGATGCTACCCCCAGACTCTGGCTTCAGTGCGCTCCCGAATTTCGACAAGGAGAATGACGTAGTGCTGTTCTTCAAGTTCTACGACCCGAAACAGAAGCGGATTCATTATTGTGGACATCACTACTTGCCTATTGCCAGCAAGCCCGCTGATCTTATTCCGATACTGAACAAGCGTGCAGGTAAGATTTTTTTTAATATTTTTTTTTATCGGTACCCCACACTTGGAATTTCTCCTGTATTGTCGGTGCGTTTACAAACATTTAAACTAACATACACAAACGGCCAGACCCGGAACACCTACATGTAGGTCATACAAATATTTGCTCCGTGCGGAAATCGAACCCGCGACACGCAGCGCAGCAGTCAATCGCTAAAACACTGCGCCAACCGTGCCGTCATTTATTGTTTTCCATAGTTTTATTCGTTCTAATGTAGGGCAGTTCCATTTTCGGTAATAACATGAGCACGTAAACGACAGCTAGTGTATGAGCTTATGGCGATTCTGCGTGAGAGAGTACTCTGGTACACCATGACTAGATTGGGAATGCAATATGTTGTTGCTTATGAAAATTTCGCTGCCGTCTTGATATAAATCCTCACTGGCCGCGCCTTTTGTGCACGGTCTATGGTATCATTTGAGGAACATATTGAGCAGGTGTGGCCCAGTGGCAACAGCTCCCAGGCGCTTTACTTTCTGTAAATAATTTCATCACCACTGCTCTCAAAATGGTGATGGAAAACATCGTGAGGAAACCGGCATGTACTAGAACCAAACATTCGAAGACATTTGAAATCTACCAACTCGCACTGGGCCCGTGTGGTAAATTACAGCTCACTCCCTCCCGAAGAGAGGCCTGTGTCCCAGCAGCGGGAACATTAATTATAGGTTGATTATGATGGGGCGCGTTTCTATACATGTCAAAAGAGGAGGGACCCGCACAGCCGGCGCCATGATTTTCCAAGTTTACTGCTGTTGTCGTCACCACTAATATCTGATTCTACTGATACAACCAATACCATACCTGTCTGTTAGTTCGTTGACCTAAGGTCGTGAATTATTCATTTTTTATTCAATTTTTGTAATCGAACTGAATGTTATTAATATATTTCCATCCATAATGCCTATTAATAAAACACGTTTTAAGCTATAACGATAATGATCTATGCACATGCCTGATGTAATAATGGCTAACATTTATAACATCTTGTATATGATAACTATTTTAATCATATTACAATAGGGATGATGCCTGGGTAAAAAAAAGAAATTCTATTTAGTCCGTCAGTCAGGTCTGACTTATATAAAACGCATTAAAGTTGGGGAGTGGGGGTCGCTATGTCATAAGTATAAAATCTACATACTTGTGACGTCATGACATTTTAACTCAATGTATCGCCGTAATCTTGTGGTTACGTAAGAAAAGAAAAAAATACGGATAAAGATAATAATACCTGACGGACTAAAAATAAATTTTTCGTCATCATCCCTATTAAAGAGACTCACCCAGACGAAACTTTATCTTTAAAAACAAAAGCATCATTTTGTCAAACTCCTTGATGTTAATGGTGTCTAGATCGCAGTAACTAGTTCCCATTTAAAGTGATTCCCGTGCTAACTAAACTTATAACATTATAAAGAAACGATTAAATTTTTTGTATTGTATGTTTGTTCGTTTGTTACGCTTTCACGCTAAAACGGCTGAACGGATTTGGATGAAATTCGACACATAGCTGGACCTGGGTTAGGACATAGTATACTTTTTATCACGATATTCCCGCGGGGTCCAGACTTATGCGGATAAAACCGTGGGGCGCAGCTAGTAATTTTATATCTTATTTATATTTTACATTTATATTTTATTTTACTTATTTATAATTATGTTTTTTCCTAGGTTTCCCGCCAGACACTCCGCTCGTATTATACGAAGAGATCAAACCTGACTTTGTTGAGAAGATTAACAACTACAGCGAACCTCTCGAAAAGGTATTATTTATCAGTTTTATCCCAATAAACTATTCACTAGACATAAGCTTTTACTACACAAATATTTTCCCAAATAACTATGTATTTAGATGACTCTTCTTTCTTCTATATAAACTATATTACAATGTATCTATATGTGTATGTGCGTAATAAACACAATATATGCCCCAAAATTGTAATTCTATGTAAAATTGTACTTATTATATATCTTTGAAACTTTGTTACGAATAGTGTAATGTTATGATCGATTTTAGTTCTAGTTTGATCCCACATTCAGGTATTGCTGGCTCAGGTATAGTATTTATTAGTAATTATTTATTATCATGTAATGAATCTTTGAATAGCACTGTCCAGATTGTAATATATTATTTACATTTATTTTCCGTCACTAAATACGCTTCGTAAATGGTCGTATAAGTTCAAAACAAACTTATTTTCAAACACAATGTTATTGTTTTGTTGAAACAATAACTTTTCCTTATAAGTCTTTCCTCGTCCAAAAATAATTCCTCGCTTCAGACGTATTATATTTCGATGACGTCAGCGTAGAAGCGAAACAGGCAAACTTGCTTATAACTTTTTGTACATAATAATAATCAAACACGATGTCATAACGCTTGCTTGAAGGTCACGACTTATTATTTTTATTTGCGGAATTCCAATAAACATCTGGCTAACTTTTTCTAAATAAAAACTCCGACATTGTACACGTTTTTGTGTTGTTATTACAAACATTTTTGTATAATGTTCACTCTCTGAACAGTGCTATGTTATTTATTGTATATTTATCAGCTTCTCCTCATCCTTATATTAATTTATTTCATCCAACAACACAAAGCTTTCTTAATTACTTTTAGGCGTAGTTCCCATGACAGCGTCAGCTGACACGCGTACCTAGAGTCCTAGGCACAGAATAGTACAGAGAAACCTCACCCCCTTGCATTGTTTTTTACATTGATAGGGGGCGAGGTTTCTATGCAGCCCACTGTACAATGTTTGCGTGCGAAAACCGGCGCACGCACGCACAGACGCGGACTGGCATTCGATTGACATTGACACAGATTGAGATCGCCATACTTACGCGTCTATGCGTGCTTGCACCGGTTTTCACTCGCTATAGGGAGCCGACCTTTTCTTATGTGGCCTAAGAGATCCTTTAAATTAATAGCCATAATATAACCGTTTACACGAAGCACGTTTTGATAACAAAACAATGGTGTATTACCGTTCAAGTTATGTAACGCCTGTCAGATTTTTTGCCATGGGAGCTAGACCTTAAGCCTATTGAGTGACTCATCAATTAAGATCACAAAATACACGCTGCTTTATTATTCTGAGTTACTTGTATCACCACTTACGTCACCTCTCCATAGGATTGTTTCGTATACGAACATGCGTACATATATTACGAATATACATCGTGTCTATCGAACTTAAAGAAGCTTGAAAATGGAAATCACTCGTCTCATACTGAGCCCAAAACAACAAAAAAGGACACCATCTATCTACCTCCGTAGATTGTCGTTTTTTTATTGGTTTGAGCCCAGGATAAGATTTTGAATACCCTTTTCAAGCTTAATTGGTTTAATTATTCACTTTGTATAGCCATTGTTAGCGATTTTGCATATTATAAGTTCACAATGTTAATTGTGCTGTACAATTAAAATGCTGAGTTCATCATGCTAAAGTTTTAAAAAGCGTGGGAAAATATCACTTGTACTCACAATGAACAAGATCAATAGAAATTGCAATATCACGATTTAACATTAAAAAAAAAGACTTCAATTCTCACATTTTAAATTAAGAACCATACGTCCCGTCATGAACGAAACAAAACACTAAACCGTCACATGACACGATCACATATCCACGCATTTTGGTATACGCCACAAACTATGGAGGGAGGGCATAAGGCGGGCTACCCTCGGGTTGAGTCGTGTGCACGCGGCCAGGTATTGGACGAGCTGATGGACGGCGACATCATCGTGTTCGAGCGCGCTGACCATCGACACGAGGATCTGGAGCTGCCAACCTGCCAGGACTACTTCAAGTACATATTCTACAAGGTGGAGGTGCAGTTTGTGGATAAGACTGTGCCTAATGATCCTGGGTGAGATTTTGTGTACCTATGTTATTAGTTTTGGTAAAAAGGAACTAAAAGCACAGTATAATAAAGTAACAGTATTATGTCTTGGCAGTGGCCTTGAAATAATAACCTACGGCCGCTCGGTAGGTAAATCTTCCGCGTCCGTGCGTAATTGCCGTGCACTCGAGATTGTTGCGTACTGATATAGCGGCAGTTTTCTATGAAGACACATACTATTGTTACTTACCTTTACTGTGCGGAAAGCCTTTTCATGAGATTTGATAGTCTACTGAGAGTTTCATGCGATTGATGAGCGTTACTTATAACATATTGACCAAGCATTATTCCTGTCACTGTCGCACAACTGTCAAACGACAATTGCGATTGAGACGGCAACGTCCAACTTATCTGTGCAGTGCAGGCGGCAAAACACAGTACAAACATTTATGTACCGAATTTGTCATGCTGTTGCATTTTTCCTTGACAAGTAGCGCCACCATGCACTGCACACTTACGCTGTTCATGGTGTAACAATCTTGGTCTCAGTGTGTGGAGGTGATTTGTATAAGAATAAAGCTGTCGGCAAAGTATCATTCGAATAAATCCATACATTCGAAGTTTGGCTCAGCGTTAGGCCCTTTGTACACACGTTTTTCTTTCCATGAAAAACTAAGGTTTATTCCCCGTGTGTAGGCACGGTCGTCAGTGTTGTATGGATCACTATGGAAGCTTGTTGACCGACTAGGCTCTATCTAATTTTCTTTTCTTTCTTTCTTTTCTTCTGTTTACAAAAGTTCTCATTGTTGTAATAGTGTCAAGTCAATGAGAACTAGATACCTTGAATGGGCATCATTCTGTTGATAACTGCGCTACCTATACAGTTAGCGCAGAGATTCGCGATTTTGTCTTACAGGTCCTTAGAAGTTTCTGCTACCAAGGTATAAAAAGGCATTGTATCAACTTTTTTTTTTTGTTGCCTTCTATTATAATTATTTCTCCTTGTTTATTAGTTTCAATGGCGGCTAGTTATTTTGGCAACAAATGCAGTGATTAGCGTTGAAGTATGACTAAAACTTTGGTTACCTACGGCACGGGACATACACAAGTGGCGAGGGGCGCGGGCGTGTGGAAGGTGTGACGCGCGCGAACATACACAAAACGTCCGCGCCACACCGGGTCCACGCTCGGGCGTTGCGCCGCTCGTTTCGATGAGGCGCGGTACATACACAGGCGGCGGGGCGCGACTGTTGCGCAGGTGAAATATGAAGGAGCGGCAACGCCCGCGCCACACCGCTGCCACACCCGCGTATAAGGAAGCGGTAAAAAATAACTGCTGTTCAAATACACTGCGTTTTTTGACACCTTAAATGTCGATGTGTGTGTGGCCTTAGGGTCTCAAGCCCCCCCCCCCCCCCCCCCCCCACCCTGGATCCGCTAATGACCCGGTTTCATGAGAAATCAAAAGGCACGATATGACACTTCAACGCCATTATGGACTAGCCACAGCCGTATTCGACATTTCAAAGTAGGACAGCACATTTCCATCATCATGTAGTTCAACAAAGCCTTCTGTTAAAAGTAACCAACCCAGAATATAAGCAACATTATTTCAGATGGCGAGTAGTATTGTATGTATCAATTCATATTTAAGATGTACTGCAACTGCAAGTTCATGGTTAAAAGTTGAGCAGTATTAACATTATTTCCTATGTTGCACAGGTTCACAATGGAGCTGTCGATGCAGATGCGTTACGACCAGATGGCGCGCGCAGTGGGACAGAGGCTCAACGTGGACCCCTACTTAATACAGTTCTTCAAGTGTCAAAAGTTAGTATTTTAAGATATTACTAGCATATAATATCTGCAAGCAAAAGATATGGTGTTCTGAGGTGTAATTATGGTGATGGTTTTTGGTCCTAATAAATGATTTGGTTCGTTCTTGACCTTAATGTTGCCTGACGGAAAGTTATATGTGAGGTCTATGATGAATCGAGGTCATCCTGAAGATGCCCAACAACTTTTTTGTTAGCAGGGCAGGAAGAGAGGAATACTTTAACATAAATGATTGATGTTCCTTTCAATCCTTGGTCAATTTGAGTTTACTATTAAAACGCATTTTTTTTTTTAAATGAACACCTTAGTCGCTTTGAGCGATTTTTGGTAGGGGATAAAACTATGGATTCGCGTCACCGACATGCTCGTGCCGTAGTGTTGTTCTATAGAATATAAATGGCGCTAATACCAGTTAAAAGATTTCACTTCTGTCGACAGTTACCATGACTCCTAATGTTTTTTCATAATCATTAAACAAAAATTGCAACAAATTAGTAACCAGTTTAGCAAGTACAATAAGTGAGATTTTACATGTAAAAACTGAATATTACTACAAAAGCGACTCGGTGTGATCAACTATTGTTAAATTTGTTGCAGCTACAAGGATACCCCAGGCCTGCCACTCAGATACTCTTATGACGGAATACTTAAAGATTTGCTAGTGTACTGTAAACCAAAGTGCCCTAAGAAGTTGTTCTACCAGATATTATCTATTAAAGTTAATGAATTGGATAACAAGAAACAGTTTAAATGTTTATGGGTAAGATAAACTTTGATTTTACTACTGACTTGTATAATGTAGTTTTAAGTTTAGTATGTATGTTTATGTGAAGGTGTTAGGTTTGTTTGAAAAACTTACTGGTATGAGCTGATGTAAAATGCACTCAGTTTAATTTATTGTGGTATAGTAATTCGTAAATGGCCTGCTTTATCTCTCTTCGAGGGTTTTGTAATGGGAAATCAGGGATTCTCATAAATGCCAATTTTAAATTTATGCGTAGGAAATTGAGTGCTATGAAGAAGTATGTCATATCTAACCTACCACTATTTGCGGTATTTAAACCATCAATGTTTTGCTTTCAGGTTGGTCCAAATTATAAAGAAGATAAGGAATTAATTTTATATCCAAACAAAGGCGGTAAGGTGTCAGACATCTTACAAGAGGCAGCTAAAGTCGTCGAAATGTCACCCGACGGTTCTGGAACGTGAGTGACACAGTTTTCTTTATTTATGCATATATATGCTACTATAATGATACATAGTAAAGTGTATGTGTACTGCTACCAAACTTATCTGTGCTCTCAAGCAGCGTTGTAGTACGGGGTCGTTCATTAATGATGTGAGGCGTTTAGAGGGGGGAGGGGTTTGAGCTGAATTTCACCGGCTCGGTCTCGGCAAATATCACGTTCTTTTTCCGGAATAAATAGTGTAATATTGCGTGAAATAAAACATCTTTCTCCACTAAAATATGGCTATATCCTACACAAAAAAGAAAGGGGTCCCGCACGAGACCCTCACGGATTGTCACACGTCGAGCTACTGAGCTTCTGTGTGCATATCTGAAATCAGAGCGAGGTTGAAGGAGAAGATGATTTCACTGAAAATCACATGATGTTGGTTCCAGTAGTCACTCTTGAGATCACACATGAGTCCCTGTGGACTGAATTAGAATGAATATTCTTTACGAATTTTAGTAGTTCCTATTTACGTATTTTATTGTTCGGTTTTCAAACTCAAAACTCAAACTCAAACCATTTATTTCAAATAAACCAATTACAGGTACTTTTGAATTGGCAATGGGTCAGTCAGTCAGAAAGATGAAGCTCTAGTTGCCCATTCCAAAGCCTAGTAGGTTCCTATGGAGAAGAACGGGCAAGAAACTCCACGGACACTCTTTTAAATCAGAATATTAATACAAAATATTGGTTACATCATTCATGTTTTTCTCACTGTGATTCGAGACTACGGCTTTAATAGTATTAAATTTAAAAAAAAACAAAATTTTCTGGGATGGCTATACTCCTGTGATGCATCTAGTATTGCATTATGTTGCGTTAGTGATCGCCACTTAGCATTAATCAGGCGGTGGGTAGGTGTCAGTCGTTTTAATTTTGTACATAGGGTGTGGCTTTTTACTAACAACTTATGGATCCTGTAATTTGATCTGAAATAAATATATTATTACTAGCTGTCCGCCCCGGCTTCGCACGGTTAGCACTAAGTACTTATCTACGGCGCACCTACCTATCTACCTACCCTGCCCTACCTACCCTTCTACCCTCTACATACCTACCCTGCCCTACCTACCCTTCCTATCTATCTATCCTACCTACCCTTCCTATTTACCTATCTACCCTACCTACCCACCCTACCTACCTACCCTTCCTATCTACCTACCCTACCTACTTACCTATGTACCCTACCTACCTACCCTACCTACCTACTTACATATCGTGAATTCATGCAGTCCTAGTACTTTTTGTTAAAATTTCAGGCATTTATACCGGGATATCATAAGAGCAAAATTAAAACACGACCTACCTACCTATCTTACCTACTTATATTATTACTTAGGGGTATGAAAAATAGTTTACGTCCTATTCTCAGACCTACCGAATATACACAAAAAATTTCATAAAAATCCGTCAAGCCGTTTCGGAGGAGTTTGGCAACAAACACCGTGACACGAGAATTTTATATATTAGATTATTAATGAAAGGCCGCCAGCTTGTTTGCCATCCAATAGTATGAAAACGAAAAAGTAGATTTAAAGTAAGGAAAGAATAAGAAAAAAATACTTTCAAGTTTGAAGATGAGCTAGGATTCGATCGCGGTTCTATACAAAGTTTTTGTAGTAACTGTTTGATAATATTCGATATCATCATCGTCATAAAATTGTATCGTTGTCCAGGTTAAGGATCGTGGAGGTGTCGTGTCACAAAGTATTACCGGGCCCCGACCCCGAGCTGACGCTGGACCAGGTCACTATATCTCCGCCCAGACTCTACAGAATAGAGGAGATTCCTAGAGATGAGCTCAACTTGCAGGTATGGCTTCATCGTCTTTGTTCAGAGATTTACTTTGTCAAAAAAAAAAAATCTTGTAAACAAATTACAAGAACTTACTTAAACATTTTTAGAACTTAAAATTTAATAAAAGCAAATAATAATATAGTACATATTGCAAAACTGAGGATCTTTTATTTTGATATACTTTTTGTGATATCTGTTGCAAAATTTGCATATAAAATCCTATAGAAATAAAGTGTTAGCTATACTGCTGTTCGATTCACGGTAGCATGAATATTATAAGCGCTATAAAATATTAGCTTATATTATAATTGTAGCGAAACAACTTTTGGGTTTTCTTTAATTAAATAAATAAATTTAACGACTTGGTGCTTGCTATTGAGAAATGGCCCGATTTAGAAGCTTGTTTAAAATGTTAATTAATGTTGTTTTGTTTACTATTCTAGGAGGACGAGATCATAGTGCCGTGCGCACACTTCCACAAGCAAGTGTACGCGACGTTCGGCATTCCGTTCTATGCGCGCGTCAAACACAACGAGCCCTTCCAGGCGGTCAAGGACCGGCTGCAGAAGAAACTCGACATACCCGACAAGGAGTGGGAAAAGGTGAGCATTCAAACTCGAGCCATTTATTACAAATAAACTATTAACTTTACACTTAGGTACTTTTGAATCGTCAAGGCGGTTTATTAAACCTTTCGACGTAAGTAGATAATTAATCTTGATCTGAAGAATCCCTGGGAAGTCATTATATGTAGTTCACTCGCTTCAGGTTGGCCTAATACTATAAGTAATAAAAAATAAAAAAAGTTAAAAAAGTAACAAACAAAAAGAAAGAAAATAAAAAAAGAAAAAAAAGATAACAGTAAAAAAAAAAGAAAAGTTATCAAAGTTATTAATAATAACTTTGTTTTCATATTTTTTTCAGTACAATTTCGCTATAGTGACAAATGGAAGACCGAACTACATAAGTGAAGGAGCGACAATAAACATTTACGACTTCAGGCCAAGTAGTAACGCGAGTGAGTATTATTACACTTGTAACAACACTTTACATCTTTGGATCAGTCAATATTTTCTTGTTTTCAAAATTATAGATTGCAATAGATCCAATCCTCAAAAGAATGTGTGCTAAAATTTAATCTAGATCTGTCACTTCCAGACGCGACGGCGCGGCCGTGGCTCGGGCTCGAGCATATCAACAAGACGCCCAAGCGGTCTCGCGTCAACTATCTAGAGAAGGCGATCAAGATATACAACTGAGCCGTGAAGTGCGCTCCCTGGTTCGCTTGACGGAGACACCTCTGGCGCCGCGGGCGACCCCACGCACGTCCTGCGACAGTAACACCGCACCAGCGGACGCGCACACTCGTGCCACACTCACGCTGCTATCCCAGTTCTACACATATTATAGCTCATAATTTCGTACTCCGGACCACTAATTTATTCGACCTCTTCTATTACTAATAAACATTACATTATACAGGTGCACTCCGCTATGCCGTGTTACTATCGCCCGGATACGCAACAAATAGCCTTATCTACATAATGTGCATCGCTAACACCAATATTTGACTTTCTTTACCACCCTATTTATTCTATGTAGGTAACTGACCATAAACAAACGTGTAATAGACACAGGCCACAGAGTAGTCCTGCTAGAAAAATGCTTTTATGATAATTTGTAGCAATAGCTTTGTATGGCCGTCGTCTATATTAGTGTTGTCACTGAAGCAGGAGGCGTCTCGCCGGTAAAGTGACTAAATCGAGTATTATCCATCAATTTTTTTCATGTATAGCATTATATTTTTTTCTTTAATCGGTGGCATTAGTAAGTTTTACACTTTATTTAAAAATTCCGTTCATTTCGAAAATATTCAGTTGTACCTAACTCAACATAAATTAAATTAAACCAGACATGACTGATGTCGCAAAAAAAATGCATGGTCGTGGTCACGTAGTTTAGCTTCGAAGTAGATAGCATGTACCGTGGAACCTGCGTTTATTTCGGTTGCGCGGGCGACGTATACGAATTGTCGCGAGGGCGTTGCTCCGTCAGTGATCCGCTCTGTGTCAAACACGCCTTCATCATAACCAGTGAGTGAACCACGTGGCCTCCCAAAAATACTGATTAATGTCCACAGGTGTTTTTTATGTTAAATGTACTGACAGCTGTTGGCTGAACGAGGCAGAGACATTATCGTTAGTGTTGCCTCGAAGGCTGTTCCAACTGTCCCAGTCTCGCTCAGTCGAGCAGCGCGGTCGTTTGGGGTGATTCGGCAATGTAAAGCATTTTCGCGGAGTATACAAGACAACATTATTTAGACATGAATTTGAATAGTAATAAAATGTGCCTCTGTGTGTTGACGCTTGTTTGATTAACTATATTAACAAACTAGTGTAATATAAAGAAGTATTTACCAGTTAAATTAAAATCGGCTTACTGATCGTTCATTATGACGGCAAAAGTTTTCAGAAGCTTGTAATGTTAAAAACTATTTTATTATAAATGTTTAATATAGTAATCGAGTTTGAATGAAATGCATGATAGAAATAGTATAATATTCAAAGGTATAAAATACAGCCAGTTAATATAATTCGTAGTAACATTTTCAACAATAGATATATTTGGTGATAAAACGATATACGCTTACATAATATCCGTAACTAATTAATTTTGTAACATTTTACATGAAATTAGCTTGACATGTTTGAAAATTACTTAGACTGCTCAAAATCCACATTGTTTTGCATCATGGGAATTCAAAAAAACTATATAACCATGAGTAGCAAATGAATTTGAATATTTTATTAGATTGAAAAGAATTCTTTTGTATCTACAATGACCGTATTGTGATAATAAATATTAGTGAAGCCTGTACATAGCTACTGCACATACCTTAACAAACGACAATCATGTGTAGGTTTGTGCTTTTCTATAAAATTAATGTTAAAAGACACTCGCTAAAACTTTCATGTGTAATCTGTTTTTTATAGAAATTATTGGAGTATAAATTATATACTAAAGTCTAAAATGTTTTATTGATTGTCGAATTGCCAACACCCGGGTGTATGTTTGAGGCGGAGACGATATCAATTAGTATAATAAATAGAACAGCGAGATGGTGTAGCGTTTAGCGGCCTCAAGTGTACACTAGGTTTAATTGCACATAATAGATTTAACGTTAGCACTTTATTGTTAATTCTGGCTAAAAGCGTCCGAGCGATCTAAAGCGAAGCGGTCTACATGTTACTATTTGATAATTGGTTGAATCAGAATCTTTCCTTTGAGAAAATCCATTGTAAAATTATATTTTGAGGAAAACGGACCTTGCCTAAACGTTTCTTGGAATTAATTTCGACGAAACAACAAAGGGGCGTCCGTAGGTTCTTAATTAACACTAGTAGCCAACTTCTGGCAATTTATTGTCTATTGTTGTATACGAAGCTTTTTCCTCAAAGTATAACTTTATGTAATGTTACTTACCATTTAATTTTTTACTTAACCTGCCAGAGATATGTTACGTTTTAAATAAATGATTATGTCGAAATTATGTATATATATGATGTAATAAATTAAGAAAAAAAAAATACAATAAGTTTTCGTAAAGATGCCTTAGACGTTTTCAAGACATTTTAGTGGTTTGAAATGGTAGTGCTTAATTTAATTTATACCCTTTTTAGTTATTATTTCGTGCCTGGAGAAGGTAATTTCGCGCCTCCAGCTGATTATATCATATTGTCTAAATGAGTGGAAGCGATGTCCCCGCGTGTAGATTGTTTTCTTTCTAATGTTTCTATTGAACTCGTTAATTTTATGTTAACAATGTGTGTTGGTTGCGCTATTTTCATTAACACGGTTTGAGGTATTTTGAGAGGAACTTAGAAACATAGTGGCTTAGTAGCTGTTACGTGCCGACGATAATAAAATGTGGCAAATGGGATTATAGACTATTAGTCGTTTCATCTATTGAGCTATCTTACTAGGTTTGAGCCCGTTCTGTAGGCGAGTCTGTATACAGCTTGTGCAAACATTGAAATTACTCCAATGTTTGTTATGTTGGATTTAAATGTTTCACTGAATATAATCCTATATTTGTTTTATTTGGTTTGTTTTGAAAAAAGACTCCCACGGGACGTACGTTAACAAATTCTCTTCGAACGCCAATGTTCATCCGTTGTGTCCGAATGTTCATTTCAACAAAGGTCAAGGGCGAACTAAAAGCCTCTTTTTCAATCAGATAGCTCAGCACTACGGAGAACATAGTTACAATATTATTTTAAAATCAACTGGTAAATAGCGAGAAATTCTGTAAATTGCATTCTACTATTCTGGACACAGGTATAGAAAGATCTGAAAAAGTAGATGAAATTCTCTTAAATTATTAATAACAGGTAGAAATAAGTTTTATTCAGGCAGAAAATTTATAAAACAATTCCATGACTTCAGTAAGTAGTCGTTGCGGTTCATTGATTAGAGATCGTAGTATAGTATATAGGCCGGGTAAATAAAAATGTGATCTGGATAGCCTGTGATTTGGTACCTACTTGATTTGAAATCGTATTCCTAAGAAATTAAGAATCTGGTAGGTACTTTTGTGCTCTGCATTCCGAACAGATGAGAGATTCAATCATGTTGAAGACTTTTCCGAGAACAGACGAAGTTCTTGAAAGTCTTCAACATATTATTCAGATAAACATTTATATCATCTATCTACCAGATAACCCATACCAACTTGTTTTATTAGAACTCCCATAAACTTTCATAAAGTAAAAATAACAAAATCACTATCGGATACAATCAAAAACTGGTAATGGATTTGTACACTAGACTAGGTACTCGACACGGTAGGCCGCTGCATTACCAAGCTGTCTGCAATAGGTTGCTACAACGCAACTTTATAATTCCTTTTGAATACGGTTGAAATTGGTATAGCGAAATAAAATTTATTTACATTTTAACCGTTAGACCAAATTCCAGATTGTTTCTAGAGATATGCACTAGAAAAGAAAACCCAGCTGTGAAATGTGAATAATTGATGATTCCGATATCATTGGAACTTGTGGTTTTATTTCGTTATTCCACTATTAGCCTAGCGCCACACCTGCCGAACGTTCCGCGGCGGAACGCTCCGTCGCGTCATATTTCTATGGACGTAACGTTCGGCTGATGTGTCATAGGTAAGGGTCGCGCCACACCTGCCGAACGTACGGCGCGGAAGGTTCGGTTGAAATACGCTCCTAAGGGTCGCGCCACACCTGCCGAACGTTCCGCGGCGGAAGGTTCGGTTGAATACGCTCCTAACGTTTTTCAAGTTACCTATGACACATCAGCCGAACGTTACGTCCATAGAAATGCAAGCAAACATGACGCGACGGAACGTGCCGCCGCGGAACGTTCGGCAGGTGTGGCCCGACCCTAATGTTTTTCAAGTTACCTATGACACATCAGCCGAACGTTACGTCCATAGAAATTTGACGCGACGGAGCGTTCCGCCGCGGAACGTTCGGCAGGTGTGGCGCTAGGCTAACTTGAAAAACATTAGGAGCGTAGTCAAACGAACATTCCGCCGCGGAACGTTCGGCAGGTGTGGCCCGACCCTTAGCTGTTGACCGGCCCGTATTATAGAACCTCACTCAAGACTCAAGCATTACTTAATTTAATTACGAATTTTAAGTAATGCTTGAGTTTTGAGTTACGTTCTGTAATACGAGAGTAGAGTCATTGCTTCAACCCCCAACAAATCCTTACCTGCTTGTAATCCTTCAAAATAAAAAAATAATATCTAGCCGGAGAAACGAGGTGTGGCGCTGGGCGGGCTTGCAATGAAAAAGAGAATCGTCGACGGGACAAGACGACACTGCTGCCTGTTGAGAAGTTTCACGAACATCGTTCGATGATGCGTCAGAGGGACCAAGTCTTGGTTGGATTTCAATTCGGTCTTCATAAAAAAAAAAACTCATTTTTCGTCATGGGTCTAAACGACACCCATGACGAAAAATTAGAACATTACATAGAGAACATTAGATTAATTAGAACATTAGAACATTTTCGTAGCCGCCATCTTGGATTTACATTTTGACATCACTCGGTTTTAGAACCATCCCACAGATGCGGCCCCAGGACCGATCCCTGTGGGACATCGCAAGACATCTCTCGTCGGTTACATTCTGCCTCGTGACTGGGATAGATGACGGCCCTGTCCGTCAAATAGTCCTCGACCACACGACAGAGAAAGGTCTCTCCGCCAAATCCGGCCCCTCCCGCACTAGCCGCCCGACGAGACGGTCTACAATGACTCTTGCAAAGAGCTTGCCCACCTCGTACAATGCAAAGTTACGGCACTATAAATGGGTCTAGGTATCGCCACTGCTGTGGCACTATATCCGATAGTGAGGAATGTAGATGAGAAAAACACTTCCTAACAAATATGTATTTACAGAATTAAAATCGTTAGAATCATTATAACTCTTAGTTATATTTTTGTTCTCAAATGTCATTATTTTTCATGAAAAAGTCTTTCAATGGACACACACTGGGGTTTTATATTATAATATTAAAACTTTTTGGTTTTTTTCGTTAATTTATGGGGCGGCAAACCTTACAGGCCCAGGGCGCTGAATCTTAAAATACGCCACTGCTTTTCATACCGTAGCTGATCGGATTTAGTTGAAAGGCGTATGGTCTTTCAATTAAATCCGTATAGGCAATGACCGGGGTTAGGACAGAGGCTACTCTGAATCCCGGTCATGTGGGATATTTTCCGACCTTTACGCGGGCGAAGCCGCGGGCAACAGCTAGTATAATATAAAAATATAAAATATAAATATAAAAAATATAAAAAACCTTTTTGTGCATATTTCTTCAAAAGTACAGAGGTAGGTGCATTGAAAAAGAAACCGGTACCTACATATACTCCTAGAGGCGAGTACATTGCATTGGTGCACACCTTATACTCAAATTTTGGGGGGCCGTGCTGGGCAAACGTACATGATATTTTTGTCAATTGTGGACCGAATATAATTTTCTTTTAATAAATGATACACGAATTTTCAAAATTGCTTCCTAATTGACGGAATTTAACCATAGTAAAAAAAAAACAGTCGAAGATAGAACGTCCTCCTTTTTTTAAAGTCTGTAATGCATAATAGATACAACATGAATAGCCGCGTAGCGCGGTTTTTTTCTATAATAAATTCAAAATAATATATTGGTTATATAAGTAACTCATGACTGTAACTTAACTTTTATCGACAACAGTACCTACCTACTCATACATAATCCAGGGGGGGGGGGGGGGCAGCTGCCCTCCCCTGCCCCAGGGGTACGCCCATGCTTGTGGGTAGACACTAATGACCAATACAGTACACTCGTATAATATGTACCTACTATGTATTACACTCAATACATGTGCGTGTGGATTGAGAGATCTTTTCGAAAAACATACCATTACCTAATTCAGCTTTTATGAGATTGTAGGACGTAGGTTCAAACTCAGATAGGCGCTTTACTTTGTGTAAAGTATTTCATCACTGCTGTTCTCTAAACGGTGAAGGAAAACATCGTGAAGAAATCGGTATGTCCTAGAACCAACGTGCCAATTCTACCAACCCGCAAGGATGGGAGTAGAAATTTTAGAGGCTCTACCAAGACCAACAGTTACAACTATTGCCTCTGAGGCGAAAAAACGCCTTTTGATACGTGTGTGTGTGGGTTCGATTCCTAGGGACGGTTTTTTTTGTTTGGAGCGACTGCCAGGCCTATGCAGACGGTGCGTGTTTTTACGCGTCGTCGACGTGCCCGTCAAAAACGTGCTGCAAACGCAAATACCTAAGTGCTGCACTCAGTGACGTCATTTTGAAATATCATTAGCTTTGGCCTTACAATCGTTTCACAGTTAATTTATCTCTGACAGCAGCAATCTTAATATAACGAGAAAAAAAGCTCACTCTGATTTTTAGTAGAGGATCCCTAGAGGAACGACCTGTTTTAAAGGTAACTTTTAAAAGGCACCTTTACCAATTGGTAGGTAACGGTAACCCGTTATTACCGTGAAGCCCCCCCACTGTTACTAATGGTTGGACTCACGCGGCTTGAGTCACTATTGTTACTGCTAAATAATGACTGTAATATTCTGAGGGCTGTTTCCCTCTATGGCCTAACGGATATTCTCGTCAAATAATAGTAGAAGTAAAATTACCAAAAAATTACAGGTAGCACCGAAAACTTCTGAAAATGAGAGACGTAAAGCGCGCGTCAATCTCAAACCGCGGGGCTATTGGTTAATATTGGCACATCTTCGCTCCTCTCCTCTTCTCTCCGCTCCAGTAGACAGGCCGCCTTAACCTATATGAGGAAAATATGAAAAATTATATTACCTACATGTTGACATGTAGGTAATAATTTTTCATATTTTCCATAACTCCGGTGGACAGGCAGCCTTAACACGTTTTTTTCAAAATTCAAAAGTCATTTATTCAAACTAGCCTGAGAATCAGCACTTTCCGAACGTCAAAATTACAGTCCAGCCAAAATTACAGACAGTCTTCAAAAACGCCCGCCCTTCACCGTTCAGTGCCGGGAGCCTGGAGGGTTCACCAAGTCGCATATGGGATGCCGGGAGCCCTCGCGGAGGGCTCATTTTAAATGTAGGTTTTTCTTAGCGAATACTGCATTATAAACCGTGAAAATTAAATCAGATGTATATTTTAACAAGATTTATTAGTATACCTATGCGTTGGTTTTCAAATCAAAGAATTCGATTTTTTCTGAATTTTTTGTTCACGGTTACAAATATTCACTAAACATTTAAAAGGTTGGAAACTACTTACGTGTAGCGACAAGACACCCAGAAAACACTATTTCACTTCGTTTTACAGTGTTTTAAACCTAATGCCGTTGACCATCCGCGATGGTTTAGTTTAGCGGGCAAACGTAATGCCGGGAACCCTCCCGGAGGGTCCACTTGCAATATGTGTGGCAGCATGGCGTATGAGCTCGACGAAAATGGGTGGAGTCGAAAGTTTTAAGATTCTCATAGTCAAAAGTAAGGAATTTTAGTGATAGTTTAGTTAGTTTATTTCGGTGTACCTACAAGAGAATCGGCACCATTATTATCTATGTTGTGACTATTCTCTTATCTCCCTATACCTACTTATTACACATAACATAACATCACGCCAGTATCCCCGAACGGTTAGGCAGAGGTGTACTTATAAGTACACCCACATTTCGCCAGTTATGTTTAAGTCCCATGTAATAGGGGGCGAGCCTATTGCCATCAACCTACTAACTATTTAATACCTACCTACTTATTAACAGTATAGATACCTACACCTAGATAGGTATTTGTTACCTACTTAGGAAGGTAAGTACTTATCTTACACGGTAAAACTGTGAAAGGTTCTCTAAATCATTCTTGAAGGTCTACTAAAAGTAAAATATTCATAATCTACCTATCTACAAAAATATAACAAAATATCCTTTCATTGAACTTGCTTTCACGCGCTCCCGGTTAAATAGACGATTGGGATCAATCAACGCGAGATGCGTCCGATATTTTAGGATATTGGAAGCCGTATATCATTTCACGGTAAAAGGCTTTTAGGCTTGCCTACAAAAATAAGTAATAGGGAGGCGTTACCGTTAAAGCTTTACGATAAGACTCTGTGTTAAGGTAAACGCGGGTGAAGTCGACAGTGACCCAATCCTCGTCAAATTATCTAAAAACATCAATATCTTTTACTACTAAACATTAAACTAGCCGATTTTTATGGCAACATATTTTTGGTAATATATTGCATAATTAAAATAACAACACAGAGTTTTAACTGTAACGGCGTCTGAAATATTAGACTTCAAAAGTTTGTCTCACAATTTTTAAATTTTTTTGTATGTTTAGCTGCTAAATGTGGAACTCAGCACGTAGTTTTGTGATTTGATTTATGAAGCTTCAGTGGGGTCTACGGTAAGTCTGATTGTTTGATGAATTAGTTAAGTTAATTAACTAACGATTAAACTTGAAATTTAGAACCCTATTAACGTAAAAGTATTTTTTATCGGGTGTGACATTTATTGGTACCTAAAAATTCCTACTGGACCTAGAACTCGTCGTTTTATGTACTATTGTGACGATAATTGGGACATGCTTGATAGCTGCCTCTAAACTCGTCATGTTGTAGATATTTTTATGTTTTATGCCACAAAATACGAATAATAACTATTATCGGGACCGTTTCATAGTTTCATAGGTATACAGGGTGGCAGGGACATCGACACGAAGCCGGTTACCATGGATTCAGTACATGATTCTGAACCACCCTGCGTTGGAATTTTTCGTCGGTTATTTAAAAAAAAATCAGCTGCTCCATACATTTTGACCGCGTAGGTATTGCACTTTTCTATGAAACAGCAGATTTTTTTTTTAATAACCGACGAAAAATTCCAACGCAGGGGTGTTCAGAATGATATACTGAAACCATGGTAACCGGCTTCGCGTCGATGTCCCTGCCACCCCGTATAGTTAACTCTCTTGTACAAACAATTATATGGTTTGGACTACATTTAACGATAAAACTGGGATCTTACTGACTCTTAACCTGCTATCTAATTACGCAACACATTATCGTAAACGATTCCAACTAATCTGTTTCATTTTGACAGTTCAACAATATTCATTGCGTTCTTTACGTTGTTGAGCAGATTTTTTTTTCGAACTGATGAAGCAATGGATTAGCAATCTGTTTTAGAACGATCTGATTGATCGTGTATTACGTAATTAAGGTACTGTTTTCGCTTCGCTTGCTCAACGTTTGAATAAGCGCGTTTTGGGCTCGGTACAAAACTGTGCTTGTGATTTTGTTGTGATAGAGCTCGCTTCGCTCGCTCTTGTCATGTGTAAGCGCGTTCGGCTCAATCAACTCAGCCTATCGCAGTCCACTGCTGGACATAGGCCTCTCTCAGGCTGCGCCACAATACCCTGTCCTCCCAGTCAACTTTTTAAGGTCGTCGGCACATCTAGCTGGGGCGCGTCTCACACTGCGCTTGCCGATACGTGGTGTCCACTCTAGGACTCGTCTGCTCCACCGGCCATCAGCATCAGCATCATGGCCACACTAATGCCAGTTCAACTTGCTTACGCTGCAGGATATGTCGATAACTCCGGTTCTTTTCCGGGTAACTTCATTTCTGATCTTAGCCTTCAAAAAAATCCGAATCCGACCTTGAATTTATGAACTAGCCCGACTATCAATGTCCACGTTTCGGCACCGTATGTCCCAGCGGGTAGGACGCACTGGTTGATCTTAGCCTTCAAACACTGCGGGATTGATGACGAGAAGACTTGGTGAAGATTTCCAAACGCTGTCCAACTTAACTGGAACTTTTGTCGGCTTCTTGCTCAAAGTTGTGTCTACCGGGCTGGCTTCCTTATCCAGCCCCCCAATTAGTTTGACAAAAAAATCTGCTTAATTTTTTTTGTCGAACTTATGAAGCAATGAACTGACAATCTTTTTCAATTGGTTTCAATTTAAAATTTATAGTGCATTACGTAATTAGGGTACTGGATCTGGACACTCATCGTTGCAGCGTTATACAAACACATTAAAACTTCGATGTAGCGCCAGTCAATTCGACATCGCTGCAGAGTGGCCAGAACTGCCCCATATTTCAATGGAGTCAAAGACTTTCTCGTTGTCCACAAATGCCATACACGAAGAAGCTGAAGCTTTTTCTGGTGGGTGGAACTCGTCAAGTCTCCTTGCGAAATGGTTCGTGGTGACCCTCAAGAACAGCTTGTATACGTGGCTAAGAAGTGAGATGGGTCTATAGTTCTTCAACAAGGATTTGTCACCTTTTTTGAAGAACAGAACCCCGCATCTCTGCTTCTCGCCCCAGGCGTGGTACATTCTTGGATGCCGGAGTTAAAAAGACTTGAGCCCCGACTGGTTTAAGGAGCTCTGTCGTAATTCGCTAAGCCTCACTCGTGTCCAAGTACACCAAGTACACTGAGCGAAAACACGTTTTCATGTTAAAATTTATTCTAATAAAAACAGATTTTGTGATTCTGCCTGATCTCTTAATTTTTTTTAGCAAAATATATTAAAATTTAATTTATCGTGCTGTTTTTATTGCCTACTTGTTCTGCTAACAGCTGACTACCTTTAGTAATATAGATGTTGACAAAATTTGTGTTTTGTTCTATAAATAGATTATTAAAAAAATTATTCAAAAAACAAAAAACCCGACTGCAAAAACACATAACTGAAAAGAGAAAAACAAGCATTATAATCTATAGAATTTTGGTATCGCAGGCGGGGGACAAACAAAAGTTAGGTACACCATATTTCCGGTTATTATTGTTATATTATTATTGTCCCCGCCTGCGATACCAAAATTCTATAGATTATAATGCTTGTTTTTCTCTTTTCAGTTATGTGTTTTTGCAGTCGGGTTTTTTGTTTTTTGAATAATTTTCTTTATTTCAAGTTTTTTAGTTTGATTAATATATCTTAATTTGGAATTGACTCATTACCAGCTTTTATTTGATAACAATATTGTTGAAATTTATTTTAAAAAAACCGTCTCCTCCCTTTTTTTTGTACTTGCAGATGCAATACATAAATATTATATAGCCTATGTCACTTCTACGATTAAGACGAATCTAACGACACCTCATTAGTTAAAATCCATCAAGCCGTTTAGGCTACAGAGCGTGCCAAAGAAATAGACATACATACATACATACATACATACATACATACATACATACATACATACATACTCTCGAAAAACATTACCCTCCTTCTGGGGCAGTCGGGTAATAAAATGGATACGTATTTTTTTTTACCTTTTCAAAAGATTACGGCATTAAATTGAGTGAAAATGTGGCATGACGTCACTCTCCGGTAGATTTTATATTGAGTTGTGACGTAGCGAACCCCTACTCCCTAACTTAAATACGTTTTAAGTATCAAATATTTTTTTTTTATTAATATGATAAAGCAGAAAATACGTGTCTAATATTTTTTTATTATCCGACTGACGGACTAAATTGTATTTTTTTTTCCCATTCAACATTCCTATTTCTTGGGATTTGGTCTTCTACCTTTTGTTTCTTAGACTTGCCACTCGTATCAAACATAACCACAATTTATTTTAATGGGTATTATCTTGAACTTTATGTTCAAGTCCTGAGAGTTCATATTAGCATCAAAAAATGACGATTACTGGGTCCTTTTGATGAGTAATAGTACAAATCTGACGGCTACTGGTACAAATCACCCTTTTTTTACATTTGCGTTAATAAGTATTTATTATCACTCAAAGTTATAAAAATGAACTAGTTAATTAGAATACCAGATAAATTTCCTATTTAGTTATGCAAAAAGTTTAATTCTAAATGAAATACTTTTCACACAGCAGTTCTTTAAAGTCAGTGAATTTCAAAACCCGACGAGTATTGGTACATTTACCTTATAACCTCAGAAGAATAGGTACTTACTTATAGCATAGATCTATGATCTAAACTAATCTAAAGGGTTACTGTGGAATTGGATACATAATTAGGTGGTTTTTAGGTCGGACTTCATGAAAATGTAAGTCCTATCTACCTACTCTTTTTTCTAGTACCTACTCAAAGCTCAGTTGGCCCAGAAGAGATTTTTGATCCTTGGCATCAAAAAAAATATACCTTCTTAAGTAAAAATCTTTTTTAAAACAAGCTTTTATTTAACTAAAAAGTACCAAATAAAGCTTACGTAAACAGATTCTATAACTTAATCTTAAAAGCTTGAGGCCGATCTTTTCAGGCGTCAAGCTTTTAAGAAAACATTAAAGTTATCTGTTTACGTAAGTTTTATTTTGTACGTTTTAGTTCAATAAAAACTTGTTTTAAAAATCATTTTACTTATATTTTATTTTGTGTTTTTTAGCATTAGAATTTTGATAAAATATCTGTTTGTCACTTTCACTTGTAAGGTACCTACTTGTCAAAACAAATCCAACGAGTCCCAAACAACAGGGCTACCTTGTAAACTTGAGGTTTTTCTGTGGCTACCTTCCGTCACTATCATCAGACCCTAGACTACACCTTGGGTTATAGTTTTTGTCAAGAGATCTTATTTAGTAGAGGATTTCCTGTGGTCACTTTCTAGCTCCACCATCACTCTAGACTTCAACCAGGGCTTATCAGGGCTATGGTAGGGGAAAGTGGTACAAAATGATCCCTCGAGGTAAAACGATCACCTACTGTTTTACCGAATTTAGTAGTCCCATCTAGTTTTTGGATTGAAAATAGTCTTCGCCACAACGGTTTTAGCATAGGTACCGACAAAGTTTCATGGTGGTGTGAGCATTACGGAAGATTTTATTGAAACAAAATAAAAATAGTGTTGTCCGATGTAAGGTAAGCCATAATTCAAAATGATGTTGTTAAAGTTTTATTAATTATAATGTAATAGGAGTGTTTGCGTTAGTTTCCAATGTTATTTAACAATGGTTGTAAATGAATACCATGAGGTTATGATTTGTTGTTTTTTTAGAGTTAAGCATTTGAAAACGATCCTCTCCTAGGAGATGTCATGTTTATTGTCATGTTTATTGGTTGTGGTTTAAAATGCATAGGTAATTTGTAAATTGCTTTGAAACAGATTTCTAATCCATTACTTCAAAAGGTCGAAAATATATTCTGCTCAGCAACGTAAATAACGCAATGAAAATGTTGAACTGTCAAAATTAAACAAATTAATCGGAATCGTTTACGAAAATGTGCTGCGTAATAATTAGATAATATCTAGCTGGATAACAATAATTTAGTAATTATTTATTCACAAATAACGATTATCAATCATGGATGTTGTGCTTTTTATATGAAATTAAATCATTAACTTATCTAGCTATTTTTTATTTCAGGATCCGCGGAATAATTTTGTAAAAATATATACGCGTCTAAATTGGAGCGAAATGTCCATGGTCAATGCTTTAGATGCTATGAAACATGCCGTATTAAACTGCCAGTGAGCAATTCTCTGTGCCGGTTATGGCATTAGAAAGACGAGCTTAAGGAAATAACATATACCTACGCCATTGGCCAAAGCCTTGGGAAGCCAAAAAAATAAATTTTCTTATCAAAAAGATTTAATTGGTTTTTAGCGAAGTGTTTGTACTTGTAAGGTTCAAAATTTTGGCAAAATAAACCACATTTCCTAAATTTTTTATTTTACCTTTATTTAACAGCGGGGTTAAATGATCCCAGGGATCATATTACCCCAACCCCAGGGATCATTTTAGACACCCGGGTGTCCAAAATGATCATTTACTACACTTTTACAAAAATGTATATTTTTATAGATCTTGTTAATAGAATTGTATTCTACTCTTACTAAATCATAGGTTGATACACTAGCCTTGCAGAAAACCTATCTATTTCACAAAATTCATTGTCTAGGTACTTTTTATTTCTGTTTCCCCTTAGGGGGATCATTATGTACCACTCTCCTTGTCAAGACAAATCAATATAGCCGAAAGACAACGGGGCTATTTTGTTTCTGTGAGAGTTCCTATGGTGTGTTCCCGAGGCAATGTTGTTTTGTTGTGAAGTCCCTATAGCCATCACCTGGCTCCATCATTAGATCCTAGACTACCCTTAGGCTAACGGTACCTAGCTAGCTACTTGTCAAAACAATTCCAAACGGCCGAAACACAACGGGGCTATCTTGTCTAGATAAAGAGTTCCTATGGTGACCTTCAAGATCTATCATGAGGGCTATAGTACTTTGCAAGACAAAACCAACGACCGCAAACACAATAATACTATTATGTTTGGTTGAGAAGTTCCTTTGATCTCTTTTCAGCTCTATCATCAGACCCTGAATCCCATCTAGTATATAATAGCACAATACATATCCATAATATATAAAATTTCGTGTTTGTACTGTTAATTGTTGAGGAATCCCCTCACCTTTAGCCAATCCTGGATGCAGCAGCCAGATCATGGTGGAATTAAGAATGGAATATCATAATTAAATGCGTATATAAAATTTCCTTAAATTAACCGTTGAGGAGTTCCCTCGTCTGAGGCCAATCCTGAATGCAGTAGCCAGATCGTGGTGGAATTTAGAACAGACCATTATAATTAAAGCGTATATAAAATTTCGTGTCTGTACTGTTGACCGTTGAGGAGTTTCCTCGTTTGGAGTCAATCTTGGATAGCCAATCAGGTCATGCTCGTCATAAAAATGTATTGTCATCGGAATTGAACCAACATGTAAAATTTTAACTCCGTGGGATAAGAGGAAGTCGTCTTTATTCTGCTTGCAAGAATCCACCTAAACAAACAAACATACACACAAACATTGAAAGTTGAATAAACATTTCCTTGCTGACTGTATATTTTTTTCAAATTTGTGAATGCAGATCGAAATCTTTCAAAAATTTAAGGACAGTCTAAGTAATACCGTTTTCTTGTAGTGTGTGTCTAGTTGTGTGTTGACAACGGTTAAGGTAAGTAACTGTCATTATTGGCCCATCTCAAAAAAAAAAAAACCACCCTGCTTATCCTAAAAACATCTACTTATTTTAGGTGGAGATACGTAGGTACTTACTCGTATATATAGTTACGTATAGGTTTTAGTTTTCACCTTGATTAGGTAGGAAGGAACTAGCATGCATTAATAAAACAAGCAATCTAAGCTAAACAACAAATCTACCCATCGATTATTAGTGATCGATGCATCTACCTTATTATTTGACAGAAACAGACACAGACGCGACTCTAATAAAACAATTTCTAAGAAAACTGCACGGTAGAACCATTACCAGTGTCTCGTCGCGGCCATAATTCATTTCAATTAAAAAATAAAGGTAACACTTATCTGTATTGGATTCCCAGGATTAGGTAAATGAATTTCACGCGTAACAAATAGCATTAATTACAGCACGTAAAACAAAGCACATAAATCTAAGCGATTTATATATTTTTAATTTATAATTTACAAGCTTCAGCGTCCATCGACGCCCGTCGGAACAATGTCGTAATTTCATTTAAATCCTCTCTGGCTTCGGCCTACAAATCTTGGCGAAGCTTTCGAAATAATTGAATTTTTATGCGGCTCCCTGTCTGTTTTTATTTTGCTACCATCGCTGTTTTTACATTATATTATGCTGGGAATAAGGGCGCTCTTTCATTAAACTGATTTTTGTTGGTTTTTAGGTAGGGCTGCCGGCTGACTGACATTGATATAATGGAAAGGAATTGAATTAGAGAAGGAACCGAATTCAGACAAAATGTGGTAGGTACCTAGATAGATCTTATACTTTTAACAAAAAAAAGCTAAGTTTAGGTACATTAAGGCTGCCTGTCCATTGGAGCGGAGAGGAGAAAAGAGGAGCGGAGATGTGCCAATATTAACCAATAGAATCATGACTCAGGATCACTGATCTAAACTCAGGGGCGGAGTCAAGATTCTATTGGTTAATATTGACACATCTCCGCTCCTCTTTTCTCCTCTTCGCTCCAGTGGACAGGCAGCCTTATGGCTACTACACACAGTTTTTGTTGTGATCTGATCACAACGAAAACTCCATACATCTTCACTTCTCTCATTCCCAGTTACCCCAAAGCGTCAACGAGTACAGACTAAACAAAACTGAGGGTTCACTGTGGCTCTTGGCTCACTGTGATTGGGTCGCAGTGGCTCGTGGCTCACTTGGTGGTCATGTCGGGCCAGTAGTTGATGTATTATATTATTATAATTATAATAACATGACAAAACATAAGATAACCACGCCATAAATTATCATCAATTATATCACTTAGTTTAGTACTCTCAGGGGCGTCAGGGGTAGCACTTGGCTTTGGCCCGTGTTACAAAAAAAAACCGGCAGATCAGTGCCGAGATACAAAAATGTATACCAAAAAATAATAATATAATATAATATTAATTAATATTATATTTCCTTTATTTCATATTTAGACATATTATTTACATTTTTAAATATTTTTATAAAAACTAAATAAAACAAAAACATTTAAAAATATAAAAAATAGTAGCCCACCGGTATCGGGAACAGGGTCCAAGCTACCGGTGGTCAGGGCTCCTGAGAGAGGAATCTCCTAACAATACGCGCCGTGTCCAGAAGTACCGCTTTCTGGATCAAGCCCTTGATCCAGCTGCCTAACGAGAGCCTCCTCAGGTGTTGGTCGAGGCTCTTGGCTATTATGCCATTGGCCGTCACGACTATCGGCACAATTACTGCTGTATCCACATCCCACATGTCGACAACCTCGCGAGCCAGATCAAGATACAATATTATATTTTCTTTTATTTCATTTTAATACATATAAATTACATTTTTAAATATTTCTTAAAAAAAATATATAAAAAACATTTAAAAATATAAAAAATAGTCGCCCATCGGCATCAGGAACAGGGTCCAAGCTGCCGGTGGTCAGGGCTCTAGAGAGAGGAACCTCCTCACTATGCGTGCCGTGTCTAGGAGTACTGCTTTCTGAATCAAGCCCTTGACCCAGCCGCGCAATGAGAGCCTCCTGAGGTGTTGGTCGAGGCTCTCCGCTATTAGGCCATTAACCGTTACGATTATCGGTACAATGATTGCAGAGTCCACGTCCCACATGTCGACAACCTCGTGTGCTAAGTCAAGATACTTGATTTTTTTATCTTTCTCAGCTTTCACGAGATTCTCGTCATGAGGGACAGCAATATCAACAATCATTGCACGGCGTTCTCGTCGATCTATCACCACAATATCAGGCTTATTAGCTACAATAGTCCTGTCAGTGATGATAGATCGATCCCAATACAATGTGGCCTGACCATTCTCGAGAACTGGGTCGGGCACATACCTGTAGTATGGTACTTCTGACTCCACAAGGTTGTATTGCAAGGCAAGTTGCTGGTGGATAATCCTAGCTACTAGATTGTGTCTGTGCAAGTACTCGCCGTTAGCAAGACGAGAACAACCGGAAACAATATGTCGGATTGATTCACCGGGACGGTGGCATGCCCGACAAATGTCAACCGTACCATCCTTGACAATGAATTTCCGATAATTATTCGTCATGATAACTTCATCCATAATCGCACAGACAAAACCTTCGGTTTCTCCGAAGAGGTCGCCGAAGCGCAGCCAGGATATAGACGCCAAAAAGTCTACGTCAGGCCCATGGAGGGCCCGGAAAAAGCGTCCGTGAAGCTCTTTGCCTTGCCATACTTCCTTACGATCGTTAGTATCCAGTACTGCAGGTTTGCGCCAGTTCTCTTTCGCCAAGGAGAGCGGGGTGAGGCCCTTGTCCACTGCGACCACATCTCGGTGCATCCCCACGTCAGTTTGAAGGAAATATTCCCTGAGACTGTAAATCTCGCGGTTGTGGAGGGTTTTGGCATTCAAGAAACCTCGACCCCCACACTTCCGCGGGATGTACAGTCTCATCACTGATGACCGTGGGTGATGCATCCGATTTGCTGTCAGCAATGTACGGACCTTCCTATCCAGAGCGTCAAGTTCCGTCTGAGTCCATTTGAGTATGCCGAAAGAGTACATCAAAACCGGCATGACCCAACCGTTGAAGGCGCGCACCTTGTTTCCGCCTGATAAAAGACTATTTAGTACCTTATTCAGGCGGCCAAAGAAACGCTCCCTCAACGATTGTTTCATGTCGGCAACATTGATGCCTAATGCTTCCGACATACCCAAATACTTGTAGGTTTCAGTTGAGGAGAGGGATCTAAGGTGTATGGAATCCGAGAGTTGGGTTCCCACGGATTCCATAATCCCTCCTCGCTTTACATGCATGACTGCACATTTGTCCACACCAAATTCCATCCTGATGGCGCTACTGAACGTTTCTGTTACCTTCAGTAGCTCCATCAGTCGCAAATTGTTGGGGGCAAAGAGTTTCAAGTCATCCATGTAAAGGAGGTGAGATATTACCTGACCACCTCTTCTCAACCGATAGCCTAGACCTGAATCCTCCAGCAGTGTGCTTAGAGGATTCAAGGCTAAGCAAAACCAAAGTGGGCTCAGACTATTATATTAATTAATATTATATTATTATTAGTATAGAGATAGGTAAGTAACTAACCAGTTCTGAAAATATATGTCTGCTACTTCATCAGGCCCAAAGATTAAATAATCCTGCTAAGCCGAGAGGTAATTGGCTTTGCAGCCATAACCTTAATGACAATTAATAATTAATAGTCGCGTCGGTTGAATCCACTCGTAATCCTGCCTTCCGTCGACCGACGACGGACTAGACGGGATGAAAAACTATAGTAATTAATCCTACAGCTCAGAATTGTACATTTAAAAAGCTTTGTGAAGAGCTATCTGCTTTCTAGAAATTACATTTCTCATTAGGGTTCTCCTCGGGGAATGCTAATTTGCAACATCGATAGAGCTTGTGATGAGGACCCATTGTTTCAAATGCAGATATTATTATGGTCTGGGGAAATTATTATTTTATGAAGATTATAACTTAGTAGCTACCTACATAATGTAATACCTTTAATCGAGCAATTCTTGAATACATATCTATAGGTATGTATAATATAATCTGAATTTCGGAAACGGCTCCAACGATATTCATGAAATTTAATATGCAGGGGGTTTCGGGGGCGATAAATCGACCTAGCTAGATCGATTCGGTTTCATTATTAGAAAACGTACCAAAAAAAAAACCAGTTCCCAGATATTTTATATTTAATTAACAAATAACAATGGACTAAATAAGTTAGTAACAATATTTATTAACAACTATGTTAGTAAACTTAACCACAGATAATATAATACTACGTACAGATACCCAATCCCATACAAAGAAATGAGACCTCCCTAGTCGGGCTATTGACTGGCTAAATGTACTACAGTTATGACAAATTGAGTAAAACGCCATCTATTGCAAAGAGCCCTAAACAAAAAGGTTTTATCTTTTTTTGTTGAAAATACGAGATTTATGAGTTACAATAGATAAATCAGCATTAAACAAGGAAGTTTTGATTTTTACTCATCTTACTTCAGCCAAAATCTTTCGTTTATCGCTTTTTAGTGAATGTTAATTTCATAATTTATTGTTACTTATGCTGCCATCTATGATTTTTTTTCAAGACTAATTATAATTTGTTCGAATTGGTACCCCATGTGACTTAACCTACACACTAAGGCTGCCTGTCCACTGAAGCGGAGAGGAGAGGAGGGGAACGGAGATGTGTCAATATTAACCAATATAATCTAAACTGCGCACCAGAGGTGCGATTCTATTGGTTAATATTGGCACATCTCCGCTCCTCTCCTCTCCTCTCCTCTCCGCTCCAGTGGACAGGCAGCCTAAAGGTCATCGCTCATTATAGCAGCACGCCTCCGACACGGCAAATAACTTGTTAATCAAGTTAGGACTTTAAGTCAAATGTATTAAAGTCTATTTTACGATGGCTAAACAATATCAATATATTATGCGCTGGTCGAGTCTAGAATAAGATATAGTATCCTGCTCTGGGGAAATAGTTACAGTTATAACTGGCAGAGAGCATTCGTCTTACAGAAACGAGCCATAAGGACAATAGTCAGAATTTCACAACGTGTCTCATGCAGAGATTACTCGTACTTTAAACAATTAGCAATATTAACAGTTCCATCACCCGTTTCTTCCTAACTAATATTATAAATGCGAAAGTGAGTTTGTTTGTTAGCTAAAACAGCTGAACGGATTTGCATGAAATTTAGGACCAGGTAGATCATGACCTGGGTAAGGCCATAGTATACTTTTTATCCCGGGATCGAGACATATGCAGGTGACACCGTGGGACGCTGCTATATAGTTTTAAAATTAATAAATAATAATAATTAATAATGGGCACTACAATAGTTTTAGTCATATTGACAAGCCAAACATGTATGAGTTACACAAAAGTTGTGAAACATTGCTAACACCCTTGGTAAATTAGGGCCTGAGAACTTGAGATGCTCAATGCTCAGACCATAATGACCTGGAGACTTGCCTCTTGACATACTTATAACACGTTTAACGTCCTCGGCTGTGAATCTCGTTCCAAGATCACCACACCATGGTCAATTACTGATGTAGTTGTACATACTACAGATTCTGAAGTCATTAGCGGAATCGATAAGTCTAAAGTTTTCATGATATGGTTTTGTGTACTGTTCAAGAATTCTATCTCCTCATGTGCACTAGATTCGACCATAACATAATTATATACATAAAACTACAAGTGTTGAAGATAAGGATTCGTTACTGAGGGAGTTTTTAGCTGCAAAAATATCAGGTGTCTGCAAGCATATCGCAACGTGTGGCATACCTTATTGCGGCCATTCCTCATGCGTGTCATCCTCGTATGTGTCCTGATTTTTATTAAAGTGATAAATCGGTCAGGCATGCACGGGAATTTCATGTGTGGATGCTAGGGATCCCACTGCAACAGTTTATCAGTGTCGCACAGGACACGGCGGGAATGCGGTCGACTGCGGCGGTCATACAGAATGGTGCGTCGTTAGCGTTAATCCGATTCGGGCATTGGAGCATTCGAGTATCCAACGTTGTCGGCATCCCGCCGCCCTCCCGCGGAGCTCAGCAATGCGAGCTCAGGAATTTGAATGCAAATTGAAAATGCCATTAGATCAACAAACATTCAGCTTGCCGATCAAACGTTGCATTGTGTGTTGGTAACGGAGAAATAATTATCGTAACCATTCTGCTCCGCGATTGCGTAGTGGATCGTCTGCATGGATATTCTGTGGGAGTTTCTGGTGGAGTTCGAATATACCATGGTATAACTACCTACGTCACTATCTAGTTGCCACTTTATTGCAACAAAACACGAAATAAGGAAAGATTTTAAATCGCCATTCTGTTAAAAAATATACAGTGTGTCCGGAGTCCGGACATGGACTAGCGATATTCTAAATACTTACTTAAATATAAACTATTGTAAAGTACTCGTACAATTACACTCTAGGCTTGTAATAATTATTGGTTGAATTTCATAATTTTTCTTCTTTTTTTTCGTCTTTCACATTTTTTTTCAAAAGTTATGGAATTGTGAACACATTGCTTTGTAATGCAGATGGTAGACAATATTATTGCCTTTCGAATAAGCCTATTTTTATCTCAGTATGACTAAAACTTAGAGATATATGATATTTTTTGTAAAAAAAACAAAATGGCTGCCACATAGCGGGGAAGTGTATTGGACCAAAGTCTAGAGTGTAATTGTACTTTAAAATAGTTTATATTTAAGTATTTAGAATATCGCTAATCCATGTCCGGACACTCTGTATAGTCTGTATACAAAGCATTTAAACTGTCGTTTCGTTTGTTTAATCAAACGAAACAAATCAATTTAAACATATACTTACCAACGTAATTGATAATTAAAACCTCATTGTTGTGGCGTGACCACTGTGTCTCGGAATGCCATACCTTGTTTTCTTATACCATGGAATATACCTAGCACTTGATAGGTATTAGCACGTCATATCAGAGTGCACTGCAATTTCCTACCTACGTACCATACCTATTTGCTTAAGGAACTACTATTCAATAGCATTGCATGTTATAAAATTCATCGGTTACCTATTGGCTTTCGCGTCTAGAAATGCCCATAGGTAAAATGTAGGTACATAAATAAACGTGCAAAAACGTATGATTTCACTGTGCACGCGCGATAACTGGTTTATAGCGATATAAATTCTGTGCTTAACATTTATTTCACTCCGGAGTACCTGTAACAAAGTTAATAAAACACCGAATTTCATATTAAAAAATGGAAGGTCTTTTTAACACTGTCATAATATTCGGGGTAGTGGTGTTCTGTGCGAGTTTTTCATCATCAAAAGAAAGTTCTTCTTTTGCTTCTAAAATTACTTTGACTACAGCTAAAGTTCGTGGTAGTGCGTCACCTAAACCGACCAGTTCGTATCAAAGAATACATGTTGAACCTGTCCAAAAGTTCTCAAGTACTCCGTATGACTTGTTCCGAGTTACAGGACCCCAGAGAAGAAGTTAGTATCTTCATGATAACCATCCTCATTTTCCTGCCGATCCAAAGAAAAATTTTTTGTTTCGAATCGGCGCAGCTTGGCTTCTTTCTTCATACAACTCCATTCCTCTTCATCTCAGTACTCATCCCCTTTCTAGTCATATCATCATGATAGTCATACTAACTATAATATTATTATATTAATATTATAAACAAGGGGCGAAGCTAGTAATATAATATCATAAATGCGAAAGTGAGTTTGTTTGTTACGTTTTCACGATAAAACGGCTGAGCGGATTTGAATGAAATTTGGCACATGGGTAGACAAAGACCTGGATTAGGACATAGGATACTTTTTTATCTCGATATTCTCACGGGATCGAGACCTATGCGGGTGAAACCGCGAGGCGCAGCTAGTCATTATATAAAATGCTGGCTCTAGACTCTTGGAAAGGGCGTGTTTCACCGCCTACGATTAAGTTCCTATTAACTTACTTGGCAGATAATTTCATACAAACTCTGTTCCATTTTTGAATTTATTCGGTAAGTAGTGGCTATTCGGATATCGTGAAATAGGCCCATAGGTTTAATTAACCACTGCCTATCTTTATTTAACCACCACCTATCTTTATTTAACCACTAACCTATCTTTATTTAACCACCACCTATCTTTATTTAACCGCTACCTATCTTTATTTAACCGCTACCTAATCCTTATTTGACCACTAACCTATCTTTATTTAACCACTGCCTTCTTTATTTAACCGCTAACTTATCTTTATTTGACCACTACCTATCTTTATTTAACCACTACCTATCAGTATTAAACCCCTACCTACCTTTATTTAACCTCTACCTATCTTTATTTAACCATTACCTTTTTTAGGTAACGTGGATACTGTATGGGAATGGGATTTCTCGTGCCAATTACAACCTAAACCCGGCAAATGTACAGGAAAGTAAGTTCATTATTTTAACTCGAAATTAATTCATATTCGTTTTTCAATATTTAAGCCGTTGGTCCTGGCTGTCATTCCTGGATTTTTGGCAGTCATTACGAGTCGTCAGAAACCCGAAAGTCTGACAATGAGTCTTTCCAAGGGGTATCGTATTACCCAGTTACGATTGTGGAGGTCAGATAGGCAGTCGTTTAAAACACTGGTTTTCAGCTGCTAGGCTATGTAGATTGAATAATTGATCGAAGAATACAGTAATAACGTAGGCAGGTAGATATACCTACCTACCATAAGTACGTTCATATAGAATGTGAATTTATGTAGACAGGCTAGATAAACAAAATTGCATTGTTGGATCCGGTTAGACTGGAAGCCATCCTCACCATAGTTCTGTATCCACACTCACACACACACTACACACACACACATACACACACATAGTAACAGACCAGTTTATTCCCACAACAACACACTCACACACAATTAACCATTAAACCCACTCAGTAAAATGTTAACATCAGAATTATTACACAATTATAAATATTTTGTAAAACGTGTCAAACCCACTAAAGAACACTGTCCCTCAAGATACAGGATTTTCCTAGTTTGAAGGGCAGGGGTCTTACTCTTTTGTAATTGCCATACCCATCACAATATAATTACCTAAAATACACTGATGTTACCTAGGCTAAGTTTTTTAGTTTTACGCGCGCCTCAAAGAGATGTCAGCAAAACTGACGGGGTCCGTTAGGGCCGATGCCTGCCGGGGTTGCGGGTAGTCCCAAGGGGAAACCGTGGCCCCTGGTATGGCAAGGGAAGGAACACGGGTGGGTTTTAGCACGGTAGACGGTAGAATAACTAAGCCATATCTTAGAAATAAATGCCTACAGCCGCGCGGTACGTAAACATGCGATAGGGCTGCCCGCCTCCAGTATTTTAATTACATTTGCCTACTTTGTGTTTCCATTTAGTTTTGTGATTGTAAATATACTTTTTTTATCTACACAAATAAATAAAATACTTTGTGAATTGAATAACAAAACAAAACACAAATGCCCGAGGTTTTAAAACAAGCGTACCTACCGTATTAATTCATGAACCTCCTATAACTACCTATTTCACTCGTGTTATCACTTTCCTTTACTCTATTCACTTTATTTATTAATCCAGACATCTTTTTTTCGGGAGATAAAAGGAAATACTTATCCATTAAAAATACACACAATATGTACCTACCTACCAGTAAGTAAAATTATTTTATAGTAAGACTATAAAATAATTTTGTTGTTGTTGTTTGTTAATTAATACCTTTCAAAGTTTCCAGGTAATCTAAAAAAAGTTATCTCTGGATGCGTTATTGCCAAATTCATGCAACCAAAAACAGCAACAATATATCCTACTCGTCATATTAAATATGTACTTGAATTTATTTTTAGTGTAAAAATCGCGCGGTTATTGTTAAAAAAAACAACACACCGTTCGTTCGTCACTGCGGCACAGACGCGACTGTCTGCGTACCTCGCGCATACCTCGATCGAGGCGCGTAGGTATAGCTCGCGCTTCGTCCGTTTCTATGAAGTTGGCCTACCGTCTACCGTGGTTTTAGTCAGTAAAAGTCTGACACGCCCTTCCGCTCCGCCCAGAGCGGGAGAAGTCATTGGATGATTTCCCACCCAAAAAAAAAAAAACAATGGTACAGAACGTAGATACTTAATCAAAATTGTGAATTTATTTAAACATGAAAATAATCGTAATGTTTTGCAGGAAACCAGGCCCGATGATACAAAAG
The DNA here is from genome assembly GCA_948150665.1 of Conistra vaccinii. Lineage (NCBI taxonomy): Eukaryota > Metazoa > Arthropoda > Insecta > Lepidoptera > Noctuidae > Conistra > Conistra vaccinii. The sequence continues at coordinate 16,210,477 of OX411323.1, forward strand.
TGAGTTGTTTGTTTTGGTTAAATATAATAAAGTATTGATAAATCAATCTTAGCCCATATCCTATATTATTAAACGAGCAATATTTGTATATTTATATATATATTTGTAATCACGTTCTCAAAAACGGCTCTTACGATTTCGATGAAAGTTGCAATATAAGGGTTTACGGCAATGATATTATAAGTAAAAAGACGTAGATAGGTTATCTACTCAACATTCGATCTTCAAAAACTGCACATTGTCACACTATTAGATGACACGTGGAAGTAGGACGGCATGACGTAATTATCGGTAGCGAAAAAGAGACAAGACGAAGAAAATGTGGCTAATTAGCCAAATTTTGACGAGTCACTTGCGGAGCGGGTATAACGTCTTTTTACATACAATATCATTGGTTTACGGGGGCCAAAAATCGATTTAGCTAGGTCTCATTACTGGGAAAATTCGTTTTATCTATTTTCACCCGACCAGAGCTCGGTCGCCAGGTACTAAGTATTGATAAATCCATCTGAGCCCATATTGTTATTAAGTCTGATGTGATGCAAACCTGCCTACAGTTACTATTACGACGCGCAGCTGGACGCCTGTAAGATGTTCGTATTCTCCGGGTGCAACGGAAATAAGAACAATTTCCAAACGTTACTTGAATGTGAACGCCATTGTAAAGGTATGGTGTACATACACATTTATGTTAGGTACTTAATACATTTAGAAACAGCCAAGTATTTAGTTTGTGCTAGCTTTTACTTCATAAAATTATTGATGTGTAAAACATCTTTCCTCTCGCTTTCCTGCAGTCTGTGGGAGTGATTTCGTGAAAAGGGACGGAAGTGTGTAACAGGAAGCCCGGGAAGCGCGCGCTATTGATTTGACCAATGAGCGCGCGCGGTTCTAGACTTGGCCGTCAGAAACGACTTTGACGAGGCCCCACCCTTTTAATGTTGCTTATTACCTTAATGTTCCTTATTACCAAGGCGTTATGTCAGATTTTACACATCACATGCGTCTATTGTAATTTAAGGCTCGCTGGTTTTTGTTATTTCAGGCTCTATCTACATGACTTTAAAAGACACTACAAAAAAAACGTATTGCAGCTTACAACCGAATGCTGGAACATGTATGGCTTTAATTCAAAGGTAAGTAAAATTCAATGCATATAGCTTAGCCTGTTCAACCAGTTCAGATCAAACGGCTCTGCAGATCAGAATGTGCAACAGCGTTTAACTCCAAGGGCCTAAGGCTGCCTGTCCACTGGAGCGGAGAGGAGAGGAGAGGAACGGAGATGTGCCAATATTAACCAATAGAATCGCACCTCTGGAGCGGAGTTTAGGTTCAATTGGTTAATATTGGCACATCTCCGTTCCTCTCCTCTCCTCTCCGCTCCAGTGGACAGGCAGCCTTACTCTAGTAGGTGTAGCTGCGTCCCATATGCTATTTATATAGGTATAACCTTTCAAGCCGGAACAAATAATGCTTCAGTTTTTAATGGTTAGGCTAGGTTCACACAGCGATTTTTTTCCCGTATACCGTATACGAGATTTTATCGAATAGAGCGGTGGCAGTAGAAAATGTATTAAATTGTTCACACGGAGTCTATGCGGGAAAATATCGCGTACGGTATACCTACGGGAAAAAAATCGCCGTCTGAACGTAACCTCACTACTCTATTCGATAAAATCTCGTGTACGTATTATACCGGAAAAAAAATCTACTTCTCAGAATGAGCTACAAGAAGTTATTATTACTTACCCCAATCATCGATCACTAAGTTCTTTATTAGTGATCGATGACTCCAATAAAAAAAATCTTACTATAGTTGTGACATCAGGCCGGGAGGCCAAATCGAACGATTATTTTGTCACCCGGCTCAGCCCGGCTGTGCCGAATCAAGCCCACCCGAACAAGAACAAGCACGCCTATCATCGTTTACTTTTCTAGTTTTTAGGGATGAATAGGTAACCCAATGGGCTGATGCCACTAAAAGTCCATGCTGAAGTAGATTGTCTCGTATCACTGATGCGAGATATCTACTATTATTTTTACATGGATTTTTATCAGCTGAAACTGTAAAACATAAGAGTCTAATTCTTACATGTGAAAATGGTGAGATTACTAACCCAATATTTTCTGGTTTTCAAGGTATTATTACGACGTGAAGGCATATGCATGCAAGATTTTCGTATACGGAGGCTGTGGCGGCAATCAGAACCGGTTCGAGACTCGTGAACAGTGCACTAAACGGTGTCAAGGAGTTTAATAAAAATAAACATGAAAATCAATCTTTTTTATCCATGAAAATGGTTCTGTTAACTGAACTTGGACTAGAAGCAGTGGTGGCCTAGTGGTAACGGCCCCAAATTACAAGTTGTAGGTCGTGGGTTCGAACCCAGGCAGGCGCTTTACTTTGTGTTAATAATTTCACCACCACTGCTCTCAAAACGGTGAAGAAAAAAAACAATGGGTTGCACTCCGGGAGTACCGGCAGAAGTGAAAACTTGAACATTAACGTTGTGCATTTTTGAATATTTTGGAATAGTTAGGGAATAATTTCGCACGAATTGCTTTACTTATCAGTATAAAAGTACTATAATTTATGTAGTTAAATACAATATTCATTAGTAGTAGTAGTATATTTATTTATTTTCAAAATATAGTCTAACAAAAATTAAAAAATTATTTAAGCACTTTTCATGAAGGTTTTGACTGCTTTTTATTTACCCATCAATATGGGTAAAGTTTCTTACCTCGCAATCTTTACGTAATGTCAAAGACTATTTATTTTGATATTTACTTAGTCGGTTGCTAGGCAACAGATCTTACGGCACAATCTGATGCGAGTTTAACATTTTTTACCCATCCCAAAAAAAGTGCACAAAGCTGCTAAAGAAGTTTTCACTTCAAAAAAAAATCGAAGACATGTGACATCTACCAACCCGCACTGGGCCCGCGTGGTAGATTACCGCCCACTCCCTCTCACAGAGAGGAGACCTGTGTCCCAGCAGTGGGAACGTTATAGTCGCAGGTGTTACCACTGGGCCACCACTCCTCAAAACAAAACTAGTAGGTAGGTATTATCGGATATTACGTAAATAGACTATTTCCTATCAATACTTTAATTACTTTTTCATAATTTATTTTACTAATATAAACAAACATTGACAGCCGAATGCACAGATGTATAAATGTATTCTATAACCACAGACTACAATAGCATCATGCAGTGCGCCCGCGTCCCTTCACTTGTCATGCGCTATGACATAGACAATTAGTCTATAACTAGGATAAGTGATGTAGGAGCGTCGGCGTCGTGCGTGAGCCGATAGCTTTATGTTAGTTTACGGTTTTTTCTATTTGTATTTATTTTTTACTAATAATTGTTGTTTATTTATTTATTTATTTTGTAATCCCCTAATGGGATTTATGTGTCCGTAGGTATGTCCGTGGCATCACAGCGGGCCCTATCAGAATACCAGCGCTGCGGTATTTATTTTTTAAGTATCGCAGCATTATGCTGAGATAGTGGCCTTTTTGGCCTCGCACAGGTCGTTTTTAATTTGAACTCGTTTAATTGTTAGTTTTAGATGCTCCTTTTAGTTTTTATTTTATTTTTTTATTACTGTTTGTATTTCCTGTGCGTGTCCCAAATAAAATATTTTTCTTTCTTTCTTTCTTTCTTTCTATTTCTACTGTTTGGTAAAATAGGCGCACAACCCACAATAGATCTTAGTACCTAATATTTTCATTTAAAATAATGCCCTTTCATTTACTTACGAATAATAATGGTTTTTTCGTACAGATGTCTAGGGATTGAATGACGATAATAGTTGAAAACAGTGAGAGTCGTCTGGGAACGTTTCACTCAGTGTAATTGCTACTGACGGAACATTGGTCCTTGGAGATGTTTGATTAAGGACCGAGTTACTGACGGATGGCCCTCCGCGATTGCTTCGTTACGGCCAATCGATGAGTCGACGCTATATTGATGAGTAACGGGCTATCATAACAGTTTTTGTTTTGATTGAGGAAAAGGCGTGTTCTGTATTAGTTAGTATTCATAAAATCCAGGTTCAATACAAGGAGGTTCATGACAACGAAGAAAATGAGACTTGTAATAGGTACAAAAATAACTTTTCAAATATGCTACGTGGAAAACATTCTGAACTTGTACTATTCACAGTAGAATTAAGTCCCAAATACACTTCGCAGTCCTAGTCTCTTGTGTAATAGTGAAATAGCTGAGAAAGAACTATTTGTTAGTGTCCATATGCAATTTGGGTCACAGTTGTAAAGCGTGAAGCATTTGGAAAGACAAACAATTTAAGAAATTCCATGATACCAAAGCGAGTTTACGAAAAGTCGGAATCATCGTAAAACAGAGTTGTCAACTCATCAAAATCAGGCAGCAGACACATTTTTCGTGGAGAGTCGTTTAAATAAAAAACAGTTAAAGCTTCGCCGCTGGCAATTACTAAAGTCTCGCCGGCTCTAGGTAATCCTCGTTCTGACGAAGAAAAACTCCCCTAATTAATAGTGCAGCTTCCGGATTCATTAGCAGAGATCTGCCGCCGTCTGCCGCTCCTATTATTTGAATTTCGTTAGTTATTTTCTTAACTATTCTCTCGGAGCAGGAATTAATAAAGCAGCGGCCTATTTTAGTACAAAATCAGAGACTCTTAAATTGATTGCAAACCCGAGGTTTAGTTGTTACTTGGAAATTCATAAGAAATTATTAATTTACTAAAGCACTAAGGGCCTATTTTAAGATGTTCGAATAGCCACTAATTACCGAGTAATTATTCAAAAATGTATGTATGAAATTATCTGCCAAGTAAGTTTATATATAATTCCAAAGTTATGTCAGAAATAGATTCTTCTTTGTCAAAATATTTACATAGGTGACGTTCTTATTTATGAATATTTGACTGAAATCTTACAGTCAGATTGTTTTTGCACTGCTTAATTGCGTCGTTATTGTTCTTCAAATGGAATAAATAAGGAAAACAGGAGAAACAAAGGTTTATAATTACATTCGGTTGCGTCCTAGTGGCAGTTTGATTAAGTTGATTGATGTCCCCAGAGACTTCATTTACTAAAACAAAGCTGATTGTGATATATGTACATCTATTCTTTTTCTTGTTCCTTTATTGAGAAGACAGTCCTGTTATTTACGACTATAATTTATTTACCTATTCCATTTGTGTGATTCAGTGGAACAAGAGCAGATGACATTGTTTTTTAATATTTCACAAAGCAACTTCTTTGTTCTACAGATTTTGACTTTGTTTTGAGCAAAATATGATGATAAATGTTTGTTGGAAGTGCGTTTTACTACATTTACTTAAAAAATTGAGTCTTTGGAGAGTCAACACGAGCAGTGTTGTTTTTGTGTCCGTAACCAGTGAGCATCACAGATTAAACTTAGAGGTACTTAGTACCTTCTAGTTATGGTAAATGAGAATTTGTTCGGATTGTTGTTGGTAATCATGGACTTATCATACGTCAATTATTGCAGAAAGACATTGCAGATTATTAGGTAGAAATAGCGGGGCCAATTTTCTATCTCAATAAAGTTATAGTGAAGAAGGCAAAACTAAAAGTGGTGTAATGAAGTGTCTTTCCAATTAATAGACTTACGTTCAAAGTAACCGAAATAAAAAGAAAAAAAAAATAGAGAGAATACAGAAAAATAAGAAAGAGAAAGAGTCTCTATTCTATTCTAATATAATACTTGTCATACCATGATAAGTACTTCCTGTGAGATAACTAATAAAAATACGATTTCTCAATGTCTTTTATATTAACACTTCCAACTCCACCCATTTTCGTCGAGCTCATACGCCATGCCGCCATACATATTGTAAGTGGACCCTCCGGGAGGGTTCCCAGCATTACGTTTGCGCTAAAGTTAACCGTCGCGGATGGTCAACGGCATTAGGTTTAAAACCGTGTTATAAAACACTGTAAAACGAAGTGAAATAGTGTTTTCTGGGAGTCTTCTCGCTATACGTAGTTTCCAACCTTTTAAATTATTAGTGAATATTTGTAACCGTGAACAAAAAATTCAAAAAATATCTAAGTCTTTGATTTGAAAACCAACGCATATACTAATAAATCTTGTTAAAACATACATCTGATTTCACGGTTTATATTGCTGTATTCGCTAAGAAAAACCTACATTTAAAATAAGCCCTCCGCGAGGGCTCCCGGCATCCCATAAGCGACTAGGTAAACCCTCCAGGAGGGCTCCCGGCACTGAACGTGTTAAAATGATTATGGCTCATTCTATTTAGTTCTTAAATCCTCGGTAGACCTACACCATCGTTATTTAGATACTCTATAGCCCCGTGAAGTCTTTTGTTTTAATTAAAACTTCTAGCAGTTCAGTAGTAATTTCATAGTCCTCTAGTTTTATTAAAGTTAATAAAAACTGTCTGAGAGGATCTAAACTTGTGGAGCTGTGGGAACTGTAATAGGATTATAATTGGTATAAAAGATGAGAATATCCTCCTGCGAGTATTTTTAGAGTACCTAAGTATCTAAGATTAAAATAATATGTACGTAAATAACAACTAAACCTAACATTTTATCACGCGTTGTTTCCCCGAAGGGTTGAGCAGACAGAAACAAAAACAAGTCAAACAACTTATACTTACTTAATTCATAAAGTAACATAATTATATCCTTACTTAAACTATTCACAAACTATATCGATTACTCTGCCTAGCCTTTTCACAACTATGTTGGGGTCAACTTCCAGTCTTAGCGGATGTATTTTACATAGAGCGATTGCCTATCTGACCTCCACAATCCAGTAACTGGTTAACACGATACCCCTTGGTAAGACTGTTTGTCATACTTTCAGGCTTCTGACGACCCGTACGTAACAACTGTCAAAGATCCACGAATGACAGCCGGCTTAACGTGCTTTCCGAGGCACGGAGACTCGGTATGTAAAGATGGACACCCATCTACGGACCAACCCCGTCAAGCGTAGCTTAACCTGATGGATCGGCCCGTGCGGCTGGTATTACTTAGCCACAAGCTCTTCATTCACAGATTATATGCCGTCGAAAAAAATTCAGCCGCATCGCTGTCGACTGGTAATGTACCCAAGAGACTGGCGGCATTGCCACGTTGTATGGCAAAGTTAGTCTTAGTAAGTTAATTAGGCAACTATTTCTAAAAATAAAACAGTACCTAAGTAGGTTTGTGAGGTTCTAACTGTAATGGCTTTTGGTACCTATTCAAACTTGCTCAATCAACATGAAGGTTTTCACTTGGCCTAATTAGCTCACGCTAAGTTTCTTCAAGCAAAGCATTGTTCTTACAATATGCTAGGAAGACGCTCTAAAAGTGTTTTTTTTCGATTTGAACCTAATTTGCGACAAATCAGAAGAGCTGTTATTATAAATGTAGATGTTTTTTTTAAATATTTATGGTGAGGTAGTTAACTCAGTATCATCATCATCTTCATATCAGCCGAAAGACGTCCACTGCTGGACATAGGTCTCCCCCAAGCACCACCACTTCGACCGAAGAGATCCACAGGAGAACCAAGGTAACCGACATAGCCCGAAGAATTGCCAAACTTAATAACCTGCAATAGGCAGGACACATTGCTCGCAGAACAGATGGCCGATGGGGCCGAAAGGTTCTGGAATGGCGGCCACGTACCGGAAGACGTAGCGTTGGAAGGCCTCCTACAAGATGGGACCGATGACCTTGTAAAGGCCGCAGGAATCCGCTGGATGCGGGAAGCACAGAATCGGTAGAAGTGACTAAGTATAAATTGATGTTTAATTTTAACCAAGCTTCATATTATACGATTAAACATAGGGAAAGCAGAAAAATCCACCAATTAAGAAGCTTAGAAGTTTCAGAAGCAAAGTCAGAGGCCCATGGGCGGCTTTATAACTCTGACACCAGGTTAGTCACTAAGCTCACTAAAAAAGAAGAAGTTTCAGTTTTATCGTTTCACTCACAATAGCCAGTGTAAATTGATCTTATGTTACTTATACCTATAGTTTGTTTTCCAAATATACTAAGGGCACGGATAATATAATACTACGTACAGATACCCAATCCCATACAAAGAAATGACACCTCCCTAGTCGGGCTATTGACTGGCTAAATGTGCTACAGTTATGACAAATTGAGTAAAACGCCATCTATTGCAAAGAGCCCTAAACAAAAAGGTTTTTATCTTTTTTCGTTGAAAATACGAGATTTATGAGTTACAATAGATAAATCAGCATTAAACAAGGAAGTTTTGATTTTTACTCATCTTACTTCAGCCAAAATCTTCCGTTTATCGCTTTTTAGTGACTGTTAATTTCATAATTATTACCTATGCTGCCATCTATGATCTTTTTTCAAGACTAATTATAATTTGTTCGAATTGAGACTCCATGCTGAGGCTGCCTGTCCACTGGAGCGGAGAGGAGAAAAGAGGAGCGGAGATGTGCCAATATTAACCAATAGAATCTTGACTCCGCCCCTGAGTTTAGATCAGTGATCCTGAGTCAAGATTCTAAGGGCCTGTTTCACCACCTACGATTAAGTTCCTATATTATATACTTGGCAGATAATTTCATACAAATTCTGCTTCATTTTTGAATTTTATTCGGTAAGTAGTGGCTATTCGGACATCGTGAAATAGGCCCTATTAAGTATCAAGTTATGCTATGTTACCTACTGTTTAATGCAGCGGGCGGAAAATAGAAAGAAAATGAAAATTCAAAATACATTTTCGAGCACCTAGCTTCCGAATTTTCCCGAAGCCAGTTTTGTTTTTCCTAAAGAACGTCAACACAGCACTATTGTTGTTGTTGTGGACATCCCAAATTCGTAGTTCCACAACTACAAACAATGCCAGTGTTGTCGGTAACTGGACTCTAATTTATCGCATGTCACGACAGATTTATAGCCACAATGTAAAGCGAAAGGCAATTTTTTAAAACAGGACTTCCTGCTTTACTAGTTACCACTCTCGAAGGGTACAAATGGTATTCATTCACCGTGAATTTTATATGCTAATACTCGATGGCTGATGTAAATGGAATGCCAATTTATCTATTGATAAGTTGGTAAGTAGCTATGTAGGTAATACGAGTATAATATTGTCACGCTGCGCTGGTTTCCTTCTATGAGTCGAATAGAACTCCTTACTCCATACCAACTTACCAGCAGCGGATCCAGGGGGATCCAAAGGGCTTAAGCCCCCCTAGGAGTTCTTACGTGATAAATCTTAAAGTGAAATTGATATTATTCTAATTAAACTTTTTAACAAGTATTAGGCTGCCTGTCCACTGGAGCGGAGAGGAGAGGAGAGGAGCGGAGATGTGTCAAAATTAACCAATAGAAGCGCACCTCTAGAGCGGAGTTTTGATTCTATTGGTTAATATTGACACATCTCCGCTCCTCTCTCCGCTCAGGCAGCCTTACACTGCCTAATTATCCTTAACTTAATAAGTACCTATTTTGTTTTCAAGTTTTTGAAGTGAAATCATCTTTAGCGGCGTTGTGCACTTTTTTTGGGATGGGTAAAAATGTTAAACTCGCGTCAGGACGTGATTGAAAATTCGTAAGACGTTTAAGTTTCTGTTGACAGCGCAGTATGTTTTATTTATTTATTTATTTATATATACTTTATTGCACACCAGAAAATAAGTACATAGCAAAAAAATAAATATAACACTACAAAACATACAATGTTTTATTTTTTTGGAATCTTTTTAATGAAGCTACAGCTTTCGTTCTTGTACTGACAGCAAACCACATAAATTCCTGACGTTTTTTTGATGGCGTTACTTAGTTTTCACTTCAATCGGCAGTCCCAGTCTGCCTCGTTTTTTTTTTCTATATGATGTTTTGTTTACATGACGAATTTTGCCCTCACGCTGCCCGGTTTGGCCGCCATATATATTCACCGAGATATCTCTGGTAGTCTACACCTAACGAAGTCATTGAGGAATTTGAGAAAAGCAATCGAAGGAGGCTTGTAAACTGTTGTGTGCTGTTTTCTCCCTTAGCGGGGTCAAGCCCCTCCTAACGACAATCCTGGATCCGCCAGTGCAACTTACTGTGCTCTGAGTCAAGGCTACGAGACTTCAGACCTTGCGACTTTGCATTAGTGACTTTCAGTCATGCGTCTAAATAAGCCCCAGCCGTCTACGCCTGTCTGTCGTGACGTAACGTAGGTAATCTAAAACCCGACCTGCATACCAAATATGCTGAACATTTGGTCGTCACCATCTATATCTACCTACCTACATATAATGAAATAGTAACGAAGTCAAAATTGGATTGAATATATTTGAAAAAGTGCTAACTAAGTAGGTACAAAGTGGGGAATGAGCCTGAGTAATGCAGAAAATATAATTTTAAGAATATTTGTCTGTTTGTCTGGATGTATGTTCCGGATTGTTGCAACAATACCTGAACGGATTTGGATGAAATTTGGCACACAGATAGTTTATAATAACTTAGGATATCTACTTTTATTTGCGGTGTTCGTTCCCGTGGGATATATTCCGACATCCACGAGGGCAAAAACTAGTCTCAAATATGTTTTCAAACACACTAAGTGAAAGAAGACATAACTAAACTAAACAATTCATACGTATCCGGTACAATTCGCGTGTTTCTGCATATATTAAAACATCTGAGTAATGCTCCTGGTGGTGGTACAAAAGTGATCTGAAGACGCTATGCGCATATCGCACACATTAGCAACCAGAAGTTCTATTTAAACTTGGACAATCCAGTCTTAACACTTTCGACTCCACCCATTTTCGTCGAGCTCATACGCCATGCCACCATACACATTGCAAGTGGACCCTCCGGGAGGGTTCCCGGCATTACGTTTGCGCTAAAGTTATCCATCGCGGATGGAACAAAAAATTCAAAAAAAATCGAAGTCTTTGATTTGAAAACCAACGCATAAACTAATAAATCTTGTTAAAATATACATCTGATTTTATTTTCACGGTTTATAATGCTATTTTCGCTAAGAAAAACCTAAATTTAAAACGAGCCCTCCGCGAGGGCTCCCGGCATCCCATATGCGACTAGGTGAACCCTCCAGGAGGGCTCCCGGCGCTGAACGTGTTAAAGAAGTGTGAGAGGGACACCCCTATGTACGTAAACTTGCCCGACAAGTAACTTAAAACCCGGAAGAGAGTTAAAGTACCTATTTCTTGTCCAGGTAAATCAAAAGTTATCGGGCGAAGCTGCGGGTATTGCTCAATTTAAATCCAGAGTTCAGATTTATAGCTTGAGAGGTAACGACTAACGAGAAATGCTAAACTTCACATAGCATTTCTATGAGGATTTTCATTTCTGATGTCTTTGGGGAGATTTTATTAAAAAATAAACCTGACAGTTAACAATTAAACAGTGTATATCTTGATTTTAAAATGATTCTGGACCCTATTAACGTAATACACGATCAATCAGAATTTGAATCTTTTTGAAACAGATTGCTAATCCATTGCTTCATAAATTTAAAAAAAACTGCTTAACAACGTAAAGAACGCAATGAATGTTGTTGAACTGTCAAAATGAAACAGATTAGTCGGAATCTTTTACGAAAATGTGCTCCGTAATTAAATAGCTGATTATTGTTTATCAGATGAATTATTAACTGCCCACTTGGCTGTCGTCCTTTATGTTTACAGACAAATCAGAGGCCCATGGGTGGTATAAAACCTCTGACACCAGGTTACTCACTAACCACACGAGAAAAGAAAAGAAACAGACAAATCTAGCGACCCTAGTCGTGAATAACTTAACACTATTCAAATATGTAAGGCATACACAGTTCACTTATGTTGCGCACCTCCACCTTCATTTATCATCTTTCGCTATTAGATTTCTAATACTGACCAGCGAGTAGGATTCAGTATTTTCAGTTTCTTAAACTAGGACAGTTACATACATTGAGAGCAGTGGTGGCCCAGTGGTAACGGCCCCGACTTACGAGTTGTAGGTCGTGGGTTCGAACCCAAGCAGGCGCTTTACTTTGTGTAAATAATTTCATCATCACTGCTCTCAAAACGGTGAAGGAAAACATCGTGAGGAAACCGGCATGTCTTAGAACCAAAAATTCGAAGACATGTGACATCTACCAACCCGCACTGGGCCCGCGTGGTAGATTACGGCCCACTCCCTCTCACAGAGAGGAGGCCTGTGTCCCAGTAGTGGGAACATTAATAGGCTGATGATGATGATGATGAAACTAGGACATGTAATCTTAAAATAATAATAACTTCGATCGTAGACCCAGTAGATACCTAAATAGTGAGTTTTCTCAATGAGATGTGCCAATTATTTTGAAGGCGTAATACCTACATACCATACAAGGGTTTTTTTATTTTTATTTATTTATTCACAAGGCAACTACAACAGGTAACAATCACAGTATAGCACTAGGTTCACGTTATAGGTTTCGACCTGATTATCACCCAAAGTGTAATCGCACAACACGACTAGCAATAACAACAACAAAAATAATGATGACAACTACAGTAAAAAATAATAATAAATTTTTTAAAAAAACTCAGTTCACAAGATTACAGCTACAAGGTATGTGCGTCTGCCCTCCGACACACTTCTACTTAGGCAGGGAATGTGTAGGAGACCAACACGCCCGGTAAAGAACATAAATGACACAGAATTACATTATTTAAAGAAAACAGTATTTAAAGCGTTACAAGACTAAAAATTAAAAAGAAAGAGTACATACATGTCTTTTCAAGGCAGCGGCACGAGAATCGAAGATGTCAATACTGTTATTGTCTTTTGAAATTTCATTATAAAGTCGACACATTCTAACGATAGGGTTGTAATAGGAGGTGTTATTTGTAAAGACCAGAAGGGCAAACGTTTTAGGTGTACGGGTGTTATACCTAGTATTGATGTTTATGAGGGACAGCAGAGCTGAAGAGTCCAGCGTGGAATGTAGGATCTTATGCAGGCTTATTAAGTCTTGACGTTTGCGACGTGCATGCAAGGGTTCCAAATTAAATTTGACAAGGCGTTCGGAATAGCTTTGTAGCGTTCTAGAGAAGCCGTACCGGTACGAGACCCACTTAACACATTTTCTTTGCACACTCTCAATTCTGTCAGAGTGTACTGCGTAACACGGTGACCAGATTATCGAGCAGTATTCCAATATACTTCTTACTAGGCTTTTATAAAGTAATATAAAGCTTTGAGGTTTTTTAAATCCTTTGGTAGACCTAGATATAAAACCGAGAAGTTTCAATGCTCTATTCGTCATGTTGTTGTAATGATCTCTAAAAGATAATTGTTCATCAAACAACACGCCGAGATCCCTGGCTACGTGCTTTCGTTCTAACGATTTTCCCTCGAGTTTGTAGTCATAAGTGTTCTTTATACGTTTTTTCGTAAAACTTATAACAAAGCATTTATTTATGTTTAATTTCATTCGATTGAGGGTACACCAGTCAGAAATGATATTTAAATCGTTCTGAAGGGATTCACTGTCGGATGTGTTTTTTATCGACGTGAAAACCTTCAGATCGTCGGCATACAATAGACAGGGACATGCCAATTTTGTCACGAGATCATTAATAAAAATGATAAAAAATAGGGGCCCTAAATGCGATCCCTGTGGAATGCCTGACGTAACAATAATCGGTAACGACAAGTATCCTCTGACAGAAACGAGTTGGCATCTGTTTTTTAAGTAAGACTGTATCCACCGGAACAGGGAACCATGTATACCATACGATTTCAGCTTCAAAAACAATACTTCATGGTTAACTTTATCAAATGCCTCCTTCCTTCCTTTTGGTTTTCACCAAAAGGGTTTGTAAAAACATTAGAGGATTAAATTTAGATCACGTCATAGCGCAACGCTAAGCAGCTTATTCCCATATGGTGTGCGATTCGATAAACGGGTCGGTATAATCCTAAAACATATCTCTCACAATACCTTGCTATATAGTTTTAACAAATTAAACATACATTAATCATCACGACGCGACGTCGTCGTCACTAATTATTTACTTTTTAACAAATCGGATCATATCTTATCAAAGTAAAATAAACAACAGTATAATAACTTCCTATCTGATGTAAAAATGTATAATGAATGTACTTAGGTACTAAGTCAGCCCCCCAATTACGCAATGCACGATCAATTTTAAAATAAAATTTGAAAATTCCTTACGTAATTAGGGTGCAGGTGGTTAAGTAACATTATACATTTTTAGTGCTTTAAACAGCTGTACCTAGTGGGTGATTTGACAGATAAAAAAATAGGATGACTGACGCCATGCAAAAACTTTGAAAGCCTTCCTCTAGTTTTTTATCGATTTATGTTCTTTCATTGAGCATTGAAATGAAATGAAATTGTTTATTCTGTAAATAGGATATTGGAATCACTTTTACACGTCATATAAAAAAATAGGAAGTGCCTCAGCTGCCGGCACCGTGTCACGAATTGGCTGCCAGCGCCGGTTGCTGAATTGGCTGCCGGCGCTGACTTTGGAGAAAAAAAAGCGGAAAATGGGGTTGGCAACTTGGCATATGGAATTGATAGGCGGGGTAGACATTATTTTTGTCCATTAATATATTTCTATATTGAATCATTTCTATATTCCAGTAATTAACTACTACCCGGCACTGAACTAGTTACATTAGGTTAATTATGTTAACTCGCAAAAAAAATATAGGTTAGGTTAGGTTAGAACAGTAACCCCCTACGCACGAGCCGAGCGAGCGAAGCGAGCGGTTCCGTGGCAGCGGCCGGCGAGTTCACACACTGACTTATTAATTGTAAATTTTTAGTAGATTCGTCTATTTTTACAATGTTTGTGAATATGTGAACACCATGTATCTACCACATAATTAATTTATCTGTCGTTTGCTGCACTTTAAATTATTTTTACTTTATACAGTAATTTTATTCTAGGTGCGTCGTCTTCACATATTATATAAATAATGTACTTATACAAAATATTGTAAAACATTTTAAAAGAGTAACGGTGGAGTTTCTTGCCCATTCTTCTCCATACGAAAACTACCTTTTGGAAGGAATCAATACTATATTTTGTAAATTTTGACGTTCAAAAGTGTCTTCAAGAACCTATTTGAAATAAATGCTTTGACTTTGACTTAGCTGCCGGCAGTAATGTACTGCCGGTCCCCAACGGCGTTATTTTTGGCAGCGGAGGCACTCCCTAAAAAATATGTTAAAAAAATAGCTAGATGAAATTTTGAAATAGTATTCAAATCCCTATTCGTTAGCAATTTTGTAGATAGCTTGTGGAACATAGCAACGCTGATTGCTCAGTGGGTTGCATAAATAAGTAAGATGGTAAGGCCGTGTCTTTCGGATATCTCGTCAGTGTCTTGGGCCTTGCTTAGCATGCAACATGCACCGGTTTCATTCGTAGCACCGAACGAGGCGAACAATGTTACGTGGTACCCGAGAGACACAGAAATACTGCAGAAGGCCGGCTCGAGAGAAAACGCACGCATATTAAGACCGCGTCCTATTTAAAAGCAATCGTCGCGCGAATACGCGATATCTGTCGCGTGCTAATGTCAGTTTTTGTTTGGAAAACCGGAACGTGTCCTCTGTCGCCGCGACCACGCGTTCAGGTTTTGGTTTCACCAAAAGTTAGAATGATCGTGTATTCGCGCGACGATCGCTTTTAAATGGGACGCAGGGATAGACATGCGTTCACGTAGTGCACGCAACTAGTATTAACTTTACGACATTTGACAAGTCCTTACAAAAAAACCGCTCATTTGTACAAAGTCCGGATAATTAACTTTCGAATATGTATTTCTTTTTTTTATGTTCTATTAGTGTGAGGTTAGTTTGTGATCTTTCTGTGCGAGTCCCAATAAATACTTTTCGTTCTTTCTTTTTTCAGAAATTATTTACCTACTTAAAAAAAAATATTTGAACAAATCAGGACAGATGGTGTAAAAGGTAACCAACCCTATTCGTGAAGTCGCGACTAATGATCGCCGTACGTACGCGTGTTTTCACTCGTTTTATGGAGTCGGCCTTCTGTGCCTATCTATTTTGTGATTCGAATCTCGAGACATGTTTCTGAAATAACGTTGGAGTATGCCTAATTAATGATTTAACAATGGAAGCGCTAGTCTCGGCTAGACGGAGGATTTCTTTATTTATTTTGGCCATTGTAGATTAGGTTTTTGTTCAAATATTCTAAGTGTAATTAGAATTGGGTAATGTGCTTGGTCCTTGTACTAATTTGTTTGGATGTGTGAGTTACATTTCTTGTTACCCCGTATCCTAATATAAGAGATTGGTGCATTTTGTTCGGCGAACCCGAACGCGTAGTCGTGCTGTTAGGCTGTCTACTCCAACAACGCACTAGCGGCTAGCCGGTGCGGCGTGCCGCATGTCTATTCTTTTTATATGAAATCGTATAATTCTGTACCCTCAAGTACACGGCGTACCGTGCGGCAGACCGCAAGTCATTCGGCCTGCCGCCGCGCCGCAACGGTTCGTCGCATGCGGCTAGCCGGTAGTGCGTTTCTATAAAAAATTGTTCTAGACTATTATAATTCGACAATTTAAGTAATTAGCTAAAATTTGTCCGTGATATTTCATCTCGGGACGAAATGAAATGTCACGATCTAAGAAACGCAGCAATGTTACTTAAATACATCACGCAAATCTTATATCCGTTATAAGTAAATGTATATGTCAGTTTCTGTCTGCAAAAGATGATAGAATGGATGAGCAATACTCGCATAGCGTGGGAAGATAGATAACTCAAAAATAAACCTGAACAATATCGCAACAAATTTTATTAACAGTGGTACATAAATAATTACAATAAAATATACACAAAGAAAATATATTCAGATTATATAAAGCTTAATTACCTACCTGACAAATTTACTACATTTATCGGTAAACACTCTGTAATAATTTCAAAAACTGTAAAATGTATAAAAAATAATTTGGACAGTGTTGTGTGGTCCGTGTCGTTCATTATCTTCCTTTATATTTAGAGCCGGCTAGGGCCTGCAAAGTGAAGAACTGTTTTAGTGCGCTGAATATCTTCGCATAGTACTTGGCGGTGGTGACTGACGTATCAGATTTAAATTTCCTGCATCTTATTTTTCTGCCGCCTGAAACGGGCAATGGGTTTGCTTACATAAAAAAAGGATAAAAAAAACTCAAGTCACGTAAGGTGGGTGTGTGGATTGATATTTACATGTTCTTACCATCTCGTATCGCATCTCTTCGCTGATGCGCTCGCACAGGTCGCTCGGGATATCACCCTCCTGGCAGTCTTGCAACACGTATTTTAGTTGAGATGTCCTGCAGACGGAAACAGTATTCATGCAGAACTTCTGGAGATACTGATGCTGACAGCATGACCATGAAAAAGCACGTGCAGTTGTGCTCGTACAAACATAAGCATTTAAGCAGGAAGGAATGTAGCAGAAAGTTGAATTGCAAGCATAGCTTTTGTATTTGTTTCTGACCTTTTTTCTAAAGTCATCTGTGGGGACCAAATAGGGGACCTACTCATGTTTAACATCGTGACACAAAGGTATAGTCCCCCCACTCGCTTACAGAACAGTAATCGCGTTTAGGAAGGAGAGTGGGGTGCGTCTTCGTGGATAAAACTATCTATAGTACAAAATCTACCATAGTTTAGCCTCATCAAAATGGTAATAGGCAAATTATGGATTATTTTGGAACTGTTTTCAAAATCTGGTCTAGCAAAAGGAGTAGTCTAGCAATGGGTGAGCTGGACTAACAGTGGGCCTTGGCAGGTCTAGACAGAGAGAGTTAGGTGGAAGTACGTTAGCCTAGAAAATTAGACAATAAAGGCTTATAAAAAATAAGGAAAGAGGAATCCTTCTTTCCCTTTTTGGGAATTTGTTTACCATTGAAGCGATGGCTGCAATATTTTAAGTACTAAATCAAAGTATCTTACTGTATGTATATGAGCATGTATGCACTGGTGGCTTTCCGCGCGAGGTGTGGCGCGTCCTCTTTGCCTCCGTAGTTGTATTCGATGGCCTCTTGTTTACTGCATCGAGATACTACGTCGTCGTCGAATTTGCACCACTGCACAAAACAAAGAAAAGTCTTTTAAAAGTAAAACATCACATAATATTAAACCCACACCCCACCCAAGGTGGTGTCCAGGGACCAAAAGCAATAACAACTTGCCTGCGAATATATTTATAGAACACGATACCTGCGCGTCGCTGATCAAATACGCGCCTAATACCATACATATAATTTATCACAATACATTTTTCATCCTGAGTATCAACCCAAAAATATTTACAATTCATTCATAAATAATAGCGAAAATCTGGGACAATTTAAAATTCAACGTCAAACGACTAACATTCTTTTTGTCTCGTCAAAAATTTTTTTTGTGAGAGATTTTGTGAGAAATATGTGACGTGACATAATAATTATCGACTAATGTACAAAGATTACCTATTTATGTACTCTTTTACATTTATTGAAAAAATAATGATGTAGTTAGTGTATAACCGAAAAATATTATTACGTCTGAAAAAAGATAGTGTGTCCTAATTAGAGATCGGATATTCGGATGCATATTTACCTAAACTTAATTTTTGGCTAAGAAATTATGGAAGTGGCTTCTTAATAATTTTTTTCTTATTATAAATTCCGGAATCCCATAAAATCCGGGAATGTACCTACAACTTATCGGATACATGATATAAATCATGGAAAGGAATCATCAGCCCTCTTAACAGGGTTACTTTTGCGGTGTTAACATAAAAGTTTATTATACCTACTGTAAACATTTTTTAACGAAACTCAGGGCACCGAGTTATTTGTCGCTATGTGCTATGGCATTTTGGCAACCTACTTTAAAACATTACCTAGCATTTCTACAGTAAAAAAGTAATAAATTTATCTATTTTGGAATCGCGGGATTTTTGTGATCGATACAGAAGTGCATTCCATATCAGCCAACACCTGAACGCAAGTCAATATACATTTGATTCTATAATCAGAACTCTAAATTTGTCGATCCCGGAATCCCGGGATGTTTTCGATACAAAAGTGCTTTCCATAATAGCGAACACCTCAACTTAAGGTAAATATGCATCCGAATATCCGATCTCTAGTCATGACTATGAGTGAAAAAGAAGACATTCTACAAAGCTCAACTTTTCTAACACTCATAATATTGTTGTTTCCCCGAAGGGTAGGGCAGCGGTGTACGTATAGTAAACCCACACTTCGCCAGTTATGTTTAAGTTTTCTAACAGTCGATTGCCATATTTCCGGTACCTGCCTCTGTAAATTTAATATTCTACTAGCTCCTGCTAAATCATCTTTCCGGGGTGGTTTAATAAGTAGGTACCAAAATAAATCAAATACAGCTATCCAGGAAGTGTCGGTAAAAAGAGTATTCGAAAGGAAAATAATATGTCCAAAGTCCTTCAAAAAAGAAAACTTTATAATTTATCTTCTGGAATCTGATCCCTAGAGCTATCGATTTTGCTGTCACATTCAAGGCCCTTAAAAAAGAATAAAAAGGATGAACGTTATGTTTTTTTAACCGACTTCAAAAAGGAGTTGATTACTCTTTTTTTGTTTGGTAGGCTTCAGAGCCTCAGAGGTGGTTTTAGAGGGAACTTTGCCTGGGTAGTTTTTGAGTTAGCTTCAATAGTACGTATTTTTTCCACTTAGCCTATGTGGATTATATGATGATATGTTCCTGTCACTATTGTTTACATAGCTGGTAGTGGTATTCGAGTTTGTGTGGGGTAAGTACCACAACTAAAAAGAGAAAAGCTGAAGTCGTTTTTTTTGTTTTTTGTATTTATATTATTTTTTCCAGCAACCACGCTGACGAAGTCGCGGTGAAAAGTAAGAATTACATAAATGTCTTAGGACTTAGGGCTGATACGAAATTTTTGTCAAGTTTGACAGATTACGACTTGAATGTGAACGTTTTATACGTACCAGAATTAGCCTTCTGATCTCATACAAGAAAAACCTTAACCAAAGTAAAGGACCCTCACTTTCCCATCGCCCTTAGGGTTGATGAAGACTACATAGTGTCCTCCGTGGTTGTCTCCCGAGTGTACCAGCACCGCGTGCAGCGTGTAGTGTGCTGGTGTCGTCGGGATCTCCTGGAGATACGGGTCCAAGTTAACTGACTCGTAGAACTCGAACCTGCAGGATTTAATAAAAACTTACCTATAATCAAAATTCTACAAGTACCTACTTAATAGTTAAAATAACACTTTCTTTAGAGCAAGACCATCTTATTTGGTGATAATGTATCTCTTTATGAAGAGCGTTTACGACGTACGGCATTTCTTACAAACTTTCAAGCCCTTGTTTTTCGAAATGACTGAACCGATTTTAATGAAACTTCATACGCATAAGCAGGATACATTGGTTTAAAAACTTAGTTAAGAACATTTTCGAAAAATAATGTTACAGCCAAATTAGACCGATTTTAAATTTTCCATAGAAACAGAGATTTCCAGTTATCTGTTTTTTAATAAGACATTTCGAAAATGTTCTTTACTAACTTTTTATACCTTTGTACCCTGCATATGCATATGAAGTTTCATTAAAATCGGTTTAGTCATTTCGAAAAACAAGGGCTTGAAAGTTTGTATGAAATGCCGTAGGTATGACGTAAACCCTCTTAATTCATTTTACAATTCAATATCCGTAGACTTTATTTATTATACCGAACGACCTATCAATAAGGCAAAAAAATATTGTTGACGTAAATTAATTTCATGAAAAAAAAAACAGTTTACGTTACAATATCAATTTGTGCCAACATGTTTAATTTTGGCTTAAAAACAACGACACCTGTGGCACCAATATCAGAGGATAATATGGTTTTGGGGAGAATATTTGCATAATAGTCTAGTTTAAAAACGGACGTAGGTATTAAAGCTAAAATGTTAACAGCAGTATTTAGATACAAAAGCCTTTAAAGTTGTTGTGGAAAAGATAAAATTAACTTTTGATGATGATCAAGGCATGTTAAGGCAACAAATGATGGTAGGTAATGGAATATGCCTGTAATTTGAGTAAGAGTAAGACCTCTGGAATACCTTTGCCGTATGCTACAATTATTAGTAAGGCGCGAGCAGGGTAGCCCGCGAAATTCAAATTTTCTTACTTTTTTTTTTTCAATTGCAGGTCTGTATCAGCTTGTATGTTGATCTAAATGTGATTCGCGGCCGTATCAAATGTTTATTTATAGAATTATAATCATAAAAATCATCAATACAACTCGTAAGTTCAAGTAATCCTATCGAATGACTATTTCATGAAATCATGACATTTGAGGATTATGCTAACTTAAGGAGTTGTATTGCTGATTCTAATGATTATAATTCTGTAAAGCCATATTTGTTACGGTCGCGAATCATATTTTAATCAACATACAACCTGACACTGTTCTGCAAATTAGCGCAAGTCTAGACTATCTCACTGCTGGGCAAAGACCTCCGTCCATTTTTTTAACCAGTTCCGGTTCTATGCTGTTATTTGGAAAGTCAAAGTCAAATAATTTATTGCAGTTAGGCACATCAAAGGCACTTTTAAACGTTAAAGATTTGCAAAAAAACAAAATAAAATTGATTCTAGTCGCCCCTTCCAAAAGGTAGTTTTCGTATGGAGATGAATGGGCAAGTAACTCCACCGATACTCTTTTAAAATGTTTTATAATGTAAAATGTTTGCCAATTCCTAAAGACGTCTTTGATCGATTTTCCCACACGTATGCAAAATACGCGCTTGGACGTGGAGCTGCGGACATCTGCTTGTCTTAGAGCCAGGCCACACAGTGCGGCACCGCACCGCACCGCATTACTCCGCACCGCACTGGCGGCCACACGACCAGTGCGGCGTCGCAATGTTCTTACGGCGCCGCTGCGGCACCGCAACAGGATTGGCTTGCACTCTTGCCTATGCCGTATAAACAACCAACACCAAACTGCTTGCACCCCTCCCCGCCTCGTCTGCCTCGCGCCGTTGTCCGGTGCGCCTGCGGTGCGGCGCCGGAGCGGTGCCGGACGTACCGTATGGCATACCATATATTTTTATATGTAGGAAACCGTTGCGGCACCGCTCAGGCGCCGCGCCGGTGCCGCACCGCACCGTGTGGCCTCGCCCTTACTACGACTACCTTAGTCATCCTGCCATCTCCTTCGTGGCCTGCCACGTCTTCTCTTGCGGTGTCAGGGCACCAATCTTCTGTGTTACTAACCTGTCATTAAACTTGACGGACGCGTCACTCTGCGGGTCGTACTGGAACCTCATGAGGTGTAGATGCAGCACTGGCGGGAACACATCGAACCTAACTCCTTTCTCCGCCTCTTGAAGACCATGCTCCCCTGCGTCGTACTTATTCTCGCCGTCAAGTAGCTCCGTACTGATGTAGTCTTTGAATGACTCGTAGACTGGGTGAGAGGAAGAATGTGGTGGAATATCAGGGAAATTAAGGTCCTAGAGGTTATTTGAAGGATGAAAAGAGAAGGAAGTCCATTCAAAGGATTAATAAGGATTTAGTTGCACCTGAAAATATTTGGCATACGCAGCTTAAGAGCGTTTACCCTAAAAGTTGGCAACATCGCAAATAGCTGTCAAATATTTGTCTCTCTTTGTCTGTTTTGATGAATTTGGCAATATTACTGTATGGTAATAAGAAATGTGGCTAACTAGTGAAATACTCGTAGAATATTAATAATGAATTGCAATTATAACACTGAATTTGATGTTGTAACCGTTTTAGGTCTTAAAAAGGCATTTGGAAAATTTCTAAGTATATTTTTTACATTTAAAACGAAATATTCGGTGTTAAGATATTAATTACTGCATTTCATAACCAATATTCTAGTTCGCTAGTTAGCCACATTTCTTATTGCCAAATTAATCAAAACAGGGAAATATTTGATAGGTATTTGCGACGTTGCCACCTATCAGAATAAACCTATTTTACGTGCTCTATAACCCTAAACTTGTAACAGAAGTAATTTAAAACTTGGAGCCCTCATATTCTCGTATAAACGCAAATGTTTCTTTACAAGACCTAATTTAGATGCAGGCGCCTGCTTTACAGTACTGATATGAAAGATTTATTAGCACCTGTTACAGGTTACAGGCAAACGCTCCCGCTACTCGGTATAATTTATAAACAGTGACGTCATGGCACCTCTTCACTAAATGGTAACACGGAATTGAGGAATAGGAATGAAATGGAAATTTCCTAAAGCCTTTTAATAAATCGCATTTTCAAGTTGCAAATTGGAACCAATTTATTGGTAACGAAATAGCTTCGGAAAAGTAAGAGGACATTGATTGTGCCCTATTTTCTCGTTGGTTACTAAATTCCGAACTGAACTGCGATTAAAGTCGCACCGTCTGAGTAGCACAGGTAAAAAAATTGGTCAGATTTTTCGGAATAGATGTCTGTACACCATAATGAAGATGTTTTTGTTTGTAGTGGGATTTAGGGCATATTTCACGATGTCCGAATAGCCAATACCTACTTTCCGAATAAATTAAAAAGTGGAACAGCTTTGTATGAAATTATCTGCCAAGTAAGAATTTAATCGTAGGTGGAGAAACTCGCCCTA
Source organism: Conistra vaccinii (assembly GCA_948150665.1). Classification (NCBI taxonomy): domain Eukaryota; kingdom Metazoa; phylum Arthropoda; class Insecta; order Lepidoptera; family Noctuidae; genus Conistra; species Conistra vaccinii. The sequence continues at coordinate 16,234,116 of OX411323.1, forward strand.
AGGCTGCCTGTCCACTGGAGCGGAGAGCAGAGGAGAGGAGCGGAGATGTGCCAAAATTAACCAATAGAATCGCACCTCTGGAGCGGAGTTTTGATTCTATTGGTTAATATTGCCACATCTCCGCTCCTCTCCTCTCCTCTCCGCTCCGGTGGACAGGCAGCCTTAATCTTACTTTGAGAAAATTTATCGTGATTTTTAAGCCACAACGAAAAAAGGGACATGCTGCGCCGACCCCAAATAAATTGGGGTAAGGGCCGTAGAATGATGATGCCTCTCTGGTCTAGTGGTGGCAAGCGTTACTGTTGAGCATGAGGTAATTCCTTGGTCGGGCAAGGTGTTGTCGGATTTTTCCATCAGGAATTTCTCAATAGCAGCCCGGAGTCTGGATTTGTGTCCGGTTGATGGCAATAGGCTCGCCCCCTATTACATGGAACTTAAACATAACTGGCGAATGTGGGTGTACCTACCATTGATGTGTACTATAAGTACACCTCTGCCCAACCCTTTGGAGAAATCAGGCGTGATGTTATGTTATGTTTGAAGCAGAATATTTAAATAAAATGATAGCTTACTATTATTCTTCCCCTTAACACTGAGTTGTATGTCGTAGAACGTTTCGACGCGTGTGCTGGTACAGTTCACGTTCTTGCACTTTATGAATGACGTCATTTTGCCCTCGAACAACTTCGGCACGGTTCCTTCCACCACCGTCCCTTTCATTTTGTTTTCTAACTTATCTAGTAATACCTGCAAAGAAGCGTGATAAGAGTCATTTATCTAAGGCTTCATTAGTGGACTGGATTCTTTAGACAGTAACAGGGTGTAGAGTTCACTCATCCTCTATAGAAAAGGGGGGATCCTCTGACCAGACGGGTGTCGTGTCTGGCGGGCAAACTGCCAAACGATTGATGTCGGATAGTCTTATTATATATGTTGTTCGCGCGGTAAACTCTAATTGAGCGATGCAGGATTTGTGTGACGTCAGGATTTTGTCTAACGTCAGGTCACCATGCCGCTACAAATCCATAAGGATCCGCCATAAGGCTGCTTTACTGCTTTACTAAGCTGCTAGCATTTTGATAACGGCATTGTTCTAAGGTTTTGTGCTGTTAGGTATTATTGCTTCAATCAAAGGCGCTTTAATAATCCATTAATTTAAATTACCCATATACCTAATACTGGAGCGGGAGAATCAAATATTGAACATGGCTGCATTGTTGATTGAAAAACCTTATTAATGATGTTACTATAACAGATATGCTACTATCCTTACTATCCTAACTAAAATATTAAAAATGCAAAAGTGAGTTTGTTTATTTGTTGCGCTTTCGTGCTAAAACGGCTGAACAGATTTGGATGAAAATTGGCACATGACTAAAACATGACCTGGATTAGGATATAGGATAATTTTTATCTCGATGTTCGCACGGGATCGACATTTATGTGGGTGAAACCGCGGGGCGTAGCTAGTTCCTGATAAAAGCCTATAAGAAACCAAAAAGGTATCTGTAAAATATTCAAGAGAGATGAGTTTTCATCGGGTAAAGGCTTGAAGCCTTTTATATCATGATAGTTATAATTGTAAGCTTGTTCGTAAAAAATGTAAAACCTTTTTAACAAAATAGAAACTAAAACCTGGTGTAATAGGAGTCCGATGAAATATTCCTTTTGTATTAAAAAGAGTAAGTGCGGATTTCACCAATGAAATTGAACGCGTTCAGCACATCTAAACGCGTTCAAGAGCTGTCAGTGTACAATATTCCATAACAATTTTGACACTGACAGCTCTTGAACGCGTTTTAGAAATGCTGATCGCGTTGAGTTTCATTGGTGAAATCAGCCTTTTATTGGTCCTCTACCTAAATAGGCCAAAACAAGTCATAGCATTAGTGACTTCATAACAAGAATCAATACTGCTCACCCGCAAGAATTCCTGTACATCATGCTGCATAAACGAGTCTAACGTCTCCCAACCGAAACTCTTCGTCAGTTTCTTAGTTGCGACAGGTTTGTCAGAAAACTGAAGATCATAGAACACGCGTTGAAGGGCGAAGGCGACGGACCTTGAACTGTCATCGCCGACAGTCGGAATTTTGTACACGGCCTTACGTAGGACGTTGGTGAAGAAAAGGGTTTGGAGTAGGGAGTTCATGTAGCATGTTGCTCCTTGATTCTTGAGTCCTGAGGAAGGAAGTCTTTCGATCATCCTAATGAATATAACACCGGAGGACCGGACAAAATGGTCCCCGCGACTAATAACAACCACACATATGTCATTAGATAGGCATTTTACTATAGAGCAACAACTACTATGGCGGCTCATTTCAAATCGCTGTGTGAAAAAAGTTGTGGCGATGTTTCGCAGCCCTGACCTGGACGGTAGATAACGGAACACTTGAATATTAATCATTTCTGGTGGTCTAGTTTGAATATTTTAAAATGTATGCCTGGCCACTGGCGATGATAATACAATATTATGGTACCATCGAGCTGATCTGATGATGGACCTGGACGCTAGATAATGGAACTCTTGAAAAGCTTCTAGTAAACCCATCAAGTGTGGGCTCATTAGAATTGTCTCAACGATTTCTGTTCATTTTACCAGATGACGAGCACATGATGACTGATCTGGACGCTAGATTATAGAACTCTTGAACAGCTGCTAGTAAAAACCCATCATGTGTGGGCTCATTAAATGTGTCTCAACGAGCCCTGTTCATTTTACCTGATGACGATGACCTGATGTGGCACCAACTATCGATTATCCCTATAAGCACTATGTAGGTGCACCCAACGACAATCCCCGGTTGGTGCAGGATTATTGCACCAACCGGGGACATCGCAACAAAGATTATGGAATTGGGTGGCTAAAGACAGTGTACTGGTTACCTATAACTATAGAAGCGGTATGACCGCTGTTTGATAAACAGCAGATGTGGGCTGCCCAGTTTCTTTTTAATTAGACGGCTGGGTTACCTACGCCGATTTGTGTTTTGTGACGAAGTATTGGTAATGTTTCTTATACGGTCAGTAAGTTTCACTCCAAGAATACCTACTTCGTCCCATTGCTCGCTGATCCCAAGTGCGGATTTATGACGCTTAATTAATGACCACGTTTGTGCTCCCTAAGCTCCACGTGAGGGCGGGAAGGATGCACATGTCCATGAGTTTCCTTTTGATTGAAAGTGGAAGTGGTCCTTTCATTAGGCGTTTCATTGACCAATAACTCTTCTAGGCGTTCTCTTCTCGGTGCGTCAAGCGACATCTTTATCTTGTGTCATCTGAAAGGACTATTTGGCCGAGGTATATGTTACTCAGTACTCATGGACAAATTCAATCTCCACCACACCCCCTATCTACTTTGCGTTTTGGTGTTGTTGCTCATTAGTCTTTATAATAAAAAAATAAGTGCAATAGTAAACTAGTTTTATAATTACATCCATAATAATCGTAAAAACGTATTGATGTGCAAGGTAAAATTCAGAACTTCGTTATACACCTTCCAGGCCAACCTTAAAGTGTTTTACATACTGTACTCGTTATGACACATCTAATAAGCCAACACTTGATGGGTTTACTAGTAGTCATTCAAAGAATCCAGGTCAGTCATCAGATAAAATGAACAGTACTAATGAGCCCACTCGATGGGTTTACTCGTAACTGTTCAAGAGTTCTATTATCTAGCGTTCAGATCAGTCATCAGGTCCTCGTCATCTGGTAAAATGAACAGGACTCGTTGAGACAATTCTAATGAGCCCACACTCGATGGGTTTACTAGTAGCTGTTCAAGAGTTCCATTATCTATCGTCCAGGTCCATCATCAGATCAGCTCGATGGTACCATATTATTGTATTATCATCGCCAGGCATACCTTTGAAAATATTCAAACTAGACCACCAGAAGTGATAATTATTCAAGTGTTCCGTTATCTACCGTCCAGGTCAGGGCTGCGAAACATCGCCACAACTTTTTTCACACAGCGATTTGAAATGAGCCGCCATAGTAGTTGTTGCTCTATAGTAAAATGCCTATCTAATGACATATGTGTGGTTGTTATTGGTGCTTGGACCAGCTTCCATACATTTTTGCCGATCATCCTTTGTAAGAATATTGTTGTCACATAGGTGTTAAACATAATATAATGTCCATAATATTCTGCTGTTTCCAGCGTACAAATATTTCAAATAATTCAATAAACCACACAATGTCGAGAATAAGGAAAACGTTAACTACTATCAAATACAATCAGGGGTTATTAATTATAATGTCAAAAATTAAGAAAAACAATGTCAGGGGTTATTAATTATAAAGTCAAGAATGATAAGAAATAAAAATAAAAAAATAAAATCAATACAATGTCATAGAAATGAAATTCCATTCAATTATGGCAGTGTATAGAGTGCCACCAGTGGCACTCTATCCCTATCGGATAAAGTGCCACTACAGGCACCCTAGTAACACCGCGTCGGCCCGGCCAAAGTGCCGCAAACATTGGATTCTCATTGTCACTGTCACTAAGTCACGTCACTTGGTATTTTGTATGATTGTCGAGGGTTAATCGCTGTAAAACACCACATTCCCAAAACATCACATTCTCTTGTGCCTAAACGGACCCTGGCACTTCGCCGGCCGCTACCGCGGCACCGCTCGCTACGCTCGCTCGGTTCGTGCGTTGTGTGGTCACAGTTCTAACCTAACCTAACCTAAATATCAAGTGACAGTGACAATGCAACGCTCACGGCACCCTAGCCGGGCCGAGACAGTGACACTAGAGTGCCACAAGAAACTCGCGGCACTCTATACACTTCGTTCAATTATTAGGAGGTAAGTTGCCGTCTAATTAAAATTTTGAATCGAATTTTTCAGTTAAAAATTCATTCGTTGAGTAGTAACACTTGGGGGCGAGCCTATCTTAATCTTAATGGCGTTTAGCTGTTTTTCGTCGAGTGCAGCCTCATTCAAACCACATCTATACATATAATAAAATTGTAGAAAAGTGGTGTCTGTACAATGGAAATATATGAAAAAAAATTAGCAGGGGTTGTTATTATATCGATGCTGAACCCGAGATTGTAATTATTTTTTTTTTTGTCTGTTTGTCTGTTTGTCTGTTTGTCTGTTTGTCTGTTTGTCTGTGTGTTTGTGCACGCTAATTTCAGAAACGGCTTATTCGATTTAGATCCGGTTTTCACTAATATATTGTAGTAAGCTTCACTTAACATTTAGTGTTTATTTCATGTCAATCGGTTCATAAATAAAAAAGTTATGTCAATTTAAAGAATCACATCGAACATTTGTTATAGGTTAGGCATTTCTTTCCTTGATTTTCGGTATACTTATCTTAATTTTTATTTAGGGTTTGTATATAAATATTATAAGTATTTGGTATAGGTTAGGCATTTCTTTTCTTGATTTTCTTTATTAAGTATAAGTTTATTAGCTCAGGTTAGTAATTAATTTTTCTAGCAATTCTTTTGTTTTATAAAGTTAGTACCTACGTTTGGTTTACACGTCTTAACACTTATTACTTAAACTGTGACAATTTTAGACTGTATAATAATATGTAAGTATTTATAATTTAATTGTTTACGATAGTACGTGTTTACTAAATAACTGTGTGTTAAGTAGTGAGTACTATTTTATTGTAAGATAATTAATTTTTCTAGCAATTCTTTTGTTTTATAAAGTTAGTACCTACGTTTGGTTTACACGTCTTAACACTTATTACTTAAACTGTGACAATTTTAGACTGTATAATAATATGTAAGTATTTATAATTTAATTGTTTACGATAGTACGTGTTTACTAAATAACTGTGTGTTAAGTAGTGAGTACTATTTTATTGTAAGAATGCCTCGAAGAAGATCCAACCTCTCCCAATGTAGCAGAAATGCTAAAAGGATGAGATAAGTTCGATCACAGGAATCTGAGGAAGGTCGTGAGGCAAGGCTCTCTGCAACTCGGGAACATCAGGCTAGGTTTCGTGCTGCAGAAACTTCGACTCAGCGGGAATCTCGACTGAGTTCAAATCGTTCTCGAATGGTCGAGGTCGCGAAAAATTTTTTTCAGAAGGAGGTGACGGCTTGCCATGCCCTCTCGCTCCGCACCATGGCCTGAACCAGGGCCGTACGCGAGAGGCCACCGCCGCCGATCGCCTCCACGAGGACACGACGGTGGTCCACCCAAGCCGGGCAGACCTCCACCGTATACTGCGTGCGCTGCCTAAACCGTTAGAGTTACATGAAGAAAATGTATTGTGGGATTGTTTGTCTTAAAGAGTTCTAAATAAAAGTCCGCGACAGCATATATCTACCTTTTATGTGGAAGCCTTTATAACCAAAATAGTGAGAAATAAATACAGTTAAATTGAATACTTTTTTTACATTGCATATTTTAGAGTATTTAGTTAATTCTTAATTTACCTTCATCGCTTTTGGTATTTAATGTAGATAAAGTTTGTCTTTTACACTAAGTAATTTGGACAAATAGTTTAAAAGTTAGAACGATAAGAATGACCTGCGATATTGAGTCGACGGCGCACAGAACGAGGGTGGAGGGGCGGGCCAGCCAGGGGATGACGCGCCAGAGCGCCAAGTAGAAGCTATAATTGCTTAATAATTATGTTCGAGAAATAACGTAAATAACGCAATTAATTGTTGAACTGTCAAAATGAAACCCATTGCTATTGTAAGTGCTACGCAATTACCCCGCTGATTTAGGACATGTTACACGTTCCTGTGGGATAATTTCCGACATCCACGCGGGCGAAGCCGCGGGCAGAAGCTAGTCTATACTAATATTATAAAGCTGAAGAGTTTGTTTGTTTGTTTGTTTGTTTACTTGAACCCGCTAATCTCAGGAACTACTGGTCCGATTTGTAAAATTCTTTCAGTGTTAGTTAGTCCATTTATCGAGGAAGGCTATAGTCTATATATCATCACGCTAAGACCAATAAGAGCGGAGCACCAATGAAGAATGTTTCAAAAACGGGGTATTTGTTTTCATTTTGAGAGCTTCCGCTGCGTGCGCTGCGTAAACGGTGAAAGTTTCGCAAAAATCATGTATGACAGAAATGTTCCCCTTTAAAAGTTCTCAAAAAAAGTCCGCGATAGCATATGTCTATCTCTTAAGGTTGGCTCACTATAACCGTTTTTATGCTAACCAAATTTGTTCTAAAATAATACATTATTTGCGAAGGTGTTTTTATAAACATGACATTAATCCTTATCCAAATAAATACGTTATTCATCACAAGTATTTAATTTTAAACAAAATTGGCCTTTACATCATTCGATTTCAATGAATATCTTAGGAGATATCGCAGTTTTAAAATAACATTGCAGCAAAAAAATGATCAAGTACTGCGCGCGCATTTATGATGTGCAAGGAGACGCAGTACTTTTACAGTTTTACCTAATGTTTTAAAGTTCCACTCTTACTGATAAAAGCTATAGGTACCTAAAATATCTCCTTACCGTACGTACTTATTATTTAAAAATATTTTCACGTTCTACGTAAACGAAGTCGCGGGTTAAAGTTAGCGTTAGCCCATAGTATCACTTCCACGCGGACGAAGTCGCGGGCAGAAGCTAGTTATATAATACATCTGCGCCTTACCAAAAATATACTGAACAGTACTCACAAAAGATGTGAATATATCAGTTTTATTTATTACGTGCACTGATGGATACCATTGCATATTCTCCGTATAACCCCTTTGTCGCCTCATGCGACTCCCATTCGATCAAATAACTAGTTCTATTCACTCGCCTATTATTTCCGCTCTGAAAATTTTCCTTTAACCCTTTGACTGGCGCGTTATGCAATTATGCATAACGGATTGCCACTCACATGGGCTACGGCTATAATAAAATAATATTGATATCAAAAGCATTGCCTATTGAGTTTTCAAACATCACGAAAACAAATTAAAATCTTTTGCACGCATAAGCTGGCAGAAATTTGTATAGCAACCGTTAACGTTTATACACGTCTATGAGAGCAGACTCAATTCAACTTTTTGGACAGGACGATCTTTTCACTAAGGTATGATCTACAGCTATAATGAGGATAATAAGATTATCTATTATCATCACCACCTTACCAACGAATCCCGTGTGTTTCTTAGAGTCCCATGAGACCCCATGCGGTGCTTCAGCGATGACGTGTGCTTCTATAGTGATAGCGTCATCTTTCACGAAGCCGTTGTCAGTTTCCATGAGGTCATCCCATGATATGAAATGCGCGAAACCCCAGTCATCTTCTTTACTGTAAAAAGGAAATAGACCCAAAATACTAACTGCCTTGCAACTAGGGCGTGCAATATCGGAAGGTTCTCAATTCCGGAACTGAGTTTCAATACTGGAGATCTGATTCCGGAATTCCGGAACTGGTTTCGGAACGTGTAACTTTTAACTGTTTTGGTATCTCTTCCTACTCTATCTCTCTCCTATTACTTTATAAGACATTTGAAATAGTTCAAATTAAACATTGAATATTATGAATAAAGAACATACAATCACACATAAATTAATAAATATTGTATGTTGAACCTACATAGTATCCAGTCTTAAAATTTTCATTATGAAGTTAGATAGTATAAAACAACACATTGAGATCAAGTATCTTACTTAAATAATAAGTAATTATTTCTTTGTGAGGAACCGTTGTTCTTGATAATGTGTGCTCAAAAACAAAAAAGCTTTTAACATTTGGCAGAGAGTGAACTTCGTATTCGGTTAGCACACGAAAATATACTTTTAAGCTTCTGTCAGATAGACGTCTCGGTCTCCTGCGTTATCAATATTGACTTATTTATTTTAGAGTCCATGACCTTGCAAGGAGTTTTGAAATATCAGAAATTTCTTCATTATTGGGTTTAGGAAAGGTAAAAATAATAATCAAACTATCAGAAATTATGAATATCGGAATTACGATATTACTCCTCTCAACTCCGGAATTTAAATATCTAAAAAAATCCGGAATTACGAGATTCCGGAATGCATGCCCTACTTGCAACTGCTGGCATATGAACAATTTGTCAATTTTTTTGTGGCGTTGATATGTTTAGTGTTCAAATGTACAATAATTTATTTGTTTAATATATTTCCAGGCTTGGCTCTGCTATCGATTTACTATCTGTGAAACCTCAATGTAAATAATTCTCAAAGTTATTACCAGTGATACATGTGATGAAGTTTCCGACAAAGCGCTTGACCACCCTGTGGCTTGTGAGACAGCAGCTTCAGTTCCCCTAGGCCATAGCACGACCAGCCTGGTGAGTCACTGTCGCCATTGCACTGTAGGAACACGCCCAACGCCTTCTGCTGCTGACGCTCTGGCGTCGTCGTGTTCCTCAGGAGTATGAGGATCTTCCAAGGCAGGCATCTCACGACGCAAGGCGGCGAAAGAACTTGCTCCTTCAGCTGACTTATGTTTTGAACTGTGAAACGAAACGTCGCTTCTGGTCGGGCGATGTCGTCGTCTTCTTGTACATCCTAAGGAAAAATGGTTTAACAAATTGTCTTCGAAAATCAAACAGGGAATTAAATCGACATTCCTGTGTGGGATGAATGTCGAAAGATTTTTACCGTCTTCATTTTGATTAGGATCCCAATTAGGATTCAGCATCGGTTATTAAAATTCAAAATTCAAAACTCATTTATTCAAACTAGGCTGAGAATCAGGACTTTTCGAACGTCAAAATTACATAGGTAAGACAGTCCCCAAAAACGTCCGCCCTTCACCACTTCCTAGTGCTTTAGCTGGGAAGAAGAAGTGGCGCAACAAACTGCCCAGCAGCACAGCTGTCTGTAGTATCATAGGACTAAAACAGGCACCTATACACCATACATGCAGTAGAATTTTACAACTGTATTTTGGCAAATATTTTTCTCTTACCACACAAAAGCGACCGTGGTTCACGGACGGGTTTTGTGGAAATTAGTCTAAACTAGCTGCGCCCGGCGGTTTTACCCGGATAAGTATCGATCCCGTGGAAATATCGGGATAAAAAGTATTTTATGTCCTTCTCTGGGTCATGGTCTACCCATGTGTCAAATTTCATCCAAACCCGTTGAGCCGTTTCAGCGTTAAAGCGTAACAAACAAACATACAAACTTACAAACATGGAAAAAATGAAATCTTTTCTCTTCATAATATTAGTTTTGTTAAGTGTTAAAAATGTGTAAACGATAGACATTTTTCAAAAGAAGTTTTTTGGAAAGAGTTGAATTATTTTCATTTCATTCTTTCTTTCTTTGTTCAACCAGAAATCTTTAAAGATTGCTAGATATATCTACAAAAGTGGCCATTGTGATGAATTCTATGATAGATCGGCTAACCGGGTTTCCCGCTGGTGTTACAGCTGTTGCGTTATCGCTGCCAGTTTCAATCATTGTTCAGCAGCAAATGTAGTGCTACAAAAAACAAAAACTTTATACTTTTCAACATCCAAGAGACTTTTTCTTCACATCCATTCACAACGAGTAAAGTTCTCCAACATTATCGAACAAAAGAAATATATTTACCTTATTTCAAAATATTATACATAATGGTTGTTATCAAAATATAAAAAACTAATTTTGTATTTTTTTTAGGCCGATGACATACGTCACCTATGATTTTTTAAACGTCATTTTGACTATTCTAAAGTTAAAAAGATGATAATAAAAATAAATATTGAACAAAGAGGTCACTCGGTTTTTAAAAAAGGTTTAAAATTAACGAAGTGTATAGAGTGTCGCGAGTTTCTTGTGGCACTCTAGTGTCACTGCCTCGGCCCAGCTAGGGTGCCGTGAGCGTTGCATTGTCACTGTCATTTGTTATTTAGGTTAGGTTAGAACTATGACCAAACAACGCACGAGCCGAGCGAGCGTAGCGAGTGGTGCCGCGGTAGCGGCCGGCGAAGTGCCAGGGTCCGTTGAGGCACAAGAGAATGTAATGTTTTGGGAATTTGGTGTTTTACAGCGATTTAACCTCGGCAATCAAACAAACTACCAAATGAGGTGACTTAGTGACAGTGACAATGACAATCCAATGCTTGCGGCAATTTGGCCGGGCCGAGGCGGTGTTACTAGGGTGCCTGTAGTGGCACTTTATCCGATAGGGATAGAGTGCCACTGGTGGTACTCTATACACTGCCACAAATCCTATCCTATTTACTTTATCAATGTGTGGAATTTTAATTCATTAAATGATTTTTGTAAATAATTATAAGATACTCAATACTCAATACTCAATATATTTATTGCTTCCACATGTGAACTTAGGTGGTAGGTTTAACAAAATATGATCATTGTGGACCCTGTCGGGCACAGCAAAAGTAGGAGAGAGGAAGAGGGCTTTTCATTTGGTTTACTTAATTAGTACCTATTTATTGTAAAGATTGGAGTTTGTTGAACATTAATTAATTATACTAGCGACCCCTCCCGGCTTCGCACGGGTTCAATTTATGTGAAGACGGTATTCTGTTCACGACACGTTGTGCACAAGTTCTGAGCAGTAACCTAACAACGAACTAGGCTTGCATTAATTCAAGATAGAATTTCATTTGCATTATGAGCGTATACACTAAAAATGGGCAACGTCGCAAATAGCTGTCAAATATTTCACTGTTTTGATTAATATTACTGTATGGAAATGAGAAATATGGCTAACTAGTGAACTAAAATATTGATTATGAAATGCAATAAATAATATCGTAACATCGAATACATAATTAGCCCATGTTCCCACTGCTGGGACACAGGCCTCCTCTCTGTGAGAGGGAGTGGGCCGTAATCTGCCACGCGGGCCCAGTGCGGGTTGGTAGATACCGGTAACACCGAATATATATTTTAATTAACTTTCTTTTTCTGGTTTTAGATGTACAAAAAGTATTTGGAAACTTTCCAAATGTCTTTTTTCATCTGAAACGATTACAACATCAAATCAGTGTTATAATTGCAATTCATTATTAATATTCTAGTTCACTAGTTAGCCATATTTCTTATTTCCTTATAGTAATATTGCCAAATTAATCAAAACAGCGTAAAATTTTACAGCTATTTATTTATTTACTATTACCACATACATTTGTTTTTACAGGTGGGAACCCAATACAACAATGTAGTCACTATTTACCACAGAGGACAATGTACCACAGAGTGTTATACAGAGGATAATATGTTCAGTGTCACCCTCTGGAATTCTGCCAATGAGCATGTAAAAATATCGACTTGCAGTGAGACGCTGTTGAGTATCTTTATTGCCCGCCCTACAGGTGCAAACTTCAGCAAGTTTGTACGGGCCACCGGGACTTGCGACGTTGCCCTCTTTCAAAATAAACGCTCTTATGTACTTTTTGTATATTATATATTTTTAATATAGCCGATGTCGATCTGGAATATTGTACCTTTCAAATGGTGAAAGATTTTTTTAAATAGGAGCTGTGTTTACCCTCTACATAAACACAAACTCACAAAATTCGCTCTCTCTTTATAATATCAAAGTATAGATTTCTGAAATCGAATTTCAAAGATATCACTTTCCGTAGCGCGGTAGTTCATTATAATTGAACGGGACATGATACCTACGTAACTGGATACTGAAAATTAATTAAATCACCGAGTCATCTTGCGACGACATTATTCTCCGTCGGTTCAAAGATTGACAGTTAGATGCTGGGCTCTTTAATTAAATTGCTGAATAGATTTTTAAGAGGCGATCATTCTATTGTTACTTACTTGAAGGAGTCTCAAAATAATAGCGGCTCTCTCTTTTCTAGGTACTCTCTTGAGTTGGATACAGTAGGTACTATGTATACGGGATATGGTATAGAGTAACCATAATTTTGTAATCCTAATATCCTATTTTAAACGCGAAAGTGCGACGACGTGACGCGACCCCGATAGAACAATCTCCGAGAAGTTTTCATAGAAATTGTTCCATCAGAGTCGCTCTGACGCTTCACGCCTGTCTGCGGGGGCTTTACTCTTTCACTCAAAAACTACTGAACGGATTTGAATTAAATTTGGTACACTGGTAGTTTATAACCTGGATTATCACATATAATACTTTTTACTTCGATATGCCCACGGAATCGAGACTTAAGCTGTTTTCAGACCAGCGCGATTTGTCGCGCGACGCGACACCGGTTATTGTTATACCGTGAAGTTTTGTATTGTTCGTGTCGCGTCGCGCGACAAATCGCGCTGGTCTGAAAACAGCTTAAGGCTGCCTGTCCACTGGAGCGGAGAGGAGAAAAGAGGAGCGGAGATGTGCCAATATTAACCAATAGAATCTTGACTTTGCCCCTGAGTTTAGATCAGTGATCCTGAGTCAAGATTCTATTGGTTAATATTGGCACATCTCCGCTCCTCTTTTCTCCTCTCCGCTCCAGTGGACAGGCAGCCTTATGCGGATGAAAGCGAGGGCGCTGCTAGTGTAACTATAATTAAATGCGGTCCCAAAACCGAAAGTCCTCGAGGATTCAACTTATTATGTGCTGTCATAAAAATTAGAGAGTGGTCAAACAATCTCCACCTTCCCTAGGGATTACAAAGTTTATGATACGTAACTATCCATTTTAAGTTGTAAATATCCTGTACAGTAAGTTCCAAGCCTCCCTTTCTAGGTAGGTAGGTACATAACTATTAAAGAATAACACGAGGAAATGGGGCACAGACTAATTAGTAGCTTTGTTTTGCCTAGGCGCTCTCACAACTTTACGATGACTATTGTAGTTGCCCTACTAACTTGCTAAATCAGTTACCTACCTAGGCAGAATCACAGTTTGTACATACACGTGGTTCAGCGTGGCCCATTTTTATTAGCCATTATTTTAGTACGCACCACATCAGTTGGCAAAAGTTTTGGCTATTTACGATTACCTACAGTAAATGGATCCGTAAAGAAAGTTTTTAACGACATAATAAAATACGTAGTCTATAAAACTAAGTACTTCCACTTTGCCCCACCAGGCCGCCCCACTGGCGGGGCAAAATGGAATGCCAAAAATTTTGCAGTGTAATTTGCCCCACTAGGGTTGGCACTTTAGAATTTATGTAGATGCTCGTATTTTATATTTGTATGGAAAGAAAGAAATGTATATCTAAGTAAAAATGTAACTAGGACGTTAGACTTAGTACATTCCTAGAAATGAAAGATTATTTGAACCAGTGGGGCAGATTACACTGTAAAATTTATGACATTCCATTTTGCGGCTTGGTGGGGCAAAGTGGAAGTACTCATAAAACTTTGTTATATTGTGTTATTTACTACTTTTACATTAGGAGCAAAAATATAACACTATACACTAAACTAAAAAAGTCGGTAAAAAAAAACCTACATCTAAAAAATAGCAAAAAGTTTACCTAAATCTTTGGTAGAATGCGTTGCTTGTCTTCGTCAAAAAGGGGGGTGCCTTTGCCGTCATTTTAAAATGACAGCACAATATTTTCCGGAAAAGTTATGAAAGTTATTCGTTTAATTAAAAGCTGAGCTTTACATGCGAACGGAGGAATAAAAGTAATAACAAATAAGTGCTGATTTTTTCGATAGGGATTAACGTGAATCAGCGAGGATCCAATCACCCATAGAGTTGCGGCGATTAACTCCATTAGCCTTAATGGAAACAAGCAGTCCCCAGTGTTACGGCTCATTAGTGAATAATTTGAAATTAGAATGTTGATTATAATCTGATCGTAATGAAGTCTACCCGGAAGGTTAAGGTAAGATGAACATTTTTATTTTTGTTTCCAGTTTTATCTTTAAAAATAAAAACAAAACCTTAAAATTACTGGCTTTCGTTGCTTTTGTGATTTATGAAGACCGAAGGGTTATTTTGATACTGCAGTCTATTGAGGCTGCCTGGCCACTGGAGCGGAGAGGAGAGGAGAAGAGCGCAGAAGTGCCAATATTAACCAAAAGAATCGCACCTCTGGAGCGGAGTTTAGATTCTTCTGGTTAATATTGGCACATCTCCGCTCCACTCCTCTCCTCTCCGCTCCAGTGGACAGGCAGCCTTAAATTTGCACTTTACACATTATCACGATATCTCAGAGAAGTAAGATGTATAGAAATATATGAAGACGCTTTTTCACGGAAAGTGCACTTAGTTCCATCCATTTTATGGACGTTGACATCCACGATAATATCGTCACGTTAGAAATTATACAGGGGGTCAGGAAAATCGACGCGAAGCCTGTTACCATGGATTTAGAACATGATTCTGAACCCTCCTGCGTTGAAACTTTTCGTCTCGTATTTAAAATAAAATCTGCTGTTTCATAGAAAAGTGCAATCCTACGTGGTCAAAATGAATGGATCAGCTGATTTTTTTGGCTCCACTTCGAATTATAACCCGCGCGTGCGAAGCTTCACAATTTTATAGTGTAAAGATATCGTCATGTAAAACACTTTTGCAAAATATTACACTACGCAAACACATACTTCTTGAGAAAAAAAATCCTAAAGTTTCACAAAATTCAACATATTACATAAAATTTACATTTTACCATTTCAGCGTCCAGACAAAGTGACAGCGGATTTTAATGGTTTTTAGTAGTATTAGTGTAAGTTTTTGAAATTTTGCAAACCAAATCGGGGCACCCCGACTTTACGTAGTCTTTTGGCTCCTACCCCTGTATATAAAAACCGGAGGCCCGGAGGGAGAGCAACCCCCGCCCGCTGTAACAAAGCATAGGAACCCGTGCGAGCCGTAGCGGCTGAGGCTAGGCTGGGCTGTTATAATCTGAAGTGGTTCCATTTTTTTCATCATCGTTAGTAATTTTGCATCATTAGTAACTAGAATACGGGCCAGTAGCAACAGCATTTTGAAAACAGTGTCAGAGAGCTTTTATTCTCCCATTTTGAGGCATTTTGTGGAGAAGATGGCCAAGTGAGAAATTTGTACCTGTACTTGGTCATCTTCTGTGCAAAATGTCTTTCAATTACAAATTCGATAATAATGTACTACTAACACTAGCTTTAAGGTATTACTAATGTAATGTAGGTAGATGAATATATATTTATTAATATGATTGTATGTCAGGTAGGTTAGGTGCCGGCCGCCGCCGACAGTCCGCAATATACGAGCTAAGCGACTACACGCCTTTTATTTACTCCACCGAACGAACATCACAGTGGCGACGAGAGTAATTTACTTTGTGCGCGTGCGTTAAAGAATAATAGTCAAGATGTCGGTTGGGAAGCTGAGCGAATTTGACGTGGAAACGGGGCACTGGTCATCCTACGTGGATAGGTTGGAAATGTACTTTGTAGTGAATAAAGTGGCGGAGGAGTTGAAGTTACCTACCCTAATTTCTATAATCGGTGATGAAGCGTATGAGTTACTCGTTAACCTATCGAGTCCAAAGAAACCGTCGGAGTTAAAGTACGATAAAGCCGTGGATATAATGCGTCAGCACCTTCAGCCGACGCCATCTTCATTAGCGGAAAGGTACCGTTTTCGGCAGAAAAGACAGGGAGGGGACGAGAACGTGGCAACCTTAGAATAATAACGCATAGAAGCCGCGTCTAGTACAAAACACGAGCGATATCGTGTGTCCAGTTCATTTTGTTTGTGTGCGTGAGCCGAATGTGTCTACGTTCCGCAAACGCACACAAATATAGCTTTCAGTGATACCATTACCAGGCCTTTACCCACAAAAATATGGGAAAAGGACCAAACCAAGACAAGTATTTTATGTTATCAGGAACTGGAACTTCATTATTTTTACGGAAGGTAAAATTCGATTTATCCTTACATATTATAAAACAAAGTCCCCCGCCGCGTCTGAACGCGATAAACTCAAAAACTACTGAACAGATTTTCAAACGGTTTTCACCATTGGACGGAGTGATCATGCGGAAGGTTTTAGTATATAATTCATTAAGGTTTTGTATAAATTAGCTGAAATATAACAATTATTATTGAAGATGTCGGAAAAAATCATGTCGACTGGGAGCTTTACTGGCGTGCGCCGCGTAAGCCGTGAGAGATAAATCAAATTTATGTTCTCGAGTATTGTATACCTTAAAAACATCAACAAAAAAGTCCGCGATGGCATATATCTATCTTCTAAGAATGACCCACAGTAACCATTTTATCCCTTAAAATTTTATAATATTTTCATTGTTATTTCCGAAGCTATTTTGACCGGTATCATGTTAATCCTTATCCAATAATATATGTTATTTAAATTGGGCATTCAATTTCGATTAAAATATGCCTTCACATCACATCATTTAAATGAATAGTTTAAGAGATATCACAGTTTGAAAATTACGCGTAACAAGCCTCGGGTAAAAGCTAGTTTAAAATAAAAGGAAATAAATGAACCGTTAATCGCATGAAGAAAATGATTAGTTCAATGCGTTTAGAATGTGTGATGGGTTTTTAATATTAACATTTATTCATTGCTGACATGTAAAAAATCGGATATGATATCAAATAATAGTAAGTGTTGTAAGTTTCCAAATACTTATTTATATTTAAATAGGAGGATGACTGAGAAAATTACAAAAAATTAAAAAGTTTAAAAACACTAAGTAGCAGTGTCGATAACGACCAAAATTTTGAGGCTGTAAATATAGTTTAAATTGACGCACCCAGAATCGCCACCAGTATCCTATTTACAAAGACTAATATAAAATACCTAATGACAAGTTAGTTTCTCGAAACTGGCAAAATGTTTTATCGTATTCCATAAGGTAGGTAGTAAGGTACCTACATCAAAAACATTTTTTTTTGCTAAACCAAAATAAGAACAAAATTGAAAGCAATGTGGGTATTTTTTTCCTCACAAATAGCAACACTGTATTGTGATAAAGTAGGTTATTAGAATTTTTGTTTGATGATCGATTTACGTAAAAAGAATGTATAAAATGTAAGTATTTACTTATGAAATGTAATTTGATCACATTTTGTCTTGTTTTCCTAGTGCTATGACATCTCTTCACGCTACAAACTGTCATTTTCAATTATTTTAAATTATTTATTCGCGAGCTGTGTTCGACGGAACGTGACCTTGAGTACTGACGGCTCGCCGAGAGAAGTTAGCCACTATGGCTAAGTTTTAGTTGCCTCACTTTTTGCACTCGTACTAGGTTTCTATGCGTTATTATTCTAAGGTGGCAACATATGTCACGGAGTTAAAAAGATTAGCTCGAAGCTGTAAGTTTTCAGAATATTTAAGTGAGAGCTTGCGGGACCAGTTCATATGCGGACTCAAGAGTGACGTCATCAGGCAACGACTGTTTGCGGAGGATGACTCAATAACATTTTCACAAGCCGTGAAGATAGCGAACGCAATGGAAGCGGCGGAAAGAGACGCAGCAGTAGTGGATGGAGCGTCCACATGCAGTCCAAAGGCGGAAGCGGTACATTTGGTCGCATCAACTACTGGGGACAGCTGCGGAGCGAATCACAGCAGGAGTCGTGGCAGTATGCGGCCACACAGCCGCCGCGTACCGGGCGGCGCGCCGGGTGACGGCGGCGGCGGCGGCGGTGGCAGCGGCGGCGCCGGCAGGCGAGCCGCAAACCGCGTGGCGCGCCCATCTACCACGAGTTTCGCATCGGGACGGTGCAACAACTGCGCAGCTTGCGGAGCCACTAACCACAGTGTGGCAAGCTGTCGCTATAGGGAGTTCGTGTGCAGCAAATGCCAGCGGACGGGGCATTTACGTCGGGTCTGTCCGGAGAACTTCGAACAATCGTCGCGAGGAACTACATATCGTCGCGGTCGGCGGAGTGGAAATATGTACTCCGCGGAGGTCGTCAGTGAGTCCGACGTGGAGGACATCGAAGAGAGTTTAAACCTGATCGGACTCAATAATTATAAGCCCGTAAGTTTGCCGATTTTAATAGATGATATTGTGATAAAAATGGAGGTAGACACAGGGACGGCGATTTCATGTATAAATAATTGTACCTACGAACGTTATTTTTCACATCATATTCTTATGAATGATGATACAATTTTAAAATTTTATGATGGTACTAAAATAAAACCTTTAGGAATAATTCGCCCACGAGTTCGTTTCCAAGGGCAGGAAAAACAGCTAGAATTGTTTATAAAAAAAAACGGTACAACATCTTTAATAGGTAGGCAATGGTTAGCAGACCTACAAATAAAAATACCGATGCTTACAGGTACCCACAAAAGCATGAATAGCATGAATTTTGTGCAAATTAATGAAGGAATTAAAAATATTCTCGACAGATATAAGGACTTATTCAGCGGCGGACTGGGTCGGTACAGGGGCGGCAAGGCAACGCTACGAGTGCGCCCGGGGGCGACGCCGGTGTTCCAGCGCGCGCGGCCCGTACCATACGCGCTGCGCGAGCGCATCGACGCTGAGCTTGATGGTATGCTGCGCGACGGCGTCATCGAGCCCGTCGACTGCTCCGACTGGGCCTCACCTTTGGTACCGGTGACTAAAGCAGACGGTACGTTGCGAATTTGTGCTGACTATAAGACGACTCTGAATCCCGCCTTGCTGATCGATCGATACCCACTTCCTAAGATTGAAGATGTACTGGTAGGCCTCAACGGGGCCCAGTACTTTAGTAAAATTGACCTTTCACGTGCGTACAACCAGGTAGAACTAGATGATTCAAAAAAATATACTGTTATCAATACACATCGGGGTCTATTTCAGTATAATAGGTTAGTTTACGGTTTGTCGTCAAGTGTAGGGATTTTCCAACGTATAATGACGAATTTATTGGGCAATTTACCGAATGTACAAGTGTTTCTCGATGACGTCATAATTAGCGGGAAAAATAAAAGCGAGCATTTACACGCGCTCGAACAAGTCTTACAGCGGCTATCTGAGAGTGGGCTAAAGCTAAAGCAAGAAAAATGTGTTTTCTTGGTTGATGAAGTGACTTATTTAGGCTATGTTGTTTCCAAAGAAGGGGTCAAAGCGGACAAATCAAAAATAAAAGCAATAAGTAAACTAGAAGCTCCCAATAATATTAGCGAATTACGTTCCTTTATAGGTATGGTGAATTTTTATTCAAAGTTTATTAAAAACTTCAGTTCTATGTTAGTACCCTTACACAGACTATTACGAAAAGGTGTAGACTGGAACTGGGATGAACAGTGTGAGCGTGTGTTTACACAGATAAAACAAGCATTAATGGGTGCCGAAGTATTAGCACACTACGATCCCAACAAACCTCTGATCGTGACGTGTGACGCGAGCGCGCGCGGCGTGGGGGGCGTACTGGCGCAGCCCGGGCCGCAGGGCGAGCGCCCGATAGCATATGCGTCACGTACGCTTACCATCGCGGAGAAAAACTACTCGCAAATACACCGGGAAGCACTAGCGATTATATTCAGTATACGTAAATTCCATCAATATATTTACGGAAGAAAGTTTATTTTGCGCACTGACCACAAACCCCTAGTATCTATGTTAGGCCCGCAAACGGGGATACCTACCATGACAGCGAGTAGGATGCAGCGATGGGCCGTGATATTATCAGCATACAATTACGACATAGAATATATTCGAACGAATGAAAATTGTGCTGACGGCTTATCACGTCTGCCAGAAAATAATAGCGTTAAAAACGTGAAGGAGGAGTCGATTCCTGAACAAACGTACCTACACTTTGCACAAGACGGGTTGTTGCTTGATTATAGCGAAATAAAAAAACAAACGGAGAGGGATCCGCTTTTAAGTAGAATTTTAAACTACCTACGAGACGGATGGTCAGATAGGTGTGAAATCGTAAACTTACAACCGTATTTCAATAGGAAAGCGGAACTGTACGAGGAGTTAGGCTGTGTCATGTGGGGTCACCGGGTGGTGATACCGGAAAGATGTAGGAATAAGGTTTTAACAATCATCCATGAGCCACATATGGGCATCGTAAAGTCGAAAGCGTTGGCACGCAGTTACGTATGGTGGCCGGGCATCGACGAGGCGGTGGAGCGCGAGTGTCGCGCGTGCACAGTGTGCGCCGCGTACGCGGACGACCCGCCACGCGCCTGCCCCCGCCCTTGGCCCTGGCCCGCCAGGCCGTGGTCTCGGCTGCATCTAGACTTTATGGGGCCGATACGTGGTAAAACTTACTTAGTTATAGTAGACTCAACATCCAAGTGGCTGGAGGTATTTCAAGTTCCCAGTACTGCAGCGAGTCATACGATGATGAGGTTACGCGAGCTGTGGAGTAGGTGGGGAATCCCCAGGCAGATAGTGACGGATAATGGACCGCCGTTCACTAGTAGTGAATTTGCCCAATTCATACAAGGTGACGGTATCCAGCATATATTTACAGCCCCCTATCATCCCTCATCCAATGGGGCCGCGGAAAATGCAGTTAAGACTTTAAAGAGGGTTATTAAAAAAGCTAATTTAGATAATAACAGTGTAGAACAGGCTCTGAACACATTTTTATTATATTATAGGAATACCGAACACTGCACTACGGGAATAAGCCCATCAGTCGCACTCATAGGTAGACGGTTGCGAACCAAGTTGGACGTGCTAAAACCCGATGTGGGAGTTAGGATACAAAAAGTGCAGCAAGGGCAGGTTGATAGTGCGGGAGGGACGGAAAGGAGGGTGGAAGTAGGAGACGACATTTGGTATCGACAATACCTAAAGGGGGAGAAATGGCTGCCCGGTACTGTAGTTAACTTGACAGGGCCAAGCAATTATAAGGTACTAGACAGTAACGGTAAACAAGTACATAGGCATATCGATCAGCTTAGGCGAAGGACTAGGAGTTCGCTAGTGGTCCCCACAGATTGGTCACGTTCACCAGAAGCTTCAGCTCCTACGTCGCCCCTCGAAGGCAGGTCGGAGCGGCCGGAGGTCTCGGTGGCATCGTCGTCGCCTACGCGGGAGCTTGCGTCGTCACCGCCTCAGAAAAACGATCAGGCCGATCAAGATACAATGGCAGAAGAGTTTTCGACGCCACCGACTATACCTGTACCGCCCCAGTCTCGCCCCATTAGGAAATGTAGGTTTAATAAAGATGTTAATTATAAGATTTAATTAAGGATTTAGTTAAGTATTTAATTGTTAAATGTACGTTAAGTATTTAGTTAAGTATAAGTTGTGTTATCAGTATTTATAGAGTAAGTTAGTTATTGTAATTATTAAGTTAGTCACTTATAGTTAATTAGTGGTGGAGGGATGTAATGTAGGTAGATGAATATATATTTATTAATATGATTGTATGTCAGGTAGGTTAGGTGCCGGCCGCCGCCGACAGTCCGCAATATACGAGCTAAGCGACTACACGCCTTTTATTTACTCCACCGAACGAACATCACAACTAACATCATGGATCCTTGTTGTCCGAATAAATAAATTAATTAAATAAATAAAATTCCATTTTGCCCCGCGCGCCGTGGGGCGGTTTGGTGGGGCAAAGTGGAAGTACTCAAACAGTATAGTATGTACTATATTATGATGACTCAGATGCTATATCAATGCCTGTGTCAACGGTTTCTCAGATAACATTGTTAAACCCAAATATCTATCAGCTTACTGGATTATAAATACATACTGGGTATCTATAGGTACCTTTACGCTGATATTCAATTAATTGTAATCAATAGAGATATGGCCTCGGATACTTGGGATGGGTACCTACGTGTTGCTGGTATATAGGGACAATGTTATTTGTATAGGTACAGGGTGGTCCAAATATGTGACGTCATAAAAAAAAACATGCGGGGCAGTCTTTGGAGACTGCCGATGGAAGTGAAAACTAAGTAGCGCCATCTAACGAAAATGTCAGGAATTTATGAGGCTTGCTGTTAGGTCAATACAAGAACGAAAATTGTAGCTCCATTAAAACAATTCCAAAAAAGTAAAACAGAGCGCTGTCAGCAAATTCTACTCTCCCTCCGTCTTACGAATTTTCGATCAGGTCACGTGTCCTGACGCCTGACGCGAGTTTAACATTTTTTACCCATCCTTAAAAAAAGTGCACAACACCCCTAAAGAAGTTTTCACTTCAAAAATCAATTCCTCATGCCCAGGGGTATCCGAAAATACCCCTTGCATGTGCCGCGATTTCTTCTCGCGATAGTTTTCGAGTTATAATTATCGATTAAGTACCTTCATTTGTGTGATATTGTGCAAGTCTACATTCCGCTTAGGTTTATGCAATAATTTAGGAACTACCTAGGTAGAAAAAAAAAAGTAAAAATTTCGACTCTGTGTCACTCATAAATTCCTCTTTTTCGATCAAAATTTTTATAAGTATCTTGAATTAATGATAGGAAGATTATTATTTTATGTCTGAAAGAATTTTCTATATAAATGAAAATTGCAAAAAAAGAATGTGAAAAAGCGATGTATAAATCATTATAACTCGAAAACCATCAAGAATCACGGAACATACATGGGGTATTTTCAGATACCCCTGGGCATGAAGAATCAATTATTTTTTTGTGACGTCCCACCCTGTATAATAATTGTTATGTAATTACACGTGTTTGAAACCTGCAACTATGGCTGATTGGGTTTAATTAGTTACGTTACAGTGGTTTTGTATTTGGTTCAGTAATAGAAGCCGTAATGTAATTAAATGTTTAAAGTACGGTCGTTTCAATATAAACTTTGGACTATTAGGCATAAATTCAGATTTAATTATGAAGAAAATGTAAATTATGGACCTTGTATACAGTAGGTTGGTTACCTACATAAATATGTACCTACCTACAAACAGGTGTTATGAAATAGGTACCAACCAGTGCGTAGTTATAAATATCTAAGCATACATATGGACAGACAGCCGGAAGCGACTTTCTTTTATACTATATACCTATTGATTTATGTAGGTACCTACCTACTTTCAGTATTTCTGTCGGTCAATGTTACACAAAAATGTAAATAGCTGCGTCCTTCTCATTTATTTGTCAGTTTGTTTTTGTTTGGTTGTTTTGCAATTTTATTTAATATGTATATCTAACTATTGTTATTATTTAATTAAATATTCAAATATTCGTTATTATTATTACACAAATTTATGTTATTTAAGTACATATATACACATTGCAGTATAAAACTGATTTACATCCGTTACCTCACACTCCAGGTCCAGTTGAAAACCAGCGTCAGGCACTAGTTGTCTGGCATTTTTGCTGAACTGGGCCTATTTGGCACAGCCGCGAGGCACACATTCCTGCTTTCACGAACTTTACACTTGTTATTTTATTTATTTTTGATTTTTTCTACTTGTAGTACAATATTTTGTGTTGTGTGCCTTATCTGTGCTAAATAAATGTATTTTCTTTCTTCTTTCTTTCTTTCTTTCAACCGACACAGTAAACAAGACAAAATTTAACACATGCAGCGTTCAGTAGGTATGTACGTCTAACCAAACATATCCAAGCAAAAAAAACACTGATACACTGATTAAAGTAATTTTATTTTGACCTAAAATAATAAATGGGTAATAATATGGATAATAATAAATTGTGGGTAACCAACATTTTTAGTGTATTTTATTTAGCTGTTTTTTTTTCTTGTAATTAACTATACGTTTTCCTTATTTATTTATTTACCATTTTCGTTTTTTTAGTGGTCTGAATGATTTCTAAAAGGATGTCCATCTATTTTACTGGAACCTTATGTATACTGTGTGCTACCGAACTATAAAAGATTAATATTTTAGTAGTTAAGGATTTCCTAATGTTCTTATAAATTAAAAGTTAAGAGGGTTTATTCTGAAAGTTGGCAACGACGCAAATAGATGTCAAATATTTCGCTGTTTTGATTAATTTGATAATATTTCTGTATAGAAATAAAAAATGTGGCTAACTAGCGAACTAGAATATTGATTAAGAAATGCAACAATTAATATCGTAACACCGAATAGTTAGTTTTAGATGTAATAAAAGTATTTGGAAACTTTCCAAATGCCTTTTTACACCTAAAACGGGTACAACATCAAATTCAATGTTATAATTGCAATTCATTATTAATATTCTAGTTAGTAAGCCACATTTCTTATTTCCATTCAGTATTATTTCCAAATTAATCAAAACAGGTAACTATTTGACAGATATTTACGACGTTGCCAACTTTTAGGATGCACTACTCGCTATTTTTTAATGTCAAAAGAAAGCCGTGGGCATAACTGGTGCCTGGTGTCCTAATATTATATTCTATCCACTAAAACTCCCATACTCACTCAACTGATTGCTAATAGGAAGTTCAGAAATAAATAACAAAATAATGAATTGACGTTCGCCGGTCAATACATACCAGATACAATAATGGTTTGTGATAAATGAGCCGACTTCGGGAAATTGCCTCGGCGGTATCTCCCGGTCGGGATTGACGTCTACCCTCGAACGAAGCAAAAAAATCTTATCCCATCGGATTCCAATCAGACTCGCTCATTTATTGCAATTGGCTGATGGAACAAGAATTCCGCTGAAATACGAAGTAATTTTACCTACTTTGTTGGTGATTTTTTTCCTTTACGCTTTTTCTTATCGGAGATAAAGGTAACGGTTTGGTTGATTATAAGTAAGTACTTATTATTGATTCATTTCAAAGTCTAAGTCAAATAATTGATTTCAAGTAAGCACATAAAAGGCACTTTTGAACGTCAAAATTTACAAAAAATTTAATTGATTCTAATCGCCCCTTCCAAAAGGTAGTTTTTGTTAGAGGTTTCAATAAATGGCCAAATTTGATATTATTACTTATTATTTATTTAATAAAAAAGAGAACTCACAGAGCACACAGTCATCGTATGACACCACAAACAAGAAGACAGGAAAAGGATATGACATAAATGTCATTCACAATCACAGACAAAATATAATTGAGTATATTGCCATAAAGATTTGCTAAAGACAATTTTTAACACTCCCCCTTACTCAATTATATAGGCATTAAAACAATTTTACAAACTAAGTACACTATTTGTTTATATTAAAATAAAATAAAATGTTTAAACTAAACAGAGACTTTCAACAAATTGATAATGTTTGCACTTTTGAAGAGGTTTTGTTAGTATATCCGCAATCATATTCACTGTGGGTCTATGAACTATTTTAATAGAATTATCTTGAACAGCATTTCGAATAAAATGATGACGGATATCAATATGCTTGCTTCTGCGATGACATAAATTATTTTCAACAATATTATGAGCACTTAAATTATCATTGTAAACAGTAATTGCAGGCAAACAGTAATCAAATATATCAATAAAGAAATTACGCAAATATTTACTTTCTTTTACTGCTTCTCCTATACTATAATACTCGGCTTCAGTGCTGGAATATGCTACTGATTGCTGTTTGCGTGCTTCCCAATTAATAAGACATTCTCCATACTTAACTACTAACCCACTAAATGATTTTCTGTCATCTATATCATTTCCCCAATCAGCATCAGCAAATATTTCAAATTTATTATTTCCTTTCTTAAATTGCAACCCATAATTAGATGTCCCAGCGAGATATCTTAGTACCCGTTTTGCTGCTTGCCAATGTATCTCAGTATAACAATTATTATACTGTCCTAACTTGCTACATGCAAATGAAATGTCTGGACGTGTACATACCGACAAATACATCAACCCACCTATCAACTCTTGATAAGGGTATTTAGAATCACATGTTTCAGATTTTTCTAATAGAACATTCACTTGCATTGGGGTGGAAACTGGTTTACATTGTGTCATGCCAAATCGTGTTAACAAGTTTTTTACATATTCCTCTTGGGATAATTTCAATAAACCATTCTTTCTATCTCTTTCAACCTTCATTCCTAGACAACTCTTAACTTCACCTAACTCTTTTATGTCAAAATTTTGTTTTAAAGTATTTAATAGTTTCTGTTTTTCAGAGTTATTGGCACTGAAAATGAAAAAATCGTCAACATAAAGAGCAACAATTACAGTGCATTCACTATTTATCTTTGAGTAGACACATGGTTCACATCTTGACCTTTTATAACCTATTTTCTGTAAGACCTCATTAACTTTTAAATTCCAACTTCTACTAGCTTGTTTTAACCCATATATGCCCTTTCTTAATAAACAAACTTTAGTCTTATCCTTTTCATATCCAGGAGGTTGTTCCATATAAATTGTTTCCTCTAATTCCCCATTAAGAAATGCAGTACTAACATCCACATGGTCAATGTCCATGTCTCTATCCACTGCAATTGAAAAAAGTAATCTTAATGTTGAGTGACGCACTACGGGTGAAAAAGTCTTATCATAATCGATACCTTGCACTTGTGTAAATACGCGAGCAACTAATCTAGCTTTATATCTTTCAAAGTTACCAGAAGCATCTCGTTTTTCTTTATAAACCCATTTACATTGAATAATATTTTTATTTATTGGCCTATCAACTAACTCCCACACATGCTTTTGTATTAATGAATCATATTCATTATCCATTGCAGATTTCCAGTCAAGGGAATACTTAGAAGACATTGCTTCAGTATAAGTTTTAGGTTCAGTGACTAGCATTGAAATGTCACTATTATCTAAATTACTAACATAGTCATTTAACCATACAGGTGGTTGACGATTTCGTACAGGTCTTGACAGCTGTTCAGTGAACCCATTTCTATCAGAAATATTTTCCATTGTCTCATTTTCTACACTATCATTTATATTTGAAACGTCTTGATTATTATCAGAAGATTCCACTATTATGTCTTCTTCATCTGATGAATTACATTCATGAGTGACAATAGGTTCTAAATGAGTATTTTGAGTCTCAACAATATTAGACTCTGATATTTGATTAGGATTCAATGAATTGATTACATCGATATGAGGATTATCAATAGACTCAGATGCATGATCAGAATATAATGGACTGATTATATTAGAATTCTGAGTTACAGAAGTACATCCAGAAACATTTTCTATAAAAACTACATTTCTAGCTTTTATCATTTTTCCTGGCTGTAATGGATCAGCTAATCTATAGCCTTTAGAGTGATCACAATAACCTAACATGATATATGGTTTAGACTTAGCATCAAGCTTATTACGATGAATATCTGGAGTTAACGCATAAACTAGACATCCAAAAACCTTAAGATTACTTAAATCTATTTTGGTACCTGACCACATTTGTTCTGGGGTGGCATATTTTAAAGCAGTTGTAGGACTTATATTTTTCAAGTAAACAGCAGTTGATACTGCTTCACCCCAGTAACGCTGATCTAAACCAGAGTCACGAAGCATTGTTCGAGCCTTTTCAATAAGAGTCCGGTTTAAGCGTTCCGATACTCCATTTTGTTGAGGAGAGTAGGGAATAGTAGTCTCATGAATGATACCATTAGCACAGAAAAAATCTTTCATCATGTTGTTACAGTATTCTGAGCCATTGTCTGTTCTAATTCGTTTAATTTTTAACCCTGTTTGATTTTCCACTAATGTTTTAAATTCAACAAATTTTGAATGAATCTCATTTTGTGACTTGGTCTTAAGTAAATAAACAAAAGATTTTCGAGTAAAATCATCAGTTAATGTCAATATATATTTTGAATTTCCCCATGAAGGGATAGGCATAGGGCCACATAAATCTGAGTGTATTAAATCTAATTTACATGTTGCTCTTCTCGATACACCTTTTGGAAATGTTTTAGTTTTCTGTTTCCCCTCAATGCAAGGAACACATGGCTTTAGTGCTTTATCATCAAATGAAATGCCATCTGCAAGACCATCACGTAATAATAACATACCTTTATAACTGAGGTGTCCTAATCGCTTATGCCACAAATCTATATCATTACATGAAGCTGTGACTAAAGAAGTATCAAATGATTTTGCATCCGTATATTCAGGAGACTTCAAAGGTTGCAGATGCTGATTGAGTTTATATACACCATTGATATTACAAGCTGAAAAAATACAATTTCCATTAATTTTAATATTATTTTTAGTATATGCTTTACATTCCTTATCATCAAATACTAATATATAACCCTTTTGAGTAATTTTATTAACAGAGAGTAAATTAGCAGCAATATCTGGCACATGAACAACATTGGTAATGGTTTTCTTTAAATTATTATTAAGAGTGACCTCAACATTGCCAGATCCACAACCGTATACAGTTTGATTATTAGCTATGGTGACTGCAGTTTTATTTTTATCAGAATAGTTGTGCAGCCAGTCTTTTCGCATAGATATGTGTTGTACAACCAGAGTCTACTAACCAATCAGAGCTCCCACATAAACCTGTGAACAAAGCAGCAGCCTGCTTCTCTTCACATTCCACTGTTGTAGGGAAAGCTGAACCGTTGCACTTTGTCGCTGAGCTGTCACACATAGCAGCTAAACTGTTGGCTGCAGCTTTTTTCTTCAAATCTGGACACTTGGGTCGAATATGTCCCTCTTTTTGACAATGATGACATCTAATTATCTTCCTATTCGATTTCTGCGCTATCAACGCACTGGTTTGAGAGGTAAGTTCTGAACGCCTGAATTCACCACTCATGAGTCTTTGCTTTACCATTTCCGATGTCATAGAATCTATCTGAGAGCCTTCAATGGCCATAATGAGAGGGTCATAATCATCAGGTAACCCAATCAAGAGAATTTCTGCTATCTCATTATCATCAATTTTACAGCCAATTTCACATAATTCTTGTGTTACAGATATTATCTCCGATATATATTTTTCCATAGAGTTGAAAGTAGAATAGTGCATTCTAGCAAGCTTCCTTTTTAGATATAAGCGCCGACTAATTCCAGTATTTTCATAAGCCTTTTGTAAAGCAAGCCATGCTTCCTTTGCAGTGTTTGCATTGCGCACATGCGGGTAACATGCTTGACTAATATTGAGGCAAATCTTTGCGTAAGCTCGTTGATTGTGTGAATCATCATTGTGATCACCAGTCACATGTATCCAAAGCCCTGCATCAATGAGCAAAAGCTTCATTTGAAACTTCCATGCAGAATAATTTCGAGCACCTTCTAGTTTTTCAATAGATACCACGTGGGGATGACTAGGATTCATTCGGATTGCCGTTTCAGGTTCAGAGATTGGTTTCGTCTGAGACGGCGAACGTGGTGGCGAACATGGCGGCGATGGCATTGCATCAATTTCTATTAAAAACTTTATAACCAACTTGTTTCTGTTCACTAATTAACGTATCTGGGCACCATAACCTGTTAGAGGTTTCAATAAATGGCCAAATTTGATATTATTACTTATTATTTATTTAATAAAAAAGAGAACTCACAGAGCACACAGTCATCGTATGACACCACAAACAAGAAGACAGGAAAAGGATATGACATAAATGTCATTCACAATCACAGACAAAATATAATTGAGTATATTGCCATAAAGATTTGCTAAAGACAATTTTTAACAGTTTTCGTATGCAGAAGAATGGACATGAAACTCCACCGTTATCTTCTTTACTTTTAAAATGTTTTCATAATATTTTGTATACATTAATTAAATAATATGTGAAGACGAAGCACCTGGAGTAAGATTACTATACCACGATAGGTAAAAAGCTAAAAAGAATGAAAAATGAAGCAATGACAGATACGAGTAAATTAATTGGCAGAATGTCCACTTCTCAAAATGTCCACTGGTCGCAAAATGTCCTTTTCTCAGAATGTCTCTTTCGCAAAATGTCTCTTTCGCAGAATGTCCACTTCGCAAAATGTCCCTTTCGCATATTGTCCCCTTTTTATTTCTGACTTACTTTAATCATAATTCAATTCATTTTAGCAATTAGCTTTCACACATCATGTTTGACGTGTGCTTATTTGTATCGATATGGGTAAGCAATAAAAAAAAAAACATATAGTACAAATCACAATCGAAGCACTGCACTCGCGTCTATTTATATACCTCCACAAAGTACCACCACTTGTATTAGTTTTCTTTTTACTGTATCTATGATGACCAGTAATGAGTGTAAGTTGTCCTTTTTGATTATTAACGAAATGGATTTCTTGCTAAATAATGTTTTTTGTTAATTAGTAATAGTAGAATAGGATACACAAATGAACGATAATTTCTCAGAACCTCTTCTACTTGATATGACACAACTTAAAAT
Source organism: Conistra vaccinii (assembly GCA_948150665.1). Lineage (NCBI taxonomy): Eukaryota > Metazoa > Arthropoda > Insecta > Lepidoptera > Noctuidae > Conistra > Conistra vaccinii. The sequence continues at coordinate 16,265,142 of OX411323.1, forward strand.
ATTTTGTAGGTACCCTCATTATACTTTATTGAAATATTCCGTTTTACGTTTAGAAACACATTGTGTTATAATAGTTTCTTAAATTTGATTAAAAATATAATCTTTATTTTTATTGAACATTGTTTATTATTCATAGTAAAATATGTAACAAATAAAATGGGCGACTAACTTCAACTTTTTGACTAACTGACTGACTCTTTGACAATTCAAAAGTGCCTGTAAATGGTTTAATTGAAATAAATGCTTTGAGTTTGAGTTTGAAAATAATACAACGACATCATGCAGCGCCATCTAGTATACTAGCTAGGAATTAAATGTGGAAAGTCTTACGAGTTTTATGGTCTAACCGTTTTATGATTGCGAGAATTACTTTAAATCAAGATTTGTACTATATATTTTTTTTTATGCTTACCCATATCGATACAAATAAACACACGTCAAACATGATGTGTGAAAGCTAATTGCTAAAATGAATTGAATTATGATTAAAGGAAGTCAGAAATAAAAAGGGGACAATATGCGAAAGGGACATTTTGCGAAGTGGACATTCTGTGAAAGAGACATTTTGCGAAGTGGACATTCTGCGAAAGAGACATTCTGAGAAAAGGACATTTTGCGACCAGTGGACATTTTGAGAAGTGGACATTCTGCATCGGAGCCAATTAATTACTTATGTGATAGATACACGATGCTCACATTTACAAATATGTATTGTTACATTATACGATTTTCCTAACATTTTAACAAATAATACTAATAAGTCAGTGTGTGAGTTCGAGTAATCACAGAATGTAAAATCAATGTTATAAAAATAATAAAATACAATTATATATTAAATACGACCAATTTCATTTTGTCTAGTCGAACATTTATGTAGGTACCTACTAAATATATCTAAATTGTTTTGGTGATTAATTGTGATTATAATTAAATTATTTCAAATTATTATTTATTTCAAAAAGTGTGGTACAGTCTGTTACAAAAAAATATATTTTTTCAATTTACGGATAATCAAAATAAGAGTAACAATAAACAGGATTGAAACTGGCGTCCTAGCTAGGTTACATACATGGTAACCTGTATTAAGGATAAATATACCATATTATCTCAATGTGTCGCAGATAACGAAAAGTGTAATTTAATCATTTATGAAATGATTTATCAGTCAGTTTAAAATGATATGTGTGACTGAATGAGAACTGAGTCACAAACTAAATGAATTATGTACACAATTGTCAAAAAAAAATATCCAAAAAAATACAAAATAAAAATTATAAAATGATTTCTATGCAGCTCGTGAGGGATTTGAACCCCCGACCACCTCTATTAAATCATAAACGGGTGCTCTAACCGCTGAGCTAACGAGCCGACAATAAAACTCGTGAAATTAGCTATGCTATTCGAGTTGATGATGTCACCGACGCCAACATAGCTGAATTAAAAAAAAGATTCCTCCGGAATGAAAATAGCAATGAAATGTGTACCCTATGACGGAAGTTTTACAGTTAGTTTTACGGTGATGGCATGGTAGTTAGTAGTTGTGTGTGGATTTGGCAAGGTCACGGTGCGGCGTCACTATGTTTATGTTAATCATAGCTTGATCTACCAAATCCTATAATTGTTAAGTACTTCGGCGTATTTTGCGCATAGATTGTCATATTGTGTGTGTGGTGTGATAGAAAAAATCTGGGATAGGCAGGTGGGATACTTAGAAAATACATCAACAAACAAAATACTTACTTACATATTTTCAAATTCTCATCAATAGGTTACAAAAATCCATTTGAGAAAGCTCATTTCAATTGTTTTTAGTTCCTGCCGAACGTAACAGGTGGCGCTAGCAACCCGCTGTGGAAGTTCAGTCCTGATCTTTGTAATAATTTTATTCTAATTTTGGGTTGGTATAAAATTTGCCGACGACTAATAGGTAACTACTAACCTACTGACATCCGGGAAATTTAAAAGTTTATAAAAAGTCGATCTTAAATTATCATACGCCTCCATAATTAAGTATTTTGTTGTTGTTTTGTTTTGTTTTATCCCGTTATTCGCACAGGATCGACACATATGCGAGGGAAACCGCGGGGCGCTGCTAGTGTCTCTGCCTCGCCTTTTCCCAATTTAGGTGGGGTCGGCTTCTAGTCTAATCGGATGCAGCTGAATACCAATATTTTACATGAAACGACCTTCACTGAATCTGAACTCCACAACTCAGTTACTGGGTAATACGATACCCCTTGGTAAGATTGGTTGTGAGACTTTCGGGCCGTAACGGCTGTCAAAAATTCACGAATGATTGCCGGGACCAACGGCTTAACGTGCTTTCCGAGGCACGGAATCTCGGTATGTAAAGACCCATCCATAGACCTACCCCGGCAAGCAAAGCTTAACCTGATGTTTCGGCCGAAACTGAGACAGAGACCGAAGATTCGGTTTCGGTTTCGGTAGAAAGTCCTGTTTCGGTCGGACACTACTAATAAGTGGCTTTGTTATTCCTAGGCGCTCTCACAACTTTACGATGACTATTGTAGTTGCCCTACTAACTTGCTAAATCATTTACCTACCTAGGCAGAATCACAGTTTGTTGTACACGTGGTTCAGCGTGGCCTATTTTTATTAGCCATTATTTTAGTACGCACCACATCAGTTGGTAAAATATTGGGCTATTTACGATTACAGTAAATGGATCCGCAAGGAAAGTTTTTAACGACATAATAAAATACGTAGTCTATAAAACTTTGTTATAATTGAGTTATTTACTACTTTTACATTAGGAGCGAAAAATATAACACTATAAACATAAACTAAACAAGTCGTTTAAAAATAAATAGGTACACCTAAAAAATAGCAAAAAGTTTAAATCTTTGGTGGAATGCGTTGAATGTCTTCGTCAAAAAGTTGGGTCTATGACTTTGCCGCCATTTTGAAATGACAGCACAATATTTTCTAAGATAGTTTCCGGAAAAGTCAGGAAAGTTATTCGTTTAATTAAAAACAGAGCTTTACATGCGAATGGAGGAATAAAAGTAATAACAAATAAGTGCTGATTTTTTCGATAGGGATTAACGTGAATCAGCGGGGATCCAATCACCCATAGAGTTGCGGCGATTAACTCCATTAGCGTTAATGGAAACAAGCAATCCCCAGTGTAACGGCTCATTAGTGAATAATTTGAAATTAGAATGTTGATTACAATCTGATCGTAATGAAGTCTACCCGGAAGGTTAAGGTAAGATTTTTATTTATTTTTGTTTCCAGTTTATCTTCAAAAATAAAAACAAAACGATCAAATTACTGGTTTCGTTGCTTTTGTGATTTATGAAGAGCGAAATAAACCTTGTTATTTTGATATCTACTGCAGTCTATTTGAATTTGCACTTTACACATTATCACGATATTATCTCAGGCAGAGCTGGGCAAAATACATGCTTTGCTATAATTAAAATACAAATTACAAACAACTATCTCGCACTTATTTAAAATACAAATTACAAAATATTTTTAAGTCGTGTATTTGAAATATAAAACACAAAATACAGTATTTTGACTATTTTTATTTAAAATACTAAATACAAATTACAAAATACAGTCTGGTGTTAGGTTAGGTATATAAATAGAATAGAACTAATCCAGCCCAGCCTAAGGCAAAGGGAATATATTCTTACTATCATATTTTACAAAATGGCGACCGCTAAATATGTCACAGCATTCACAGGATTCACTCCATCGCCGAATGAAAATTACAATTGACAAGTTATGTAATTGACAATTTGACGTATGTACCTGCAGTACAGACTACAGTACAGTTTAAGTGCAGTGTTGCCAACTTTAAAGATATTACATATTTAGCGGTCGCCATTTTGCTTACGAAAGCTATCGAGCGCTATTTTCTGCAGATCGCACCCATTCATAAGATCGCTAAATGTATTTATGTTCAAATGTATTTTGGAGCCATAAGTATTTGAAATACTAACTACAAAATACCTCAGCGTCAGGTATTTGAAATACTAATTACAAATTACATTTATAAGAAGTGATTGAATTACAAATACCAATTACGTATTTGTATTTCAATTACGTATTTCAATTACAAGTAATTCAAATACTGCCCAACCCTGATCTCAGGGAAGTAAAATGTATGGAAATATAATGAAAACGCTTTTAAATTTCCGTCCACAATAACGTTAACGTAAGTACACGTATTTAAATACATTTTATGGACGTGGATGTCCACGATATTATCGTCACGTTATAAATTATATAATCGCACAATAGTTTTAATTTTGATTAATAATTTAATTCTTATGTCGTTAGATTCGTAGGTACTCTAGCTCTAGGACAGTGCTAGCTTGTCTAGCGTGCTATTATACCACGCCCCCACACAATATCCCTCTAGGATATTGTGTGGGGGCGTGATATAATAATTAGATGATCAATTTATATTATAATTATTTGTTTTATATTTGTCAGCTTATTTCAGAGAACTAAACTCTTCTACGCGTCTATACGCCGGCAACACGTCGTGTCCGAGTTCGCAACAAATCAATCGTCATCCTGAGGATGCCTCGTGTAGAGGCGAAATACGTGTCGATTTCTTACAGGGTTCTCTAAGACTCTTTAAGAACAGTTAAGCGGATTAAGTTACTAAATATACATCGTCTATTGTTTTTTTTTTAACATTGTCCTTTTTTTTCTTAATAAACCTGTAAATTTTTATTTAAAACTAGCTTTCGCCTGCGACTTCGCCCGCGCGGAGGTCGGAAGTTGACCCATGAAAACGTACTACCGGGATAAAAAGTATCCTATGTGTTAATCCAGGTTATAAACTATCTGTGTGTGTGCCAAATTTTATTCCAATCCTTTCAGCCATTTTGGCGTGATTGAGTAACAGACATCGAAACATTACATTCACATTTAATATTAGTAGGATTAATTCTAAATTAGCTTGAATGATCAAATGCATCCAGCGTTTTTTTTCTGTCAGACTTTAAGACATAAGGTCGACTTTGCGTGTAACCTTTACAGTATCTACGTCAGCTTAATGTAGTAAAAACTTTAATACGAAATTGTAATTAAAAAGATATCTACAGCTCGTGAGGGAATTGAACCCCCGACCACCTCCTTGAATTTCTCAATGGGGCGCTCTAACCGCTGAGCTAACGAGCTGATAACTTTATTTGCGAATTTGTGTCTTACAATTTTATTTAGTGACGTTATGTTGATAAACTTAGATATTTATATACTTATCTAATATTATCTTATCTATATCTTTAAACATCGCCGTACATACCAACAAACAGTCGCTTTTTGTGTTTGTCGTGTGTGCGGGTTGTTCTTCTAAACTACGCAACGCATTTTGATGCGGTTTTCACCATCATGTAGCAAATTGATTCCGAAAGGGTTATGTGTATCCTAACTATATCTAAGTATTATAATATTTGTTAGTAAAATACTAACCGATTCGTGTATTGTGTAGTTTCGTGTATAGTGGATTTTAATACGAAACATCTATGTGCCAATCACTTCAATCAAATCTAAAAGAGGTAAAATTTGTTTGTTTGGTTGTTAGTAAGTTTGTATGTAGGGAGGGGGTAATCTCCGGAACTGCCAGTCGGATTAGAATTTTTTTTTTTTACTTTGGCTGGCCCAATTCTTCAGGAAAGTTATAGGATCGCGGGTGAAGTCACAGGCAGAAGCTAGTGATATTATAAATGCGAAAGTGAGTTTGTTTGTTTGTTACGCTTTCACGCTAAAACGGCTTGACAGATTTGGATAAAACTTGGCACATGGGTAGACCATGCCCTGGATTAGGACATAGGAAAGCAATTGGCTGATGGAACAAGAATTCTGCTGAAATACGAAGTAATTTTGCCTACTTTGTTGGTGATTTTTTTCCTTGCCGCTTTTTTTATCGGAGATAAAGGTAACGGTTTGGTTGACTGTACTTATTATTGATTCATTTCAAAGTCAAAGTCAAATAATTGATTTCAAGTAGGCACATAAAAGGCACCTTTGAACGTCAAAATTTACAAAAAATTAAGGTAGTTATCGTATGCAGAAGAATGGACATGAAACTCCACCGTTACTCTTTTAAAATGTTTTCATAATATTTTGTATATGTTACCGGCCAAACCCGATTTTAGGATTAACTAGTTTCGCCTAGGCCAAACCAGTTCTCCCTACACGCGATAGGACAAACCAGTATAGCCTAGGCCAAACTCGTTCATCCTGTTACCGATAGGATAAACCAGTTTAGCCTAGGTCGAATCTATTTATCCTAGTTAGAATTTACATGCTTTAGGATAAACTGGTACGTCCTAGTCTGAACTAATTTTGCCTAGTCGGAACGCATGTCGCTGCCTGTACGAACGGGGAACCCCCGAATCATCTTTGGCTCGCCCCTCGCGCCCTTCTTCCCTGTTCGTTGATTTGAACCAGTTCATCCTAAAATCGGGTTTGGCCGGTAACATAATTATACATTAATTAAATAATATGTGAAGACGATGCACCTGGAATAAGATTACTATATAGTAATCTTATTCCAGGTGCATCGTCTTCACACCACGGTATATACAACGATACGTGACGGTGTATTCCCGTTCGTCCCACTGCCGTCATCCCACTGGTGGGACGAACGAAGAATGAAAAATGCAGCATGTCAGATAAATTAATTATGTGATAGATACATGATGCTTACATATTTACAAATAATATGTATTGTCAAATTATACGATATTCCTAACATTTTAACAAGTAATACGAGTACTAATAAGTCAGTGTGCTGTGTGTGAGTTCAAGTAATCACAGAATGTAAAATCAAAGTTCGCGACGAGGCGTCACCGTCAATTTTAGCTTGTTTAAAATCATTAATTTTAACTTAGCTTAAAAACTTGTATGTATAGGATAAGTATTTCTTCGCAATATGCGTAATTATAGCATGTAGTATGTAGATTCCTTGTTATACGCAATAATGCGTCATCAAAATATTTTGTTAGAAAGGACCTTTCTATTTATCCGGATGTTGAAATACCAAAAATCTGCACACCTATAAAAGAAAAACTAAAGTTGCAATAACGCAAAACAAAATAAGACAAGTTGTGGGCAACGCCTATACTAACTCAAATATGAAAATAGTATAGGTATTAGTAATGCTATCTAGCAGCTAGACACCATCCAAATATCAAAATTTGACTAAAAAAGGTAAACAAAGCCCTTGCACTCCTTGATTAGGTAGGTTAGACAGATATAACGTAAAATCATTTAATGGCATCCAGGTCACCTAGACCGAGACCTAGCCCTGGACCTAACTTCTAGAAATCTAGCCCTTCAGGATACCTACTTAATCGAGTTAGAATGCCGCAAAGCGGATTTGTAAAAATAAAGGCTACCCTACCTGTATTCAGAGGCCTATAACTGGCTGAAAAATCTAGATACAATAAATAAAATACTAGATTTCTCTAGGGGAATAGACTAGCCCGAGTGTTCTTTTGGTATGGTGGAAATCGGATCAGAACTTTGTCTGAAAAGTCACTTGCAAATAATTAAATATTTATTTAATCATTTTAATACCGATAATCCTGAAATATCTTTTCAACAGGAATAGTCAGAATCCTGGAAGAACCCTCATTAGAAAGGGGGCAATTTTGTGAATCTCATGATGTATAACATGATGTATATAGCTATTGAAATAAGTGTGTTTAGCTATAAGAAATGTAATTTTATAAGAATTTTGAAAATAATAAAGTTACGAAAACAGGAGGCGATTCATGGGTCTCTATAGGGTAAAGGGCGCTACCAGCTAAGCTAACACGCCATCTCTAGAAATTGTAGTCATCAACATGGAAACTAGTTCCACCTAACAAGTAAAGCAGTAGTCCTGAGGAGTCCTGAAATCGTGTCCTGAATAGTTATGAAGACTTATCAATAAACAGTGTAATCATTCCTGCCGAGCCCGTTTTCCTTCAAAAGGTCGAGTGCATATCCATGTGAGTATTCGAAAATAACTAGCAAAAACTTCGGTACAGGACGTCAGCGCCGCTTGGACCAGGATAGCCTTACAACCTACCTGAACCCGTATCCAGCGATCACGCCCGTCCGGAATAATCAATGTTATAAAAATAATAAAATTAAATTAAATTAACAACCACTTTTATTTTGTCTAGTCAAACATTTATATACTTACCTACTAAATGTATCTAAATTGTTTTGGTAAGTAATTGTGACTATAATATAATTATACCATATCTCAATGTGTCGCAGATAACGAAAAGCGTAATTTAATCATATGAAATGATGAATTATCAGTCAGTTTAAAATGATATGTGTGACTGAATGAGAACTGAGTCACAAACTAAATAAATTATGTAGGTACGTAATTGTCAAAAAAAAAAAAATACAAAAGAAAAATTATAAAATGATTTCAATGCAGCTCGTGAGGGATTTGAACCCCCGACCACCTCTATTAAATCTTAAACGGGCGCTCTAACCGCTGAGCTAACGAGCCGACAGCAAAATTAGTGAAATTAGCTATGTTATTCGAGTTGATGATGTCACCGACACCAACATTGTGCAAACATGGCTGAATTAAAAAAAAGATTCCTCCGGAATGAAAATAGCAATGAAATGTGTACCATAATGAAGGAAGTTTTAAAGTTAGTTTTACGTTGATGGCATGGTAGTTAGTAGTTGTGGTCACTATGTTTATGTTAATCATACCTTGATCTACCAAATCCTATATTAAGTACTTCGGCGTAGTTTTGCGCATAGATTGTCATATTGTGAGTGTGGTGTGATAGAAAAAATCTGGGATAGGCAGGTGGGATACTTAGAAAATACATCAACAAACAAATACTTTACATATTTTCAAATTCTCATCAATAGGTTACAAAAATCCATTTGAGAAAGCTCATTTCATTTGTTTTTTTGTTCCTACCGAACGTTCAGGAGTACCTACTTATATATTTTCAAATTCTCTATCATCAATAGGTTACAAAAATCCATTAGAGAGCTCATTTCATTTGTTTTTAGTTCCTACCGAACTTAACAGGTGGCGCTAACAACCCGTTGTGGAAGGTTCCTGATCATTGTAATTTTCCTCTAAGTTTCGGTTGACGATGACTATAACCTACTTACCTACTGACATAAAACATCCGGGAAATTCAAAAGTTTATAAAAAATCTTACTAACATTTTCGTATGCCTCCATAATTTTGTTATGCTGCAAACAAAAAGAGTTCACCCGAACTTCCCCACTAATGCTACATTACGTTTCATAATTAATTCCAGTTCTCCAAGCCGTTCATATCATGTCATGCCGTTGAACAGAACTTCCAGTATCCACTTAGAGCTAATGAAGTTCGACTAAATTTCTAATTGGCTCAGCTCTGTGATACGAAAGTTTAGCTTTCAGCGTTTAATGGTTTGTGACTTTGTCCTTGGATTTACTAGAACTAATTTCGTAGTCCAAAGTTGGATCTCTAGGGTGTTACGTTTAGTTGGACTTTCACTTGTTGATGGAATTATGTTTGTGTGTGTGTGTGCGTGGTGTTCTGTGTGGCTTTGTGTCTGTGTGCCGTGCGGGATTCAATCCGCTGAGTGTGAAAGTTTTTGAGGCTTTCGTTTTGTATTACAGGGTGTTCTCAATCCCCCTTATTTATAAACGTTGCTAATGGTTAGCGTCTGTTCAACCTTAGTTAGGTACCTACATTTTTGACGTTAAAACTTCGTTTAACTTTTATCAACGTTTATAAATGTAAAGGAAAGATTGTCATTTGTAAAATTCTTCAATATTTATTATACTCGTGGAAATTAAATTATTAGAAAAATCATATTAAGGGCCTATTTCACGATGTCCGAATAGCTACTACTTACCAAATAAATTCAAAAATGGAACAGAATTTGTATGAAATTATCTGCTAATTAAGTTAATAGGAACTTAATCGTAGGTGGTGAAACAGGCCCTTAATGGTTTCCATTATTCTTGTAAAAGTCTTTGTATTCAATGTTTTTGACACTGAAATAATTGATTTTGATGACCGCCTTTTGTAGGTTAGGTACACTTAGCTACAGTTACTTTCAACAAATAAGTACATTGCTTTTCACTAATAACAATTGAATAGGTGGGTACCGGTAATGGTTGGTAGGTCCAAAAGAGGGACGAACCGAAATATTTTTCCAATATAAGATAATTTTGTTTATTATCAACATAGGAAGAACGGATACAGGGACTTATGATTTCCTCCGAGATATCGGCTATTTACTGACACGTGTTTCACTGTGTGTTATCAAATCTTATGGGTACTATTATATGGACGTTTGACTATGTATAGGTACTTATACGTATATATATGTAACAGGAGGGTATGTGTCTGTTTCGTTATTATCCTTACATCCTTACATAATAATAATTAATTATTATAAAACAAAGTCCCCCGCCGCGTCTGTCTGTCTGTCTGTCTGAACGCGATAAACTCAAAAACTACCGAACGGATTTTCAAACGGTTTTCACCATTGGACGGAGTGACTGATGCGAAAGGTTTTAGTGTATAATTCATTAAGGTTTTGTGTAAATTGGCTGAAATATGACGATTATTGTTGAAGATGTCGGAAAAAGTCATGCCGACTGGGAGCTTTACTGGCGTGTGCCGCGTAAGCCGTGAGAGATAAATCAAATTTATATTCTACAGTATTGTATACCTTAAGAAGTTCAACAAAAAAGTCCGCGATGGCATGTGTCTATCTTCTAAAGATGACCCACAGTAACCATTTTTATCTTTCAAAATTTTATAAAAATGTCATTGTTATTTCCGAAGCGAGAGCAGTGGTGGCCCAGTGGTATCGGTTACCACCACTGCTCTCAAACGGTGAAGGAAAACATCGTGAGGAAACCGGCATGTCTTAGAACCAAAAATTCTTAGACATGTGACATCTACCAACCCGCACTGGGCCCGCGTGGTAGATTACGGCCCACTCCCTCTCACAGAGAGGAGGCCTGTGTCCGAGCAGTGGGAACATTAATAGGCTGATTATGATTATTTCCGAAGCTATTTTATCATATTAATCCTTATCCAATAAAATATGTTATTTAAATTGGGCATTCAATTTAGATTAAAATATGGCTTACATCATATCATTTAAATGAATATAAGTTTATGAGATATCAAAGTTTCAAAATTACGCGTAACAATATAATTATGGTTGACGGCAACGCGGGCGCAGTAGCCTACCACTGCGTCCGCTGAAAGTTAGTCAATGACCTTTTCCTCGGCTATAGGTATATGTATTCCCGGAAGTAGAAGTACGTTCCCGTGGGATATTTTGCAACATCCACGCGGGCGAAGCCGCGGGTAAAAGCTAATCAGGTATATTTTAACTACTGTGGGCGTACTATAATAGGTAGTATTAGTTATTGCGCAATAGAAAAACCGTTTGCAGTACAGATAAAATTATAATTTACGATCACATTAATCACACTAGCATTTCACACACTGTTACTTACAGTGTGTGAACGTCACAACTATTCGACACGCGCAACAGTTTCTAAACGTCTTCACCGCTTGACTACTTTGTAATATACACCTATGAACTCTGCTCTGCTGAGCCCCGGCCGGCGCGGCGGCCGGTCCGGGTCCCAGCGTTAGGCCCGGTATCCACCAAAGCGGAGACGAGAGGAGATGTGCTGCGAAGCTGGCTGGTTATTTCCACCAAAGCGGAGAGGAGATGTGAGCTTTGTGTAGCAGAGAGTGTGCGACGCGTGGGGAGAAGGCAGCGGGGTGCGGGGTGCGGGGTGCGCGAGCGCGTGCTCTGCCCGGCCGCCCGACTAGACACTTCTCCACTCTGCTGCGCCGCTTGCTCGCTCGCCGCACACAATTCTATAGAAAAATGAGACATCTCTCCTCTCCGCTTGATCCATTTCCACCCAAGCTAAGCGGAGAAGAGATGTGGAAATAACGAAATCGGATTGGTTTATTCAAACACATCTCCTCTCGTCTCCTCTCCTCTCCGCTTTGGTGGATACCGGGCCTTATGCTGTAGACTCTGTCGAACGCCGATAGGAGGCGCTGGCGTCCCGATTAGTCAACTCAGTTCCTAACTTATAAATTTCCGACATAATTGTTTATTTAAAAAACTTAGGCACAAAGGAAACCTGAAGCAATATTGGTGTTGCAAATCTTGATAAAACACACCCATCTTAAATTGAACACAGTTTGTACTAGTTCGTCTCAGAAAAGTTTAGTCTTATTCCGAGTTCTAGAAATATTTACAATGGTTTTAAAATACAATTTGCTTGAACAAGGTTTTTACCAAGTTAATTTTACTGTTAGGTATGCACTTTTATTAACTTCTATCTAGATAATAACTGTAACAAATAACTGTGATCAAAAACAATATCAAACAATAACAAGTAGAACATAAATCAAAAATGGTTTCCAATTTTTATTACCACCGTTAAATTGTCCTCGATATGGACACTTTATTTGAGGGGGCACTTACAGCAGAGTCGCCATTGAAACCTAGTTCATTTGTTCTGAATGAGCTCCGTTAGTAGGATCTACGTCACGAACACAGTTGTTCACTGAACTAAAGTAATTAGAAGTCGCATTTCACGTAAAATACGTCAGGGAATGCCAATGGTCTTAAGTGTTTTATTGAAAAGTGGACTTTTAGCTCGGGTTCTGAAGTCTGAATTGTTTTTAGATCTAAAGGCGTCTAGGTAGTGGTGATTGAGATTCTCTGTCTGACCATGATTCCTATTTTAAGATTTTCAATTATTTTAGGAACAAATAATTATGCTGGTATAAACCCACTTACAAACTGATTATTATAATGTGTTTTTCCTACGGAATTGCTACAGTTATCTAGACAACGAGACGTAAGTGTCGCAATTTGTTTCACAGTGCACACTCGAGAAGAAATGAAAGATTAGCACATAGTCATAACAAATGTGGGACACTTTCACGTAAGGGGACGATGAAGGTTAGTGCATAGTGTAAAAGGATACGAAAATATAGGTTATGGAGAAAAGTATTTTACATAAGCTAAGCTAAAAAAATTAGCATTCTGCCAGGGTAAGAAATGTACCTTCTTAACTATATTTTATACTGTCACGCTTTACCACTTGAATTTGATTACTTTCCTTGAATGAAAAACTGCGCGCAGCTGTACTAAGTATAAATTTTAATTAAAATAATGTCTTTGTCTAGTAGCTAGACTAACCGTTATTCAAGGTTTCGTAGCAAAAGATGATGATTTTACAGATTTTCATATAAACTTTTTTTTAATAATAATTCTAAATGTAGTAAAACCGAACAAATGTCCTCCACATCGAAAATAAGACAATACCACTTCCAGACATAACTCTACTGTGTGTAACAGAATCCCGCGCAAATGGCTATGGTCGGCAGCCGCGGTATTGCGTTACACAAGCGACAGGGGACGGCCATTTCCTCAAGCCGAGGCGCTAACTCAATCACCACTCTCAGGATTTTTCCCCTCGGGTTCCGTCGCAGACGGCGGACGTGACCGAGCCACGTTGATGACTACCTAACTAAGTTCACTTCAATTTTACGTACTTTTGGGCTTTCAGGCTTTCATGTCCGCGAGCCACCTTTCAGGTATGTTCTTAGCTTGGTTTTTGAGTGGTGACTTAAAGTTGCTCTTGACTGTACTTCTTCTGTATGACAATAGGTAATGATAACTCCATTGAAGTAGAGAGATATATGGCATTTTATTTTGTTGTGATTTGTATATTCTCGGTACTGTATTATTTAATATGCGTTCAATGGAAACCACATAGTCTTTTAATTACATTGTTGCACGACTCATAATGCGAAGCATTAGAGTGTGCTCTACCTACGATCGAAAAATATTTTTTGCCCCATTTCTGCAACTGTTTTTATTGTTACACTCCTGCTAGTACACAGAACCTACTTAATTTATATACCATTGTATAGATGATTAAATGGAGATTAATACTGTACTTTTTAACAACTGATTTAATGCAGCAGAAATGGAAAAAGCATCAAAATAGTTGAAAAAAAATTCCTGACCGTCAATTTATGAACCCTGAAAACATTGTAGCTTGCGATAAAATCAATTAATTGAGTCAATTTTTTTTTATACATTCGTTTCCGCCATAAAAGTAACCCTATTGAAAATGGCTCTTTTATTCATAGTAGTTTAATTATAATTAATTAAATACCAACTAAAATATAATATCTGTAACTAAATATTTCCAACCTTGATGTGACGTCGTTGCCTAGCAACCCACAACGTAAATATCGAATTAAATAGTCTTTGACATTACGTAAGGATTGCGAGGTTAGCAATTTTACCCATATTGATGGGTAAAACAGCAGTTAAAACATCTTCATGAAAAGTGATAAATTGTTAATTTTTGTTAGAAACTATGTAGGTATTGAATTTCTTTTTCGTTTATGAATGAGTGATATGAGGCGTGCACTTTTGGATTTTCCAAACTTGCTTAGCTTTGCTATAAAATATTACGATTGAATTCCACTATGCTTTTCATTAGTATTGTGAAACTAAAAATTCTTTTGGTTCATTATAGGAATTTTAATTGCCATTTTTTTGTTATTGATAATGTAACTTAAACCTATTTATTTATAGTCTCCCAGATATACAAAATTTTTATTATGTTTTCAGATTGAGGACACTTAGCTAAATGAACCATTGGGTAATAAAACTTTTTTATTGCTGTTCTGGTTTTCAAAACAGCTATGATACATACCCAATGGACGTTATGCTTTTAGACCAACATACAACAAACAAGTTCTACTGAAATATTGGAAAAATGGACACAATAACAAAAAGTATTTTATGGAAGTATTATTAATATTTCAGCGGCATACTTTTTATATTGATGACTAGCTGACCCGACCGATGTTGTCCTGTCTTTTCAATAAATAGTTCTTACAAAAATCCCATAGAAAAAAAACAACGGTTTGCACTCCGGGCAGAAGTGAAAACTTGAACATTAACGTTGTGCATTTTTGAATATTTTGTAATGGTTAGGGAATAATTTCGCACGAATTGCTTTATTTATCAGTATAAAAGTACTATAATTTATGTAGTTAAATACAATACTCATTAGTAGTAGTAGTATATTTATTTATTTTCAAAATATAGTCTAATAAAAATAAACAATTTATTTAAACACTTTCATGAAGTGTGTTTTGACTACTTTTTTTTTTATTACCCATTAATATGGGTAAAATTTCTTACCTCGCAATCTTTACGTAATGTCAAAAACTGTTTATTTTGATATTTACTGTGTCGGTTGCCAGGCAACGGATCTTACAGTACGTTCTGACGCGAGTTTAACGTTTTTTTACCCATCCCAAAAAAAGTGCACAAGGCTGTTAAAGAAGTTTAAGAAAAAAACCTCTGTTAGTTTTTCCCTATTTTGACCGGCGAACTTTTTCAATTTTTCGCACATTTAAAACAACAAAAAAAGGCAAACCAGTCCAGCCCCGTTCTAAAGGGATGCGGTACAACTAACATCTTCTTTTAAATTAATAGCACGCTTCTATTAGCTTGGACTGTATTCTGTATGTAACCCATCTTTCAACGTAATTTTCACCAATTTCTAATTGTCGGATCGGAATAAAACTTTATAAGTATATTATGTAGTTTGGATAACAATACTATAATTTGGTATCTTGGATCTGATCTGGTGATGGAGCCAGGAGGTGGATAGTAGAACTCTTCAGTGGCTCCTAGTAAACCCCTCAAGTTTGGGCTAGTATAATTCGTTTTGATGAGTCCAATATATTGCACTTGTTGTAGAAGGTTTGATAATGGAGGCAAGGGAAGGAACACGGGTGGGTTTTAGTCAGTAAAAGTCTGACACGCCCTTCCGCTCCGCCCAGAGCGGGAGAAGTCATTTGA
The DNA here is from genome assembly GCA_948150665.1 of Conistra vaccinii. Lineage (NCBI taxonomy): Eukaryota > Metazoa > Arthropoda > Insecta > Lepidoptera > Noctuidae > Conistra > Conistra vaccinii. Next base: position 16,281,050 of record OX411323.1, read on the forward strand.
TGATTTCCCACCCAAAAAAAAAAAAAAAAAAAAAAAAAAAAAAAAAAAAAAAAAGGGGGTGGATAGTTGAACTCTTCAGTGACTACTAGTAAACCGGTTATAATTTAGAGTTATAGTAACTTCGTTGTAATTTAGAGTTTTTACGTAACGGAGAAGAATATATTGGACTAAAAACTAAACGACTAAAATACGTAGTGAAAAAAAAGAAAACGAATATGCGACGCTTTTAATTAAAATTTGTAATTAAATTGAGTAGTATTAGTTACGTTATAAGTACTTATACCTATGTAGCTTGTCACTTCTTTTATCTAATGATTAATTAAAAAAAGTGTGGAGTGCTTTCTATAAATTAATTAAAAGTAGGTACATGATTTTATAATTTTTTGTGCGTAATAAAAGCGTGTTTTTTGTTGTTTTTTTACTTTTATATTTTTCATATTATTAACATAACACATAACATCACGCCTGTATTCCCCGAAGGGTTAGGCAGAGGTGCATCTATAGTACACCCACATTTCGCCAGTGTAGTGATATTTTTATTTTATTTACCTACCTATATAAATATTTTATTTCCATTTTATTTTAAAAGCTTTTTATAAACACACTGAAACACAGCTAAATACTATTGGACCAAAACCCGTACTTCAGAACTTTTCTCTTTGAAACAATCTATGTTCAAAGAATGTAGTTATCTTAATTAAAACGACATTTTGAATTATTATAGTCGCAGTGACAAAGTATAAAGGAAGTCAAGCTCGCAAAGGTGTGCAGTTAAAGGCAGCTCGAACATTGCTAATTAGAAGTGCTGCTGCCGGCGCACTGCACAAAGTTACTGCTACCTTTCATACTGCAACTGCACTTTGCTCAGAAACATTTTTCCGCCGCGACTGAGGGCAATGCCGACTTTTGCGCCTTTTTGTTCGAACTAGCTAGTTATGTGTGACACACAGGCGTGTGGGATCGTGAATTATGTATTACAATTTTGTTGTACAGTCCTTTGACTGTACCGCAAAATTTGACATTGACAGCGCGCGCTTTTATGTAAAGAAAGAAAGAAAAATATTTTATTTGGGACACGCACAGGAAATACAACAATAAAATAAAAGAAATAAAAATTAAAAAGAACATTATAGCTAACAAAATCGTCTTATAAGCGTGCATAGTTGACAAGGTCGTAAATAGCTGTCAAATATTTACCTGTTTTGATTAATTTGGAAATAATACTGTAAGGAAATGAGAAATGTGGCTAACTAACGAACTAGAATATTAATAATGAATTGCAATAATTATAATCGTAACACCGAATATTTAGGTTTAGATGTAAGTAAAAAAAGTATTTGGAACCTTTCCAAATGCACCTAAAACGGGTACAACAACGAATTCAATGTTATAATTGGAATTCATTATTAATATTCTAGTTAGTTAGCCACATTTCTTATTTCCATACAGTATTATTTCCAAATTAATCAAAACAGGTAAATATTTGACAGCTATTTACGACGTTGCCAACTTTTAGAATGCACCCTCTTAACAGAAAGGGCTATTTTCGTAGCACACCGTACCGTACCGTCGTACAAGGTGTTACAACTGCTGTGCGGTTGGCTGTATGTTCAATTTGCTATTCCTGGAAAGAATATTAGTTGTGTGTTAAGAAAAGTCCGCCTTTGTACCTCATTGTGTGCGAGAAGTTTAAATAAATAAAAGTAAACTGTGTAAGAAAACTCATAAACTCATATAGAGAAAAATTGGGCTTTCACCCCCTGGTCTTTCATTAAAAAAATACTAAACAGAGTTATATATCCAAATTAGTATCGAGTAAAAACAACACTTGTCTGCACCAAAAAATTGAGAAATATTCTTTTCAACGATTACATTGTAATAGTAAAAAGCTTTAAGTTTTCGAAAGTCTCAATAGTAATCCAACCTGAAAATGGTAGGGTTTGAACAAAAATCTAATATTTTGTTTCGATAAAAAGTATTTTAGGACGTTCAATATTTGGCGCGGGTATATTTTAATTTTGATGGCCGTCAGGTGTTAGCTCGTATAACTTTATGGCCGTGTGTTCGTAGCATTTCGTACTCTACGGCTATGGGGAGCCTTTCATGTTACCTTTTAGCTTTTACATTGTGAAATTGGTGTTGTTCACGTTAATAAAGTTTTTTTTTGTGATCCGTGCGTTTAGGTATGTTTCTTTACACATGTACGTACTCGTACATAGTTTGGTACCACGCTCTTTCATTACAAGCCGTTAATCATTTACTTTGTATTGCAGGGTTCAGTCCTACAATGTGTGTACTCGTACAATTTCTTTCTTTTAAAATACCTAGTGCCTGAATAAACTAAAAGAATAGAATAAAAAGCCCCTAAACCCACAATTCGTAACCAAAAAGTATGAAAACCTTTTTATTTTCATTAAAACATTTCACATTTATGAATACTGAAACATTATGGACCTAGGTACCTAAGTTATTATTCTATTTATACTTTTTCATAACACGTATCGTGTAGCTGAGTATGCCATTACCGTAAGTTTTATTATGACTACATCATGAAAACGGCTAAGTCATGAGTGTACACAGCGTACCCTGAAAATGGCACGTAGTGTGGGTTATTGCATATTGTGATGAAAAATGTTTTCATAAAAATCTCGCCGAGTTCGCTCAGCGGCGCTCACTGATCTTTTAATCTCTTAATTACATGAGGGCAGAATACGCGGGGATTTCACCAAAATAACCATGCAAAATGGATGGCCACCCCCGCCCCGCACACCTCGTGAATATGAATTATTCTTTCGTTGCTACAGCTTGGACGCATATTTACATTTTATATGAGTGCCTACGACGCTCAGCGTGCCCATTTCACTGGGTTAGCGTTTTTGTTGCGCTACGGTTGGTGGATTTTTCGTGAGCGGTAACGTTTTTATTCTATTTTTGGCACGATTCGTCATCAATCCCGTTCACACAGAAGAGAAGGTATATTTTCCGGTGCCATTTCCGAACATAGATTGCGAAACTCCCACAATTCGAGGTTTTATTGCAAATCCATCGCTGAAGACTTCGGCACTTGTGAGAACGGTGTCAGTTTATCACGGCTCCCGTCGGGCCTCAGCCTCACTTACTTTACGAGCATCGCTGAGAACGAAGCAGCCCGCAGTAAAATTTCAATATCCGCCAAAATATGGCATTTCATTTGGCCTCTCGCTGAAATGCCAAGATGGGACGTAAAAATGTAATGGGTTTCTTTCTAATTATTTATGTCCCTAATAGAATGGGCCTGCTCTCTTTGATATTAAACCTATAAACCAGTGTATTTTTTCCTACCTGGTATTCCTTGAAAAGCTCTTTAAAGGCCATGTAATGAGGAAATATTTTTTGAATATCAGAATGAATAAAAACACGTTGGCTAAGTTTGAATTGTTTGTTGATACAATGGGAAAATGGTTTATATTTTAAGATTTGTAATAAACTAAGTAATTAGAATCGTCATAATGTACGGACGAATGCATAGGAGTGTCAGTGAGCCCTCCGTGGGTACTGTGGGGAACGTGTAAGTTATATTTAAGCTAGCCCTTTTCATAGTCTTACTACCCAAGTAGATAAACCAATGCTGGATACAGCGGCATTTATTTACAATTTATTTTTATTATTAGCCTATATTTTGTCCCACTGCTGGGCAAAGCCTTTTTCCTTCCAAATCTCTCTGTTTTGTCAAATCTTTCAGGCCATGTTGGCCCCGCAAACGTGACTAGATCGTCACACCACCTTCGCCGCGGTCTACCTCGATAGCGATGTCCTCCTTCAGGCGTCCATTCAGTGACGATCTTTGCCCATCTCTCCGGGTGCATTCGTGCGACGTGGCCAGCCCACTCCCACTCAGCCTGGCTTTTTTTTCTCCAACATCCGCTACTTGAGTTATGGAGCGCAGGGTGATGTTTCTAACACGATCTGTTCACTTGACATATAATGTCCGGTTAAGTAGTCATGATCTCAGAGGTCAGCTACGAGACGCCCTAGTCAAAAAAAAAAGTTCGCCTACCTATTATGCTGCGCTCCATTGCCCGCTGGCAAATCTTGAGTTTGGACTTCAGTTGTTCAGTAAGTCACCAACTTTGTGCACCGATTAGGACGGGTAGGATGCATATTATGCACAATTAGAAGAAAAACACATTGTTCAGGGTCAAACTTAGTGCTAGTAGGTTTCGGATATTTTTTTAATTACCCTGTAAATGTCAGCTTTAACACGTTCAGGTGCCGGGAGCCCTCCTGGAGGGTTCACCTAGTCGCATATCGGATGCCGGGAGCCCTCTTGGAGGGCTCATTTTAAATGTAACAAGATTTATTAGTATATGCGTTGGTTTTAAAATCCAAGCATTTAATTACTTTTTTAAGTTTTTATCATGGTTACAAATATTCACAAAAAATTTAAAAGGTTGGAAACTACTTATTTAACACGATCTACCCGGTTCTATCGGTTACAAGACCCCCTGAAAACACAATTTTACTTCAGTTTACAGTGTTTTATAACACGGTTTCTAACCTAATCCCGTTGAACGTCCGCGATGGTTAAGTTTAGCGCAAACGTAATGCCGGCAACCCTCCCGGAGGGTTCATTTCCAAATGTATGGTGGCATGGCGTATGAGTTCTATGAAAAGTAGGTGGAATCGAAAGTGTTATACGGTATTTCAGGACAATAACCACAAATGCGACTGCGGATGGAACTGAGCACTACGCTCAGAGGAAAGCCAGGAAGGATAAAGCCTTTGGAAAAAAGCTGTGGGAGGGACGAATGAAAAAAATTACAAGCGCTTTTATGATGCTCGCTTGGAATCAACGGTTTCAGGTATAAGTATTGATAAAACCACAATATCGGTGTCACGAAGTTATTCTGTGTTTTTACTTCGTGATCACTATAAATTATCTCTAGTCGAAGTTAATTACAACGTGCATTTGTAGCCTGTCATCGCTCGTATCTGGTAGCTATATATGTAAACAAAACCCTGTCTGGTCCGAAAAGGGCTCATAGGTACTGCAATAAAATTACCTAAAAGTAATAAAATTCTAATTATTATTGACAGTAACATGAAATTGCTATTTAAAAATAATATTTTTAGTAACTAAATTACCTCATTAAAACTTTGCAAATTTTCAACAGGGTTATGACTTGAGTTATGGCTTGTAGGTATACACCAGCTAAGCAACGGCCGCCCGCAACCCATGTAGGTAATAACCCGGTAAAATTCCCCATTGAATAAAAACAAGACGATTTTTTTTCCTGAAAATTATTACGTTAGTAGACTGATACGGTCTAAGTGTAGCGGCACACCTGCGAAACGTTCGGCGCGGAACGTTCCGTCGCGTCATGTGACGCTTGCTCATGAACCGACGTAACGTTCGGCTGATGTGTCATAGGTAACTTGAAAAACATCAGGAGCGTATTCAACCGAACCTTCCGCGCCGAACGTTCGGCAGGTGTGGCGCGACCCTAACACCGCCCTCATGGATCGGGTAGGGTTTTTCTTTACATGTTGTATACGGTCTTTTTAAATTAACTGATGAAATTCCTCAGACGCGGCAACGGTAGGTAGGTACCGAAAAGCAATAAACAAAAAAAATACGAATTCCTAAAATCACAATTATTATTAAGGGTGAACAGCTAATTAGAAGTTGCTTAAAAATTATTTGATTGCTATTACTTAGATACCGATGTATACAACGTTATTATATACAAAACCTCTTAAGGGGTCATTGTACTCATCATTATGAACAACTTTTACTATGGGACCAAGCATCAACGAAAAAAAAATCTACTGTTACCTACATCCGCTGTTCCTTGTAGTACAATATGTTGTGTTGTGTGCCTTATCTGTGCTAAATAAATGTATTTTCTTTCTTTCTTCTTTTCTTACATTTATTTTCGCATATCTCGTCAAAATGTAGGGAACAGCAGTTTTTTTTTCGCGATTTCAGGGTTGGTCCCATAGTGAAGGTTGTTCATAATGATGAGTACAAGACGTTGTTCATCATTATAGGTGACCCCTTAAGAGGTTTAGTATAAAAAATTACGTTGTTTTGTTTCACCTATTAATTTCAAAACACCTTGTATGTAGCCTAACTTAGTTTTACTATTGTATAACTACTTGTTTCAGGGCTTCATTCTTATCTCCATAGTGTACAAGTTTTTGATGCACTTCCTTCTGGCATACTACATGGATGATCAGCACAGGGTTATTCTTGAGTTAAGCTTGGCTCTCCCGGAAATATGCTATTTTATCGATGTGGTAGTGCATTTACTTCACTTGTTCTGGTCGCTGGTTCGATTACATGTTCGAGTTTATCGCAGGAACTTGATCTTTCTGATTTACGATCTAATTTCACTTTTACCTCTGACTTTGATTTGTAAGTTTCTTATAATTTTTCTAAATAATTAGTGAAATGTAATTTCAAAAGTTAGTAAATAGAATATTTTTTAAGAGAATAAGTCTTCTATAATTATATTCACAGAACATGATGAACATTTAGAACATGAGCCGTAGCTGCTACGAAAAAGATGCTACGGACCGTAGTGCGTAGACCGTAGCTAGTGGGGACTACTTATATTGCTACGGTCCGTAGCATATTTGCAAGCAATGGTTACCAAACCATTGTTTGTTGAGCTTAGTTTCAATACTAATAGAGTTCAAAATGGTGACTGACAGAATAGTACTACCAATCGCGTCACGGGGCATGTTATAGTGAACGGTCTTGTGACGTCAACACAGTTAGGGGCCTTTACAAATTCAACTATTTAGTAACATTTTTTGCAGTTAGAAAAAGACCCGGCTATGAGAATTGTGTATTAGCTGGTAGGTGGTTGGAAATCGGAAGGATTTACAGACTGTTTAGCTTCTTCCAAGAAATAAACGAACACGTAAGTTTTTGTAACAAAAAAATATTTACGTGTGCTTGGTTTAATAGAGTTTTTAAATTAACACTTTCACTAACTTCACGGTTGGAGGCGTATTTTTTTCGTGTTTGATATGACAGGTATTACCAGGTGACAGGTATATCTGGTATTATTATTTGGTTACATCCATCCAGGATTGTGTGAGGAATGATATGAAAGAGAAGGGAGTGATTTATAGCATGACGGTTGACAGGGAGATGGAGAGTGGAAAAGGAAAACGTGTTGCGCCAACCCCAAGTAACATGGGACAAGTGCAGGAAGATGATGATGATTATTATTCGGTTTGATTTGACTCGGGCCGAGTTGTCCCTGACCCCGGAAGTCGCGGGTAGAAGCTAGTGAGTTAGAAGTACCACATTTTATGCTATTATACATTTCCAGATGCGTAAATCCCGTCGGTTATTGTTCTTTAGTGAACAAATAATAGCTGCCGGATTGGTCCTACATGCATGCACCTGTATGTGGTACTCTTTGAACCGGGCGCCTGAAATGGAACACCCTTGGTACAATATGGGATATCCACCACATGTGCACGCTAGGAACTTGAAATTCAATTGGTATATCTGTTTTATTTTTTGTAGTACCTAAGTTGAATTAGTTGTAACATTGTGTTACAACTACAAGTTTCCCCATACTTCGATCTGTGTAAGTACAGAGAAAATTATCCACCATCCCACAATTTACTTGGTTAGGTAGGTGGATAGGTACTCATGTCGGTACACTGATTGGACTTAATGACTAATCTACTATTCACTATAATTATGTTCTCGCATATAATTATAAATTCCACATTAATGATATAAATAACAGTTTTGTAACAATATAATTTAAAGAGTGTCCATGGAGTTTCTTGCCCGTACTACGCTTTTGAATGGGCAACTAGCTTCGTATTTCTGACTGACCGACTCCTTGATAATTCAAAAGTGCCTGTAATTGGTTTAATAGAAATAAATGCTTCGACTTTGGCATTTTGACCAATTCGTCTATTATGCAATTTCGTGAAAAAAATTCAAAATGTTGAACATCACGCATACAAAATAATTGAAATGAATATGTAATTTAAATGGTTAATGACGGAATAGCGGGAAAGCTGAGCATACATTCGAAAACACAAATATGCAATTTGTTTGAAAGTTTTATAATCTGCACCACATTTGGTATAAACTTGGTGCAAGGTGGCTGCAGTCATACTCGTAACTTTGAATGGTACTCAATAATGTAGGTATCTCCGAATTTCTTCGTTTATTTTCATGTTTATTATTTTTATATTACATATTTAAAATATATAATATTTTAATACTAAAATGTTATTTACATACATATATCTATACACTCACGCCTTTTGCCATGGGGTAGGTAGTAACTACAGAACGGCAGAGGGAGAGCGGAAGCTTTTTTAATGTATCGTATTTTTTTCTTTACAGTTACAGAACGTGTTGGTATTATTGCACTTGTCGTTTCTTCAATGTCATATTTGGAGATTCATTTCCTATAGTGAGTATGATATTTTTATCAGATAAGCATAGGTAGCTTTAAGTAAACCACACATACATTTAAGCTCTGTATCGGATTTGCGCCTGGTATATATTTGTTGATTTGTATTTTGGCATTACGATTTATTCTTTGACATTATAAATAATACATTTTTGATGAATATATCAGTCTATTAATTTGACATTAATATTATAAATTCATAAAATACCAGATTTCATAATTTTATATAATATATTCTTATCATGTACCTTCTGATTTGTACCTAGCTTATTATTTAATATTTCTACACCAGCTATGGTAGTATGTGTGAAACAGTATTTAAGGTCCCATATAAAGTTTATTAATTTTGCTTCCATATAAAGTTTATTAATTTTACTTGTGAAGTTTAGATCTATAAATACTGAAAAATAAATAAATACAATATACGTCTGGTTGATAACGAACCGATGAGGCGAGGTGATGCCGATCCAGTGCCGAGCTGATAGCTGCATGATGCCCTTTATGTACAGCATATCTGCTAAAAAATATTGTTTGTTCATCCTCATATATGTCCATAAGTAGGAACATAATCTAAATTGGCTTTACATTACAGCGTGACGCCCAAAAGTGGTTGACTTCAATTCTGATGCTGATCGGCTATATATTCTTCCGCTATCGCTTCATAGGGACCCTCGCCTGGGAGCTGGTCATCGAAAACTCTAGGAGATCCAACTTTGTTGATAGGGTAAATTTATTTATAGGTTCTGATATGCAAACTGAGTTATTTGTTATGATTTGGATTTCTACTTAATTATTTCCTACGCGGGTTATTTTAAAGTTTCTGGAAACTGTTCATTCAATGGCAGGGAATCTCGCAAATTTCTCCCGCTTGGGGGTGCTGTTGTAGATGTAGACCTGTCAAATATTTTTCCTCACGAAATACTCGAAATAGTTCATAGTTCCACAAATATTGTAGTCTGTGATTCCACGAAAAATATTTGACAGGTCTACATCTACAACAGCGCCCCCAAGCGGGAGAAATTTGCGAGATTCCCTGCCATTCAAACCACAGAGTACTTTTTATTCAAACCTCAGAGTCACAGAGTACTTTTGCTCAGAGTATTCAAACACACTACACGGTTCGGACGGGACGGTCGGTTTGACAGCACGGTTGGCGCGATTGACTTCTGCGCTGCGTGTCGCGGGTTCGATCTCCGCACGGAACAAATATTTGTATATGATCTACAAGTAGTTGTTCCGGGTCTGGCTGTTTGTGTATGTGAGTTTACATGTTTGTAAACGCACTCACAATACAGGAGAAATTCCTAGAGTAGGGCAACGTTTAAAAAAAACAATGACTTTTAAAATGTACAACGTCACGTCCCTGCCTTTATAAACATTATCGGAAATATTAATAATAAATGAATGTGTAATTACTATTGAAATATAATAATTTATTGAACAAAAACCTGGCATGAATATTTATTATCAGATTGCACAGTTTTTAATCCTTCTGAATAATTGTTGGGAAATTAATCATGCATTATCGAATTAATCTCATTTTAGTACCATTACATGATGCACTATCTAAAGTTAAGCAAGGCGCCGGCTTGGTTGATAGACCAGTGTAAGAACTACAAGTTACAGCTGTGGCAGATGAAGGCGGGGATCCTAAGATCCAACCAACTACAGACACTGCCGCTACCACTACAGATGGAACTAATCTTCGACATTAATGTCGGCAATTTCCATAACTCCATGCTATTCAGAGAGACTAGTTAGTGTAATTTATACTATAGTACAGACTAACTTTATAATGGCAGCTGCGAAGTTTGCGCTGAATTCAATACCTTTGTAAATTCTCGCGAAGTTCCTAAAAACGTGGTGGGCGTTTACTTTGGAGCTTGTTGGATAATGATATTGTATTGAAAGAAAGTTTTCGTTAATTAAGAACTGCTGCGTGCACATTATATTACAGTTTGTTAGTCTTCTATTGTCTGTGTTTTAAGTGGAACATGTTTGATGGAAAATCTTCGAGGTTTACTGAAAACCTCAAGGTTTTTCTAGTTATTTGTAAACTAATATTATACGGACGCCGTTTGTAGCTTCTTTGAGGTTGATTGATGAATATTGCCGAACCATTACAGCCTATCTTTTTTGCTTATCATCCATATTGTAGAAATAAGTTCGTTTTGGATTTTGCTCGACAACATTTTCATTGTGCTCACTTTTCAAGACCGTGTTTTTATTAAACTTTAACAACTAAAGGTATTTAGGAAACGTATGAATTCAGTTAACGAGTATTCGCAAAGGTAGCTCGCAAAATTCAATTTTTCTTACGTTTTTTCCAATTTGCAGGTCAGTTGAGATGACGAGTTTTTGACACTATTCTGTAGTATATTTTTATTGTAATTTGATTGATGCAGTTTTAATTTGTTATGTTTCTTTTAATTGATTTGAGTAATGGACAAAATAATGGACAAAATTTTTATTAATAGGTTTATATCCTATTAATAAAAATAATCTATCTGTTTATATTTGTACGCCGTTAAGGCAAAACATGACTGTGCTATGATCTAATGTCACATCTTGCATGCAATGTGTGTGTATACTAATGCTTTGAACAAATAAATAATCTTATCTTATCTTAGAATCATCTCTAAATTAGATTTGTGCCATTGAATGACTTTATCATGAAATCATGGCATTTGAGAACAAATCTAACTTAGAGAGATGTATTAATGATTCCAATGATTATAATTCTGTAAATACATACGATTTATAGTCGCGAATCATATTTTGATTAAGATACAACCTGACACTGACCTGCAAATTGAAAAAAAAACGTAAGAAAATTTGAATTTCGCGAGCTACCTTTGCGGATCCACCTTAAGAACTCTGGGTTCTCTGTATTTATGCTTATTTTTATCTCTTGTAGAGGAATCATTTATGCGTCAAATCTCACTGTTGATGCGTCATGAGCTGTACTTGGCGGGACAGCATATCTGGAGTCAAGGCGTGGTGAAGAGTGGAATGATTTGCATCAAAAGAGGTGTAATCGAAATGTTATCCGACGAAGATGACGAGAGCCCTATGATTGCTTTCAAAGACGGAACGGTTAGTATTCAAAGAATTGTGGAAGAGGCAAGTGAAAAGTAGGTCATAAAAAAACTTGTCGTTGTACACACTCTTTTACTATCGGTACACGGACTTAGGTGAGGACAGCACAACCATAATTGTTTTGCCAATATGCTTATTAAAGTAATGTTTTAAGTACTACTAATACAAATTTTACATAATATAGCATTTGTTTTGCTTAGCAAAAAGCATATTAATAAACATAAAACACCATTAATAAGTTACCGATAATGAGCCTCATTTTCGAAATGTAATGGCCTGTTTAGGTTCATAAATGTTATTGAATGCACAATATTATTCAAATATTTATTGATTGATTATTTCAATAATTACTCTCTTTCTTAAAATAATATTCTTTTACTGAGATCAATTCGCTGGTCACAGTTACTGAGTTCAACGATAAAAGCACGTAACCACACTCTGTGGAAAGGCTGTCACAATTCTACTGAACTTCTTTAAAAGTTGTTTGCTAAGTACATCGTCCGGTCACTAATGAAGGTGCTCTCTGGTGAGACAAGCGGTAATTTTGTTTCAGGTACTTGGCGAGTTAAGCCTGTTCTACTCGATTCCATCCAAAGTTACTGTGAAGGCGGCTACTTACGTTGAGTTACAGGTCAGTGTGTACTTACCTCCATCTAGTTATGATGGTTTGAGAAACTTGTCATAACGATGGTGTTTTTTAAGATTACTGGCAATTTGGACTTTGTTTTGTCGCTTGCCTAAACGATGGATGGACTGTGTGAAAGATGATATGGCTTGAAAGGGGGTTACTACCGATATGACGACTAATAGAGAAGTATGGAATAAAAAGACATGTTGCATCGACCGTAAATAAATTGAATTAAGGGCAAGAGAATGATGATGCCTGTCGCTTGCCTTTCCGATGTCCTACCTTTCATAGTCGACCGCAGGCGGCAGCAGCAGGCGACGTGTCACCGCGACATGACTAGTTTCTATGAAACCGACGTGTTGCTAGCTACGGAAACAATTTCTGAGAAATACATAGAAACCATTATGTTTTTAAGTTAAAGTTCGCGAGCACATTCGTAAGAAGCTGGCAGTATCACCACAACGTTAGTGTTTTCCCATTGTTTGTCTTATTTGTTTCGGTATATTTATGTGTATTTATTTGTGCTTATATTATATATATATATATATATAATATTCATAGTTTTTAATAGGTAGGTGTATGTATATTCTTATATTTAATTAAATATTTATTCCACGATTTTCGTTATTGCACCTACCACTGTTTATCTCTGCATCACCCAAAGGTAGACTGGTAGAAATTTGTGTGCTTAAAGTATTAAATAAATAAACCAGTCGTGTCGTACCATTCAATTCAAGGTACCTAGGTAATTCAAGGTAGGTAGGCTGCAGCAGCAGGCGACGTGTCGCCACGACACGACTGGTTTCTATGTATTTCTATGAAATACCTTTCGTAGCTAGTGACATGTCGCGTTGGTTTCATAGAAATACATATAAACCAGTCGTGTCTCGGCGACACGTCAAATACCTTCCGTAGCTAGCGACACGTCGCATCGGTTTCATAGAAACCAGTCGTGTCGCGGCGACACGTCGCCTGTTGCTGTCGCCTGCGGTCGACTACGGTACCTTCAATTGAATGGTACGACACGACTGGTTTAAGTTAATGTTTCTTATCGACATCGAAAAGGAGCAGACGAACTGAAGCAAATGATTATATTATCTTTAAATTTTGCTAGTTTTTCTTTCATCTAAGGAAGTTTTTTTATTATGATTGCTAATTGTACTGTCGCTAGTCCTTCACTGCTTACCTACTTTTACTCCGTGTTCTAAACAAAAGCGACAGTCGCGCGTATACGCAATCTTCATGTAAATCTGCGCCTTGTACCCGTTTTCACCAACACTAATTAACACTTTAATGAATTCCTAAATAAAAGTGCACTGTTGGATTTTCAACGCTAAGTTTAGCGCTGAGAGTTGAAAATCTAACAGTACACTTTTATTTAGGGATTCATTTAGGTTATTTAGCTGTCATCGGTGAAAACGGGCATCAGAATTTAACTGTTTATAAAACTGGTCGGTGTTGTAAATTTTTCCATAAACTTACAGGTTTTGCGAAGGACAGATTTCATGCGAGTTATTGCTGAGCATCCCACCATGTTTGATCATATACGAGATAAAATAACGCAAAGACTTCAGAGTTCGAGAACTAGACAGGTAAAAGAGTAAAATTAATGCCTAAGGTCTATTAAAAAGCAAATTTCGCGCCCTCACGCCCCTAGCTGGCGCAGGAGACGCCCTGAGCGTCAGGAATCGCGAGCCAATTTCCGGCCACCGTAGGCGTCGGCTTAAGGACGGAGAGCAATGGGTAGCTCGCCGTCCGATAAGGGCCAGGCCTGGGTCAACGGCGCGTTGTGTTGCACGCGCGCCTCAACATCATACACAGCGAGATGTCTGCACAACTGACGGGGTAAGACTGGTGTAACCTGATGGATCGACCCGAGCGGATGTTATTTACTTACCCACGAGGCCTCTCGCATAGTTCCCCCCAACACAAAATAAGAACAAAGAATAATATTTAGTAGTTTCTGAGTAGCGGTTACACCGTCACATACCAACTACGCAGCAAAGACATAACGTCACACAATTCCTGCATCGCGCAGTTAGAGTTTACCGAGCGAAAAACATAGATAAGACTATCCGAAATCAACTTACGGGCAGTTGCCCGCCAGACATAACACCCGTCTGGTCGGAGGACCTCTCCCTGTTCATCATACCCCTAAATCTGCATATTGTCATCATCGTAAGGAAACCGGCATGCCTGAGAGATATTTACTGATGGCATGTGAACCCAAATCAGAGGCCCGTGGGCGGCATACAATATGACACCAGGTTATTCACTAACCACAGTAACCACACGACAAAGAAAGATCAACATGAACAAACCGACTTGTCCGAGCCTCTCTTTCCTTCTGCCGATCCCGACATTCCTGTGCCAGCCTCATCCAGGTTCTACCAGCGATGGCAGCAATGTCGTCCATCTCGCCGCCGGACGACCGACACTTGCCCAACTACATTTCTGCATATACCTGCTTACAAAGATTAAAGTTTTAATTTTTACCTTTATGGCCTTCTTACAAAGATTAAAGTTTTAACAATTATAAAGTCGTAAAAATACGAAAAGCTAAATTTGTGCCATTTTAAACAGTTTATAATGTTCGGAACAATGGAATTTCAGTTGTAGGTTTTAGTTTCAGGCACACCAGTTTGTTCAGTCCGCCCACCTGCTATTCCCTAGAATAATAAAGTAGTTGTAACTTCAGCATTTAATTTTAACATTATTACCATTCTATATTAAACTTTTTTTGGCTTGATGCTTATTATTTTAATTTAAGTCTGTTATTTAGTTCCAGACAATTTCATTAACTAAAAAAATAACTTTATAACCGTAGAGAGACAGAATAATTTATTTTAATCAAGGCTTGTTTTATAACGAAATTAGACATATTCATTCGCTTTTTGGATTAGTTGAGACCTAAGCTTGCTTGGGCATCATAAATTTCAGTTATTACTTTTTTTGGTTATTATGAATTTTTTTTTTCTTACTACGCGGTGAAGGATTTTTTTTTTGCAGTTTTATTCACAAACTAAACAATTTCTACAGTCGTAAAACAACAATTTAAGCATTAAAATTGCATCACTAAGGAAATTTTCTTTATTTCTCTAGGAAGCAATAGAGAGATACGATAAAGGAGACTCGAGACTAATTCGCACCCGATACCGGCCCATGAAAGTACTCAAAGACAAGTTGGCAGGGGTCGAGGAAGAAGATCCCACTTTTGTAGATGACTCTCACATGTATTATAGAGGTAATAGCATTTCTATTTCACTGTTTGAGCTTTGTTGCGTTCTTGCGGATCGCAAAGTTTGAAGTTGGTTTTGAATTTATATACTACTAGTGGTGGCTTCGCCCGCGTGGAGGTTGGAAATTATCCCACGGAAACGTATTACTGTAACGCGCACGCCTGGAAAGCTCACAGTCGGCATGATTTTTTCCGATATTTTCAACAATCATCATCATATTGCAGCCAATTTACACAAAACCTTAATTAATTATACACCTAAACCTTTTTCATGCATCACTCCGTCCATTGGTGAAAACCATATGAAAATCCGTTCGGTAGTTTTTGAGTTTATCGCGTTCAGACAGACAGACGCAGCGGGGGGACTTCGTTTTATAATATGTAGTGACTGTTCTACAATTTCTATGAATTTCTAGGTTATACTTTTTACTATGAATTGTTTTTTTTTACTTTGGAAGAGTAGTTACGTTTAAGTTGTTACAAAACCTGGTAACCTAACCAAAACCCCCACTTAATAGAAAGTTTCGGAAAAGGCAATAATTAATATCCACTAAACAAAAAACCGTAAATGATTAATTCATATTATAGCTACGATAGAAGCTACGCTCATGCTACGAGATTAACGTAGCTAATTTCTCGTAGCATCCACCTACGCCGGAGCTCCAGCGTAGTCCTTTGAATTTGCTTCGATAACGTTAGTAAATTATTGTTTAGACGAGAACAACGAACGTCAGCCAAAGTTCACTTCAGAGTTCCTGGAGCTATATCACATGTCGAGCAACGTGACCACGATAGATGCACCTCATATTTGTCTAAGATCCAACTTCCCTTGGATACTGATGCCTGATACCGAGTTTGTAAGTCAACGCTCTAATTATGATTTTGTTAGTAGGTAAATATACTACATTTGAAATAAGATTAGACATTACTACACTAAACCTTTTTTACAGTCCGTTCAACCGATTTTGACTTCTATTACGTTGGTGGTATGACAAATGGCAGCTGCAGTAAACAGTTGGTATTGTAACCACTTTTTTGCTTTTAATGTCACCTTTATGCCTACGGTATAGAAGTCAATATAAGATGAACGGACTGTAAAAAAGGTTTGTAAGGAGAGATGTAGTAGGTATCAGATGTGCCGGTAATCTGGGGTGTGTTGCAACAGCATATAGGGGGGAATATTAATATTGTGTGGAACATATAAAACAATATTGTTTTCAAATACCATCCAGTATTCCTATAAAGTAAAATGTATTATTCGTATTAAGACTCACGTATTTTACACTTCGGTATTATTTCGTGGTGTTTATAAAAATATGACACTCGAGCAACCGATACAGGCAATAAAATACACCCCAGGTGAGGGTTATACATACAATCAAATGAGTATGTTTTTACCAATGTTATTAGCATAGCGTCATTAGTCAGTCTTTGTGCTGCTGTAAAATATTTGTGTTTAGCTATACAGGGTGTTAAACTAATTGCGTGCCATAGCTCCAGGGTGAGTTCAGTATCGATAAAGGAACCCTTAAAAAATAAAAATAAAATACCTTTAAAAAAAGTTTAAAACAACCGCGATCGTTTAGAATTGATTAGAAAATTGCTTAAAATATGTTTTATTTTGTTTAAATGCTAATTCATAATTTCCTAGAATTACCTACTTACCCAAAACGTAATGAAATACCTACGCCTGAACACTTCGATAACGCCGAGTGAAGGATAGGTAACTAGGTACGTAAATATTACAATTCAAAGTATTTCTTCTTCCTACTTTAGCGTGCTTATCTCCTTCAAAATTAAAACCTACAAATTGAAAAAGTTCTTCTTGCAATATTTTTTTATTTTATTATTATATTTTTATTTTTCCTCGGTTCCTTTATCGATACTGAACCTACCCTGAAGCTATGGCACGCAACTACTTTAACACCCTGTATATGTAGGGCTTCGTGCATACTGGCGCGGCCGCGTCGTAGTGTTCTGTGTTGTGCGAGTCGCGTCGCGCCGTCGTGTCGCGCTAGTCTGCGCAAGGCTTTATGTTTAGCGGTAAAAGTTTTTTTTTTTAAATGAATGAAAACGTACCTGCGAGATAATTAGATAATTATGAAATTGTATATGGGAGCTACATCTGCCAAGAAACTGCTTTGCAGTATGGCAGAAGTATATTTTTTTGTAACCTGATGTCACCACAATTAAACGCTTTTTCATTTTAATTTTTTAACTGATTTCAAAAAAGGAAGATTTTATTTTGAGAATGTTTAAACTGGTGCTCTGTTTTACAAAATGACCGTATTTCCATTTTGCTACTTCACCACGATATTCAAAATATCATAATGAACCAACTCGACATTACAGACACGAATGTTCGACATAGCCCACTTCCTAATGGTCCTGTACGTGTGCTTCATGGCCCCGTATTCGGCGCTACAGAACTATCACTCCGACGCCGAGAAGGTTCTCACTACGATTCTGGTCTTCGGATTGCTGCTGAACATCTACATACAACTCACTACTGCTACCTTTGAGAATGTAAGTTTGTGGGTAGTAAAATTATACATAAATCGATACTAGGAACTTCGTGAGGGTAAATACGGAAGGTTGAAACTTGGTCATGTTTTGGTGTGTTTGATTTGGTTTGTGACAATGGACCGGTTTAAAGGGTTTTGATACTTTCTATAGAGTTTATTAGCGTTTATTCTGAAACTGGGCAACGTCGCAAATAGATGTCAAATATTTCTCTGTTTTGATTAATTTGTCAGTATAATTGTATGGAAATAAGAAATGTGGCTAACAGCGAACTATAATATTGATTATGAAATGCAATATTTAATATCGTAACACCGAATATTTAGTTTTTAGAACACACAGTAATATTGCCAAATTAATCAAAACAGGTAATCTTTTGACAGATAAATGCCACGTTGCCAACTTTTAAGCGCAGGCCACACCGCCAGCTAGCGGGCGGGCGGGCGAACATCTTTTCACCTCTTTACATACTTCGGTTCACACCGCGAGCTACAATATTTCGCGTAGTTTGTATAGTTTCCTTCGTTCGCTTCGCCCACGCCCGCCAGCTAGCTGGCGGTGTGGCCTGCGCTTTAGGATAAACTCTCTGCCCCATTGCAGCATTGGTTTCAAGCGCGACTGTTGAGCTAGTCCTGGGTTCGATTCCTGAGTCAGGCAAAGTGTTATTATTAGGTTTTTCCACTAGGAATTTCATAGTAACAACCTGGACTTGGGAAGTTGGCGGTGTGATACCCCCGTGCCTCGGTGCGCACGTTAAGCCGTTGGTCCTGCGCCTGATCTCTCTCCGTGTCTGATTGCCCTCGGACAGTGAGAGCGAGAGAAGAGAGTGCACCTGTGTCTGCGCATACACTTGTGCACTATATTATCTCCGCTGAGATTGGTCGCCATGGCCGAAATTCCGTCTGAAGGACTATTATAGAGTTGTATAACATAACTATTTCTTCCTTAATCTGTATAATAATATATCCTGAGCTAAGCCTCCTAAGGGGTAAGACATGAGTTTGATGTTCTACCTTAATCTGTATAATAATATATCCTGAGCTAAACCTCCTAAGGGGTAAGACATGAGTTTGATGTTCTACCAGTAGAAGCACAGGTTTTTAATAACAGGATGTGTTGGGTGGGCCTATTGTCGTGATAAGTTTTTTATAAAGCTCAAAAGTGTTACCCCGGGTCCACACTCTCCAGGAGGTAAGACGAGGTAAAACGAGCGGGGTAGTGTGGATGGCGCCCTCGCCTCCTTTCTTTCTTTCACTTCGCTTCGGTTTTTTGCCCGGAGTCATAGAACGCGAGGCGCGATGCGTGGTGGGCAACTGAATAAAACTAGTGTGTGGATGGGTAGCACTCGTGTAGCCTCCGCTTGCTGCGGCTCGTGCAAGGGTCTCCACGAGGTGTACTCGCGAGAGTACGTGGACCCGGGGTTATACAATATGATCAGCCAGATATTATAATGTCGTTTTACGTAATTCCTTAAAAACCAGATCTAAATTACCTACATTAGTACCTACAATAAACTCACAAGAATGAATACAAAGTAGTTTCACAGACAAACGCGTACAACAGAGCTTAAAAGGAACATGACAGCGTTCCTTTTTAACTAGTGATAACTGGCTTTTTGACATCAACAAAAATATATTCTTGTTAAATGTTTGTCATAAATAAAATAGAGTAGTTCATAAGTTGTTTGTTCAGCGGTTTAGCCTCCGCCTACGCTGAACATTGGAGACGCCGCAGGCCACGTGGCCAGCACATTAAAGTCCACATTCCACTGCTACGTAGGATATGCACGGAGATGTTTGCTGCGCGGTTCATTTATTTGCCAGTCACACATTCGTGCTATACGAAACTTTTGGCGCTTGAATGACGTTACTAGGGGGGCGCTATTGGTACACATTTGTGCAATATTTTTTTTCTTTCTTTCTTTCAATATTGTTTTGTGAAATGTATTGAATAAACAAGATGGCGGTGTTATTTACAAATTTCGCCACGCGCCAAAAAAATCCTTTAGGTTGGCACGGGCGATATTTTTTCATGCATTTGATTTTCAACGCTCTGCTTAGCGCCGAGAGATTAAAATCCAACAGTGTGTTTTTTCACCCAGTGCGTTGGATTCTCAACACTCGGCTGAACACCAAGAGTTGAAAATCCAGTGCGCGATAAAATCCCGTCGCGATATTTTTACGTCCGTGTGAACGTGGGCATGTAAGCTGGCCGCGGGTCGCATCCCGCTTACATTTTCATACAAAGCGAAGCTTCGTACAAGCTTATCTGTGGAGCAGCGCCTTCAATCCCAAATAAACTGGACTTTCACGGTAACACCCGTGGAAGTCGAAATTCTAGGAAAGTTAATAAGTTTATTTCTATTTATTGGTCGAAAGTATAAAAGATAAAACTACGCCTACATGTCGCATTATCGGTAGACCGAAGAAAATGTCATGTCGTGTTCATGTAATTGGAGTTTCTTGAAATATTTGTACAAATAAAAATTAAACAAGTAATGTGGTCTATGGTTACATTGTTCTGGGTCTGAGTGTTGGTATTTTGAGAATTTGTGTTTGTAAATTATCCTTCTATACAGGAGACAATGGAGGCTACGTATTGCTAAACAAAAACTACGATGATGACATTTCACCGGTACGGTAAATGTGTTTAGTTTCTTATAACAATCGTACAGCGTTCTTGATAGCAACTTCTCGCGTAGATAATTGCTTGTTCGAGCCTTTCTATTCTTTAGGAACCGACTAGGTTGCTTATTAGAAAAGATACTGCTGTGCATGAGGGTTCGATCCCGGGTTGGGCAAAGTGTTATTGGGTTTTTCTATCTGGAATTTCTCGGTGGCAGCCCGGAGTCTGGATTTGTGCCCGGTTGATGGCAATAGGCTCGCTCCACACATGGGACTTAAACATAACTGGCGAAATGTGGATGTATCTGCAGTAGGTACACCTCTGCCCAACTCTTCGGGGAGACAAGGCGTGATGTAATGTGTATTAATTAATTAAAATTTCGCATCACATTATCGACATTTTGCTATCAAGCCTTTGAATATAAGAAAACTCCGACCAACTGAATCACAAGCGATGAAAAACTAAATAACGAATCCCATTTCATTCACTCTGACCCTAATACAAAAAACAATAAGGATAAATAACAAGTTTTAGGTACAGTCAGGTAAATGCTTACGTACAGAGAGACCCTATAAACTGTGGCAAATAAAGGCACCGTTCGCTATTGTAGTTATTATTGTGGCACACAAAGAGCCTGCTTGATTGGATCGAACGGCACAAAGGGAGGTTTGGTGGCGTGTACTCGGTTAATTCAAATCAATTAATGACAATGAATTTAATGCCGAGTGTAAAAGTTGATGTATTGCTATGGTTTAGCTGGAGAGTAATGGGAAGGTGTAGGCTGCCTGCAAACGAGACCGCAACCGCAATGTGACCAGATCATTATCCATGTGTTCTTATGTAAACAGCGTCGGAACCGCATCTTAATTGCTGGAGGACGAATAGCTAAAGTAAAAAAAAAAAAAAAAGGTTTATGGCAGAAACCTGTACAACTTTACAGTGAATCTTATATATGGACCTCCTTTAAAGTAAAAGATATACCTGTGCTAGGAGAGAATTGCAACGAAAGGCAAAGACACGGCTGTGCACAGGTCCGCACGGACGTATTTTAATCGAGGCAATTTTTTTTCGTACACTGTATTTTCAACTCTCGTAAGAAAACACATTGTTGGAAGTGTTGGATATTCAACTCTCGGCGCTAAGCAGGGCGTCGAAAAACCAATACGCGAAAAAATATCGCCGCGATTTTATTACGTCCGTGCAAACGTGTGCTTACTTGAATAAAATGACAGAATGTAGGTACCGGGAAGTTAATCAATGAAATACTATTTATTATTTATATCGTAATTATTGTGAACTTTTTCTTTTTACATATTTCTTTTGACATCTCCATCAGTCGTTATTTCATTTTTTTAAATTCTTAATTCGTATCAGTGTTTATCTCATATTTTTTTGCCATTATCTTATAATTACTAGAAAATGTTGCATTATTACAATTAAATTGGTTTCGATCTCTACAGTACCTACAATGTACAAACTTAAGACAATAGGTTGACCTATTTATTAAACAATGGCGCCCGTATTTTTATGAATATTCATGAAAAAATATCGAAAATTAACTGTAAAAGGAAGGGGTTTAATCTTTAATATTTTTCATGTTATTCAATTAAAATTTTTTTGTCTAGCGTTTGTGACCTTGCATTACATTTTTTTGCCATAGTTCCGATGTTATTGTCTCGATTTGGATTTTGTTTATTATTTCTAAAAGCCTATGAGTTAAGCTTTTCATGAATTTTCAGGAAAATACAGACAGTCACATGCCCATGGGCAGCATAGCATATTATACAGTGTGTCCGGACATGGACTAGCGATATTCTAAATACTTAAATATAAACTATTTTAAAGTTCTGCACTTCCCCGCTAGGTCCAATACACTTCCCCGCTATGTGGCAGCCATTTTGTTTTTTTTTTTACAAAAAAATATCATTTTATCTCAAAGTTTTAGTCATACTGAGATAAAAATAGGCTTATTCAAAAGGCAATAATATTGTCTATCATCTGCATTACAAAGCAATGTGTTCACAATTCCATAACTTTTGAAAAAAAAGTGAAAGTAAAAAAAAAAAAAGAAAAATTATGCAATTCAACCAATAATTATTACAAGCCTAGAGTGTAATTGTGTCAATGTCAAGGTCAGCAGCTTATTCCCTCGTGTAAAATACGCAATAATAATATAAAACATTGCTTTATAATATCACGTCTGAAAATGCTCTCGATGAGAGGCACTATTCATGTGATGCGCCTGTTTGCTATACCTACTCGTAATTGTGCCTTGAGTGTATGTGTTGCATCAGAATTCGGAGAGTTAGTAGTTAATCGTTGTTGTTAGTAATTGCTAAGCCATTTTGGTGTACTTGAAGTGGCAATTAATCGATTCTGCACATTCTATGGAGAGGCAACTAGAATTAGGGCGTAATGTACCGTAGCAGATTTTAGGATTGTCAATTATTTTCTGAAACTTTTGTTATTAAATTCTAATATTCTCATAATTTGATGCTGAAGTAGACTATCCAAAGAAACATGATTTATTAATGTTTTAATCCAGTTTTTGTAATAACTACGTGTATTTACATAATTATTCTCCTACCGCCTCTGAACTGCTTTCATCCCGTTGTTTACCTACGTTTTTAAACACTTTTTTACAGAACATAAGAAAAGAAACTGTAAAAGAAATAGCAGAAATAAAAATGTCAACCGTTGGTTTCTACCTAGACATCGTCTCTGTATTTCCTGTGGAAATCTTCACTAACACTATGGACCCTCAAGGAGAGACGATAGCTGGTCAGATAGCCATACTGTTCCCTGTACTGCAAGTGTGGCATTTATGGGACTATCTTAACAAGTGGGCTGAGAATTTTGATAGTCATGTAAAGGTATGTTACGACTCTTTTATAGTAGGTTTTCACTCGTTGGCTTACACATAGCTAACTAATGTCTGAGAGCAGTGGTGGGCGTGGTCGCCCAGTGGTAGCGGTCCTAACTTACGAGTCGTAGGTCGAGGTTTCGAACCCTGACAGGCACTTTACTTTGTGTAAATTAATTCATCACCCCTGCTCTCAAAACGGTAAAGGAAAACATCGTAAGGAAACTGGCATGTCCTGGAACCAAAAATTTCGAAGACATGTGACATCTACCAACCCGACCTGGGCCCGCGTCGTGGGTTACCGCCCACATCCTCTCACCGAGAGGAGGCCGGTGTCCCAGCAGTGGGAACATTATATACCGATTAGGTATGGTACACTCTTGGTTTACACATAGCTAACTAATGTCTTGGTATAGTCGACCTCGTAATTGTTTTATTCCTAGAAAACTTACACTTCATGAAGTTTGAAACTTTAACTGTCACATAGAGTAGAGAAATAGAGTCCACGCGACTGAAGCCCGGCGGAAAATTTTAGAACTACATTTTTTAAATGCAATTCGATACAATGACATAGACACTAGCGCCGCATCTATCGGACTTGAGTGATGGCGCTGACTTTTCGTTATATATGCGTGACCATAGATGTATTAATAATATATTTAGGTATGTGCGTGTCATTGAACCTTAGGGTTATAAGGCTGAAACGCTGTCCACTATACAAAAAGATTTGAATGTCAGATGGAGCTACAAGTCTTCAACACTAATTTCCCTTCTTGCATCAAGTCTGGCAAAATTTACTTTCGTTTTGTACGAACTCCTCTACAGGTCGTGTTTTACAACCGACCTGCACGAAACTTTAAAAAAAAAATTGTACTTGTGGATTTTTGATTGGAGGGGCAAAATGGGGTAAAAAGGGGTCTACTGCATATCTCCGCCTTATGAATTCCGATTTCAATGGTTCTATATTTTATTTGAAAGGTTGTCTCAAAACAAATTGGGGAAGTTCTAATGAGGATCTTCGGAATCATGAGCAGAATAGCTCCTCAAAATGCAGTAAATAGTCATCTTACCAAACATGATATTTTATTAAACCCTTGTAATATCTTAATGAAATCCTTGTACCTAATACCTCACACGTTTGAGCTCATACCAGCTCAGAAACCACAGTTTCACATATACAATTTCAACCCGCATTTACTAGTAAACGTAGTGGTTATATTCTCCTTGAATACAGCCTTGGTTGGTCTACAAGTACATGAGTAAGACGATGCATCATTCGATCCGTTATTATATCCTACAGCAGAGTTACCTCAACCTGTAGGAGAATATTAAATACCGTACAATTATAATTTGCAGCTGCTGATCCTGTTGAAGTTCTCCCTCATATTCGTTATATTTTGCTACTGGTCCGGATGTTTCTTGTATCTCTATGCGTGTCCGAGGAAATTGTGTCGTGCGGTAATTATAAACAAAATATTAATTATAATTTTTGCCTTTTGAAAAATATTTCTTTAAGCATCAGCTAGCGTTACTTTCATCAACCCTTTAGCAATTTACTAATAGTAAACATAAAATTTATATGAATTAATTCTATAATTCAAACAAGCAAGTCATTTCTTATAAACCCCCTTGTATAACAAGTTGCCTAAATCGGTTAGAGAATGTAGCGATGGAAAATTCGAAACCCACATCAAATGTGTCCTTACCCAAAAATCATATTGCTTGGTTCTTAAAATCACTGTTTTCACTGGTCATTATCAGTCATATTCGTTTTATTTATTTCTGTTTCGAACACCATTATTAACGAGCGACAAAAAATTTAAGTAAAATCTTCAATTCGACGTTTCATTTCATGCTGTTTACCTACCTATCCTCTAAAAGTCTAAACCGCTGCATTGATAAATGCAAAACGTTTATTCAATTCAGTGTGTTAAAGTTCAGTAATTATGAAAACGGCTAAACGTCGTTCAGCTGTTTTACATAACGGAGTTGTAAAACAGCTAGTGGTTATGTAAATCAGCCGATTCGACAACCCATCTGCGCCATGTACACTTGACCAGGTAAGAGCGTTCATTCTAAAATTTGGCAACGTAACTGTTTTGATCAATTTGGCAGTATTACTTTTGGAAATATGAAATATGGGTAACTAGTGAACTGAAATATTGATTAAGAAATGCAATAACTAATATCATAACACCGAATATTTAGTTATACAAAAAGTATTTGGAAACTTTTTTCTCATTATTTTATTTCACTAGTTAGCCATATTTCATATTTCCATACAGTAATATTGCCAAATTAATCAAAGCATCAAAATATTTGACATCTATATTAGCGATGTTCGGGAACTTTCGAAATGCACGCTTCTAACCCTAACGGGTCTTTTCCAATTTGTGTTAGGTACACACATTGCAGAAAGAGCCGTTCAATAGACGTACGGAAGTTACAATCGGTTTCTAAAAGTCTAATCAACACATTTGCTGACCCATGTGAATTAATTTGATCGAACTCGCTATTTCAATCAAATCAATCACAGCTTTGTCCAGACCAGCGGGACAAGTCGCGCGACGCGACACCGGTTATTGTTATACCGTGAAGTTTTCTTAGAAATTGTATTGTTCGTGTCGCCGGCGACAAGTCACGCTGGTCTGCAAAAGCCTTAACAGTCAATATGAGTTTGACAGTCAATCAGTATTTTTTTTTATTGGCCCTTTAAAAATCGAGTTTTAAGCCAAACGCACGTGCAAACGCAACGGAGCGCAGAGCAACGTATTTTCATTTAAAAAAAAGTGCGGTGTGGGCCCGTCTGTAGTGTGCATTTATTTAAAGAAAATGTACGCAAGTGATGAAGGAGAATTTGTTCAATGCGTTGCGGCTCGACCCGCCCCAATATGCGCTAGTCTATAGGCTGCCATTACACTTGTAAGTTGATTTCGTATTTATGTAACTTATGACTACGTAAGATGTAAGAAGAAATTACGATAAGCTATTTGCAAGAGAGTTTAAATTTATCGTAAGTGACTTACGTGAGGAAAACTTACAAGTGTAATGATGGCCTAGGCTCTTATTTCGAAACAAATAATTCATGAATTTCCAACAGAACTCTTGGATGGCTCAACTGATATACTGGGAGACGAAGGTGTTCATGGCCATCGAAGCGCATCACGAGAGCCCTATGAAGACGTCATTCCTGTTCGGCACATCCGTGTTCACTGGTGTTGGCAGCTCGGAGCTCGCTCCCGGCGACCTTGATCTTATTGTTGTAAGTGCTAGATTAAACTAATGTTTATTTATTGGCTGGTACGGGCTTGCTCTACGGATCAGGTAAACATAAGAAAGTGACTTAAGTGGTAGATACCTCATTCGATTTGGCAGCATTTGTTGAACAACAACGCCGGCCCATAGTATTCGGCTTTCATTCGGCTCGTGTCGAGTGCCACTCACATGTTCGGGTTGATTCGGTAGTATTTGTTGAACTACAAAGCTGGCCATAGTATTCTGCTTTCATTCGGCTCGTGCCTATCGGCAAACTGATCGAAATCTACCCTCGCTGAATCATGTTCGGGTCGGGTCGGCACAATTCGAGCTAAGTCAAGTGTCTTTTTTCCGTGTATCTACATATAGGTACACACGGCTACACATCAAGCTATACATTTCCAGTTTATGATGACATCGCATTATATAGGATTTCCGTACAATGCGAGGTCAGCTTATACTGGAAATGTATAGCTTGATGTGTAGCCGTGTGTACATATTCTATTTTGCCACTCGGCTGCACCAAATTATACCAAGTCGAACATGTGTGCAGCACACTTAACTGTTGGTTAAAAAAGTGTTTTATTACCATTCATTGAGAGTAGACTTGTCATCATTATTTCTTCTTTCGTATCAGCACGAAATTAAGGCGAAAAGCTAAAATTCTCGTCGAAAAAATGCGTACCTATCGCAGCTTATGCGATGGAGACTGTGCACCCATTGCTTATGAGTAATCTACCCCGCAGGCCCAGTGCGGGTTGGTAGATGTCACATTGCATGTTTGTCGATAATAGGTACATAGTTTATATTATATAATATTTTTTTGGAATTACGAGTATATTGTACGGGATGTGTTAAGTAGCGTTGCTAAGGGACGAGTAATCCGTTTACAGGAAACTCTACTTGGAAGCGGTTGTATGATCTGGATTTCACATGTATGATATGTATCTCATGTGAAATCCAACTCAAGTAGCTTAGGTAGGTATTACGCAGAACTACATGCAGGGCCGGATTTAAATTTGTGGAGGCCCCGAATTATTAGTTTTTTAGAGGTATGAGGTATGACAGGTGAGATGAGGTGATAACAGGGTGTAAAGTTCACTCATCCACCATAGAAAAGGGAGGATCCTCCAACCAGACGGGTATTGTGTCTGGCGGGCAACTGCCCATAGGTATGTTGATTTCGGATAGTCTTATCTATGTTTTTCGCTCGGTAAACTCTAACTGCGCGATGCAGGAATTGAGTGACGTCATGTCTTCGTTGCGTAGTTCGTATGTGGCGGTGTAACCACTACAGTTTCGTCACAATTTTCAAAAAATTATTTACGTCAATGCCAAGTCCTCTGGACTGTCGAATGACACACATTTAGCCCCTGGGATACATAACATTGCCTACAACCTTCCTAAAGCAGGGCTATAACTTTGTTGGTTGTTTTCGTCTTATTATCCATTTTAAAAACCCTTTTAATTATCAATAATTATCTAAAAGTGATCTAGACTTTCAGCAATATGCAGTTTGAACAGTAATTTTCTTTCACCCGTATAAATCCCGCCTATGTCTTAAATTTGAATTTGTCACAAACTTTTTTATAGTCTACGACACTATACACAATTTTAGGCTACAAAAAAAACCTAAAAATATACAAAATAAAAAGATAAGTGTTAGGCCGCTTGCCCATTGGTCGGTATTTTACCGCGCAGTACTGTACAGTACTGCGCGGTACTGCTTATGTTTCCTCACTGGTCGGTAAGCACTCTGTACCGAATCGGTACTGCACACAGATATAGATATACCTAGATAGCGCAAGAGCATCTACTTCGCGTGCCCGAACGTGGCTCAGTGTGTCTCATTTTATATAATACAGTATATGGTCTGCGCCTGTCCGCCGCGCTAGTCGGACATAAATAATAAAATAGAAAATGCCTATATTCGTAATACTTTATAGCTTTTTACTAGGAACGGTTGATGTGACGTTGAGTGTTAACAGGTTATGACAATCGAAACAAGTGATACTATCGTATATCGCTTCAGTTTCATGGTATAGGCGCTTTGATCATTTTTCAAAAATGCCACGCATGGTTTTCATACAGATCGTGATACTTGCCTTATCTAGGTATTATTATATATCTATATCTGTGTACTGCACTGCTTTCATCTAGAATTCCAAATTCAAATTAATTCAATTAGTACGAGAGAGCATGACCAACATTTTTGCCTTATCGTTTTACGAACAAAATCGTATAAAAACGATAGATTTGGTTATTCTTAAATTCAAAAATCCTATTTTCAGAAATTTTCCGCGTCACATCTTCTGACCTGACCGCATTTTTAAATATGTCGATAATTCTTTTTTATCATGTTTAAAAATGATAGATTTTACATACCGAAAACACCATTTTCAGAAACCAGTAGCTTCGAGTACGTACCCGAGAGACCATTTGAGAAAATTAAATTTGAGGCAAACAATAAAACCCATAGCAATCCATCTGAAAATCTTGTTTTCTGGTGAACATTGGTCAGTTGATTCGAATACGTCATTTTTGGAAATGTGCTCAGGCCACGTTTGACACGCAAAGTGACGCAACGAAAATATCTGAAAACAAACTTTTTAGTAATAAAATTACGAAATCTTTGTATATTTTTATTATCAGACACATTGTGATGAAACCGTCTGCCAATTTTTTTTGACATAGCAGAAATAGGCTCCCATAAAACTGTAACGTTTCTGACCGGTACTGCCCACCGACTCGGGTTCAGAATCATCAAAACGTAAAGAGAGCCCATGACCAAAACCATGTCACATCGTTTTACGGGAATAATTGTAAAAAAATCTTTACAATTATTCCCGTAAAACGATGTGACATGGTTTTGGTCATGGGCTCTCGTACTATATAATTCACTTGTTTTTGGATTTTCCCCAGTTTCTGAATGAGTTATCCCTAAATTTCCCTAAAAAATCTTCAAATTTCCTTGGTTTAGGGATCATGATTATAAATAATAAGGTAATGGCACAATTAACATGGTAAATTAAAATTTGATGAATTGCATTCATTATGAGTTTGGGTTGAGGGAATAAATCGGTGGTTGAATAAATCGAATCCTTTAATAAATCGGTGGTGCCATAGAGTCAAGTAATATATTGGGTGATGCCTACTATAAACAATAAGGTTACCAACTTAAATTCATATTAACCCCTAAATTCCCCAAATCCCTGTCAAAATAAAATATCCCTAAACCAAACTTAATATTGGTATTTTTTCCCTAAAACAGGGAGAAATCCCTAAAAGTGGAAACACTGCGCGGTAAGCTTCCAGTACCGATGCAGTAAAATGCGTGACGTCACGCAGTACCGAAACGATATCGCCCCGCACACTTACCGACCAGTGGGCAAGCGGCCTTAGGCGAATAGAACTTTGCGAACATTTTTCGTCAAAAAGTCTTTAAAAATTTTGGTGTAATCCAGTTCTCGGAGTAAATCACTTTCAATACTCAGTCAGTAGGAATAACTTTCATAGGCGGTTCTGTGTCATTGTAGTTCGAAGTCTATATTTTTTATAATTTTAAATTTTCGGAAATCAGCGCTCTCCAGTGTAGTTCGACACCATCAACACCAAGTACATTCTCAATGTACCAAGTACATTCTTAATAAGTGAAGATTGAAGTGAATCACAACATAACTGTTATATTTCATTAAATAAAAGTGAGATTTGTCTAAATAACTTAAACTTAATGAGTGAAACAGTCACAAACATCGAGTAAACATTGTTAAATAAGTAACTAAAAAACGGTACAAATAAAGCCACTAAAAACTCATTATATAATTAAAGCGACAATAAGTGTACTAAATCAGTGCTAAAAATGAGTTTTTTAAGTTAGAAAAGTGACGATTTGCAAATCAAAAAGAACAAAGAGTGTGTTAAAAATTCTATTGGCATGAATCATCTATAACGGCCAGTTTTTTTCAAACAAATTTATTAACTAGAAAAGGACTCACTTTTTCGCCACTTTGCATAACGTACGTTTGGCGTGGTTGGTTTACCGGGTGGGTTACTCGAGCGATAATACTGCAGTGCAAGCTCGATTCCCGTACACGGCGATTCTTTTTGTGAGATAGTATAATTGCAAAACAAGTTTATACCATAGACTAAATAACAGAGATATAGAAATAGAGAATAAAGAAACCACAATGTCACTAGAAAATTATGTTACAACACGGTGTAAGCAGTTATTTAAATCGAAATCTGTCGAGTCTGTTAACTTTGACTTATCACTGAGTAACTCAGACCTTGACGTAAATATACGTAGTTTTGAACTGCCCAATGTAAATAATAACTCGAATGATGTTTGGAAGAATGAAATCTCGCAATTAAGGATGGAACTGGATAGCACGCGTAATGAGTTAGATAATGTAATACTTGACAATAATGAGTTGAGAGAAACTGTATCGCGACAGCAGAAACAAATAAATGCACTTAAAGAAATCTGTGGTAGTCCCTTGAAATCACACAGAATACAATTACTCTCGGCTAGGAAACGGAGTAGACGCTCCGTCACTGATAGCCTGCGTATGTCACTAGATCAAAATGGACCTTGTGAGCATGACAAAAACATACAAAGTACAGGGGAAATTACACCGCAAATTTACGAAATCACCTTAGAAAATGAGGAAAGGGAAGTTTCGCCGCAAATTAACGAAATACCGAACCACGACGAACATGTAGGTCAGCAGGAACAATTAACAGAGTGCACAGATTGCACAGACATAAGGGAGCTGAAAGTAAGCGATGAGTCTAGCGATATTAAGACAAATAGACTCATGATTTTCGCAGATGAATCTGGTCGCGATGTGCGACAATTTTTGCAAGATTACTTGGGAAATGATTTCTCTGTGACCTCTGTAATAAAACCCTACGCAACCATGGATGAAGTATTGAAGTCTTGTGTGCCATTGTGTAGTGACTTTACTAAATCAGATTTTGTATTAATACTGGCGGGCACTAACGATAAGAGTCCGATGGTGGTGCAATCGCATTTACATTATACGTTGTGTCAATTGAATAATACTAATGTTATGATAGGAAATATTTATTGCAATAATTTTGTAAACGTAAGAATGTTGAATAGCCTTCTTAATTTTGTGTGTTCTAATTGTGATAACTCAACTTTTATTCAGCTAGATTCCAATTTCGGTAAGTCAGTAAAACGTATAAACAAATTACTTGCATGCAGACTAGTTTTTAGACATATCCTGAGGGTGAAATACATGAACAACTATCGAAATTATAAGGAATCACTAGCAAATTGCAAACAGTTGAAGCCTGTATATTTCAAAAGCGTTGGTATCCAAACAGATTCCTCGTTATATTTCAGTTGCAATCAATTGTATACAGAGGGTGTGGTGGCTGTGGACTCCATGACACAAACTGAAAACCTTGTACAGGAGTCAGACTTTTTTCGTGAATGATTTGGATACTACGTTCAATTCTTGCTACAAACGTGATTCAAAGCTTTCCCCAATTCAAACCAATGTGTTTATATGTCATCAAAATGTATGTGGCATCAGTAACAAGAAAAGTGAACTAGAGGTGTACATTAATTCGCTGGATAAGAGAGTAGACTTTATATGTATAAGTGAACATTTTTTAAATGATGAATCGATTCCGGTATTTAAGCTTGAAAATTACAACTTAATCTCATACAATACCAGGAACAAGAAAAGAAAAATAAGAGGGGGGAGTCTAGTCTTGGGGCACATTGACAGAAAAGTGGAAAATATAGTTTTTATAAACAAATTGTACAGGATGGAAGTCTTTGAAGTATGTGGTATTAGGGATACTAGTACTGGTCTATATTTATGTTGCTGTTACCGCACCCCTAATGATAAGAATTTCGAACTTTTTATGTTAAATATGGAGAAATTGTTGGAATATTTGTTCAATAGGAAAAGCATTATTTGTGGTGATTTCAATGTGGACTTGATGGTAGAGAGCAGAACCCGGACTGAATTCATAAGTTTATTGGCATGTTATAATTTCCGCCTGCTTATTGATACACCTACGTTTATTCGCAACAATTGCGCATCTTGTATAGATAACGTTATAACTAATCTGCCAGATGATTATGTGGAACAGTGTGAAGTAGACCACAATGGCTTGGCAGATGGACACGGTGCGCTGTTGGGCGACTTTTTGTTAGAGAATATAACTGATAATTCAAATAAAAATAAATATATAGTTGTAAATAAAAGAGTCTTTAATACTAAAAACCGCCTAGCTTTTAGACATAAAATTCTGGAAATTGACTGGGGTGGTATGGGAATGAACACGTTCTTGAAGTCATTTGCTACAATTTTCAGAAATTGTTACAGAAAGAGAGAACAAAAAATTAAACTCAAAAATGGTTTTAAATTAAGGTGGATAACAAAAGGCATTAAAACATCAAGCCAAATGAAACGTTTGCTGTGTGCTGGTAGTACTAATAAGCTGGAAGGCAGTGTTCAGAATTATAAAAATAATTATATAAAAATATTCAGAAGGGTACTATCTAAGGCCAAAAAATTAACAATAACTGAAACTATTAACAATTCTTGTAATTTAAGTAGAGAGGTTTGGAAAGTCATAAATAATAGCACAAATAAAATGAAGGTACCGCATTCTGAAGTTCTCTTGCTTAAATGTGACGGTAAAATTATACAAAATCCCTTAGATGTTGCAAACGTTTTTGTAAATCAATTTAGCAACAAATGTATTTTGAGTAATGTCAAGAATCTCGATCCCCATATATTTCTTGAAAAAAGCAATAAAAGAGTTCAAAATGACATGGTTATTGCGCCTGTTACTCCAAACGAGATAGTGAAGATAGTAAATGGCATGAAAAATAAGAAATCTTGTGGCTATGACGACATTCCAATAGCAGTTATTAAAGAGAATTTGGATATATTAGCTGAACCTTTGACAATTTTTTACAACAAATGCATTTTAGAGGGTATCTTTCCAGAACAGTTAAAAATTGCAAAAATTATCCCACTCCATAAAAAGGGCTCTAAAACAGATCCAAAAAACTATAGACCTATCTCTTTGCTCCCCAATCAATCTTCCTAGCCTTTTTCCCAACTATCTTGGGGTCGGCTTCCAGTCTTACCGGTTGCAGCTGAATACCAGTATTTTACATGGAGCGACTGATCTCTTTGCTCCCCATTCTTTCCAAAATTTTTGAAAATATTATTAAGAATAGACTTGTAGTTCATCTAAATTTAAACAAGGTTTTGAACTTGAGACAATTTGGATACCAAAAAGGTGTCGGAACAGGGGACGCTATATATACTTTGGTGGAAGATATTATTGGTAAATTGAATAGGAAAAAGAGGGTGGCTGGCATATTCCTTGATTTAAGCTCAGCCTTTGACACAATTGACCACAAATTACTCATTGCAAAATTGGAGCATTATGGTGTGAGAGGCAAAACCTTACAGCTTTTCTCATCTTATTTAAATAACAGGAAAATGTATGTGGATATCAGTAATATGCAAACTAATGGTAATAGCAATTGTAATAAATCTTTTATGCAGGATATAGTAGCGGGCGTACCCCAAGGGTCGATTTTAGGGCCTATTTTGTTTATATTATTTACAAATGATTTAATTAATTACATTAATTCAATATTTCCTGACATACAGCTGACTGTTTTTGCAGATGACACCAACGCTATAGTTGAAGCTAACGACATAGAGGAGCTTTCTGCTAAGGTTAATGCAGTGTTGGCACTTTTTAATTCTTGGTTTGAAAGTAACAAGCTCATAATTAACACTGAAAAAACCAAAATAATGTTATTTAGTACAACAGCTCGTAATAAAGACAACATGACGATTGCACTTGATGGAGTTAAAATTGACATAGTTAATGAGGTAAAGTTTCTAGGGGTATACATTGCCAAATATTTAAATTGGAAACGGGAATTGCAAGCCATTGATTCGTATATTTCGTCAGCGTGTTATGCCTTGCGCAGTCTTAGGAATGAAATAGACATAAAACACCTTAAAATGGTATACTATGCTCTAATAGAATCAAGGTTAAGATATAGTGTTCAGTTTTGGGGAAACGGTTTTAAATATAACTGCCAGAGAGCCTTTGTGCTCCAAAAGAGAGCCATACGAACCATGGCCCGGATATCACAAATAGAGAGCTGTCGGCCACACTTTATAAATTTAAAAATTCTTACTGTGCCCAGCCTCTATATCTTAGTATTGTTGGTAAATTTCAAAAAATACCTGCATGATTATGAATCAGAAGAGGAGAGACAGTTGAGGGAAAGTACGCGCAGGAAAGATTTTAAAAGCAGGATAATACCCCAACTTAGGATTGTTCAGCACAGTCCTCAATATCAAGCAGTGCGGATTTATAACAGGTTGCCATTGGACTTAAAAGCCATCATTTACAAGAGCTCTTTTAAGTCAAGACTCAGAGCGTTCCTATTGGATAAATGTCTTTATTCGATAGACGATGACATATCCACAGTATAAATAGTTGTTAGGTAGTAATTTGTAAATGTATTGTTTTTTATTTTTAATTTTTATATTTAATTTATTGTATTGAATATGATCTTGCAATTTTATCTTTTATTTTGTGTTATGTTCTTTAATTTTTAATTTATGAATGTGTTAGTTTTATAGTTTTTATGATCGTGTTTTTATTGTATTTTTTAAAATTTCAAACACAATATTTATTGTTCCTGAAAATAAATTGAATTGAATTGAATTTGAATTGAATTGAATGTCATTTCAACATTTGAAAATGTAGCTATGCGGTTTTTGAGTATTTCTAAGTAAAAGAGCGACCATATCAAATACAAAATGGACATCGAAAAATTCATTTAATTCGGTTTTTGGGACCAGTGTTATTTAATTTTATTAGACCATCAACGCAGGACATGCAAAGAAAATAAAAAAGGTACCTTGTGAATGTGATTTTTTTCTTTTTGGTGGTCACAAAGGATATATATTTTAATTTTAAAAAAAACATAAATTTAATTGTGGGGCCTTCCTTGTGGAGGCCCGGGGCTGTACCCCTGTTGGCCTGCCCTAAATCCGGCTCTGACTATATACATTAATGAGAGTCCTGTGAAATGTATACGTATTAAAATCTATTAAGACAAGATGAAAATGACTGTTCTGATAGTTAACTAATTCCTTCCTACGTGTTTTGATTATACCTTTTGGTCTCCACTTCTTAATTTAATTGAGATTCTTTTTTTTCGTTGTTTTACAATAATAATTACGTTATTTTTCAATAAAATGGTATAATGATTTAAAAATAACATGGCCCCTGAAAAAAAAAAAAAACAGTACCAAACTATCGTTTTATCCGAGGCATCACCCATGAATTTTTTTCTTTATAACATTGTCAAATAATGCAAGATTTAGTATGCCACAATAAATAATAAAACTTCAGTTATCCTGAAAGCTAGTGTAGTCTATCGTAAAAAAGCGAGCCTTCTCGCCCCATACAAAAACACTTCATATTTTACCCCACGTATGTTTCCCATTACCTCCCGCACCATAACCATATATTTTTCTCTGAAATTTTGTTCAATGCACAAAAAGTTTTATGGAGTGTAGGGTTCGATTTATTATGGGTCTATGTTTTTTCATGTGGTTTCAGTCACGTAAGATTTACTAGATATTGGAAATATTGCTTTATTGTTACCTGTTAGCCCATAAAATTGTTTCTTCGTGCGTTGCTTGTTGAACATTTCGTAACAATATCACCTACATTTAATTCGACATTCGACGTTAATATTGGTATAGTGACATTATGTCAGAAGAGGTAAACAGTATATTAGGTAAAAGAAAATTTTTTGGTATGGTATGTCCATACTTTTAGAGTGTGAAAAATATCAACTGTTCCATAAATGTATTTGATTGTGTTAGAATGCACATTTGTATGGAACAGCAGATTCTTTTTTCATATTTCTGAGTTGGTCCCGTATTAGAAGTTCTTCATTTGCATGAATAAGTAGGTATTTCGCTTTTTCCTCTTAACATACTGTGTAATAAAAAAATAAGTAGGTAGGTACAATAAACTTATAATATATTCACACCCGGATTACCACAGATGCGTTTTTATACGTCCATATTTTAAATGTGTCATGAGCTTCGAGGTTTGACGGGCAACCCTGGCTAACCCACGCATTTAATTATAAATTTTAAATGGGTGCCCTGAGAGTATCATGATAAGCGACACCCCCACCAGCGATATAAAGTGGTGACACTTTTATAGACATGCAAATTTTATATAGCTACGTAACAACGTCAATGTACCTACCTACGTAATAAAAACTACATGTCTTCATCCTCGCGTACTCGTATGTACGCCCCATCCCAAGACTTTGTCTAGATAAGAGCAACAGCAGACTGGCTACTTTTACTATCAGGGATCGACGATTTTGCGATTATTTCGATGCATTTAGCTTCGAAAAAGAGACTAAATCGTCGATCGCCAAGGCTTAAAGTGGCTAGTCTGCTGTAGCCCTAAGACATTATGTCTCGTGTGTGTACGTCGCGCCGTCCCAAGACTTTGTCCATGTCCATGCAGATAAGGCATGGGTCACTAGGAGCATGTAAGATACTTCGCCCATATAAGCACGAGTTGTGAGTCTCGTAGTGAAACACGCGTATTACGTAACAACGTCAAAGTACCTACCTACGTAATAAAAACTACATATCTTTATCCTCGTGTGTGTACGTCGCGCCGTCCCAAGACTTTGTCCATGTCCATGCAGATAAGGCATGGGTCACTAGAAGCATGTAAGATACTTCGCCCATATAAGCACGAGTTGTGAGTCTCGTAGTGAAACACGCGTATTACGTAACAACGTCAATGTTCCTACCTACGTAATAAAAACTACATATCTTTATCCTCATGTGTGTACGTCGCGCCGTCCCAAGACTTTGTCCATGTCCATGCAGATAAGGCGTGGGTCACTAGGAGCATGTAAGATACTTCGCCTATATAAGCACGAGTTGTGAGTCTCGTAGTGAAACACGCGTATTTCGTAACAACGTCAATGTCCCTATCTACGTAATAAAAACTACATATCTTTATCCTCGTGTGTGTACGTCGCGCCGTCCCAAGACTTTGTCCATGTCCATGCAGATAAGACGTGGGTCACTAGGAGCATGTAAGATACTTCGCCCATATAAGCACGAGTTGTGAGTCTCGTAGTGAAACACGCGTATTACGTAACAACGAAACTACATATCTTTATCCTCGTGTGTGTACGCCGCGCCCGTCCCAAGACTTTGTCCATGTCCATGCAGATAAGGCGTTATACGAGCGTAAAGAAATGCGCGCAGTTGGGTCGCGAGGAGCCTGCAGGACACTTCGCCCATTTATAAACACGAATCGTGATACTCGTAGTGAAATACGTGTATTACGCGCGTAAATCGCCATATCAGGACCTGCACTATGACATACCTTTAACAGATATATTTTACACTAGTAAACTAAAATGTTTTGGTTCAGGTAATGGTCCTCTTCGTATTGGGATCATATTTGAGTTGCTTCTACACAGCCAGGATCTGCAGCAACTACTTGCTATCTACATACAGAAAGTTAAAATTCAAGGTACGCAAACATTTTAAATTCAAATGGCAAGGAATCTCCAATTATTTTTCAACTGAAAATACCGATCGCTATCGATAGGTAGGTACTGTTAATTCATGCTCAGAACGTGATTAAAAAAGGTTGGATATTGTTCCAATTGATCCTACAAATTAGAATTTAGAAGGATATTCCCTGAGGAATTTTAATGAAAATAACCTTCCTCCATACCTTTATTACCAATCAACATTTAAAATAGGAGAAATACAATTTTAATCAGTGTCGAAAAACAAGAACAATATCCGAATCTTCTGAATCAGTGAACATGAATGATAGAAACAAAATTGATTGTGTTGAACTGTCCAATGACCCGGATTTTTTTTGTTGTTTATCTATTGGGTTGTGAAAATCGATGATAAAATTACTACCTCTAGATAGATATACCTACTTTATATTTAATTTACCCATCCAACCTTTCGATCGGCATTTCTTTTAAAAGATATTATTAGGTTCCTAAATAGTACCTTCTTGTCGTAGTCCTGTGAATATGGCTATTTCCTTCTCTATTATTTTAATTCCAGGCAGATAAGAAAAAAACTAGATTTCCCTGATAATAATATAAATATATGTATAACGTTTTATTTATATTTAAACGTTATAATATAAATCATCAAGGTGCTATAAAGAAGTCCAATTAGTGTACAGTATGACATATTCTTCCATCTTCATTATAATGTTGGAGCTAAATATTTTCCTGGACTTTATTTATTACTCCATCCATCTTTCGTAGGAATCCATGAGGGAGTTGTTTTATTTCCTCTCCGTAAATCACGTTAGTGGAAAAATCAAAGCGCGGGTGAAAAAGTTCTTCTGTGTGCAATGGTGAGCGAAGCGTTTGGATTCATTTTATAACTAAAGTGAACTCTAAAGTGGATTAAATAAAAATTTGTTTCGCCTCAGGTTCCTTTAGTTTTGATATTTTATGATTATTTATTTAGTTTTTAAAACCGTAAACGTTTCAAAGCTAGCGGTAGCAAAAGCAAAAGAGATCAACGTAAGGGTTTTGTGAAAGGAGTTGTGATTCATTTCTGAATTCACTGATTTCTGTTGTGATATTTTAATCAGGTACTTATGCCTATATCATAATACAGGTACTACAATCATTCGGTTTCTACGGAGGAAATATTTGCAGATATGTCCACAAATATACAGCAAGAAGTACTTTCTATAGAAATGGTCGAAACTTTGCTTTTCTGTCCACTATTCCAGGTAAGTTCTTATTCTATAGGTACATATTACCAACTAGATTTGTCTCCGTTTGCATGTGACTTTTCATATACAGGGTGTTAGGGTAAACACCGTTATCCTTCAAACCAGTGGTTTGGTTTCGTTTATAGAACATAAATTCAATGGAAAATCACAACTTTTTTTTTTAAAGATGTACCTTTAGAATTTTCACGGAATTCCTAAGGTAGGTATTTTTGCCTGTCTTAAGCCAGGAAAAGGTTGTATTGTATTTATTCATGTGTTGTGTAGGTAGGTAGGACGGGCGGCGATCGATTACGTCACTCGGGCGGGCGCATA
The DNA here is from genome assembly GCA_948150665.1 of Conistra vaccinii. Lineage (NCBI taxonomy): Eukaryota > Metazoa > Arthropoda > Insecta > Lepidoptera > Noctuidae > Conistra > Conistra vaccinii. The sequence continues at coordinate 16,320,901 of OX411323.1, forward strand.
TCCATGAATTTGCGGACGGTGTCGGACAATAACCTTTTTAATATTTGTTATAGAAAATAACGTAATTTTTTTTTACTCGGTTTTTTATGTTTATATTTAAGCCAACTACCCATAGTTTGAGTGACAACGGTGTTTACCCTTCCATCCTGTATAGTTTTTTTTTTCTTTATTTATTAATAGTAGAACCAACCATAACAAATGTATAACAGTGGTTTATGAAATATAGAGTCCATTCCTACAGGTTTTCACCACAATATAGTGAAACTCTAATCGTATTTTAATCATGTCATGTTGATTAGCGTTTCTAAGAATATTGTTAGATTCTACATACTGGCAATATCGTCTTTCCTTGCTGCAAGTTTCGCAGCTGTGACAAGACATAATAAGACACTTTGCACACGTTTTCGCTGATAGACGCCGCCGCCGTGACATTTGGTGGCAAAGTGAATGGCCGTTTGTAAACGCCCGGGGTTTTTTACATCTCATCATCATTTGTCCGGCGTTCGATGCATACTTCCATTGTAACCTAAGTAAGACTGCCTGTCCACTGAAGCGGAGAGGAGAGGAGCGGAGTGGAGATGTGCCAATATTAACCAATAGAATCGCACCTCTGGTGCGGAGTTTAGGTTCTATTGGTTAATATTGGCACATCTCCGCTCCGCTCCTCTCCTCTCCGCTTCAGTGGACAGGCAGCCTAAGACTCAATTTCACCATACTCTGTTAGATATAACAGACTGTTAACACACATGTCAACTGCTGTGATTGGCTGTTGTCATGTCAGTGAGCCAATCAAAGCAGTAACCTGAGTTTAATGACCTGTTAGCAAATTTTTGTGTTTGGTGAAATTGGGTCTAAGGCCGGTGAAAATAAAGGTTCGTTATCCGGTGAAAACCGGACATCTAAAAATTCTACAAGTGAGCTACGGATTTCACAAGTACCCGGTACCCTAATTACGTAATACACAATCAATTCGTTTTGAAACAGATTACTAATCCATTGATTGATAAGTTCGAAATTTAATTTTGCTCTGCAACGTAATTATCACATTGAATGTTGTTGAACTGTCAAAATGAAACAAATGATCGCTATCGCATTGCTTCTGCAAGATAGGTAATAGCCCTGCGGGTCAACTATACATTAGCTACCGGGTATCCGGTGCCAACTATCCGGCAGTCGGAACGAGTAAAAAGCTTGTTAATCGTCCTTCAGTTTCACTCCAGGCAAAGGTACTATCGGGTTCTTCAGTAGAGGCTAGGAAATTGTCATTCTCTAGTTCTCTGTTTTCTAAATCTACGTGCCATTAGTAAACTAATTACATTTTTAGACACCTATCCTTTTATCTCCGGTGAAGACTTTCAGGCGGTTGTATAGTCTATGTTCTACTGTTATATCACGATATTTTTTGCATGAACTATTTTACGAAATATTATTCAAAAACGAAACCCGATATTTTAAAACGTTCTCATCAGAAATCTTCGTCGTGATTAAAAATAGTGAACAAAAGCGAGTTTGTATTAAATAGAGCGTTCAGATGTAGAGCATTTTAATTTGTTCGTAGGTATTGAACAGGGATTTCCTGCAGACTGTGGCCAGTAATACGAGGAAGTTGGTGCTGCCTGATAATGAAGTGGTACAGCATGCTGCTGATATTGGACGGGACATGTATATCTTGCAAAAAGTACGTCGTTCTGATTCCATAGAAGCTCGACAAACTTACATTTGCAATTGGACATTTGACCGTGACGTATATTGGGTGTCCTGCCTTTTCGCCGAAAATTGTTTGGCCGATTATCACTTGCCAACCAACGTTTCGCCGATGTTTCACTTTGACAACTAACGATTAGCAAATTTTTATATGACAACGTTTCTTTTGGTAGAATTATTATTAAGCTGATTATTATAATGACACAAAACGTTTGGGACATTTATCATTTGTCAAACATATCACTAGGCCACACAACTATTAGACGAATGACGTTATGTCAGTGTGACAGTTCCCTTTTCATACATTGATATACTTAATGATATAAAATATACAAATTTTTACATACATTTTTTATTTAAGAATCTCAAAAATAACATTAAACCTTTAAATTGGCAGCTAAGATTTATGTTGCTATACTTATTAAAAAAAACTTATTTGTTTTAAGCAAGTTCAAGACCAGGGTTTCGATAGGTTAGGTTAGGTTAGGTTAGAGTATGACAAACAATGTACGCTACGAGCCAAGCGAGCGTAGCGAGCGTGCCGCGGCAGCGGCCGGCGATGTGCCAGAAGCGAATCGCTTTTGTAAAAACGGTTCGGAAACAGTTAAGTTAGGTTAGGTCACATTATTTGTTTTAGGCAAGTTCAAGACCAGGGTTTCGATAGGTTAGGTTAGGTTAGAGTATGACAAACAACGCACGAGCCAAGCGAGCGAAGCGAGCGTGCCGCGGCAGCGGCCGGCGATGTGCCAGAAGCAAATCGCTTTTGTAAAAGGAAACAGTTAGGTTAGGTTAGGTAATGTGACCTCATTAAAGATAAAGTAAAAAAATAATTGAATAACAATAACTACCTGTATATAATTTGATTTGTCCCAAATGAAAATTGCATCCTTGTAAATATATTACGCAAACTAAAACATTCTGCTACTTGAAAGTTGGCATTTAAAAAAATGTCATTATGAAAAGCAGACCAAACGTACAGTTGGTAACTGTGAGGTTGGGAACTGTGAGGTTGGGAACTGTGAGGTTGGGAACTGTGAGGTTGGGAAATAAAACAAAATTATATGATAAGTTGGCAAATGATAATTCGGCGAAATAAAATTCTGCGAAACGTTAGTTGGCAAGTGAAAAGCTGGCAAACAATTTTTGGCGAAAAGGCAGAGAACCGTATATTATACTAATTATTTACCAAATATTGAAGCAATTGGCGTTGGTGGTCCGGTGGTAGTTACGGACATTATGTTAAGTTTGTTATTACGATACATTCATCCCAACTACGGAACCCTCCATTGTGCGTAGTCCGACCGGCACTTGGCCATTCAGCCATCGGTGTATTGGGTTTTAATTGCAACGTTTAGACAAAAATATTACTTTTATATTACCTAACATTCCACTAGCTAGAGTCATTAAAGTGATAAGGATTCAAGTAATTCCTCTAATCATTAAAGTGATCAAGATCTAAGTACCTAGATCGTTAGAGTCCCCACTAACTAGAGCACTATTTACAGGGTCATTGTTACTTGTTGAATAATCTCGGTAAGAGGGAAATGATCATAGGACCCGGCACCCATTTTGGTGTTGTGGAAATGCTCTTTGGCTTACCTAAGGTAAAATACAGTATGTTAACTAACGAAGGGCGTTCCTGTTAAACCGGTTATTTATTTTTTTGCAATTATGAACGCTATACTATTGCGGGCGGGAACGCCCTTCGTTAGTCAGCATCTATTACTCTATAGGGACTTTATTATTTTATTATTAATATTTTAAATTTAATTTTTGATTTTTTAAATAATAAAGCTGAAGAGTTTGTTTGCTTGAACACGCTAATCTCAGGAACTACTGGTCCGATTTGAACAATATTTTCAGTGTTAGATAGCCCATTTATCGAGAAAAGCTATAGGCTATATACATCACGTTAAGACCAATAAGGAGCGGAGCACCAATGAAGAATGTTTCAAAATCGAGGGGTTTTTTTAACGATGTCTCGGGTTAAACTTAGCGTTAGCCCAAAGTAACTATTCCACGCGGACGAAGTCGCGGGCAGAAGCTAGTACTGTATATATATTTCAGTTTTACTTCACTTACTATACAAATAAATACAGTGGTACTTTGACGCCCAAGTGTTATATTTTGTTTTTGTATTTATTTTTATAGTAAGTTAGTTAGTCTTTTAATTTGGTATCTAGTGTAAATATTTAGTTGGGTTAAATTGCATAAATGTATTTGAAATAAATAAGCAAAATGGTAAGCTAAAGTCTAAATATCAGGTATATTTATATAATAGACTTTGAGCTTACCATTTTCCTTCCTTATTATACAAAACAGAATTCTGTTTCATTATCTTAACTTTAATTAAATAATTTCAAAAGCTGCCCGGTTTGTTTTAAGTACATTTTCATGTACACCAGTACTTAATGGTTTTCTGGAAAGGCTTTGATGTGCTTTTAAAATGTTTTTATAAATGCCGAATGTATTTTATTTGTATTTATACATAATTTTGTGTGTAGGTAAATAGTTACTTTACAACAACATCACATTCAAACAAAATTGTAATTAATGTTCCGTCCTAACGTCCTATGCAGATCAGTCCCAACAAAGGCTGTATTTATTAACATTTTCGTACCTAATGAAAATATAATTTGTCCAGGTATACACGGTGGTGACGTCAACAAACTGCATATTACTGCATGTGGAATACAGTGCCCTGGTGCAATGCTGGGGAACGTTCCCGGACATTAGTCACCCCATTATCACGGTGATTCATGCATTTAATATCGCCGAACAACAACAGATGAGCCACAGAATAAATTGGTACAGAAGGTTGTGTTTATGTCGCAGACAGATTATCTATATGATTCGTCATTTTACAAACGGCGCCGTCCGTTTAAAAACGCTGGCGGTTTTGCAAAATGCCTAGGGCGAAAAATAAATTGCCCAGGCTCTTTATAATATGCTACAACATTTGATAGACAATTCGAACGCGGTTTACAAAATATCGCGGCAAATTGAAGTTTTTAGTTATCCGGCACGTGGAAAACGTAAGGTGTCCATGAAATCTGATGCTCGGAGGACTCTTGCGGAATATTATTGCAACAAACAATTTACAATTTAACGCATTATTTTTTTATAGTTTATAATGTAACGGAAATAATATTGGAAAATTGTGAACTGGTATACTGGTAAACTTGCGTGCGACGTAACGCTAACCCAACCTAACTTATTTCACCCAGTTCGCAATTTTTCGATTGTTTATAATCAAACGGAAATAATACCGATAATTTATAAATTAACGGTTCTGACAATTTTACGGTAATATAATAAGTACTTTATTGCTGGAATAAAGTATGATTCGTTCAACCTGTGTTTAATGATGTGTTTAACAAAAACAATCAATGTCGAAATTAACGAACAATTGAACGAATTGCCAATTTGCCTTAGGCATTTTGCAAAACTACCAGCGTTTGTAAACAGACGGCGTCGTTTGTAAAATGACAAATCATACAATTTGCCTGCGACATTTATACAAGGAGCGAAAAGGCACGCCCTCAAAGACACGGTTCACGTACAGGGTGAACCGGAGTGCAAGCGCACTCGCGACTGGTATTCAGTTGAGAAAGTTTGAGATCGTCGTACGTACGTGTTTATATGTGCGTGCGCCTGAATTCGCTCGTTGCATGTAGCTGACCTTCTGTAAATATCTACTCTGTTGCTGAGGGAAACCTTTGTGTGCTTGCGTCTGTGTCTGATGTATTAGCGTCTGGGTGTGCTTGCGATGTTGTACATAGCTGTTTGTTGTTCTAGTTTTGTGTACTTATAACAATTTAGTATGTAATGTAAGGCGGATTAGCTGATTCTGGCAATGGCTGGGTGAAAGAATGCCAAGCATATGAAGTAGGTCAGTCTCCTGGAGACCTACAGTTGTGCATATCACTATAATAACATAAGTATTAATATGTACATAGAGAGAGACTTGAGTCAGTTGGCAAGTGTTTTATGAAATATAAAATCAAATCCGCTTAAGAGCCCTACTACATTTCGACTGATTTTGACGGTGATTTTTGCGTTAAATGGGCAACTTTGGCGTTCTTATTCTGAGTAACTGAAAGACTTCGACAACTATGACTTATTGAGTAGTGGAGAATAGTTATTAGTATAGTTCATAGCGGCCTCGCTTATTGCAATATTTTCTTAGTTATTTATATAAAGTGAAAATTCCGAAGCAAGTTTTTAAAAAAGTGCGCGACGGCACTTTTTTGAGCTCGTGGGTAGAACTATTGTGCCTATCTAATGAAATGCAAAATTTAAAATAAGATCTTTTAAAAAGTGTTGTAGTTCATAGCGGCCTCAGACTTTTGAAATATGTATGGGATATCTAAAAAAAAACAATTCAAAATCATAAAAAACGCTCAGAATTAACTGTAAATTTCTCCTTACCACATTCATATTTTTACGTAAAATTTGTACCAGAATATACGTTGATTCATAGGAAATTAAAATTGCATACTTAAAAAACAAAAACTTAATTATATAACTCAAAATACGCATAATTACAACTGCCAAATTGCAACTTATAGCGATGCATCGGGTGCTCGAACTGTCAAAACGCAATTTTGTGATAGGCCTCTTAAGTGATTGGGATGTAATAAGTAAATTAGGTCAACTTTACTAGCTTTTGAATTCAAAAGTGCCTGTAGAGGTTAATAGTGCTCTGAGTTTAAGATAATAATTTCAAACGAGAAAATCAGTGGAAACTGGTAGTAGGTACATGAAATCGTTAATCTACCAACAATAAGATATTTTAAGCCGAAATTAAAATGACACTCACAGAAATACAACTTGAGTGTAAACTCATTTAACGTTTCTCAGCTCGATTTTCCTCATCGATTACTCGCCCACTCAATTTCCTTTAGCATCATTTTGTAAGCGTTTATTTACGTTAAAGTATGATTTTCTTAATGTAAGCTAAAGGGGTTTGAAGATTTTGGCCCTAAAATCGGCCACCATTTTGTTTTTTTTTTCAAAATCGAGGTGCACATTAAATGTCATATATTATAAGGATAGGGCACACTTATGCAAACATAAAACTTAATATATCATAACGTCATAAAGCGTCACGTTTCTGAGATATTCAAAGATAAAAGTAAGAATTTTTATAACGAATTTATTTATTTATGTTGTAATTACTTCATGTTGATTAAGTTATTTATACTTACATGAATTAATTGACAACCATAAAGCAAAATCAAGATTTTTTTATCATATTCGGTGTAAATAATATCATTCAAGAAGGCAGCGGGAGGCTGAATAGGATTTTCTTGGTGTCGCGCCCATGCCATGCACCATATAATACCTATACCATATAACACACGTCCTCATTTGGCGGGGGGTATACATATATTTTTGTCTCTTTCGCGCATAACTAAAATATTACCTATACATGACGCAATTATGTTTTCATAGTTTTCATAGGTTCAGTTTTCGACTTATATTTCGGTGAATAACTCCGAAACCTGACGCTTTAGGATATTATGTCATATGACATTTTTTGTTTGTATAAGTTTTCTCTATCTAAATATATAACTTTCGACTTTTTCCGCGATTCTGAAAAAAGAACAAAATGGCGGCATCATGTTAGGGCCACCCTCCATACAAAAATCTTCAAAACCCTTTAGAAATTTTATTTTAGTGAAGTGAAAAGCAATTTGTTTATTTATTTTATTATTTATGTACACAAGTAAAATACATAGAGATACATAATATAATGAACATTATTATATTATTAAGCAGTATAAACACACACATAACATCACGCCTATATTCTCCGAAGGGTTAGGCACAGGTGTATCTATAGGTAGTACACCCATTTTTCGCCACTTATGTTTAAGTCCCATGTAATTGCCATCAACCGGGCACAGATCCATAATAATATAGGTCATGATTACGTAAATCAAAATTTTCGTGCTGTACTAAAATTATGCCTATAACAAATAGGCTTTAGAAGACCAAGAACTCAAAGCCCAAGCTGCCTGTTACGAAGATGCGAAACCTCTAACCGGTCGATTGGACACGAAAACGAACAGAATTGCTGTAAGTATACCATCATGTCTAGCACTAGACTGTAGCGGTTACACCACACACATACGCACTACGCAGCAAAGACATGACGTCACACAAATCCTGCATCGCGCAGTTAGAGTTTACCTCGCGAACGACATAATTATATAAGACTATCCGAAATCAACTTACGGGCAGTTGCCTGCCAGACACAACACGGTGGTTCGTCGGTCCTCCGTCTGGTCGGAGAATCCTCCCATTTCTATAGAGGATGAGTGAACTTTACACCCTGTTCCTCACCTACCACTAAAAGACAATATTTCACGGATTTCCAATTTCCATTTTTAATCCAACTTCGTATGAGAGATAGACTATTTTATGGTAACGAGTGTAGTTCTAGCTACTACTTATTTATTTTATTTTAATTACTCAACATAGAGTGACAGAATCTCACTAATCCGGCACTATTAAAAACTGGAGGGTGCCGGATTATTGGAATGTTCGGATTACTGGATTACAGTGAAAAAGTCATAGGTAATGAATAAAATAAAGCATTTCATAGAGGGAATAAATGTATGTAATGTATTAAATTAACATGTAGGCATGGGCGGAGGGTACCGGATTATTGAAGTGCCGATCTATCGAAGTGCCGGATTAGTGAGATTATACTGTATTTATTTTTGTGCTATGAAAATCCAAATTTTTTGCCTCCATAACTCAAGATGTGTCGACGAGGGGCTGAATATTATCATCATTGGCTATTTCTATCTCATCATCATCATCAGCCTATTAATGTTCCCACTGCTGGGACACAGGCCTCCTCTCTGTGAGAGGGAGTGGGCCGTAATCTACCACGCGGGCCCAGTGCGGGTTGGTAGATGTCACATGTCTTCGAATTTTTTGGTTCTAGGACATGCCGGTTTCCTCACGATGTTTCCCTTCATCGTTTTGAGAGCAGTGGTGATGAAATTATTTACACAAAGTAAAGCGCCTGCTTGGGTTCGAACCCACGACCTACGACTCGTAAGTCGGGGCCGTTACCACTGGGCCACCACTGCTCGTACTGGGCCACCACTGCTCGTACTGGGCCACCACTGCTCGTACTGGGCCACCACTGCTCATATTATTATTTCTATCTATTCTATTATAATGTAGGTATATATACTAAAAATGAAGCTGAAGAGTTTGTTATTTCGTTTGTTTGTCTGAACGCGCTAACCTCTGGAACTACCAGTCTGATTTGCTATATGCTATTTAACATCACGCTAGGACTCTTAGAAGCCTTTTAAAAAAGGCAGAAAGAACGTTAAGCAAAAACGAAGTAATAGCACTGGCAGGCGATGCGATGCGACGCACGGGTTGGTTCAGGGAAACAAGAAACTACACGCGGATGAAGTCGGCGGAATCTAGGGTATTATAATTGTGAGTTTCAACAAACCCGTTACATAACGGACTCTTGTAACAGTTGTGCGTCCTCAAATCATATAACACTACACAAGTAACTTTACTTACCGCACTAGTTCCTAAAGTAAATAATTTGTTCTAGCAAGAGATAAAGGAAAGTTTCGTGGTATTTACCACAAGAGAACAGAGGAGCCATTACGTTAAGACATTCAACAAGTTAGGCGTATTGAGGTATGTAAGTCTTTGTGCTACAATTTTATGAGATTAATTAGCTCTATTATTGTGAGAACAATACTTGTTAAAACAGGCGTACTTGTTCGAACAAGCTTTAATTGGGAACAATTCATTATTATGGAAAGGCGGGTCTTAATAAATATGAAATAACAATAAGCTGGTTTAAGGCGCTCCCTTACCTGACCATTCTCCTGTAATGTAACGGTTCAGATTTGAGCATTACATCAGTGTATGAGGAGAACCGAGCATTGTAATAGTCCGCAACCTGTAATGATACAATACCTAACATTACAATCACCGGGACCATTCGCAGTAATGTAATGCTAGCTACACATGTAACGATTTGCTTGCGCAAAGTTAAGCTTGCGCAAGCAAATCGATACGTTACGTTGTGTGGGAACAAAGCGCAAATTTCTTTGAAAACACGTCACTTTAGATTTGCGCAAGCCTAAATTTGCGCAAGCAAATCGTTACGTGTGTGGGAAGAAATTTGCGCAAATTCCTTTGAAAACACGTCAGGTGACATTTGTGCAAGCCTAAATTTGCGCAAGCAAAACGTTACGTGTGTAGGTAGCATTACATTACTGCGATTACTGCGGCTAGCATTACAGTAGTGAGTAGCACACGGTAGCACACGTGAATACGTGATACAATTTGTAACATGAATGCGAATCTTGGATTGTTACATTACAAGCGAATACTCCGATTAGGGATCGCCGTTAAATATAGATACTGACAGCTTGAGAGTTACCTACTTTCAAATTTCGGATATTATATATTGCATTGATTTATTGACCCTTGATCCTATTCCCTTTTGAGCTTGCTATTTTCGTCGTCGACATTAATTTAACTTCCCATAACATACATAATAAATAGCCTAATTTAATCGCGGATATCTCATACCCTTTTTACATGAAAGCTAATTTATAGCACGTCCTCAGAATAAACACCTTTCTTCCCCAAAAAGCAGGATCCTAGCCTTGTATTTTGTATGTATATGAAATAGCATTTGAAACTTGGCTTTGTTCGTCGTTTTCGAAAAACAATGGTCCATTCAGAAGAAAAACATTGCACAAATCCAGATGCATTAGTTAAACTAACGGGGACGGTATTAAAAACTATTCTGAATGTGGTAAATGCAGTCGGCCAGAAACGTCATTGGCATTACAGGACTTTGCAGTTTATAGTTCCACTAAATCATATTATGTTTTATTTTTATTTTATTTTATTTATTTGGGAAGACAAACAATTGTACAGTGAGGATTTCCTAATTATAAAATTAAATTAAATCTAAGGATGGTTACAGTACAATCCACTACGTTTCCACGGATAACAATAATCAAAGTACAGTGAAGATACAATAAATTATTAACTAAAACAAATTGAAAATTTTGAATGGAAAAATAATTGTTTCAATATTATTAATAAACTAAATTAAATCGACTTAAAATTTAAAAAAAATAAAAAATATAACTACATAAAACATAAATAAAAAATTGGGTAATTAGCTACATTATATAATACAATCCTTAATTGCTAGCTAAGACCGCTATCAGCATCAACATACCTTATTCTTATGTTGATTCAGCTGTCCTTATCCTAGATAGTCTTGGGATCAGATATTTAAAATGTAATTTCAAAACAGTTCGCTCTAACTCAATACTCTTTCATTTATTGCATTCGAGAATGTGCACTTAGGTGGTAATTGAAAATATACATAACATCATAATCAGCCTATTAATGTTCCCACTGCTGGGACACAGGCCTCCTCTCTGTGAGAGGGAGTGGGCCGTAACCTACCACGCGGGCCCAGTGCGGGTTGGTAGATGTCGCATGTCTACGAATTTTTTGTTCTAAGACATGCCGGTTTCCTCACGATGTTTTACTTCACAGTTTTGAGAGCAGTGGTGATGAAATTATTTACACAAAGTAAAACGCCTGCTTGGGTTCGAACCCACGACCTATAATTCGTAAGTCGGGGCCGTTGCCACTGGGCCACCACTGCTCTCAATTGAAAATATAATAAGATCATTATGAAACCTGTCAGGCACAGTAAAAAGCCACCATCCACGTTGCGACCGCAGTTTTCCATTTCCAGCCCCATACAAATACCAGTTCAAACTTTACTTATTTTAGCAGTAACATAATTTAAAAATATGATTCATGTGTGTACTTTTGCTGGTGTCTGATAACTCGTGTGTTGTGCAGACACCTCAGGTATCTCTTCGTGCCGGGATGCATAACTCCCCATGGTATGTTCCTGAAGTTCTGGTGTGCCGTACGCTTCCTAGTCGCCGTGTTTTACATATTCGCTGTGCCGTACGATATTGCTGTAAGTTTGCATGTTTTATTGTGTTACTGTAGTATGTCTCGGGAAAATGTATGTGAGTTAAAGTTTTGAGTAAAGTGTCGAGTGTGCTTTAGAGTTGTTATTGCGTTACTGGGAATGCTGAGACTATACGTAGCTTTTTCCAAATACTTTTGGAAGTTAAGGGATGACTATTGAGACGCTCACAGTCAGCAAAATAAATATATTATGAGAAAACCACGCGGGATGGGATATTTTTACTAATGTATTTTTAAATCTTTCTGGCACCGTCACGGGAAGGGTGGCTCTATATTTGAACTTATATCAAATCGTATATTTCGAACAATTCAAACTAATATTATAATGCGAAAGTGAGTTTGTTTGTTACATTTTCACGCTAAAACGGCTGAACGGATTTGGATGAAATTTGGCACAGGGGTGGACCTTGACTCGGAGAAGGACAAAAGCTACTTTTCATCCTGGATCGTAGCCGAAGTCGCGGGCAACGGCTAGTAATATTATAAGTAAGAAATTATGTTTTGTTCCTCATCTACTAGGCCCTGATCCTCTACTAAAATGTTACACAATTTCAGTCAAAACAACACAAGCATGGTGGCCCATACAACTGGTCGGATGTTATACTATACATAGACATTGTCATAATGGCATATGTAGCTTACTACAATGATAAGTCCTTACTGGTCACCCATCCACTGTTGACTGTGTCGAGATACTTGAAGCATGCTTTCTTATTGGACATCATAAGCATCTTTCCTTTTGAAGAAGTTGTAAGTATTCTAGAAATTAGATTTTTCCTTTAAGGAAAAATATAGCGTATGGAAAGATTTTCCATACGCTCCCAAAAGACTGGTCAAATTTTCTTCATATATCATATTCAGATGTCATCAAAATTGAAGTGTTTTCAATCTGTCATACTTTTGTTTTGACAGTGAACTGGTGCATAATCAGCTTTTAATGTTCCCACTACTGGGACACAGGCCTTCTCTTTTTAAGGAAAAATATAGCGTATGGAAAGATTTTCCATACGCTCCCAAAAGATTGGTCAAATTTTCTTCATATATCATATTCAGATGTCATCAAAATTGAAATGTTTTCAATCTGTCATACTTTTGTTTTGACAGTGAACTGGTGCATAATCAGCTTTTAATGTTCCCACTACTGGGACACAGGCCTTCTCTTTTCGAGAGGGATTGGGCTGTAATCTACCACGCGGGCAAAGTGCGAGTTGGAAGATGTCACTTGTCCCCGAATTTTTGGTTTTAGAACTTGCCGGTTTTCTAACGATGATTTCCTTCACCGTTTTGTGAGGATTGGTGATGAAATAAAAGCGCCTGCCTGCGTTCGAACCTACGACCTACAACTTGTTTTGAATCTCCAATTTATGTTAATTAACATCTCTACTTGATGGCTATTTTTTAAGTGTTAATATTTGAGGGGTTTGGCGCTGATACCCGAAATACAGGCTATCGCCTAGTTCAGCTACAGATGTCTACTTTATCTGTAACTAGAAAATATAGCCTTTAAAAAAAAAAAAAACTTCTATGTCAGTCGTTACCACCACCGCTCTCTCTGTGAACTGGTGAAGATTGATTACATTAGGAATTTTATTTATGATACTTTTCTTCTATTGCAGTTTAAAATAGTAAATGATAATACCGACATGGATGTTTATAGACTGAATCGAATGCTTTTGGTACGTGATTTTTAATAATGTTGTATTATTGCAACTTTCAGTTTTTTGGTGTATGATATATTTTACACAAAGGAGTTAATATTTTCGTAACTGACTACGCTTTCGAATGGGCAACTAGCTTCATCTTTTTTAATGACCAACTCCTTGATAATTCAAAAGTGTTTATTAATGGTTTAATTAAAATCTAATGCTTTGAGTTTGAGAAATGGACTGTTGTACGTCACGCCTCACTAGCGTATAGGCCTGACCACCTGAAATAAATAATGCTTTCTATCAAAATTACCACAGATAACACAATTCCAAGCGCCGTCTATAAATCTATGTACCGCTGACGTAGTAGGTGGTAGGTAGATGAGCATTCCCTTTAAGTACAACTCACATCATCGTCAGGAAATACGTTTTCTCAAGGGTTTGACGGGATCCACTTTGTGCTATTACAGAAAATATATTTAAAATAAATGTAATAAACCAACATAAAGAACTACAAAACTGATAGAAAATGGATGTTCACACGCCTAGAAAGAGCTTGAAAAAGGTTCGAACACAAAAGAACGCGCAACAACAAATAACAAAGGATGTATCTAATCGTATCTAGATACCTACTGTACCGGTCTTCACAGTTCACACAATAGTATCCAGTGAACATTTCTTTTTATTCAGGTGACGAGAATAACAGGTGCTTTCTCATACTGGGAGGGTGATATAATGCGGGTAAATCCAGCTGTAGCGTTACTGAAGTTCCTGCCTATAGCATTGACTATTGTGAACTTTACTACGGCGTTCATCTTTGTGAACGCGTGTGAACCCTACTCTCCTCCTTACTCACATTATATTATGGTTAATTGTACGAAGGTCTTGATCATTTCGAGTACTAAGCAGGAGATGAGATGTAAGTGAACTTTCGTTATTGATTTGTTACTCAAACATTATTTCTTGATTCATAATAGTGCTGCCGCGGCCTGTAGAATGGCCATTGATGGATGAACGTGAAAAGGTGGGCCTAGGTGAAGCCGTGGCACACGTACGTCAGTTCATCAATGCCTTTTTGCGGTCAAGACTAGAATAGAACTTTTCTCAAATAATGTAAATTAATTATAAATTCCGTAATCGACGCACAACGATAATTTTTCACGCGCCAATATTATGTTCATTTGTTTAATTTTTATAGCTCTTTATGCAAGCCAGTTTGTTTAAATAAAATCTTTGATAAGTTACCGCCTTGGTTGCTGTGTCGAAGTAAAAAGTTTGTTCCATTTTTAAATAACACAACAGCTATGAGTTTTCATAGTAATTTATTTGGCCGCTAAACACGACAGATATGGATTTTCATACTAACATTGCCGGCCGGGCGCTCGCTTGTTTTTGACCAGTACAGCAATTTCGATTTATCTCGAAGAAGGTTGTCAAAATAATGCTCGAATTTCCAAGCATGTTTCAGAAAAGGATATATTTGTCACTAGCGCGTTAGTTTGCGCTAGATGTCTGATAACTGCGATGCGACGTCGCATCGCAGTTTTGTGTAAACAGCGACGTCATTCTAAGATTTTCTTCTTAAGCTTCTGCCTTGCAAATTCGCATCACACCGATTCGCAGTTTTGTGTACAAGCCCTTAGTTAATACTGCTAATTACCCTTTCATATCACCATAATCATAAACAGTTATCCATCTTATAACACTGTGGTCACACTACTTTGTTTGCTTGTCCCAGATGCAGTCACGGAATACGTGTACACGTTCTACTGGGTTTACGAGATATTCGTGGGTTAGTACTCCACGTAATTGATACTACGGTTACAGGTAATGTATGGGGCGGAATGTTTCTGGTTATGTCAACGACTTAAAGTCTGTTCAAATCCTTGTCTCCAGTTCATGTTATTTCTATTTAATCGAATACCAACTTTATGCTAGTGTAAATTCAGTTGATTTCAGAATGACAACTAGGTGAAAAAGTCATTAAAAATATGTTTGAAGTTGTAGCGCAAACTCAACGTGTGTGGTTCGGGTATTCAAATTGTTTTTAAAAAACACATATTATTTCTTTAAATGTTTGGAAAAGAATTCCCAAACGCAGTTTAAGGACATAGTATTGGTTCTAACGTACTTCGATGTTACGTGTGGTTGTTTAATTGGAATAAGCTTCCTAACCATTTGTTTTCGAAGGCGAAGGGTGGGGGGAAGCCGATTATGTAATAGCTTAGGGATGTTGACTGGAAAAAAAAAACTGTTTAGTCCGTCAGGCAAATTATAAAAAAAAAGATACGAATTTTTTGCTTTATCATATTAATAAAAAATAGTTTAGGTAAAAGAAATAAAAGTTTTTTTTTTTAGGTTGTGGAGTGGGGGCTCGCTACGTCACAAGTCGGTATCAAAATCTACCGAGGGGTGACGTCATGCAACATTTTAACGTATTGCCCACTCAATGTATTGCCGTAATCTTTTAATTACGTAAAAAAAGAAAAAATACGTGTCTTACATTTTTTTATAATCTACCTGAAGGACAACTCTGTCAACTTTGTCAACATCTCTACTGCATTATAAGATTACGAAATTGAAAGGAATCGTTTATTTTATTACTTGTCTTTCATTGAAAGTATCAAACTTCCTGATTCTAGGCAAAAAAAAAATTTAAAACCCGCGTGTAGGTAAGACATACATAAGTCATTTTGCAAATTTTTGTAAAAGCCTCAGACTTTAGGATTACAGGAGCTTTTATGTACACAATCTACCTATACGTAACTAAATGAAGGTAGGAGGTATATGGGCAGATTCGTGCAGTTTCTCGCATGCGGGTTTGCGTAATGCCTACAAATCCTACCTATGCATACCAATATCTCTAAATCTAAACATTTATAAATTAAAGTCACTCTTCGTGTCTGTCTGTATGACCGTGTAGTTCTTCTTAACTAAGGTCTGATATCACCAACGAAACTGAACGCGATCACCATTTCTAAAACGCGTTCAAGAGCTGTCAGTGTCAAAATTATTATGGAATATTGTACACTGACAGTTCTTGAACGTGTTTAGATGTGCTGAACGCGTTCAATTTCATTGGTGAAATCCGCACTTAGCAAAGAATGTTAGTGCGGTTTTCACTATCATTTAGATAATTTATTCCAAAAGGTTTATGAGTATTAATATTTAACTTACATATTTATAATAAATAAATCTCAATGTTCTGTCAAGTCGTAAAAACCATGCGAAGGCGGGTCGCTTATAGTATTCAAATGAACTAAAAATAACATATTGTACATCTTTTAGGTATGGGTTGCACTCCAGTTGGCATGCCTAACTCCGTGGACCGCTGGCTAGTGATGTGCCTGAAGGTCACTGGATTTATGTACTTTGCCTTCATGTTTGGATATGTTGCGTCCACACGGACAGCCGCCGCGCATGCTTTATTGGAACATAATGTAAGTACTATTTTTTCAAAAAACAATAGACGACACTTTGCGTTCAGCGCTTGTCGCGGTAACACGTTGTGTCCGGATTCGCAACAAGTCAAGCGTCATCCTGAGGATGCCTCGTTGAAAGGTGAAACACGTGTCGATTTCTTACAGGGTTCTTTAAGAACAGTTAAGCGGATTAGGTTAGTAAATATACGTCGCCTATTATAATTTATAATGGATTTCCACAAAACCACGCCCGAGTCAATTGACTACTATTTTTACCTTGTTTTGCGCTCTTCAAATCTAGACAATGTTGAGTAGGAGTGTGAAATCGGACAGATATATTATGTGTGTTTTAGCATGGAGACCATTGTCTATCTCTTCGTAGGAACTGTAGCGGTTAGACCGCCACATACAAAAACTACGAAACAAAAAGACATGACGTCACACAATTCCTACATCTCGCAGTTAGAGTTTACTGAGCGAATAACATAGATAAGACTATCCGAAATCAACATATGGGCAGTTGCCCGCCAGACATAATACCCGTCTGGTTGGAGGATCCTCCCTTTTCTATGGTGGATGAGTGAACTTTACACCCTGTTCCTCATTCTCCTAAATTTGAGTGAACTTTACACCCTGTTCCTCATACCCCTAAATTGGTTACCCCGAGTATGAACGTCAACGCAGCCTTCGTGCAACAACTTCAGCGTGACGTCATCATCATCACTCCCGCAAGCTTTCCTGAGGCAAGTCACACAGCCAGCCAGCACCCACGGCTTTAACGGGTATCCTGACCACCAGCATGCAGCGAACGCGCATTCCTGGTCATCACCCTCAACCACAACCCGGCGCTGTACCACATCCGACTCACTGGATGACGACGCACCGCCACCCCGACTCACTGGGGAATCACCGCAGACAGTTCCGACTCACCGTGAACTATGCGGCACCCGGTTCCGACTCACTGGAACCACAGCTGGCACTGTGAAGCATCGCAAGATCCAAGACTCAGCCCACTATCGACCTCCGGTCTCCGGAGGGGAGTGATGTAGCGGTTAGACCGCCACATACAAAAACTACGAAACAAAAAGACATGACGTCACACAATTCCTACATCTCGCAGTTAGAGTTTACTGAGCGAATAACATAGATAAGACTATCCGAAATCAACATATGGGCAGTTGCCCGCCAGACATAACAACCCGTCTGGTTGGAGGATCCTCCCTTTTCTATGGTGGATGAGTGAACTTTACACCCTGTTCCTCATTCTCCTAAATTTGAGTGAACTTTACACCCTGTTCCTCATTCTCCTAAAGAACCAGCACAGTAAACTATGTATCATTTTTCATTAATAAAAAATGTTGACGATCACGATAGATGTCAATTCACGACAGATGTTAACAGGCTAATGCCAGCCACACACATAACGATTTGCTTGCGCAAATCTAAAGTGACGTGTTTTTAAGGAAATTTGCGCAAATTTCTTCCCACACACGTAACGATAGCCTAAATTTGTGGCTAGCATTACAAGTATACCGTTTGGGAAATAAAGAATCTGAGTAAATGTCGGTGGCTCAATATTACCATGCTATTATCATGTTATGTCGCAAATGGTATAGATGAAACTAAAAAATATGCAAAACCAATCGAAACAACACCCTGCTACGCTAAACCGTAGCGCGTAGATCACATGTGTGCTACGAGCCCGTAGCACATGATCTACGCGCTACGGCTCGGCTACGACTAGAATTTATCACTCATCTTTAGAATGTATAACCCTAGTAGAGGATATCAACCTATACAAGGTGTGCCTTTTGATATTCCATTACTCTAGGGTATTAATCAGACCATGTCAAAGAATCAACTGACATTTTTTTTTTGTTTGTATTTTCGTTTAAAATAATTCGAAAAAGTCACGATTGTTTGTGTTATAAAACACCCTTACGCGAAATATACCAAAAAAAAAATTTTATTCAGACTTTTTTTGTCCATCAAAAAAATATGACCACGTCGCATTTTCTTATCGTTAATTAAGAATTATTGGTTTGAATGAAAATGATTTACTCGTACCGATCAATGAAACATTGATCATACATTGAGTTCTAGCACCTTTTGTAATATTTTTACTTATAGCATAATGCTACAAGTAATTAAAACGAACACGTTTAATTATATATGCATACAACAATGAATTATTTTATTTGCATCATTTTTAGGAAATCATTATTATACTTCATATTGCACTTCCGAGATCGTTCCCCTGTAAACTTTTCTTCGCGAAGGAAGTTTTTTGAGCAATAGACAAGCAATTAATATTAGTGCTACTTGCAAGGTTCCTTATTTCGACAGCTAGGGCAGGAAAACTAAATAAGCAATGACGTCAACAAAATTAATTGACATAAAAACAATAATAATAAAATGGTCTGCCCATTGTCTCTAGATACTTATAAACAATTAAAATTAAGACCCGCGTAATTATTCCCGCTTATTTGTTATGATTATTTGAATTTGAATTAGAACAAAAATAATGAATACCTACGAATATGTACCGAGCTGTTATTGCCCCCGTTATCTCCTTTTGTGGGCAACTTTAGTTGAAGGTTCCCTCCTAGTGGAACATTAACAGCCGGCCGCTATTGTTAGTAGCAAATAAAAAGTTATCGCTTTTAGGAGCCCACTTAAAGCCACAGAAATGTTGAAGCCATTTCAAGTCATTTGACCTTTCACTGAGCATGTAAAAATATCTCTATTTTTTCGTACCATTTAAAAGAATGTACTGCCAAGCTACTCCCATAAGTATCCAAAAATAAAGTAAGCCTACTTCAACAGGAAATTCATTTCTGATTGTTTCTTATTACATTGTCAGCGCTATTTCAATTTTCTTCAAAGCCGATCAAATATCTATCTATAAAGTTAATAAACTGAATATGAAAGGAAATCAATACCCTATTATGAAACAGTTGCTATAGGGAAAAGTGAATCTTATTTATTTACAAAACGAATAATAAATCATACGTATACCATGTAGGCATCGGTCTGTCGTCCACATATGACAAATATTGTAAAACTACGAAATGTTACAATGAATAAAATCTAATTAACGTCGCAGATATCCCATACTGCTAGTCTAGTACTCTGTATTACGGCTAAAGTTCCGTCATTAAAAATATTACGACTTTGCAGTTCCAGTACAGTAATTATATTAGTTTTAACGAGCTCAGCCCTCGTTTGTTTCATAGGAAAAAACAAAGGATCTAGCCAACTTTCTGTATCAAGAGAATGTGGATCCTATGCTCACTGTGAAAACGTTGAAATATTTCGAATATGTGTGGAAACGGACCAACGGCAGTAATCCGCAGGTAAGTCATAATAAATACTCTGTTATACTGTGCTACAAACTGAATGTTGTACAAAATGGTAAACAATGGAAAACACCATGTATTTCACTGGTCACGTAGTCGTAAAATATTGTGTTATGCACTTTTTACGGAAACTACATTAATTCTGGTGAAACGCTGACGGCTGCTGTGGTGAAACACTTTTTATGTTTGTGTTTGTTTCAATTTTGCATTTTTATCTCGTTCCCACAGCAGAGTAACATAGTTTTGATTTTGATTTCCTTTACAATATTCCATCGGATTTTTGAAATGAAAACTTCTATAACGGCATTGTGCATTTTTTTTGGGATGGGTTATAAATGTTAAACGCCAGACGTGACCGTAAGATCCGTTGCCTAGCAACTGACAAAGTAAATATTAAAATAAATAGTCTTTGACATTACCGTGTAAAGATTGCAAGGTAACAAATTTTACCCATATTGATGGGTAAAAAAAAAGCAGTCAAAACAGAGTTCATGAAAAGTGTTTAAATAAATTGTTTATTTTTGTTAGAAAAATTTGTGTTAGTTAAATATACTACTACTGCTAATGAATATTGTATTTAACCACATAAATTATAGTACTTCTATACTGATAAATAAAGCAATTCCTGCGAAATTATTCCCTAACCATTCCAAAATATTCAAAAATGCACAACTTTAATGTTCAAGTTTTTACTTCTGCCGGCACTCCCTTTGTTTTTTTTGTAAAACGTTATGCTACACTAAAGTAAAACTGAATCTTCGATTCAACGTCCACTTTAGTTTCAAACCTCAGCAAAAATATTTTACACATATCTTTTAAAGTATCTCATAACGCCGGATGCTGACTCAGCCACATACCTATTATATCGAATCTGTATCAGCCGCGCGACCGCAGGTGGCATTCAGTGGTGACAGGTGTGGCGAGCAATGTCGCTTCATCATTTTGTCACTAAATTAGATCCTGGGTCACGATGATATATTATTTAATTAATACTTGAATAATCTGCCCTGTCTTGTTCCGTTGTTGAGACGTTTACGGAGCTTATGTTTTCGGAAATTGAGAATTATTAAACGCGTGTCTAACTTGTATCTTATCATAAGTAAATAATTATCATAATTGTAATGGAAATTATTTTTGACTTGACTATTTTGAGACAAAAAATGTAATTCTACTGCGTTCGAAATTCATTTGCCAAACATGTAAACAAACATAAGTTTTAGGAAAAACAACTGTAAAGCCTACACATAAGATTCAGTTTGCGTTACAACTTCATAATTTTTATGAGTTTCTCAAAATTACTGGCCAGTGTAAAATCAACTTTATGTACACTTGCATTAAGTTGATGTTTGTTTAATTGGAAATAATAAGAACTGGAAATGAGGTTATAAATAGACCTTAGTATAATATAACTCTAATATTTTAAGGTAACTTCTTAACCTGGTTAGAAAATTTACCATAAAAATTCACAGCAAGCTAATGTACTTACTATATAAAAATAATGAATACATCAATAAGAATGCCTGAGTAAATCCTGAATAAATCCATTTAGGATTTACTCAGGCATTTATTAAATAAAGTCAATCAAGTCAGTCAAGTTATCTTTCAGAAAATATGCCGTCGTCTAAACTCAGCCTTAATGGAGGACACGTTGGTGTTCATGTATGAGCGAGCCCTACGCGAAGTACCTCTATTCGGCAAGGTGGAGCGGTCCTTTATCAGGGTCATCACACAACACCTGCATGAAATGTACCTGCTCAAGGGAGACACCGTCATACAGTGCAGGGATATACAGCCCTACATCTATATTATATATCGTGGGAAGGTAAGGCCTGGACACACCGACACACGTTCTGACCTCGCCGACAAGTTCCGCGAACGCGACCCTCCCAAGTAAATGATACTCCCCCGCGACTCTTGCCCGCTGATGCGCCAGCCCGTGTCGACGCTGAGCTTGTAGTTTTGAATTCCCCTGATAATAATAATATATCCTTGATCCAGCCTGACCCATCTTGCTGTCCTCCCCCCAGCGACGCCCTATGCCGAGGTTCGTACCCCACAGGGGGTGCCATTAGCGAGCGTTCGCCTAGTTTTAATTAGCATAGTTTTGCCCTGGCTGGAGGCTTTGAGTATAGAAGTTTAAGGCAGCCACAGGAAAGTCCGGTTAAGTAGTCATGGCCTCAGAGGCCACCTACGAGATGTCATATAAAAAAAAAAAGTTGAGGCTTGGGGGCCTACCACCTTTAAAGCAGCAGTATTATTTTAATTTTACTTCAGTGGGGGAAAGATATAGAGCTATACGTCCTGTAGAGCTTCATTCCTTTCCCACACTTAGTAATATTTAAATAATACTGCTTTGGGTAGTAGGCCTCCTAATGTATTGAACTTTTCATATTTTTTTAGGAAAACTATTAGAACTTTAGATATTTTCTTTTCATCGGGACCTATTCAGATGTCATTTTTTGTATAATTAATTTGTAGTGCTTTTTAGGATTAATATTTTGTACCAAAACTATACTAAATATTATTTATGTCACACTAAATATTCATATTGTATTCAGAGATAGGGCTGAGTCCCTGAGTCCCAGCAGTAATATTATACGATAATTATGTCATACTGTATTCGCCATATATTTTTTAAATCTCCCTTACCAAACCCTTCCAAATCAGGGAATCATGAGAGAGATATACCGTAGGTATCTTATTTATATTCATACGTATTTTTATTACGCACACAAGTTCGTGTCCACAGTCAATCTTTCAAGTCAAATATCGTTCAAGGTGACCCTACGATCCACCCAACGTATCCCGGAGACATATACTGATTCACTGAACAGGAACAATAGGGAAAGGTTTTTGATTATTCCGCTTTTGCACAACTCACTAAGTTTGTATTGTGAACATGGAGGATTGTATGTGTACAATGTAATGTTCGATGGGACCCCTGACCCTTTTTTCGTTCGTTGACAATACATTTTTTGGATCGGTTCCCATGTTATCAGTTTGAAATAGAATGTTATTTTTATAATATTCATTTTAGAAGATGCAGTGACAAAAATTTCAAAGTTACGCTGAGATGGTTTGGTCATGTTGAGAGGATGAATGAAAGGCGACTAACAAAATGTATCTACAAGGCAGATGTGACTGGAAACGTCGGTAACGTAAACGCCCTAGGAGGACATATATTGACCTTATTGGTGATGTTCTTCAGAAAGGACATGTGCGTAGTACTAGCATCCGGCGAGCGTGTATGACCAGATGTATTAACGTAAACGAGGCAAAAGGAGTATGTAAGGATCGTAGCAGGTGACGTTCTGTAGTTTCTGCTTACCCCCATGGGAAGAAGGCGTGAGTTTATATACATATGTTTTTAAAACATTGTTTTTCAAACTTCAGTCTTTAGAATAATCGGTAAATAAATATTTTGTTTTAAATAATAATTACAGGTGGATGTTTTGACATCGTATAATGAAATGATAACCTGTATGGGCCCAGGTGGAATGTTCGGGAATTTCACAGGCGTAAGTACCTAATTATTATGTTATTTTTACCCGACTGCGCGACGCAAATGAGGGTAATGCTATCTACAAAGACAATCTTCTTCCTAAACGCGATTACAGTACGTATTTACCCGACTGTGCGACGCAAAGGAGGGTAATGTGTTTATCAGCCTATATATGCTTGTATGTTTGTTCCTTTGTGGCGATTATTGTTTTTAAGGCTCCGTGCATGAAAAAATGCCTTTTTCGTCAATAACTTATCTAATTGTTAGAAAGCTTGAAATAATTAAAACATTAAGTCTGTGCAACTATAAAAGTACAGATTTCGTGGTTTACTATTCGTGTCAGTCACAGCACCAGTAGTTGCGTCACTTTATAAAAAAAATATGGTTTATTTCGCCTTTGGTTTACTTAATGAAGATATACATATATTATTATTATGCAATAAGCATAATCATAAAATAAAATGTTGATTTTATTTGAAGGATAGCTGAAGATTATGTGATTTTTAAGTTTCTTGATATGGTTTGCTAAATAATAGGAAAAAATACATTACAGACAGGGTTTAACAAAAAAAGGTTTTTTCCGCATTATTTTTCTGCTTATATTTTATATCGAAGTTGAAAAAAGTGGTTGAACTACCTGCAACCTGCAAGTAGTTCATGTAAAAATGTTGGTGATACTTAAATGTTCAAAATCAAAAGTAGTTTCTAGTAAAAAAGTGATCAAACGTCATTCTCGCGTAATTTTTCAGAAAACTTGTTGCGGATACTTGTGATTTTCACCGAAAAAGCCCTTTCGCCACATGTAAAACAAAGAACTCGACTTTTTAAATCACAAATAGTTTGGTTTAAATTATTTTTCCCTTTCTCACAACTAATGAACAAAATTGATCAAAATCAGTTGATTTCGTGCACGGCCTCTTAAGTAGACGCCTCGGACTGCATGAGATTGTTAGAAATTGGT
This sequence comes from Conistra vaccinii, assembly GCA_948150665.1. Taxonomy (NCBI): domain Eukaryota; kingdom Metazoa; phylum Arthropoda; class Insecta; order Lepidoptera; family Noctuidae; genus Conistra; species Conistra vaccinii. The sequence goes on from OX411323.1 coordinate 16,345,530, forward strand.
CATCCTGTTTCCATATTTTTAATTTAAATTTCATTTTTTATTGTTTTTGTTGTTGTTAAACTAATATCTTTAGAAATAAAACACAATGCAGCGACAGCGACTTTATCCGAATGCAACCAATTCGAATCTTCGGAATGTTTAAAGTCGCCAAGATTACGATGCATGATCTCGGGATTAACCTTAACCAACTCGATCTTCCATAACTACATTGCCATCCTAAGATACATGAAACATTCTGCCATTGTCATTTCTTAGATAGTCGATTACTGAGTGATATGTTCTATACTCATCATTATCTGCCTAGCCTTTTCCCAACTATGTTGGGGTCGGCTTCCAGTCTAACCGGATGTAGCTGAATACCAGTATTTTACATGAAGCGACTGCCTGCCTATCTGACCTCCACAACCTAGTTACTAGGTAACACGATAGCCCTTGATAAGACTGTTTGTCAGACTTTTGGGACTCTAGCTACCCGTAACGACTGTCAAAGATATACAAATGACAGCCGGGATCAATGGCTTTATGTGCTTTCCGAGGCACGGAGGGGTCTTGCTATGTAAAGATCGTCACCCATCCACGGACCAACCACGGCAAGCGTAGCTTAAACTGATCGATGGACCCGTGCAGCTGTTATCACTTAGCCACAAGACCCTCTAACATGTTCCCTCTGATATGTTCTATACTATTCCCCAAAAATATGCAAAACTAATTCCAGAAAAACTGTACTATTTCATAAAATTTTCAGCAACCAATTTCGTGTTCGGAAGTAACGATATACGCAAGTCGGAGTCTTGATTTATTAGTAATACCCAGTGTGACATTCTTCAACTTGGTCAAATATTACCCCAAGATCCAGGAGCCTTTGAACAAGGCTTTTGAAATGTCTCGAGATTATATCTTACCTATAAATATGGAGATGGACGATGATGACTCTTCGGAAGGTGAAGTACCATGCTCAGATACTGTAGATTTTGTGAGATTCCGATGAATTGAGAACCTTTTCCTTTGTTAAGGTCGGCTAAAAATCTGTCCCATAGCCTGAAATGTTGACTGGTAAAATATTGCCATCCCAAAGTCTGAAATATTCCAAAAGTTTGATAAAGAAGAACTTCCATTTATAATTTGTGAAATAAACATAAATGAAAAGTTGCATAGATTGAGCTACAATTTCGAGTTTTCTTTTAAATTATATAAAACGTAGATTGAGTAGGGATAATGTTCAAAGTTTGTGTTTGAGATAAAAAATAAACCTTGAAAGTGCCGTGTCTGTATTCGGGAAAGACGAGACACGACTAAAAACGAGGCTTCTGAATTAACTCATAAACTTTATCAGTAGACTGAAGAGATTAATAAGTTCTGGCACCAGCTTATGGCATTATTACCTTGACTGGAAAGGGTCCAAAACGAATAGTATCAAGTAGGTAGTACCAACCTATGACGTACGCTTAATTTCACAGATGAATCGACGATTGACTTGACGTCCTTAGAATCGGGAGCTGATTCGAAGAGTGGTTCCAGTAGATTTGAAGCCTCAGGTTTGTCATAAACAGTTTTATATTTAGCTGCAGCTCTAGATTACTCATCATAGAAGATGTTTTCGAAATAAGGACAGTAAAAAGTAAGGAGAAAATAGAAATTACGAGTCGTGCAAAATGTATTTAATGACTAGAATGTGTTACATGCAACACATAAATACAACTAGGCTGATCAAAAAGTAATGATAATCGGTTATTTTCCTTTTCGCTTGGCGTCTATGGGTCCTAGCGTGATGCCAAATAGCCTATGGCTCTGAAGAATTGGGCTATCAAATGCCAAAAGATTTTTTCAAATCCGACTGGAAGTTCCAGAGATTAGCACGTTCAGCGTCGGCGAGACATTATTATTATTATTATAAAAAATAATAAAACCCGCAGGGCAGCATGTGGCGAGCTGATGGACAGTAGCGACCCCACGGACCATATCTCCCGGGAGAAGTCTTGTTCCTCACCTCTGGCTTGCCTTTATCGCCGGCTGGAGTGAACACTGACGAGGAACAGAGCTCCCACCTCATGCTTGCCTTAATTGGCCGGCTTGAGTGGAAATTCGCAAGAGCAAACGTGCTCGGAGGAAGGAAGTATTCCAGTAAGATGTTGGTAGGGATCTTGACCGTACTTCCGGGATTGTCCTGATAGCCGTGGAATACCGCTCCACTCCTCAAAAGCACCTCAGGATATGTTGCCCCCTTGTCGCTACGCCACTTTGTGCTAGCGACCGTTTTCGGGGGCCGATTATTGAGTGTGCAAGTCGCCCTCTGCCATTTTATCTGTGTCCATATAAAACATTGATCAGGCAGGGGCCATAAGCCCTCTCATAGTTCCAGGTCACCAGTCAACTTAAGCCACCCAAACCCATAGTCCAATATCTTTGTTTCCATATCCTGCAATAGTCCTACACCAACCGGGGGTTGTCCTTGGATGCACTTGCATAGTACATACAGGGATAATCGTCGGTTGGTGCCTCATGTCATTAAAAATGTCTAACTGGCCTCTGCGAGTTGGCCTCGGCCCCTCGTACGCCTTCCAAAGGTCCGGGACCGCAGGGTCCCGAGACATGTCAAGAGACGTCAAAATAATAATAATGTCTCGCTGACGGTGACGTGTGTGTTGGATCATTTAGCTCCCACAAAATGGTTGAGCTGAATGGTGCTAATCCATGCGTCATATTCGTGAACGGGCGCCGCCAGTTGAGACTGGTCATCTCATAGCTGCCATGGCTTATTTTAATTTAATTTAAGTTTTGAATTGTTTTTTGTTTCTCTCTTTTTGTTACGGACGCTTTTAACGTTTTGCATCGTTCTCACATACATAACTACAACATGAATGATGTTACCAATATTTTGCAACCACATTTTCATTTAAAAGAATGTCCGTGGAGTTTCTTGCCCGTTCTTCTACATTGGTACCTACTACGCTTTAGAATGGGCATCTAGCTTCATCTTTTTAACTGATCGACCCCTTGACAATTCAAAAGTGCCTGTAATTTTATTTGAAATAAATTATTTGCGTTTGAGTTTGAGAATTATCATTACTCTTTGATCAGCCTAGTATTGTCTCGTGAAACAACCGTCATAAGAACAAGACACAAAAAGATTTACCACAGAACTTTGCTAGATCTATATCTGCACCATTACGCCGCACAAAGGTGTCTATTTACTGAGATAACAGGCCACCTTCGGAGCGAAAGGCAGCATTTTCCTCCGTGCGTTCAAACAAGGTTGTCATCAAACTATCGTGTTCCTAATCCGTAGGGTCGCTGCCAATGAGTATTTCACAGTCTAACGTGAGCCAGGCGAAGTCGTCCGCCAGTGTGTCCACGTATCACAGCTACACTCACGCCTCTAATCTGCTGCGGCCCGGAACGCTCATGTTTCAGGTAAATTGATACCGCACTAATGAGCCCTTGTGGCTTACGGACTGGATATTTGTTTGTCAATGACTTTGGGAGACGGTATTCATGTAGTCTATGTGCAGATGTGCTTGTAAGTGCCAAGATGACTGATTTCTGTTCGCTTGGAAAATACAGGCTCAGTGAGTACTGTGTTAAACGTAAATCTTGTTTGATTGAGTATTCTAGCTCTATGTCAGGACATGTATGTCCAAAATACATAAATAACATTCTGATAAAAAAATCTGTTCTTAATAATCACTTCGCGTCACGCCTAGCGTAACAGGTAACCTCACTTTTCTTGGAACAATATGTGGAATAAACAAACACTACGTGCCTACTTATTTTTGCCAAAGCTTCTTACCAACGGGATATTTTGCTTCTCTATTTGAAGCTACATCGTGTTTACCTAGATAATTAGTTCGCTTAATCATTTGGAGTTTACGTATGGAAAAAAAAAATTTATTATCATATTTATTCTGGCCAGTGGGATCTATTTGTTTAATACTTCAAGTACAAAAAATATAGAGGTGAACTCAATGCTACTTGCCACCAATACAGGAATATTCTCAACTCACACCCGTACCATTTTTCCAAGAAAGATATTATTTCTCTATTTTGTTTGTACCAGAACTTAATGTATTATTGAAAGGCTCTACCTGGAATAAAACACAAAGCTGTGTGTTAAATGAAACAGTTAAGTACATAAAACTAGTAGTGTACATCCGATAGACCGGTGCAGTTTAGAAACGAGAATTATCTACAAGTTCGGGTTTACACTTCAGTATCAGCTTAAAAACTTTATTTTATTCGCAGAGTTACGGCTACTTTACCTGTGCGGTGGTAACTTTACATTATGTGTTGGCTCTGTACGACCTGGTGACCCTCAATGATTGCTACGTGCTGTTCTGGATACATGCTATCTTAGATATCTACTTCTATAGCAAGATATATCTTAATATGCACCAGGTGATCGTCATACTTCATGATTTATTTCGACAAGTAATATCGTGTGATGACAGATCAAGTGGGCTAAGACTATAAGGCCACGCTCACTATGGACGCGTTTTCGTACGTATTTTACTCGTGTGAACACAAACGTATGTGCACGAACGTTCCCGACCTTTCAAGTACTAAGGGAGAGCGCAAACTGAGTGCGAGTTAGTCATACGTGTACGTACGTGTATTTCCGTCGTCCGAAAACAATCCGAACTTGTTAGGATAATAACACACTTTCGAGCGTTGAAAATTAAAAATGAATGTAGAAAAATATAATAACTTGGTTTACGGATATAAATGTTTGTAGGATCAGAGTGATTCTACTTCGTGAAATTCATGAATTTCACTGAATTCATGTCTTTTCATCGTCGTCTCGTCACAGCGACGACGCAGCCGCAGTGTCCGAGTTCTATGACAATTATAACTTACTGCTGCCTTGAAGATACAGATTATTCACCGCGCTCCAAAGACGACTTCACAAATACCATGTCACCAGAACACTACCTACATATTTGCCGGAGAAAAACACATTCAGTGTGCGCACTGAATTCGTACGACCACTATCATACGTTTACGTACGATACAAATTCGCGTCCAAGGTGAGCGCGGCCTAAAGTGCAACTATGACAGCTGTCGAATAATATCGATGGTCTTCTCAAAACATGTCACGTTTACCTCACAATGGCGTCACAACGACGTAAATCGACCGCGGTCAGGGGGCCAAGTCCACTAATTTACAAACGTCACAATGGTCTCTCCATTGTTAGTTTTTGACAGATTTGCCATACAAAATCTGTCAAAAACTTACCATCGAGAGACCCTTGTGACGTTTGTAAATTAATAGACTTGGCCCACTGGTGGCAACCATTTTAAAGGCAGCTGTAGAGTATCTGCAGCAAATTATTGTCCGTCTGTACATGTTACTAAAATTAGGAGCTTTGAGTTGATTCTTAATCACACGTCTTTTACGTGTGAAATGATACACCTTTTCAATATTCATGTTTTTATATTGGTGCACATTTACAAACTTGGTATACTTTTAGCAATATTTTAGGTACCTACTCGATATAATATCATTATAGACTTTAGATTTCTTGAAGATATCCTTTAAGGTAGCTCGAAGACAACTGACTTAGAAGCTAAAAGCTAGGCGACGCTCCAAACATCATGTATCCATTCCGTTCCGTTAAAAAAAAATATTCCGACGAACTGAGATACTCCTCCTTTTTTCGAAGTCGGTTAAAAAAACCAGTACTTTTACGGTAACTGTCAAATGAGATACTTTTAAACTTCATGATTACACTGATACAAAAATCATTTGAGGCATTTCACATAACTTTTAATTTTATACAAATCTTATTAATATTTGGAAATCATGACACGTGTGATTAAAGAATCAAGTCAAAGTTATGTATTATGTAATGTAGACGGATATTATATACCCAAGATACACCAATAACTGGTCTTTGGATGAGCCAAAACTGACACGTGTACCTGTTTAGGCACGTACACTCTTAGAATACGCCACACGTTGTTAATTAACCTGTAAAAAAAAGTATGAACCCGTCGAAAATTTACTTAGCATTGTTATGCTAAGTAATTTTTAAATTATAGATCTCTTTGTGTTCGCAGAAATCTATAATTAACCGACTACAAAAACGAAGATGCATATATTATGTTCGTCTGTATGTTTATTTTTTATTTCATCGATATTTTCTTCAATTGTGGACCGATTGTGAAAATTATTTTTTAATTTGATAGAAAAAACTTGCGCGGTGGTCCCATATAAAATTTATCAACTTTACTTGATCAGTTTTTGAGTTAGCTTCGATAATACGTATTTAATCCACTTCGTGTATCTTGATGATGATATAATACTTCCTGTCAATGTTGTTTACCTAGCAAGTAGTGGTATACGAATTGGTGTGGGGTAGGTACATAACGTTAGAGTGAAAAATAAAATAAAAAATTACGAAAAGAAGTACCGACTTCCAAAAAAAAACACTACTAAAATAACAAAGGGAAAAAAAAACTTTAATTTCGAAGGCGGTGGCAAAAAACTATAAATATAGATCCAAAGACACCGACTTCGTAGTATAGTGTCGTTTTTGGAAGTCGGTTGTTTTTTTTTTATGTACGACTTCATATGTAGGTACCGTGTTTTGGTTACTTACCGTGTGTGTACCTAATTATCTTGTTCCATAAGAATAATATACTGATTTAATAAAGCCAACATAACTTGTAGGGCTACGTGAGCAAGCATGGCGAGCTCATATTGGATGGACCCAAATGTCGGCACAGATATTTTAAGCACAAACTGTGGGTTTGGACTGACATGCTGGTTAACGTTCCTTTGGAATTCCTCGGCTTTTGTTTTCCGTGAGTTGTTTTTTGTTAAATAACAGTATAACTAACTAATTTTGGTTATATCAAAGATAACATCACGCCTATATGCCCCGAAGGATTAGGCAGAGCTATAGTACACCCACATTTCGCCAGTTATGTTTAAGTCCCATGTAAAATGAGGCGAGTCTATTGACATCAACCGGGCAAATCCAGACCCCGGGCTGATACTGAGATATTCCAGATGGAAAAACCCGTTATCAGTTTGCCAGACCCGGGAATTGAACCCAGGTCCTCATGCTCAGCAGTAGTGCTTGCGACCACTAAGCCAACGAGGCAGTCAGAAATCCTTTTGCTAGGATGACTAATTTTTGTTTCAAAATACTAAGCTCATGATGACGCGAGAAAAAGATCCCTTAGCCTTTACCGGATTAACGCCTACGCAGACCAGGACGGCATGGCAAGGGATTCAAAATGGACATTCAAACGTATTGATATAGAAATACGGCATAAATTGCTAGCCTTTAAAATGATGCCGTGGCATCAAAAGGGATGCCACGGGATCATTTTAAAGCATAGCAATTTCTGTCGTATTTCTATATCAATACGTTTGAATGTCCATTGGAAAAAAAATTAAAGCCCTTGCCATGCCGTCCTGGTCTGCGTAGGCCATTAACAGTCTTATTCTACTGAATAGGATTTAAATGAGAATACAGTTCTTCTTTACATTTTAGAAATCCCATAAGGGCTATACACTACTTACGGGCGACCAAGCTGTTCAGGCTGAAGTATTTGGTTGAATTCTATCGGAGTACTTCCCGTGAGCTTACCAACAATCTGACCACTCTACAGGTATTTTGTGCGAAGCTAAAAAAAATAATTTGTTTGTTGCCATTCGCGTTAAAAAAATAGTGAGTCATCGGCCTAGCTTCCGCCCCTCGACTAATCGAGTCGCAAAAGACACAAGCGTTTCGTACGAGGATCTGCCGTCAATGGTTAGCTTTCTATCTTATTTATTGTTTTTTATTTTATTTTTATTATTAATTAACTTAATCTAAATTATTAAAAATTCTGTTGCACTTTTGTCATGGAACATCATTCCATTCTGTATCTGGGGAAGGGCGTTGTTAGCTGCGCTACAGTTTATACTTTTGCAGCTATCATCGTTTTATTTATTGTACCCTTGTGTCTTGTGTTATTGTTCCAAAATAAACTTTTTATTATTTTATTTTTTTATTATTCTGATTGTGCGACGTATATAGTATGTTAGTTGGTAATATTGCGATGATTCACTATTTTCTTAACGCGAATGGAAAACCTGTATTTTTCTTTAAAATTACTTATTAAACAAAGGAGGTAGATTTACTAGGATCATGTTGATTAACGAGACGAGATTCATTTGACATGTGGCTTATTTGGAATTTTATATTTGGCTTTATGTGTAACTAAGATTATCGCTACGTTAATTTTCTTTGTACAATTTGTTTTGTAAGTCAGTGTAGTTTGTTACTATAATTTAAAACTTGCGCAGGCGGCGATGACGATAATAGTGATAGTGCTTTTGATCCACACATTCGCGTGCGTATGGCTGGTTGCAATGATTGGCACATCCCCCATCAGCGTCATACGAACACTCAAGATACATCTTATAGACGAGTAAGTTTCTCATTCTAAGGGCTGATTTCATCAATGAAACTGAACGCGATCAGCATTTCTAAAACGCATTCAAGAGCTGTCAGTGTCAAAATTGCTATGGCATATTGTACACTGACAGCTCTTGAACGCGGTTAGCCGCTTGACTGTCACTAGGTAATGAGACACAATACAATTTTAATTGTTATCGAGCTGCATCAGTCTTTCGGACAGTTACATGTGCTGAACGCGTTCAATTTCATTGGTGAAATCTGTACTAAGTGGTTTTATCCGGCTTGAGTTCCCATTTCACCATCGCAACTTTGGCCTACTTAGATCGTCTGGCAATCTTCAATTACATTACTGGTAAAGCCTTTCAGCCCAATAACATTGAATCAGAAAGCTTAGTTCATATAGGCATTTTTTTTGCTGTCGCATCTTCTAATAACATAAGTGGAAATGCACTCCGGGACAGTAGAATTTTTTGAATAACTAGCTGTTGCCCTCGAGAAGGTTGGAAATCGTCCCAAGGGAACTATTTACTGGTTTACTGCTGTTATAAAAAGTATCCTGTGTCCTAATACAGGTAATTCGTACAGCGTGATTGATTAAGAGCGTTTACACTGAAAATAGTACTAGTTCACTAGTTAGCCATATTTCTTATTTCCATAAGTAATTAATTGTCAAATTAATCAAAACAGGTAAATATTTGACAGTTATCTACGACGTTGTCAACTTTTAGGATGCATGCTTTTATGAGCGTGCATTCTGAAAGTTGGCATATATTTGACAGCTGTTTACGACGTTGCCAACTTTCAAAATGCACGCTCTTAAGAAACATCCAAACAAAGTTTTTCATATTTTGACCCCACGACACGGAATCCTAGTGTGGGGTTCAGGGAATTTGTAAAAATCTAGCACCTATGTCATCTGTTACTCGGTTTTATATTGTACCGTTTTTTTCTAAACTGAATAAAGGTTTTTACTTTACTTACTTTTATTTAGATTCTAAACCTGATTTGAATTTCTCATTGAACGTGTTTTCCCATTTGCAGAGAAACACCACAGCAACGTTGGGATTACGTCACGTCATTTTACATGGTGGTATCCCAGCTGACGACGACTGGCAGTGACGAGTTCTACATCGACGAGGTCCTGCCTATGAGCATCTTAGCCGTGGTCCTCGTCTGTGGCAAGATGTTAGCCGCAATCGTAGTTGCAGCTTCTATTCAGCTTGCATACTCCACCAAGTATGCACTGACGGCTTATGAGAAAGTGACCAGGGAACTTATTGATATGTTGAAGAACCAGGGACTGTCGAGTGAGTAAAAAACGGCGAATTTTTCACCAGTCATCTTCATCTGCTTAACCTTTTCCTAACTATGTTGGTCCTTGGTTGGTGTTGGTGGTGTATTCTGGTCTAACTGAATGCAGCTGAATTCAGTTTTTTACATGGAGTGGCTGCCTATCTGACCTCTAGGACCCCTTTTTTCTTCTCAGTACCTGTGTAACAGCCCTTTATTGAATAGTTTCCAAAACGTGTAGCCTTTACTTTACGTGGAATTTTGTAGTGTGGAGTACGTTATTGGTATTGGCTATGTAAACCTACTCGTTTCTTCTTATGTATTATTTTCCTGTAATCGTTATAGTTGCCATTTGGAAAGGGATCCAATTACATAGGCTTCCATCAGGTAGTCTATGATTGTTTAATAAAACTGGCCAAGTGCGTGTCGGACCATGCACAATGAAGGGTTCCGTAGTTGGGATGAATTAAGCCCATGCGTTCCAATTGCAAATGTAAGTTTGTACGCACAATATTGAGAGATTGGCCATGTTATTTTAAAACCATAGAATTCTTATAGGTTTTCCTGTAATCTATAAGTATTAAACAATTTTCAATAGTAATGGTCAATTTTAATTTATTTTCTTAAGTAACTATAAAACTGATAGTTAAAAATTACGTCGGTGCTCCATGGACCAATTGAAATTTGACCAATTGTTCTATGGGGAAAATTACATGTTTCCATCGTCCAACTACCAACTGGACTATGGAGAACACTGGACTTAAACAAAAACTATGTTCCATTATAACATTATAACCCTAAGTTCACACCAGTTTCCTATACCTGAAAATACAATTCTCTTTAACCGGAAAATACAGGGTCAAATTAAATTAACTCTGGAGACGTGATGGTATCGATATCTGAACACGATAAAGTTATAAATTTTTTTTACAAAAAAAAAAAACTACCGACTTCCAAAAAAACACTACAAAGTGAAAAATAACTTTAATTTCGGAAGTCGGTGGCAAAAAACCAAAATTCAAAACCAAATACAAACTTAGGGATATAATGTTAATGGAACATAGTTTTTGTTTAAGTCCAGTGTTCCATAGTCCAGTTGGTATTTGGACGATGGAAACATGTAATTTTCCCCATAGACCAATTGGTCAAATTTCAATTGGTCCATGGAGCACCGACGAAAAATTAAAAAAAATATATTTGGGACATTAAGCCCTTTCATTTGATATGTCACACGGTACAAATAGATAGATAGAGTATTCTTTATTATGTACACACCATATAAAGTACATATTCTATATAAATACATGGGGTACAAGGAGTGGTTCTGTGGATCCAGTTTGCATTTTTTTTTAAATTTTCCTCTTTGTCTCCAAAAAGTGACCCCCACATTCAAAATTCATTTATTTACGTTACACGTCCATGTAGGTCACAGAAATAATTCATAATTATGTTTTCAATTTAATCGGTCCATTAGATTCGGAGCAAATTAACTGTCACAGACGACCAGACAGACAGACACACTAGTGCTATTGTAAAGGTTCCGTTTTTTCATTCGGACGTACGGAACCCTGAAAACAATCATAGGCTATCTGGAACCCTAATTAGGCTGCTACCTAAAGCTGGCTACCTAATAAGATAGAAAAGTAACCCTTCAAGTTAATTGTTACAGGTTACCAATTGAAGAAGTTTTGGAAGTACATACAGCAACTTTGGGTAACGGAGCGTGGGAGACAGGTAACCATCTGATTTTATTGGGTTATTAAAATAAGAATATATTTTTATGCTTAATAATTTAATAATAATAATATAATAATTTTTCTATATTTTTAAATGTTTTGTTTCTTTTTGTTTTTTATAGAAATATTAAAAAATGTAATTTATATGTGTTAAAATGAAATAAAAGGATATAATATTAATAATATTTTATAATAAGCGAAGACCGCTAGGTTCAAGCGTGCTGCTGCTTTAAAGAAGTGATTTCTTTGTGATGGTTTTATTCTAAGTCCGGGTAATAACATGTTTTGTTTTATACCTTCAATTTGTTTTGTTATGATTTTTTCAATAAAGCTAGTGTCACAAATCAACTTACTGTCAGTCCATAGATATTACGTCAATTCGCATCGGTGCGTTCCGTTTTATGTAGTGGTGCACTGGTACCTAGTCTTTTTAGAATTTGTCATGGTTTGTTTATATTTCTTGTTTATATGTTTTCCTCAAATGTCTTGCTCTTTGCTGTTTCTTTTTTTTTCATCTTATTACCCGGACTGCAATTATTTATTTTTAAATCTTTTCATTTTTGATTCTTTTAATTTAATAACGCAACCGGCAGGTGGACTAGTTGCTTTTTTATTTTATTTTTGTGTTAGTTAGGATTGTTATATATTTGTATTATATATAGATTATATTATTGTATTACTTATTTATATATTTATGTCTATCGACGAAAGCAGTGATGATAACAGTTTTTTATCAATAACAAGCACCGACGACAGTTTTGTGAGTATTCCTTGTCTTGCTGACAGTCTTGCAGCGCAGTTTTCTGATGTACCTAAGAATTTTAACGTTATACATATTAATGCCCAGAGCATTCCGGCTCATTTTCACGATATGCTGGCAAGCTTTGATTGTAAAAACATTCATGCTATTCTTATTTCAGAGTCATGGCTAAAACCTTGTCTCCCTTCAATTAGCTACTCTCTTCCCGGCTTTCAGCTTATAAGAAACGACCGGGCGGTTGCTGTTGGTGGTGGTGTTGCCATATATCTCCGCACGCATATTCCTTTCTCTATTGTCAACGTGTCAGCGCAGCCACCGCCATCAGATGCTGGTGAACATTTGTTTCTTGAAGTCGAACTACATCATTCGAAATTACTTCTTGGCGTCTATTACTGTCCATCGTTACGCGTCAATTTCTTTAAATCTTTTGAAAATCTCTTGGAAATGCTGATCCCTTCTTACAGTCATAGCATAATCATGGGTGACTTTAATACATGTCTTCTGAAAAACGACCATCGCTCTTCTTCTCTTACTAATATTTCGGCTTCCAGTAATCTTACCATTCTTCCACTGAGTGCCACTCACCATTTTCCTAACTCTACTCCTTCACTTCTTGATTTGATATTTGTCTCCTCTCTTGATCGCGTCGCTAAGCATGGTCAATGCTCAGCCGATGCCTTTTCCTATCATGACTTAATTTTTCTTTCATACAAAATTCGCCCGCCTAAGGCTAAAGCTAAAATTCTCATGCAACGCAATTTTGGTGGTATGAACGTTGATAGTCTTTGCAAGGATGCCAACAATATAGATTGGTCTGCTCTATTTGCCTCTGCATCAGTCGATGAACAAGTTAGTATTTTTACGGCTAAGCTTGTTGAGCTGTATGATTGTCACGCACCTGTTCGAGCAGTCAAGGTTAGACATTTGCCGGCGCCGTGGCTGACAGATGAAATTAGAACAATAATGCACAAAAAAGTGACGGCAAAGTCTAAATTTAAGCGTAGACCCAATGATGCTAACAGGGAAAGATATGTCTCAATCCGTATACACTGCAATAAGGTATGTAGGAAAGCTAATAGCCATCATATTCATACTTCTGTCCAAAATGGGGACTGTATCAGCCGTAATATGTTAGTCCCTGTGCTGGATGTAATCCTTCCCGTCATTTGTCATATCCTCAATTTTTCCGCGTCTAGTGGTGTCTTTCCATGTTCATGGAAAGATGCTCAAATTATTCCATTACCTAAAAAGGCCAATCCCGCATCCTTTTCTGAATATCGTCCAATATCCATCTTACCATTTCTATCCAAAGTCCTCGAACGGTTAATCCACAATCAATTAAGCACTTTCCTCTCCAAAAATAATCTCCTCAACCCCTTCCAGTCCGGCTTTCGTCCTGGTCATAGCACCACCACAGCACTTTTGAATATTACGGACGATATAAGGTCAGCCATGGAAAATGGTAATCTAACGGTTTTAGCTTTACTGGATTTCAGTAATGCTTTTAATACTGTTGATTTCGATGTTTTGCTTGGCATTCTATGCTCTCTTAATATATCTCCATCGGTAATTGACTGGTTTCGAAGTTACCTGTTCGGTCGCCGGCAACGTATTTGCATCGGCGAGACCTTGTCTTCCTGGAGTAATACTTCTGCCGGTGTACCACAGGGTGGCGTGCTATCACCTTTACTTTTCGCAGTTTTTATTAACTCTATCTCCCATGAACTAATTTCTTCCTACCATCTTTATGCAGATGACTTACAAATTTACTCACGTGCTCCTCTAGGAAATCTTTCAGATGCTATTTTAACGATTAATCGTGATTTGGCTCGTATATGCGACTGGAGCAAGAGGTATGGACTTATGGTCAACCCCGTAAAGACGCAGGTTGTTGTGGTGGGCAGTTCTAGGATGGTCTCAAGGATTGACTGGACGACTCTTCCCCAGGTTTTTTTTGACAGCTCAGTTATCCCTTTCAGCGAGAAAGTTAAAAACTTGGGGATTTTCATTGATAAGAACTTCTCTTGGACTGCCCAGCTACAGGAAGTTAGCCGCAAGCTGTTTGCTTCCGCTGCATCTTTGAAAAGACTACGTAATTTTCTACCGACTGCCACCAAGATTGCGCTTGCACAATCTCTTCTTCTGCCCATCCTTGATTATGCTGATGCCAGCTATATTGACCTTACTCAAGACCAACTCGATAAACTTGAGCGGCTTCAAAATTTTTGTATAAGGTTTATATACGGTTTACGTAAATATGACCATGTTTCCGAATTTCGTGTGAAGCTCAAGTGGTTGCCAATTCGCCTTCGCCGGAATGCTCATATTCTTTCCCTTTTGTATAATGTGCTCTTTTCCCCTTCCACCCCTCTTTATCTCAAGAAACGTTTTCAGTTTCTTTGTGACTCCCACACGAAATTATTAAGGTCATCAGATAACCTGAAGCTTAAAATGCCAATGCATTCCACAACTTTCCTTGACAAATCCTTTACTGTCCAGGCTGCTCGTTTGTGGAATGCATTACCAGTTCCAATAAAGCGCGCACAATCGTTGCCTGTGTTTAAAAGACTAGTGAAGGAACATTACTTGTCGTTATAATTATTTTGTTCTCGTCGTTAGCTGTAATAATAATCGTCATTTATTTACGTTGCTTATATAGTTGGTATGTATGTATCTATGTATCTATTATATAGCATTTATCTATGTATCTATTATAGTATATTGATTATTGTAATATTATACTTTTTATTTGCACCAAAGACAGCCCCATTTTATGTCCAGAATATCACTGTCCATTCCATGGTTGCCTGGAAGAGATTGCAGTAAGCGATAAGGCCGCCCATTGTATATTTTGTAGTGTATTACTTATTCTTTTTGTAATGTTTTATCTGGTGTACAATAAAGTATATATAAATAATATATAATTAATATACTAAAAATAAATAATTATTTATATTTTTTAATGTTTTTTGTATCCTTTTTTTAAAGAAATATTTAAAAATGTATTACATATGTAAAAAAATTGAATAAACGGAATACTAAATAATTATATATAATTCATTATATATGTATAATATTTTATAATTTTTAATTTGTTGACAATATTTTTTTATCCGTCAGGTAGATTATTAAAAAATATTGGTCACGTATTTTTTTCTTTTTTTACTTAATCAAAAGATTACGGCAATACATTGAGTTAAAATGTGGCAGGACGTCACTCACCGGTAGAATTAATACTGACTTGTGACGGAGCAAGCCCCCACTCTCCAACTTTAACGCATTTTAGCTAAACCATTTTTTATTAATATGATAAAGCAAAAATTACGTGTCAAATACTGTGATACTATTCAAGGAATTATTTTATGACTGGGTAGCAATTGTAAATTCCTTGAATTTTCACGACGGGCGTATGTGATGCTTTCATTGATTGTCTTGATAGACATTATTAGCCTAGGAGTTTACATTGTAAAGTGAAAAAAAAAAAATTGAACAAATTGCTATGAAGATAAACTTCCTTTGCAACTTAGTACCCTTAAACATTTTATACCCTAGGCAATAATGTAAATGACTGCAGGATCAATAAATACAAATCCGAGGTAGTTTCTATGTCTATAAATCTGCGTCAGTACTAATCCCCATTATATCAGTTGCCAGTTCTGCTATCTCAAACGCCGTACGTGCGGCGATGTGACCTCATGTCCGCCATGTTTGGTCATCATCTGAGGAACTGCTACATCTTCGCTGAGACTGGAGAAGCGTTCCTAAGACAGCTGACTGTTGCACTGGACTATACCATTTTCTTTCCTGGTAAGTTTATCTTTTTTTATTATTTTATAATGGACAAAAACAAATAATCTGACCCAATAGACATAGTTCAGATAAAAAAATAAGTACTTCATACAAAAATCTCATACAAAGAATGACGTTCAGATTATCCCGAAATTGAAAACATTCTAATTTCTACTTTCCATAAAAACCTAATTCGTCCGATTTAAGTTTTTTTTTTATTGCGAACATTTAAAAAAAAATTGCCTAATCGGTCCTGCCGTTGTCAAGTAATGCGCTTACCAATGAACAGCATTTTATGTTTATTTATATCTACTCTTTATAAGTCTGTGATTTATATAGATCAGTGTTCCAAACTTTTTTATGTTGTGTACCCCTGGTTAACCTAACCTAACATTGAATTTTTGCAAATTCATCAACTTCAAATGTGTTTGACTGCTGGTATAGAATGGCTACTCACATTGAAAGATTTAAATTTCTAACTATAGGGAGAATAACAAAAAAAAAACTATATAAAAAGTTAGACCGAGAAAGTAAAAATTTTTTACTCCGTCCAAATTCGGGGATTTCGAGTTTCCTGACTTTGTTCTTGAAATATATTTTTTTAGTTTTTCACACTATACTATACACTTCACTACAAAAAATCAATCTGCCTAGCCTTTTCCCAACTGTCTTGGGGTCGGCTTCCAGTATAACCGGATGCAGCTGAATACCAGTATTTTACATGGAGCGACTGCCTATCTGACCTCCACAACCCAGTAACTGGGTAATACGATACCCCTTGGTAAGACTGGTGTCAGACTTTCGGGCTTCTGACGACTCGTAACGACTGTCAAAGATCCACAAATGACAGCCGGGACCAACGGCTTAACGTGCTTTCCGAGGCACGGAGGAGTCTCGGTATGTAAAGATGGTCACCCATCCACTGACCAACCCCGGCAAGCGTAGCTTAACCTCATAGATCGACCCGTGCGGCTTGTTATTACTTAGCCACGAGCTCCTCATACACTTCACTACAGTAAGAATTTTAAATTTTTCAATCAAGAATATTTACTACAACTAAGATTTTAATTTTTTCTGTGCACTATATCCCTACTTCACTAGGTACCTACTAATGTTATATTGTGAAAATAAGTTTGTTCACAAACCGTAGTAATAAGGTAGGTCTATTTATTAAGTTTTCACGTAAAAACTAGCAACAGATATCCGTAATACTTTGCACAGATAAAGTTGGGAGGTCAAACCAGCTAAAAAGTTGACACAGGCTACAATTTACAAAATAATCCGCGGAATAATTTTTTTTACAAAATAATATAATATTACACGCAGAGAAAATAAAAATGTTACTTATATATCTGTGTTTATTTATATATTTATAAGAAAGTATTTATTATGGAAGCAGTTCAGGGAAAACTATTCATCTATTATCTGCGTATTTTATTCCATTCATAGAAAGCCAAAATGAAATGAGATCCACGATCGTGGACCCCCATTTACATCTTATGGACCCCCATCTTAGACAGCCGGGACCAACGGCTTAACCTACTTTCCGACGCACGGAGGAGTCTCGGTATGTAAAGATGGTCATCCATCCACTGACCAACCCTGGCAAGCGTAGCCTAACCTGATGGATCGACCCGTGCGGCTTGTTATTACTTAGCCACGTGCTCCTCTACCACTTCTTTTACTACTACTACTTTGGGAATCACTGATATAGATAGATATATAGGGTGGCGTTTGACCACTATCTTTTGAATATTTTGTAACTTACTAACTGTATTGTTACAAGCATAAATCACGGAAGACATAATATCGTGGGTAAATTTATTATACGTATAAACTCAATTAAAGAACAGCACAGACTATTATTAATGGCCTCAAGCCATCGCAGCAATCTCTTTTAAAAAGCCATCTTAGTTTTATATTTTTGTATTTATTTTTTTGTATTATATGGACTTGTTAAATTTTAATACAATCGGTTAAAGAATCCATTCGAATAGCTAAAAGTTTATAAAACGCATAGCACTATAGGTAACGTATTCAAACTCACTTTGACAAAGTTTTACGTTTGAAAATCAAAACTAACATCGATCTGATTCCAATCTAAAATTCTCTATGGCATCGCTCGTTCACAGAGGAGAGTGAATGTAACTAGTGAGTGGAACTTTGTCAAAGATAGTCACCCGATAATGTCGCGTTGAATTTTAACAGTGCCAACTTCAGCTATATCAGTTATAGGACCAACTACTAACTACTACATATTTTCTTTTACTAACTGCCGTAAAGGTCTGTCTAAAATGAACAGAAATTCGTTTTCTCCGACCGTGTCGACTAATTTGTATGTAGGTGTTAAATGGTCGCGTGACTTCCTTATCATTAAAACCCTCGCGGTTACCCCGCGCGAGATGCGTACTGCAGCGGGATCTGCCTCAGTGTGGCCAGAGCATAAAGTTAATATGAATTATTTCTTTTGATGATTTTTTTAAACTGTAAAAACAAATTATAAATTTAACTATTAATATTTAACATAATTATCTATTTACACTACGTACTAAGGCTACCTAACTATACAAATAAATAAAAAATTAAAATAAAACAAACGGATTTTGATGATTACTTTAACATTTTACCACACCATCAAATACCTACAACTGTAACTGCAACTGTAACTGTTCTATGCGTCTTTTTACTTATAATATCATTGGTTCTCTGTCTCTAATTTTTATGGTGTACATAATAAAGAGTATTCTTTCTATCTACAACTTTGCGACAAGATTGATGTGTTAGGTACCTATAATACAGATGGCATGCTGACGATTGTGACGAATTCCATTTTGCAGGCAATTATGTCGTAGTGGCAGGTGACAGCGAGGCCCGGATGTACTGGGTAGCCTCGGGGTCCGTCTCAGTGGTGTCGGTGCGGGCAGACCTCACCGAGATCACACATGAGTTGCTCGGGCCGGGTGACGTGTTCGGCATTCTGCAGGGCATGAACAGGGGCATCTCACACTGTTTCTCTTACAGGGCGGAGACGAAGGTACAGCCTACTTAATTTTGACATACTGCAGTTTTTTTATATCAGCTTAATTTTGTTTCACTCTATACCTGAAAAGGGGTCATTATGAATACCTTTTATTATGGGACCAACCGTGAAATATCGAAAAAGAGAATTGAACGAAAAGAAGATTTAAATGAACGTTAGGTATCTGCCCGGCTCGGGCTTCTGCCCGTGAGTTCGTCCGCAATCCTTCCTCAAGAACAATGATATCCAATGCAAATTATGAATTCAAATCCGACTGGTCGCTCTTTATAATATTAGTATTTATGAATGTATGGAACAGCTGATTTTAAGGTTTGTGCGTTTACCGATTTACAAATCTTTTATGAAAAGATCTGAAAAAACTAATTTCCAATGATTATTTTATATTACGTAATAGGCCATACCAATATTTGTCCCATCCGGGTATCGATACCGCAACCTATAGAGCAGTAGCCAATTACTCAACGACAATACACAATACAAAACTAACAAAAATCTAAGCTTTCTCTTTGCTGTGTCTATCATCGTTCTCCAATTTATTTGGGGTGTTTTTCATGTTATCCTATTTCTTCCAGCCGTTTTTTTATTATTAGCCCCTTTTCTAGCCATAGAAAAAATAAAAATAATAAAGAAAAATAATAAAGAAAATAGACATTATTCAATTACGAATTGAGGTTGAGCAGTGGTGGTCCAGTGGTGACAGTCGCTGTTTGTCGTAAGGTTCGAAGCCAGTCGCTTAACTTTGTGTAAATTATTTCATCACCACTGCTCTCAAAACGGTGAAGGAAAACATCTTGAGGCAACCGGCTTGTCCTAGAACCAAAAATTCGAAGACATGTGATATCTACCAACCCGAACTGGGCCCGTGTGGTACGAGTAGATACAGCCCACTCCGTCTCACCGAGAGGAGGCCTGTGAACATTATAGCTGATTATGCTAACCATTGCCATCTGCCTACACAACGTTAGTTTTTGTAGCTGAAATCGCGAAAAAAAAATCTGCTGTTCCCTACATTTTGACTAGATATGCGAACATAAATGAAACAGCAGATTTTTTTTTCGCGATTTTGGCGTTTATCCCATAGGGAAAGTTGTTCATAATGATGAAGAGGTTTAGTATAAACAAAAACACAACAAATAAGGTTGTATAGCCTTTTTCAACTCTTTTGGGGTCGCCTTTCACTCTAACCGGATGCTGCTGAATACCAGTATTTTACATGGAGCAACCACCTATCTGACCTTCACAACCCAGTAACTGAATAATATGATACCCTTTGGTAAAACTGGTTGACAGAATTTCGGGCTTTTGTGAACCTGTAACGACTGTTTAAGATCCAAAAATAGCAGCTTAGACCCTTTCCGAGCAATGGAAGTATCTCGGTATGTAAAGATGGTCACCCATCCACGGCAAGCGTAGCTTTACCTGATCAAACGAACCGTGTGGCTAATATTGCTTAGCCACGAGCCCCTTATTGCTATATCTATATATTCTCAAATGATTTAATAAGTAAGGATAATTATTTATGAAGTCTTAACGATAATGTAAAAATAATTTCCTTTTCACAGGTAAGCATTTTGACGCTCGGTTTGGATTCCTGGATCAACATATTACCATTTTTCCCCGAAGCGAATAAGATTATATTGGACAGAGCAGAAGCTTTATTTACACAGATTACGTAGAATTTCGATTTCTGGCTTTTATACAGAAAATCTAAAAATATCTTCGACTGGAATTGCGTTATTACATTTATGTTATGAAGTACTTAATATTATGATATTAGTTATTTATTACTAACTTATTAGTTTACAAAAATAAATATTAATTTCGTGTTGGCGCGGTAGTAGGATTAAACGTTTATACTGAAAGTGTAACGTCGCAAATAGTTGTCAAATATTTCGCTGTTTTGATTAGTTTGGCAATATTACTGTATGTAAATAATAAATATGGCTAACTAGTGAACTAAAATATTGCTATAATTAATATCGTAATACCGAATATTTCGTTTTAGATGTAAAAAAAAAGTATTTGAAAACTTTCCAAATGCCTTTTTTACACCTAAAACTGTTACAACATCAAATTCAGTACTATAGGTATTTGCAATCCATTATTAAGGGTCCGGCGAACACGGCTCGCAACTGCAACTCGAGATGGGAGAAAAATGCGTTTGGAATATTGTTATCTCTGTTCTGTTGTGTTGTTATGTTGTTGTTGTTGTCTGGGTCTGTTGTGTGTTACGTGTGTTGTGTGTTGTTAGCGTTGTTACTAGCTATCGGAATTTATGATACATTTGGATGTGTTCCGTAATACCAAAAATTATGAATGAAAACTTAATATTCTTTCAAAACTTTTTCTATACTTTGTATCTTGATAATATAAGCTATGCTCCTGCCGAAACAATATTCCAAATATTATTGTTTATAATACTGAAAAAACAGTATGAAAACATGTCATTTAGCTGTAAAAATATGCGAAATTCAATTCGCTTAAACTTCATTTTAGATAAGTTCTTTGGAAAAAAAAAGATGTACAAGCCTAGATAAATACTGTCTAAATCCGAATATTAACATAATATTATGGAAATATGCTCAAATTGTAAATGATTTAGGTATTACATTTGTATGGACAATTCAAGGGTCGCCGCCGTCTTAATATTCTAGTTTACTAGTTAGCTATATTTCTTATTTACATACTTACAGGAATATTGCCAATTTAATCAACACAGAGAAATATTTGACAGCTATTTGCAATGTTGCCCACTTTCAGTATATACGCTCTTAAACAGTGCTAGAAGTGAAACACTTTCCCTACCACGCATTTTCAACACTTTGAATTCGAAGGTGGCATGAGCCCGCAAAGGGACAAAGGAATGTATTAGGAAATTCTTGAAACTTTGCGTTCCACGTTTGTACATGTATCATAACGTTATTGGAGAGCCACACACACACACCCAATTTAAGCAATAAGTACATTTAACTATTGTACACTGGCGCACATAAAGGCACTTCATTCTAGATTGGAAGCCACTTTAAGCCGCTTACGACAGTTTCGATATTCGTGCCTTTGAAATGATGAGAGCCCAATGGAATCGAATCGAAACTGTACACGCGACGACAAAAGTGAACGGAAAATCGAAATATTTTGATAAAATTCGCTACCTCTTTTATGTACAACACGCTTCTGTTTTGTATTTCCCCGAATTGATTTTATATCTGGAATTTGCTCGACATATTTTTAGAAGATGAATGTATTTTATATAAGGGATGGGCAAGGGTCAGTGAAAACTGATTACCGATTATTTATTACGATAATGTGACTCGACATGCCTGCAGGTGCCCGGAAATTCATGTCATACCTACCGACATGCGAGTTTACTACTATAATTCTGTAGATTTTATTTTGTAAGGGGCGTACTGTGAGCACCTATTTAAATGTCTCTTGCATAAGTATTTGTTAATGATTAAAACTATCTATTAAAATGCATACGTATAACGAAAAAGACGTGTTTTGTTTTTATTCGAACACATATTATTTTTATATGTGGAATTGTTAAAATAATAGAAAACAGTAAATAGGTACCTTTTACACAAATCTGAGCTATTTAAATAACATAACATCACGCCTTCTCCCCCGAAGGGTTAGGCAGAGGTGTACTTATAGTACACCCACATTTCGCCAGTATATTTAAGTCCCATCCATGTAATAGGGGGCGAGCCTATTGCCATCAACCGGGCACAAATCCAGGCTCCGGGCTATTAATATTATGATCCATAAATCATGCTAGGTCAAACATTTGATTGTCCCGTTCATAAATTTTCAATGAAAATCAAAGTCGAGAGAGGAATGTTCTAATTTCTATACCTACCAACCTTCAACTTGTCGATATTTGATAGACAAATGTAATATGATAGGGGTTAGTGATTTACCCTCATATTCATAAACGTTGCTTAAAGTTAAGTGACGCTTAAGAGGGTTTACGTCGTACGGCATTTCATACAAACTTTCAAGCCCTTGTTTTTAGAAATGACTAAACCGATTTTAATGAAACTTCATGCGCATATGCAGGATATAAAGGTCTAAAAAACTTAGTTACGAACATTTTCGAAAAATACAGCCAAATTAGACCGATTTAAAATTTTTCATACAAACAGAGATTTCCAGTTATCTGTTTTTAAATAAGACATTTCGAAAATGTTCTTAACTAAGTTGAGCTATATATTCTTACTGTGAATACTTATTTTAGACATAAAAGTCGAGTAGGTTATCTTGAATTTATTTAAATAATCTTAAAGACATGATTGTCGAATAAAAAATTAATCGAGCAAAAATGTTACAATTACGTAACTGTCTTGTACATGGAAAGAAAAAAATCCAATAAATCATATACTAAAGTTCAATTTTGATTGTATGGGTGACTGTTTCAGAATATTAATGCAAAATAACATACAATTTAGGGAGCAGCTCCTCTTAAGCAGCGTTTATGAATAAGGGGGTTAGAATTTGAAACGCTTAACGTCAAGCGTAAGTACGTACCTACTAAAAACCAGTAGTGTTTTTTGTTTGGTTTTAACACGATGCATAGCTAATATTGCAAAACATGTAAACACGAGTTTTAGGAAAAACAACTGTAATGCCTACACATAAGGTTCAGTTTGCGCTGCAACTTCATATTTTTTATAACTTTTTCAACAGTACTAGTCGGTCTAAAATGAATTTTATTTACCCATACATAAAGTTGATGTTTGCCTAAGTGGAAAACTCGTCTTTGTTTACATGTTTGGCAAATAAATTACGAACGCAGATTAGCTATATTATCTCTTTTTTATTTTGGACTGCTAAACTGGATCGTAAAATAATCAAAAGCATAAATAATAAAGCCGTCTAATGAGTTTTGTAATCTAGTGTACCCATTGCCGAACTCATAATATTATTAATGTTAAGCAAACGAGTGTTGTCGCTAGCAATGTTTGCTTTGTACAAATTTGTATACGAGCTGAGCAATAATTAGAATATGAAATATGAGGGAGCAGAGCCTACACACTGTATACTGTGGAGCTTTCAAATTACAGATACGGATGCTATTAAAATAATCTTAATTGGTTTATAGTCAACTATACATTATATATTTGGAGTTTCAGAGGAAGCTTCCTATAAAATTTTAATAGTACTCGTATTTATCGTTCCAAAAGTGTCTCTAATTTCAAGCAAGGAAGGAACATAAATTAGGAGCAACGAAATTTTAGCTGCTTGTTAAGCACTAAATTCCCAATGAACTTAAAAACACATTGCCGTTACCCGGCGCTGCTCGCTGAACTTTCAACAATACCATCTGTATTTGACTCACTCTACTGATTAATGTTACGCAGCTTGAGAAAGCTAACAAAGCAAGAAATTAAAACAATATGCACCGTTCTTATAATTGAAAATAAATGATATAAAAGCGACGTTTTCTATAGTCGATAAGTCGATATAATGGCCTATTAAGAAGTTAAAATTGTTCGTTAATTGGGTTTGCTCTGCGAGTTTTGCGACGCGAAGCCGACAGAGTTTTGTAAATAAAATATTTCCGGGAGGCGCGGACCGTGCGTGCCGTTTCGCGCGCAATGAAAAATCAGATTTTCATATATTGAGGTGGTGCCCAAATGGAGGCAATATCGAAGTGCTGATTTGTCGCTCCGCTGGATATTGGTCTGGCGTTGATTCAAATCGGTGCGAATGTGGAGACGAGGTAAATTGGCCCGGTTTAATTCCCGGAACAAGATAAATAGGTACATTCGTTTTATCGGAACTTTATAGTGCAAAGGTGGATTATGTTTTTTTTTATATTCTACATTATGAAGTTACATATATGAAACACACTTTTCTCAAACATGCTTGGAAATTCGAACATTATTTTGACAACCTTCTTCGAGATAAATCGAAATTGCTGTACTGGTCAAAAACGAGCGACCGCCCGGCCGGCAATGTTACTATGAAAATCCATATCTGTCGTGTTTAGCGGCCAAATAAATTCCTTTGAAAACTCATATCTGTCGTGTTATTTAAAAATGGCAACCAAGGAGGTAACTTATCAAAGATTGTATTTAAATTTCGAACTGGCTTAGCAAATAGAGTTGTCTAATGGCTACTACACACAGTGCCGCCGGCCTGGCCACCGGGCGCGCCCGGCACTGCCGCACAAAGCCGCACAAACAAACGCAAAGGAAATGAAGGCGCAAAAGCCGGCGGCACGTGCCGCGCGGCAAAATGTGTGTAGAAGCCATAAAGTAAAGAAGAAATAAATGAACATATTGGCTCGTAAAAAATTGTCTTTGTTCGTTATTGATTCTGGAATTTATAATTAAACTTAGTTTAAATTTCCACGCATTGTTTGAGAAAAGTACTATACAAGCCTTGGCCGCAATCGGGCATTGATGGACTCACGTATGTATGTATGCCTCGGCTTCGCCTCGGCCCAGATTTTCACGATCGTCCATCCTTGCCCTAATTGCTGGCCGCGGCAGTAATGTACTATTCTGTGTTCAAAAAGCTTTCACATGAATTTTGTATTAATTTCTCTCTTGTGTGGCTTCCACGAAATTGTTGTAATTTCCAACACAACATTATTCATAGTGCAAAGAATTTCATATTACTGTCGTGTTTATCGTTATTTTTTGCGTCATTTGCAACAGCAGATGACATTGAGGCATGTGGGAGATTAATCTGGGTGGTGTAGGGGACAAGCCGGCTGCAGGGAGGAGACGTGGTGTTGGAAAGGGGGAAAAGGGGTGTAGATGTCCGCGTTATTTAGTTGAGCATTACATCAAGCTCCTGCGACGCTCCGTTCTTCGCTCAAATTAAATCAACGTTCATTGAAGTGGCTCGTAACAATCGTTAGTCATTACACTCGTTGGTCACGAAATCACATTGCACACTTCCCCCCTTTTAAAAAAGGATGAAAGGAAAACGATTCTGAGTTATTGTTATAGCTAGTATTAGGTGCTTTTTACCCGGCGTTATTACTTCCATTCAACAAAGTTTGAAAAGCTCCGAAAGAAAGGACGATCAGCGTCGTCCTCGTCCGTTGTAAGGTATCAATGTAATCATAAGGAGTTACGACGTTCGTGGATATATTTATGTCGCTCCACTTCAAGCGAAATCCATTCGGGATGAAATTAAATTAGGGGTAGATTGAAATAACCTACCCAAGATGCCAACAGAATACCGCCTTGAGTTTCTGAACTTCGTGAATTTTGCTCGTTCTTAAGAAAAATTATTGATGCTTTTGTGAGCCGTGTTAAGTGAAAACGATGTCAAATTGTCAATAACGATTTAATATCTGGCTTTCTTATTGGAGTTTTCACATTCCTTTGAAAACCTGGAATACTTGTTCTTGTTTTCAATATTTTCTTGTGTGATTATACCTAATAAGTAAAAATCTGCTTCTTTATTGTAGCCGATCAAATCTATGTTAATGAATAAAAACAAGAGTGAAATAACATTATTATTGTGTATTAGTCAATTCACAACACAGTCTAACGCAAAATTCATGTAAATAAAAGTTGATATCTTTTGAAGGAATATTTGAAACAATTTCTGGCGGTATAATGTTCAGTGAAAGTCAAACGAAGATGCAAATAAGCCCAACTTGAATCGAGCACGCGCTACGCCACCTCTACGAGTACATTGTGCTTTTTGTACCTTTTCGTATAGGTACCTAATACTTGCTCCTGAACCGTTTGCCGAAATGAAGGGTAGAGCTTATTTTGGATTCGAAACGATATTGAAAAGAATGGTTTTGGTCACAAGACTGTACGTGAGCTTCTCGATTGGATTAAAAAAAAAATATTGCATCTCGTTCATCATGTTGCATCTCGAAGTTTCTTAGTTTTCGTCGCCAAGGCAGGCTTAGGAAATACTGGCATGACGACCTGTACCCTAATTACGTAATACACAATACATGATCAATCAGAATCTGAACTCAAACTCAAAGCATTTATTTCAATTAAACCATATACAGGCACTCAGGAGAGCAGTGTTGAGTTGTTGACCCAGTGGTAACGGCCCCAACTTACGAGTTGTAGGTCGTGGGTTCGAACCCAAGCAGGAGCTTTACTTTGTGTAAATAATTTCATGACCACTGCTCTCAAAACGGTGAAGGAAAACATCGTGAGGAAATCGGCATGTTTTAGAACCAAAAAATTCGAAGACATGTGACATCTACCAACCCGCACTGGGCCCGCGTGGTAGATTACAGCCCACTCCCTGTCACAGAGAGGAGGCCTGTGTCCCAGCAGTGGGAACATTAATAGGCTGATGATGATGATGATGATGGCACTTTTGAATTGTCAAGGAGTCAGTCGGTCATAAATGTGAAGTTGCCCATTCCAATACGTACTAGGTACCTATGGAGAAGAACGGGCAAGAAACTCCACGGACACTTTTAAATATTTTTTTTTACATAAAATTGGTTACATCATTCATGTTGAAATTACACATGTGAGAACAATGTAAAAAGACGTGCATGTTAAAAGCGTCCGTAATAAAAAGATAAAAACAAAAACAATTCAAAGATTAAAATAAATTAAAATAAGCTCGTTTTGAAACAGATTGCTAATCCATTGCTTCATAAGTTTGAAAAAAACATCTGCTCAACAACGTAAATATCGCAATGAATGTTGTTGAACTGTCAAAATGAAACAGATTAGTCGGAATCAATACCGAAAATAAGTTGCGTATTTAGATAGCTGGAGTCGTTCTTGCCAAGTTGGTCGGAGAAAGCAGAACCTAATGAAAACTGAAAAGATATAGGTATGGGAGACCTTTGCCCAGCAGTGGGACAACATCCTAACTATCCTAACTTTATCCTAACTAATATTATAAATGCGAAAGTGAGTTTGTTAGGCTTTCACGCTGAAATATCTGAACGGATTTGGATGAAATTTGGCACATGTGTAGATCATGACCCGGGTTAGGAAAAATAATACTTTTTATCCCGATATTTCTATATATTTTTATATATTTCTATATTCCTACGAGATCGACACTTATGCGGGTGAACCGGGCGCAGCAAGAAGGTTAATAAAAAAAAAAAAACAACGGGTTGCACTCCGGGAGTGCCGGCAGAAGTAAAAACTTGAACATTAACGTTGTGCATTTTTGAATATTTTGGAATGGTTAGGGAATAATTTCGCACGAATTGCTTTATTTATCAGTATAAAAGTACTATAATTTATGTGGTTAAATACAATATTCATTAGTAGCAGTAGTATATTTATTTATTTATAAAATATAGTCTAACAAAAATAAACAAATTATTTACTTAAACACTTTTCATGAAGTATGTTTTGACTGCTTTTTTTTAACCATCAATATGGGTAAAATTTCTTACCTCGCAATCTTTACGTAATGTCAGAGACTATTTATTTTGATATTTAGGTACTTTGTCGGTTGCTAGGCAACGGATCTTACGGCATGTTCTGAGTTCTGACGCTAGTTTAAAATTTTTTAGCCATCCCAAAATAAGTGCACAACGCCGCTAAAGAAGTTTTCACTTCAAAGAAACTTGAAGTTTAGATTGTACCCAGTTAATTACGACTCCACAATAAATTAGTGAAGAAAAGTTTGAAAAATTACGGAAATGTAGGTAAAATAAACGTCATATTACAAAGGTACACAGTTCCTTGACCTATTTATATGTGACCCATTCAGAATGACCTCAGTGGTCCTTCACGATTGCTTGAACAGATACGTCAAGTTCACTTAAAGCTATGCGAAGGAGACACCGAGGCCACTTAATTAAGTGCCTGTAGAGGCCGCCGGGGGCTTCGCGATATTGCACGTAAACCTTACTCATATAGCCACAATACTTTAGTGGGAACGAGCCTTATTATTTTTGTTTTGCTCTCGAAGACGGCTTATGAAACTATTTTTGAAAAGTTTGCGATTACACGTGAAAGTTGTAAAATACGGTGAAAAATTAAATGGACTTAGTTTTTAGGGGAAATAAGCTGATAATTATAACACTCATAGTGTGTTTTGGATTAGATATACAATGTGGAGACTACAATACAACAATAAATGAAAATACTGGCACTACCAATGTATAAGAGTATTTTGGAACTGTCAAATAAATCCTATATAGCTTCGAAATAAAAAAAAGAGTTTTTCGAACAAATTAAATGTAGTCTATGTCTGATCCACCCTCAGCCTATAAATTCCGTTTATCCAACTAGGCCTAGAGTGGATTCTCGGGCATACCTTTCCGAATATCCACCTTAGGGTGGATTTTTGGGGTGGAGAAACGGAATAACCCAAGCCGACTATGGATTTTGCCGAGCTATATTGACTAAACTATTGAATATATAATTTTTTTTTGTATACAGAATGAGAACGTCATTAGGGACACGCCGTTTAATTTTTTGTTGTATTGTTGTCTTCACCTTGTATACCTACCTGCTTACGTCGGGGTTACCAAATAGTTTATCAGTCTAGATGATCCTCTTACGTAAATGAAAGAACTTTGAACCCTTCTACAAATAAGATCAAACATTATTGTATTTATGAAATTACACACTGTACAGCATTAATAGCAATGCAAACAATCCACATTATTTATTTTAATGTTTATCACGCGCAGTCTACATGAATGCGGTTACGTACTCCCTCCATTACCGTTAATATTAACCTGCTCGGAGTAAATGTGTGCTGAAATACAGAACAAACATGAACTGGAATATAATCTAGGCTTTATTTTTAAACCTACGTTACGTTTAGTTCACGGTCTTCATTCTTAAGGGATCAGCAGAAGTTGGAGTGGAGCCAATACGATGTTATACGGTGGCAATTGATCTCGTGCATCAATAACATTGGCACATGCAGGCTGTAAACGTTGAATTCGGATATAAACAGACGATGCATAGGGTACGGTTTAATTTCTTAGGTATTTGAGAACAGTTTTTCTCATATTTCTGTGGAAAAATCAAAGTTAGGTATACGGACTCTAAATTGAGCTGATGATCTGTCGGTAGTGCATTATACTGCCACTGTAACTGTTGACTGTTCTATATTAATAAGACAGTAAACTAATTAACTACTTAACTATTCATAAAATGTATCACATTAAATACCCAGTGCTCTTCCTCCTCTCTCCTACTTGATCTATGCTGTGCCCAACAGGGTCCATAATTGTGACTAATATAATTATTTCCCTACCAACTACATAATATACATAATAGTACGCAATAAAGAATTGAGAATTAACGGCAAGGGCTTGACAAGCAGGCTGCGCAGGCCATAATAGTTAGGTAGGGTAGGAGGTAAGTAAGAACAGCTGGATAAGTTTATACATTTATTATTTAAGCACACTACAATGCACATTAGATGTCCACAGCTAGGTCGCGGATAAGATCGCACTGTTCTGTTCCGAGCACTATCACACATAAATTGGAAGGGTACCGTCCTTGGTAGCCCGTGGCAGATGCGGGCCTGCCCAGCACAGGCTCAGCAATGGGCCGGACGGCCTTCGTAGGATCACAGGTAGCGAACGTCGGTAGCACGTGGAAACCTGCTCAGCACAGGCTCCGCAGGTAGCTTGCAGTGGTAGGCCGCTGGTAGGCCAGGCCTTCGTAAGACCTCGGTAGCGAGCGTGGCTAGTGAACAGCACAGCTACGCGTCAGCAGTAAGCAGGGTCCGGCCCCAAGCCCGTACGGAGAGTACATGCAGTAATGATGTTAAACCGTAATCAAAAATAATATCACTAGATACATAGTTCGTATTAACCCCTCTGACCGCTTATCATCTTTAAAAACCTATTCTGTACGTATCCAAAATATAAATTAAAACTTCTTCAATTGTAATGGGTCCCCGAAACGATCAATTAATTGCAAATGTCAATTTTTACGTAATTGATTCACATCGATGCGCAAATTGATCGCCTACCAAGTGCAATTGAAGCGATTGACAATATAATTACAATTGCAGTTGATCGTTTCGGGGACCGTTAGTTAAGAGTCGTTAAAATCACGAAGTCGGTAGACAGGCAAACAAAGCGATGTCGCAGACTCGCAGTAGAACTAAGTCGTGAGATGTCTCGCTCACCAACAACTCTCTTGCTAATGCACTTCTTGTTCAGTAAGGTTCACTCACTTGTAGCCGCTCGATAATATGTGTTTATAAACTACGTATGTATAATCAGTCTGGTAATAAGTATAGGTCTGTCTATCTTTGTTGAAAAATTTTACATTTAATTTTAAAAAGTCCAGATAATTCTAGAAATTATTTTTATTATAACCATAGATGACAAATCTTATATACAATCTAACACTAAATTAAATGACTAACTAACTAACTAAATATACCAATAAACAAAAATTAAAGGGCACTTAGGCGTCGAGGTACTCGTCCGCACCGCTGTCATCCGGAAACGTGCCCAGAAGACTGGCAGCATTGCCACGTTGAATAGCAATGCTTATGCTTATTCTTCGGCCGAAGAACGGTCACGTGTAGTGTTGACCAGTCGGCGAGGCGCACTCGGGCCCACATGGTTCAAAACTGTAGTTACCTATAATTTTACAGTATGTGCGCCGCTTGGGGTCTCAGCAGCCGCAGCAGCGGCAACAGCACAGCCCACCGTTTATTTATTTATTTTATTATTTATGTACGCATAGTAAAATACATAACGATACTACATAGTTATACCGATCGTTGAAATAATTCGATAAATATATGCTTATGGCCCACCAGAATCATAGTCACTGTTATCCATATCTACCTGCAACACCCCAAGTCCCTTGTCGATGGATGTATTCATAATGAAACTAGGTATGTTAATGATTATTGTATTTTGTTATATATATCACTTACTTATCATAATTATGTTTTTCAACATCAGGCTTAGTTTTGTCTTGATTTCGGAGACTTTTTTGAAAACTCATCGATATATCCGCGCGCGACTAGTTTGCCGCTCATCTCATCACGCTATTGCAATCTCATGTGCGTTTTGTCTAAACTAGCCGGTACTGTCAACGCAACTTTTAACTGATTAAGGCTCCCGCAGACAGGGGTGACATGACGATACGACACGAATCTGGTGGAACAATTTCAATGAAAACTTCATGCAAATTGTTTTACCGGAGTCGCGTTGTGCCGTCGCGTCGCATCTTTTTTTGCAGTTATCATATAAATATATCCACAAAACTATGCTATTATATACTTACTAAAATATTTACAGTACCTACCTTTGTAATCAATATATAAATGTCGTATATGTATCTATTTTAATGTGTGTACATAAATAATAAAAAAAATAAAACTTGAAAACCACAACGAGTAAAGTTTTCCTCGATTCTAAGATCAATTATAATAATTAAGCAACAGTACATATGACTTCTCGTTGTTAACTTTTCTCAATTTGTAATATCGAAGCAATGACACTAATGCGTACGTCTTTTTCGGGTGACCACTGAAAATCAGCGCTGTGCTGTGGGTCCCCCATAGCACAGCATGATGCTGAGTGGAAGCCTTCTTGTCACAGTCATGACTTGCAGCTGCTGACTATATCTGTTTTTTATTTTGTTTTACTCTTGTCTCTTTGTATGCACGTATTTCTGTGACAAATGAACCTATTTTTCTTTCTTTCTAATGCATCAGTAATCATGTAGCGGTTACACCACCACATACGAACTACGCAGCAAAGACTTGACGTCACACGAATCCTGAATCGCGCTATTAGAGTTTACCGTGCGAATGACATAATAATGCCATTCAACGTGGCAATGCTGCCAGTCTTCTGGGCACGTTTCCGGATGACAGCGATGCGGACGAATACTTCGACACCTAAGTGTCCGTTTGTTTTTATCTTTTTTTATTATTTATTTGTATAGTTAGTTAGTCATTGTTTTTTAGTACGTAGTGTAAATAGTTTTAATGACAATTATACAATACTATCCGAAATCAACTTTGGGGCAGTTGCCCGCCAGACACGACACCCGTACCCTGATTACGTAATACACAATCAATTCGTTTTGAAACAGATTACTAATCCATTGCTTGATAAGTTCGAAATTTAATTCTGCTCTGCAACGTAATTATCGCATTGAATGTTGTTGAACTGTCAAAATGAAACAAATGATCGCTATCGCATTGCTTCTGCAAGATAGGTAATAGCCCTGCCGGTCGACGGACGGTCGGAGGATCCTCCCTTTTCTATGGTGCATGAGTGAACTTCACACCCAGTTCCTCATACCACCAAAATCATATCAGTTACAATTTTAAATGCCCATGCACAGCACCCTGGTCATTGGTTATACGGTAAATACCTACCTAAATCATAATGCGTAGCAGACACATTGTTGATCGCTATAAAACAATGTTATTAAAAGCCAAGAGTACGCCATTTTTCTTCCCCTTGGCGAAATCGCTTAATCCTCTTTTACGACAACCACGTTTAGTGTGATGTCTGTTACTAAGTATTAACTAAATTCATTCAGTTTTGTACACTTAACTTTACTTACCTAGTACTTACCGACAAAATACAAAAAGTAATAAATTATAATTAAAAATATTTTATATCTACATGGACACTTATAAAACGACAGCATATTCAATGGCTTTTGAAGTCCCATGCAACATAAGACTTCATGGGCTAGTGCAAATTTGAGGTTCATTCGATTTATCGAGTCTGGTTAAACCACGCTGGGATCGGGGCATTTCATTCATTCATTCATTCATTCATACATGGGCACTTATAAAATGACAGAAGCTAGGTGCACGGTTCCAATAAAATTGTCATTTCCTATGGAGAAGAACCGGCAAGAAACTCCCTATAAAAATGTAAGTGTACCAAACTGCTTGCTGACTACTTAGCTTATATTTTTTATTAGCTTATATTATCATATAAGCTAGTCAGCAAGGTGGTTGTTTGGCTTACTGCCTGGGGTGTGCCAGAGATATTTAAGTAATGTCACTCACTAGTGGAGGCAGTTTTATTGCACCCTTTTTATAGATGAGATAAAAATATGCTGGTAGTTGCCTAACGTCTAATTTAAGATTAGTTTAAAAGTTTTATAACCCTGCTAACGTCAGAAGTTTCAACTATAACTCCCGTGATTACACTTTAAATTCATGACAGTTAGTTACTTAGGATTATCCAGAAATGGCCGCGTGTGGCAGTTAGATAGCATTTCGACATTTATGAAAATGTGCTGCGCAGTCGTTTCGCAAGGATCCATTATTCAGGGTTCGCGCCAACGCGCAACGCCTCGACTCTCGTACTGTGTACGAGTTTGTATACCTACAGTTCACTTTTATGTGTCAGTTTTGAGCAAATTTTTGTGACCTGCTTTAATTTTATTTGTATGTTGTCTGTTTTGTGAAGCTTTAGTACTACGAGTACCTATGTTAATATGTGAACATGGTCTACATAATTATAATATCATAATATGAGATATGACTAAATGATAATAATATATGATAATATATTTATTTATTCAAACTTTTTGTTTAAGTAAAAGAAAATACCGTACAAAAGCGGATTTAATGCCTGTTCCTTTTTTTTACCAGTCAACCTTAGGGTGATGCAGAGTCTAAACATGGCAGGTGTAACATTAAGGGATTGATAACACGAAAATAACTATAAAATACACGAATAAATAAATATAAACGGAATAATAGTAATAATATAATTCCATAGCTACTAGAATTATTTCATAGTTCTATCAACTTTCGATATTAGTTACCAATAATAAATAAATAAAATTATGCTCGTATTAAAATAAGTCTATTGTATTTTTTACCAAACTTATTGGTTTGGTTTAGAATGAAGGTTCAATTAAGAGGGTTTACGTCGTAAGGCATTTCATACAAACAAGCCCTTATTTTTCGAAATGACTGAACCGATTTTAATGAAACTTCATACACATAATAATATGCAGGGTACAAATGACTAAAAACTTAGTTAAGAACATTTTCAAAATGTCTTATTTAAAAACAGATAACTGGAAATCTCTGTTTGAATGGAAAATTAAAAATCGGTATAATTTGACTGTAACACTATTTTTCGAAAATGTTCTTAACTAAGTTTTTAGACCTTTGTATTCTGCATATGCGTATGAAGTTTCATTAAAATCGGTTCAGTCATTTAAAAAAATAAACCCTCTTAACTGGAAAGGTTAATAAAATTTTCTTTTGTTAAAGTTATAGACTCAAAAGCAATTAGGCACGATTAGTACTTATTTACGACGAATTAGTACTTTTTAGAAAATTAAAAGAAATGTACGTAGTTGTTGTTAAAAGAGCTCAAGTTGTTCAAAAACTTAAGTTTTATGAAGTCAGCAAAACTTAGATACATTATTATTTTGACATATCCATTTTAGCTCAGAATATCCTTCTTCGTTGCATAGTTTAAGCTTTTTGAAGTTGAGAGTAAGACGTTCGTTGCTAGTATAAAAGGATAAATGGGTATGTTAGGTACATTTCTTTCAACGTTTTGTGTAAAAGGACAAAATGCCTTCTAGGCAAATGTCAAAGATTGACCTATAGCCACAAATATTGTTTAAGGTAGGATAATTTGTAAAAATAACCGTCCAAGATTTAAATCTCATTTAGGTATATTACACCCGCGGCTATCTGTTTACATAAATTTGAATAAATATACCGCATATTGATCTGATTTACATTCCCATAATAATTTTTAAATACATAAAAATTTTACTAAAAAATATTTTCTTTACACCGATAAACAAAATTATAAATTAAGTAAACCTCAATCTGCCTAGCCTTTTGCCAACTATGTTCGGGTCGGCTTCAAGTCTAACCGGATGCAGCTGAATAACAGTATTTTACATGGAGCGACTGCCTATCTTACCTCCACAACCCTGTTACCTACTGGGTAATACGATACCCCTTGGTAAGACTGGTATCAGACTTTTGAGCTTCTGACGACCCGTAACGACTGTAAAAGATCCAGAAATGACAGCCCGGACCAACGGCTTAACGTGCTTTCCGAGGCACGAAGGAGTCTGGGTATGCAAAGATGGTCACCCGTCTACTGACCAACCCCCGCAAACATAGCTTAACCTCATTGATCGACCTGTACGGCTGTTATGACTTAGCCACGAGCTCCTCTAAATTTAGTAAACCTACCTTCTTTTAAATAATGTCCTCTAACCAAACTTTGTTGACTAATTCGTGTTGTAACTTGTTAGTATTTAGTTTTCTGTGAAAAAACTGAAAACTTTGTAACTTTGAGACAGTGTTATTCTGTAGTACCTGTTTACCGGCGCTGGGCGTAAAACTATGAATTTTAATGGGGTTACCAACAACGATATGCTAAGTTCCTCATATTTATTCAAATTGCTTTGTTTTTTGTAATTACGCTTTGTACTACGTAAATCTACGTTGTTGGTTTTAATGGTTCACACGAGGATTTGTGAATGTAAAGCGAAAACTTCCCTTTGTACATAGAAATCTTAATAATACCTACGTATTTTCTGCACGGATTTTTATTTTTAAGAATTTTTCACGGATTTTTTGCTAGAGCCTCGATTTTTTGGAAGGTAATTGTTATGGTGTAATAAATATACGTAAACTTTATTTATTTATCTTTGATATCAATTTCTGTTAGAAGTTACCTACTAAAATTGATATCTACTTGTATAAACGCTTAATAAATTAAATGAAATAGTTTATTCTGTAAATAGAATATCGGAATCACTTTTACACGTCATATACTTTTTTATTTTAATAAGTTCGATGGAGTCGACATTTACTATCTGACTACTCCTGAGAAGAAATGGCAAAACTAGTTCACGGGTCAAAGTCTCTTTTAAAGTCCAGACATAATCTTGGTCATGTCATATGAGGACCATGTAGACTAGTGTCTGAAATGGTCTTTTGAGGAAAGAACCACATAGATTTGAGTGGACCTATTCATTCAGTGCAAGTATTATTCATTCGTGGAGCTCAATTCAGAACTTAAGGATTTCAACAACTTGACGAACAATAACAAAGAAAGAACATTGAGTAGGCCGCATAAATTTCTGAAACTGTCAGACCATCATTATTATGAGCACTAAAAACTACCACAACCGTCGAATTGTAAAAGAACGCTATTTGTAATTTGAGATGACATACCGCCAATCGCAGCAGTTTACGCGCGGTTGTCAAATTGCCACATTAATTTTGTGACAATTTTCGTTCGCGAAAAGTTGTCCCTAGTGTTTTTAAGTGGTTAATGAAGTTAACGACGACTAAACAGCAGAATCCCTTACCTGGCTAATCTCGTAACTTAAAATTCACACCCAAAAATAAAGTAAACGTGGAAAGTTTTTTTTATAAACTAAACCCACAGAAAAGGTCACCTAAATCCGAGCTTAGAGCGCGGAGCGGCTCAAGTTTCACTTTCTGAAATTAGCAGTTTGTAGGCAAACCGCTTATTTGTGTAATGGCGAACACCGCGGCCTGAGCTCAAACGTTCACAGTTTGTGATGTGTTGTCACCCCTTTTGGACGAAATGCTGAATTATAAATATATCGCTTAGCCGGATTTTGTTACAGCCCCTGGCTTAACAACTTTTGGATGGAATATAAAATATTGTTTTCGTAAAATGGTTGCGGTGACACGTGTTTGTTAATTATGAGTTTTTTATGAGTTCGGGATTATATATGATACTCCGTGATAACGGCAGTTTGCCACAGTAAGTTTATGGTGAGGGGTCAGTCGGGACTTCGGAAGTAATGCTTATACTCCGCAGGATCTCCGGTGAAACGCTCTCTACCTTCTTGATTTACCTCTCGAAATATATTTTTAGACAAAAGATACTAAGGTAAATGGATCACTTTGGCGTCCATGACTGACACAACATATTTATATAGGTACTTATAAGTATTTCGAACTAAAATATTGACATAATCAAGAACCGGCACTGAACGAAAGCTATTATAATAATGTTTAATGGAACCACCTGGAACACACATAAATTAAGTAATTAAATGTTGACATATTTATTTGTATAATTATTTATCATGTGTTATTAAAATATGTAGAGTATGAGAAGAACGTTGTGAGCTTAATGAAAGTAATGTCATTAACTTAATGCATTTCACGCCGATATAAAATGCACCGTTCAATCAGCTGAAATGTTTTACTTAATACTTACGTACCTACTACCTTATTTAGTGACAGTCCGATCCGTTATTATTATTATGAACACTTTCATACAATTGATCCGATGATTGAACACAATTTTTGCAAAGACATCAATTCTATAATGACATTTACCGAATTTAATTTGCCTGAAACCCATAAAACCACTTGTCATCGGTATTACTTTGGGAGATAAAACCGAAAAATCCCTTTTACGACTTCCAATAACGAAAGGAGAAATTCGGCGTTACAGGAACGCGCATGACATAAATCATGTTGGGGCTCGATATTTTATAGGTTTTAATTTTGGCATTTTATGTTGTGATAACATCTGCGGCCGTAACGGGCGAGCCAGCCACGCTAGGCGTGCCCGCGGGGTCTTTACGAGGTCCGGTTTATGACGCCGCGGCTTCTGATCCCCTCGTTACAAACTAAACTGAGCTATTTTTCAACAGATCAGTGACATTATTAGCTACCTAATTGAATGTGATATGGATGTATACCGCTTTGTTGTTAGACATCGACTAGTAGGTAGTTAGGTACATAGCTATCTGTGTTCGACATTGATTAATAGGATTACCTACACGTTTATTATGTTAGATTTAATTAAGTTTGTGTAGCTTTGATATAATAGATTTTAAGCCTGTGATATCTACAAAGTTCACGAAATATGTCGAGTTCATTGAGAAAAATCCTCACAAGCATATCTAATAAAATGAGACTGAAACAATCTCAGTGGAAGGCAACATTATTTGCGTTGAGACTGGACAAAATATTTCATCAAAATGCAAAACAGCACAATTTCCCTGCAGCGGCCCGCGCGCTGGAGAAAGAACTGAATTAACTGGACGTTGGAAAACAGATAACTTAATTTGCATAACTCGTTCACACGGGGCATCGCCAGATAACCTAATTTGAGCTGACGGGTTAAAACGAGCGGAAAAGTCTGGCAAAATGTTGGTCTTTTCATGTCAATTATGTATTAGAGCAAGTGATTGGCCAGTATTAGGGGTTCCTTTTTTCGGTTCCTTGTTAGTAAAGTGCTGTTTTGTGCTCTGTTTTATTAGGTTAACTGTTATTGTTCAGTGTGCATATAAATGGTGGAAACGTTTACATATGCAGTAGAGCAGTAGATTTCGTTTTGTTCTGGCTTCTTTTAGCTAGGTATTTTATTTAAATCCTTTGTTTCGGAGTCACCCAATGGTTTCAGACGAAAGAGATGGTCAGCTTGGCGAAGTAAATTAAACATTTGAAAAATAATGATTTTAGTTATTTCAATGCTTAGTAGTGACCGACAGAAACAGGACTTTCTACCGAAACCGAATCTTCGGTATCTGTCTTAGTTTCGGCCGAAACCGAAACCAAAACCTTTTTAGACATGTTAAAAATCTATTGTTTACTCTTACACTTATACAGATAGTTAACACGTGTTAAAAGAAAAAAAAATTGAAGTACTTATCTACTTACGTGAAAATATATATATTTTTTAAATTTTGGTAAATTAACAATACTGCTTCTTGGAACAAAAATTTGTGAGTAACAAAAAGCTGATGGCGGCTGACACACGAGCCTCGAACTCACTCGAAGTCAGCCGAACAACGCACGATAATTCACGAACGCAGAGTCTCAGTGCGGCCGAAGGTTCGACAGATTTTCTGCCGAAACCGAAACACATACCGAAACTGGTTTTTTTTTGCCGAAACTTGCCGAAACCGAAACCAAACCTTCGGTCGGTCACTATGCTTAGTTAATGAATATAATTAAAATGTCTCTCATTTCAAACTAAGTAAAATGAATTTATTTCATTGACGTAAATCAAATCAGTATTTAAAATTAATCTGAACGTGTTATTGCTTATTTCAGTCAAAACATTTCAAATGAATACCATATTTTAATGATAATTATAATTTCATGGTATTATTGTTACTGTTGGACGCGATTGTGTTATTTCTAACTTTAACCTCCGTTTGAGTCGCTCAGAGATGCCGCTGCGGATAATAGTCCTATCCTGTAAATGTAAATGACACGACCTCTACTCTCGGTACCTCGGTAGGTACTCTCGGCAAGGAAAATATTTTCTTATTTCTCAGTCACTGAGTCATCAAATCAGCGAATCATTTTAGTCACAAGACTAGGATGTAGGATAGTTCAAAATTTTCGTAAAGGAGAATGCTCAAGCTCCATAGAAAAAAAACCCAGCTTCGGGGGAAAAGCAATATATCTCAAATCATCAATAATAATAAGTACTAAAATAATAACCGGTCATGATCGTGATCCTTACTGGCAAACATATAAAAATTGCCAGTTTTAGTATGCAGATTATGAAGTCGTCTATATAACAAATTGATAATTAGTTTTAATTACTTTATTCAAAAATATTATGTTAAAATGCGAGCTTGGCTCATATAATATTTTTTTACAATGCTTAAAGTCGTTGAAAGTACTATGGTTACTTATTGTAACAGAAACTTCGAGAGTTCGACATCAAAATAGTCAGGATTTAACAGCATCGTCACGTGAAAATACCATTGTTAACAGCGATACTATGATATTGATTCGATAGTTTGGAGTCCTATATTATCGCCATCAGCGCCATCTATACTATCAATAATTATATAATCACGTGAGGACACTTGAACTTTTGGGAGTAGAAGTGAAATCAAACCAGAGTGTATTTATAACATTTTTTATTTACTGTTTTAGAGGTGTAGCGGTTACACCGCGACATACGAACTACGCAGTAAAGACATGACGTCACACAATTCCTGCATCTCGCAGTTAGAGTTTACCAAGCGAAAAACATAGATAAGACTATCCGAAATCAACATATGGGCAGTTGCCCGCCAGACATAACAACCCGTCTGGTTGGAGGATCCTCCCTTTTCTATGGTGGATGAGTGAACTTTACACCCTGTTCCTCATACCCCTAAATTGGTGACCCCGAGTATGAACGTCAACGCAGCCTTCGTGCAACTACTTCAGCGTGACGTCATCATCATCACTCCCGCAAGCTTTCGTGAGGCTAGTCACACAGCCAGCCAGCACCCACGGCTTCAACGGGTATCCTGACCACCAGCATGCAGCGAACGCGCATTCCTGGTCATCACCCTCAGCCACAACCCGGCGCTGTACCAAAATCCGACTCACTGGATGACGACGCAGCGCCACCCCGACTCACTGGGGAATCACCGCAGACAGTTCCGACTCACCGCGAACTATGAGGCACCCGGTTCCGACTCACTGGAACCACAGCTGGTACTGTGAAGCATCGCAAGATCCAAGACTCAGCCCACTATCGACCTCCGGTCTCCGGAGGGGAGTGATGTAGCGGTTACACCGCGACATACGAACTACGCAGTAAAGACATGACGTCACACAATTCCTGCATCTCGCAGTTAGAGTTTACCAAGCGAAAAACATAGATAAGACTATCCGAAATCAACATATGGGCAGTTGCCCGCCAGACATAACACCCGTCTGGTTGGAGGATCCTCCCTTTTCTATGGTGGATGAGTGAACTTTACACCCTGTTCCTCATACCCCCAAAGAGGTATGAGGAACAGGGTGTAAAGTTCACTCATCCTCTATAAAAAAGGGAGGCTCCTCCGACCAGATGGGTGTCGTGTATGACGGGCAACTGCCCAACGATAGATGTCAGGATCTTGTATATATGTTGAACTTTGCTTGCGCGATGCAGGATTTTGATGCGTAGTTTGCATGTGGCTTCACAGTGCTAGTTGAGGTTCCAGTGAGTCGGAACCGGGTGCTGCATAGTTCGTGGTGAGTCGAAACTGGGTGGCGCTGCATTATGGTCCAGTGAGTTGAATGTGGTACAGCGCCGGGTTGTGGCTGACTGTGGCGTCG
Organism: Conistra vaccinii; assembly: GCA_948150665.1. Classification (NCBI taxonomy): domain Eukaryota; kingdom Metazoa; phylum Arthropoda; class Insecta; order Lepidoptera; family Noctuidae; genus Conistra; species Conistra vaccinii. The sequence goes on from OX411323.1 coordinate 16,387,536, forward strand.
ACGAGGAGACCCTCTCCTCGTCGACGCCACAGTCAGCTCGTCCACAACAGAAAGGGCTCTGTTGTGGACGAGCCAAACGTGCAGTGTGCTGTTTCAAAGTTGCTGCTGAGGCTGAAGGTGATGACAAGGAATGTTCGTCCGCTGCATGCTGGTGGTCAGGACACCCGTTGAAGCCGTGGATGCCGGCTGGCTGTGTGACTCAACGATTGATGTCGCGATCTTGTATATATGTTGAACTTTGCTTGCGCAATGTAGGATTTTTGTGACGTCATGTTTTTTATACGTAGTTCGCATTTGGCTTCACAGTGCCAGTGGACGAGCATTCCTGGTCATCACCTCAACAGCAACTTTGAAACAGCACACTGTACTTTTGGCCTGTCCACAACAGAGCCCTTTCTACCCTCTCCTCGTCGAAGCAAGGTACAACCCGCGCTGTACCACATTCGATTCACTGGATCATAACGCAGCGCCACCCAGTTCCAACTCACCACGAACTATGCGGCACCCGGTTCCGATTCACTGGAACCTCAACTAGCACTGTGAAACCACAATACCACATGCAAACTACGCATCAAAATGCTGCATCGCGCAAAAAAAGTTCAACATAATTATATATATGTCGTGGCCAGATCTTAGAATTAATCATTTCATGAAATGTTCGACCATTTCATGAAGTGGTTGTGTTTCTTGAAATGGCCAGCTAGAATTGGCCATATCGTTTAAACGTCAACGTTTAATGATATGTCAGTCGACGTTTGGCCATATCATTAATGTAGGGTATCCATGGTTTAATGTGTAGTAAACATTGCTAACTGCGACCAAATTGGAAGTAGCGCTCGCCACCCGCTGCTGCGGCACCGCTTGCTTCACACGTTCGGCTCGCGCGCGGTTGGTGACAGTTCTAACCTAACTTAACACATTTCGTCAGGGACTCGGGGTGCCATGAGCGGCGTGAATTTTTAATTTTAAGTGCTATGTTGCTCACCACAAGGGTTGTGGCACCCCGACATGGGTTAGGTTAGTAACTTCCAAGTTGGTCACTTTCCATAATTATCATATTTGGAAATCGAATACAAAAAGTCCATCGAGTTTCCTTGCGTGGTCACCCTACTTTGTTTGATTTGTTGGTATGCCGCCGCCATGATGCACAACAAAAACAAAGCGACATCAACGCCTCTACCGGTGGATAATCGTAATTATTTTACGATATGATCACTAATGTTTGGCCACATCATGAAGTAGTCGTGCGTTTAACTGTTCATATCGTCAAACGTCGACTATTCAATGATCTGGCCAGACCACATCATGATGTGATCAGCCGTCGATGTTCTATTTCATGAAATGGCCGAACATTTCATGAAATGATCAATTCTAAGATCTGGCCACGACATATACAAGATCCTGACATCTATCGTTAGGCCGTTGCCCGTCATACACGACACCCGTCTGGTCGGAGGATCCTCCCTTTTCTATAGAGGATGAGTGAACTTTACACCCTGTTCCTCATATCTCTAAAATAGTAATGTTATAAATACACTCTGGTTTGATTTCACCTCTTCTCGCAAAACTTCAAATCAATATCATAGTATCGCTGTTAACAATGGTATTTTCACGTGACGGTGCTGTTAAATCCTGACTATTTTGTTGTCGAACTCTCGAAGTTTCTGTTACAATAAATATATCCATAGTACTTTCAACGACTTTAAGCATTGTAAAAAAATATAATATGAGCCAAGCTCGCATTTTAACCTAATATTTTTGAATAAAGTAATTAAAACTAATTATCAATTTCTTATATAGACGACTTCATAATCTGCATAATAAAACTGGCAATTTTTATATGTTTGCCAGTAAGGATCACGATCATAACCGGTTATTATTTTAGTACTGATTATTATTGATGATTTGAGATAATATATCGCTTTTGGAACACATTGTTGCCTACTGGCAGTTATACGTTTCTTATTTTTCATTCAAACACGCCGAGCGAGCAGTTACCATTAAAAGGTCTGACGTTTGCCCCCCGAGAGCTCTTTCATCGCGCCGTGTGTATGTGTGGACGCACAGCTACGAAGTAATCCGAAGACGGATTGGAGTTTTCAGGTGTCAGAAACAAACCCGATTTAACTTTATTTATTTATTTATTTATTATTTAGGTAAATAAAGTTAAATCGGGGAATTAATGAGTATTATAAGAATATTTAGGCGAACGACGAATACATAATTATTTAATAGGTCTTACAGCTTTTATGTATTAATTTCCCATATTTTGTTCTTGTAGAAATAAATACCGATTTACAACCTTAAGTATACATCTATACATTGATAAATATCCTTAAGTATAGCCATTTTTGCTGATTTTGTCGGATTCTGAATATAACTCAACGTAGTCCATCATCCATCTCAATTAAGAGGCCTGAAACGATATTGTCAACCATTGTGATTATTCATGAAACTGACAAGCAACTTATTTAAATTTTATACCTAAGTATATTGTTTATAATAAAAGTAATATGAGTAACACTCGATAATCCAATTGTTTTGGGAAATATAAACATTAAATAATAATAAAAAATCGACAGAAAAGCTCTGGCTGATGTTAACTCTAATTGCAAAAAAAAACACACGTATTTTCGATTTTTAGATATTTGAATACTAATTATCTACTAATAGGATACTTTGATAATTAATTGTATTAATACAAGACGCAAGAATTGGAGTACTAATTTTATAAAATTTCTTTTGTTTCTGCATAAGTATATTTATTACGATAAAATGCTTACAGCAACATTCTAATTTAGAGAAAGAAGCCGTCTTCCGTCCCATATTGCGGGAACTATAAGCATATTTTTATTTTACAAACGGGGGTGTGCAAGCCAAGGGTGCACTGGTGAGAGCTTTTTCTGTTTTTTTACGCACCCTTAATGGAAAATGGAGTCATGATGGTTTTGTTAATGTGTAAATTCAAAAAACTTTATATAGGGACTCCCAAAATTTATATTTCTTTCACAGTGTATTCTGGACCCATTTATACATTTTTAGACAAAAGATACTAAGGTAAATGGATCACTTTGGCGTCCATGACTGACACAACATATTTATATAGGTACTTATAAGTATTTCGAACTAAATTCAAAATTCAAATTCAAATTCAAATTCAAATTCTTTATTTTTGCAGAAAACACTGTTAAAATGGTGTTATTAAATGTACATGTTCCAAGTGATTCTACCGTCAAGGCATGCAAAATGTTTACAATCATGGTTTATGAAAATCAATATTGACACTGAAATAAATATAAGATTAATAAAGTATTTTATGATATTAAATTAATGGAATGTCCTTCTTAAGTTCTATTAATACAGAATAATAATTTATTTAATAATATCAATAATTAAATTACGTATTTCAATGTCATTTCTAAAATTATTACAATACATTACACACTTAAATTATTTAAAGATACATGCATAATTGGTAAATTAGTTGATGTCATTGTGAGGTCTTGAGTTTGGAAAAATTATCGTTTAAGTAGTCATTCAAGTTATAGTAACATTTATTAACTAAAAGGCTCTTTAGATGTTTCTTAAATAAGGCAGTATTCATTGCCCTTATTTCTTTAGGTAATTTATTATAAATTACAGGAGCCATGTGAAACACACTTTTATGCATTAAAGTGGTATAGGTTCGGCGCACAAAGAGGCGAAATGCGTCACGTTGTTGCCTATTATTGACTTCTGAGGCCAATACAAATAAGTTGTGATTGGCCCTAACAAACATTGAGACCTCATAAATATATAGGCTTGGGAGAGTTAGCATATTGTACTCTTGGAAAAACGGTTTACAGGTTTCAATTACTTGAAGCCCAAACATAGCCCTTATGCAGCGTTTTTGTGCTTTAAAAACTAGATCAATGTCAGTCGAATTTCCCCAGAAAATTATACCATACCTCAGGACAGAAGCAACTAAACCATGATATGCCGTTAACAAGGTATTGATGTTTGAGATCTGTTTTAATTCATGTAGCGCATATACAGATTTATTAATTCTTTTGCATAGTGTTTCAATCTGGGATTTCCATTTCAATTTGTTATCCACAGTAAGACCAAGAAATTTTGTTGATTGCACTTCAGATACAGGTTCACCCTTATAGTTAACCTGTGGCATAATTGCATTCACACGCTGTTTGAAGTGGATTATTTTAGTTTTCCCTATGTTTGCCTTCAGATTATTAATGTCTAGCCATTTAATGATTGCATTTAGGGTACTACTTATATCATGCTCATAAGATGATCGGTCATTACACTTAATTGCAACGGTGCTGTCGTCAGCGAAGAGTGTCATTGGGTTTAAGTTCGAATTTGGTAGGTCATTAATGTATATTATAAAGAGTAATGGACCCAATACACTTCCTTGCGGGACACCATATAGTATTATACGTTCCTTTGATAGGTATGTATCCTCCATCTTAGTTCTAGTATTAAGTCTGTTAATTTGTGTATACTGTGTGCGGTTTTTGAGGTAAGTTTCAATTAATTTTAAAATATTGCCTCTTATGCCATAAGTCTCAAGCTTAGATAATAAGATGTAATAAGATGTAAAATATTGACATAATCAAGAACCGGCACTGAACGAAAGCTATTATAATAATGTTTAATGGAACCACCTGGAACACACATAAATTAAGTAATTAAATGTTGACATATTTATTTGTATAATTATTTATCATGTGTTATTAAAATATGTAGAGTATGAGAAGAACGTTGTGAGCTTAATGAAAGTAATGTCATTAACTTAATGCATTTCACGCCGATATAAAATGCACCGTTCAATCAGCTGAAATGTTTTACTTAATACTTACGTACCTACTACCTTATTTAGTGACAGTCCGATCCGTTATTATTATTATGAACACTTTCATACAATTGATCCGATGATTGAACACAATTTTTGCAAAGACATCAATTCTATAATGACATTTACCGAATTTAATTTGCCTGAAACCCATAAAACCACTTGTCATCGGTATTACTTTGGGAGATAAAACCGAAAAATCCCTTTTACGACTTCCAATAACGAAAGGAGAAATTCGGCGTTACAGGAACGCGCATGACATAAATCATGTTGGGGCTCGATATTTTATAGGTTTTAATTTTGGCATTTTATGTTGTGATAACATCTGCGGCCGTAACGGGCGAGCCAGCCACGCTAGGCGTGCCCGCGGGGTCTTTACGAGGTCCGGTTTATGACGCCGCGGCTTCTGATCCCCTCGTTACAAACTAAACTGAGCTATTTTTCAACAGATCAGTGACATTATTAGCTACCTAATTGAATGTGATATGGATGTATACCGCTTTGTTGTTAGACATCGACTAGTAGGTAGTTAGGTACATAGCTATCTGTGTTCGACATTGATTAATAGGATTACCTACACGTTTATTATGTTAGATTTAATTAAGTTTGTGTAGCTTTGATATAATAGATTTTAAGCCTGTGATATCTACAAAGTTCACGAAATATGTCGAGTTCATTGAGAAAAATCCTCACAAGCATATCTAATAAAATGAGACTGAAACAATCTCAGTGGAAGGCAACATTATTTGCGTTGAGACTGGACAAAATATTTCATCAAAATGCAAAACAGCACAATTTCCCTGCAGCGGCCCGCGCGCTGGAGAAAGAACTGAATTAACTGGACGTTGGAAAACAGATAACTTAATTTGCATAACTCGTTCACACGGGGCATCGCCAGATAACCTAATTTGAGCTGACGGGTTAAAACGAGCGGAAAAGTCTGGCAAAATGTTGGTCTTTTCATGTCAATTATGTATTAGAGCAAGTGATTGGCCAGTATTAGGGGTTCCTTTTTTCGGTTCCTTGTTAGTAAAGTGCTGTTTTGTGCTCTGTTTTATTAGGTTAACTGTTATTGTTCAGTGTGCATATAAATGGTGGAAACGTTTACATATGCAGTAGAGCAGTAGATTTCGTTTTGTTCTGGCTTCTTTTAGCTAGGTATTTTATTTAAATCCTTTGTTTCGGAGTCACCCAATGGTTTCAGACGAAAGAGATGGTCAGCTTGGCGAAGTAAATTAAACATTTGAAAAATAATGATTTTAGTTATTTCAATGCTTAGTAGTGACCGACAGAAACAGGACTTTCTACCGAAACCGAATCTTCGGTATCTGTCTTAGTTTCGGCCGAAACCGAAACCAAAACCTTTTTAGACATGTTAAAAATCTATTGTTTACTCTTACACTTATACAGATAGTTAACACGTGTTAAAAGAAAAAAAAATTGAAGTACTTATCTACTTACGTGAAAATATATATATTTTTTAAATTTTGGTAAATTAACAATACTGCTTCTTGGAACAAAAATTTGTGAGTAACAAAAAGCTGATGGCGGCTGACACACGAGCCTCGAACTCACTCGAAGTCAGCCGAACAACGCACGATAATTCACGAACGCAGAGTCTCAGTGCGGCCGAAGGTTCGACAGATTTTCTGCCGAAACCGAAACACATACCGAAACTGGTTTTTTTTTGCCGAAACTTGCCGAAACCGAAACCAAACCTTCGGTCGGTCACTATGCTTAGTTAATGAATATAATTAAAATGTCTCTCATTTCAAACTAAGTAAAATGAATTTATTTCATTGACGTAAATCAAATCAGTATTTAAAATTAATCTGAACGTGTTATTGCTTATTTCAGTCAAAACATTTCAAATGAATACCATATTTTAATGATAATTATAATTTCATGGTATTATTGTTACTGTTGGACGCGATTGTGTTATTGCTAACTTTAACCTCCGTTTGAGTCGCTCAGAGATGCCGCTGCGGATAATAGTCCTATCCTGTAAATGTAAATGACACGACCTCTACTCTCGGTACCTCGGTAGGTACTCTCGGCAAGGAAAATATTTTCTTATTTCTCAGTCACTGAGTCATCAAATCAGCGAATCATTTTAGTCACAAGACTAGGATGTAGGATAGTTCAAAATTTTCGTAAAGGAGAATGCTCAAGCTCCATAGAAAAAAAACCCAGCTTCGGGGGAAAAGCAATATATCTCAAATCATCAATAATAATAAGTACTAAAATAATAACCGGTCATGATCGTGATCCTTACTGGCAAACATATAAAAATTGCCAGTTTTAGTATGCAGATTATGAAGTCGTCTATATAACAAATTGATAATTAGTTTTAATTACTTTATTCAAAAATATTATGTTAAAATGCGAGCTTGGCTCATATAATATTTTTTTACAATGCTTAAAGTCGTTGAAAGTACTATGGTTACTTATTGTAACAGAAACTTCGAGAGTTCGACATCAAAATAGTCAGGATTTAACAGCATCGTCACGTGAAAATACCATTGTTAACAGCGATACTATGATATTGATTCGATAGTTTGGAGTCCTATATTATCGCCATCAGCGCCATCTATACTATCAATAATTATATAATCACGTGAGGACACTTGAACTTTTGGGAGTAGAAGTGAAATCAAACCAGAGTGTATTTATAACATTTTTTATTTACTGTTTTAGAGGTGTAGCGGTTACACCGCGACATACGAACTACGCAGTAAAGACATGACGTCACACAATTCCTGCATCTCGCAGTTAGAGTTTACCAAGCGAAAAACATAGATAAGACTATCCGAAATCAACATATGGGCAGTTGCCCGCCAGACATAACAACCCGTCTGGTTGGAGGATCCTCCCTTTTCTATGGTGGATGAGTGAACTTTACACCCTGTTCCTCATACCCCTAAATTGGTGACCCCGAGTATGAACGTCAACGCAGCCTTCGTGCAACTACTTCAGCGTGACGTCATCATCATCACTCCCGCAAGCTTTCGTGAGGCTAGTCACACAGCCAGCCAGCACCCACGGCTTCAACGGGTATCCTGACCACCAGCATGCAGCGAACGCGCATTCCTGGTCATCACCCTCAGCCACAACCCGGCGCTGTACCAAAATCCGACTCACTGGATGACGACGCAGCGCCACCCCGACTCACTGGGGAATCACCGCAGACAGTTCCGACTCACCGCGAACTATGAGGCACCCGGTTCCGACTCACTGGAACCACAGCTGGTACTGTGAAGCATCGCAAGATCCAAGACTCAGCCCACTATCGACCTCCGGTCTCCGGAGGGGAGTGATGTAGCGGTTACACCGCGACATACGAACTACGCAGTAAAGACATGACGTCACACAATTCCTGCATCTCGCAGTTAGAGTTTACCAAGCGAAAAACATAGATAAGACTATCCGAAATCAACATATGGGCAGTTGCCCGCCAGACATAACACCCGTCTGGTTGGAGGATCCTCCCTTTTCTATGGTGGATGAGTGAACTTTACACCCTGTTCCTCATACCCCCAAAGAGGTATGAGGAACAGGGTGTAAAGTTCACTCATCCTCTATAAAAAAGGGAGGCTCCTCCGACCAGATGGGTGTCGTGTATGACGGGCAACTGCCCAACGATAGATGTCAGGATCTTGTATATATGTTGAACTTTGCTTGCGCGATGCAGGATTTTGATGCGTAGTTTGCATGTGGCTTCACAGTGCTAGTTGAGGTTCCAGTGAGTCGGAACCGGGTGCTGCATAGTTCGTGGTGAGTCGAAACTGGGTGGCGCTGCATTATGGTCCAGTGAGTTGAATGTGGTACAGCGCCGGGTTGTGGCTGACTGTGGCGTCGACGAGGAGACCCTCTCCTCGTCGACGCCACAGTCAGCTCGTCCACAACAGAAAGGGCTCTGTTGTGGACGAGCCAAACGTGCAGTGTGCTGTTTCAAAGTTGCTGCTGAGGCTGAAGGTGATGACAAGGAATGTTCGTCCGCTGCATGCTGGTGGTCAGGACACCCGTTGAAGCCGTGGATGCCGGCTGGCTGTGTGACTCAACGATTGATGTCGCGATCTTGTATATATGTTGAACTTTGCTTGCGCAATGTAGGATTTTTGTGACGTCATGTTTTTTATACGTAGTTCGCATTTGGCTTCACAGTGCCAGTGGACGAGCATTCCTGGTCATCACCTCAACAGCAACTTTGAAACAGCACACTGTACTTTTGGCCTGTCCACAACAGAGCCCTTTCTACCCTCTCCTCGTCGAAGCAAGGTACAACCCGCGCTGTACCACATTCGATTCACTGGATCATAACGCAGCGCCACCCAGTTCCAACTCACCACGAACTATGCGGCACCCGGTTCCGATTCACTGGAACCTCAACTAGCACTGTGAAACCACAATACCACATGCAAACTACGCATCAAAATGCTGCATCGCGCAAAAAAAGTTCAACATAATTATATATATGTCGTGGCCAGATCTTAGAATTAATCATTTCATGAAATGTTCGACCATTTCATGAAGTGGTTGTGTTTCTTGAAATGGCCAGCTAGAATTGGCCATATCGTTTAAACGTCAACGTTTAATGATATGTCAGTCGACGTTTGGCCATATCATTAATGTAGGGTATCCATGGTTTAATGTGTAGTAAACATTGCTAACTGCGACCAAATTGGAAGTAGCGCTCGCCACCCGCTGCTGCGGCACCGCTTGCTTCACACGTTCGGCTCGCGCGCGGTTGGTGACAGTTCTAACCTAACTTAACACATTTCGTCAGGGACTCGGGGTGCCATGAGCGGCGTGAATTTTTAATTTTAAGTGCTATGTTGCTCACCACAAGGGTTGTGGCACCCCGACATGGGTTAGGTTAGTAACTTCCAAGTTGGTCACTTTCCATAATTATCATATTTGGAAATCGAATACAAAAAGTCCATCGAGTTTCCTTGCGTGGTCACCCTACTTTGTTTGATTTGTTGGTATGCCGCCGCCATGATGCACAACAAAAACAAAGCGACATCAACGCCTCTACCGGTGGATAATCGTAATTATTTTACGATATGATCACTAATGTTTGGCCACATCATGAAGTAGTCGTGCGTTTAACTGTTCATATCGTCAAACGTCGACTATTCAATGATCTGGCCAGACCACATCATGATGTGATCAGCCGTCGATGTTCTATTTCATGAAATGGCCGAACATTTCATGAAATGATCAATTCTAAGATCTGGCCACGACATATACAAGATCCTGACATCTATCGTTAGGCCGTTGCCCGTCATACACGACACCCGTCTGGTCGGAGGATCCTCCCTTTTCTATAGAGGATGAGTGAACTTTACACCCTGTTCCTCATATCTCTAAAATAGTAATGTTATAAATACACTCTGGTTTGATTTCACCTCTTCTCGCAAAACTTCAAATCAATATCATAGTATCGCTGTTAACAATGGTATTTTCACGTGACGGTGCTGTTAAATCCTGACTATTTTGTTGTCGAACTCTCGAAGTTTCTGTTACAATAAATATATCCATAGTACTTTCAACGACTTTAAGCATTGTAAAAAAATATAATATGAGCCAAGCTCGCATTTTAACCTAATATTTTTGAATAAAGTAATTAAAACTAATTATCAATTTCTTATATAGACGACTTCATAATCTGCATAATAAAACTGGCAATTTTTATATGTTTGCCAGTAAGGATCACGATCATAACCGGTTATTATTTTAGTACTGATTATTATTGATGATTTGAGATAATATATCGCTTTTCCCCCGGAGCACAGATTATTACAGATGGGACTCTCCGCAAAATCATTTAAATAAAAAGCGATTCTTGCTACGACACAATAAAGTGCGATTCAGGTCGCACAACGCTAATTACCTACAGTTATATTCACCTACAAGTTGCCTCTCTTTCTAGCGCGTAACTCTTATACCTTCTGACCACGTCAGGGTTGTCATCTTTTAAAGAATAATTAGATAATTAAGTAGGTACCAGCTCTTGGTGTATTTTTAAATGTACCACCAATCCGTAACCGACCGCAGGCGACTTCATAAAAATGCGATTTGATTTCTTAAAAATACAATAGACACCACTGTCGCGGTGGCGTCACGTCACCTGCTGCTGCCGCCTGCGGTAAATGGAGACTAAACAAATTAAAGTACGTCAGTACTTTAATTTGTTTAGTCTCCATTATTTATTAATATGTACCTACCTATGTAACTGGGCAAATAAAAAAGTATGTACGAATACCCTGTTGTCTACATAATAAAAAATTTACTAAGTACATAATATTTAGTTATGGTTACACTAAGTCCGTGGTGTACCTACCACGGATACGACCAAAAAAATATTTAATTATGTACTTTCCTACCTATACTTATCGAAGCCTGAACCTGACCTTGTAAACAGAACTTGTAAGTACCTAACTATACTAAGTATAATAATAATAATAATAATGAATATTTAAGAACTACGTAAATACGTGTGCCTTATATAAGAATAACCATTAATGTAAACGTTTGGTACCTATACTACCTACCAAACGTTTACATTAATTGCTATCGTAGGTCATTACTAATTATTTAAAGGTAGACGTGCATTTCTTTACCTTTTCGTGTCCTTTGGAAGTGAGAAAAACGTGAGGTTCGGATTATTATATAAGCAGCCAAATGGGATGCAATAAACTGCTGCCTTCATTTTAGTATTATTAGTTTTAATATCTTGCGACAAACGGCGCGCGGCAGCCCTACTAAATAGGCACAGTGAGACGAGCCCGCCGGGTACTTGTAGCTTCATACCTAAACTGCGGAGTGTCCCATCCCGATATCCCTGCCCGGAGCTGGGTTTTTTTTAAGCATCCTCCTTTTAGTGATTATTAGAAGAACTATTAAATAAAAACTGTTGTAATATGCCAAGTGGCTCCTACTTATTCATCCTTATCTTTATAAACACATATAACTTCTGTAACAGTAGATCGGAACACATTGTTGCCTACTGGCAGTTATACGTTTCTTATTTTTCATTCAAACACGCCGAGCGAGCAGTTACCATTAAAAGGTCTGACGTTTGCCCCCCGAGAGCTCTTTCATCGCGCCGTGTGTATGTGTGGACGCACAGCTACGAAGTAATCCGAAGACGGATTGGAGTTTTCAGGTGTCAGAAACAAACCCGATTTAACTTTATTTATTTATTTATTTATTATTTAGGTAAATAAAGTTAAATCGGGGAATTAATGAGTATTATAAGAATATTTAGGCGAACGACGAATACATAATTATTTAATAGGTCTTACAGCTTTTATGTATTAATTTCCCATATTTTGTTCTTGTAGAAATAAATACCGATTTACAACCTTAAGTATACATCTATACATTGATAAATATCCTTAAGTATAGCCATTTTTGCTGATTTTGTCGGATTCTGAATATAACTCAACGTAGTCCATCATCCATCTCAATTAAGAGGCCTGAAACGATATTGTCAACCATTGTGATTATTCATGAAACTGACAAGCAACTTATTTAAATTTTATACCTAAGTATATTGTTTATAATAAAAGTAATATGAGTAACACTCGATAATCCAATTGTTTTGGGAAATATAAACATTAAATAATAATAAAAAATCGACAGAAAAGCTCTGGCTGATGTTAACTCTAATTGCAAAAAAAAACACACGTATTTTCGATTTTTAGATATTTGAATACTAATTATCTACTAATAGGATACTTTGATAATTAATTGTATTAATACAAGACGCAAGAATTGGAGTACTAATTTTATAAAATTTCTTTTGTTTCTGCATAAGTATATTTATTACGATAAAATGCTTACAGCAACATTCTAATTTAGAGAAAGAAGCCGTCTTCCGTCCCATATTGCGGGAACTATAAGCATATTTTTATTTTACAAACGGGGGTGTGCAAGCCAAGGGTGCACTGGTGAGAGCTTTTTCTGTTTTTTTACGCACCCTTAATGGAAAATGGAGTCATGATGGTTTTGTTAATGTGTAAATTCAAAAAACTTTATATAGGGACTCCCAAAATTTATATTTCTTTCACAGTGTATTCTGGACCCATTTATACATTTTTGTCTTACTTTAGCAATACCGGCAGTAAAGGTTCTCATATTTGTGTTTACAGTAGGTATACTGTAAACACAAATATGAGAACCTTTACTGCCGGGTTGATTTTCAACTGCAATTCAAATAATATCAACTAACTTTTCAAGTTCCTCAATCATTTTATCACCACGATTCACCTCCACCCTTTCCCACCTCGTAAACTCTAATGTAAACAAGTGTATAGGTCGCGTGTGTGAGTGCACGATACCTGAAGATATCCGGCTCAATTGTTTGTGGCTCATTCATCCACTACAGTCTACAGATAGCATACAGATAGCGTCGTTAGCAGCCAGATTGAATTGCTCTTTCAACAACTTTTTGGATCTTTTACAAGTAATTTTTTTGACAGTGCACTTTGCACTTGCTTTTTCATTCGGCCCTACAGATTTCTTTTTTCTAACTGGAATAGATTTTTTAAAACTTTTAGTCTATAATATCCCACGGATTCGTAAAGCACTTCTGAATTTCCGATATAAAACACAAAAGATAAAAAACTTTTTACAAAAAATTCAGGTTAACTGGTAAATATTCACCTCCACCCTTTCTCACCTCACGAACGCTAGTGTAAACAAGTGTAGGTAGCGTGTGTGAGTGCGCGACACCTGAAGATATCCGGCTCACTTGTTTGTGGCTCATTCATCCACTACAGTCTACAGATAGCATACAGATAGCGTCGTTGGCGGCCAGATTGAATTGCTCTTTCAAATCGCTACGGCTTTTGGCGTGTCGTGTGTGAAGAAGCCTTTAGAAATGTTAAATTAATGTGAGATTTGAGATTTTGAAATCTGAATAGAATCTGTATGTGAATGTGGGTAGTATACATAAATTAAAAACATAGCTAGGTATTAGGTAAGTACATAATGCAAAACTTAATAAAACGTCTAATAATAAATCTAAATTCGTAAGAATACGATAACCTAATGGATTCTCGTTAAATGAACGTCCCAAAGCTTTAATAAAATGTCAATAAAAATAAAAAAATCGTTAGAATACTATAACTTACTTGATTCTCGTGAAATGCTGTTCTGTGGGTTAAACTCTAGGATCATGCTGTATAATTTTACTATAAAAACCTGAGCTCTCTTAACTTTATAACAAAAATCTCAAACTCAATAAGCAATTGCATTATTTGCATTTTCTCATTATTCCTGACTCCTCTTTGAATAATATTAACCTACCTATACGATGCATGAAATGTATATAATACCAAAGAAAAAAGTTATTGAATATTTATAAAAATGTTTGTAGCAAAGAAGCTAATATTTACGAGTAATATTAGAATTATTGGATTTTTTTAAACAATACTCCCTAAAATTCGGCCTTTCGCAAACGAGTTTCTTATTGCTCTTCTCGAAAGCCGAACAATACTAATTTAGGTAGGTACAGCACCTCCCCACTCAACATCTATTGTGGGCTTTTAAATTTCGCATCCACTCACAAAAGCAAGGAACGAATCATCTAATTAGACATTACGTCTGTAACATTTCTGAAAATCCTTTGTATTGCAGAATTTTATGCGTTCTTTGTTCCAACGGCATTTTTAAAAGTGTTAACGGTGATGGAATTTGAGTCTTAAAACTTTGACGATAAGGCTGTTTTTGTTTTTTGGTGGTGCTGGATATTGAGGTGGTGACAATCGCGGAGCGCAGTAGGAGACCGTTCGCTAACGAGCCCCCCCGCCCCCTCATTTTCATTTTATCGTCGCGCCGCCCTCGACTGCTACTATTTACAGTTCTTTTGCACCACTGTCATAAGGTAAGTATCTCATTTTGTAATATCCTAATGAGAAATTTTGAACGTCTTTATTTGTACGGCTTAATGAAAGTGTCTGTAGAATTGTAGATACGTTGACATGGCTGTTTGCTTTGTGTGTAGGTACTACAAGTGCGTAGGTTGAATACTCATAGATATGGTAGGTAGTAGGTACTGTAGAGGCTTTATTCTATAAGGTTTGGAATGCAACCTTAGTGTGTTCGAATTGCTGGCAGTTAGACGAGACAAGCATTTGATTGGTCAGCCCTCGGCTGTCTGGCAGCTGGGTGTAGAATATAATAATGTAAAAAGTAGTCCCGGTTTATAGGAATGATTATGCTATGCGCTATGTCTTATATTAAGTATATTTCCGGTACCGTAGATACATAGTGTCACACAGGTACTGTTCACATAGGTACTGTAACCTACGTGAACTGTGATGCAAATAGGCAATTGCGTCACTGGCTATGCAAAGTATGTAAAAACGTTCTTGACAGTTCGCTGACGTTTCTGAACAGTTGCTAAAATTCCCACGGCATTTTTATCGACGAAGATACAAGAAAAATCGACTATCGCAATGAACTTTAATATGTTTTTCCGAAGCCACTAGTTTCTCCTTTCAACTTCAGCTGCGCTTTGCCTCTTTGACATGACACTACAAAACAATTAGGTTGTCATCTACTCCGCTGAAGTAGGTTACCAGTTTATAGAGTGAACTGTACTGGCATTTCATCTAATTGGTATTTTATACCTACCAATTTCCTGGGTCGATAAAAATATTTGTGAATAAAACCAAGCGACAAGAAGTGCAGAGTCAATTAGTAATTGGTTGGCTTTACAGAGAGAAAACGCGTCGATGTTATTGGTATTATGAAAATAGTCATTATTCTATTAGAAATTGAGGTTGAGAAATGGTGGCCCAGTAGAAACGGTCGCGACTTACGAGTTGTAGGTCGTAGGTTCGAACACAGGCAGGCACTTTACTTTGTGTTCATTATTTCATCACCACTACTCTCAAAACGGCGAAGGAAAACATCGTGAGGAAACCGGCATGTCCTAGAACTAAAAATTTGCAGACATGTGGCTCACTAACGCGCACTGGGCCTGCGTGGTGGAATTACGGTTCGTTCAGCTCACACAGAGAAATGAAATGAAATGAAATTGTTTATCTGTAAATAGGATATGGGAATCACTTTTACTCGTCATATTAACATATAAGACAGGAGTCTATTAAGAGAGGAGGCCTGTGTCCCAGCAGTGGAAACATTATAGGCTGATTATGCTAATGAATTTCTCAGTAGTAGTGGTTTTGTGTCCGGTTTATGGCAATACACAATAATAATAACAATGACTAACGGGTACATAATAATTTCTAATGGGGATATTAATTGTACTTCAATTTTAATATTTCTACACCGGCAACGGTAGTATTATATGTGAAGCTTTTTATCTTCTATACATATACATACATACAAATAAATAAAATTGAAGTGTCTGTTTGTAATTTCAAATAACAGCTTTTTACTAAATGCTTTGAAAGTATAAACGACCCATACAACAAAAATATAATTTAATATTTTTTTGTCTGTCTGTCTGTCTGTCTGTTTGATCCGGCTAATCTCCGAAACAGCTGAACCGATTTGAACGGGACTTTCACTAATAGATAGTTGAGGCCACTGGGCGTAAAATAGGCTACTTTTTATCCCGATATTCCCACGGGAACATTTAAGGGAAATCTCCAAAATGGCTGGACTAATTTTGACGGGACTTTCACTGGAAGATAGCTTATTTCATAAGGATTAAAATATGCTACTTTTGTTTCAGAGAAAGACTTAGGGTTTCGCGCAAAAAACTAAAACCCATGAAATCTGTATCTACACAATATCTTCTTATCTTACATCTTTACTATTACACCTGTAATGGTAAATGTAAGATGATAAATAAATAAAAACTTAAAAAATAATAAAATTGAAGTCTGTTTGTAATCTCAAAATAACAGCTTTTTACTAAATGCATATGAAAGTATATACAATCCATATACAACAAAACACAATCAAATTTTTTTGTCTGTCTGTTTGTTCCGGCTGATCTCCGAAACGGTTGTACTGATTTTGACGGGAGTTTCACTGGCAGCTTTACAAAATAAATAAAGTTGATGTATAGAATTCCACGCAGACGCAGTCGTGGGTAATGTATACAAATAAATAAAATTGAAGTGTCTGTTTGTAATTTCAAAATAACAGCTTTTTACTAAATGCATATCGACGGTTGAAAGGCAAGATTGACTTAGCGACATTTTGGGCCATATTGAGTTACATACATAGTTCGAACCGCCTGATTTTTCTGCGTAGCTTGGTCGCACTTACGTCTTCCTACGACGACTTTTGATGTCGCTTCAGCATTTTGGATTTTACGAATTTTCCCTATTTTTTGTTTACTTAGGGACGACATTTTTTACTTCTTTTTAAGAAATGGTGGTTGTCCTAATCGTAATATGCAACTTTAGCCCTTGGTCAATTTTTACGCTGCCCTTGGCAATATATTTTTATGCGTATGGTATGTTTTTTCCTGACAAAGAAGTGTAGCGGTTAGACCGCCACATACAAACTACGAAGCCAAAAAGACATGACGTCACACAATTTCTACATCGCGCAGTTAGAGTTTACCGAGCGAAAACATAGATAAGACTATCCGAAAACAACATATGGGCAGTTGCCCGCCAGACATAACAACCCGTCTGGTTGGAGGATCCTCCCTTTTCTATGGTGGATGAGTGAACTTTACACCCTGTTCCTCATACCCCTAAATTGGTGACCCCGAGTATGAACGTCAACGCAGCCTTCGTGCAACTACTTCAGCGTGACGTCATCATCATCACTCCCGCAAGCTTTAGTGAGGCGAGTCACACAGCCAGCCAGCACCCACGGCTTCAACGGGTATCCTGACCACCAGCATGCAGCGAACGCGCATTCCTGGTCATCACCCTCAGCCTCATCAGCAACCTTGGCACAGCACCTGCACTTCCGGCCGGTCTCACAAGCAGAGCCTATTCTACCCTCTCATGGTCGACGCAAGCAGTCAGCCACAACCCGGCGCTGTACCACATCCGACTCACTGGATGACGACGCAGCGCCACCCCGACTCACTGGGGAATCACCGCAGACAGTTCCGACTCACCGTGAACTATGCGGCACCCGGTTCCGACTCACTGGAACCACAGCTGGCACTGTGAAGCATCGCAAGATCCAAGACTCAGCCCACTATCGACCTCCGGTCTCCGGAGGGGAGTGATGTAGCGGTTAGACCGCCACATACAAACTACGAAGCCAAAAAGACATGACGTCACACAATTTCTACATCGCGCAGTTAGAGTTTTCCGAGCGAAAAACATAGATAAGACTATCCGAAAACAACATATGGGCAGTTGCCCGCCAGACATAACAACCCGTCTGGTTGGAGGATCCTCCCTTTTCTATGGTGGATGAGTGAACTTTACACCCTGTTCCTCATACCCCTAAAGAAGATTTTTAGTCATTTTAACTCATTTTATTTTTCTGCTAAATGGCGTTTAGTTAAAAAATAAGCCCTTTAAAAAACAAAAACCTGTTGGTGCCTGTTGATTTGTATTTCTCGTTTTATTTGATTAAGCAGTACCTTTAATAATTTTACAAGCGGCCTTAGATATCTATTAGCTATATTCAATGTCTCTATTTCGCAACCTTTTTGATTCTGGTTAGGTTATTTTGCTCTGATATCAATTCGATTTAATTTCTCTTTATTACATTTTTACTGTACTTTTTAGATCGACCCGTGTCGGTTAGTATATTTTTGCGGTTTCAATATTCTGGTAAAATTTACTAACCGACACTTAACTTTTGAAATAATAGTATTTTTGAATAGTTGCATATACCAAAATGTAGATGATAAAATAAGATTTCCAAAACAGTAAAAATTACGCCTGTGGAATGGTAACAAGAATTTACATGATTTTATTTCTGAAAAGTCAAACTTTAAACTGCTCTGCTGTAAAATTAGCCCTATGTCGCTTAGTCAATGTCGCCTATGAAAGTATACGACCCATACAACAAAAATACAATTTAATTTATTTTTTTCTGTCAGTCTGTCTGTTTGTTCCGGCTAATCTCCAAAACGGCTTTTCGACGGGAGTCTCACTGGCAGCTATGCAAATAAAGTTGATGGATAGACATCATCGCGGACGAATTCGCGGGTAACAGCTAGTTAATAATAAGATCTTAATGTCCCATGTACTGAGAAATAAATTATATCAAATATCAAAATATCAAATGGAGAGCCCATTTGCCCCGCATTACATGCGACTTAAACATAGCTGGCGAAATGTGGGCGTACTGTATAGGTACACCTCTGCCTAACCCTTCGGGGCTTAGAGGTGTGGTTTTAATGTTGTTATATTATGGAATTTTCTGAATTATAACAAACATATTACTGGTGATTTTGAAAAACTCATGTTCAGTTTGGCACACGTTCGACATTTTTATTTTAAAGGCTGACGTCGGCTCAGATTGCTAGTACTTACATAAAAATAAATGGGAAGGTAGAGGGTAGATATTCTCCACGGATACGGGTGAATAGGTACTGACAATGAACTAGAAGTGATGGACAAGCGGAACTTACTTTGATCTAGATTGTACCTAGGCACAATCTCAAAGTACTAAGTAGTAGTAAAATTTAAGGCAGTGCCTCAGCTGTCGGCGCCGTCTCCCGAATTGGCTGCCGGCGCCGGTTGCTGAATTGGTTGCTGGCGCTGACTTTGGAAAAAAAGTGGTAAACGGGGTTGGCGATTTGGCATATGGAGTAGATAGGCGGGAATAATATATTTCCTTAATCAATTAATCATTATAAAAAAAGTTCAGGTTAGGTTAGGTTTGAACTGTGACCCGGGACGCACGAGCCGAGTGAGCCAAGCGAGCGGTGCCGTGGTAGCGGCCGGCGACTGCCAACAACAACTAAATTGAAACATGTCCTAAGCTGCTCCTATGAAAGGATTATACAAGGTAAAATTAACCGAATTAACAAATTAACCGAAGTGTATAGAGCGCCGCGAGTTTCTTGTGGTACTCTAGTGTCACTGCCTCGGCCCGGCTAGGATGCCGTGAGCGTTGCATTGTCACTGTCACTTGTTATTTAGGTTAGGTTAGAACTGTGACCACACAACGCACGAGCCGAGCGAGCGTAGCGAGCGGTGCCGCGGTAGCGGCCGGCGAAGTGCCAGGGTCCGTTTAGGCACAAGAGAATGTAATGTTTAGGGAATGTGGTGTTTTACAGCGATCTAACCTCGACAATCAAACAAAATACCAAGTGACGTGACTTAGTGACAGTGACAATGATCATCCAATGCTTGCGGTACTTTAGCCGGGCCGAGGCGGTGTTACTAGAGTGCCTGTAGTAGTGGCACTTTATCCGATAGGGATAGAGTGCCAATGGTGGCACTCTATACACTGCCTAAATAAACTAGCGAAAGGGTGCCTGTAGTGGCACTTTATCCGATAGGGATAGAGTGCCAATGGTGGCACTCTATACACTGCCTAAATAAACTAGCGAAACTCAACAAATTTGGGTATCGGTCTAAAAACATGTCTAAAAATGAAAAAAAAATGTGCAAAACAACATAAAATATTAAAGTACAGATGAATAAGTTTATTATATTTACTGTGGTCATAATGTTAATAAAAAACGGCAAAACTTTGTTCGTACTAGTTGTTATTGACCTACAACACATTATTAAACTGCAGTGTAACAACGGTGTATGAAGTGAAGAGAGCAACAACCGACGGCAGCATGGACATGTTGACGTCCAGAGTTCCGAACACGTGCACACGGACAGGACGCGTGCGCACGTAACGGAGTAGGTCCTTTGTCAGCTTGGAATATTCTTCATCTGAGAAAGAGATTTTTTTATTAGCTTCTTTATTTAAATATTTATAATTTTTACAAGAGTCATTTTTAAAACATTATATTACAACACGTTACATTCGTAGGTTACGGCCAAAAGTGAACTTAAAAAAGGAACCGATAATTTTTTTTTTTTTAATGAAAGTAGGCTTAATATTATCAGCCTATTTTTACCTTATTCTCATACAGAGAAGGCACGAGAACTGATCACCATGCTTGCTCAATACGGGTTGGCTATTTCAGACTTAAAACTATAATTCCAGGTTTCCTCATGATGTTTTCCTTTACCGATGTCAGTAATGTCCAAGATAAACTCAGAAAGTACATAGGTACTTGTCCGAATTTGAACTCACTATCTCATCATGGCGAAGCCTTAACAAATGGGTCATAAACACAGACATAAAAATTTGAAAACTTACCAAGATCCATACATTGGATTCGTTTCAGGCTTACACAAAAAGGTCACGTATAAAGGAGGTATTATTGAAACTTCACGTACTTTCAAGCGTGTGCAGACATAACTCGCAGAGTTTCTGTTGCAGCTGCATGGAGCTGTTCTGAATATTCTGACCACCACGAGATATCACAAACAGAGCCATGAGGAACACTATCATCGAAAATAGGTTCATGAGCAGCATTGGTATATTCTTCACACCCTGTGGACAACAAAAGTCATTGGACAAAGTGACGAAACCGTTGCATTACACTACTACTTATGAAACATTATACTCACCATCATTGACACTTGGAAATGAAAACTTAATGTCTGAGGTTCAAAATACGCCACGATCAGACAAGGATTAAGGACAAGGGGTAGGTAATTTAAAAAAAACGAGCGAGCCTATGATGTGTAACATCTGAAATCTCACCTTGATTGTAAGCAACATTAAAGGGCCTCGTCAAGGTCGTTTTTGACGGCCAACTCTAGCACCACGCGCGCATATATATCAAATCAAATAACGCGCGCTTCCCCGGCTTCTTGTTACATACTTCCGTCCCTTTTCACGAAATCACTTCCACAGATTTGATTATTCATATTTTTTTAGATTATAATATTTATATTTTGATTACAGGAAAGCGAGAGGAAAGATGTTACACATCATATTATAGTTTATTATTCAAGTTCATACGTACCTCAACGGTTATTATAGTGATGGTGTACATCAACATTATGTAATAAACGGTCACTATCAAAAGCATGATAGTTAACTGCAACCAATCATACAGATATTTTAGAATTAATTACTGTTACTACAAAGTCCAGTGCAAATTGAAGCCCTTTTATGTGTAGAATATTTAAATATTTATGTTTGTAATACCTGTACACTAAACATTGAATTGCATAAGTTAGAACAGCTGTCGTTAATATTTTCGTACGCTTTCACCCATTTGTTTAACTTATCGTGGTTGACAGCCACACTCGACAAATCTGCGTGTTCCACATCCCTACGATTTTCTCTCATCGCCAATAGTTCGCCATCAATTGATCGCGTAATTGCTTTCAGTTGCTCAGAAACCACGAAAAAAATTGAATGCAATATAAAATATTGGAAAATGTAGCGGAAGTCGGCCACGCTAATGTTATACTGAGATAATACGGAAACTATCAAGTTCAGTGTTTTATCGCTGTAATACACCCGGACGTAAGTGAAGAAAAAAATTTTAATAAAACAAAACGACAATATCATAAATGTCAAACTTTTTTGAGCTTTCAACATTTTTTGGTTATAGACCTCGTCATCGATAATTTTGTAAAACGCATCAAGATTTAATAGAAGCATATAAAAACTTTTGGAGTAATACAAAGCTGCTATCATTACATAGACCGAGAAACTGGTGGACGAAAAGTAATATATCTGTTGAGCGTGTATGTGAATTTCAGTGTTATGTTTGAAATTTACCACAGCATTAAAGACAATGTTTAATATGGTTAGAACGATCCAACAAAGAACAATAATACGAGTACGTCGTTTTAAAGACAAATAATTTCTGAATACAGTTAGCCCATTTTCTACGAACAGAAGATATTTTAACGGTGTGAGATTCATCGTCATTTGGACGAGTACGATAAGAAACTTGATCGATGAGTAGTAAAACTGTAGAATTAAACGTGACTATTAGTAATGAAGAAATAAACGACGATACAACAAGTCAGGAAGAAGATAATATATTTCTAATCCATTTTTCTAATGAGAGTGGTAGTGGTAAAGTAATTGTTTGCACAAGGTGACCAGGCGTTTAATTTAGAATAGTGTGCGTCAGCTGAAAATAATGTCGAGAAATGTCGTCAAGAATTTTTTATTACTTTAGCTGAACTCAATTCATCAAAATCATACATTAGCGGATTGATAGAATCAACAGGACAAATGGGTGCAAGAATGACGTACCTACTGCATAAATTGACTAAGCTATAGCAGGTGGTGTTTATAAAAGCAGGAACTTACCTAGTACATGCAAGAAATGCATTTCTATAGAGGATTGATGTGTATATCCTCCATCAACCCGCACTAGGCCCACGTAGGGGTAACGGTTCACTTCGTCATTCATAGATTATTTACTTACCAGCAGTTTATCTTTATATGTATATATAATTCTTCCGTACGAGTGTCACCTAACTCCTCCTAAACGGCTGGACCAATTTGGATGAAATGTTATGTGGATATTTGAGTGGGTCTCTGGATGGTTTAAAAAGACAATTGGACCCGGTAGGTGGCGCTGATCGGGCAGGACAACGTCTGCCAGGTCCGCTAGTTAATTATAATTATTATAGATTGAATCTCTAAATAAATCTTCCAAAATAGAGACGACTTCTAATTTATATAAGAGGATAGGTAGCCACGTTTCACAGTAATATTACCGAAAGCTTTTAAATAAAACAATAACTGAAATAAACTGTTTAAACGCACATAAAAGATAAATGATTATTTTACAGCTGATACGCAAGAAAGCGAGATCTTTTATAATGTGCAATAACGTCTAATCGAACTGGTCGTCAATTCTGAAAAGTCAGAAATTATATGTGCACACACTCGAAACTACATTATACAACATTAAGTATTTTATTTCACGCTGAAGTCAAATGTGACCTTAAGGTAACGTGGAGGTACAATCATTAAGATTACGACCTATTAATGACCTACAGCACATTATTAAACTGCAGTGCAATAACAGTGTACGAAGTGAAGAATGTAACAACCGACGGCAACATGGACATGTTGACGTCCAGAGTTCCGCAAACGTGCACACGGACAGGACGCGTGCGCACGTAACGGAGTAGGTCTTTTGTCAGCATGTAGTATTCTTCGTCTGAGAAATAAAGCATTAAACCTCGTTTAACAACTCAGTGTAGGTAAGATTCCTATCAATATTGCAGCAATATAGTTTCGATATTACTGCTAATTGTTAAAACTGTGGACTTTGCTTTAGAATATACTTACTTTCGAGCGTGTGCACAGAGAGTTCGCACAGTTTTTGTCGCAGCGCCATATAGTTGTTCTGGATTTTCTGACCACTGCGAGATACCACGAATAACGCCATGAGAAATACTGTCATGCTATACAGGTTCAGGAGCAGCGATGTCAAAGTCGTAACACCCTGTGGAAGGTTACAACTACTTTATAGACAAGACTGAATGTTTGGAAAAACTGCAAACGAATAACATTATATTCGTACCTATACAGGGTGGCATACATCGACGCGCAACCTGTTACTATGGATTCAGTACATGATTCTCAATCAATTTCAACCCCCCTGGGGTTGAAATTCATCATTTCTAACAAAATTGAACAATTTATCACTTTTCATGAAGTATGTTTTGACTGCTTTTTTATCCTTACGTAATGTCAAAGACTATTTATTTAGAAATTTACGTGTACGGTTGCTAGGCAACGGTCGAGGCGAGGGTCGAAGTTGGAAATATTTAGATATAGATATTATATTTTAGTTAGTATTTTATTCATTATTATTAAACTATTTTGAATAAAAGAGCCATTTTCAATAGGGTTCCTTTTATGGCAGAAACGAATGTATTAAAAAAAATTGACTCAATTAATTGATTTTATCGCATACTACAATGTTTTCAGGTTTCATACATTGACGGACAGGATTTTTTTTTCAACTATTTTGTTGCTTTTTTCAATTCTTCTGCATAAAATATTTTTTTGAAAAGTACAGTATTAATCTCCATTTAATCACCTATACAATGGTATATAAATTAAGTAGGTTATGTGTACTAGCAGGAGTGTAACAATAAAAACAGTTGCAGAAAAGGGGCAAAACAAATTTTTCGATCGTACAGTACTCTCTAATGCTTAGCATTATGAGTCGTGCAAAAAAATGTTGTTCCATACATTTTGACCGCGTAGGTGCACTTTTTTATGAAACAGCAGAATAATTTTTTTAGACAACCGACAAAAAGGGGCTAGGGTGTCTAGAATCATGTGCTGAATTCATGGTAATAGTTTGCTCGTTGATGTCCCTGCCAGCCTGTATATACTTTAATGTGACATTTTAGTTCATACTATACTAATTCATACGTACGTCGACGGTTATTATAACGATGGTATACATCAATATTATGTAATACACGATCACTATCAAAAGCATGATAGTCAACTGAAACCAATCATACATAATATATTAACATTTACTGTACAGATGCCAGCATGTCAACCTACTCCAATCTGTCAAAATTTCCCAATCAACATTGAACCTTATTCTGTAGCGATAAAGTTGAAAATCTATGAAAGAAATTTGACAGATGCAGTAACTTGATGTGCTGGCGTCTGTACTTACAACAATTTCATTGAAATGTACTTGTACATAAAACTTTTCTGAAAAGTATTTTGCTGTCTTAATGTGTGTTTATATATAAAAATATTACCTGTACGCTAAACATTGAAACGCATAAGTTTGAACTGTCGTTAATATTTTCGTACGCTTTCACCCATTTATTTAATTTCTCATGGTTGAGAGCTACATTCGACAAATTTTCTGCATGTTCCACATTTTTTCGACTTTCCCTGGTCGTAGATATGACGCTATCTATAGATCGCGTGATTGCTTTCAGTTGCTCAGAAACCACGAACAAAATACCATTCAATATAAAATATTGGAAGATGTAGCGGAAGTCAGCCATGCTAATGCTGTACTGAGTTAACGTGGTGATTACCCATCCCTTTGCTTCAGCCCTGTGGGACACCCGCATGAAAGCGAATGTAAAAATTTTGATACCACAAAAGGAAACTACCATATATGTTAAAACTTTTTGTGCTTTCGTCATTGTTTTGTTAAATATGTCGTCGTCGAAAATATTGTAAAATGCATCAAAATTCAAAAGAAGACTATAAAATCTTTTGGAGTAATACAATGAATGATGCTATCATTACATATATGGAGAATGCGGTGGACGAAAAGAAATATATCCGTGTAGCCTTTATGTGAAATTCACTTTCACACGCAAAGTTGGCTACAGCACTAAGTGTAATGTTGAATGATTCAAAAACTACCCAAAGAAGTACAACCATACGAGTACGTCTTTTTTTTAAACACCAATAATTTCTGAACACGGTTGTCACATTTTCTATGAACAAGAGGTATTTCAACGGCGTCAGATTCATGGTTATTTGAACGATTATTAATAAGTTACTAGATCGAGGAGTAGGTTGACTACAGGATTGTACGTGACTGTAAGTAATTGAACGATGAGTGATAGTCGATAGTCAACGGTTATTTATTATTGATCTTATTATTTAATGAGAGTAGTGATGGTAAAGTAATTACTTGTTTGCATGAAAAATATCTGTAACTTATATTAATTCAGATATTGGAGTTATCTTAAACCGTCACCCTATTATTCTACGAAGGGATAGCAACCTTTTCCCAGGGTGGTATCAGAAGCTATGAAAAAAAAAAAAACATGTTTTCAATGTTTTTATTTAAATGGTTTTCCAAACACAGAGCAAATCATTGTATTCTATAAAAGCAAAAGATGCGTGAGAGACTTTTAAAATACTTTCAGAGTAGACTAGGCATAACATTTGTGCTAATTAAAAACTATGTGCATAAATTTGTAATTGCAGATGTTACGAAATCAAAGACAATTATTGACGAATATTATTCCGTGTTCAAGACAATCTATAATGGTCGATATATACATGTATTAGTTAAAGGCAAAAGAGAAATTATTAGCATGGTCAAAAAAAATTAAACAGTTAAAGTTACATTTAAAAAACTTTTCTTTCAAGTCAAGTTGAATTAAAAAATGACTTAAGTTAATAATACAGTACGTTAACTAACAGAGGGCGTTCCCGCTAACCCGCAATAGTATAGCGTCCATACATGCTAGAAAAAATTATAAATTGAAAAAAAAAAATTTTTTTTTTAATCATAAAATATTCACAAAAAGTATTATTTCATACGTAAAACAAACACTCAGCACACGCGCACTTGTCTTTCCACGTTGAAAGACAAGTGAGCGTGTACAGAGTGTTACATTTTGGTATCAATTTAAAAAAATGAGTAAATTTTATTTAAAAAAAATTAAAAAAACTTTTTTTTTTCACTTTTAAAATTTTTTCTAGCTTGTATGGACGCTATACTATTGCGGGTTAACGGGAACGCCCTCTGTTAGTTAACATACTGTATAATTACTTCACCTTCTGCAAATACCAAAACATAAATCGATAAAACAAACACCTACTATGTTCTATAATACGATAGGACTGAAGTATTATCTACAACACATTATTAAACTGCAGCGCTATAACAGTGTACGAAGTGAAGAAAGCCACAACGGACGGCAGCATAGACATGTTGACGTCCAGAGTTCCGAACACGTGCACCCGGACAGGACGCGTGCGCACGTAACGGAGTAGGTCCTTTGTCAGCTTGGAATACTCATCATCTGAAAAAATATATAAACTGTGTACAAATCATAAATACAGGTGTGTATATGTTATGTACCTATATGTGTGTATTTCCTTTATAAAATGTTTTACAAACATTATGCAATAATATGTAAATGCTTTTGCTGCAATACTACTATATTTTGTTGTTATTTATTGTTGTAGTTTAAATTCGTCCTTCCATCGACACGAAGATGAGAATAAAAATGCTTGATGTATTGTATGTATTTTGAACGTTAAGAATAAAGTATCAGAAATAAGAATAAAATATTTACTTTCCAGCGTGTGCACGCACAGTTCGCAGAGCTTCTGTCGCAGCTCAACGTAGCTGTTCAGAATGTGCTGACCAGCGCGGGATATCAAGAGCAGAGCACTGAGAAACACCACCATCGAAAACAGGTTGGGGAGCAGAGATGACAACGACGCAACACCCTGTGGTGGAAAAATGAGAGATAAATTGAAACTGATCGAAAACCCAGAAATTATGACAACGCAAATCAAGAAGTTTAGTGGGAAAGATTCTTTATTCATTGCGATTGCAAGTCCTAGGACAGGTTAAGAAACCTATCGAACGATTTGTTTTATTCAGCAAGTTTTTGGTAAATAGGACACAGAATTATAATAACGAAACCGACTGACAGTCATTGATATACTTCTGAAAAACTATGTTATTTGACAGTCGAAACAGTAAGTTAAAATGCGTTTTCTATATTAAAAATTAGTTTAAACGGGACGCCATAATTATATCAAAAACACTACAAAATAAATTGTTTTAAATAAAAGGGACACAAAACAAAAGTAAAAAACTTTAAGTATAATGTTAGTCGTAGTTTTTGTTTTAACCAGTCAAAACTAGTTCTGAATTATTTGTGCAGTCATAAGTGGGACCGATTAACAGTTTTGACTGTGACATTACATTGATGTTTTTCATTTTAAGTATTGACAGATGAGTGCAGATGTATTTTACGTAAACTTTGTTCCAATGATTCAAGTTTATACGTACCTCGACGGTTATTATAGCGATGCTATACAGCAATATTATGTAATACACGGTCACTATCAGAAGCATGATACTCAACTGCAACCAACCAAACAGATATTTTAATATTACTTTATAATACTTTACAAGCATTAAAATCCAAAATTCATTAAAAAATAATGGTTTTGTAAACCATTATTTTTTTATGAATTTTGGATTTCGACACATATAAATTAATGTTTTCTTTCAACTACGTAGTAATGTTATCATTAATCACTGCAAAACCGACCACAAAGGACGTATCTTTTGCTTAGAACCAAAACAGTGCAGAAATGTTATATGAAATGTCATTAATGCACTGTTTTGAGGTTTATATCTCCCATTAAAGTTTAATATAAAATGTGCATTAGATCAAAAAGATACTGGCTGAAAATAAAAATCGGCTGAATAAAATCAACTTGGTAAAAAAAAAAAATGGCGCACATTTTGTACCATTGTAAAAATTTTATACTTCATATTTAGCAAGAAAAGTTTAAAAAAATGGAAATAGACAGCGATAGTGATTTGAGTTCAACTCCAGAAAATATAAAAACAGCTGCAAATGAAATTGTTAATAACCTTTTGCAACAAAAGTCGCGGGATAAATATTTAAAAGCTAATGAAAACTTTGTTTTCATTAACTTGAGTAGGTATATTTTATCACGGTAGGTAGATTGGTAGTTGAAAGAAAAGTAGATTATGCACCTTGCTAAAGTGAGTAATTAATGCACTCGTGTTAATTTAGTGCCAACATTATTACTCGTGCATTAATAACTCACTTTGCGCTCGATGCAACAATCTACTATTAATATAACTTACCTGTACGCTAAACATTGCATTGCACAAGTTAGAACTGTCGTTAATATTTTCGTACGCTGTCACCCATTTGTTTAACTTGTCATGGTTGACGGCTACTCTCGACAAATTTTCTGCGTGTTCCATTTTTCCTCGATTTTCCCTGATAGCTGACAATTCGCCATCTATTGATCGCGTAACTGCTTTTAGTTGCTCAGAAACCACGAACAAAATACAATGCAATATAAAGTATTGGAAGACGTAGCGGAAGTCACACATGGTATTGATGTACTGAAATATTATGTTGAACGCAGTATCATCTGTATCATCACTGCTAGACACCCGAACGTATGTGAATGCTAAGGATAGAAAACCACAATACGAAACTACTATAGATGTTAAAACTTTTTGCGCTTTCAACATTCTTTGGATATATGATTCATCATCGAAAATTTTGTAAAACGCATCAAAATTTAATAGAAGGCTGTAAAATGTTTTCGAGTAATACAAAGATGCTATCATTACATAGATGGAGAAACCGGTAGACGAAAAGAAATATATGCGTTGAGCGTGAACTAGATATTTACTTATTGAAATAAAGTTGGTCACAGCACCAAGTGCAATGTTGAATGATTCTAAAACTACCCAAATAAGTGCGATAATACGAGTGCGTTTTTTTAAACACAAATAATTTCTGAACACAGTTGTCACATTTTCTATGAACAAAAGATATTTTAACGGTGTGAGATTCATAGTTATATTTTGATGGAGTTCTTTTCTTGATTGGCGAGTGGTATGACTAGGATTATCCGTTGCTGGTAGTTGTTGAACGCTAAGTGATGATACAATCAACAGCGGTGTTTATTTGTTTTTAATCCAATTCTCTAATGGTGGTGGTAACGTAATTGTTTGCATAAAAATGAAACAAACATAACTTCGAAAAGTTAAAAAGAATATATTGATGAAGATAGTACCTACAACAATAATCAGGACATTGTTCATTATTTTAGCTGAATTAGAGCTGATTAATAATTACGAGCAATCGTTTTGAGGCTAATTTATTTGAAAGCAATGTAATAAGAAAAGAAGAAACGAAACGAGACACCCACACAATGGTCAG
Organism: Conistra vaccinii; assembly: GCA_948150665.1. Classification (NCBI taxonomy): domain Eukaryota; kingdom Metazoa; phylum Arthropoda; class Insecta; order Lepidoptera; family Noctuidae; genus Conistra; species Conistra vaccinii. The sequence continues at coordinate 16,418,049 of OX411323.1, forward strand.
AATCCGACATCATATTAATCTACAAAAAAGGCGATTGACATGTCATCGGAAATATTATAGACCAATAAGTTGGCTACCATGTACTTACAAAGTCTTTTCCTCAATACTAAACCAAAGCATTGGCAAGATATTAGAAGCAAGTCAACTAGTAGAACAAGCGGGCTTCAGAAAAGGTAATTCTACAATCGTCCATATTCATACGTTAGAGCTTCTCATAGAGAAATATCAAGAAATAAGGAAACCACTCTACATTGCCTATGACTAATAAAAAGCTATAGACACCATCTCATATATCAGCATATGGAATTAAGCATACAAATTATCAAAAGTATATATTATTATAACGACAGTAAGAGCAGAGTAAAACTAGAGTTAGCTGGCTCATGGCTTCCCGTTAAAAAAGGGGTAACACGGAGACCCACTGTCATCAAAGCTATTCATAGCTATATTGGAATCGATCATCAATCGACTCGATTGGAGGAAAACGGGTATAAGGATTAATAACTAGCACTTAAGCCACCTAAGATTCGCAGACGACCTAGTAATGTTATGAATAAAGCTAAATAACAGTAGGCAGTGTGCCTTTAAAATATACAGAACAATACGTATATCTTGGGAAACAAATTGGCTTCGAACGAATAAATAATGATCTAGAGTACCTATTCTAGAGGTAGAACATAGGCTGTACAGCTTACTTGGAACAAATATTGGGGCACAGAAGAAATATTTAAAAGCACAATGCCCATTAACTAGATGTTATTATTATATAGTAAAGCCGTAGTCGCATGCCTGTCGGCTACAAAATTATAATGGCATGTGACTACGGGTTTACGTGCCATTAGATTTTAAGTTTAATTGTTACAGTACCCCAAAAAATGTATGAGTGAATAAGTCGTTGGTGTGCCATAAAAATAAATAAATCTTGGGAAACAAATTGGATTCGAACGATTAAATAATGATCTAGAGTATTCTAGAGGTACTAGGTAGAACGTAGGATACAGCTTACTTGGAACAAATATTGGGGACAGAAGAAATATTTAAGAGCACAATGCCCATTAACATTAAAACAAAACTTCTGAACACTTGGTCTTCTGCCATGCTTAATATATGCATGCCAAACACGGAAAATTAATCAAAAAAATTAAAATAAGATAATAATATGCCAGGGATGGGCTAGAACAAGCAACATGTAGCGCTTCTACTAGACCAAAGGTGCATAAAAAAGGTAAAAGCATGGCTGGGCCCCCAAGGAACACGCAAGAAGGGGACACCCTACGCTAGATGGGCAGACGACATTAAAAAGATAGTTGGAATAAACTGGTTTGAAACAGCCCAGCCTAGGGACTACTGGATTTCTTTAGAGAAGGCCTTCACCTGTAGAGGGGTTCTTGCTGAATAAATAATAGAATATTATAGTACACTTAAAACTTAAAAATGTAAACGGACTAACATATAGCATAGAATATAATTTGGTACCAAGCGGTATGCGGTATAGCGGTAGCGGTAAGCGGTATTGAACTTAATTAATGTTAGTAGGTACTACCTACTAACAATAATTTAAGTTTATTCTTTTATTGTGTAATGTAGTTACGGGATGGCAAGAAATCGTTAAGGCGTTTTATTTTATTTTATTTATTTTATGTATATTGTATTAAAGATATTTAAAAAGTTTTTCACTAGGTACGAGAGAGAGATAGTAAACCATTTTTAGCATAGAACTTGTGCTTTTAAAACGTCAGAAATATGAGCTAAACAGAACTTATAACTACATGTAATCAAAACTGCATGAAAAAGTATTTCATTATTTACTAGAGCTTGATGTAAAATCGTTAAACAATTTTTTTTGTTAAATACAAGCTATACATTTTGTACTCAAACTCAAACTCAAAGCATTTATTTCAAATAAACCAATTACAGGCAATTTTGAGTTGTCAAGGGGTCGGTCAGTCAGAAAAGATGAAGCTAGATGCCCATTTCAAAGCGTAGTAGATACCTATGGAGAAGAACGGGAAAGAAACTCCACGGACACACTTTTAAATAAAAATTTGGTTACAAAATATTGGTTACATCATTCATGTTGAACTTATACATGTGAGAACGATGCAAAACGTTAAAAGCGCCCGTAATAAAAAAATAAAAAAACAAAAATAAAACAATTCAAAAATAAAATCAAATTAAAATAAGCCATGGCAGCTATGAGATGACCAGTCACAACTGACGGCGCCCGTTCACGAACATGATGCATGGATTAGCACCATTCAGCTCAACCATTGTGAAGAGAGCTAAATGATCCAACACTCACGCCACCGTCAGCGTGACATTAGAGTGAGCATGACATACTCTCAGCCGCCAGGGCACATTCAAGTCAATGAAAGACTATACCCAGTACCTAAATGGTAGCTTTATAGTCTGTACATAGTACTTACACATGTGCTATGCAATTATACAATGCTAAGAGATTGAATTTATAAAATGCAAAGATAGTTTTTAAAATCTTCCGCAGCTCCAACAGTATTATCAGATGCTATACAATTAGTTTATGCGCCCTTGTGGAGCAGGACCAGCGTTGAGCCAAGCATTTTTATCAGCGATGTATTCCCCCAACTTATAATATGCTTGACTGCTTGTGCGTTTAATATAAGATTTAAATTTCGTTTCATTCAGCTGAAGTATGTGGGGAGGTATTTTATTGTAGTATTTTAAACAGTACATCTATCTATGCCATCTACAACACATTATTAAACTGCAGTGCTATAACAGTGTACGTAGTAAAGAATGTAACAACCGACGGCAGCATGGACATGTTAACGTCCAGAGTTCCGAACACGTGTACACGGACAGGTCGCGTGCGCACGTAACGGAGTAGGTCCTTCGTCAGCTTGTAGAATTTTTCATCTGGAATAAAGATTTGAAATTAATTAATTTAATGTACGGTCAGTCCCGAACACTGACCGTACATTAAATTAAGTAAGAGAGGTCACCCTTTTACAGAGAAAAAGAAGGGGAGAGGGGTCGGGTTATGCAGGTCACTTACAATGACATTTTTAACATTTACTTTTTTTTTCTACCTGCAACTACATCTTAGTCTATGATATCATACTTGGATATCTGTGCACACAATTATTATGTACATTAAAGTTGCTTTTCGTGTCTGTTTGTCAGGTCCACTGCCTTTTTCTTCTAAAGTGCGGTACGGATTTTCACCATAATGTAGAGAATTTATTCCGGAAGGTTTTTTACTTGATTTACATTAATAGTAAACAATTTAACACTCGATGTTTTGTAAAAATCGTGGGAAGAAGAGGCGGGTCGCTACTTTAGAATAAACAAATTATATCAAAGTATAGAACATAAACTTGCTTTCCAGCGTATGCACACAGAGTTCACACAGCTTCTGTCGCAGCCCCACATAGCTGTTCTGAATGTGCTGACCAGCACGGGATATCAAGAGCAGAGTACTGAGAAACACCACCATCGAAAGCAGGCTGGGTAGCAGCAATGACCACGACGCCGCACCCTGTGGAATAAGTGTGTTAAACGAAACTGATGGAAAACCCAGGAATATGACATCGCACATTATGAAGTTTAGTGAATAACATTCTTTATTTATGTGGTGGTTGAATGTTTACTTTGTCACTACCTTCCTATCTGTTTTTATAAATTTACTTTTAACGTCGTTTTTGTACGCTCACAAACAATTTATGTTAATTTAGTTTCTCAGTAAGTGAATTATTGTTAATTCTTAATGAGGAATAATAAAGTTCTTAAACCATATTTTCTTTATTCATTGTGATTGGCAATTTATTATTATGTTTTTGGAGTAGGTTGTTTTATACACTAACTTTTGAAGTGAATATTCTTTAGCGGCATTGTGCACTTTTTTTTGGATGGGTAAACAATGTTAAACTCGCGTCAGGACGTGACCGTAAGATCCGTTGCCCAGCAACCGACATAGTAAATATCAAAATAAATAGTCTTTGACATTACGTAAAGATTGCGAGGTAAGAAATTTTACCCATATTGATGGGTAATAAATTGTTTATTTTTGTTAGACTATATTTTAAAAATAAATAAATATACTACTACTAACGAATATTGGATTTAACCACACAAATGATAGTACTTTTATACTAGATAAATAAAGCAATTCGAGGGAAATTATTCCCTAACCATTCCAAAATATTAAAAAATGCACAACGTTAATGTTCAAGTTTTCACATCTGCCGGCACTTCCGGAGTGCAAGTTGTTTTTTTTTTTGGTAAGTAGGACCCAGACATAATAATGAAACAAACAAACATAAAAATGAAAGTCATCGAGATACTTCTGAAAAACTATATTTTGTTACAGTTGAAACAATTATAAAGTTAAATCGCGTTTTTTAAAAATCAGTTTAAACGGAATGCCATATCTAGAAACTGATTCAAAACCGAGAAGTAAGTTTCACATTTAATTTTTCCAAAAACGTAACTGTAAAAATCATCTATGCAGCAAAATAAGTATTTTCTACTAAAAGGATGTTAATATAATAATAAGACTATCGTCATCGAGATACTCCTTCTACATAAAAACAATCTTTGACTATAAACTGCTTCTGAAGTATTTCATATAATCATCAGTTTTTATTTTTTTGTCTCAACATTGTATTTACAAGTTAGTCTAAACATTCAAGTTTATACGTACCCCAACGGTTATTACAGTGATGGTATACATACACATTATGTAATACACGGTCACCATCAAAAGCATGATCGTCAACTGCAACCAATCAAACATATTTTAATATTATACAATGTGGAGACTACAATACAACAATAAATGAAAATACTGGCTCTACTAATGCATAAGAGTATTTTGGAACTGTCAAATAAATCCTAGCTTCGAAATAAAAAAATGAGTTTTTCAAACAAATTAAATGTAATGTATGCCGGATCCACCTTAAGCCTATAAATTCCGTTTATCCAACTAGGCCTAGGGTGGATTCTCGGGCATACGTTTCCGAATATCGACCTTAGGATGGATTTTTGGGGTGGATAACCAAAATAACCCGAGCCGACGATGGATTTTGCCGAGCTATATTGACTAAACTATTGAATATTTTCAATTGAATTTTTGTATGCAGAATGGGGACGTCATTAGAGACACGCCATTAAATTTTTTGTTGTATTGTCGTCTCCACCTTGTATAAAAATGCTTTACAAAAGTAGCTTTTTCCTTTAAGACTGGTGAAAAATGGAGGTGAATTTGAAAACTTACCTGTATGCTAAACATTGCATTACATAAGTTAGAACTGTCATTAATAGTTTCGTACGCTTTCAACCATTTATTTAACTTGTTGTGGTTGACGGCTATTCTCGACAAATCTTCCGCATCCCTACGACTTTTTCTCATCGCTGATAGTTCGCTATCTATTGATCGCGTGATTGCTTTCAGTTGCTCAGAAACCACGAACAAAATACAATGCAATACAAAATATTGGAGAATGTAGCGTGTGTCAGACATGCTATTGCAGTACAATGCTATTATTGTGACTACCCATCCCATACTACCAGCACTGCTGGGCAAACGAAAATAGGTGTACACAGCGATTAACAAACAACAAAAGGACACTCCTCTATATGTTAAAACTTTTTGTGCTTTCAACATTTTTCGGTAATAGATTCCATCGTCAAAATATTTGTAAAACGCATCAAAGTTTAAAAGAAGTCTGTAAAACCTTTTGGAGTGGTATAAAGATGCTATCAATAAATAAATGGAGAAGCCGGTGGCCAAAATGAAATATGCCAGTTGACTGTAATGAACTTGATGTTTATATTCTGTCGCAAAGTTGGCCACAGCAGTGAGTGAAATGTTGAATGCTTCAAAAAATACCCAGACGAGTACAATAACACGAGTACGTCTTTTTAAATACAAATAATTTCTGAACACAGATGTCACATTTTCTATGAATAATAGATATTGTAATGGTGTGAGATTCATCGCTGTAATTTGATCCAGTCGACGAGTAGTATGACTATCGGATTATTCGTGACTGTTAGTATTTGCACGATAAGTTGTGGACGACACAAATAGGACCACGATAGTTTTTAATTGAATTTTCTAATGACAGTGATGGTGGCTAAGTAATGATGTCAGCGATATTTTTTATGCAATCATGCTAAAATATCGCTGACATAATTTCTAATATTGTAATGTATGCTTCAGTTGATGAATGCAACAACCCACGGCAGCATGGACAAGTTGACGTCCAGAGTTCCGAACACGTGCACACGGACAGGACGCGTGCACACGTACGCGAGTAAGTTCTTTGTCAGCTAGTAATTAAAAAGTATTCAACTGAAAAAAAAATGTGTAAAAATCATAAATAAGTAAGTTTTGTATTTGTAATTTATGGTATATACATGTGCATTTCCTTTAAAAAACGTTATGCAATAATTTGTCAATGCTTTTGCGGCAATACCATTGTATTATGTTCTAGTTTAAATTCGTCCTTCCATCGACACGAAGATGAGAAAAAACGAATGCTAGATTTTTTAAATGTATTTTAACGTTAAGAATAAAGTATAACAATTAAAATATAAAACATTTACTTTCCAGCGTATGCACGCATGGTCTACAGAGCTTTGGTCGCAGCATAGCTGTTCTGAATGTTCTGACTAGCGTGGGACGAGCAGAGTAGTGAGAAATACCACCATAGAAAGAAGTTTGGGGAGCAGAGATGACAACGACGCTCCCTGTGGTGTAGAAATAAGAGAGTTAAACTGATTGAAAACACACCACAAACAATCAATCATATCACGGAGTTTAGTGAGTATGATTCTTTATCAGTCATTGCAATTTGTTTTATTCAGATACTTATTGTTAAGTAGGATCCAGATATAATAATAAAACGGACTAATAGTCATCGAGATACCTCTAAAAAACGATATTATGTTACAGACGAATAATAAATTGTAATGTCAGTTAAAACCCGTTTTAACTTAATAACTGTTGCGAGACTTATTTTCTTAGAGTACTAACGCGATTTCGCTCGCACGCATACATAGGGACAGACAGCGAGAACCGACTTTTTTATACAGTCAAGCGGGTCTTTTTAAATATAAATAATTTCTGAACATGGTTGTCACATTTTCTATGAACAAAATATATTTTAACGGTGTGAGATTCATAGTTATATTTTGATGGAGTTCTTTTGTGGTAGTTGTTGAATGATAAGTGATAATACAATCAATAGCGGTGCTTGCGAGTGATGGTGGTAAGTTAATTGTTTGTATAAAAATTACACAAACAAGACAAGTTATTAAAAATTACAAGGATATATTGATGAGCACATTGCTTAAGACAATAATCGAGACTTTGTTTTAGCTGATTAAAAATTACGAGGAATATTTTTGAGGCTTAGAAATAAGCTTGAGCTTTGAAATAAGACAAAACATTTTCAAATTAATGCTAGGTATATTTTTAAATTCTCTGGGTTAAACACAAAAAAAAAATGGTTGAAATGTCTATGAACATAAATTATTATTTAAATATATTTTGTAGATATTTTTATACGGTTTTTAGCAGGTAGGTGAGACAGATAGAAACAGGTTCGCAAATATTCATATCATAGAACTTGTGTGGTTTAAACGTCAAAAATATGTCTTAGACATAATGCCAAAAAGTAAGTCTTCAAAAAAAGATCATTGAATTGTAATCGTTTTTATTTTAATTAAAATGTAGGATGCCTATTGAAAAGGATTACTAAACCATAAACTTTATGAAAAAGTATTTCGTTCTTTACTACAGACAATTCACAACGGTGAACTTGGTGTGAAATCGTTAGGCAATAAGATAACTCAGTAACATGCTTAAATATTTTCTAACAAAAAGTCACCGTAAAACAACTTAAAAAAATAGTCAAACTGTAAATGAACAACCTATGTTTAAAAAAAAAACAGCGGACCAGACACTACCAGTATTAATGACATCAAAATGACTGTCACTACTTCCAATATTGACGTACATTAAATATATTGAAATATTTAGATCACATCATCATTCCAACCACCACACTGTCAGTAGTAATGACATTACTTGAATGTTATAATATAATAAGGGACGCGTCCGATAAGAACAAATTATCGGACGCGTCCCTAAGCTGCGGCTGACAGTCGCGACCAATGAGTGTGCACGTTGTTCCTAACTCCAACCGGCCAGATTTCTATCAGACGTCCGAACGCTCAAGGACGGCCCAAGGTCACGTCCGCGACTTACGACCGATAGTTTGCACAGTGTAGTGCTAAATGTACTATCCATATACAATAAGCCGCGACTGTCAGCCGTGGCTTACGGACGCGTTCGAAGATTTGTTCCCAGCTTTATAATGTAATATAATGTCATTATTACTAATACTGTCTGCTACGCTTATCATCTACAACACGTTATTAAACTGCAGCGCTATAACAGTGTACGTAGTAAAGAATGCGACAACCGACGGCAGCATGGACATGTTGACGTCCAGAGTTCCGAACACGTGCACAAGGACAGGACGCGTGCGCACGTAACGGAGTAGGTCTTTTGTCAGCTTGTAGTATTCCTCATCTGGAATAGAGTTTTGCATTTCATTAATTTAATGTACAATCCCTTTTTTTTGCCTAAATCTTGGACTATGTGACTTGGATATCTTTACATACCACAATAGCATAATCGGCCTATAATGTGGACTCCTTTCTGTGCGAGGGAGTGGGCCGTAACCCACCACGCGGCCCAAGTGCGGGTTGGTAGATGTCACATGTCTTCGTATTACCTACGACCTACAATTCGTAAGTCGCGGCCGTTACCACTGGGCCACCACTGCTCTCCTATTCATATACATTATCGTAAACTAGCTATTTGTGGCTGGCGTCACCCGGGTGAATTGCATGTCCAGTGGTTTTCTGGTTTCGAAAACATGTGACAGTCATGACGTTTAGAACTGTCAAACTGAACGATACATGTTTATTGAGATTTTCATACAAAAATACTATCCATATTTCCGAATTTTCCTGTGAATTTTCCAAAAAAAATATCGTTTATACGAACCTTGTCCTTACAATAAATAAAAGAAAACAAAAATAGCTAAGTCAGTCGAGCCGTTCTCAGGTGATCTTTATTTAATACAGATTTGACAGGAAAAGCGCTTTTCGTGACTGCCTTGTTCTTCTAAAGTGCGTAACGGATGTTCACCATAATGTAGAGAATTTATTCACGAAAGATTTATGCCAGTGTATTAAACTTACATATAAAGGCATGTAAAGGCATCTCGATGTTTTGACATGTCGGAGAAACCGTGAAATCAGAGGCGGTCGCTAGTTTAGATTATTTTAGAATAAAGAAATTATATCATTTAGAACATTAACTTGCTTTCCAGCGTGTGCACAGAGAGTTCGCAGATCTTCTGTTGCAGCTCCACGAAGCTGTTCTGAATCTGCTGACCAGCGTGGGATATCAGGAGCAGCGCGCTGAGATATACTGTCATCGAAAGCAGGTTAGGGAAAAGAGATGACCACGACGAAGCACCCTGTGGTAGACAGACATGAGAGTTAAACGAAACTGAATGAAAACCACGAAGTTCATACATAAATCTTATTTCTCCAAAAATATAATTGTGATTATTCTGCATTCTACACAGTAAAATAATTATTCTCTTAAAAGGATGTTACTGTAATAAAACTGTCGATATCGAGATACTCTTTCTGATTAAAACAATAATAAAAGTATTTTTTTATAAACTTCAAAAGTATTTGTAATCATAATCATCAAATACGTTTTTAAATTTTTAAGGTTACATTATATTTACGAGTTATTCTAAACATTCAAGCATATACGTACCTCAACAGATATTATAGAGGTTATAATGGTGTACATCAATATTATGTAATACACGGTCACCATCAAAAGCATAATCGTCAACTGAAACAAATTGTAAAGATACTTAATACTAGGTATTTTAAAATGCCTTACCAGCATTACTACGTAACTTACTGTCCTAAAAGGTTGGTGAAACATGGAAGTGATTTTTAAAGTTTTTATATTTCTATTTAATATTTAAACATTACCTGTATGCTAAATATTGAATTACATAAGTTAGAACTGTCGTAAATATTTTCGTACGCTTTTAACCATTTGTTTAACTTGCTGTGGTTGACGGCTATTCTCGACAAATCTTCCGCATCCCTACGATTTTCTCTCATCGCTGATAGTTCGCTATCTATTGATCGCGTGATTGCTTTCAGTTGCTCAGAAACCACGAACAAAATACAATGCAGTACAAAATATTGAAGGATGTAGCGAGTGTCAGACATGCTATTGCAGTACAATGCTATAATGGTGACTACCCATCCCATACTACCAGCATTTCTGGGCAAACGAAAGTAGGTGTACACAAAGATTATAAAACAACAAACTGACGCTACTCTATATGTTGAAACTTTTTGTACTTTCAAAATTTTTTGGTAATAGACTGCGTCATTAAAATATCTGTAAAACGCACCAAAGTTTAAAAGAAGACTGTAAAAATGTTTGGAATAATATAAAGATGCTATCAATAAATAAATGGAGAAGCCGGTAGACAAAAAGAAATATGTCAGTTGATTGTAATGAACTTTATGTTTATTTTTTGGCGCAAAGTTGGCCACAGCAGTGAGTGAAATGTTGAATGCTTCAATAAATACCCAGACGAGTACAATAACACGAGTACGTCTTTTTAAACACAAATAATTTCTGAATACAGATGTCACATTTTCTATGAATAAAAGATATTTTAACGGTGTGAGATTCATCGTTCTAATTTGATTTAGTTAACGAGTAGTACAACCGTCGGATTGTACGTGACTGCGTGGTAACTGCTGGACGACACAAACAGCCGCGGTGATTGTTTGTTTTAATCTAATTTCCTAATAACAGCGACTATGGTCGGTGGTAAAGTAATTGGTGGCATACAACATGTTACTGACATTATTTCTAATAATGTAATGTGTACTTGAAAATAATGATGAGAACAAAACCACAATAATCGAGACATTGTTAATTATTTTATCTGAGTTTGGTTGAGAGCTCATCAGCTGCGGGGTTGTGGTGCAAAATTAATAGCGTCCAGACATTCATATTGCGGATTGTAGGTATGAGCGGGGTTTAATTGGCGCAAAATGTTGAGCTTCTTGTTTTGATTATTTCAAGCAAAGTAATTTGGGAGGGGTCCTCATAATATCATGCATCCAAAAATATACAAAAAATATTGCACTATGACCATCTGGATCATTTAATTGCTGCCAAAAAACGAGATATTATCCGCAACAAAAAAATTGCGCAATTATTGGAGCTCAATACTACTGACTGGCAGTGAAGGGCAAATTCATCTCCATCCAGAGTTTATCACAGATCCAGCACTGTCAGCATATACAACGTGAAATTTGAATCACAGTTTTGCTAGAACAAACGTTGTTCAGACCATGGTCTACTATCATTCTATAGCATCCAATATGTTATTAACACAAACTAAACTAGGCGTTCTCAAATAAGTCTTATGTTGCTCAAACGTGTTCAAACATTAATCGTAACATCTAAGGACTCATCGCGGTAGCAATATGGCATTCAAAAGAGTTATGAGGAGTCAACGTGGACAACAAGGATGTCCGGCCAATGCGGGCCGAAATTTTAATAAATAAATCAGTATTTTTGTGTTTTTTTTTAAATAACATTGACGTTTTTTTTAAAATGATTGTTATAGAATGGTAGTAGACCATGGTCTGAACAACGTTTGTTCTAGCAAAACTGTGATTCAAATTTCACGTTGTATATTTATTATATTATGACAGTAATGAATCTGTTGCCCTTCTTCTAAGCAGCGCTGATGTAACGCTGTTGCAGCTATTTGCACAGCACTGCATTGTCATGCGGAAAAGATGCAATGTTGAACGATTCGAAAACTACCCAAAATAAGTACAACCGACTACATCTTTTTACTTTTTACTTAAACACTAATAATTTCTGAACACGGTTGTCACATTTTCTATGAACAAGAGGTATTTCAACGGCGTCAGATTCATGGTTATTTGAACGATTATAAGCAAGTTACTAGATCGAGGAGTAGGTTGACTACAGGATTGTACGTGACTGTAAGTAATTGAAAGATGAGAGATAGTCGATAGTTAACGGTTATTTGTTATTGATCTTATTATTAAATGAGAGTCGTGTTGGTAAAGTGCTTAATTATTTGCATGACAAATATCACTAATTTAAAGTAATTCTGATATTGAAGTTAACTACAACCGTACCCTCATTTTTCTACGAAGCAATATCAATCTTTTCCCAAGGTGATAGCAGAAATAAAACAAAAACATATTTTTAATGCATTTTTTTTTTTTTTTTGGGTTTTATATAGAGCAAATCGTTGTATTCTAAATGTTTTTTTTTACACATCATCATCAACATCAAATTCAATGTTATAATTGTAATTTATTATAAATATTCTAGTTCACTAGTTAGCCACATATCTTTTTTTCATACAGTAATATTGCCAAAATAAATGTATAATCACTTCACCAAGCAAATATCAAAACATAAATCGATAAAACAGACTCCTACCGTGTTCTTAATTATGATACGACTGAAGTATTATCTACAAGTCTACAACACATTATTAAACTGCAGTGCTATAACAGTGTATGAAGTGAAGAAAGCAACAACGGACGGCAGCATGGACATGTTGACGTCCAGCGTTCCGAACACGTGCACACGCACAGGACGCGTGCGCACGTAACGGAGTAGGTCCTTTGTCAGCTTGTAGAATTTTTCAACTGGAATAAAGATTTGAAATTAATTAATTAAATGCACGGTCAGGTCAGAGAGAAGAAGAGGGGAAGAGGAGTCGGGTTATGTAGGTCACTAAGACCGAATTTCACAAAACACAAAAATTTGCTAACAGGTCATTAAACTCAGGTTACTGCTTTGATTGGCTCACTGACATGACAACAGCCAATCACAGCAGTTGACATGTGTGTTAACAGTCTGTTATATCTAACAGAGAATGGTGAAATTGAGTCTTACAATGCCATTTTAATCATATACTTTTTTTTTCTACCTGCAACTATTTGAATCTATTATACTTGGATATCTGTACATATAATTATTATGTACAAGTCGCTTTTCGTGTCTGTCTGTCGTGTCACTGCCTTGTTCTTCTAAAGTGCGCATCAGATTTTCACCATCATGTAGATAATTTATTCCGGAAGGTTTTTTTTTTCTTATTGTAGTATATATAAATCTCGATGTTTAAAAAATCGTGGGAACCTGAGACGGGTCGCTAGTTTAGAATAAACAAATTATATCGAAGAATAGAACATTAACTTGCTTTCCAGCGTGTGCACACAGAGTTCGCAGAGTTTCTGCTGTAGCTCCACGTAGCTGTTCTGAATGCGCTGACCAGCACGGGATATCAAGAACAGAGTACTGAGAAACACCACCATCGAAAACAGGTTGGCTAACAGCTGTGACCACGACGCAGCACCCTGTGGTGGAGAAATAAGAAAGTTAAACGAAACTGACTGACAACCCAGAAAAATTACATCGCACATGCAGTTTAGTGAGAAAGATTATTTATCACTCATTGCGATTGTCAATTATTATGGTTATTGAGGAGTAGGTTGTTTTATTCAGCAATTTTTTGGTTAGTATGACGATCAGATATTTGTAATAATAATGAATACGATGATCAGATATTTATAATAATAATGAATAGACTGACGGTCATCGAGATACTTTAAAAAAAAAACTATTTTATGTTACAGTGGAAACAGTTGTTAATAGTTAAATCACGTTTTCTTTATTAAAAATCAGTTTTAAGAGCGTTTACTCTGAAAGTGGGCAACGTTACAAATATAATTTTGCAATATTACTGTATGGAAATATGAAATGTGGCTAACTAGCAAACTAGAAAATTAATAATGAATTGCAATTATAACACTGAATTTGATGTTTTAACCGTATTAGGTGTATAAAAGGCGTTTGGAAATTTTCCAAATACTTTTTACATCAAAAACTAACTTTTAGAAGTTACGATATAATTATTGCATTTTATAATCAATATATTAGTTCACTACCCGGCCATATTTCTTATTTCCATACAGTAATATTGCCTAATTAATCAAAACAGGTAAATATTTGACAGCTATTTGCGACGGTACCATATTTTAACGCCATTATTATATCTAGAAACTGATTGAAAACCGAGAAGTATATGTTATGCACATTGATACAGCAAAATAAATATTCCCCATAAAGGATGATACTGTAATAAAATTGTCGTCATCAACATACTCCTTCAAACAAAAATCAAATTTCAAAAATAAAAATCATATCGTAAGTATTTCATAATCATCAAATATATATTTTTTTTTGTCTCAAGATTGTATTTACAAGTTAATCTAAAAATTCAAGTTTATACGTACCCCAACAGTTAACGAAGTGATGGTATACATACATATTATGTAATACACGGTCACCATCAAAAGCATGATCGTCAACTGAAACCAATCAAACAGATATTTTAATATTATATTAAATGCTTTACAAGCACTACAAAACTAGGTTTTTCCTTCAACATTGGAGAAAAATAGAGATGAATTTATTTGTAAACTTACCTGTATGCTAAACATTGCATTACATAAGTTGGAACTGTCATTAATAGTTTCGTACGCTTTTAACCATTTATTTAACTTGTTGTGATTGACGGCTATTCTTGACAAATCTTCCGCATCCCTACGATTTTCTCTCATCGCTGATAGTTCGCTATCTATTGATCGCGTGATTGCTTTCAGTTGCTCAGAAACCACGAACATAACACAATACAATACAAAATGTTGGAGGATGTAGCGGGTGTCGGACATGCTATTGCAGTACAATGCTATTATTGTGACTACCCATCCCATACTACCAGCACTGCTGGGAAAACGAAAGTAGGTGTAGAGAACGGTTATGAAACAACAAAAGAACACTCCACTATATGTTAAAACTTTTTGTGCTTCCAACATTTTTCGGTAATAGATTCCGTCGTCAAAATATTTGTAAAACGCATCAAAGTTTAAAAGAAGTCTGTAAAACCTTTTGGAGTGGTATAAAGATGCTATCAATAAATAAATGGAGAAGGCGGTGGACAAAAAGAAATATGCCAGTTGGTTGTAATGCACTTGATGTTTATATTCTGTCGCAAAGTTAGCCACAGCAGTGAGTGAAATGTTGAATGCTTCAATAAATACCCAGACGAGTACAATAACACGAGTACGTCTTTTTAAACACAAATAATTTCTGAACACAGATGTCACATTTTCTATGAATAATAGATATTTTAATGGTGTAAGATTCATGGCTATAATTGGATCCAATCGACGAGTAGTATGACTGCCGGATTATTCGTGACTGTTAGTATTTACACGATAAGTTGTGGATGACACAAACAGTCACGTTGGTTTTTAATCTAATTTTCTAATGACAGCGATGGTGGCTAAGTAATATTGTTTGCATAAAAAATGTCACTAACATAATTTCTATAATTGTAATGTGTGCTTCAGCTGAAAATAAGGATGGCTAAACTTCAATACTCGAGCCATTGTTAACTATTTTATCTGAGTTCGGTTGAGAGCTCATTCGATGTGGGTTTGTGGTGCAAAATTAATAGCGGCCAGTTATGGATTACGATGGATTATATATAGATATAGATAGACGATCACGGATAGTAGGTAGTTATTAACGGGGTTTGATGGGCGTTAATTTTAAAGACATGTTTTGATTTTTTAAAGCAAAATCATTATGGAAATGGTCATCATCCTCATCTTGCATCTATAAATAAAATTCTACAACAAATATTGCACTATGGCCATTTGGATCATGCTATTGCTGCAAAGAAGCTAGATGTTATACGAACCTCAACACTGCCGACTCTCAGTCAACGGTAAATTTATTTCTGCTAAAAAGTTTATCACATATTCAGCACTGACAGCATATTATAATGACACAAAATAAATCTTTTTCCATCATCCAAAAGCGAGCAGTGAGCGGGTTATAAGCCGCTGTCTTACACCACTCGCGCTGCATCACTGACATAACGCTGACATCGCTTCAGCCCTGAAAAAGACTCCTAACGTCATGTTCTTTATCGTAACGATACGACCGAGGTATTTTCTACAACACATTAGTAGACTGCAGCGCTATTTCTAGGTACGAAATGAAAAAAGTAACAACGGACGGCAGCATGGACATGTTTACCTCCAGAGTTCCGAACACGTGCACATGGACAGGCACGTGCGCACGTAAGGGAGTAAGTCCTTTGTCAACTTGTAATTAAAGAGTCTTTATCTGAATAAAATCTGTGTAAAAATCATAAATACGGTATATGTTTTGTATTTTTTTTCAAATCTTATGAAGTGGGTATACATTTCCTTTTAAAAAAATTATGCAATCTTATGCCAGTGCTTTTGCGGCAATACCATTGTATTATGTTCTAGTTTAAATTTCGTCCTCCATCGACACGAAGATGAGAAAAAACTAATGCTAGATTTATTGCATGTATTGTGATGTTGTGATGTTGATATTTTAAATCAAAATAATTTGGTTGATAGCCATCAACCATGACAAGTTTTCAAGGCCTTCGACAACTTTACTGTTTTTATTTTTTCTCAATTTTTCCTGATCGCTGACAATCCACTTTCTATTGATCGCGTGCCTGCTTTCAGTTGCTCAGAAACCACGGACAAAATACAATGCAATACAAAGTATTGGAAGACGTAGCGGAAGTCACACATAGTATAGTATTGATGTAATGAAATATTATATTCACGGCTAATTCCATTTTAAAAGCACCTATGGTATCAGGGTGAATGCTAAGGATAGAAAACCACAATACAAAACTACTATGGATGTAAGAACTTTTTGCACTTTCAACTTTTCAACATACTTGTTACATGATTCACCGTCGAAAATTTTGTAAAACGTTTAATTTATTATAAATAATTTAATAGAAGCTGTAAAATCTTTTCGAGTAATACAAAGATGCTATCATTACATAGATGGAAAAACCGGTAGACGAAAAGAAATAGGTATATCCGTTGAGCGTGAACTAACTTTCTGGAATAATAAGTTGGTCACAGTACCAAGTGCAATATTAAATGATTCTAGAACTACCCAAATAAGTGCGATAATACGAGTAAGTCTTTTTAAACACAAATAATTTCTGAACACGGTTGTCACATTTTCTATGAACAAAAGATATTTTATCGGTGTGAGATTCATAGTTATATTTTGATTGATGCGTAGGACTGTAGGATGATCCGTTACGGGTAGTTGTTGAACGATAAGTGATGATATAATCAACAGCGGTGCTTATTTGTTTTTAATCAAATTCTCTAATGCGAGTGGTAAGGTGGTGCATGGTGTCAGCTAATTGTTTGCATAAAAATTACACAAACAGAACTTTGAAAAGTTTCCAAGAAATAATGATGAGGTGTAGTAAAAACCGTTAATTATATTGTTTTAGAATTCAATTATACATTTTTTATATTCTAATTGCTCGCTCTGACAAACCGGTGGCCAGTGTTGGGCAAAAATTAATTGTGAAAACAATTGACAATTAAATTGCCAGATTTAATTGCAAGTAACAATTAAAATAACTAATTGTAATTGCAAGATAAACAATTAATTATTTGTGCTTGTAAGACTTTGCAATTACAATTAATTAATTGTTAATTGTTTGGTGCATGTTTACAATTACAGTTAATACTATCCTACTTCCTACTAATATTAAAAAAGTGAAAGTTTGTATGTTTGTGTGTTTGTTACTCAATCACGCAGAAACGGCTCAACGGATTTGGATGAAATTTAGCACACAGATATGTGTGCTAAATTACTTATTTATTTATTTATTTTAATAAAGCACAGCCACATCACATACATTAAACTTATGCTAGAAATAATCTTAATAACTAAAGGACTAATGTACCTACATGATAATTACGGCGTACATAGCATTGAAACAATATATCGTCGCCTTGCAATTAAACTAAACTAAACCTAAAATAAAATAAAATGAACTAATGTAAATAAGACGGTAACAACAAAAACAAAAAAGTTAAGAAAATAAAATAAAAACAAAATTAAAATTAAGAACAACTTGGCAAGGATAGCGTGATCTTCTTTCTGAATCCCGGTAGCTTGTCGCTGAATATATCTAAGTCGGTCGGTCGGTCGGTAAGTAGTAGTGTAGGTGTTTAATATAGTATTATTGTATTCGTTGCGCATTCGTACAACTGGAGATTGCAAACCTAAATTCGTTTTTACAAAAGGTGTATCAAATACTTTTTAAATTTTTTTGGCCCTTGGGTAAATTCTTGGAATTACTGTGTGCTGTGTGCCATTTCTGCGTGATTGAGTAACAAACTCAGCCAATAGAATTGTTTTGCCTTCATACATGAAATAACTGCTTTACCTTGACCATTTTTGTACCTATGTCTTGATTTCTGTCCGAAATATTATCTTGTTTCATACTTTTTAGAGCGTGATTTTTCAGTAGTCGGGTTTTAGTTTTTGAACTTACTTTTTATTTAAATTATTTTGGGGTTATAATTTCGTGATAAAGTATTTGCAGAGCCACTTAAATTTTTTTTGTTTAGTTTGAATTGTTTAATAGGTATTAATTTTACCGCGCCGTACGTAGCTGAGTCTCACTTTTGCATGTTTTTAACAATTTATACTTTATTACTTAGACAATATGATATATACATACCTATTTGTAATGTGCTCGTCAAGCCCTTTGATTGATTTGATACCCAACATGGTATAATTAAAATTTTTTTTTTTTCGTTCGTCACTTTGTCTTCTAGAGGGCGTCATTTTGAATTTAATGTAACTTCACATAGCCTATAACCAGCAGACAATCAGGACGCTTCCAACGATACCTCATTTGTCAAAGAATGATCAGTACCTAGTTTAGAAGTTAGGAGGTTGAACTTTTTACAAAGTTATTCAGCTACGTATTTGAGAGAGATAGAAACAGTTTCGGAAACATTTTTAGCATAGGACTTGTGCTGTTTAATAAACTTCAGAAATATGTGGTAAACAGAACTTGTAACTACATGGATTACTAAATCATAAACATTATGAAAAAGTATTTCGTTCTTTACTACTGTAGTAAAGAACGAAATACTTTTTCATTAAAATTTCACATCCAGCCCTTATTGCCTAACTCCAATAAGAGAACTCAGTAACATGCTTAAACATTTCCTAGCAAAAAAGTTAACGTAAAAAACAGTCAAACTGTATTAAAAATTAACAAACTTTGCTTTAAAAAAAAACAAGCTAAAATCTTTTGTACAACTTATCATCTACAACACATTATTAAACTGCAGCGCTATAACAGTGTACGTAGTAAAGAATGCGACAACCGATGGCAGCATGGACATGTTGACGTCCAGAGTTCCGAACACGTGCACACGGACAGGACGCGTGCGCACGTAACGGAGTAGGTCCTTTGTCAGCTTGTAGAATTTCTCATCTGGAATAGAGGTTTGCAATTAATAAATTTAATGTACAATGCCATTTTTTTATCGTATATTTTTCTTACGTATCTACATTCATCTTGGAAAGCTGTACATTTACGTACATTATGATAAACTTACTGTTCGTGTCCGGCGTTTCCTGGGCGAATTTCATGTTTCTCCAGTGATTGTTTTTTATGTTATGAAAACATATGAAAGCAGAACTGTCAAACTAAACGTCATATTTTTTTTTGTGAGATTTCCATACAACCCAAACCAACTTTTCCAGTGGATTTTCCAAAAAATTCTCAGTTCTCAAGTGATGATCTTTCATACAAGCGGTAATTGATTTGAAAGAAAGAAAGAAATAAAACGTTTATTTGGATACAGTTCGTGAAACAGAAATTACAAAAAAATAAAAAACAACAAAATAAGCTTTCTTGGACACGAAAAGCGACATTAATCCTACTAAACACATAATATAATAAAATATATAATTCTATCTAATATTATAAATGTGGAAGTGAGCTTGTTTATTACGCTTTCACGCTAAAACGGCTAAGCGGATTTGGATGAAATTTGGTTTATGGGTTGAGCTTGACCTGGGAAAGGACATAGGATACCTTTTATCCCGTAATTCCTACGAGATCGAGCCTTATGCATGTGAAACCGCGGGGAACAGCTAGTATATAATATTATAAATATCACTTTTCATACGTGTGTCTTGTGCTTCTAAAGTGCGCAACGGATTTTCAACATAATGTAGGGATTTTTTTCTGGAAGATATATGTGTATTAAACTTACAATTATACATAGTAAAGGAATCTCGATATTTTGTCAAGTCGTAAAAACCGTGCAATCAGAGGCGATCGCTAGTTTAGAATAAATAAATTTTGCTAAAGAATAGAACATAAACTTGCTTTCTAGCGTGTGCACACGGAGTTTGCAGAGCTTCTGTCGCAGCTCCACGTAGCTGTTCTGAATATGCTGACCAGCACGCGATATCAAGAACAACGCGCTGAGCAACACTGTCATCGAGAGCACGCTGGGGAACAGAGATGACCACGAAGCACCCTGCGGTGGACAGACCAGATAGTTAAACGAAACTGACTGAAAATCGCGAAGAAGGTATAAACGTACATTTCCTTTCTACAATATTTTTAAACTAACTATCTACATTCTACTCAGAAAATTAATATTCTCTTAAAAGGATGTTACTGTAATAAAACTTTCGTCATCGAGATACTCTTTTTTATTAAAAAAATAATTTTATTATAAATTACTTCAAAAGTATTTATTAAATAATCTTGGGATTGTCAATGGGGATTAGTGGAATAACCCTTAATACGTACCCCAACGGTTAATATAGTGGTTATTATGGTATACATCAACATTATGTAATAAACGGTCACCATCAACAGCATGATCGTCAACTGAAACAAATCGTGAAGATGTTTTAATATTATATTAAAATGCCTTACAAGCAATACGTAACTGTTGGTGAAACATAAAAATGAAGTTTGAAGATTTTATATATTTTTTTTAAATTTATAAACATTACCTGTACGCTAAACATTGCATTACATAAGTTAGAACTGTCGTTAATAGTTTCGTACGCTTTTAACCATTTATTTAACTTGCTGTGGTTGACGGCTATTCTCGACAAATCTTCTGCATCCCTACGATTTTCTCTCATCGCTGATAGTTCGCTATCTATTGATCGCGTGATTGCTCTCAGTTGCTCAGAAACCACGAAAAAAATACAATGCAATATAAAATGTTGAAAGATGTAGCGAGTGTCAGACATGCTGTTGCAGTACAATGCTATTATGGTGACTACCCATCCCATACTACCAGCACTGCTGGGCAAACGAAAGTAGGTGTACACAAAGATTATAAAACAACAAAATGACACTCCTCTATATGTTAAAACTTTTTGTGCTTTCAACATTTTTCTGTAATATACTCCGTCATCAAAATATTTGTAAAACTCATCAAAGTTTAAAAGAAGTTTGTAAAATCTTTTAGAGTAATATAAAGATGCTATCAATAAATAAATGGAAAAGCCAGTGGCTAGAAAGAAGTATGCCTCCTGGTGACTGCGATGAATTTGATGTTTATTTTCTGGCGCAAAGTTGGCCACAGCAGTGAGCGAAATATTGAATGCTTCAATAAATACCCAGACGAGTACAATAACACGAGTACGTCTTTTTAAACACAAATAATTTCTGAACACAGATGTCACATTTTCAATGAATAAAAGATATTTTAACGGTGTGAGATTCATGGTTATAATTTGATCCAGTATATTAGTTGGGTGACGTAGCGTACGAATGTCGAATTATACGTGACTGCAATTTGCGTGATACTGATAAGTGATGAATGACACAAGCAGTCGCGCTGCTGGTTGTTTGTTTTTAATCTAATTTTCTAATGATAACAATTGTGGTAATTTGCCACCAATGTCATTAGAAAATTAGATTACCCTTGGTAAAGTAATTGGTGGCATACAAAATGTTACTAACATTATTTCTAATATTGTAATGTGTGGTTCAGCTGAAAATAACGATGAGGACAAAATCACAATAATCGAGACATTGTTAATTATTTTAGCTGAGCTCGGTTGAGAGCTCATCAGCTGAGGGGTTGTGGTGCAAAATTAATAGCGGCCAGACATTCATATTGCGGGTTGTAACATAAACGGCGTTAAAGTTCGAAAATTTTTGAGGGACTTATTTTGATTATTTCGAGTCTCTATTTTGGATCCAAAAATTTACAAAAAAATTTGAACTTTAAGCACATTTCGATCGTATGATTGCAGTAAAAAAGCTACCCGTCAAATGCAATTAAAAACAGCGCTATGATTGGAGCTCAACACTACAGATGAGTTTCTAAGAGTTTATCACAGATCCAGCACTAACAGCATAAAATGACAGAAAGCGGTGTCTTTTGCCTTCTTTCCACAGCGAGTAGTGAGCGGGTCGTAAGCCGCTGTCTTGCACCGCTGCAGCCCTGACGCAGCGCTGTCGCGGCTGTTTGCACAGCACTGCACTGCCTGTCATGCGGTAATGGATATTGAAGTGTTCAACCAAGCTGGATTTTTGTTACTGATAAAAAAATAGAACAGTTTCGTTGGTCTAAACGGTTATTTTAACAGATTTTGCTTGCCTTGATTTATTATTTTTCATGGTTTTTAATTTTACGTTCGAAACTTTTCATCGTTTGATATCAAAAATAGATGAACTCAAAACTATATGTGTGCTGCAAATCAAACTAAATAAAAGAGCTATGTGGAAAATGATAAATACCATAGAAGCAGGAGCCTAGCGGTTCTCAACGTCTAAAAATTTCAATTGTTTATTATATATCTCATTATAATTGTAGAATCCTGTTGATTCCGTATTTAAGCTGATTATATCACTACACTGGCTCATCACCACACCGAGCCTCTCGTGCAGGCACCGCCTCACTTTCAACTGTTTGCCGCCATTCGTGGTGAATTGACAGTTGACATAAGTGACAGCGACCTCACTGCTGATGTGCATGAGATAGTGTTTACATATCTATTAAATAGATACACTACAATAATAAACAATTGAAATTTTTAGACGTTTTTAGACGTAGGCAAATATTTTCGTAGAAAACTTTACCAAACAACAAACCAGCTATCGGAGAATAAATTCAAATGTATCTAAAACTAGCACCGAAGTTTCAAGTCACTGCTAGAAACATTTTGTAGGTAATGGACCGAAAGTGCTTTGTAGTTTTTACCCGACTTCAAAAACGAGGTTCCTGATACGTACTTTTTTAATCCTTATTTTATTTATTTTTTCAATTTTACGCTGTAATAATAAAAATACAGAGTAATCTCACAACTTTTATCGTAATAACACTACACTACACAAGCACTCTAGTACTTTAATAGTATTTTAATTTAATGTTAATCCGTGTATGTACCTGCATTAGATGTTAAGTAAAATTGTTACGAACCCTACGGACTTTGTCCGAAATAAAAGTATTCTATTCTATTCAATAGTAAATTTCTCTATTAAATCGCAACACTTCCAAGAAATGTACCCACTACTCAGTTATATCATGCACAGCTTCCCTCCATAGCAATAAGAGATAAGTTGGGCTTTACACTGCCGGGAAATAATGTGCTGGCGGGTTGAGCACAGATATTAGCGCAATTACACACACGAGCACGCTCAACGACACAGTGATGTAAGGCGCGGGCCACACAGAAGAGACGTGAGACGAGACGCAGACGCGGCGTCCCTTTCACGTATCTTCATTATTTTTGATACAAAATGTATTAACGCGATCTGTTAAAACCACACAGACAGGACAAGACGCAGGCGCGCAACTTTTCCGTATTCGATCTATTGTTAAAATATACGAAACGTGGACACTGCGACACAGGGCGCGGGGTGATCGCCGAACTCAAGATATAAATGTCACAACCGCCATCGCCGCTGTTGTCGAATGAAGTGTCGAAGACCAGTAAAAAGCGTTTTCGTCCCGTCCGCGTCTCCACCTCGTCTTTTCTATATAATTTGAAAAATCGCATCCGCATCTAGATCGTGACGCGTCTACGTCCCGTCCTCGTCTCACGTCCTTTCTGTGAGGTGCGCGCCTTAAGGTACGCCAGCATGTGTGCGGAAGGGTATTATGTTGACATCGGGTATGGTAGTAATATGCGTTTTCGTGCAAGCTAGTATACTGTTGAACATGATGGCAGCTTTAAAATATAGTCAATAGAAAGGACCGCGAATCAAATATTGGAAAAAAAAAAGATTCATAAATAAATGTTTGATAGACTGGTCAGACGCTCGGGTAAAATCCTTAACCTCGTAAAATCGTAAGTTAAATAATAATAGTTTAGAAAAGCATCGCTTCGTCATCTTGCTTGATGACAGCATGCAAATATGCACGAAAATATCCGCTACTAGAAATAGTTTTGTCATAAAAGCACGCAATTTGGGGTAAAGTGCGTTTCATCAAATAGTTCCTTTGCTGTCGTGTTGGCTGCACTGTTAAATTTAAAAAAACGTACCTTTTACTCTAGCGCTTGAGTGGCGTAGAGTATTATTAT
Source organism: Conistra vaccinii (assembly GCA_948150665.1). NCBI lineage: Eukaryota > Metazoa > Arthropoda > Insecta > Lepidoptera > Noctuidae > Conistra > Conistra vaccinii. The sequence goes on from OX411323.1 coordinate 16,442,686, forward strand.
TGGTCCTACAACATTACGGCATAGGAACTATTTGATGAAACGCACTCTATGCCTCATATTATTATCGTCTTACTGGTACCAAAAAGACGGAAACAAACAAAGATTCCTCATTCTTGCTTCAGTTTGAATAAGCAACCATTACACCTTGCCAGACATTATTGTTGTGAAGTGTGTGTGCACCTTAAGGTCACATAAGTAAGTTGCGGTGCTCTGAGCGGCGTGCCGCAACGCGTCGTGTCATGCTCTGCGTAGCGTGCCGCGCTGATGTGTGCAGTCCTGAACAAATTGTGTGCTCGGCAAAAATTGTTATCATTCTTGTTGGTTCTTATTTTGTTATTATGTTCGCTCGTGTTACTAGAGCATGTTTTTATTATAAATGACTTTTTTTAAATGGCTAATTTAAAAAAAAGTCATTAATAATCAGCGTATAGTATTCCACTGCTAGGATACGGGCCTCTTATCTGTGAGAGGAGGTGGGCCAGTATTTTTTTTTACTAAAAGAAAATTGTTTTTGAAATTAGTCGATGGTCAGAATGTTACATCATCATGAATAAAACCTTTTATACTTTCGTCCTTTTTCGCTAGTCAAACGGTCTAATAACGTATTATACTAGTGAGTACCATATAACATTGACCCCTGGGACCTATCTGTAGTTAATTGTCTCCCCATGGCACCTAACGACAGCCGGTGGCAACTTGAGCAGTTTGGGACCAAATTATCTCATCTATATGCTTTGTGCGATCCAAATATTATGTAGTAGATACCTATCAAAAAGGGGTCTTTACTCCATTCACCAGTTATACACACGGCTATCGTAGCTCGAATGCTACGAAGCGTAGCAGGCTCGTAGCGACCGCGTAGCTATTGTAGCTACGCCAGAGTGTTGTCAGATTACTTCAGAAAAAGATTTTTATACTTTTGTAGCGTAAGCACTTATTGCCAGTAAAAGTAAAAGTAGTGAAGTTGTTAAAGGGTTAATGACGCGCACGATTCGGCAATAAACCTTAACGTAATGCAGGTAACGACCCAAGAGATACTAACTTACCTGACTGTTGAGTAAAAGTTAAGGGTTTACTGTAAAAGTTACTATACTTACTTTGTATAACATTCATATTTAACATTTCCATATTAAAAGGCTTGCCACCACATCAATTCATTTATTTCAGGACCACTAATTTCCGATCCGTTTTTATTTGCGGTGCTGTCATATTTACATTAGCAAGAATGAATTCTCGTAGGTTGTTATTTCATCAATTATTCCATTTTAATTACTGTTTGACATCAAAAAGGATTATTTTTCCTAAAATATTCTTTGTTAATTTTAATTAACAATTATTATTTATTCTAGGTATTTCGTAACACTTAAATGTTTAAAACAAAAACAGTAAGTATTAATTGTAACTCAGTTATGTAATTTTGACTATAGATATACCAAGGGCCCGTCTCACCACCTTTAATTAAGTTTCTATTAACTTACTTGGCAGATAATTTCATAGAAATTCTGTTCCATTTTTGAATTTATTCGGTAAGTAGTGGCTATTCGGACATCGTGAAATAGGCCCTTACTCTTATATCCCTTCCTGTAACCAAGAGGTTGCGTAATAAAGTGGTATTCAAAGATAATCTGTGCGTATAATACTCGGTTGGTAACATTAGTACAATATTGACAGAGGCAATCGGGCCCGCGCCCACCCGTGACTGGGACAAAGTGCGGTCCGAAGTGGCCGCCGACCAACGGCCGCGTGCCGCCGGCCCACGGACCGGGCCACTAATGGAGGCAAAGTGGCCGATTACAATTACGACTCACCGAGTGGAAAGTTGAGCTTTCACGATATTAACTCGAAGGGTACGTGCTAAAACCCACGTTTTAATACTTTCTTAAACTTTTGCATACAACTTCTAATGGAGAATTTACGAGTTCTCACGTTAAGTTACGATGTCCTCTCTTTATTCCCGGAGTGGCGAGCGTGCTTAAATATATCTTAGTTGGAGTGAAATTTATTCTTGTGTAGGTACGTGCATTATAATATTATTATTTCGCGTCCTTTGTGTCTTTTATGAGCGTATTTAGTGTGTCCACTGGATGCATAACAATAATATTTCGTAAAAGAAAAATTAGGTCAGTACCTAAGGTGTTTCGAAAACACATACAAAAAGATCATAAGTGTAAGAGATACAAATACCTACTGTCTCATAAACAAATAATAAACTTAACATTACAAACACTAAACAGTAGTTACTTATCAATATTTATTGCGTTACGTTTTGCAGCAGATTCTTTTTTCATGTTTAATGGTTGGTCGTATGGAGGAGCTCGTGGCTAAGTAATAACAAGCCGCACGGGTCGACCCATCAGGTTAAGCTACGCTTGCCGGGGTTGGTCAGTGGATGGGTGACCATCTTTACATACCGAGACTCCTCCGTGCCTCGGAAAGCACGTTAAGCCATTGGTCCCGGCTGTCATTCGTGGATCTTTGACAGTCTTTACGAGTCGTCAGAAGCCCGAAAGTCTGACACCAGCCTTACCAAGGAGTATCGTATTACTCAGTTACTGGGTTGTGGAGGTCAGATAGGCAGTCGCTCCATGTAAAATACTGGTATTCAGCTGCATCCGGTTAGACTGGAAGCCGACCCCAAGATAGTTGGGAAAAGGCTAGGAAGATTGAACTGGTTGGTCGTATAGTAAAAGGCTGGGAAGATTGAACTGGTTGGTCGTATAGTAAAAGTCAAGATTCCCGTAAGAGCGTTTATTCTGAAAGTTGGCAACGTCCCAAATAAATGTCAAATACTTCCCTGTTTTGATTAATTTGGCAATATTACTATATGGAACTAGAATATTGATTAAGAAATGCAATAATTAATATTTTAACACCGAATATTTCGTTTTAGATGTAAAAAAACTTTCCAAATGCCTATTTTACACCTAAAACGGTTACAACATTAAATTTAGTGTTAATTATTAATATTCTAGTTTGCTAGTTAGCCACATTTCATATTTTCATACAGTAATATTGCCAAATTAATCAAAACAGGTAAATATTTGACAGCCATTTGCGACGTGGCCACTTTTACGATAAACACTCTTAAAGTATGCCCTTTGTAGAACCTAACACATTGTAACCTGTACCTGTAAACAACCACGCACAATTACCTTTCAACCTTTTAACAGATTACTTTTCTGGACAAAGGTTAGGCGTCTTTGATTTCATGGAGTCGTGACGTCACGACACAAAGACGCAATCATTTCACAAGTGAACAACTTTCAAATGACTATCTTCCGGAAATGTCAATTTGCTTCAGTGACCTTTATGTATACTGAAAATTTGTGTTTGTACCGGGTAAATTTTTTTGTTGAAAAATTATGTAAGATGTTTTTAATGTAGATACTTACAGCATTGTTGTTTACAATGGTCATGTATTCTATAAGTAATTTATAGAATACATAAATCTAGATGGTATCATATCCTTTGCTGACGATAAAAAAACTTTTAAATTTCTTCATGAGTGGAAACAAAATAACAAAACAAGACAAATACAAAGCTGCAAAAGTAAATTAATAAACATTTGCAAATTAACAATACCTACTAACCATAAAAACGGTTATTATACTACGAATCGTAAACACCTCAGACAAAGTCGGGTGCCACACTTGTAGCGTTATGAGAATAAGAGTTTTCAACGTCTTTTACTGAATCGTTCGAATGGAAAATCACTAATGAGGCTGAACGCAACTCAAAGAGGACATACTCTCCGAACAAATTTGCCTATTTTGACCCAATTCGGATATTTCTTTTATTATAAATTCCTTTATTTCGTTATACAAGTGAGGTTTAATTTGGAATATGAAGCTATTTTTGGATACATATGACGCAGTAACTGATACTACTTATCATAGCCAAGTCAGAGTCCCATGGGCGGCTTTAAAACTCTGACACCAGGTTAGTTACTAACCACACGAAAAGAAGAATAAAGTCTTATTGGTGACTCGCCAGAAAATACTCGCCCGAAACGGGCGAATAGACAGTTTAAATAATATTGTTTTTTCCTCAGGCGATTCGCACGAAGTTAATTTATATATAGGCGAATTGATTTCTGGATTTGTTGATTGACCTACAAATATGTAATAAAAATAAATAATATTATTTAAAAGTTTATATTCGCAAAAATAATAGCGTTAATTATAGAAATAAATTAAAAATTGTCAAACACCTATGCGAAGTAGCAGTGGTGGCTCACTGGTAACGGCCGCGACTTACGAGTTGTAGGTCATAGGTTCGTAACCCGAAAGGCGCTTTACTTTGTGTGAATTATTTCATCACCACTGCTCTCAAAACGGTGAAGAAAAACATCGTGAGGAAACCGGCATGTCCGAGATCCAAAAATTCGAAGACAAGTGACATCTACCAACCTGTATTGGACCCGCGTGACGGCCCTTACGTTTACCGTTACGGCCCTCTCAAGAGAGGAGGCCTGTGTCCCAGCAGTGGGAACAATATAGGCTAATTATGCTAAGGACCTATGCATTGATATGCAAAATTGTTCTGGGATACAAGATGACTGAAACTTTCTCAAAAAGGATTAGTAAATTACAGTCTTCTGTCAGTTTCATGTCATCCTTATTTGTCAGTGCATCACGTATGTACTCATTTTAAGTATTGTGCTGTGCTTGCCTCACTGCTATTGAAACTTTCTGTCTACTACACCTACAGCTAGTGGCGTCAGTCCCTACACAAGTCGAAAAACACAGCCAAATTACAATTCTCAAAACAAAAACATCGAATAAAAAATTTAAATTCTTAAGTCTGGTTAGACCTTTACATAAATAGGTAATTATTGAAACTCTGCCGAATCTCTCTCAAACAATTCCGTAACCAATCATCTGATATTAATTTCTCTCCCTCCCTCTACTAAACCAACATGGAGTTACGAGGACAATTAAGATATTAAACTGAAGACTAATAACGAATAATTTAAAAAGGTAGACAATGAATAAATGTTCCCTTTTTCTTGATAATTCCTCCGTGCGGAAAATCGCAAAAGGGTTTTAAAGTGCTACGGATAAAGGGGGGGTGGTGCGGATTAAAAGTAGAGGGGGGCGGTGCGGGGTCTGTGTGCGCGGGGGGAGGGGGGCGAGCTCGTTAGCGACAATTTTTCTCAAAGCTCTCGCCAGGGAATTGTCACAATTCCGATTGTGACGAATTACGCTGGAAGAATACGGCGCACTCTTTTTATTTATTAAATGAAATAGAACTTAACGACTATTTCGAGTAGGATGAGATCAATCGAGTATCCTTAAACTTTTTTATGTCAATTTAATTTCCAATACAATTATTTCAAGCATTGTTTTCTTATTTTACATCTTCTTCAAGCGCGACCATTGTCTCTATTATTTTCAGTAAACTGTAAATAAGTAACAATCTGTAGCTAAGTAGCTTACAACCAGCTAGCACCGTAAGATTAAAAAAGTTACCCATTCACATCGCAGTTCCAAGCCTTTTTTATTCGGAAAGACGCAATTTGTAATCCAATAAATTGGTTCCCGGAATCCATTAAATTAATAGGATCATATCGTGCGAGAAGTATACATAGGTATATTAGGTATACGTAGGTTATACCTACGTGAAACAGTAGGTATTTATAGCCTTTACTCGTTTAAAAATGTTTCCAGCGCCGAGCGACGTCATTGGCTACGTAATCCAGCGTGATTGTATTAAATGGTAATTTATTTTAGTTCGCCTCGAAGGCGTGCCATGCGGCTGTTAATTACAAAACTAATTAAAACTGCCGATTCTGTAATTAATCTCCTCGCCGCCGGAGAAGGGGACGTCTTCTAAAAATACCTATCTATACACAAGCTGTGAGACATTATCGATGTCCCATTACACAAGTTTTCTTATTAGGGAATTTATTTAATCTAGGGTTTTGTTAGGTGACGTTCTGGTATGAACTGGAACTATTTCGTCTACTCCCTAATGTGTAATTAAAAAGAAACAAAATAAAATAAATGGAGTTGAAAGTAAATGCTCAACGACAATAAACATGAAAAAATCATGGTGACTCTGGCAAAGTTGTCGTCACTCACACACACTCCGTGTGTGAGTGACGACAACTTTGCCAGCATAAAACACACAAACACTCACACGTTCTTCAAACAAACACACACACACATACACACTCTCACAACACCTACCCACTTATTTAATTATTGTTATTATAGTACTTTGTCAAAAAAAAGTGCCTTTTGTTTTATTTTTCACTTCGTTTTCATTTAATGATTGTTATTATTGTACTTTGTCAAAAAAAGGTGCCTTTAGTTTTATTTTTCACTATCATTTTTTAATAATCAACGACATACGTAACGAATTTTATAATGGAGGAACACTGACTCCCAAGTCACAGGTATATACCTAGTTTGGGAGCCAGGGGACCTATGTTTAAGACACTTCTTCTGTATTTTGTAAATGTCTGTAAGAATGTTGTTACTTTTTATTTATTTATTAATAGTTTTTTACCTTCAACCCTTCAACGGAGATGCCCACCAAACCTTATTTCTGCGCTAAGCAGAACACACCTTAATTTGTTATGTTTGTTTTACTGTTATTGAAAGTGACCATATTTTCAGCAATTAACAAATGAATAGATGATGTACTGTAATAATGGCAGCAACAAACACATACTTCTACAAAGGTATACGTACTATAATATTGAAGGTACATCGGCCTGGATATTCTAAATCGAAAATAGAAATTATTATTATTTACACAATACCAAAACCGTCTTTACGACGAAATTCTATTTCAGGTTCATCCAATTTAATTTCTAAAGCAAATAGAAGTAGGACCGTTGTTCAAATAACAATATCTATGTAAAAGCTCTTAACTAATACGACACAATAGGGTTTTAATATAATAAAATACGGAGTGGAGGATAAAAGGTATAAAAGAGGACAAATTGATTGAGAGTTGCCAGTACGAACGACACCGCTTTGCCGGTAGGGCTGTCAAACGATCGACAATCAGGCTTTAAGGAAAATAGAATATTAATGCTACTTAGGTGGTATGAGGAACAGGGTGTAAAGTTCACTCATCCACCATAGAAAAGGGAGGATCTTTCGACCAGGCGGGTGTTATGTCTGGCGGGCAACTGCCCGAAAGTTGATTTCGGATAGTCATAACTATGTTATTTGCGTGGTAAACTCTAACTGCGCGATGCAGGCTTTGTGTGACGTCATGTCTTTGCTGCGTAGTTCGTATGTGGCGGTCTAACCGCTACACTACAATAGAATGAAATGATGCTAAATTCCGAAAAAAATATGTGGCTGTTGCGAATGACTGATGAATGATGCGATGAAGATGTGTTCCTTTGTGGTTGAGGATTACGGGTGAAACTCGCTTCCACCTTCGGCCTGATCATCACTCAGGTGAGATGCACGCCAAAGAGCTTCACCATTGTGGTTCAAAAAAAGAAGTACTGACTCACGATTTAATATTAATTAAAGATTATTTGTGTTAGAAAGTATTTTTATCTTGATAGAACAGTAATGAAAACTAGTAGTAGTAGGCTATATTTTAAAATCGATGGCATTTTTCAGCGTTATGTTATACTAAATTCATTCTAGCATTTGATACAGGAATAGTCGATATGATCCTTACACATTTCGTAGATCCTATTTATTATGTTAGTTCTTTCTTTTTTATAAATATTATCCCTAACATACGGTAACTGGAAATTTCTTAAACCAGGAATCACAATATTGCCCGACTTGACGTAAGTACATACAAGATTTGTGTAAACTACAGTGTAAAATGATCCAAGAACAGTTTAACATTTTCTTTCTTCTAATTAAAAATAACTTACTTTTCTATTTAAAGATATTTTTTTTTAATAAAAATCATATTTATTTTATTTTTAATTTCTTTTCTTCGCTTTTATTTATTAATACGGCACACGTTCTTCTCTTTTTCTCTTTGTTTATTCCTTACTTTTTTTTGTTCTCGTATACGACTGAAAGTGCAGAACTCCGTCTTTGACAACCCTCTAAGCTCGGGAGAGTTGGTTGCGGATCTAATTACAGCGTCATCTCGACGCTCTGACTCAGGAAATGGGAACCAAGACAGGGTACCACTCGATACGATGCATCTGTGGTGGCCGAGAGTCTAATGTTAATTTTAATGCGTGTGCGCATAGCAATCGGGTTTAAAGTAGGCTAAAAGATATCTTGCAATTTATTCAAATAAGTGCTACCTGCTTTAATCATCAAGCTAAAGTACTCATGAAAAAGAACAACTTTTGAACTGGGACTAATTCGTTATATCAGATTTTTCCCATATATAAATATAAGTTGAGGGGCTGTACATACCAAGAACGTGCCTCAGAAAATACTTTAAGCCGTTGGTCCCACCTGTCATTCATAGATCTTTGACAGTCGTTATGGGTCGTCAGAAGCCCGAAAGTCTGACCACCAGTCTTACCAAGGGGTATCGTATTACACAGAAACTGGGTTGTGGAGGATAGATAGGCAGTCGTTCCATGTAAAATACTGGTATTCTGCTGCATCTTCCAGTCTTACCGACTGAAAGCCGACCCCCAACATAGTTGGGAAAAAGATAGGCAGATAATTAAAGTTTAAGTTTTTTAGATTTTACAAGCATACATATATACATAATCAGCTTATTAATGTTCCCACTGGGACACAGGCCAACTCTCTATGAGAGGGAGTGGGCTGTAATCTACCACGAGGGCCCAGTGCGGGTTGGTAGATGTCACATGTCTTCGAATTTTTTGCTCTAAGACATGCCGGTTTCCTCACGATGTTTTCCTTCACCGTTTTGAGAGCAGTGGTGATGAAATTTATTCACAAAGTAAAGCGCCTGCCTGGGTTTGAACCCACGACCTACAACTCGTAAGTCAGGGCCGTTAACATTGGGCATTTCTTCGATTTGTGTTTTTAATAGGAATTCAATTTAAACTGAAGAAAATGAAAACTGCTTATCATGTAGTCTTATAAAACCCTTTCAAACACTTCATTTCCAGTTATTGTTTGCGGAATATAATTAGACAAGAATATTCCCGTTACTATAAATAAAAGTATTCTATATTCCCCATTCATTAATGTAACAAAACAAAAGCCAACACGAAAAAGTTACAGCTTCATGCGTGGGGAGCACCCTTTGTGCGCGTGGGTGGACGTTCAACAAATCTGTGAACTATTGAGATCGTGTCAAGCAGATTTGCACAACCCAACGAAAAAGGTTCCAGGAAAACCGAAAATTTGAATGTTTTGAATAACGCTTTTCATTGCAACACGCGTATTAAAAATATGAAAGCAAAGCCGACCACTACACCACCAGCATTTCATGAAAGTAGTGCAAAGAAATATAATTTACATAAAATTTAAAAATCTTCCACATATTTCTGTGCAAATAAAGTATATTCGAATACGAACTTGGAAACTGTTCAAACTTTATGAAAATACGTTTTTCTATGAATAGAGAATGTTTTTATAATCTCAAATACGAATAGTTGAGCAAGGTTTACATACCTACATACAGGTTTATTAAGTACGTAATTTATGAAATAGGATTATTGTTGATTTGATTACTTTAACATACCATAACATCACGCTTGTAATCCTCGAAGGGTTAGGCAGAGGAGTACCTATAGTATTCCCACATTTCGCCAATTATGTTTGAGTCCCATGTAAAATGAGCGAGCCTATTGCCATCGCATCGACCGGGCACTAATCCAGACTATACGGGCTGCTACTGAGAAATTCCAGATGGTAAACCCAATAACGCTTTGCCCGATCCGGGATTCGAACCCGGAACCTCGTACTCAGCAGTAGCGCTTGCGACCACTAGACCAACGAGGCTGTTGATTATTTTCTTGATGCAATAAAGGAGGTCCAAAAAAGCCCATACAACTTTGGCTTAAAAGGCTTTAATTAAATGCGACTTCTATGCGAGCTGCGATATGACGGAGATCAGAGTTACGTTGAAACCCTTGGATGTTGATGCTTTGGGACTCATTTATTTATCGAGTTTGCTATGTGCTCTGAAAGGCTTCTAACGCTGCGCTGCTGCTAACATTACTGTTCATCAAAATTCACAGGTTGTATTCACCTACTTTTTGGTTAAAGCATCTTACGTTAGATATATTTGCCTAACGAAAATCGAGTAGACGAGAGTTATTATTGGATTCAGGTATAAAAATATTTAAAACGAAACAACAGTGTCTGTGGCCAACAGCAGACAGCTGTCAACTTCGTAATTATATTGAAGTCTTTGGTCGACTTGACTGTTCAAAAAGAAGGTAAGGTAGTGCTTGTGCCGAAGATAGAGTGCCACAATGGCGTGCTTTTCATTAATTAAAAGTTATTTTATTCTCGTCCCTGGGTCACCAGAAGCCAAATCTATAAATGCCTTATTATTCAGTGTAATCTTGTGTATTTTATGCCAGTAAGTGTACCTCGGTACTTCTTTTGGGCAGATTTTGGTGACATCCTTGTCCGAGGGACAATAAACAAATGCTTTCTAAACCTTTATAAAAGGTATCTCGCAACCATATTTACACTCAAAAGGTCACACCAAAGTATTTCTAATAAAATTAATTGTAGGTACTTATAACAAGTTCCCGCAACACAGAAAATAGTTTAATTACATCTTGCAAAGTCTTAGCCCCAATTAATTTTGTTACAAGACAAAGATTGATTACGCCGGATGTCTTCATTATTTCAGACTTGTTATAATCCCGACCTAAATTCTTAATTGTTTCTCTAAGACCTTGTTTTAACTAGGTAATACTTATTTATTGAAGCAGAACTTTGTAAGATTTAACATAGATTTTACTTTGCAAAATTGTGAGTTGTTAAATTGTTAGCCCGTGTCACGGTAGACGGTAGAATGACTAAGCCATATCTTAGAAATAAGTGCCTACAGCCGCGCGGTACGTAAACATGCGATAGGGCTGCCCGCCTCCAGTATTTTAATTACATTTGCCTACTTTGTGTTTCCATTTAGTTTTGTGATTGTAAATATACTTTTTTTATCTACACAAATAAATAAAATACTTTGTGAATTGAATAACAAAACAAAACACAAATGCCCGAGGTTTTAAAACAAGCGTACCTACCGTATTAATTCATGAACCTCCTATAACTACCTATTTCACTCATGTTATCACTTTCCTTTACTCTATTCACTTTATTTATTAATCCAGACATCTTTTTTTCCGGAGATAAAAGGAAATACTTATCCATTAAAAATACACACAATATGTACCTACCTACCAGTAAGTAAAATTATTTTATAGTAAGACTATAAAATAATTTTGTTGTTGTTGTTTGTTAATAATAATAATACCTTTCAAGGTTTCCAGGTAATCTAAAAAAAGTTATCTCTGGATGCGTTATTGCCAAATTCATGCAACCAAAAACAGCAACAATATATCCTACTCGTCATATTAAATATGTACAATTTATTTTTAGTGTAAAAATCGCGTGGTTATTGTTAAAAAACAACACACCGTTCGTTCGTCACTGCGGCACAGACGCGACTGTCTGCGTACCTCGCGCATACCTCGATCGAGGCGCGTAGGTATAGCTCGCGCTTCGTCCGTTTCTATGAAGTTGGCCTACCGTCTACCGTGCCCGTGTTTAGCCTAGAGAGCCTTACTTGCATTTTTTCCGTATCCTGCTGTATATGTACCGTAGGTAGATCGTGTACGCAAAATATCTATAGGATCTGTGTCGTAGGGCTGTCCATGCCAGTTGATGGCATACGCATGCATTTCTGGTACCTAACTAATTTAGCTACCCAAAACTACCTTACCTACCTTAGTAAATGGTTTTGTTCTGAACACAATTATTTATATACAGTTATACATAAGTACAAACATAAACTCACGCCTTCTTCCCATGGGGGGCATGGGGAATAGGCAGAAACTAGAGAACGCCACGTGCTACGATTCTTACATACTCCCCTTTGCTTCGTTTCTGGTCACGCACGCCGCGCCGGTTGCGAGTACTTAATATGCACTTGACTTTTCTGAAGAACATCACCAATACGGTCACTATATGTCCTAGGGCCGTTCCCGGCATTTTCACTCACATCTGCTTTGTAAATACCTTTAGTTAGTTGCCTTTCATTCATTCTCTCAACATGACTAAACCATCTAAGTACGAGTATACTCTTTTCAATGTTTGTCACTAGGTACATCTTCTTTTAAACCGAACTGCCGCATGATTTATATATAGATTTATATTTAATCTTACGTTTGATCCTTTTTACTAGTATGCATCGTCGTACAGGTACCTTGTAAATACTTAGGTACCTATTCGCCTACTCATCGAATTACAGGATAAGCTGATTTAATAGGATTAAACATTAGATACGAACATCGGAATATTAACATTATTATCTACCATGTCTTGCGTAGGTAGATACCGAACAATAAAATCAGTTAGTTCCATTTAGTTATACAAGCGTAAAGATAAGCAGTCAACCACTGTTCCCACCATTATAACTACCTATATCTCACGAATGTAAGCCCTCGAGATCGGTGTAAGTTTCGAAACCTGTGATTAATAGCCCTCAAGACGGGATAATCTGCTACTACATAGTACAAAGCCAACCGTATCGCTTTACTAACTACCGCAAAATGTACACCAAAATAACAAATTCTTTAGGTAGCTACATTTATGTATAGTTAGTGTTAGCTTGTATCTGGTAACCCTACTTATTAAATCGACTAATACTCGTTTGTCACTCAATCGATTATTCGTTCATCAAGACATTCACTGTTATTCAATACGGAAGTCAACTCAACTGACATCGCCGCATTCTTGTTCGAGACACCGAACAGTGAACACATCATTTTATAATAACGGCTACAATTGGTGTAATTTTAATCTTAGCAAGTAAGTAACGGACTTTATTATTTTGGTGATCTTAGTGTTTTTATGAATATTGTGGAAAGGGAAATAAATATGTTTTGTACTAAAGTAATGTGTTAAGTTTTCTACTGCGAAAATCCTTTATTTCTGAACTGTAGCTTACAGTAGGTACGCATATTTAAATAATTAAAATAGGATCTCGGTAACGGCAATTTGATGAAAAGATTTGAATTGCGAATGGGTATATGATCCAGCTTTGTGTCCGAACTGTATTACAAACGACCTCAATTACTTATATTTTATCGTCCACTCAATTTTATGACTTCCCATTACTGAAATCGTAATCCTTCAACCATACGAATTCAAGTCATCATAATCATAATCAGCCTATTACTGTTCCCACTGCTGGGACACAGGCCTCTCTGTGAGAGGGAGTGGGCCGTAATCTACCACGCGGGCCCAGTGCGGGTTGGTAGATGGCACATGTCTTCGAATTTTTGGTTCTAAGATATGCCGGTTTCCTCACGATGTTTTCCTTCACCGTTTTGAGAGCAGTGGTGATGAAATTATTTACACAAAGTAAAGCGCCTGCTTGGGTTCGAACCGTCGGGGCCGTTACCACTGGGCCACCACTGCTCTACGAACGAATACTGCTCCACAAATTCAAGTAGAGAGATGATATTCAAGAGATTTCACGAAATAGTAAGTAATATGACATTTATGTAAATACTTAATTCGAATAATTCCGTTTGTATGATAAGGTAATGGACTCAGTGGGTGCCGTATTTGGGATGTGTTATCAAATCGACCCAAAACTTCGTCTGGGTCTGCCCCGTCTGATAATACCTACTTGGAGGGACCGTTTTCCATCAGAACGGATTTTGGGAATAAAATTAGCATACAAACGTGTTATATACGGTAATGTACTGAACCGTTTTGGAACTACATCAACTTTGCGTAGCTTTTATTTGTAGGTTAAGTTTTTGTTTGTTTTGTTACATTCTAAATTAAAATCTATATAATCGAGATAACATAGTAGCCCTGTAAATTAGACACAAAATCGCCTTAGGTTGCAAAAATTGCACTGTATTGATTTTTTGGGATGTACAGCTTCGAAAAACCTGTGCTAACTGCGTGGTGCTCGAAAAACCTTGAAATTTTCGGACTTGTTTCAGTTTTTGACTTTAAATAACTTCTAAAAAGGTGCGCCACGCAGTTACCACAGGTCTTTCAAAGCTGTGAGCTTGGTTGAAACCAAGCCAAAAAGTAAGTACCTAGAAGCGTAATTTTTTGCGACCTACGATATTTAAAATAGCTGGCCTATAGGTAATTTATTTAAAATTAAAATCTTAAGAATCTAATTACTTTTCATTGGTTAGTTTGGTTGTTGATTATTCATTTTTTTTATGTGTATTTTTTTCTTTGCGTTAAACCGCAAGTAAACTTATTTTCTTTCTTTCTTTCATTATTAACGTTTCGTGAAAATCATGAAAACTGTAAGCTACATCATTATGCAATAAAAACGTAAATAATCTTAGCAATAGGTACGCCGGCAAAACAAATGAAACACGCACGAACTATACTCAATGCAATAAAACTTTGTCGGGCATTTTCCCTGGCAAATATTCTCATAGTGCGTGCGAGAGTGGGCAAGTGCGGGCAATTTACTTACATTTTTGTGTGGCCGCCATATGTTGCGAGTGGCCGCCTCTCTTAATTGCCACTGTCGGAACCCTTCTGCGGATTGTAGATTGCGCTGCGGTGAAATAATTCACAGAGCAACTTCTGTGTGAATTAGTTCTGCCTATGTGCTGGGATATTGACTTAGCGCGGATGAGTTTAGCCGTGAGGTGTGGGAAGTGGGAAGTAGGTAGTTGCGCTTTGCATTTTGTAGAAAAGTTCGCAGCTGTTAATATGGCCTCGAGTTTTAGAAACGTTTGGCTTTTTTGAGCGTGGCGCGTCGTACTCATATTATTATGTTCGTGACGATCCAAAAGCTTGATGTACCATATATTAGCCCACGTTCGCACGGACGTAATAAAATAGGGGCGATTTCTTTTTCGCGTACTGGCTTTTCGACGCTCGATGCTTAGCGCCGAGAGTTGAAAATCCAGCAGAGCGCATCCAGCGCGTATCTCAGCGCGTCAAGAAAACACGTTGGATGTTACACCGCGACAATACAATACCGAGATTTGAAAATCCAGTGTACGAAACAAAATCGGCGCGGTTACAATACGTCCGTGCAAAGCCTGGTTCAGGCTGATTACCTAAAAATAGCAATCAGCAATTATTGCGCAGACATCGCGGGTTCACTGCGCGATCAATCGCTAAACGTCATAAAAATCGGTATTACCTATTAGATCGTTTGCCAATCGCTCGCTGTTGCTAATTAGCGCCAAAAACAATTAAGTAGTAGTCTTCGGAACTAATCTTATAAAGTCAATTTAGTGTCAATGTCTGTCAATGTCATTTGTCTATGTTATTCTATTTTTGGCAAGCAAAGCCGTTGTCGACTATTCTGCCAGCCAATGTCTAAAATGCACTTAGCATTGAAAAAACATGTTTGCATAATTTAAAAAAAAACTCAGACAGAATATTTATTGATAATTTTATATTATTGTGGCGGATGAAAGTCATCAGCGCTACAAGCAGTTCATGAGCAGAATGTGTTATCGTGTGATACACGATACCCACTAACGCCACCTTGTTAGATGTGTAGAGGCACTTCCACACAAACAATAGTTGGCAGCTCAGCTCTAAAGTACAACCGTCTTGAGATATGCGCCCTAATCTATAACACGTATTTAATGAGGAAAACTGAATATATGAGTTACTTTTAATGGTCCTATACTATTTATTTCATAGTACAAACTGAGTCCAATAGACTCAAGTGGCATCATATTGGCCTAAGTGGCATAGTGTGACAACAAGTTACACTTCACCGTAACAATGTCGTGAGGATTTTATTATGCTTCTTACGCCCTTATCTTGTCTATTTAATAGTTTAAACTCTATCTGGACTCAAGTTATGTCACGTTGGCGTAAGAGCCATAGTGCAATATCAAGTACTCTAAAAATGAAGTTCAGACGCAAACTCCACTTGGCTTGCCTTCTGTTCGGAGTGGTTAGATATCAGAAACCGGACTATTTATACAACAAATTGAGTTGGGTTACGAGTAGACGGGAATGCGGGAGAAGGCAATGCTCGCAACAATGCTCGACTCAGTCTCAGGGTACAGCCGCTTTCAGAGGCAGTTTACGTTATGCGGCCTCCAAAATATTCAATTCATCTGATATCACACAATTGTATTGTAAGTGTATTGTATTGAAATATTATTAATTATTGTTACACTGGTATATTATATATATACAGACACATTTTGCAGTATTATTCAAATTACTTGATATTATTATTCCGTTTATTCATTCTTATACATATAGTTTACATTTTTAAATATTTACATATTATTATTATTTTATGGTCTTTAACATTTCTCGGAACCCTGGGGTCCCGGTCCTTTTGAAGGCGTACGAGGGGCCGAAGCCAACTCGCAGAGGCCCCTTAGACAATTTTAAATGGAATGAGGCACCAGCTGACGATTATCCCTGTATGCACTATGCAAGTGCACCCAAGGACAATCCCCGGTTGGTGCAGGACTATTGCAGAAAATGGAAACAAAAAATATTGGGCTATGGGTTTGAGTGGCTATAGTGGATTGGTTACCTAGAACTATGGAAGGTCTATGTCCCCTGCCTGATCAATGGTATACACTGGTATAAAATAGCAGGGGGTGACTTGCACACTCAATAATGGGCCCCCGAAAACTGTCGCTAGCACAAAGTGACGTAGCAACAAGGGGGCAACATGTCCTGAGGTGCTTGAGGAGGAGTGGTATTCCACGGCTTTCAGAACAATCCTAGAGCCCGGAAGATGGTCAAGATCCCTACGAGCACTTACTGAAATACTTCCTTCCTCCGAGCACGTTTGCTCTTGCGAATCTCCACTCAAGCCGGCCAATAAAGGCAAGAATGAGGTGGGAGCTCTGTTCCTTGTCAGTGTTCACTCCAGCCGGCCAATAAAGGCAAGCCAGAGGTGAGGAACAAGACTTCTCCCGGGAGATAGGGTCCGTGGGGTCGCTACTGCCCAACAGCTCGCCACATGCTGCCCTGCGGGTTTCTGTATCTCTCTTGGTCTGGCTCCTCATCCTAGACCTGTTCCGGCAAAGTAAACTCTACCGGCACAGACCCAGGTTTCGGAGCGCGCAAGCCCCACCACGACGTCAACGTAGAGATACGGCGGTGGGGATATTATTATCTTATACTCATTTATTTTATTTAAGTTTACATACACGCACACTGCAGTATAAAACTGATTTACATCCGTCACCTCACACGCCAGGTCCAGTTCAAAACCAGCGTCAGGCACTAGTTGTCTGGCATTTTTGCTGAACTGGGCCTATTTGGCGCAGCCGCGAGGCACACATTCCTGTTAAATTATTATTTTATACTTTTTATTTGTTTTCCTTTTAATTATCTCTTTTTTACTTGTGTTATAATTATGTTGCTTTGCTGTGTGCCTTTTTGTCTGTGCTATATAAATGTATTTTCTTTCATTCTTTTTTCTAAGTCATATTTCATTATAGCAATGTCGTAACATTGCTGAGCCTTTCATTCAGTGTCCTTAATGCCACAATGACTATCTATCCAAATGAATGGAACCTCTTTATAACTGCTAGGACAAGTTAATAAAGACTTTTTAATTTTTAAAACAACGGAATCATTATCTATGAAGGGAATGCATTTGTCAATCACATTATGTCATTCAAAGACATTAAATTACTACCCGAAGGGATATCTTGTTTGGTTGAGGAGTTCCTAGGGCTTCCGGCTGCATCATCAGACCCTGAACACGACTTAGTGTAAAAGCACTTGTCAATACATATCCAATGAGTCCAAACACAATGATACTATCATGTTTGGTTGAATAGTTCTTATGATCAGGTTCCGGCTTTATCATCAGACCCTGAACACCATCTCGAGCACTCATCAATACATATGCAAGAAATCAAACACGAGGGGGCTATTTAGCGTAAGTAGGTACTTGAAACTTTCGTGCCTGTTCTGTTGACCACTGAGGACATCTCTCGTATGGAACCAATCCTGGGCGCAGCAGACAGGTGTATGAATGCGAATATAATAGTTATAATATCATCATTTTGCATAATAATTGTAAATACGGCCACTAATAAAATTATTAAATAAATGTTTATTTTATACTATGTATCGATTTTTTATTGTAAAGAACCATAATTTTAGAACCCCAATAAAGAATTCACCTTACATACTAATCCCAATATTAACATTAAGCCTAGCCTAGTGTTTTTAAGGTTCCGTACCTCCGAATGAAAAAAAAAACGGAACTCTTATAGGAACACTTGTGTGGCTGTCCGTCTGTCACAGCCAATTTGCTCCGAATCTACTGGACCAATTTAGTTGAAATTTCGTACACATGAATTTTCGTGACCCAAATACGGACGTGTAACGTAAATAAATGAATTTTGAATAAGGGGGTTACTTTTTGTATCAAATTAAAGGGCTTATTGTGAGTATTTAAAATATTTGTATTCAATCGTTTTAAAATAAATATATATTTATATTTATATTTACTTTATTGTACACCAGATAATATATTACAAGAAAAAAAAAAGTAATACACTACAAAATATACAATGGGCGGCCTTATCGCTTACTGCAATCTCTTCCAGGCAACCTTGGAATGGACAGTGATATTATGGACATAAAATGGGGTTGTCTTTGGTGCAAATAAAAAGTATAATATTACAATATAGGTACTATATACCTACTTTTAAAGAAAATTGATGAAATTTTACCATTCCCCCCCCCCCGTATCTCCGAAACTAACTAACTAAAAAAATACAGAAAATGATTCTTTACTCATAGATTACAGGAAAACCTATAAGAAGTCTATGGTCTAAAAAATGGCAAGCATAATCGATGTCGACCATTCTGCCAGCCAATGACTAAAATGTTCTTATCATGGAAAAAAAAAGATTGCATGATTCAAAAATAAACCCCACACAGACAGAATAACTTATTTATAACTAGCTGCCCGCCCCGGCTTCACACGGGTAGCACTAATTACTAATCTACGGCGCACCTACCTATCTACCTAGCCTACCCTATTTACCTACATACCTACTCACATACCTACCTACTTGCATAGATACCTAATCTGCTTTTGCAATTCTTTTGCCAAACATGTAATCAAACACGAGTTTTAGGAAAAACAACTGTAATGCCTACCCATAAGGTTCAGTTTGCGCTACAACTTCATATTTTTTATGACTTTTTCAACAATAATAGTCGGTCTAAAATCAACTTTATTTACACTATTGCATAAAGTTGATGTTTGTTTAAGTGGAAAACTGTCGCGCTGGTCTGCACAAAAAAATAATTATCCAACTTGAGAACGGCTGCACTGTACTCAAGTTACGGCGTGAGTGCGTGACCAGGAAAATAGAAATTCATTTTTATATAGGTATGTACATAGATTTTATGTAATTGTGGCGGACAAAAGTCATCAGCGCTACGAGCAGTTCAGGAGAAGTATGTGTTAGCAGTTAAAGTTAAACGGAAGAGGGGTTTAAAATTTAGGGAGATGGCTATAGAGGTGG
Source organism: Conistra vaccinii (assembly GCA_948150665.1). Classification (NCBI taxonomy): domain Eukaryota; kingdom Metazoa; phylum Arthropoda; class Insecta; order Lepidoptera; family Noctuidae; genus Conistra; species Conistra vaccinii. The sequence continues at coordinate 16,462,274 of OX411323.1, forward strand.
GGCGTTGTTTGAGCATTCATAGAAGATGAGTGATCCAGATTATTGCCCTCTGCCAACCCGCACTCACAGACACAGAGAGAGGAGTTACAAAAACACGGGAGTACAACAAAAACCTAGAGGCGAATACGATAAATGACAGATATAACAAAAAAAAATTAAAGCCGTAGAACTAGCGTTTTGACTTTATGGTTGGTTGCCTACTACATTATAAAACCTGCCCATTTTTTTCTCGCGGTGTTATGTTCCACTGTTCCTGCCATGAAGATTGGAGCTTAACTTGTCAAGACTCAGCAAGTCTTATCCCTGATGACTATTGTGGGTGAGATCAGCTACTGCTGATGAGTAAGCATCTTTGGCCAGAGCATCAGCGCATTAATTGTCCATAATGTCACAATTACTATCTATCGAAACTAACTGAACCTCTTATACTGTTAGCACAAGTTAATAAAGACTTTTTATATTTTTTTACTATGGAATCATTATCTATGAAGGGAATGCATTTGTCACTCACATGTCATCAAAGACATTAAATTACTACTATTTAGTTAGTATCTTAAATTTCTTTAGCCAAAGGTTTTTTTTGTTTGGTTGAGGAGTTCCTGTGGCCACCTTCCAGCTCCATCATCAGACCCTGAACACGACTTAGTGTAAAAGCACTTGTCAATACATATCCAATGAGTCCAAACACAACATACTATCATGTTTGGTTGAAGAGTTCCTATGATCAGCTTTCGGCTTTATCATCAGACCCTGGATATTAGGTACTTTGGGCTAAGACAAAGCTAATGAGTGCAAATCCAAACTCACTGTTGCTATCTCATTTTTTTGAGAAGTTCATAAGGCCATCTTCCGGCTTCATCATCAAACCCTGAACAACATCTAGAGCACTCATCAATACATACGCAAGAAATCAAACACGACGGGGATTTATAGCGTAAATAGGTACTTGAAAATTTCGTGCCTGTGCTGTTGATCCCTGAGGACATCTCTCGTCTCAAACTCAACTCAAAGCATTTATTTCAAATAAACCAATTACAGGTACTTTTGAATTGTCAAGGGGTCAGTCAGTCAGAAAGATGAAGCTAGTTGCCCATTCCAAAGCGTAGTAGGTTCCTATGGAGAAGAACAGGCAAGAAACTCGTATGGAACCAATCCTGTGCGCAATATAATATAATATCAAAGAATTGTAAATACAGCCATTAATAAAATTAAATAATTGTTATTTCTATACTATGTGTACTGATTTTTTATTGTTAAGAACCATAATTTTAGAACCCCAATAAAGAAATCACCTTATTACATACTAATCCCAATATTAACACTAGCCTAGTGCTTTTAAGCTTCCGTATCTCCGAATGAAAAAACGGAACCCTTATTATTATTATTATTTATTTATCTTTATTCACTTATATATGGTAAGTATAACTAAGCCCCACAAAACCGTAGTAATGGTTTGACTGTGGGGTCGGTGAGTCTAGACACTCAATAAACTATGTAGGCACTTAAAACTAAACTAACTAAAAACTAAACTAGGCAATTATTATTTATAGCAGATACACCCACATTTCGCCGGTTATGTTCACCTCTGCCCAACCCTTAGGGGAAACAAGGCGTGATGTTATGTTATGCTATGTTATTATTTATAGGTAGCATATCTCCCTATAAACAATAATTACCTTACATTCTCTTAACATATCTCTAAATAATATTTTTTTAATTATAGGAACACTTGTGTGGCTGTCCATCTGTCACAGCCAATTTGCTCCGAATCTACTGGACCGATTTAGTTGAAATTTTGTACACATGAATTTCCGTGACCCAAACACGGACGTGTAATGTAAATAAATGAATTTTGAATAAGAGGGTTACTTTTCGTATCAAATAAAAGGGCTTATTGTGAGTATTTCAAATATTATTATTGTATCATTTTAAAATAAATACCTACTTTCAGAGAAAATTTATGAAAATTTTCCATTAAGTAATTACCTACCCCTATCTCCGAAACTACTGAGCCTAAAATATTGAAAAAAATACAGAAAATGATTCTTTACTCATAGATTACAGGACAATCTATAAGAAGTCTACGTAAATCTCTCAATATTGTGCGTACAAACTTTATTGCGGTTGGAATATAAAAGAGAATAATAATTATGTTTTTCAACTACAATGTTAAGTTTGTTCTTGGGATAAATTCATCCCGAATATGGAAACCTTCGTTGTGCGTGGTCCTACATGCACTTGGCTGGTTTTGTTTAATTAAAGGGGATATCAGAATATAGATCAACTTAAACAGTGGTAAATAAAGTATAGTATGGTCTCGATATAAGTAGACCGTACTAATAGCTTATTACACAATTTATGTAAATAAAATACTATTATGATGGTAATATAGCATGTATTAAATGTCATATTAGCCTCCAGAATTACCATAATCTTTGGACAATGCGATCTCGTTGTTGTCGGCCTCTAACTAGGAGGTGTAGTTCAATACCAGCACCCACATCCTGCTGTGGTTGTGGTGTGACTTCGTTGCTAAGATCACCTTCAGTACTGGCAACCGATGTTTGTTGCAGATGTTATGCAATACAGCACAGGCATTTATGATCATAGCCACTACATCCTACACTAACTTTTGTTCTTCTTCTCGTTCGTGCTATGAACGGTCTTAGTTCAGTGCACAAATTCATAAATAGCTCTTTGGAAAGTCTGTAATGAGCTTTGAACTCGGCGTCAGATACTTATGTTCAAAGCTTTGACTTGATCTTGCAGGTTACGTCGCAACCGTGCTGTGTTATGGCTTTCAATCCTTCTGGCCTCGACCTCATGTGCTTCAAGCAAGAGAACAGCACGAGCAATCCTTACCGAATACCTCAATAGAGACGCAAACAATTTTTTTTTGTATATAGTTCGATCTTTTACGGTACACTCAGTTCATTCTAACTAGCACACCCACGAAACACGACGGATTCAAATGTACACAATTTTAAGTAAAATTCTTCGAATTATAAGACTAATTTGTAATTAGCAAGCGAAAGTGACAAGGGAAAAGGTTATCGCAATTAGACAGCCAAATGTGCTCGCCGATTACTATTGCTCTGCTGTCAAAAACGATACGTAATACGAAATAATCGCGATTACCATGCGATCAGTAGAGAAAAATGCACATTTTAGTTAAGTGATTGTTCCATAGAGGCAGCACTATCGCTTTTTTGCTACGGTGTCGCTATCGCTGATACATAATACCAATTTGCGCAATATTTGCAATTATTGCGCAATTATCGCTATCGCAAAGCTTCTGCAAGATAGGTAATAGCCCTGGTACTTATTGTCAACGGCTGCGTACGGTACGTAAATTATAAGTGTTTAGTATATTGGTTTTTGTTGTATAGTGTGATATACGTAGTTATGGATTTGCAACGTTTTGAGACTATCGATAGGAGAGAAACAAAATATTTAAATACTTAAGTCAACTTCGATATCAATCATGACAGTCTCAACACTTTTAAAAAGAAATTATATAAGCACTTTCGGTTAGATGACATTTGACTTATCATTCCAATAATTGAATAATGTATATTTAATTTATATCAAATTTAATTGAATTTTTATTTCAATGTTAAACAATTTTTTTTTTATAATTTTTACTTTTTTATTTTATTCATACTATTTTTTATATTAATTAATTCAGACATAATATTGTTTACCAAGCTAATGCTTGGTTTTACTGTATTGTATCCGTGTAAGTTTAAACATTTTATTAGCATGTATTTTTTTTTTAAATGTATTCTTAATTTAATTTAATTAATTATGTATTCAGAGCATGTGTACTCGATAATGTGTAAGCTGTGGTTACCTGTAATTGAGTGTGCATTACAGGTTAATTTGTATTGTTAAATTTTTTATTATGGTATAAGATGATTGTAATGTATCTCGTTGGTAATCCTTAAATAAATAAATAAATAAATAAAAATAAACTTATTGCTATACATTCTATTTACACTGATGTTTCCGCGCTCTGCGGAACAGTTGGCAGTATATTTCGTACTAGCTTCCGCCAGCGGCTTCGCCGTCGTGATATCTTTATAAATGATAGCCTATGTTACTCAGTGATAATATAGCATTCTACTGGTGAAAGAATTTTTTAAATCGGTCCTGTTATAGTTTTTGAGTTTATTCATTACAAACAAAGAAACAAACATACAAAAAATCTTACAATAACTGATCACAGTGATCACACCCGTATTATAATAGTTTATTTATGAGTTCGTCTATGATAGTAACAGCATCGCTGTGAGCTGTGAGTTACTCAATACGGATCAACCTCATTTAATGCTTGTAAGCGGATTACTTACTAATAATTGATCCCATCGGATGAGTCGAACACTGACTGGCTTGATCCCAGATTAATTGCTATTTTATGGGTATAATTGTGTAATATATTGAAGGTAATTTCGACCTTGCTGTTAATGTTTGATGAATTGGAGTTTGTAGTTTTGTCGTTAATTATCTACTTTATATCTTAGGGTCGGGCCACACCTGCCGAACGTTCCGCGGCGGAACGTTCGGTTGACTACGCTCCTAATGTTTTTCAAGTTACCTATGACACATCAGCCGAACGTTATGTCCATAGAAATATGACGCGACGGAGCGTTCCGCCGCGGAACGTTCGGTTGACTACGCTCCTAATGTTTTTCAAGTTACCTATGACACATCAGCCGAACGTTACGTCTATAGAAATATGACGCGACGGAGCGTTCCGCCGCGGAACGTTCAGCAGGTGTGGCGCTAGGCTTATTAGCTCCTGCCCGCGGCTTCGTCCGCGTGTTTTAACATAAAAAATATCCTATGGCACTGGGTAATATAATAACGTAGCTTTCTTGTAATCGGCGCAGTACTTCCATAGAGATACACTGGCTTCTGCCTGCGACTTCGTCCGCGACCTATCCGTAGCCTAACTTCCTCAAGAATTGGGCTACCCAATGCAATTTTTTTTTTCAAATTTGACTGGTAGTTCCGGAGATTGCCGCCTACTTACAAACTTACAAACAAACAGAAGTATTTTATTTATTTATTTACAAACTGAGGTTTTTTTAAACTGTCCGCCTCTGTATTTATTCTTGAAGTATAATCCATAGCAGCGACGACTATCCATTCATGAATTTTATTAAATACATCATACAGTCATACTACGTTCCTTTACCTATTTAATTTAAAACTGTAAGGTCGAACCTCCGTCAGGTTAAACGGACCGAATGCGTCCGGAATCCACATACGAAATAGTCTCATCAGTTAGAACGATTTGCCGGCATAAAACATCCACACACGGCACGGATTTTTAAAAGGTAGGCTGATCTAAAGTTAGTAGGTACTTCTCAAGTATAGCCGTAATTCTGCATTTTTGTTGCCTCTAGTACCTAGTTGTTATGAGAGTAATTTTAAACATGTAACGGTTATAATACTTATCTACGTATAATACGAAACAGTCTCATCCCAAAGAATGATTTTCTTCAAGTAGGTTGAGGTGGCTCCGGCCGCCGGGATACGCTTGGCATAAAACATAAAACATCGACACGGTACCGACTTTTAAAAGGTAGGCGGATCTGAAGTAAGTACTTCTTATGTATACTACTTTTGTTCTTTTGTTGCCTATACTAGGTACCTAGATGTGCGAAACATTTAAAACATGCAACGGATATCTAAACTAATATTATAAAGCGAAAAGATTTTTTGTGTATTTTTATATTTGTATGTTTGTTTGTAATGGATAAACTCAAAAAATACTTAACTGATGTGGAAAATTCATTCATTAATAGAAAGCTAAATTATCTGCGAGTAACATTATATTAGCGAGTATTTTAGTTGTCCAAAGATCCCTGCGAAAATGCAATAATGCAACCAAAAGTATCAAAAATGTGCGCATATAAGTCATTATTTCGCGTGCGCTGGGAAAACTATTGATGGTGTATAAAATAATGTACTACATGTTTTATTGTACCTACTCATCATTACCCACAAAAAAGTCTGCCAGCCTATTATAACGTCTTACTAAGTTGTCAAAATAACCGTTTTTTTGTTCAAATTAATCAATCAAACACGGGTAGAATCGAAAGATATAAGATATTCGTTTTATGATATTAATCCTTATCTAACTAAAGAGTTTCATATTCAAGGTTGATTATCTTGAAGGAGAATTCGGTATTATAATAACATAAAACACCATGTCTATATCCAGCAGGACGTCTCCCGGCTGAAATGAGGAACATCACGACTGCACTCTTCGAAGGGTTAGACACAGGTGTATACTAAAACCTTCATTACGCATTCTTTTTTAAATAATAGAATATCTTACCATTCTTTCTAGTTTACCAAAAAAACAACCCATACGCCTTTTTCATGGATTCTGTAATAAATAGTGCAGGGCTACTAGCAGGGATACGATCCCAATTTGTTCCCTTTTTTACAATGAGCCCTTTACAAGGGTACAGTCATAACCTGTTGGACTTTAAGATTGCCGTCTTTAACAAAGAGGACATTTTTGGGGAGTCTTTTCCTGATAATATTATTATGTACTATCAGCCAAATGCCTTTAATTTAGTAACCAAGATAATAATATATGGAAAAAGTGAAATATTATTTCTTCAGCTAACGTGCATATGGAAATTTAGGAACTAAGCTTATTGTTGGTAAAAACGGACATTACTTAACTACAAAGTTAAAATTAGTAATTTCAAAATCTGTTACAAGAGTAAATACATAGTTTTTTTCGTAAAAGTTTCTGTTAAATAAAATTGAAACTTGGAAATCCAGTTTCAAAAGAAATTTGACATTTACTTTAGATTACTCTGACTAAGCTTTTCCATTACCCTAAAAGGAATTTAAGTAGACATTATATGAATCAATTCAAAGGTTCTCTTTGACAAAATTGGTCTTCACAAGAAAAACTTGCATTTAATATTTAAAGGGAAAATAAGTACATATATTTAATGTGTCACATTACCTTTTTATTGAAAATTTCAGGAAAATAGGTAGAATAAAGAAAAACATCGTAATATAAATAGACAATATTATTGTATAAATTTTTGTATACATATTAATATGTATAACCGAATTAACTATATTATTATTACAATGACTAGATATTTTTCACTAAACAATTTGGCAGTTTCGTTTCTCAACTTCCTGAATCTTGTGAGCAACCTGTAGATAAAGAAAAGACATAGTTAGTTGATTGTTAATTACAAATATCGCACTATTCGTGTTTTGCAGAAAATACGATTAGCAAATGAGAGAATTATAACACTTTTACTTAAAATCTAAATTGTTACAAAAATATTCGAAAAACTCCGTTTCGGGATTAGGGTCAGTTCACATCGAGACGTGACACGAAGCGACACTGCGCGCACTATTGAAGATAGTGATACAAAATATAACTATATTTACTACACAAAAAGACACATTTAATTGCGATAATTCGAAAATGTCTCACAGCCTGTAGTTGTCGTGGGGACTTGTCTCTACTATTAGCTAGCGGGGCGGGAACTCGCGGCGAAGACACGTGCCCTTGCGCCGCGCGGCGCAACGCGAAACAGTGGCTTCTTCAAGTATCGTCGCGTCGCGTCACGTCTCGGTGTGTGCTAACCCTTAGTCTTTAATCTTTCTTTATTCATGAATATAAGACAACTATTCAGAGTAACTTAATAAAAAGCCCAGGATAGACCAAAAATAGTTTTAAGTTATTTTGACAATAAAATTTTGGCAGGTCAACAGTTGGAGAATGTGAAATGGTTCATTGTAAAAATGGTCTAGTTTTCTTTGGACTGATTCGCTGTATCCCCTCGTACTAGTGAGTTTGTTTTGTTGTAAAGTGTGTGTGACTTTCGTTACTGACTGTACCTATTTAATGCGGTATATAAAATCACAGTTAGATAATGAAGGAATATCTAATTAGATAGTTTCCTTACCGTGGTCCGGGCAATAATGTCTTCGGCGTCTCCGTCGCCGTTGAGCGTCGCATGCGTCCACACACGTTTCTTCTGCACAAAGGAACAAGTTTAATACTAAAATAAAGCATTGGCTGTTTTTCGGATAAATTACATTCTGTGCTTCACAATTACATTAGTCACTTAATGATTTCATAACACAATTCATAGCTATCATAATCATTTATAATTTGCAATAAGTATTCGTACAGTGTTGGTCTTTTAGTCAGTAATAAGTTCCTAGACATGCAAAACATTACAATGTATTTAATGCTTTGAAAAAACAATCATCATAATTATCATAAATTTATCATTGCATTCAACGACTGTTGACATAGGTCTCATCTCCCTAATACCACTTCAAATAGTCTAGTCTGTTGCGGGTAGTGATCGAAGTGGGTTCCGTGTCCTTATTTTTTCTACTAGCATTAAAATGTCATTTGAATGTCAATTTCAATGTCAAATGTCAGTTTAGGGGAGACTAAAGTAAGTAGGTATTCGAAAGATACGTTTTTTATTCAACTACTTATTAATATATATTATTGTGTATGTTGTCAGGTCTCACCATCGCAGCAAGCAGGGTTGAGCGGCGGCGCGGCGTCATCGTCGTGCCGCGCGAGCGCGCGCAGCTGCAGCGTGTAGGCGCGCGCGCCGCCCGACACCGCGCCCGCGCCGCCCGCGAACGTTGCGTACGGACTTATCTCGTACACATCTGTTACCAACAGTCATGGCCGTCAACATCTCCGCTTTAAAGATTTATTATATAAAATAAAAGGTATTTTAATAAAACACGTATACTAAAAGATCAATAATTAAATTATATTTTAAAATGGTGAAGGTTTCAGAAAAATACGCTTGAAATATTTTGCGTGATTCTCAGTTTTTTATCCGCGTTAGACATAACTTTACAAATTAATTTAACAATGTAATATAAACACAATCTAAAATACTTCTATATTAAGTTATTAAGAAAATGCTCTAATTTAACATATATTTTTTCCAAATCATCAACACTACTCGTTCAGACGTAATCTTCAGTATAAAATCATTAAAAGTCTGTTATCGTCGCCTTAACGCTTGCTCTATTGATCCTACAGGTTGTGAGAGGCTCGCTTTATACAGGTCGTTTTGCCGCTCCTATTAACAAAACTATTCACAAAAGTATTAAATCTGTCGAAGAAAAGCGACACGAAGCTAAGCCCTCCTAAACGTATACGAGATACAACGCGGCAGGGAAAATTTTCAACTTTATTGCTCTAGTTGTGACCGGGTGTTCAAAACTAAATCCGGTCTAGCGAGCCATGTAAGGGCACACGCAAGGAATTGAATTCGAAGGGTCGCCGTTATCGAAACCGATATGGAGGACATATTCACTATTCTATTTTAAGAAGGATGCGATAAGGTAGCTCGCAAAATTATATTTTTTTTTAGATCTTACGTGAGTATTAAGTTGTATGTTGAATAAAATCATGTATTTACAGAATCAGAGTCGACATTACAACTCTTTAAGTTACAATTAATTGGCTTCAAATGATGACTTTTGACAACAAGAAGAGCAGTGGTAGCCCAGTGGTAACAGCCCCGACTTACGAGTTGTAGGTCGTGGGTTCGAACCCAAGCAGGCGCTTTACTTTGTGTAAATAATTTCATCACCACTGCTCTCAAAACGGTGAAGGAAAACATGGTGAGGAAACCGGCATGTCTTAGAACCAAAAACTCGAAGACATGTGACATGTACCAACCCGCACTGGGCCCGCGTGGTAGATTACAGCTCACTCCCTCTCACAGAGAGGAGGCCTGTGTCCCAGCAGTGGGAACATTAATAGGCTTGATGATGATGACATTTGAGGATTTCATGAAATTGTCTTTTGATTTAAAAGAGTGTCCGTGGAGTTTCATGCCCGTTCTTTTCTATATGTACCTACTACGTTTTGGAATGGGCATTTAGCTTCATCTTTCTGACTGACTGACCACTTAACAATTCACAAGTGCCTGTAATTAGATTATTTGAAATAAATGCGTTGAGTTTGAGTTTGTCATTCAATAGGGTAATTTGAACTTCGAGAGTAAGCTCGCGGTTTTGCCTTAAGGTAAATGCGCCGCTTAACAGCAGCCCACGCTAAACTTCGCACGTGTGCTTAGCTTCACTTTGTATAAAAATGTAGGCGGGATCATCCACTGACCCTCGCGGCCACGGCCGTCGGGCAAGCTTCGCATGGATGCGTGGCTGGCAAACAAATGAACCGTGCATGTAAAGTGGGTAACCTCTCCGGATACATCTTACGTAGCAGTTGGTGGTGGACTTCACACTTGCTAGGAAACCACGTAAATAAAGCAAATAGGATGGTCATTGTTAGATATTGTCAATCCAACCTAAGCGTAATTTATACTATAATAGAACTTCTGCCCGCGACTTCGTCCACGTGGAATAGTTACTTTGGGCTGACGCTAAAAAAAACTCCCGATTTAGAAACATTCTTCATTCGTACTCCGCTCCTATTGGTCTTAGCGTGATGATATATAACATATAGCCTTACTCGATAAATGGGCTATCTAACACTGAAAGAATTCTTCAAATCGGACCAGTAATTTCGGAGCCTACTCGGTACAAACAAACAAACAAACAAAAAAATAATTCCTCTTTATAATATTAGTATAGACTAGCTGCTGCCAGCGGCTTCGCCCGCGTGGACCATTTATCTTTTCTTTTCTATAATATGTATGTATTATATAATATATGTATAAACCTCTCTCTTGAATCACTCTATCTATTGCTGAAAACTGCATTAAAATCCGTTGAATAGTTTAAAAGATCTAAGCGAACAGACAGCGGAAGCGACTTCATTTTATACTATGTAACTAGCTTCCGCCAGCGGCTTCGCCCGCGTGATAAATTTATAAATTATAGCTTAATAAATTATGCATGTATTATACATATAAACCTTCCTCTTGAATCACTCGATCTATTAAAAAAAACCGCATCAAAATCCGTAGCATAGTTTTAAAGATCTAAGCATACATAGGGACAGACAGCGGGAAGCGACTTTGTTTTATACTATGTAGTGAAGAAGCTACGTCAATCTTCAATCTTCCTAGCCTTTTCCCAACTATCTTGGGGTCGGCTTCCAGTTTAACCGGATGCAGCTGAATACCAGTATTAAGATAAAGATAAGTATTTGTAGTTAAACATGAGTTTCTTCTAGTATAACGTTATTGGGTACGGCACGCATAGCATGACATTCAAACGGGTTTTCTACGGGTTTTGTCGACGCCAGAATAGACAAAATGACAGATTGCGATTGTTTATCTGTCATTTTGTCAACAACAAACCCCGTTTCTATTGTGGTCATATTAAGCATGCAGATGACACAAGATTGTCACTAAATACGTGATTTAATGGACGAGCTCTGTATCGGCACATTAATAAATAGCCTTCACTTAATTCTGCTAAATATAGGTACTTATGTTATACAGAGTATTTTTTTTAAATGGGACAGTACGGGGAAATCCAAATCCTTATGACGTACTGGAAAATCCATCCATAATAGATACGGGGAAACTGTCTTAGGAACCATAAGCTCTTTTTTCATGTTTTATTTTTGTCATACTTAAGTGCGAGTTGTCCATAAAAAATATTAGAATTTATTTTTTATTTTATTTGCTCTATCTACTCTGTTTTTAGGGGCGTTGCATTGGTATATTTGATCTGGACATCAGAAATGGATCAAATTTTATAAAATATTTTTCAACCGTTTCTAAACATATTGATAGCATCATTCTGTCTCTGTTATTTTGAAACGATTGCAGAAACAGAACGATGTTTTAAACGCATTTAGTGATAAGAGGTGCAACTGGGTCTTAATCTTTTCGAAAATAAAGCATTAATGTACATTTGTGAAGTATTTATTAGTATTTACTCTTCAGAAAAATCTCATTTAATGAGGTAAGGTATATAATGACCGCGCTTATAGGGCGCTTGGACCACCGTGGAGCGTTGAGAATGAACAACAAAATTGAAAACACGCTACGCCGTGGCTACGATCGGCTACGTTAGCTACAACTTGCTACGCTTATAGCTACGACTTGCTACGCAGCTACGAGCAGATTGTTCGTCTAAGAACGGCCTCGGTGGATTTACTGGATTTATTTTATGATATTGGGAAAATGAAATCGGACGGTGATCTACTTTTGGATTTTGGGTAAGCACAACGAGCTTTCTATATTTATAACAGCTAATCGCATACTTTTAGAAAGGCTTTAGTTATGACTGTGCATATTTTATCACAAGCTAATTAGTGTATTTTTGTATTTTATAGAGTTGAACAATGTGATATCAGAACCCTCTTCCCTAAGCTTTAAGGGATCTTTCATGAAATTGGAACCGGAGTATTAAATATTAAATCCCCCAGAGAAGTGTCCTGAAAGCATGTAAAAGGTTTTCGACGCATAAAAATTCTTTGCAACTTTTATTCTAAAGGTTTTAAAGAAAATTGATAATGAAGAGTATTTTTAAGAGCTATGTTGAACTATTTCATCTTTTATGAAAGCTTCTAAGAAGTTAAATATGTCTCTTATGTTGAACTTATGATAGCAAACAGTTTTCATAATCTTATAGGTACTTATAACTGGTAAAAAAAAATACAGCTGAACAAGATACTGGGTATACAGGCAAAACTATTCATCTTTCCACTACATTGCCAATATTCATTTTCATTGTGTGCGTAATAACCAAAGAGATTTAGTAAATAATTTAATGTCTTTGGTAATAACTTTTTAAGTATATGGCACACTTAAGTTAGAGATGTAAAAGGAACTGAGTAATCAGTATACCCACAACAATGTTTTAAACTAGTTGCAAGCTAGCAGCCCGTTTACTAAAAACCTTGTTCGATTGTACCTAAAAATATTGAACGTAAGACAGAAGGTGCACGGACTAGCTCGGAGCATCTCGGAGGCGACGATTTTATTTTCATTCTATTTACCTTCAGATCGTCCCGTCCCGGAAATTCCTCACATCGGGATCCTGTCTGGAGCGCACGGGTAACGTAAACAATGATACGAAACAAAATAAAACTACTTACTACTTCCGAAACAGATATTTAGGAAAATAAATGAGTATGTCGCCTTTGTATGAACAAAAGTATAGTTTCGGAGCATGGTTTCAAGGAAAAATATTAGAAAAAGTTTACTGATGACTGACTAAACTTCTTTGTATTCGTAAAGGTTGAGAATTAAAAGAACATAGGTCTTATTTATCACCTGATAAACTAGACCCTTTAGCCCAGTATTAATAAACGCAAAGTGAAGTTACAACCAGTACGAGTTAAACCTTAAAAATCACCATGCATTTGTGTAACATGCTTATAATGTATAAGCCGGAAGCTTGTATACTGCCGGAACCTCTACACCCGTGCTCTATGGGGCTATGGTACAAATACACGCAGTGCTTACAACACGCAACGCATTCAGATGCATACTGGGTCTGCCTTGGAGGTGTAGTATGTCCGGCATGTTTGCCGAAAGCAGGGTAGATGACTTATACGCAGTTATGAGAAAGTCGCCTCCTTTATGAACCGAATACATGAATCTGACAATGGAATATTGAGGGCCATACGAAGTTAATTATTTCTTCGCATATGGCAATTAATATTCCAACTAAAATAATAATAGCTTTGTTGTTGATTGTTTTGTAGTAATTTATAATTAACTAGCTGCCCGTCCCAGCTTCGCATGGGTAGCCCTAATTAGCAATAAATTAAAATTGCGGCTATAAATTGAGATTTAAACTATCCTATCTCTCAAGTTGGATCGAACTGCACATGGTGTGCGAATTTTATTATAATCGGTTAAGTTGTTTAGGAGTCCATTGAGGACAAACATTGTAGCACGAGATTTATATATATTAAGATTAATTTATTGAATGAATTTGAATTTGTAATCTGTTGTGTATTTTACAATATGGGTGTATGCCTGAATTAAAATTATTTGAATTTGAATAATTAAAATTGCTTTCATTTACGTAATTATGTTACTGATCTATTTGACGTACAACTACAGACAATGGCGGACCATTTTTCGCCCTTATTCCCTTAGTAAAAAAGTGGTCCAAAGTCATTGTCCACGGTGGTCAAATGAATCAGCAAAATAAACTGTATCAATACTACTGTAATAAAATGTCGCGTCCATACCTGGAGGGTCCGGTGGTAGTTTAGTCGCTTGATGTTGTGGCGCCCTGTACGTTCCACAGCTTGGCTTCTCTGCGCTCGTCGATACTCGTGCTACGGCGCCGTCAGTCCTGGTTGAGGAAACCACATCATTATACCATCCTAACTTATATCCAATGCCAAAGTGTGTTTGTTTGTTTATTACGTTTTCACGCTAAAACGGCTGAACGGATTTGGATGAAATTTGGATACATAGGATACTTTTTATCCCGATATTCTCACGGGAACGCAACTTATTTATCATAATTACAAGTGATTGAGTACACCTACTTACCTAATGTGTCATCTTTTCTTGGAGATTTTGAATCAAGAAAAGAACGACCAATAATATTCTTATATTAGAAGATAATATATAATATCGTCTTTCTCTCTGCCTGTCTGTTCGTGAGAGTGTTCGTAACTAGAAAATCTCGAGTCCGATTAACGGCTTGGTTTTAATCTAGATAGATAATTTGCGAAGTTGGGGCACAGAGTTTTATTTAAAAGCGCACCGTAACGGAATGACAAGGAACCACAGTTTAAACCACGGAAAATTGGAGCATATTTTGTTTCCAATTCAGCCTTCGGTTGCTAAGAACAGTTTTTCTATACCCAACATCGAGTAGATGTGGCATGTGCTACGCATCATAGACCTGACGTCACACAAATCCTGCATCGTGCAAGCAGAGTTTAAGTTGATGTTTGTATACGAATGAAATCGCGGGCATAGTATGTCGATTGTAGGTCATAGGCTACCTACGATATCAAATAAATGGGCGTCCATATTTATGACAATACAATATTAGCATTTTAAATTAAAAATAAAATTGTACAGACGAATCGCCTCCCCCAGTGATTTTAATAAATATGCGTCTCCAAATTAAATTGTAATTGTATTCATGCCTACAAAAGATTTAATTGGTTTTGCAAATAACAAATATTATTCTGGTTATTTTTATTAAAAAATATGTCCCCAATTTATGTCTTTGATAATTTATTAAAAATCCGCCAGCGGCTTCGCCCGCGTGAGAGCTTTATAAATTATAGCATAAGTTACACAGTGATAATAAAGCATTCTACTGGTGAAAGAATTTTTTAAATCGGTCTAGTCGTTTTTGAGTTAATTCATTTCAAACAAACAAACAAGCAAACAAACATACAAAAATTCAAATCTTTGGTCTATAGAATATTAGTTTAGAAGTTTAGATAATGAAGACTTGCATAAAGCTAACACTTTATTCCGGACATTAATTTTAGCAGACAACACACACTTTAGATTTCAATATTCACTATCAAAATGGATATTGATGATGCATTTCCGAAATATGGGCGACATTTAGCAAGTTGTATCTAGGGCACGTTTAGTTCCAATTCAAACGTTTATGAATATAGCCAGTGAATATTCAAACAATGTAGGGGCCGAATTTATTACAAGTTGATCGTAAAACACGTTTACAGCCGCGCCTGTTGACTTACTAACTACTGTGGATTATTTTATGGGTTGTTGTATATTTCCAGTGTTGCCATTGTTTTGTTGAATTTTGATAATTACTGTGCATGTTGTGTGTAACAACAAGGAGGGCCATTAAGTTCTGCGTTGGTAGCGATTTTACTTTCCATGTAAAATGTTTTTTTTTGAGATAACGAGGATTATGGCAAAGTACGTTATTTTGAGAACAGTGGTGGCCCAGTGGTAACGGCCCCGACTTACGAGTTGTAGGTCGTGGGTTCGAACCCAAGCAGGCGCTTTACTTGTGTAAATAATTTCATCACTACTGCTCTCAAAACGGTAAAGGAGAACATCGTGAGGAAACCGGCATGTCCTAGAACCAAAAATTCGAAGAGATGTGACATCTACCAACCCGCACTGGGCCCGCGTGGTAGATTACAGCCCACTCCCTCTCACAGAGAGGAGGCCTGTGTCCCAGCAGTGGGAACATTAATAGGCTGATGATGATGATGATGATGACGTTATTTAAAATCCAATAAGACAACCATGTTTTTTACATAGTTACTATAACAAACTTTTAACGACTGACATTGTAAAATACCGTACACAAAGGGTCCCTGGATCAATCATAATCAAAAGTCTATTGATAAACTTGACTTGAAACAGACGGGTTCCAACAAAGTTATAAAACATTATACTTACTTAGTGTAGAAGTTTTCTTCACGAGTACCAGACAGGCCTATCAAGGTTTTTGAGATGTTTTTGATAACTATCACATTGTAAAAAAACCTTTATTTTTTTGAGTGAGGGTCAAATAAACTAGAACGGTGAATAAAGTGTGTATGTGTCTTTGTTATATCGCCAACACCGTCCTGGCGATGATCGCCGACAGACTGGATTGCCCTTATATCCGGGAATTTTGCAGTCGACATATTGTTACCTTGTGAGTGTTCGTTTTTGTCTGTGCTTGTTATCCTGTCTGTTAAATTATTATTTTTTTGTAGGTATATTATTTGAGTTACTTGAATTAAAAATTAATTTATTTATTACTAGCTTTTACCCGCGGCTTCGCCCGCGTGGATGTCGCAAAATATCCCACGGGAACGTTCTACCGGGAATACATGACCTAATAGCCAAGGAAAAGATCATTGACTAACTTTCAGCGGACGCAGTGGTAGGCTACTACAGCGCCCGCGTGGTCAACCATAATTATTTTGTTACGCGTAATTTTGAAACTGTGATATCTCTTAAACTATTCATTTAAATGATGTGATGTAAAGGCATATTTTAATCGAAATTGAATGCCCAATTTAAATAACCTATTTAATTGGATAAGGATTAATAAGATACCGGTCAAAATAGCTTCGGAAATAACAATTTTGAAAGATAAAAATGGTTATTGTGGGTCACCCTTAAAAGATAGACATATGCCATCGCGGACTTTTTTGTTGCAATTTTTAAGATATACAATACTCTAGAACATAAATTTGATTTATCTCTCACGACTTACGCAGCGCACGCCAGTAAAGCTCCCAGTCGGCATGATTTTTTCCGACATCTTCAACAATAATCGTCATATTTCAGCCAATTTACACAAAACCTTAATGAATTATACACTAAAACCTTCCACATGAATCACTCCGTCCAATGGTGAAAACCGTTTGAAAATCCGTTCGGCAGTTTTTGAGTTTATCGCGTTCAGACAGACAGACAGACAGACAGACAGACAGACGCGGCGGGCGACTTTGTTTTATAATATGTAAGGATATTGACTAAGTACTCGCAACCGGCGTGGGTATATGAACAGATGTACGAACGTAAATGAAGTAAAGAAAGAAGAAAGAAAAATTATTTATTGGGACAAGCACAGGAGATCACAAACTAAACTAAAACACATTGAAACATCAATAAGAAATAAAAAACAATAAAAATAAAACAAAGTAAAAAAGAAGGAGTCCTGTGCGAGGCCAAAAGGCTCCTATCTCAGCACGATGCTGCGACATTTAATACTAAAAGTCGCAGCGCTGGTATTCTGATAGGGCCCGCAGTGATGTCACGGATAGATAGGTACCTAAATAATAATAAATAAATTATTATGTATCAAATACATTAATAAAAAAATTAAAAATAAAATACGTAGTCCGTGTGTCTGCACCCGACACGTAGCATCGATCACTTGTCAAAAAAAAGAGTCGAAGTAAAAAGAGTATTTATGGATAGTAGCAGGTGGCGTTCTGTAGTTTCTGCCTACCCCTATGGGAAAATATGAATTGAACGCAGATAATATTATGGATTGTCAGTTTGTGACAGTTTGTGTGATTCATAATAAAGCGGCCGTTTTAAGCCCGCTGGTCGCATCAGTTCGCCTCGTTTGTCGCTGACATACCAATGTACGTGAACAGACAAACCGATGTCGCGTCAATAATTTCCACGTAAAACCTGACGTTGAACGAATCACGCGCGTCAAAGGAACGTTCAAACGTCATGTCACACGTCGACTCTTAAGGCAGGGACTGAAAAGGGTCGATGAAGCGGCGCTTATGTCAGCACTTTGTCACGCACAGATCGCGAACGTTAACGATCTACCTTTATTTTTCCTAATAATATTTTTTTCGAACTCAGCTTAATGAATTGACTTTGATCGTGATTTGCTTTTAGTCTCGTTTGATGTCCGTCTAGTGATCTAATCGACGTTGAGTTGAAAATAAATTATTCTTGTATAGTTTACAAATATTTGAAGATAAATGATTAAAATGTGAAAGATATCTTGTTTGAGGGAAATCTATAGAACAGTTTTTTACTTATAGGTAAATTTTTTCATGAAAATTGTGCTTGATCTAGTGGTTCATAAAGGTAGTAAAATTATTGTCAATAATTATAACAGCTTTAAAATCTGAGTCCCATACCGTGTCCCATATTCATCTCGTCATTACAATAAAATTGTTCTTTTGCACCTGAGATCCTATTGGTTATGGAGATATTGAAGATTTCCATTTTCATAACTATTTACCATCGAATTAAAACGATTATTGCCGCGTAAGGAAAACCTACAAAGCTTTGTTTTTTTTTCGTACTAATTTGAAGGCTGGTTCCAAATCAGTCAGTAAACAAAAATCGAGGTCATCCGCGGGGTTCAATTCATACTAATATTATAAATGTGAAAGTTACTCGGTCTATCTGTTACCGTTTCACTCCTTACCGGCTGAACGTGGAATAAGACATAGGATACTTTTTATCCCGGGAGTAGGTACGTTCCCGTGAGATAATTTACGACATTCACACAGGAGAACGCGAGCAGTGGTGGCCCAGTGGTAACGGCCCCGACTTACGAGTTGTAGGTCGTGGGTTCGAAGCCAGGCAGGCACTTTACTTTGTGTAGATAATTTCATCACCACTGCTCTCAAAACGGTGAAGGGAAACATCGTGAGGAAGCTGGCATGTCTTAGAACCAAAAATTCGGAGACATGTGACAATTACCAATCCGCACTGGGCCCGCGTGGTAGATTAAAGCCCACTCCCTGTCACAGAGAGGAGACCTGTGTCTCAGCAGTGGGAACATTAATAGGCTGATTATGTACACAGAAGAAGCCACGGTAAACGCTAGTTTTGGATTAAAAATCAGTCTCACCTCTTTCTCCTCAACAGTATGGCTAGTATGGTAAGTGCAGCGAGTGACAGCGCCGCGCACAGCGCCAGCAGCAGCGCCAGCTCGCCGGCGGTGGCGGGGAAGGGCGCGTCCACCTCCTCGGCCAGCTGGCCGTCCGCCGCGTGCGTCGCGAACTCGAACACTTCGCGCGTCCAGCCGGCCTCGTTCGACGCACGCGCTGCTACTCGGTAGCGAGAGCCCGGTGAAAGGCCTAGGGAACCAAAAATGTGTCATTGTGATCCATCACATAGATCAGAGATGCGTCTTGTTTTTAAAACGGCTCAATCTAAGAGAGATAAGATAGGGAGTTCCTCTGTGGTTGAGGATTCCGGGTGAAGCTCGCTTCCATCTTCGGCCTGATCATCACTTACCATCAGGTGAGATACAGGTCAAGAGCTTCCCCGTTGAGGGCAAAAAAAAAAATCTTAGATGAAAATAAAGACAGCAAATAAAAAGTCAATACATTTTTGTAGTTTCTACCTAGGCTACGGTCGTTATGTATAAAGTGGAACTGGAAACTAATAAAACAATTTTTTAACGATCAGAAGTTTTGATAAATGCTAATTATTCTTTGATTTTTGTATACACGTGTTTACCTTGAACTCAATAAACCAGACTACATAAAACAAGTAAAACGAACCTCCCAGTATAACTTCTCCGCCGACAGGCACATCCCTGGCACCTGCTACTCCTGACCCTGCCCACTCCAGCTTCAAGGCCACAGGTCCACATCCCCCATCAGTCCATGCACTAGTATCGAACCTCGCATGGGTAGCATTGGCTCTAATCCACCTAGCATCTGGAGGTGCAGTAGGCGGTCCCCCAGAGGTCCTTACAGCTAATTCTGAACCCGGTGCCCCTCCGGCAGAACCATACGCTCGGTATGCGGAACCACAGCGAAGTCCAGATAGTGTAACGGGTCCGGGAGTGGCCAATTGTAATCGCCATTCACCCTAAAATGGACTTGAAATGTAAGGAATAGATATGGCACGTTCTTTAAAGGATTCTGAATAAGAGTATAAATTGAAAGAGCCTTAAGATGTAAAGTAGGGTGGATTTATGTTAGAATTGTATTATTGCTAATAGCGAAACGTGAAAGGGTCGAGGGTGCATCCTAAAAGTTGGCAACGTCGTAAATAGCTGTCAAATATTTACCTGTTTCGATTAATTTGGAAATAATACTGTATGGAAATAAGAAATGTGGCTAACTAGCGAACTAGAATATTAATGATGAATTATAATTGTAACATTGAATTTGATGTTTTACCCGTTTTAGTTGTAAAAAAGGCATTTCGAAAGTTTTCAAATATTTTTTTTTCTTTTTTACATATAAAACTAAATATTCGGAGTTACGATATTAATTATTGCATTTCATGATCAATATTCTAATTCGCTAGTATTTTCTTTCCAAATTAATCAAAACAGGTAAATATTTGACAACTATTTACGACGTTGCCAACTTTTAGGATGCACGCTTTTAAGTAAGAAACAGGATACGGTGGATAAATTGCATACCTACTCTAAACTAATGGACAAAAAAATTGTACAGCTTCTACGTACCTCGGGTGAAGCCAGCCTCCAATGTAAACTATAAGTCTTAGGGATGGCATGTCCAGGTGCCCTTGGCGCCGGCCTGAGTTCTAGCTCCAGTTCCCTCGACCTTGCTTCGAGAAGTGCGAGCCCTGGTGGTGCAGGCGGTCGTAATACTATCACCCGCCATGTTGCAGAGTCTGATCCATGAGGGTTCTCAGCCACGCATGTGTAGTTGTCAGCGTGGGATAGCTCTAAACCTGTTAGGACATTTCATGGCGTAATTTCATGACGCGTCGATCAAGTTGTGGTGGTGCTAACCGTTTTAAAGTCATCTTTGAACTGCGCGTAGAACGCGCTCTTATTGCTCGCGTGAGGCAAACTTTACTACTTTATTTAAAAGCGGTAGAGAATACGAAACGCGTTAAGGCTAATGCAGACCAGCGCGGCGTGACGTGATGCGACTCGAACAATACAATTTCTAAGACAAGTTCACGGTATAACAATAACCGGTGTCGCGTCGCGCTTGTCTGCACGAAACTTTATTTTGTGAGAAACTTCACTGTAACTTAACTTCTTACGTGAATTAGCCTAACGATTTTAGTTTAGAAATTATCGAACCAGAAAGGTGTATCAAAAAAAAAAAACATGCGGGGCAGTCTTTGGGGACTGCCGATCGAAGTGAAAACTAAGTAACGCCATCTAACGTAAATGTCAGGAATTTATGTGGCTTGCTGTCAGTACAAGGACGAAAGCTGTAGCTCCATGAAAAAAAATCCAAAAAAAAATAAAACAGTATGCTGTCAACAAAAAAGTGCTTAAAGCGCCTTCGGTGACGATGACCCGAGTTCCATGATTTTTGTTCACCCAAAAAGTGTTCAAAGTGCCTAAAGAAGTTTTCACTTCAAAAACTATGTATTTATAAGACGTGAAAAACGACTGACTGTTTCTCCAAATGCATCTAATATCGGCAATACTATACCCAACAATGTCGAAGGCTTCGTCCACAATTACACCATTCTTCAACTTCTTTCCACGGTACAATTACCTCGTATAAGCAGCGCATCACCATCGAGGTGGAAGGGTGGTCTGGGATGCAGCGGCGCCCCGGCGCGCAGCCAGCGCTTGGCGGGCGGCGGCGCGCCGCCCACCACGCAGCGCAGGGCCAGCGCGCCGCCCGCCGCGCCCAGCGACACGCCGCCGAACGACGAGATACGACCAGGGGCTGGACGAAATAGCAAATAATTAGCTCCATGATCAAGTATTGGATGTCTGATGATGATGATTTCACTCGTGTGATCATAAAGCTTGGTTTCTCTACGCTCCCTATGAACCTGCTACGCTTTGGAATGGGCAACTAGCTTCATCTTTCTGACTGACCGACCCCTTGACAGTTCAATTGGTTTATTTGAAATAAATGCTTTGATTTTGAGTTTGAGTTCGAGTTAGAGTTTACATGTAGGTACATTTCTTGAACTGGAATATTGATAACGATTTTGAATCTTTTAGTATTAGCTGTAAAGGCCTTCGTATAATCCTAGTCTTATGTAGGTTGATTCTGATAACAAAGTTAAGATGATGATTTTGTATTCAGGTAAAAAGAATAGAAAGTTTCCTACGTCAACAAATTGCATCTAAATTGCGTATAAAGTGGATGTACAGTCATAACTAAAACAAAAACGTGTGCGGTCAGGATGAAAGTTTCGCACGCACACACACAGTTGTATATAATAGTAAGAGACAAAGAGAGAGAGAGAAAGATAGAAGGTCGCATGGAGGGGGCATAACGCTTTTTCCTTACGTGACGTTTTCTTACGAGGAGTTGACTGACAACTCCTACCGCAAGCCGTATTAAAATGCATCCGCAGTTGTAGCCCGCGAAATTCTTCTTACGTTATTTGATATTTGCAGATCAGTGTCAGGTTGTATCTTAATCAAAATATGATGCGCGACTATAACAGATATGTATTTACAAAATTATAATCATTGGAATCATTCTAAGATCTAACTTAGAGAGATATATTATTTTCCTCCAACATGCTTGGAAATTCGAACATTATTTTGACAACCTTCTTCGAGATAAATCGAAATTGCCGTCCTGGTCAAAAACAAGTGAGCATCAGGCCGGCCGAATCTTAGTATGAAAATCCATATCTGTCGTGTTTAGCGGCTAAATAAATTACTATGAAAACTCATATATATCTGTCCTGTTATTTAAAAATGGAACTAACTTTTTTCTTCAACACATGGCAACCAAGGAGGTTACTTATCTAAGATTTTATAAATTTCAAACTGGCTGAGCAAATAAAGCTGTGAAGAAACAAATGACCATATTTGCACGTGAAAAATTTTCTTTGTTCGACATTGATTCTGGAATTTATGAATAATTTACTTGGTTTGAATTTCCGCGCATTGTTTGAGAAAAGTACTATACAAGCCTTGGCCGCAACTAGGCATTGATTGCGGGCCTCTACAGTAATGTACTATGTCTATAAGAACCTTATGAAAAAGTTTGAAAAACTGACCTGCAAATTGTAAAAATCGTAAAAAAAATAGAATTTCGCGGGGTATATTTGCAGATTCACCTAAAGGAACTTCGGTCCAAATTTCCAATATGGAACAAAGTACCTTAAAAACGCGCTTAAATACATAATTTCAATCAATACGTTTCGTAATTATTGAAATTAATATGTGGTGTTGTGCATTCAACATTAAATTGCATCACATGTCAACTTTTAAACGGATACTCTACGTAAAACTCGCATTTGAATATGTATTTCTGTTATGAAAGTCTAGTTTCTTACATATTTTTGGCCTTGACTGCCTGACTGGACACCTAATGGTAATGCAACGAAGCTACTGAAGCATAAAATATGAAAGGAAAAATAATTCAAAGCAAGTTATGACGTCAAACATCAGAAGACCTACTTCAAATGTTTGACGTCATAACTTGCTTTGAATTATTTTAGACTTTATAACTTTAATAGGCTTTTCTATAATTTGCTTAGAAAACACACTTGAAGCGGAATAATCGATGCATGAAAATATTGCGAGATAAAATGACTTCTTATTTTATTTCGTTTGTAACTATAAATTCTACAAGTCTTCAGGGGACGAAAAACCATCAGCCCTTTTTTGTTATAACGCTCTATATACAGGGTGGACCCAAAAATACACGTCATAAAAAAAAATAAGATTCCTCATGTCCTGGGATAACCGAAAATACCCCATGTATGTTCCGCGATTTTTTGTAGTTTTCGAGTTATAATTTTTTTTGAGTTTTCTGCCGGTGTAGTTTCAAAAATTCATATCTATACCCCTGGGCATGACGAATCTAATTTTTTTATGACTTCGCTTTTGCACCACCTATTTTAAAGCTTAAAAGGATTTTAAGCCTATCCACCTTCGAAGGCCGATTACAGCGAATAATAGAATGTTAAGTACTAACTTTTCTTTTTTGTTTTGGGTAGCTTAGGGACCTGCATAGTTTTTAAAGTCAGCTAGAATCTATGGAACCTCATTTTTGTATTTTTAAATAGAAGTTGAAAATTTCAGTCTTACCACTAAAAACTCAAATTCTAGCTATCGATACTTTTTTGAGTAACTTGCAGGCATGTTAGCACGTTTATTATTTTATGTATGAAAGTAACATTCAAGACGATATGATCGCAAACTTACTATAATAATAAATATGAATTTTTGAAACTCCAACGGCAAAATACTCAAAAAAAAAAATAAAAAAAATTATAAATCGAAAACTACAAAAAATCGCGGAACATACATGGGGTATTTCGGATACCCCTGGGCATGAGGAACCAAATTTTTGTTTATGACGTGTATTTTTGGTCCACCCTGTATATGTAAGAGTATTTCCCAATTGTACCACAAATTAAATGCATTTAATGCTAAACGTATCTAAATCACCATTCTGTCTCTGTCATCTTCAAACGATTGACCTAAACAAGACGATGTTTTAAATACATATATGTAACGTTAAAAGCACTTGGTGATCTGTAGTGCAAGCGGGCCTTAATGTAAAGCGTAATATTACATACCCAGGGAGCTGGTCTGGCAGGCCACAGCGGGTGACGGCGGTCCCTCCCCGGCGGCGGTGGCAGCGCGGACCCAAGCCTCATACGTCCTTCCGGCGCGAAGACCACGCATCGTGCGCATACATTCTGTAGTAGTTCCCTCAATCTCGGCGCACGCGTTCACGCGGGTGACATTGGGTTCTTGTGACCTAAGGTAAGGATATTACGATTTTCAATTATAAGTCTTAAAGCAACTGAAAACTTTGAAATCGATGAACAACTCTTTTGAACACTTGTGTGCCTACACGAGTGATCAAACGAGGTGTTCGGCGCACGTTGGGTTGTCACCCCAGATGCAATGCTTGCTGAATGACAGAAAGCTCCCCGTTTTGACAATTAAAATTAAATGTATACTAATATGTATTTATAAAGAGGAAAAATTTGTTTGTTTGTGTGTTTGTTTGTAAGGTTATATGTAGGGGGTAATCTCTGAAACTGCCAGTCGGATTTGAAAAATTCTGTTTGCATTTGATAGCCCAATTTTTGAGAAAAGTTATTGGCTATTTAACGTCTCGCTACGACCCTTAAGAGCCGAGCAAAAAGAAGTAATAGCGCGGACAGGCGTTAAAATGCGACGCGGTAGAAAAAAATTCACGCGAACGAAGTCGTGGGCAGAAGCTAGTTACGCATAAAAATGGAATGGAAAAAAAGTACATTTAATATCAATATTTTGAAGAAAAATTCATATTTTGAGATAAATAAACTAAATGGAATATTATTCATTGGTTTTTCAAATATTTTCTAGTCAAAATATGTTTTCTAGTCAAAATATGTCAATTCTATATTTGAACAACGAATAATGTAGACCGTCATAATAAAAACATGAAACTAGCTTCGTATCAGCGCTTCACCTCGCCTTGATTAAGCTGAAAACGGAAACTCCACGTGAAATATCACATGCCATCTTCCTAGAACCAGTTCCTGACAACACAGCTTTATAACCCGATATGTGTGCACAAAATCAATGCAGATATTCAATACTGTTAGGCAAAACCCTTTAGTCATATCTGAAAGGCTATAAGTCTTGTGAGAAAGGGAAGGCTTTGACGAAACTATAGTTCAGTAGAACCCAAACAACACGAGTAACTTAGGTAACGGAACAAAGTAGCCGAAGTAAAGCGGTTAGACATGGATCAATTGAAGCGGTATTTAACTTTGATTGCTAAACAACTTTGCTTATTCCCCTGCCAGCTAGGGTACCGTTTCAATTATTTATGAACTCCAGCTTACAGCGGTTAAACTATGTAATTGGTTTAGTAATAGCTGGAGGGTTTAGAAAACTATAGAATTTGGGAGAGGGGATTAAAAATGTATACTAAGCGTATGCACAGTCGTATTGTGAGGCAAACGACAATATAAAAAAATTGCTGCGGTTGTAAAATCCCTGTACATGTTTATTGATATAACACATCGTCTCAATCTGTATCTAGTCTATACAAATAAATAAAATAGAAGTTTCTGCTTTTTAACCGACTTCAAAAAGGGGGAGGTTCTCAATTCGTCTGTATGTTTTATTTTTTTGTATGTTTGTTATGCAATTACTCCGTCAATTGAGGCCCGATTTAAAAAATTGTTTTTTTGTTTTAAAGGGTATGCTCCCGGGGTGGTAATTTTATTAACTTTACTTGGATAGTACCACTAACCTGCTATGTAAATAACAGTGATTGGAAGTTATCATCCATATAATTAGTTTATATGGATGATAACCCCATACAAATTCAAATACCACTAACCTGCTGCTAAGTGGGAAAAAATACGTATTATTGAAGCTAACTCAAAAGCTTCAATAATACGTATTTTTTCCCACTTAGCAGCAGGTTAGTGGTATTCGAATTTGTATGGGGTAGGTACCAGAACTAAAAAGTGCAAAATAAAAACTTTTTACAAAAAAAAGAAGAGTCGGTGGCAAAAAAACGAAAGTTCAAAACCAAATCAGTACACCGACTTCCGAAATTAAAGTTATTTTTGACTTTGTAGTGTCTTTTTTGGAAGTCGGTTGGTCTTTTTTTTGTAAAAAGTTTTTATTACTTTAAGCTTTATACGGTACATTTAGCAAAAAACAATTTGTTAAATTTTTGCCAGTCTGTCTATTTTCGGCTAATCTCCGAAACCGCTGGACCGAATTTGACGGGAATTTCACTGGCAGATCTCAAACTCAAGCTCAAACTCTTTATTGCTCTAGATCGCTGATATTAGAAGGACTAACTTAGAAACTAGAGTCCAGGCGGGCGAAGGCGCGGACAGCAGCTAGTTTTTAATTAAAATCAATTTTAATGTTACTAAACTAAGGTCCACTTGCACCACATTCATCACTAAATAAGTTTAGCGCTAAACATATTATTTAAAACATCAGTCTGCTTCTGTCATTTTCAAACGATTTACAAAATGATGTTTTTATCTATTCAAAAAGAACTCATTTATTCTTCGTAAACAGGGACCAACATAGCTCTTTAATCCCTAGGGACTAAAAGTAATTTGAATTTGGAATGTGGATATTGTTAGTAAAAGTTCTAATCACCAAAGAGATCAATCACGAACATTGTATGAACAAGTAGGCGTAAGTAGGCGTTAGATAAAAAGTTGCACTTACTTATTTTCTCATAGAGGTGATAAAAGTGGAGTGTGAGAGTTAAAATAGTGCTTCCGAGGTGGACCTCGGGAGCTACACTATTTTAAGCTCGAGTGACGTACTTTGAATCCCTCGTTGCGCTCAGGGTTAAAAAAAACACTCACCTATAAAATAGTTGTTTACTCCCTAGGCAAACAATATAATATATAATTTAAACTCATGCCATGCATCCGTCTTCTATAAACTCCACTTATAAAGTTATAACTCATCATTTAATATAAACATACCGGAGGTGCACGGATGCCTCAACTATTGACCTACCTGGCTGCAACGCAATATCCCTTTCGCTTTGTCACTCATCTCAGTGAGCTCGTCGTCCCGTGTAATCACATTAACGCTCCGCTCTGTAGAGCTCCGTACTATCTACGTAGAACCATTGAACTATACTGATTTATTACCGTCAATAGTGGGATATAGATAGGAAATTATGTCAAATAACCCAAGTAATTATTTAAATTAGATTCGATTACAATTCGACCCATTTCATTCAATACTTAATTTGTTGCCAAGTAGTCCAGTCAAAGCGTTATACCTCAGAATGAGAAATAATAAGCTGGAAACTCTAATACACCTTCATTTTAGCGATCTAAACGTTGTCTCAAAAGTCTCATAAAATCTCGTGTCTGCGTCGTGATTTATTCAAGGTCATAGGTCCCAAAAATTGGTATTTCGCGATTATTTCTATAGCTCCTATGATGTTAACATCTATACCCAATAGGAGCGGAGCACCAATGAAGAATGTTTCAAAATCAGGTGGTTTTTTTTGCGTTAGCCCAAAGTACCTATTCCACGCGGACGAAATCACGGGCAGAACCTAGTCTATTATAAAATTCTAGAGTAGGTAAGTACAAAATTTGCGACAAAATTTTAATTAAACATTTTTTCACGCGCTCATCCGTTTTTGATCAGTCATACATACTGTAATTCAAGGTCAACGAATAATACCTTGTATAAAGTTATTAAATCATTAAAATATCAATGAATAATCTGTATTACATACATATGTACATAACATCACACCTGTATTCCCCGAAAGGTTAGGCACAGGTCTACCTATAGGGTAGGCTATCTTAGAATAATTTTCCCATCCATCCTTAGCCGTGACTTATACATTTACATAGACTAGAAGAATTTGTGTCAGTATAAGAATTTCTAAAGATTGGATCGGGACCCGACTAACTGATTCGATAGAGAACAAAATAATTCGCGAAGGCAAACGGAATCCGGCGGATTGTTAATAACTACGTAGGTACATAGGTATTCTGAAATACTATTGACATCTTGGAGTTGGAATCAAATCGATTACGATTTGAAGTAGTGTCAGTTTGCCTATAATTGCAATCAATCACTGTCAATTCGACCCTTTATTCTACTATTGATTTGATTCTAAACTCGAAGATGTCGGTGGTGCTGGTAAGACGCTGGTTATAAAATACTAGCTTCCGCCAGCCGCTTCGCCCGCATAATATCTTTATAAATGATAGCCTATGTTACTCAGTGATAATATATTATACAACGGGTGATTTTTTTTTTTAATGGCACAGTAGTTGAGTTTATTCATTACAAACAAACGTACAAAAATACAAATCTTTTCTCTTTATAATATTAGTTTAGACTGATATCCGCTCAAATAGTGGCACTGCACCCAAGCAGCATGTAGGAACTTATTTAATAGAAATCCTTTCATTTTGATACACCGATACGGAATAACAATATTAATTGCACAAGCCCGCTTTCATTTAAAAGCACGACACTATGTACCTACAGACCTACTTTTCATGTCTGTGTGACCGCGTTGTTCTACTAAACTACGCAACGGATTTTGATGAGGTTTTCACCATCATTTAGAAAAATAAAATCCAATCTGCCCTAGGCAGACTAGCCTCTTGCCAACTCTGGTGTGGTTGACTTACAGTCTAACCGGCTGCGCCAGTATTTTACTTATAGCGACTGCCTATCTGACCTGCACAACCCAGTAACTGGGTAATACTATATCCCTTGGTAAGACAGAACCCCCCAGAGGACGCCGAACAGACCCAGAGGTCCCCTTGGTGAGATTGAAGTTTAGATATTATACGCTCAAATAGTGGCACTGCACCCAAGCAGCATCCAATAACAATAACAATATTACTTGCGCATGTCCGTTGGTGGCGGCAAGTCCAGCGGCACACGTTTCGCTATAGCTTTCAAAGCGTGACACTATTTACAGGGATGAACAGTACCTACTTTTCATGTTTGCCTGTGTGACCGAGTTGTCTACTAAACTATGCAACGGATTTTGATGCGATTCTTACCATCATTTAGAGAATTTATTCCGGCTACCTTCCGGAATAAATTCTCTAAGGACAAATTTAAAAAAAAGATTAAAAAAATATAAAACTTACTTAAAATAAGAAAATTTCGATGTTTTGTCAGGGCGTAAAAATAGAAGCGAGTCGCCAATAAACTAATAACACAAAAAAACAAAGTGACATGACTTACCCGGACAGATCCTTGACGTACAGCGTGTAGTGAGTCAGTTTCCCGTTGGGCTCGGGCGGGGGCAGCCAGGAGGCCCTTAGCGAGCGCTCGCCCAGGGCTATTAGTTTCATACCACCCGGGGCGCTGGGCACTGATCGGAACAAAGCTATTTTAATTGACACCCTAAAACTGAAGCTGGTTCAATTTTATGAATTTAGATTTAGAAAACTTAACGTCAATAAGATTTTTATTGTAAGACCAGTACAACAGATCTAAGCGCAAAAGGTTGTAACAATACCTATTATTAACAAACAATATAACCATTTTTGACATAATTTCTTAGATTCAACTAAATATTTGCAATGCAGTGAAATGCGCTGAGAAGTTTGCAATCTTAAATTCTTCACAAATTCGACACCCCGAAAAAAACAAAAAAAAATCTGTAAGAGGAGAAATATTGTTTCACCAATCTATCATGAGGCTGATATATCAATATTTCTAGCCCTGACTTACCGTCTTCATCAGTCCTGCAAACTTGTGGGGCCGACAGAGGCCCGTCGCCCGCGGCGTTGTGCGCCCGCACTCGAATCTCGTATTCAGCATACGGTGTTAGACGTGAAACTGTTGCTTCTTCGCCCTAACGAAGAGGCAAAAACAACAGTCCCAAATATAAAATAACACACTCAATAAAAGTATTATTTTGTCTAAATTACGTAGGTATCATTCCCTTACAAAATAATTCATAGAATCTTTTTTCTTGCGACTTTGATTTTCTTTGATAACAATATCATCATCAATATGTATGAGTAAACACATATTATTCAGGTCAAAAGTTACGATAAATATTTTTTACTAGACAGTATTGACGAGTGTCCTTGGGCCGTAATGCCTATTGAAGTAATGAGGATAAAAAGGGAGAAAAAAAACAAACAAATCTAAACTGCGTTCGCAATTTATTTTCCAAACATGTAAACAACACGAGCTTTCCACTTAGACAAACATCAACTTTATGCTAGTGTATAACGCCTGCTACACGGTCGCCAACCGTGTCCCGACAGAGGTAACCTTGGTGGTTTACAACCGTGTAGATGATGGTTTACGACCAAACGTTGAAACAACTTTGCCGGTCACCATCCAAGGTCACCTCCGTCGGGGACACGGTTGGCAACCGTGCAGCAGGCACGATGGCCTATGAAGCCCCACCGTTACCAATTGGTCGACGACTCACGCGACTGAAATCACTGTTTTTACTGCTAAATAATGACTAATATCGTCTGTGCGCTGTTTCTCTCTATGGCCTGACGGATATACTCGTCAATTGGAAGTCAAATTATCAAAAAATTACAGGTTACACTGAAAAATTCTGAAAAATGTCTAAAGTGACGTAAAGCGCGCGTCAATGTCAAACCGCGGGGCTTGAACGTTAAACGTGTCATTTTTTGCAAGCCAAACCGATTAAATAAAATTGATTTTGGACCGACTATTACTGTTGAAAAAGTCGTAAAAAATATGAAGTTGTAGCGCAAACTAAACCTTATATGTAGGCATTACAGTTGTTTTTTTCTAAAACTCGTGTTTGTTTACATGTTTGGCCAATGAATTACGAACGTAGATTACCTGTATCCTTAGATATGCGTCTTGTGTGGGCAGCATAGGATCGGCGTCGCGTCGCGTGTATTGTAGAGTGTAGTGGGTTATGAGCCCTCCTCTGTTGTCTATGCCCGGTGGCCGCCATGACACTCGGAGCGATGTGGACCCGCTAGATATGCAGGCCACTCCTTCTGGACTACCCGTTGGTGCTGTTTGAAATACATTATAATGTATTGCTGATCGAAGAGGGCAGCGCATTGAAATGTATTATCAACCGTGAAATTTTGCTCGTGCCGAACTCGTGTAGACCCGAATTCACTATAGAACTAAATGTTAAGAAAACGCTCTTTTCTTGCTAATACTTTTAATGCACACAACTGTACTACTTCACAATCAAACGAAGACTGACTATCCATTACATTTTACCATTTAAAACGACTTTCGACCCCACCCAGAAATAACGATAATATCATAACCGTTATTTCTAAGTGTTGTCAAAGTAAAATAATACATTCAGTTGCCATAATGGAAATACATTTAAAAGTTTCTTACAATATTAATCATTTGTGCTTTGACAGTGTTGCCACAGTGGATATTATAAATCGATATTAAAATCATACATAGTTTTTTCAAATTAAATTAAAGAAATCACGACACTCGGCCATCCGACGGCGTGCTAACTCCGAAGCACGCAATAATCACGACACTGAGGCAATACATCAAATAACAAATATAAGTAACTATACAAAAAATATAGAATCAAGATAATTATGTACAGAATACCTGCCCTGAGAATGTTACCAATTAATATTCCGTCAATAAATTTTCAAAACATAGCTTTTGATAATGTAATTAAAACCTTAATAATGACATTAGTACTTTGACATTATGAATTCTTGGACATTGTAATTTTTATTTTGACATTATTTTGACATTATGATTTATTCTTTGTTCCTTCCAATTCTACACCAGCAATGGTAGTATATGTGAAACAGTATTTTAATGTAAGACCTTAATGTACCATGTACTCAGAAATAAATAAATACAATATAATATACTATACAATAGACATTTGTGACAGGCAGTACCTATGCCTAACCTATCTATACCTGATAAAAGAGAAACGAGTATGCACTTCACATCACATCACATCACTTCACTTCACTTGTATAAATCCTCTTGAACGAATCCTCCCGGCCACGAGGCGGCCAATCTCACCAGAGACCAGCCACGGGGCGGCCAATCTCAACAGTGACCAGCCAAGCAAGCAGGAGGCATAGTGCATAAGTGTGTGTGCGTAAACAGATGCACTCTGCTCTCCTGCTCTCCTACAGTCCGACGGGACAGCAACCCAACACGACCGGGTAGAGATCAGGCGCAGGACCACCAGCTTCACGTGCTTTGCGAGGCACGGGGTGTCCAACGTCCAATCGCCAGGCTGCTACTATGTAATTCCTAGTGGAAAAATCAAAGAACACCCTGTCCAACCTGGGAATCGAACCCAGGACCCCACGCTCAGCCACCGCACTCGCGACACGAAACCGACGGGGTTGAAACTAATTTTAACAACCATTTTATATTATAAATAAATTAACGATTTATTAAAAGTCTGACAAATCAATAATGAACCAGAGGATTTTTGAATTCCTAACGATTTGATGTTGATCCACGGTGTCAAGAAATGAAATGAATGAAACACCTATTTATTTAATTTAAGTCTGGCATATTACTTTATTCCATCTTTGTTGAAATAAATAATCTTTTATACGTCTTTGGTTTTTGTATATTTAACCGAATTGCAAAATGATTCAAATATAATTAGCATTAAACAAGATTTAATTACAGGCTTTAATTCTTATATTTCGTCAATATTTGAAGGAATGGGTGGGACTAAATCTTCTACCTACAGATTAGGCTCATTATTCTGGAAATTGTTTTCAGACGACCCTTTAAACCTAATGTCGAATAAACAATTCTGATGCACTTTATTATTTATTTATTGTCGCGATAATGGCGTTGATGATGATGACCCATCGCACTTTAACCAGTTGCTGGTTCAAGATGCGAACGAACGCAAACTCAAACTTTTGAGTAGACAAGGTCGTCAGAATCGTCTGGTTGAACCTATAGGCTTGGCAATTTCCTCCAGGACAAGTAAGCGATTAAGCGTTTAGTAAATTTTTAACTTCCCTAGCACAAAGTCTTTTTAAGCTGTTTCGAAGGGAAAACTATGCCATGATCTGAAATTAAAATGATTCTAGTCGGTGCTTGTAAATTTTCGACACTTTTGAGTTGGTCTACCAATGAGATATTTTGTAAATGCATCAATAAATCAGTTTTACGTAAAATTTATTAGATAGTATTTATTGGTGACAAGGTAAATAGCCGGATATGCCATAAAGACACTCCAGTTCCCACCAATAAAATTATTTAAGAGAAATGTATACTGCATGTCTGTTATAATATCTATCCATTTACCAAATTCCGACAGTATTAATGTATTTGCACGCCATATCATGGCAGGATAAAATTACTGTAACATCTATTGTACCATATTCTAGCAAATAAATCTTTTTGACTCGATTTGATTTGACTATGGATAAATTATTATAATTGGAAAAGTAAATGGTCTAAGTATATGGCATGGACACATGATGCAATAAATAGCCCATTACGCGTTGTTGGCGCATTATCTTTGAAATATGCACCATCTCTACAAGATGTCACATAATTATTAGATATATTCATATTTTTACATAACGTCCTTTAGGAAACCAATATTGATTTTGAATTCGTTTAAAGGTTTGTCGTAGATATAAGTTTATATTTCTTTTATATTTCTATGATTTGTGTAAAATAAAAGGAATAAAAAATAACCTGATATAATAATATTAGATTTAGTTCGGAAGATTGATGATAAGACAGACTATTTTGCTGTGCCCGACAGGGTCCATAATGATCACATAATTTTAACTTACCACCTAAGTACACATTGTGGAATGCAATTAAAGTATTGAGTACTTATTAATTATTTTATAAAAGCCTTGATGTAAACGATATTCTTGATTTGGATTAATTCGTGTACTTCAAGTCGAGATAATATTGCCCGAGTAATGCTCCTATGGTAGACTCTACCTCAACATAATTATAGACGTAAAGTTCCAATTGATATTAAATATATATCGGTCACTTTATTTGAAGGGTATAGAAAATTCATTATCCTTCATAACAGTAGTTCAATAAAATTCTGTCCCATTAATCACTGATTCAGTTTCAATATCAACTCTGAAATTTCGGTTTGGTAATAGAACTTCCAGAACCGTTTATGTTTGGCAGATCTTAATACAAAACAATGGCGAAATCTTATTTGAAACATCTGAAAAGTGACACTTATTCGAAAGAATTGACTATCTAGGTCTCTGTGTGTTCTTCCTTACCTAAGAATATTGCAAAAACTAGGAAAAATGTCAAAAATGTAATAATAATTTTGAAATAGGATTAGAGTCCTAAAAAAATATGTAGCTTGGTTGGACATTATCAACCATTGACAGTTTACAACTCTTGACCAGATGCTTGCGTTACTAAATATTAATCTCTGCTTTCTCTAATAAAAATATTGCACAAACTAGTTCAGAAAATGACGCAGAGCTAAATAGGATATTTTTCATTTAAAGACGCAGTGATCTAATGTCAAATAATACAATGTGTGTAACAAGCTGCCATTGTTCTTTCTTCAAGACAGTTCTTTTGCTTTCTAGCATTCCATAATTTATACAATCTACTGCCTTTCGGCCATCATTTTCACACCTACATGACTTACTAACAGCACACATGGCTGCATAGAATAACATAAGTGCCTTCGTTAAACTTTGAACTACAGCTCACCTACATGGCTGCATAAGATTAAATAAGCAGGTGCTTATTGTAACTGAGTTTAACGTAGGTACGTTAAACTCTGAACTATAGCTCACCTATATGGTTGCACAAAATTACACAAGCGCCTACGTTAAACTCTGAACTACAGCTCACCTACATGGCTGCTTAAGATAACAAGGCTTTGCACTTCAGCTCACCTACATGGCTGCAATAAACTATACGCGTACATCTCCATAAAGCTCACCTACATGGCTAAACTAGAGTGCAAGCCGTAAAGAACTATAAGTTATACTCGTACATCTTTATTTTTAAACTCTGAACTACAGCTCGCCTACATGACTAATAAACTATACGCATACATCTCTAAAGCTCACCTATATGACTGAACTAGAGTGTAAGCCGTAAGGAACTAGAAGTTATACTCGTACATCTTTATTTTTAAACTGAAGTACAGCTCGCCTACATGGCTGTAATAATCTGTACGCATACATCTCCATAAAGCTCACCTACATGGCTAAACTAGAGTGTAAGCCGTAAAGAACTATAAGTTATACTAGAAGTTATACTCGTACATCTTTATTTTAAAACTGAAGTACAGCTCGCCTACATGGCTGTAATAATCTGTACGCATACATCTCCATAAAGCTCACCTACATGGCTAAACTAGAGTGTAAGCCGTAAAGAACTATAAGTTATACTCGTACATCTTTATTTTTAAACTCTGAACTACAGCTCGCCTACATGACTGTAATAAACTATACGCATACATCTCTAAAGCTCACCTACATGGCTGAACTAGAGTGTAAGCCGTAAGGAACTAGAAGTTATACTCGTACATCTTTATTTTTAAATTCTGAACTACAGCTCGCCTACATGACTGTAATAAACTATACGCATACATCTCTAAAGCTCACCTATATGGCTGAACTAGAGTAAGCCGTAAGGAACTAGAAGTTATATCTTTATTTTTAAACTGAAGTACAGCTCGCCTACATGGCTGTAATAATCTGTACGCATACATCTCCATAAAGCTCACCTACATGGCTAAACTAGAGTGTAAGCCGTAAAGAACTATAAGTTATACTCGTACATCTTATTTTTAAACTCTGAACTACAGCTCGCCTACATGACTGATTAAACTATACGCATACATCTCTAAAGCTCACCTACATGGCTGAACTAGAGTGTAAGCCGTAAGGAACTAGAAGTTATACTCGTACATCTTTATTTTTAAACTGAAGTACAGCTCGCCTACATGGCTGTAATAATCTGTACGCATACATCTCCATAAAGCTCACCTACATGGCTAAACTAGAGTGTAAGCCGTAAAGAACTCTTAAACTTTACAGGGTCTATCTACACTATACTCGTACATCATAGGTCGCCCACATGGCTAAACCACAGTGCACGCCGTATAGGGATCTACACTATACTCGAACATTTTTGAACAGCTCACCTACATGGCTGAACCCGAGTGCACCCCGCAAGGAGTCTATACCATACTCGTACATCTCTGAACAGCTCACCTACATGGCTGAACCCGAGTGCACGCCGCATGGGTCTACGATATACTCGTACATCTCTGAACAGCTCACCTACATGGCTGAACCCGAGTGCACGCCGCATAGCAGTCTACACTATACTCGTACATCTCTGAACAGATCACCTACATGTCTGAACCCGAGTGCACGCCGCATAGGAGTCTACACCATACTCGTACATCTCTGAACAGCTCACCTACATGGCTGAACCCGAGTGCACGCCGCATGGGTCTACTATACTCGTACATCTCTGAACAGCTCACCTACATGGCTGAACCCGAGTGCACGCCGCATAGGAATCTACACCATACTCGTACATCTCTGAACAGCTCACCTACATGGCTGAACCCGAGTGCACGCCGCATGGGTCTACTATACTCGTACATCTCTGAACAGCTCACCTACATGGCTGAACCCGAGTGCACGCCGCATAGGAATCTACACCATACTCGTACATCTCTGAACAGCTCACCTACATGGCTGAACCCGAGTGCACGCCGCATGGGTCTACTATACTCGTACATCTCTGAACAGCTCACCTACATGGCTGAACCCGAGTGCACGCCGCATAGGAATCTACACCATACTCGTACATCTCTGAACAGCTCACCTACATGGCTGAACCCGAGTGCACGCCGCATGGGTCTACTATACTCGTACATCTCTGAACAGCTCACCTACATGGCTGAACCCGAGTGCACGCCGCATAGGAATCTACACCATACTCGTACATCTCTGAACAGCTCACCTACATGGCTGAACCCGAGTGCACGCCGCATGGGACTACACTATACTCGTACATCTCTGAACAGCTCACCTACATGGCTGAACCCGAGTGCACGCCGCATAGGAGTCTATCTACACTATACTCGTACATCTCTGAACAGCTCACCTACATGGCTGAACCCGAGTGCACGCCGTATAGGAGACTACAGTATATTACATTTTATAATACAATATCTCATGCAGTCATTAGTCATAACCGCAATCAACAAAATCTAAGCTGCTGCTTAAACAAACCAGCAAACAAAACATAACCAAACTACCATACCACCGTACCATCAACAAACTATAAAGCTGCTCAGAAAATTCAGTGAACGGAGCAGACCGAGTTAAAATACTATTCAAAGTGAAATCCTGTGGCGAAATTCCCAACATTCACTCATACAATTTTTAATTTATTTATTTTCCAAGCTGTCCAATGCAATGATAGATCTATCGAGGAGTTGCCTCGACCAAGAGTACCACGTGCACTGGTCCAACTATTTTACTTATTGTTTATAATTAGTCCAACGCAACGATAACCCTATCGAGGAGTTGCCTCGACCAAAGGTAGCACGTGCATCGGCCCAACCATTTACTCATTATATTATTTTAAATTAGTCCAACGCAACGATAACCTTATCGAGGAGTTGCCTCGACCAAAGGTAGCACGTGCATCGGCCCAATTACTTTTAACTATGATTTTAATATTAACCATCTGGGAAATACGCCACAATGATTGCTACCGAATCATGAGACTACATAATAACCATACTTAATGCTCACTGAACATAACTGGGATAAAAAGAACGAATAATGTATATAGAATTCATAAAACTACTTACGATTTCACCAACAGCTAGCTCGTGGTTCTTGTCACTTCTGACTTGTTAAGAAAACGCTCTTTTCTTGCTAATACTTTTAATGCACACAACTGTACTACTTCACAATCAAACGAAGACTGACTATCCATTACATTTTACCATTTAAAACGACTTTCGACCCCACCCAGAAATAACGATAATATCATAACCGTTATTTCTAAGTGTTGTCAAAGTAAAATAATACATTCAGTTGCCATAATGGAAATACATTTAAAAGTTTCTTACAATATTAATCATTTGTGCTTTGACAGTGTTGCCACAGTGGATATTATAAATCGATATTAAAATCATACATAGTTTTTTCAAATTAAATTAAAGAAATCACGACATAAAGTTTCAAAATATTTTGTCTAGTTACAAGTGGGCCTGAAATAGCACAAAACAGAGAGATTTGGAAGGAAAAAGGGGAAGCCTTTGCCCAGCGGTGGCACACAATATAAGGTCAATAAAAAAATTAATGTTACAATCTAAGAACTTTTGCTAAGAAAGTTTTAATTTTCCCAATGTTATTGTTATAACATTATAAATAGGATATATAAAAAATTCTAGAAACAAATACGAGCTTTTTGTTTTAGCAGCATGAATGATTCGAGTTCCTTATGACTAATGAGGTATCGTCAAAGATAAACTTCTCAGAGTTCCAAAAAAGTAAACTCTTAAATAATGTTTGTATTAATTTTATGCTCAAGAGTTAATATTTCAAACAGCTTTTTCATCTCTTCCAAACGGTTGCAAAGCAATTCCTTAATAACAATCTTCTAAGATTAATTACCGGAAAGGTTGTTGAGCGCACATGTGACTTATTAAGAGCATTAATTAAGTCTTTTCAAGTTAATACCGTTTAATTTTAAGGGAGAAAAACATACACACATACATACATAAACACACGGGAAAAAACGTGTTTATATTTAAAGGATGTATTGAAGTGAAGTTGTGAAAGAAGTGTGTTGATTCGTTGACAGTTACCGGCTCAAGTGAATGTTGCATTTTCATCACGATATCAGGTACAATACTATTTATTTTACTTGGTAGTAAATTGTTTACGTTGTAATATTCTGCCAACAATTCATTAGATCACTTTTATTACGGCTTCAAGTTGATGCCAACGACCTTAAAAGCGTAAACATAACCTTGATTAGTTTGGTGACAGAACTTCTTTCTTTACGAACTAAATTTCATTTTCCGTTCAACTAATATCTGTTACCTACCTGTTACCTACCTCCAATACTCCACTCACACTTTCCAACCTCTTCTCTTTTCTCTTTAATCATGATTATGACTCGCAGCGCGAAGGCTCGCCTAGAAGAGAACAAACTCACTCAGGCTTTGAGCGAATTAAAAGCGTCTCGGGAGCTCTGTGACCAACTGATTAAGGAAAAAGATGAAAATGAAACGGAGTTCCTTGGTGTCCTTGAAAGAAATAGCAAGTTGAAAACAGAAATGGCTCAGTTATATATTCAACACACTGATGCCATAGCAGCCCGTGACAGGCTCCAAGTTGTTGTGGACGGATTCAGCCAGTGTAGCAATGAGTATGAACAAGCTCTTAGTCACAAATATTTACTACAACAACAGCTACATGAGGCTCAAAGTCAGATTGAACAACTTGAGACTACAAATCTTAACATCACTGCCTCGTTGAATCAAAGTCTATTCAATGAATTGGTGCCTTTTGCCCCGTCAATGGTTGCTGGAATAAACCCCACTTACACAATAGATTTAACAGGTCATGATGATTCAAAATTAAGTAAATCAGTGAGGGTAGTTACTAGTAAAAATAAAATTAAAAAATACATAAAAATTAACAAATACATAGTTAAAACTAAGAAAATGGTCAAAAAACAAAAGTTCTTCATCAAAAATGTAAAATTAAATAGGGAAAGGTTGAATCTACTGAAACAATTAGATATGTATTCATTTAACTTAGAAAAAAGTACTAGGAAATACCAAAATGACACAGAAGACTTGCAGTATGAACTTGACCAACTGCAGGAGAAACTTACTTCTATGACCATCAAATATACAGCCTCTGAAAACCAAATGAGGGAATATGTATTGGCAATGAATGAGCTGGTAAGCTCACAAACTGACAAATGTGAACATTGTCAACCACCATCTATTGAACCCACACCGGAACATTCATTGACAATATGTGATACCACCATACCGCAGTCTAGGGCTAGGTTGCCATTATCAATTACTAACTGTTTGCCCAAACATAGTGTAAATACAGAAATAGTATTATTTTGTGATGAAATTGGAAAAGATTTAGGCCACTTATTGACAAATAAATATCCAGGACACTCAATAATGAACTACTGTATGCCTGGTTGTTCTTTATTTGACATAATGAAAAAAGTTATAAAATGTAAATTTAACCAGGATTCTATATTATTAATATTTGTTGGTAATAGGGGTAATGTGAACAAAGAAGAATTATTCCAATATTATAGATCATTGTGCAACCTTAGTTTAAGAAAAATTGTGATGTTCACATTCCCATACAGCCAAAGTTTGCCACAGGAAGAAAACAATTTTAGATTTGAAATGAATAAGACATTGCATAATTTGACATACAACAATAATTTATTCCATTTAATTGACACTAACAATTATGTTGGTAATCACCTTTATTTGACAAAGGATAGATTTTTCATGGATAGGTACTATCTTTCAAAGTATTGTAAAAGACAGATAGCTGTGTCGCTATCATATTATTTTTCTATTACAGCCAAGAATTTGGCTAAACAAATTGCTTCTATTGAGCAATGCTGTGACATGTTAAATAATTCAACCAATAATTTGGTATCAAAAATTGACATTGATAATTATTTAAATTAGAAATAAAGACAATAGAGGCCACCTCTTGCAATAGTGTACAAATTGAAAATTGCAAAATAAAATCAAATAAATGTTTAAAATCAGTAAATAGTATTAACCTGGTGCATCAAAATATTCAAGGATTTATGAACAAAGATTTAGAAGTAGAATTATTTATGAATTTTAACAATATTGATATTCTTTGTTTAACAGAACATTGGCTTAAAAGCCACCAGTTATTGTTCAATTTTAATAATCACCAGGTTGGTAGTTCGTTTAGCAGAGTTAATGCAATACATGGAGGCTCATTAATTTTAGTAAGGAACCAGCTCAAATTTAAAGACCGTAAAGATATTGTGAGTCTATCTGTTGAGCGGACAGTTGAAATAGCCTGTATAGAATTGGAGCAGTTTATTGTATTAAGTGTATACAGACCCCCTTCAGGATTGTATGACTGCTTTGAAAAGGTAATGGATGAAGTGTTACACAAGATTTGTAACACGAATAAGTCCATTATTACTTGCGGGGATTTTAATGTTAATTTATTAGATAACTCAGGTTCTTGTAGTAAAATAATTAGTCTGTTCCAGTCCTACAATCTTGTAAACCTATTTTTGGAGCCTACAAGAATAACTCCTACTAGTGCCACATGCCTAGATAATATTTATACAGATATTATACCAAGCCACAAAGAAATTATAAATTTACTAGACTCAGATCATTGCGGGCAAAGGATTACTATCCCAAACGAAACCAACAAAGTGTCTAAAAAGGATATCACTGTTAACCCCAAAACTGCAAGTCGCTTGGAAGCTTTTAAAGATAAACTCATTAATAAATTACCAGTTTTGTCAATTCATGCTGATCCCAATCATCTTTATGATGATTTTTTTAATGTATACTGTAAACAATTTAATTCCACCTTTATTCCCAAGATTATCTCTGTTAATAGTAACGCATCTTTCAGTGATTGGGCTACCATTGGTATTCATAAAAGTAGAACACGTCTTTATGAGCTGTACAATGAAAGGACTTATGTAAACACGACTGAATTTAATTTATATGTTAGAAATTATTCAAAATTATTTAAAAAAGTTTGTAGTATGGCCAAGTCACGTTATTTAAGTTCGAAGATTAAAAACAGTAGTAATGTTATTAAAACGACTTGGAATATAATTAATAGTGAAACGGGAAGGTCTGGTAACCGAGATACTGACTACAGCCTGTCTATCAATGAAAATGTCATAAAATCAGACTCTCAAGTCGCCGCGGCCTTTGAAAATTTCTTTTCAGATATTCCCATTTCAACTACTAAATCCCTAAACTCGTCACCTTCTGTTGCTGAGTCTTTGCTAAAGGAAAATGTTAATGTTTGCGATTCGGAATTTAGTTTTGAACATATTACCTGTAGAGACATAATTAAAACCTTTCACACTTTAAATGTAAAAAAGACTGCAGATCTGTGGGGTAATTCTGTAGAAGTTGCTAAGTCTATTATTGACATTGTAGCACCTAGTTTAGCTCTTATATTTAATAATTGTATCGACTGTGGGGAGTTTCCTGACCTTATGAAAAATAGTAAAATAATACCTTTGTTTAAATCAGGTAGTACATCAGACCCCACAAATAATAGACCTATTTCAGTACTACCTACTTTCAGTAAAATATTTGAGAAATTAATTTTAGAGCAATTGCAAAGATTTTTTAATAAACATAAATTATTACATACCAAACAGTTCGGTTTTACAAGGGGTCGTTCAACTACTGATGCCGGTGTTGAACTTTTAGGACATATTTATAATGCATGGGAAGATAAATGCGATGCCTTGGGCATTTTTTGTGATTTGTCCAAGGCATTTGATTGCGTTCTTCATGAAACGTTAATCAGGAAACTCCGCCACTACGGGATCCGGAACAGCGCTCTGGATCTTCTTACTTCATACTTGAGTAATAGAATTCAGTGCGTTGACGTTAATGGAAAAAGATCTCCCGGATCTTTAGTAACAATGGGAGTCCCACAGGGCTCAATTCTTGGTCCCTTCTTGTTTCTTGTTTATATTAATGACTTGCCTTACCTCATAAAGGATAACCATGATATAGTGTTGTTTGCTGATGATACCTCACTTTTGTTTAAACTTAAACGTCAGCAGCTGGTTACTGACGACGTAAATAGCGCGATCTCAAAAGTAGTTCACTGGTTCAATGTTAACAATTTACTTCTTAATGAAAAAAAAACCAAATGCATTAAGTTTACTCTACCACACGTTAAGCAGGTGAAAACTAAGGTGTTGATAAAGGGCGAAGAATTGAATCCTGAAGTTAGCACAGTATTTTTAGGCTTAACTTTGGATGCTAAACTACAGTGGGGCCCACATATAGATAAATTGTCAAAAAAGCTAAGCTCCGCAGCATATGCTGTTAGAAAAATTCGTAATTTAACTGACATAGAGACAGCTCGTTTAGTGTACTTTAGCTATTTTCATAGTGTAATGTCGTACGGAATTCTGTTATGGGGAAATGCGGCAGACATTCAGACTATCTTTGTTTTGCAGAAAAGAGCTGTTCGATCAATTTATAAATTAAGTCCGAGACACTCTCTCAGAGAGAAATTTAAGGAGATTAATGTTATGACTGTGCCTTCTCAGTATATTTTTGAAAATCTTTTATATGCCCATAAAAACATAAAATTGTTTAAAAAATACAGTGATATCCATAACATAAATACTAGGAACAAACACAAATTTGTAGTACCTTCAACAAGGCTCAAGAAAATAGGTGGGTCGTTCAGATGTCAATGTATACGCTTTTATAATAAACTTCCAAGCCACGTCCAAGAACTGAGCCTTAATAAATTCAAATTATTCATTAAACGTAAGTTGTGCCAGAAAGCGTTTTATACCGTTAAAGATTACGTGGAGGACAAAGAGGCTTGGGATTGAGCTGCTCCGATTTATTTGATTTATTTTTGTGTTTACAGTCAGAATAATCATCTGCTCAATGATATGAATATTTACTTTGTGTAGTATAATATTTTTATATTTTATATATTTTTTTAATAATTGTGAATGTGAGGACTATGTGGGTCATATTTTTATTTTCTCTTCTCAGTTACTTTTAATGATAATCTGGCAGTTTGAGTACTTTTGCGGCCTACCCAAATGTCCTTTCTTTGGTATTGTTCGTCGAGTCGTTGAGCTCCTTAAGCTCTTGAGTTGAGCTACACGATTACTGACAAATGCGTGCATTGACTGGACAGGTCCACTCAAATCTGTATGGTTCTTTCCTCAAAAGACCATTTCTGATACAAATCTACATGGTCCTCAAATGATCTGACCAAGATTATTTCTGGGTTTTTTATTGACATTAATGTATTTTATATACTATACAATGACATGAATATTTACTTTTTAAAGCAATATATTCTTTTAATTACTTATTGTGAATGTGAAGATTATGTGGGTCATTCCTTTCATTTATACTTTTTTTGTT
This sequence comes from Conistra vaccinii, assembly GCA_948150665.1. Classification (NCBI taxonomy): domain Eukaryota; kingdom Metazoa; phylum Arthropoda; class Insecta; order Lepidoptera; family Noctuidae; genus Conistra; species Conistra vaccinii. Next base: position 16,507,224 of record OX411323.1, read on the forward strand.
TTTTTGTTTTCTCTCTGTTAGTTTTTATCATGGTCTGGCAGCTTGAGTAATTTATGCGGCCTATCCAAATGTCCTTTCTTTGGTATTGTTCGTCGAATCGTTGAGCTCCTTAAACTCTGAGTTGAGCTGCACGATTACTGACAAATGCGTGCACTGACTGGACAGGTCCACTCAATCTGTGTGGTTCTTTCCTCAAAAGACCATTTCAGACACCAATCTACATGGTCTTCACATGATCTGACCAAGATTATGTCTGGACTTTAAAAGAGACTGTGACCTCTGAGTTTGTTTCGGCCTTTCTTCTCAGAGTAGTCAGATAGGAAACGCCGGCCTCATCTAGTTAAAAAAATATGTTTGACGTGTAAAAGTGTTTGTACAGACCTACTTACAGAAATAAAATCATTTATCATTTATCATTTATCATTTGAAGTTAATCTTATCAAAAAAGCATCACCGTTTATACGATAAATATTTTCAAACAGCCACCGATAAAAAGTCGAGCGAAATTCTTCTATAACTGAAAAAGAACGCGCCACCGTAAACCTTTCTGATCGATTGCAACAGATGGACCACAGGACAGACGGACAATTGAAACTATATTTCTTTTTGGCTCGCAGATATAGCGCCAACTTTAAAAAAGAATTGGAGTTTCAATTTTTTGCATAAGAAATAAAAATGAAACAAACGCAGAATACAAAAGTGCCATCAATTTGTATTGAATCGTTTGACCTAGATCGAGAAGGCCACAGTCCAATTAAGCCATTTTGCATTTTGATGGGAAAATTTACGATCGTCGCTTCACGTCGATAGCCGCTTAGTTATTTACTACTACGACAAAACTTGCCTTGTCGGAGTTTTAACTTCGATACACTTCTGCGGCTGACTGTTCGGAACATTAAAGAAATCGATCTCTTTCATTTTCCAAGTTTTACGATTTAATAGCGCTTTCAAAGTGATTATCGAGAACAGGAATAATCTGCGGGGAGTTTGTGGGTGGCTTGGTTCATTATGCTTCTTTGCATAATTTTGTTCTGACAAATTGAGCGGATTAATGCGGCGTCTGTGAAGATGAAGTCATCATTATTTTCGACAAATCAAAACTTTTTATTTTACTATCCGAGCAAAAAGCTTTTGTTTTTAATTAATGTAAAGTAATCCTTCTCTGTACATGCAGTAAGATTGTGGAAGTCACTTCTGCCTAGCATTCGTAATTTAAAAACTGTTTCTCAATTTAAATATCGAGAAAAAGAGCATTACTTTTCCTCTCAACTGTGAGTAATTATATAATTTGAGCTTTATGTATTTATTTAAGTATATACTATGTTAATTTGTTGTTATACGTGTAGGTTTATTTTAATATTTTAGTTTAACACTTCGCATTTTTATATTTTTCTCTTCTTGTTCTCACACACTATTGTCTACATTTCTTTCTCATTTGTCCTTTCGCAGGTCAGCTGGACAATTCTTAAGAAATAAACAGTACCTTTGTATTCATAATTATGATTGTCGAATCTGTATATATTTTACTGTGTGTACGTAAATAATAAAATAAATAAAGTGTGAAATAATATTTCCAATAAAAAAAATATTATTATTTGTTTGTCTTTGACATTTCTCGGGTCCCTAGGGTCCCGGACCTTTGGAAGGCGTACGAGGGGCCGAAGCCAACTTACAGAGGCCCGTTAGACGTGTTTAATGAAATGAGCCACCAACCGACGGTTATCCCTGTTCGCACTATACTAGTGCACCCAAGGACAACCCCCGGTTGGTGTAGGACTATTGCAGAATATGGAAACAAAGATATTGGTTTATGGGTTTGGGTGGCTAAGTGAACTGGTTATTTAGAACTATAGAAAGACTATGGCACCTGCCTGACCAATGTTTTATGTATAAAACACAACGAAATGGCAGGGGCTGACTTGCACACTCAAATTATTATGATTAAAAAATAAGCAATGAAAAGGAAACTCACGTGATTCAAGCGTGTGTCGATAATGTGGTGGTGACAGTGGTCCCGTCCCAGCAGCATTATACGCCCTCACAGTGATTCCGTATCGTGTAGCCGCCTTCAGTCCTCTCAGGGTAGTACTGGTAGCGTCAGCACTGGCCCCACTCTCGGAGCCGGGACTGTCGCTCAACGTTCCCTTGCCTTCTTCGGATACTTCCCACCAACGGATGGTGTAACCAAGTAAAGTACCGTGCCAGGTTTCTCGCGGTGGTGGCTAAGAGAGATGGTAAATATTACTATAGAATCAACTCTGATCAATCCCCAGCCCCCTATTAGACTCGTATGGGACTTAAACATAACTGGCAAAATGTGGGTGTACCAGCGTGATGTTATTTATGACCAACATTGATTGTAGCACACCTCCGCTACGAAACCATAGCAGCGAAACCGCAGTAGTTCAATTCATCTGGCTCAGGTCAAGTTCCGGTACTCGAGTCGTTACTCGAGTAGCGGAACATGACAAGATCCAGTTGAATTCAACTACTGCGGTTTTGCTGCTATGGTTTCGCGGCAGAGGTGTGCTACTGTCGTGAAATCGCGAAAATTAATCAGCTGTTCCATACATTTGTGTTCGTATAATATGTAAGTCGACAAAATGTATGGGCAACAGCAGGTTTTTTTTCTGATTTCAGGGCGTTTCCCATACCAAGTAAAACTTGTTCATAATTATGAGTGCTATGAACCCTTTTCAAGTTGAGGACAAACAAAATAAGTTTTTTTTATGTATACTTATTTATTAGTACAGTAACTAGTGTTATTTAAAACATAATAAATAAAACATGCCTAGCTATTTGTGTTATTATTATTTCGTTATTAAACTTCCTGTTTCCGATCTGAGGAGAACCGCAACGTCTATCAAACTAAATGTATCCAACTCAAATGAGCCTTCATTTGCAAAATCACGGAACTGGTTATAGAAAGTGGGTAAAAAATAGAATAAGTAAATATAACCAATTTTCATAACAGTTCCCAGAATTATGACTTAAAAGTTACTTATAATGAAAGCAGAACTTCTTAGACTCGAATATACGTCTTCATTTTTAGCACAAGATGAAAAGATAAGACATTACGTACGATTCCCATCAGCATATATTAGGCACCATCTTTAAATAAATGATGTATGCTGAATAAATATCTACGTAAAAAAAGTTGTGAAGATGCCTACCTGCCAAGTGATATGAAGTTCTCGCGCTCTAAGTGCCCGCACGGTAATGTCACGAGGCGCTCCTCCCGGCGCTGGCAAAAAAAAACCACTGTTAAAAGCGACACCCACAAAAAAAAACTCCACCACATTGACTACAAAGAACAATCAACTTTATGTCTCACGAGATAGAGTCGGAAATGACTTGGGGTTTCTACCGTTTTTATCCTGTGAACAAAGTAGGAGCACATTCTCATACATCCACACACATTTACGAAGCTTCCTGCGGAAATTGCACAGCACTGTTTTTTAATGGACGGGAAAGCCTCAAGTTGCTCTCACTTCAGCCGACCTTCAGGAATATATTAATGATATATCCGCACATTGTGTGTACTTTGTGAGTTTGTGAGCAAATGGCAGTGAGAAATGTGTTTGACATTCTTTGGGCTGGGTGAATAATTTAGGTAGGAATGTTTAATTAACTTAAACAGTCATTTGATTGTATTTTTATACAATAATGGAATCAAGTTTCTGAGGAGCTCGATCCATCAGCTTAAACTACGCTTACCGGGGTTGTTCCGTAGATGGGTGACCATCTTTACATACCGAGACTCCTCCGTGCCTCGGATAGCACTTTAAGCCGTTGGTCCCGACTGTCATTCGCGGATCTTTGACAGTTGTTACGGGTCGTCAGAAGCCCGAAAGTCTGACAATAGTCTTACCAAGGGGTATCGTGTTACCCAGTAACTGGGTTGTGGAGGTCAGAAAGGCAATCGATCCATGTAAAATACTGGTTTTCAGCTGCATCCAGTTAGACTGGAAGCCAACCCCAACATAATTGGGAAAAGGCAAGGCAGATGATAACTTATGTAGACTAGAAAAATTGTAGTCGGTAAACGATTTTCTAAAGATTGGTTCGGGAAATCGGCTAGGCAGATTGAATGGAATCAAAATTCTCTCTAATTAGCAACACAACTGAACTATCGAACGATAGTTCTTAGTTTTGCCTAGGGTCTAGTCTAGTACACAAGTTTGGCATATCAAAGTTAGGTTCTGGACAAGACGTTAGCCTTTTCTTGTTCTATGTATAAAAATGTAGCAACAACTGACTTACATGTCTTAACACTGTGTTAAGATGGTTGCCACTAGCAAGCATAAATTACACCGTGTTAACCAGCTATCTAATTACGTAACATATTTTCGTAAACCATTACGACTAATCTGTTTAATTTTGACAGTTCAACGACATTCATTGCGTTATTTACGTTCTTAAGCAGATTTTTTTTCGAACTTATTAAGCAATGGATTAGCAAACTGTTTCAAAACTATTAAAATTCTGATTGATCGTGTATTACGTAATTAGGGTACAGGCTTCAGTTTCACACACATTCCTCGCTACGCTTCTATTCGGTAAAACTGATATTTTGAATACCATGCACGTATAAAGACTTACCTTCCTCCCTTGTAGTGAAATGCAGCGGCGTTGTGTACGGCGAGGCGCCGACATCGTTGAATGCAGCCATGCGCATCGCGTATCTCGTGTCAGGAGAGAGGCCCGCCAGCGACGCGCCCGCACGACCCGGCCCTTCAGACCTACGTGCAATGGTTTCTTTTAATATTTTTCGGTAGCAATAAGCCATCAATAAAGTACTTCATACGAATTGCATGGTTTTTGGAGGCTCCTGTCCCTGGCAGTTGTTACAGGTGGTCCATTTGTGTGACCCGCCTCCCACGGTGTGACGTTACATATTTAGCTATTTTAAATAAAACCTCTTAATATTGATAGAGCTGATGTCAAGATCAAGAGTCGTAGAGTATCGATTTCACGCTTTTTGACCTCCTCCCATCCAAAATATTTCATTTTCCTGTAATTCCCTACACCTGCACATAATTCGGAACATAAACGCTGCTTGACGACTGAAAAAGTTATGGTGGTAGTACCGGACGAGCTCAGTCACATAATAAACCATTGAATTAATTAAAATTAAGTATATTATTTCGTTTATTCATTTTTATACTTTTTATAAAAAAACATTAAAAAAAGACAATAATAAAATGATATTATTATTTAATTTAATTATGTATTTTAGAAACTCGGTTAATTAACATAATAATTACGGTGTTGCTAAAATCTATAAATATACTCACATCAAAGGTACAGGAAAAATTTAATGAGCAGTCTACATATCAAAGTAATTAAGCTGGAAAAACGTGTTATTTTATCTAACTCTTGAACAAAGAGAACCCCCGGGGATACGTCTAATTCACACTTGTTCGTTTTTTGTACAAAAATTTAATTAACCGGCTTTACGAGCCTGACCTTTACTGAAAAACCTTGGTTTTATCAAATTTTATTTACAATCCAAAGCTAATGTTTGACTTTGAATTCTACTTTTAGTACTTTGTGAGTCTATAGGTCTCTACTGTAACTAAAATATTGAAGGAACCTACTTATAAAGTCTACATCAACATCGTATTAAAACCTGGAAATTAACTTTGCAAAATTTACAAAAACATTAATTGGTTGTACTTGATTTTTCCCGAGTACCCAAGTTATACAAAAGGTTATAAAATTTCAGTGCTCCCTATTGGCCTGAAAGCTATTAAACTTAAAATCCAAAAGCAACTGTAAGGCTGCCTGTCCACTGGAGTGGAGAGGAGCGGAGAGGAGCGGAGATGTGCCAATATTAACCAATAGAATCGCACCTGGAGCGGACTTTAGATTCTATTGGTTAATATTGGCACATCTCGTCTCCTCTCCTTTCCGCTCCGCTCCAGTGGACAGGCAGCCTTACACGGCACACCGCAGCCGGTACTTTTTTCTAAAAGAACTTGATTTTTCAATTCTAGTTTTCCAGTAAATACTTCAATAGACGCTGAAATTAAACCAACATTCCACGAAAAAGTAATAAGGTAGCTATTTCTTGCAGTCCTAACTTTTTATTTGTAATGAATTAAATGAGAATCTTTAATAATAGAGTTTCAATTATCTTCGAACCTACCTGAATCAAGTCTGAATTGACTTTCACTTGTTCTTTATACCTACGTCTATAAAGACTGAATTCTTAATGACTCAGTAGATGTATCAATAAAGTCCAGTGGATATAAACTTACTAATTAACTTAGTCTAGCAAGTTCTTGACTGAGTTCTAAACTAAGGTAGCTATCAAATGGTAATAAAGTTACCCTAACACGTCACGATGTCTCTGAATAGATAATTCGTGACTACACTGTTTGTAGATATCACTTCTAACTATGTACTTTGAAACAACGATGAAATCGGTATAAATTGATAGGGTACAGCTGCAGTAGGTCTGTACCAATAGGGCCCGTAATAATAACAAATGAATAAATCAGTCTCATTTAAAAGTGATGTTACCGAAACAAACCGATGTAACTACAGACTTATTACTCGTATGTGCTAAATGTAATAGGTTTTTTAGTAGCAGATATCTAATCTTCTAATATAAGTATAAAATTCTCGTGTCACAGTGTTTGTAGCAAAACTCCTCCCAAACCCGATTCTTATGAAATTTTGTGTGAATATTCAGTAAGTCTGAGAATAGGAAGTAAACTATTTTTCATACCCCTAAGTAATAATATAAGTAGGTAGGAGGGTATGTATGTAAGTAGGTAAGTAGGTAGGTATGTAGGTAGGGTAGGTAGAAGGTATTTAGGTAGGTAGTGGAGGTAGGGTGGGTAGGTAGGGTAGGGTAGGTAGCCGTAGATAAGTACTTTGTGCTACCCGTGCGAAGCCGGGGCGATCAGCTAGTATATAGTATATATTAACAGGGATCACTGATGCAATTTTTCCAACCATTTATCACCATACATTCAAAAATAAGATTTTTGCCGTATTAAACCAAATAACCTAATACCTACACCACAAAATCCTATTTCAGATACCCAAAACGACACATTAATAAAATACAGATTCATGAATAACAAAGTAAAAACTTACGCAACATGTAGTAGATCAGAATTAGCCAAAGTGATGTTGAGAACGTCTTGTGTGTCCCAATTGTCGAGCAGAGCGGGTAGCGGAGCGTCGAGCGGCGCGTGCGACAGGTCGCGCGTCAAGGCGCGGTATTGCAGCGAGTAGTGCGATACGAGCGCTCCCCGCGCGACTCGCCATGTGATGCGAGCTTTACGTGACCATACTTCTGAGACGCGCACCTCTTCTGGCACGCTTGGACGCTCTGTTCGAAAGAAAAGTTTTTAGGGACACTAGCAGTTTTAGAACATATTATCTACTCGTAAGTAATAAATATATTTAGATTACAGATGGGCCGACTATGACTTAGTGCGCTACCCGCGAGTGCGTGACGCAGGCGTTACGCGACCATACTTCCAAGACGCGTACTTCTTCTGGCAACCTTGGTCGCTCTGTAAGGAAGGTATAAACACATGTCTTTCCATCATACCTACTATTAACAGCCACATTCTCAAAAGTATTTAATGTCGTTGTCAGTTTAAGTTGTATTGTAGCGAAGGAAAAACTTCAGAACGTCTTAAAGTTAAGTTTTGTTCAAGAATTCGAAGGAACCGTACTACGACTAACGACGACGACATTACGACATATTCCTTGTTAAAAAGGAATTTATGACAAGCCATTTTCAGGACCATGGTGTATTATATAGTTTGGATAAACGTAGAAAACATAATAGATTTAAAAACTCCACTTTGTTGAACTTATGACTTGACTGAAACTTCTCAAATAAGACGCGATCGAAGCGATCGAAGATCCCAGCGCGGCAATAAATTGATACAACTTATTGCCGCGCTGGGATCCCATGTCATGTACATTCCATTTAAAATTATAAAGTTACTAAATATTTAGTCACACTCTTTCCGCTCGGAAAACGAAAATTTTAAACTTCCTATATTTTATTAACGCCATGTACAACCATAAACGAAACATCACATGTCATAAATTACATGTTTGTAAGGGTAGAGGCCACCAGCAGAGAATAAAGCCAGAAGACCAAGCCACAAGCTTTCACACATGACTAGTTGGAGTGCGCGATCAACGATGTAAAAAGCCTCACCACCCAGTTTCTAATACTGCGTCCAGATTTGTTCTTTTGTCCGTACCGTACCTCCGTTTCGTATCAGCGTCGCAATCCAAAAACTCTGGATGGCGATACGATACGGACCTTTGAACGAGGCGAAAAAGCCGACTTGTGACGGATCGGAGCGTACTTATCGAGACGCCGTACCACCGTACCGTACCGAACGGTTGTCCAAACTAGCGTTCTTGAATCGCGACGCTGATACGAAACGGAGGTATGGTACGGACAAAAGAACATAATATATCTGGACGCAGCTTAAAGAGCCGATCTTCAGTCTTTGATCAGAGAATCCTCTATCAAATCTAACGTGAGCTGTTGTCATTGGTCATGAATAATTCATCTGGCATGTTGCTTAAAGGTTTAATAAATAACAAGAGCCATTACACAATATTTGACATGACATATATGACAACAAATTAATTTGAACAAGATTTTAGTAAACAGAACCTCTGTTTACTAAAATCTTGTTCAAATTAATTTGTTGTCATTATATAATTTTAAATTAGATGTGTAATCATAAATTGCGCTTTCTTCGACTTCCGTCGCTAGTTTTATAAAAGCTCAGACAGATAACCGCCTTTCCCAATGGCGGATCCAGGGGCACATGGGCACGTACCCCTCTCGCCCAAACGGTTTAAGTAAAAAATGGAATCGTCTAAATGGACTGGCCTGAATGCATTTTTATCAAGAAATTGCTTAAAAAATTAACGCTGAAAAAGTAGGCTACCTTCATTGAAAAATGCTGGTTCCGCTCTTGGTTTTTCCTATATATTTTGGCCCTACCTACGTTTGCTTAGCACATATTCTTATTTATTTTGAAGTCTTCTAGCACCTTTTGTACGTTTTATTTTTATTGTGCCACAGCGGCCATCACACAACCAAATAGTCCTTCTGTACCAATTTCCTTATTCAATATAACAGTACAGTGGGGCCACGTATTCAGTATTATCGCGGGCGCCCATTACGCTTTATGGCCCTCGACGCGAGTACATGAAGACCGCTGGACGACACAGTACAACAGCACGGAACAACGGCACGGAAACAACCACTACATAGGTAGTATTGTGTAACTTAATGCTGTACATCGTAGTTGTAGGATTTGGATTTTGAAATCCATACGAAGTTGAAACTGTGTTAACCCTTTCCGTGTTCCTTTTGTTATCCCATAACTCTATGGTATTGATTAGGCATGTCAATGAATCAACTGTCATATGAATTATTTTTCAATTAATTTTTTTGTTTCGTTTTCATTTTTCATACAAAATAATTCGACAAGGTCACGATTATTTATGTAAACCACCTTTTTTTTTTGGTGTGGCTTGACACGAAGAGCGTCCCCTCTTCGCGTCAGACTCTTACTGACTAAACCCCACCCGTGTTCCTTCAGTTGCCTGTACGTCGCCAGGGGGCCACGGTAACGCTTTAGGACTTTCTTACGTGAAATATGACAAACGTCGCATTTTCTTAGCCTTAAATATGAATGAAAATTATTTACTCGTACTTATCAAAGATACACACATCGAGAGTCTGTTATGTTATCTTCGTAATTATGTATTTTTGGAACACTATGTTCTAGGACTTTTTGTATTATTTTTACTTATAGCAAGTTATGGGACATCCAAAGGAACACGTTGTATATGAAGATATTGTCAGAAATCTGTAGATATAGCCAGAACAGAAAAAGATAAACATCAATTGCGTATCAAATAAAAGAAAATACAAAAAGATCAATGAATGTCATATAGACTAGAAATCGACTGAATATTTAAATAGTATGTATAAATATTTACAACATAATCGAATTGACTTTAAAAGCTTCTCCAAAAGGATATTGATACTCAATGCAACGTGTACAAAAGCATCGTAAATACTTGATATTCTACGAAAAATATGTACCTACATACGTACCAACTTTGAACCGTATTTTTTATTGGAAAACGAGACCATTGAACATTCTGTACTACGCTGAAACTACAAAAAAAACTGGATACTGAAATTGGCTTGAAAACACAGTTTTTGTTTTAATTCAAAATGTATGTCGCATGTCGATGACATTGGCCAGTGTTTGAACACGATTCCTACTGCGAATCATCTGCTTTTTTGTTTATATAAATAAGTAAATAGGTAACCACGAGTGACCATGAACAGCTTTCGTATTAATTTCTGTTGTGCGTGGGTAAAAAGTTTTTAATTATTTTTAGGTTAGGTTTGGGTAGTTGTAGTCATTTGTATCGTTAGTCATGTATTCAATGAGTAATCCAGTCATGTTTCTGTTAGGCGGGAGGAAACGCCCGAGTGTCACCACTGTGTGGATCGCCCGGTGGACACGGTGGAGTTCTGCCCGGCTTATAGGGAGGAGCACCGCCCTGTCCTCGTGGAGGCGATTGGCGGCAGTGACCTCTCACGTCCGGCCCTGGTTCAGGCCATGGTACGGAGCGAGAGGGCAAGGCAAGCCGTCACCTCCTTCTGGAAGCAGTTATGCTCGCGAAGGAGGAGGCGGAGCCCATGAGGGAGAGACAAATGTTGCGCCCTCACGCCCCTAGCCGCCGCCGTAGGAGACGCCCCGGGCGTCGGGAATTGGTACCCGATTTCCGGTTACCGTAGGCGCGGGCTTGCGGATGGAGAGCAATGGGTAGCTCGTCGTCCGATAAGGACCAGGCCCGGGTCGACGGCGCGTCGTGTTCCACGCACGCCTCAAAGAGATGTCAGCAAAATTTACGGGGTCCGCTAGGGCCGATGCCTGCCGGGGTTGCGGGAAGTCCTAAGGGGAGACCATGACCCCTGGAAACGAACAGGCAAGGGAAGGAACACGGGTGGGTTTTAGTCAGTAAGAGTCACGCCCTTCCGCTCCGCCCAGAGCGGGAGAAGTTATTTGATGATTTGCCACCCAAAAAAAAAAGTATTCGAAACTCTATTAAGGCCGATTCCTATAAATTACGTACCGTTATTGGCTCTTTTATCTAGCAAAGACCACATAAAAAAAAAAAAAAAAAAAAGGTAAAATTTACTTACGAATCTGTTTATATGCCGGTTTCGTTTATAGGAACCGAGCATTAAAGAGTCGTTTGACTGCACACATAAAAACCGTCCGTACATGCTTCGCTTTTCATTTTTACCCTTCTCTAATACATACTGGTATCTAGATTTAGTTTTTACACAAAACAAATAGTCCAGGGTCGTTTTGTACATAGATACATAGGGGCGCTAGCATTTTCCAGGGCTTTATTCTTTCCTCATTTTTGACGTAGCAACACCCCTACAAACTGCAACTCTTCCTCGATATTTTATTTTAACTCTGACGTGAAAAGATTTAAAATATGAACATTCGTTCTATGTTTTTGAATTTAGTTTCGTTCTATATTGTATTTGGTTTCATTCTCGTTCTCTATGTATTTGTCCATACTTTATTAATAATATTAATTATTATTAATATATAATATTATATTATAAAGAGGTAGTTTATTTTTGTTTCTTTGTGAGTTTGTATGTAGGAAGTAATTTCCGGAACTATCAGTCGAATTTGAAAAATTCTTTTCACATTGGATAGCCTATTTCTCGAGTAAGTTTATTAGGATTCGCAGTTAATTTTGAATCACCATTTATTAATTTCAGTATTCTATCTTACCTTTAACGAACAGTCGGTACACCAGCTCGTCACTTCCATACAGGTTTCGCGCCAGACATCGGTACTCCCCGGCGTGTTCTGGTCCCGCATGAGGTATTGTCACTTCAGACGTCATCGCCCCAGCACTTGTCTCCCTGTTCTCAACTCCACCCGAACCACTACCAGAAAAAAGTTGATGAAAAGTTGGTCGATTACTCAACAACGACTTACAATAATAAATGTTCTTGTAGCAATTTTTACAGCTATATAAAAAAAACAACTGTGCAAATCTGTGAATGCAGATCAAAAGTTAAGGACAGTCTCCTAAGACCGTTTTCCTATAGCTACAACGGTTATGGTAGCTGCCCTTACTGCCCCATCTCAAAGATCCACCCCGTATACAGACGAATAAAGAACCTCCTCCTTTTTTAGAAGTCGGTTATAAATAATTCAATATTTTCCAAGACAGGCATTGAAACTGATTTATAAATTGATCGGCACGCGTTATCAGAATTCAATATCAAAACAGGAAATTAAATTGTCATGTCTTCAGCAAAATGATAAAGTTTAATCAATCAAATAAGTAAATTGCAAGTTTTGATTGAAAATGTACAGAATATGACGCAATCGTCTCTCCTGTTATTTGATAAAACTTGGTATTGACATTGATACCCACGCCAATAACTAGCCCGTGTACAGACAAACTCTAATCAAAAATCAATGTTCACAATTTATTATAATGCTGCGGCCGCATCTGCGTCTATCGTCCGAAGCTTCGCACAGTAATACGATACACGCAGATGTGACCAACCATTATCGGTTATCGTCGCGACAGTTCGGGCTGCGTAGCACTTATCACCCGGGTCATCATATCAGCCGAAAGACGTCCACTGCTGGGCATAGGCCTCCCCCAAGCACCGCCACTTCGACCGATTCTGTGCTTCCCGCATCCACCGAACTCCTGCAGCCTTTACTAAGTCATCGGTCCATCTTGTGGGAGGCCTTCCGACGCTACGTCTTCCAGTACGTGGTCGCCACTCCAGAACCTTTCGGCCCCATCGGCCATCTATTCTGCGAGCAATATGTCCTGCCCATCGCCACTTAAGTTTGGCAATTCTTCGGGCTATGTCGTTTACCTTGGTTCTCCTGCGGATCTCTTCATTTCTGATTCGATCACGTAGGGAAACTCCAAGCATAGCCCTCTCCATTGCTCTTTGGGTGACTTTTAGCCTTCTGATAAGGCCCATTGTGAGCGACCACGTTTCAGTGCCATAAGTCATCACTGGCAACACGCACTGGTCAAAGACTTTCGTCTTGAGACACTGTGGTATGTGGGACGAGAAGATATTGCGTAGCTTCCCGCACGCTGCCCAGCCGAGTCGGATTCGACGATTGACCTCTTTCTCGAAGTTGGACCTACCTAGCTGGACAGTTTGTCCTAGGTAAACATACTCGTCTACAACTTCAAGCGTAGCATCTCCGATCTTTATGAGGGCGGGTGTTACATGGGCATTTGACATGACCTTTGTCTTGTCCATGTTCATTTTAAGACCCACTCTTTTGGAGGCTCTACTGAGGTCATCGAGCAATATACTGAGGTCCTCCATGGTCTCAGCCATGATAACTATATCGTCGGCAAACCGAAGGTCAGTGATATACTCGCCATTGATGTTGATGCCTAGCCCTTTCCAGTCCAGAACCTTGAAGACGTCCTCCAGTGCAGCGGTGAACAGTTTCGGAGAGATAACGTCTCCTTGTCTCACACCTCGCTGCAGAAGGATAGGTTTCGAGGTCTGGTCGTGGAGTCGGACTGACATAGTGGCGTCTTTGTATAGGCACTTTAACACCTCGATGTACCGATAGTCGATCTGGCACCGTTGAAGAGACTGCAGTACAGCCCATGTCTCGATCGAATCGAAGGCTTTCTCGTAATCCACGAACGCTAAGCAGAGAGGCAGGTTATACTCTTCGGTCTTCTGTATAACCTGCCGCAGCGTATGTATGTGGTCCACGGTGCTAAAGCCTTTACGGAATCCGGCTTGTTCGGGAGGCTGGAAGTCGTCAAACCTGCGCGCGAGACGGTTCGTGATGACTCTTGAAAACAGCTTGTAGACATGGGTCAGAAGTGTGATGGGCCTATAGTTCTTAAGCAGGGCATTGTCGCCCTTTTTAAAGAAGAGTACCACCACACCTCTGTTCCATGCCTGTGGCGTTTTACCCTCGAGTATGACGGAATCGAACAGCTTCTGGAGAGCCTTCAGAACGGGTTTCCCACCAGCCTTTAAGAGTTCGGCCGTAATTCCGTCATCACCTGGCGCCTTGTTGTTTTTAAGTTGCTTTAGAGCCATCCTAATCTCGTACAAGCTGACGTCCGGGATATCTTCGGTATAATGTCGGGTTAATCTAGCTCTTGGATCGTTTGCCAGATTCGTAACGGGGTTACTGGATGACGTGTGTCCATAGAACCTCTCGATCTCTCTCAATACTTCAGGTTTGGCGGATACGATCCTGCCATCATCGGTCTTCAGCTTTGCAAGCTGGCTCTGCCCATTAGACAGATCTCTTGCAAAGACCATGGAGCCCTTATTCCGCTCTATCGCGTCCTTAATGTGGTCCGTACTAAAGCGACGAAGGTCGCTTTTCAAGGACTTGGAGATCCGTCTATTGAGCTACCGGTACTTGAACGCATCGTCTGGAGACTGGAGGATCATCTCGCGCCTCTCCTTCATGAGCTGTATAGTAGGATCAGAGAGCTTCTTGTTTCTACTTGTACGACGGGTCTTAAAGATCTTGGACCCGACCGTATGAACAGTTTCCACAAACCCATCGTTAAAATCGTCCACGGAGCTCCCTAGGCACTCGAAACGATTCTGAAGTTCGAGCTGAAAGCTCTCGGGGTTTTGGACTTGGATCGGTGCTGGACGGAGCGTAAACTTCACCAGTCGAGATCTTTCCAGCTTAATATTTAAGTTCAACGTGCCTCTTACCATGCGGTGATCGCTTCCGGTTTTCACCGCGTTGATCACAGAGACATCATTGAACACTTGCTTCTTCGTCGACATAATGAAGTCAATCTCATTTTTTGTTGCACCATCAGGGCTCTGCCAGGTCCACTTTCTGTGCTCACGTTTTCTGAAGAAGGAGTTCATCATAAAGAGGCCTTCCCTCTCCATAAAACTGGCCAGTAGGTGACCCCGGTGGTTCCGACGTCCAACTCCAAATTGCCCCACTCGCAGCTCATCATCGTTACGTTTGCCCAGTTTCGCGTTGAAGTCCCCCATGACAACGGTGAAGTGAGTTTTAGAGGCATGCATGGCTCTAGAAATATCCTCATACATGGTCTCCACCTCATCGTCGGGGTGTGACGAGGTCGGGGCGTAAACTTGTACGACCTTCAGCGAATATCTTGCGGATATTCTGAGTATAAGGTACGCCACCCTGGTCGACACACTCTCGATCTTCACCACGTTGCTCACAAGGGACTTGTGGACTATAAACCCGACACCACCCTGGGACTTCTGGTGGCCCTCCCGGAAATAGAGCAAGTTTCCGGATTTAAGGATTATCGAGTCCTCCCCCTCTCTTCGGACCTCAGATAATCCTACTATACCCCATCGTAACCTGCTCAATTCTTCCTCGAGTTCGATGATCTTCTCGTCGGTCCGGAGTGTACGCGTGTTATACGTTGCCAGGTCCAGTTTCCGGTGGTTGTGGTAGCCGGATCTCTTCCGGGGATTCTTAGCACCCCTTGCCTCACCGTGACCTTGACCGCTACCGTAGCCAAGGGTAGGTAGGCCGCCGGGCACTAGGGGCCGTTTTTTTGTGGTGCTTGTAATTTTTTGGGGGGGGTTTGCCATAATCGCCACGCTTGGCAAGCGGGTTGGCGATCGCAGTATGGTGTTAATAGTGCATAGAGAACGCTGCTGCCCATTCTCTAGTGATCCCTTAGTCGCCTTTTACGACACCAATGGGAAGAAATAGGGTAGTGCGATTCTTTAAGTCCGGCACCACACGGACAGTCCAGCACCACACGGACACCGGATCACCCGGGTGGTGGTACATAATAAACGTGGCAAAGCCGCTATTTTTAATTTTATGTGACCACCGCATAAGCGCGATAACTTTTTAGCGACCAAAACAAACGAAGCTTCGGCACGCATTGCTTTCTCACAATAGACGTAGATGCGGCCAACGCATAAGAAGGTATAGGGAACCGTCACCTCTCAGGCCGTGATTATTGATTTTAAATAAATCGCGATCAAAATTGACTTGTCGTGGTCGACTAATCGGTGCTTATATTTTCTTCTTTTTATTTTTATTAAAAAACTTTGATAAGATTGCACCTCGTCATCATTCTTCAGAGGGACTTCGAAAAAATGATGATTTTTGGTTTCGTTCGAACTCGCTATTAATTAGACCTAATTTTACTTACTGTAACGACAAGGGCCTGGAGTCGTGTGTCCAATGCACATGTATCTCTGGTTCCCCTCTGACGGTGCACGACAGTCTGGCGGTGGTTCCTCTCACCACCCACCGAGTCTCACCACTACCACTTCTGCTCAGTCTCGGAGGTTCTGTTGTGAAGTACAACTTAAATGTAGAATTTAATTTACAAGGCACAACGATGGGGAAAAATGGTACCAATTTTTGTATCGGCTTAGCAAATCAAATCGGAATGAAAACCATTGAAATCCAATGCAAAGCTGTTTCGATTTTTATGCAATTCAAAAGTATTACAAATAAAATTTTGCATTGTAAAAAAAGCCGTTTTAATCCAGCTTAACCAGTCCGTGGGTAGGTACATAACTATCCAAAAAGGATTAAACTGAACAGGGGTAGGTTGCAGAGACAATTTTTTTAAATTTTGTCCTGTTCCCTTATTCCGTAATACACAATCAATAAGAATCTGAATCGTTTTAAAACAGATTGATAATCCATTGCTTCATAAATTTGACAAAAATTTCTGCTCACCAAAGTAACTACCGCAATGAATGTTGTCAAACTGTCAAAATGAAACAGATTAGTCGTAATCGTTTACGAAAATGTTTTACGTAATTAGATAACTGCTTTACTTATAAATAACTGTAGCAAAAAATAATAATATTCAATTCTAATTTTTTATACTCTGAATTGTTGCTTCGTTTTATTAAATTGGCGTTGAAAATGCAAATATCATGACACTAACCAAAGTACAGACGCCAGCACATCAACCTACTCCAATCTGTCAAATTTTCCCGATCAACATTGAATTCTTTAGCGATAAAGTTGAAAATCTATTAAAGAAATTTGACAGATTGTAGTAACTTGATGTGCTGGCGTCTGTACTTATTGGATTCTCATCTTTGATATGTTTCTAGTGAAGGTAACGTAGGGCGAACTTACCTCTAACATCGAGATAAAAAGAGTGATGCAAAAAGGAATGCTGCACGCGCGCAGTACATCGGTACCAGCCCTCGTGCTCGGGACTGGCGGCTCTGAGCCACACAGTGCCGTCTATTAGTATTGAGCCCCCGCTGGTGTCTGTGGCCTCTGACTGGCCCCATAGAACGTGACGCCAGTTGTCACCATCTGTACGAACATATTACAATAGGTATTTTTTCTTTCGGGAAGGAATCTTGGGTAGCTATTTGTCGGCAGATGAAGATTCCTCTTCTTGGAAACCACTTCTAGATTACCACATTGTTATCCACATTACCTTGTTTTTGTATGTAAAATGATTTACCCTCCTTAATTTATAATAAAGATTCACTTAAAATAACCCAGTAAGGTTACCCCTTTTTTTTGGGTGGGAAATCATCAAATAACTTCTCCCGCTCTGGGCGGAGCAAGACGGCGTGGCTTACTCTTGCTGACTAAAACCCACCCGTGTTCCTTCAGTTGCCTGTACGTTGCCAGGGGCCACGGTAACCGTTTAGGACTTTCCCGCAATCCCAGCCCCAGACATTTTATTTTCTATTAAAAGTAATCAAAACGTGATATTGGAAATGCCAATATGTGAAATGACGCTACCACAGAAATCCAATTACTGGCTACCTACAATTCAGTTTTCCGAATTCATGAAATTACAAATAATGGCGTGGTAAGCGCCTCTGTTATGAAATGACATCAGTGGCCAGTCTGACTATAAATTCCTAGTAGAATTGCTGAATGGGATTAGAAGTGGGGCTTACGCCTGATTGAGCGTTCGATAGAATATGGTTTATTGGATATCCTAAAAAAGCGTACTTCGATGTGACTCTGTGTGACATACAGGGTGTAAAAAGATCCATCACATAGCCGATAACTACGCATGCTGTACAGTCACGAGCACCAATATGTATACACTTAGCAACTTTAAAAAGTGATTTGCTCCTACTGTGTTGATTTTTTTATTTTATGTTATTACGAATATAGTATTTTGGAACCCATATTAATATGAAATAGGCATTATCTCAAAGTTGCAGTCAATATTACACGAGAAAATCACTTTTGAATTTTGCTAAGTGGATACATATTAGTGCTCGTGACTGTACATCAACATAACATAATCAACGTATAATGTAACTGCTGGGACACAGGCCTCCTCTCTGTGAGAGGGAGTGGGCTGTAATCCACGACGCGGGCCCAGTGCGAGTTGGTAGATGTCACGTCATATCTTCGAATTTTTGGTTCTAGGACATTTTTTTACGGTTTACTCACGATGTTTTCCTTCACCGTTTTTAGAGCATTGGTGATGAAATCATTTAATCGAAGTAAAGCACCTGTCTGGGTCAGAACCTATGACCTACAACTCGTAAGTCGCGGCCGTTACCACTGGGCCACCACTGCTTTCACATACAACATGCTCTCTGTACATCAAACTTAGTTATAATGTTGCAAAAAATTAATTGCGGGGAACCTACTTTTATTTTTAATATGAAAATTCGCTGCTTACGGTAGCTCCCAATGTAACGCACGTAAAACATTGTGTTTATGGGCGCAAGCAATAGTACAGGGGTCGTGGGAGCATTTAAAGTTAAGTTATAACATTTAAAACTGGTTTTCGTTATATAACGTGAGAAATAGTTAGAACTTTGGCCTTCAATATCTCCCTAACCAGAAGGTTACCAGGTATGGTCTAGTACAAAAAAAATATGTCAATGATGGGAAGAATTAGTGACTCTTGGATTAGTTAAACGTCTTTTTAAACTCGTTAGACCATGGTCCGAGGTTCCCCTCACACTTTTTGAATGAGAAACGTTTTTGTACTGGCATTCTCGAGTTTCAAACAGATGCATTGCAGTTTAAAAGTATGCACAATTTATTTAGATATTATACTTCCGTCTGACTTAATATAATTTTCAAATCAATACCAGGATGACAAAACAGTAATAAAGATTCTTAGATGAATAGCTATTTATAGAGCCAGCCCCCCAATTACGCAATGCACGATAGCAGATTTTTTTTTGTCGAACTTATGAAGCAATGGACCGGCAATCTTTTTCAATTGGTTTCAATTTAAAATTGATCGTGCATTACGTAATTAGGGTGCTGAATTCAAAAAAGGGAAAGAAAAGATGAATCATACTATGCAGTCGTACCTATAGAATACTCCCAAGATATCCTAGGCGTGGGTTGTCCTTTAGCCGAGCAAGGCAGAAGTAGAGCTGCTCCCGCCGACACCGATGTGTTCTGAGCTCGCCACACCCATGTCGGCGATTCTGTGCGGAGAGACTGCTTTATATGTTACGCTGGCCCTCTTAACAGTATAGAAGAATAAAGAAGTAGGGGAAGAAGAGTACAGAAATCAACCAGCTGTCAATCAAAAAAGTTTGGGAAAAAGAATAAAAACATCTGACTATCAATAAATGTTGTTTGTTAAGGTTGGATGGAATTAAAAACACCTGACTATCAAAAAAAGTTACGATAACTCGCAAAAAGATAAAGGTTTTTTTTTAATAGGAGTCTCTGTTGCCATTATTCTATGCGAATAAACACAATGAAAATAAAGTAACAATAATGTGTTGTATATAGAAATGATAGGTACATGCTAATAATTTAATTTAAAATAAAAGCTGCAATGGCTCCAAAGTATTGCAAACTCGCGAGTTTCTGTCAAAATATTATGTTCGTTCCAATTTTTTTTTAATGTGTAATCTTCATCTATAATTTATATGATATTTACTGTATATAAAAGAGCATTCTAGCTATCTATCTACAGTCTGTTACAAGAAATATAATTTAACAATTTAGGAAACAAACGTAAAAACTAGATGTCACCACACAGCCAGTTGCAGAAGCGAACTTTAACTTTTAAAGCTGTCATTAAATACTAATCTTCCATTAACTTGTTTTAACTTGTTGCAGAAAGCAACATAAAGCTTTGTGCAGACCAGCGCGACTTGTCACGCGACGACACCAGTTATTGTTATACCGTGAAGTTTTCTTAGAAATTGTATTGTTCGTGTCGCGTCGCGCGACAAGTCGCGCTGGTCTGCAAAAGCCTTTGGACTCGATTTCAATGGTTCTTCGATGAAATTAATGAAATCATTATAGTGTTAACGATTCATTACGTAAAAGGGCATTAATGTTTGTCTTTGTGCAACATGGTGAGTCAAAAAATTTAATCTCATAAATAAACGTCGATGTCGTCTATTTCGATTCCAAATACGTCCAAAATCAAGTTCAGTCGAGAACTATCGTAAACTAGGACACGTATGTTACAAGGCAGAGTAAACTTAGAGGTAAGACAATAAATACCTTTGACAATCAGCGAAGCGCTATGGCTAACTGTTCCGAAGTCGTTTGTAGCTCTGCAAGTGTACTCGCCGCTGTGAGCCGAAGTTAGGTCTTGAATGATCAAGAGAGAAAAAAAGTCCATGTTTTTTTGTTCGACCTGGGAACAAACCGTTTCGATATTAAGACCTTTCTTTTATCCGAAAAAAAAGTCAAGACGGATTTTCTTAATCTGCTCACAATAAGCTCTATCTTAATTCCTATACTTCATTTGAAATAAGATTAGACATTTATACAAACCTTTTCTACAGTCCGTTCCACCGATTCTGACTTCTATACCGTAGGCATAAGGATGGCTTTGAAAGCAAAAAGTGTTTACAATATCAACTGTTTATTGCAGCTGCCATTAGTCATGCCACCAACGCAATAGAAGTCAAAATCGGTTAAACGGACTGTAAAAAAGGTTTATTTTAACATTTAAATTCTAAAATTCATCATTTAAATCTTATTTCAAATGGAGTATTAAGGTAAGTATGAGGTAGGTAGGCAGGTAGGTAGGTAGTAGTAGGTAAGTGGGTATTGCGTATCATTGTAGTATGTAAATATTTTTTTTTTGTAAAATTTTAATGAACGGCTCGCCGGCACACAAATAAACCCTGAGAGGTTTTTGTTGTGTGGCTAAGACGACACGTGTATTATTAGGTAAGTGTTTTAGAAATAAATCAATCTAAAATAATAATTTGCGTAAAGTTTTTGTGAAAATCGATGGATAAAAATTAGGCAAACGTACTCGTAAATAATATCTCTTCGGTACTTACTTTGAGTGTAGAAGGAATCGGTAAATTATCTTTGTGCCAAGAAAACTGTATAGGTTTGTCGCCGGACACCAAACTGCAGGTAGCTTGAGTGCTACCTCCGACTTCAAGCTCCTCGGGAAATTGAAAAGAAACAATTTTTGGTGGCTCTGTTGACAATAAACTGAACGTTTCAATATTGCCAGAAAGTTGGAATACTGCAGGAAAGCAAGTAAAGCGCTTACTATGAACGTCAAGTCGAACTGTTCTTCTTGCAAGCTCCCCACTTTCAGCCCTCACTTCACATGTATAAGTTCCTGCTGCTGCGCTTCTTACTGAATTCAGTCTTAAAACTCCTCGTTCGTCATTTGATTCCAATATGCTTTCTACTAACGAGCCATCTTCTCGCTTCCATACTACTTCTCTACAAAAATAACGAAAATTAGGTGAGATGGACAAAATGTGTTTTACGTCACATGTTTTTCCTTTAAAGGATTGTGGCGTCATCGACTTAATTATGCGAACTACACATCAAAGACCTGACGTCACACAAATCCTGCATCGCGCAACTAAAGTTTACCGCGCGAACGACATATACAGGATGGCAGGGGCATCGACGCGAAAACTTTTACCATTGATTCAGTACATGATTCTGAACCCCCTGCGTCGAAAATGCTAGCCGGTTATTAAAAAAAATCTGCTGTTTCATAGAAAAGTACAATACCTACGTGGTCAAAATGTATGGAAAAACAGATTTTTTTTATTAACTGACGTAAAATTTCATCGCAGGGGTGTGCAGAATCATGTACTGAATCCATGGTAACATGTTTCGCGTAGATGTCCCGGACACCCTGTATATAAGGTGTATCTATTCATACCGGAAATCTGTTAAAGGGTCATGATTCTGAACCACACTGGTTCAGAATCATGTACTGAATCCATGGTAACAGTTATCGCGTCGATGTGATGCCACCCTGTTTATGACTATCCGACATCAACCATCGGGCAATCGCCCGCCAGACACGACACCCGTCTGGTCGGAGGATACTCCCTTTTCTAAAGAGGATGAGTGAAGTTTACACCCTGTTCCTCATACCTCTAAAAAAGATAATTATTCCCTTAAAGGATTAGGGAATTTTACTTTTACTTACTTTATGGGGTATCCTGAATATGGGCAGTGTATTGTCACATCCGTGTCAGTCTTAACATGTAACGCTGGTAAATATCTGATATTTGGAGGACCTGTACCGAAAATCATAAATTTATTTCCCATAATCAAAAAACACCAGAAAAGCTTACTGAAAAAATAAAGAAAGAAAGAAAAAAAAAATTGGGACACGCACAGGAAGTACAAACAGTACCTAATATAAAATAAAATAAAAAAGGAGCATTTACAACTAACAAGATTAGCATATTTTTGGAATAAACGAAAACAAAAATAATAGTAACCACCTGTGCGAGGCCAAAAAGGCGAGTACTTCCACTTTGCCCCACCAAGCCGCCTCATTGGTGGGGCAAAATGGAACGCCAAAAATTTTGCAGTGTAATCTGCCCCACTGGTTCAAATAATCTCTTTTTTTAAGTTTTGTTAAAGTTAAATTTCATATAAGTGAACTGTATCATGTTCTTATGAAATAAAGATTATTTAAGCCTATTTAAAAACACTACAGTACGACACAACTTAGATGTAGCATCGGCCAAATTCGTAAAACCGATCACCATCCGAACTGAGTGCGCCTTCAAAATCACCAATCTTTATGACTGCTTCAGGTGAAAATGATCTTTCGAAAACGCAATAACATGTAAAGCAAAGCCAAATACATTCGTAAAATTAAAATGAATGAATGAAATTTTTCAAATCTATGCTACATCTAAGTTGTGTCGTACTGTACCTAGGAATGTACTAAGTCTAACGTTGCTAGTCCTAGTAAAATTTTTACTTAGATATACACCTAGTGGGGTAAATTCCACTGGAAAATTTTTGGGATTCCATTTTGCCCCACCAGTGGGGCGGCCTGGTGGGGAAAAGTGGAAGTACTCAAAAAGGCCCCTATCTCAGCATAATGCTGCGATACTCGTATTTAAGAAACTACTGTTACAAAAATATAAAAATGTAAAATTACTGTCACATTTAACCTACCATAAACATTCAGTCTTGCTTGATGTGCATGAGATCCTTGTGAATTTGTGGCATTACAGCCGTATCGACCACCTTCATCTGCAGTCCTAATCGTCACACTTAAGGTAGATACTATTGTTCCTTCTTCACTTCCTGGTACTGCCTCTGCCCTTGTATTAACGCTGTATCTATAAACAGTACTATTACAAAATACCATACAAAAGAGCTGCTAATTATCATCCTGGGCAGTCAGCAGCTCCTAGTATGAGCTGTAGAGGAGGCCTATATACCCAGATTGGGGCGATTCCAGGCTGAATTGATAACGATGTGGGAAGATACAATATACTAGTTAATTGGCTTAGACGTGACATGACGTATATTTAGTAACCTAATCCACTTATCTGTTCTTAAAGAGTTATAACGAAACCTGTAAGAAATCACCACGTGTTTCACCTGTCAACGAAGCATCCTCAGGATGACTATGTCAATAGTCATCCGGTGTGTGGTGTCCGGGTTCGCAACAAGTCATTGTTGCGAACCCGGACACAACGTGTTGCCAAGTCAAGCGCCGAACACAAAGACGGCGAACGCACTGCGCTGCGTATCGATTTCTTACAGGGTTCTTTATGACTCTTTATTTACGTCGTCTATTGTTTTTTTTTACTTTTGATATATCATAACACAAAATAGCAGATTTGAAACGAAATTCTTATCCATATAGGTATGGTCGTGAAGTTATGGACTTACTTGTCAGGAGCAGCCGGCAACGGTCTGTCATCTAAAGTCCACAGTATACGAGGCGATGGAACACCTGTGGCTGCACACCTAATAACTATACTCTGTCCGATTCTGGTGACCGCTCCGCTGAACGTCGACACCAGCCGTGGTGGCCTGTCTGAAAGCCGGATTGAAGATAAATCGGTGCACTGATTGTGCAGTTTTAAAGTGAAGGGTCGCAGTAAGGTAGCCAAATCATATGGTCAAAAATTCACTATATTATTTAGTCAATAATTTACCTACCTACTCGATTTAACTAATTTAGTTCAAAACACACACAAAACTGGTGCGTGTCGGATGCGGGTCGGGACGGCAGTACAGCGGGCTTGTATATATCGTAATTCCTTGTATTATATGAATGACAGTACACGAAACGCGTGATCGAATCAGAAATGAAGAGATCCGCAGGAGAACCAAGGTAACCGACATAGCCTGAAGAATTGCCAAACTTAAGTGGCAATGGGTAGGACATTTTGCTCGCAGAACAGATGGCCGATGGGGCCGAAAGGTTCTGGAGTGGCGACCACGTACTGGAAGACGTAGCGTCGGAAGGCCTCCCACAAGATGGACCGATGACTTAGTAAAGGCCGCAGGAGTTCGGTGGATGCGGGAAGCACAGAATCGGTCGAAGTGGCGGTGCTTGGGGGAGGCCTATGTCCAGCAGTGGACGTCTTTCGGCTGATATGATGATGATGATGATGACACGAAACGCGTGCGCGGCTTCCGCTCCTGTCCCGCTCCGCGCCCGACGCACACGCGTTTCGTGTGCTGACATCTATATAATACAAGGAATTACGATAACAAGCCCGCCGTACTACCGCTCCGACCCGCACCAATTCGCCTTGTATGTGTGTTGTCACTGATCAAATAGATACAGCAAATAAAATATTAGACAGTGTAATAAAAGCGAATAGACGAACGAATAGTAAAATCTTGGTGCACCATGACCAGAGACGTTTGAGTCTCTGTAGAGACTGGAGAAAGTCTCTCAACACCAGCGCTCTTGGTGATGATATTGAAGCTTTGGCTACCTTCTACGACAAAAATTATATGCTATTGTTACCAGCAATAACTAACTCGGCACCAGCAACAGCGGAGTCAGAATGGTCGTGAGCGGTGCACTGATAGAGGCCCGAGTGATGCGACCGAACTGGACCAAGTGCGAGGCGAGACTGCGGCGCGTGCAGGGGTCGGCCTTCGTGTTGCCAGCTCAGTGTGATACCGCCGCCTCGTCCTCCTACTACTGAGCAGTTCAGGTGACCGGAACCGCCTGTACCTATCATCTATAACGAGGAACAGTTTGTGACGAGATGGACAGGACAAGTTGCAATCGCTTTCAAAGCGTTTCGTATTTCTACAACGACTTTCAACGGAATTGACATAAGCTTGTCGGTAGCTTATGTCAGACCCATTTATTTATGTCAGAAATACGTTACTGAGTTGACTAATCGGAGCGCCAGCGCCGCCTAGCAGCGCTCCCCAGAGCGCTCTACAAAACACCACTCGGACTGGCCGGAGCTAAGCAGAGTTCATCGGTGACGGTCAAGTAGTGAACACGTTTAGAAACTGTCGCGCATCCCGAATAATTGTTTCGTGTACCTACAGTGTGTGAATTGCTAGTGTGATTAATTTGAAAGTAAATTATAATTTAATCTGAACTGTGTAAACGGTTTTTCTGTTGCGCAATAACCAAGTACGCCCAGAGTAAATAAAATATAGCTGATAATAACGAAAGAGACACAAACCACCCCCGTTTTTTTCTTTACTTTTACATCATCATTATCGTTGATAGAATTTCACTTTGTCTATGCCCTCAGGTAAGAATGTTCTTAGTTCGAGTTAATAGGTCCACTGAAATTGGCTTGCATGATGCTAAACGTGATAGTGGCAATTGAAAAAACAAACTAAGTAGTGACACGTGTGTCCAATCAATCTGTCTAACCTTTTCCCAACTAAATTGGGGTTGGCTTCCAGTCTAACCAGATGCAGCTGAATACCAGTATTTTTTTTGGAGCGACTGCCTATCTGACCTCCACAATCCAGTTACTGGGTAATACCCCCCCCCCCCCTTGGTAAGACTGGTAATCAGACCCGTAACGACAGTCAAAGATTCCAAAACGACAGCCGGGACCAACGGCTTAAAGTGCTTTCCGTCTCGGTACTCGTATGTAAAGATGGTCACCCATCCACAGACCAACCACGGCAAGTGTATCTTAACCTGATGGATCGACCCGTGCGGCTGTTATTGCCTGTCCACTAACATAAATAAGAATTTCGTAACTTACCAACGGATTCGGTGCCACAGTAACAGACAGCGGTTCATACACGACGAGTTTCACAAGTACTCTTGATGGTGACTCCGGATTGGACGAGCAAGCGTATCTTGAAGCGTGGTGTGCCCGTGTAGATGAAATGACGAGTGAACCACCGCGAACTGTCCCTTCTCCTGAAACTGCTGCCCAAGTTCCAGATGCTTCCTGCCGCTGCCAACTGATGATTTAATTTTACCATAATGTAATCTTAGTCAGAAATTGAACGGTAGACCCTACTGAAAGGTCCAGTTTCAGTGATCAGTCATCCAATATGACCCAAAAAAAATAAATTTTACGGGGCAGTCTGGGACTGCCGATAGAAGTGAACTGAATTACGCCATCTAACGAAAATGTCAGGAATTTATGTGGCTTGCTGTCAGTACAAGAACGAAAGCTATGGAACCATAAAAAAAATTTAAAAAAAAACAGATTGCGCTGTTAGCAAAAAAGTCCTCAACGTGCCTTCGGTGACAATGATGCCTTCGGTGACGATGACGCGAGTTCCATGATTTTTGTTCACCAAAAAAGTGCTCAATGCACGTAAAGAAGTTTTCACTTAGAAAATGTGGAACATAATTTGCTTGAAAGTTGGTAACATCAAAATAAATTGTATGTATACAGGGGAGTTTTAAACAGTTGTAAAAATACTAGAAATGGTAATAGAACTATGGACAATCACTTACCTAACTGCATGTCCAGTGATATGTCTTAGAATACACGGTAGTACAACAGTATCCCCAGCGCGAGCTTCCACCGAATTTAATTCTATATTTTCCAGCCAGCTACTGTCTACACGAGAAAACAAGACACATTGAACAGACGAAAAATTAACAACACAATTATTATTTGAAATTATCATCATGTATTTGCAGAACGTTTACCAGCGACGGCAAACAGATATGAAACATAAGCATCAAAGGAAATTCATATGTTTGTTCTACAAAACTGATAAATAATATCCTTGTGTACCTACGTATGTTATTCTATCAGCCATGCGTATTCGTCTTTGACCAGTAAACTCGGACCCACCAATTTCTGCAGACTAAATTTCAAGCAATTCTAAATGCATAAAGCTATATTAGACTGACCGTCTGTAGTGAGTTTCAAAGGCGGGCTAGGAGTGTCCAGTGCAACGCATGAATATTCCGCCTGTATGTCCGCTTGAGTCAGTTCCAGGCCAAGTAGTAGACCACTGGCTCCGGACACCCAACGAGGTTCTAAAACAACATGCAACTTTGAAGATTTGTTATTTATTAGAAGAAAGTAATCTAACAACTTCATTGACGCTAAAGTGCGTTTCATCAAATAGTTCCTATGCTGTAACGTTGGCTCCACTGTTAAACTATGTATATCAACGGACTTATAGGTACCGCCGTAGTTAGGTACATACAATTTATTGTAAGTTGGCCAATTATAGTGACTTACTAAGATACAGACCGATACAGATTTAGTTGGACAAGATGTGTGGGCTAGCATATGTCACTAAACCTATTGGGATATTCTGCGATTTAGTCGGCCAACTTATCATTGTAAATCTGCGGTCACCCTTAAATATTCTTTTAGCAGTGTTTAACACTTTGAAGGACAGTAAACGCCCATAGGCGTCATAACAATAAAACTTCTATTGTGTCTCATTGACTGTACTTCAAAGTGTTTATCATTAAATAATTGTAAGTTTAAACGGAACCTGATAAACTGAGCACGTCAAAAATATTTTAATATCAGTCGCATTTTTGCAGAATTCATTTCCATTTTGCAATGTAGAACAAAGCAAGTGCAACTGAGGCATTTTCTCTCAATTTCCGCGTTTATTAAAGTCCTGCAATATTCAGTTTTATCTTACCACCACTCAAATATCCAGAGGACAACGGCAGTCCATCTTGCAGCCAGGTGATGTCCACTAAGCCGACTTGTGGTGACAGTTCACATCTCAGCACCACGGCGCCACCGATCTTGGCAGGAGTCAGTTGACGAGCTGTGTGGGACAGGACACTGTCCTCCACTACACAAAAGAGGTCATGTTAATCATATTTCATTCGGGAGTAAATAAAATAAAGTTACCAAACGTTTGTAATTCAATAATCCCCTGGTGTATAAAACAAAGCGGTAAAGTTTGTTTGTTTCGGCAAAATAAAATAACTGTGCCTCTTTACGAAACGTAAACTTATCCAAACAAAAATATACCGTAGTAATGGACTACATATTTACTACGAAACTTTGTTACTCAAACGTAGTAAAAGAATGAACACAATAACGGACCTCCCATTCACAATACTTTTACATTTGGAATATTAAAAATGTTCTTTTATTTATGTCCAGATTGGGGTCTGCTTTAAATCAGACAAAAATGGAGGAAAAGTTTTTAATTCTCAACTCTCAGTATTTTGTCTACTACTTAGGTTTATTGCACTTATTTATCTAGGAGAAAAGGAATAAGATATTTTTTTCATTTAATTCGCTTTGAAGACATTATGAAAGTTCCCGTTCATTTTAATAATGCGTAACTTGAGACTTTCATAACTTGTCAAAAGAAATAACGAAACAAAAATGAGATGGAATAATAAATAAAGGAATAATTGCGTCCGACATGGCTTTGTTTGTGAAGCCATCTTAAGCTTGACTCCGTCAATTTCAAGCTATATTTAAGTTTCGCCCGTTATGTAATTCTAGTACGACTTTTTTTTGGATTCAGTAAGAAATCAATTGAATTATATTGAAGTGTCTAACTGTTGTGCAAACTTAAATAACGCAAGTTGTTTGAAACATGCACTACGCAACACACTTGAAAATGACATCCGAATGGAGCAATCTTTGTAATTATTTATTTTTGTGTTGCCATGGAGAAATCCTCATGGATACCCTCCGTCTAGGAAGAACAGAGAGTTATATCGGACTTCTACAGACTAAAACCCCACTGTTCCTTCTAGTACCATAAGTCCGGGGCCCAGGAGATACTTGTACATTCGCCGCACCCCTCGACTGGTATCAGCCGCCATTCCTGACGGGCCACATCACCAAGTGCGGCCGATCCCACGAACGCACGTCCTCCCATTAAGTTTCAAATCTTTGTGATAAATGCTCATGACTTCTCTGTATCAGACGAGGCCCTTGCCCTGCAGTGGAGCGGTATCAGACTGGTATTATTATTACCCTTTTAAGCTCTGGCAACACTGACGCGAATCCTGCGCAGGAACCGCACGCGCCGATTGTTTTATTGATGAGGAAGGCACGCGAATATTCGAGCCAATTTAAACACCTCCATATAAATAGATTCGGCACGACTACGAGCTAATATCGTCCCGCATTCGCTTCAGTTTGGAAAGAGCTTTATAGAAATTTTATTATTATGTAATAAAAGTTCAAAGTTTCGAAAGTTATGTAAGTTTCTAATTATCTCGTTATGTTAATGCGACATCGTCGAGAACAGATCCTACGAGATTAACTTATCATGGAAATGAAAAACATTGCAATACTGAAACAAGGTAAGTAAGTAAATAGCAAAATATCAAAATGTCGAATACTTTCTTCGAAACTCATTTGAATGAGAATAAGCTTCTCCTGCGCCCCCATTTGTTGCCTTTCAATTTTCTCTTTGTAGTCAGCTTCATTGTAGGGGAAAATATTAAAATATGGTAAGTAAAATCTGTAACTTGAGAGCTAGTTCATGAGTTTGAAAGGGATGTTCTTACAACCACTTACGATAGACGATTGTGGAACTCGTTAGCGTGGCTTGGTTGTTCCACATTATCTGGGTTCGTATTGTATCTGTGTTCCTTAACGAAGTTCATCCAGTTAACGAGCGCACTTGAGCATTTGTTTGTGGAGTTGTGTTAGCTGACAGTCTCAATTGATTAATGTGCCTCGAAATATGACGAGAAACAAAACGTTCAAGTAATCGAATTTTGTTCATTATTCTCCGGAGAACACATCGCTCACGGTTCATGTGCCAAACTAATATTCAACATACTACGTCATAAAACTAAACCATCCCTTGTGTACAAAAGCTTAATATGCCACTTCAAACAAAAAGGTAGAAATTCTGTCTAAATACACTTCACTTGCTATAGTCAATACAACATAAAGTATGAAGGCTTACAGAAACAAAATTATTTTCAATAACAGACCGTCTCGGGTTCGTTATAACAAGGTTATTTTTCCGAGATGAGGGACATAATGTCGCTCAATCTTTAATTAAAACTTTCCTCGTCCCTCGGTGAAAAAAGTAATTGAAGTGAAAAATATTCATCTTTTCAAATACCTAATATTAACGTTTGAAAATATCTGAAATAGAAACTGGATATTATGAATTTATTATTAGTATTGAGTTGGTATCGTAGAAAGGTATACGAAGTTGCCTCTCAAAATAGTATTGTTAAATTTAATAAACTGAAGCTTAATTGAGATTTCAGTAGTAATAACCATAACTAGTGGTTGACGTGGTATCTTACCATTAATTTACAATGCTGTAATTAATACGTTCGTAGTTTTACCACACGGCTACAAATTGATCACACTTCACACAATAACTTTCGAGTTGCCGACATGAGCAGTGCTAATTGGGTGTTTGTACCTATTAAAATCACTGGTACCTATTATTATTTTTCATATTTCTTTATATTATACTTATTTTTTGTATTTAGAGTCAAGTTTTAACACAATCATAATAAATTATGGGTAGGTATTAAAGTCAAAGTTGCCACAAAGCCGGTACCCTAATTACGTAATAAACAATCAATTCGTTTTGAAACAGATTACTAATCCATTGCTTCATAAGCTCGAAAATAAATTCTGCTCTGCAACGTTATTATCGCAATGAATGTTGTAGAACTGTCAAAACAAAACAAATGATCGCTATCGCATTGCTTCTGCAAGATACGTAATAACCCTACGGGTTACCGTATTTCTACGTTATGTCATATTATTATCAAACTTTTATCTTCTGCATTAAATTAAGACCAAAGTAAGTATAAATAAAGAGATAACTAATACTTAATTAGATTTGTTGATAAATAGCCCACTTTTGTTTCTAACGGCCCTGAAAAGGACTTCCAACTTTCTGACATTCCCTTTTCTTAATGAATGTTAGGAAACTAAGTTTGTAGATTATTTTTCTTTTTTTGCTCCTCAAGGGCACTGAGGTAAGATTTTAACAAGACTTAATAGAGAATCAAAGCAGTACTCTGTGCTTATCTATTTACCTAATCAAAATTTGCGCCTTGCCGCCTTCCTAGCGGATATTCCGGAAACAAAGAGAAAGTTACGTTGCTGCGAACTCACTCTTAATGTCATTTTTAATCCCTTAATTAAAAGTTTTTCCGTGTAAAAAAAACCCGGGAGCCGTGGGCTGTTTTTCATTTTATTTCATATTTCCCTCGCTGTAACGGAAAGTTAATTGGTCCAACTCGACTCGAAGTTGTAATTTGTTTTGCCCTCTTGCCGTACATCTGTTTATTACACAAGTCTGTTGTTTACAGTTTTTATAATTTCCATTATGGCGTCTGCGTAATTGAGATAGAAGATATACTATAGACGTGGGCACGTGGAAGCGATAATCAAAATAATAAATATTTGGGCTTGCAATTTATTCATTACAAATTTTGCTTTTCGAGGTCAAACCCTCTAATAAATCTCTTTGTTTGAATAAATAACCTTTATTAGGACTGAAACCGGCAAATTTCGTATTATAATTATGGTAATAAAGAAACACAAGTAGTTGCAAATGGGGTATATTTGTAATCAGTTCGGATCTCTACAACGTGGGACAAATATTTATTATATTAATGGGTTTGCCTAACACGTCTGAGTAAACCACTTTACAATTCCTATACTTAGGATTTTGTAAGCCTAATCTGATTTTCGAGTGCCTTTATGTAAGAAAAAAGGGAGACAATCCTTTTTGAACATCTTCAGTGTAGGTGTATATATTTGTTTGCTCGACAGTTGTTTATCTGACCATCATCTTCATACAATCTCCATGATATAAAGTAGCATTATAAAACTGACCAGGTTGCAACATGACAGGTCTGGAGAGCACTGTGCCGGCACGGTTCGACGCTCGGCACCTCAGCAATGCTCCGGCGCCGCTACCAGCATCCATCAGCGACCGTCTGGCTCCAACTACTAGTCTTCCGTCGCTTAGCACGTGTCTGGTGGGACAAAAGATGATTCTTTAATATCGTATTTATATTTATACACATGCAAGATTAACTTGTCATTGTAAGATGCATGTGTAGAGAAGAAATTATCATCATAAAGTCTTCAGGATCCCATAGCTAACACAAGGCTTTCCTAAGTTGGGGAAAAATGTATAGAAGAATATTATTAAGTCTAATTGGATAAAAATAATAAACGGATTTTAGTAGATATTACTGATTTTAACTTGTAGGAAAGTTAGTGAAAGTGAAACTTGCAGGTGCGGGAAACCTCATACGGCGCAAATATTCCAATCTTATTTTGAATTATATGTTTAAGCCGTTTGGGGTTGAAACACTAGGGCCCTGCCCGAGTGCCTTTGATTTTCAAGACATCGCCAAGCGGTTGGTCGACTCTTCACGTGACCAGAGGGCTGGCCTATTCTTCGGCAATGCTTATTGCATTGCCATATAACGTGGCAAACTGCCAGCCTTTTGGGCACTTTACCTGTTGACAACGATGCGGATGAATTTTTGATGCCCTATGATTGTTCCCCCCGCCCCTCTTTTATATACTTATAAATATTTTTATTTTTAGTCTGTTAGTTTTTAAATCATGTAAATACCTACTTATAGGAATGCTAAATAAAAATAAATTAATTTGAACAAAAAAAAACAAATACACAAAAATATCCATCGTTTTCTTCGATTGGTGGGAGTGCAGAATATAGTTTTGCAACAGACAGAAAATTGCTTTTAGCTAAATTGATAGCAGAAGAGTTGCGGGCGTTTGTTAATTAATAAAATGGAAGACAATGTAATTGCTCCCTCAATTAGTTGACTGAAGGAAGAGGACTGCTATGATACTCAGGGACTTTAATAAGAAACTTATAAAAGCAGTGGCCGCTACAAGAAGACAGGTACCTATTAAAATAACTAAGTTTTAACGTCATTATTAATTTTTGCGGTGCATCACAATACTTGAAACAGACAAACAATATTTTCGTAAGCACGTACGATATAAAATAAAATATAGAATATTCCCTCTTCAACAATGTTTACGTTAATTTAATATCACAAGAAATTATCTTTAGGTTTTAGAGGTATGAGGAACAGGGTGTAAAGTTTACTCATTCTCAATATAAAAGGAAGGATCCTCCGACTAGATGGGTGTCGTGACTGGCGGGCAACTGCCCAACAATTGATGTCGGGGAAGTTAATAAGCTGTTCGCACAGTAAACTGTAATTTCGCGGTGCAATATTTCTGTGACGTCAGGATTTTGTGTTACGTCAGATATAGCATGCATAGTTTGCTTGTGACGATGTAGGTGCCACCACATGGTATCTAACATAATTATGAACAGCGTGTCACTCACGTTATGCACGATCAACGATGATGTATTCGAAAATGCACAACATGAAACAAACATATGAACAACAACATGAACAATTGCCAAGATGATTGACATTCGATTATATGTTTGCGCAATAAGGAAATAGGATAGATGGGAGTTTTTCCTTTCTTTTGGAATAATTATTATGTTGTTTTAATAATAGGTCGAGAAATAGTGAGAAAGTTACTAAAAGTACTTACTTTTAAGTAAGATCTATCTTGTTTGCTATTGCGTGTCGAATAGATAGACCGTACACCTTTGCATCCTTGGTAAACTTACCTGGCTCTAATGTTGTATAATATAGTAGCTATTATTGAAGTTCTTATGATTTCAGATATCATATTCAAATGATAGCCATTTTCTTTGGCTTTATAAAATACTAGCGGCGCCCCGTGGTTTCACCCGCATGAGTAACGATCCCATGTGAATATCGAGATAAAAGTGTTCTATGTGCTAACCCAGGTCATGGTCTACCCAAATTTCATCTAAATCTGTTCAGCCGTATTAGCGTGAAAGCGTAACAAACAAACAAACTCATATATAATATTAGTTAGAATACCACCCATGTTTGTGCAAAGGTGAAGCACCAAAATGAGCGAAATAACAATGATTACGACGTTTGGGAATTTCACTTTACGTGCCTAGTCTACGCTAAAATAGAATAGACGACGTATGTTGACTTGTTGCGAACAGTGAGTTACTCTGCGTTCAGCACTTGACGTGGCCACATGTCGTTCGCAACAAGTCAATCGTCATCCTGAGGATGCCTCGTTAAGAGGTGAAACACGTGTCGATTTTTTACAAGGGTTCTTTATGACTCTAAGAACAGTTAAGCGGATTAGGTTACAAAATTACGTCGTCTTTTGTATTTTATAATGGATTTCCGCAACGTCACGCCGGAGTCTTTTAACTTGCCTACGATATTTCAAGTTCAACATTCCTACTTCAAAGACCTATGCATTTCTCAGTACCATTTTCCAAATAACTTGAACGAATTACTGTCATCATAAGATTTCATTTCCATTCATTTGTCACAAGGTAACAGGCTCGTTTACGACCCGTCAAAACTTTAACCGGGGCAGTATCGGTCCGGAACAGCCAACTCCGATGTAACTTGGCTCGTATAAAAGTACGTTATGACGGTAATCGCCTACCGTAAAGATCTAGATACAGCTATTTCGTTAAGTACGAACTTTTTGAGTTCATGCATTATATTGTCGTTAATTTTGAACCTTTTACTTGCTCCTTTTGCAACGAAGTTGAAATAAGCTGTAGGTATATCTCGATTTTTAGAACTGTGCGCTTGGAGCTAACTAAATTTTAGGTTGTTAATATTGAATTCACTCGCCCTTTTACCTCCTCAGTGCTCCGACGCGCGTCTCTTAATGCGATCTTGAGGTGTATGTGTATGTATGTGTGCGTGCCTGCACCATTACTATTATGTTGTGTCACTAGGACAGTAATAAACTAGCATCCAATCGCAACGGTAGTTTCATTCGGTAGCTGACAGATCACTGGCGACGAGTTACCCACGTTTAATAAAAAAAAAATAAAAAAAAAGTTCGTGCAAAATGTCGAATATCATCGGAAATCTTCCAAATTTCGACCACGACGCCCAAGAGTGGCCTATATTTAAAGGTCGGCTACTACAGTACATAAAACTGAACAGTGTTAAAACCGAAAATAAAAGTGCTTTGTTACTGACGCAGCTTTCGGACAACACCTACCGTCTTGCACGGAACTTACTTCACCCCGATGTACTCGAGGAGGTTAAGTTCGAGGATCTAGTTGAAAAATTAGATAAGCATTTCACGCCGAAGCGTTGTGCTTTCGCTGATAGAGAGAAGTTTTACGAGGCGATTAGATCTGATGGCGAGAGCGTCGAAGAATGGGCGGCTCGTGTGAGAGGTTTAGCTGTTAATTGTGAGTTTGGTGAGGCATTGGATATGCTGCTGCGAGACCGTTTCATACTCGGGCTTGCTCCGTGTCGGGAACGTGACCGGCTGTTTGAAGAGGATGCCAGCAAACTCACTTTTGCTAAGGCATTGGAGGTAGCTCAACAGGCTGCGTATGCGCGATTGGCTCGATCCAGGGCCGCAGCAATAGTTGACACCGCAGCGACAACCGTCAAGGCCACGCAGATCAAGGAGGAACCTGTGTACCGGCTGAGCGGGCAGCGCGCGCACGGCGAGCCTGCCACGGCCACCCGCAGCTCGAACAAAAATTCCGAGGAAACTCGTCGGTGTACAGTGTGCGGTCTCAGAAACCACGACGCAGAAAAGTGTCGTTTTAAAAACTATCGGTGCCAAGTGTGTGGTGTGAAAGGCCACCTAAAGAAAATATGTAGTGCTAAGAAGGGTGAATCACGTTTACATTGTTTGAACACGGAGGAAATAATTTCGGAGCAAAGTGACTGTGAGGAATGTGAGCTATTTAACGTAAGGTATGTTAGTAACTCGCCTGTAATAATAAGGGTATCTATTGATTGTGTAGGATTAGATATGGAGTTGGATTCGGGGTCGGGGGCTAGTGTAATTTCCGAAACGCATTACAATAAATATTTTTCAGATCGTATTTTGATAAAATCTAACCTAAAAATGTGTCTTTACAATGGCCATAAAATCTCGCCCTTGGGATATTTTCAAGGTAAAATTACATACTTAAATAATACCCAAGACATTAAGATATTTGTATTGCCGAGCGGAGGTCCACCGTTACTGGGACGAGATTTTATGTCGAGTTTTAGGATATATTTTACCTCGGATATCAATAAAATCCAAACCCAATTTAAAACAGAGGCCGACACGAAAGAAGTTCAGCAACTTTTATCTAAATACTCCGACTTGTTTACTGACGAACTAGGTAGGTTCAACAAATTTGAGGTGAAACTTGTTTTAAAAGAAGGTACCCAACCAAAAATTTTTAAGCCACGTTCTGTACCATTCGCTTTAAAGGAAAAGGTGGAGGAAGAAATAGATAGACTGATAGGTTTAGGAATATTAAAACCAGTTAAATTTCCGAAATACGTAACCCCTATTGTCCCAGTACTAAAAGAAAACGGGAAGGTTAAGATAGCCGGTGATTATTCAATAACATTAAATAAAGATTTAGAAATAGATAAGTACCCAATGCCTAGGATAGAAGAGGTTTTTGCCAAGATAGGTGGAGGGGAGTGTTACAGCAAAATAGACCTAAGTAATGCTTACAACCAATTTGTCCTAGAGGAGTCATCGCAAGAGCTGACCGCGATAAGTACATCTAAAGGTTTTTTCAAATATACCCGACTTGTGTATGGTTTAGCAAACGCTCCAGCCATTTTTCAAAGAGCGATGGAAACATTATTAATTGGCATAGAAGGTATTAGCATATGGTTGGACGACGTGTGTGTAACGGCGCCGACTAGACAATTACATTTTAGCAGGCTATACGAAGTACTAAATAGATTGAAAGAAGCCGGTTTAAAATTACATAAAGAAAAATGCTGTTTTCTTCAAGATAGTGTCACTTATCTAGGCTACATTATAGATAGACATGGATTACGAACTTGTCCTAAAAAAACGGAAGCTATTACAAATGCGCCGCGGCCAACAAGTGTCACGGAAGTTAAACGATTTATAGGATTAATTAACTATTATCGTAACTTTATACCGAATGCATCAGCTAGGTTGCACCCGCTACATGAGTTATTGCGTAAAGGAGCGCAGTGGGAGTGGGGCGAACGTCATGAACGTGCATTCAATAGTGTTAAGGTCGAGCTATCATCAGAAAGGGTGCTAGCCCATTTTGATCCCGCAGCACAGTTAGTGTTGACGGTAGACGCGGGGCCGGCCGGCCTCGGCGCGGTGCTGGCGCAGCGCGACAATGACCGTGCGCAACTCGAGCGACCGCTGGCGTTCGCCTCAAGGTCATTATCCACAAGTGAAAGAAACTACAGTCAGATTCACAAGGAGGCGACAGCCATTATTTTTGCTGTCAAATATTTTCACCAATATCTGTATGGACGACAAGAACCGTTCGTCCTTAAGACTGATCATCGTCCATTACTTTCGATATTCGGGAAGAAAACAGGTATTTCAGTCATGGCAGCATCGAGGTTACAGCGATATGCGATAATACTGTCTGCATATAATTACAACGTCCAGTATATTAAAAGTGAAAATAATGTTGCGGCGGATTATTTGTCGCGCTCGCCTTTATCAGAACCAAATTGTAGTACAGAAGGACAAACTGATCTGTCTTTCCTCAATTTCTTAGATGCTAACGTCGCCCCGCTAACTTTTAGCGATATAAAAACAGAAACTTGTAAGGACGACATTTTAAAAACAGTAATTGAATATGTGCAGAACGGCTGGCCGCGTAAAATTAATTGTAAACTGGTTCAGCCCTATTTTAACTGCAAAACGGATTTAGAGGTTGAAAATGGTTGTATTTTTCGAGGTCACAGGGTTGTGATACCAGCGGTGTATCGAAATAGGTTATTAAAAGAACTGCATTCGGGTCATTTTGGCGTGGTAAAAACAAAGAGTGCAGCTCGTAGTAGATTTTGGTGGCCATCGATCGATAAGGACATAGAGGAATGGGTGGGCGCTTGCCACACGTGCTCCGGCACTCGCGCAGCGCCGCCGCGCGCGCCCCCTGCGCCCTGGCCGCGCGACTCGTCTCCGTGGCGACGCTTGCACATTGACTACATGACTATAAACCAACATGTATACTTGATCGTCGTAGATTCATATAGCAAATGGTTGGAGTGTTTACATATGAGTTGCGGTACTTCAAGTCGGGCGCTAATAACAAAATTAAAGGAATTGTTTTCTAGGTTCGGTATACCGAGTGTCATAGTTTCCGATAATGATGTAAAAATTAAATTGAATGAATTTAAACATTTTTGCGAAATGAACGGTATCAGATATAAAACGTCCCCAATTTATCACCCAGCCAGTAACGGACAGGCCGAAAATTCTGTAAAGACATGCAAGAAAATGATTAAATGCATTATTAGCGAGAACAGTCAACAAAATGTGATTAACGAAAAGCTACTAGGATTTTTATTTGATTACCGCACATCACCACATTGTACAACGGGCGAATGCCCAGCAAAGCTTATGTTTGGCCGAAACATAACATCTAGGCTGGACCTGTTACTGGAAGATAGTCATATCAATGAAACTAATAATGATAATTTAAAAACAAAAAGAACATTAGTCATAGGTGATAGGGTATGGTTAAAATGGTACATAGCTAGGAAGGAGATATGGACTATAGGTAAAATAATTAAAATAATAGGTAATCGCATGTTCGAAATATTAGTTAAGGATTATAAAGTAAACTGTAGAAGGCATATTGATCAGATAAGAAAATATACAGGTGCAACCGTTAGGGCAAAGGACGGCCCACGTGCTGATGTCGTGAGCCCCACGCAGTCAGCGCCGCCGCGCCCGCGCTCCCCGCCCGCGGAGGCGGAGGCGCAGCCGCCACAAACATTACCTTCAGTAACAGAAGGCGAGGGAATTGATATAGGGGAGGATGATGAGTGGGCTGAGGCTCAAAGTGATGTCGATGCTAACGATCATAATAATGTTGAGACTAATCAAGAAGTAGCCGAGGATCGCGGCGATCATTCTCTTGAACCACAGCCTACAAGACCGACCCGTAGTTGTAGACGTAAGATTAATTATAAGGTTAAAATTGTAATTGTATCGCACACCACGCATTTGATTATCTAGAATCAGTATGTAAAGATCACACCGCGTTAAATTTTTCTATAGATTGATGATAACAAATGATGTAGTGTGCGAGCAGCCAAGTGTGTCGGTTTCTTGTTGTTTGTAGTTATGTAAGGCAAATCGTTATTTCTACCTACTTATTAAGTTCTTTACTTTGGAAAATAGTGTTGGAGGAGTGAGGTGTATGTGTATGTATGTGTGCGTGCCTGCACCATTACTATTATGTTGTGTCACTAGGACAGTAATAAACTATAGCATCCAATCGCAACGGTAGTTTCATTCGGTAGCTGACAGATCACATCTACAGCTTGGCAAAAAAGGGTCGCACGTGGTGACATTTGTTACTAAATATTTTACTTAATACAGACCTATAATGATGGCCCTACTTTACCAAAAAGTGCTAGTAGATTTTGATTTGAGTCACCCATATGCAGCGTTCAATGTTGCACATTTATTTTAACAATTTATTTCCCATTCGAAGTGACCCAAGTGCGATAGTGGCGCCCTGAATTTTCAACTCTTTTCTGCCAAGCTGTACACAACTCGCGTCGTCTCCACAGTTCTGTCTTATTATTTGTTCATTTTTGTTATTATTTAAATCATAATATACATATACACAGTTACAAAAATCGGGTTATAAATGCGTAAATTACAAAGAAAAATATGTCTGTCTTTGAAATTAGAACGTGTTCTCTACCAAAGCGAAGAAAAAGGTTTTGAAAACATTAGAGTGAATACAGTAGAAAGATTTATATTTTACTTGTTTCTCTCAAATCTTGTAGAAATTCTTCATGCACTGGAAAAAAGGATCCAATGTATTAAGAGCGTGCATTCTGAAAGTGGGCAACGTCGCAAATAGCTGTCACATATTTCGCTGTTTTGATTAATTTGGCAATACTACTGTATGGAAATATGAAAAGTGGCTAACTAGCGAACTAGAATATTAATAATGAATTGCAATTGTAACATTGAATTTGATATTGTAGGTACCCATTTTAGGAGTAAAAAGGCATTTGGAAAGTTTGCAAATACTTTTTTTACATCTAAAACTAAATATTCAGTGTTACGATATTAATTATTGCATTTCATTCAATATTCTAGTTCGCAAGTTAGCCACATTTTTTATTTCTATACAGTAGTATTTCCAAATTAATCAAAACAGGTAAATATTTGACAGCTATTTACGACGTTGCCAACTTTTAGGATGGGCGTACAATGGTACAATAGCGCCACTCCTTAAAAAAAATATTATCTCGTTACTGAGAACGAATAAAACGGCTAGTAAGGGCCCTTGGTAAGCGTGTCTAGAATTTTCTAATACCTACCTTTATAAAAATCAATCTAAAGAAGAGCGACCACATTCCTCTAGATCGTAGTTTGTTTCTTCTCTTTGACAGTCGTGACGGGTCGTAAGAAGCCCGAAAGTCTGGTTGTTTAGTTTAAAAACTGGTTGTTTAGTATTACCAAGGGATGTCGTATTATCCAGTTACCGGGTTGTAGAGGTCAGATAGGCGGTCGCTTCATGTAAAATACTGGTATTTAGCTGCATCCGGTTAGACTGGAATCCGACCCCAACATTGTTGGGAAAAGGCTAGGCAGATTGATTTTATTTCATGTATCTTAAAAACTATTACATGTACTAGAATCATACAGTTTTTTAGTGAGAATAATGCTATAGTGTCTGTGTATTACTTAGAATCTAACCCCGTTCCTAATAAACGTTGTATATCGCCTGTATAGTTACACACCGATTTCTCTCTTTCAGTCGTCAGTAATTTGACATTCGAAAGAAGAAGACAAAGCGTTGTGTAACTATACAGGCGATATACAACGTTTATTTATTTTATTAGGTTCACCAACAACTGATTACACTGATACAAACACATAATATTTTTTTTAGAGTAATATAACAGTGCACTGCATAAAACAATGAAGTAGACAAATAAGCTAACTTACTTAGTAATAACCGCTAATATTAAAAGTTTGATAACATTAGTAAAAAGTGTAATTTATATAAAATTGAAATCTATGAAATGTTGTTTTATTAGTAAGGGGGTTAGATGATAAGTCAAAGATAGTCTCTACCTGTTTGAAATAATTCCTTATAAAAACACAAGGATCGTCAGTATTCTAAGTCTGTCTGCCATAACTTCATTTACGGGAGTTGCAAACTTCTTAGTAACTTAATTTGTGACTCGTTGTAACGATAGGCCGTAAAACCGAGGGTAATGTACGAGAACAAATTACTTTACCGGCTCACAGTCGCGACTCAATCATATTAATTAAAGTTAAGTAGTTTATCTGTCGTTTGGTTTTAGCACAGAAATGAGAAAAGAGAAGGGAAAATTGAGAACAAAATGAGGAAGAGGATGGTCAATAATGACTTATTTTGCAGGAAACAACTGTAATTTCTTTTAATGTTTATTAATCCGTTGGCTTTGTTTTACAATGAAAAATTAAAAACATAAACACAACAAACATAACATTACACCTATTTTTCCTGAAGGGTTAAAAGAAAGAAAGAAAATACATTTACGTTACGGTTAGGTACAGTACGACACAACTTAGATGTAGCATAGATTTAAAAATTTTCATTCATTCATTTCAATTTTACGAATGTATTTGGCTATGAGACTTTACAAGTTATTGCTTTTTCGAAAGATCATTTTCACCTGAAGCAGTAATAAAGATTGGTGATTTTGAAGGCGCACTCAGTTCGGATGGTGATCGGTTTTACGAATTTTGCCGATGCTACATCTAAGTTGTGTCGTACTGTAAAGCTGTACCTATAGTACCGCCACCCACATTTCGCCAGTTATATTTAGGTCCCATGTAATATGGGGCGAGTCTATTGCCTATTGCCATCAACCGGCCACAAATCCAGGCTTCGGGGTGCTACTGAGAAATCATAGAATAATCATATTGTTTCGTATGATAATTCATTTACATTATATATTACTACTTGCGCCCCGCGGTTTCACCCGCGTTAGTCTCGATTCCGTAAGAATATCGGGATAAAAAGTATCCTATGTCCTAATTCCGGTTATTTCTACCCATGTGCCAAATTTCATACAAATCTGTTTAGCCGTTTTAACGTGAAAACGTAACAAATAAACTCACTTTCGCATTTTTTATAGTAACTAGCTGCAGCCAGCGGCTTCGCCCGCGTGGACTCTTTTCTGTACTATAATAATTATGTATGTATACATATAGGTAAACCTTCCTCTTGAATCATTCTAACTATTAAAAAAAAAACGCATCAAAATCCGTTGCGTAATTTTAAAGATCTAAGCATACATAGGGACAGACAGCGGGAAGCGACTTTGTTTTATATTATGTAGTGATGATAAGTTTAATAGGATTGCCTCTCTTACACTACCTTCAAATAAAGGTCCCCGGTAAATTTTCCTCATTTTAATTCACGTAAACTGGATGTTTATGTAACTTTTATCAGTGTCATTTTATCGTTAGTTACTTAGTTTTTTTTTAGGAAGACTTTTTTTATCTACGGGGCCGTACTTTTTGATTTTATCGTAATTTTATATTCAACTTCAAAAAATGCCTAACGTTTGTTAATGTTTCACATAACATCACGCCAACCCCGAAGGGTTGGGCAGAGGTGTACCTATTTAGTATACCAACATTTCACCAGTTAAGTTCCATGTAATAGGGGGCGAGCCTAGTAACCCACATTTCGCCAGTTATGTTTAGGTCCCATGTATTAGGGAATAAGCCTATTGTCATCAACCATGTACAAATCCAGACTCTGGGCTACTACAGTACGACACAACTTAGTTGTAGCATCGGCAAAATTCGTAAAACCGATCACAATCCGAACTGAGTGCGCCTTCAAAACCACCAATCTTTATTACTGCTTTAGATGAAAATGATCTTTCGAAAACGCAATAACTTGCGTTTGGTCTTTTAACCAAATACATTCGTGAAATTGAAATGAATGAATGAAAATTTTCAAATCTGTGCCACATCTAAGTTGTGTCGTACTGTACCAAGAAATTCCATAAAAAACAACGGGTTGCTCTCCGCCGTCAGAAGTGAAAACTTGAACATTACCGTTGTGCATTTTTGAATATATTTTGGAATGGTTAGGGAATAATTTCGCACGAATTGCTTTATTTATCAGTATAAAAGTACTATAATTTATGTGTTTAAATAAAATATTCATTAGTAGTAGTAGTATATTTAATTATTTTCAAAATATAGTCTAACAAAAATAAACAATTTATAAACACTTTCGACTGCTTTTTTTTTTACCCATCAATATGGGTAAAATTTCTTACCTC
This sequence comes from Conistra vaccinii, assembly GCA_948150665.1. NCBI lineage: Eukaryota > Metazoa > Arthropoda > Insecta > Lepidoptera > Noctuidae > Conistra > Conistra vaccinii. The sequence continues at coordinate 16,551,294 of OX411323.1, forward strand.
GCAATCTTTACGTAATGTCAAAGACTATTTATTTTGATATTTACTAGGTCGGTTGCTAGGCAACGGATCTTACGGCACGTTCTGACGCGAGTTTAACATTTTTTACCCATCCCAAAAAAAGTGCAACGCCGCTAAAGAAGTTTTCACTTCAAAAAATCCAATAACTGCTGCTGCTGGTTTTTATGCTTCATTATTATGCTATTTCCATTACATAAAAAATAAATACACAAAAACGCAACGGAACATACGTTACGTGATCATAACTATGAAGAGTCCCATTATATTCAATCTTTTGCTGTCATCGCGCCGTCTTCTCCCTGACAGGTTATCTTCACACGTTCCGATATTCGATCATTGGCAATTTTCTGCTGACACAAACATCCTATACAAATTTTCTACCTACATATTGATATGGAAATCTAATTTTCTACTTCAATGTTTTGGTTATTTTGCCGTAGTTTTTTTCCGAAATAAAATTGGAAATGACATGAGGAGATCGTTTTAATAATTTCGTTCAAGTTAATTCTACCTGTTCTAAGTAAACGGAAAATGTTAATATGTATTTACTGTCGAGTTACGTTTGGCTTACTTGAGGCTATATGTAAGATCATGGTACACAAGCTACATCAAATTCAGCTTATTGTCTTATACCCGGTTTCTAAATTGACAATGACTTATCAACCCCGCAAAATTGTTTTTTTTTTGCATTTTGTGCAATGATATCAACGTTTCTCGAAACGAAGCTGAAGTTAGCCAATATGTACATTTCAAAAAAGATCTGCGCAATTTTTTTAATGGATTCTCTCTATCTTTTCGTCTATTTTTACCCGACTACGGCGCAGCCAAAAGGAAGGGTTATGATTTTAGCAGTCTATGTATGTATGTTTGCTTTTACGTGTGTTCCACCGTAGTGCCTAATGTACTGAACAGATTTTGATCAATGCGGTATCTATAGTTACAACTTCAATCACCGCTCTCTACTTATTATTGCGTTAACTTTGTATCTTAATGAAAAAGTTTCAATAAGTAAGCAATGTACAAATGGAAAAATATATGATATAGATAGATATACAAGGAAAACACTCCGTGTTTTTCCACTCCGCGACAAGTTTCTTTCGGTAATTTTAAGTCTAGTTACCGCGAACACACTACGTTGAAATCTTCACGAATAAACCTTAAAGTAAGTTCACAGGTGAGGTGTCCAAAGTTTCCACCTCGACGCGAGTAAACAACGCCTTGTAACTACTTACTGCTGACACGAGTTGGACGTGATACGTAACTAACCCAAACTACGTTTATTTTGACGCTCAGAATATAGAAAACGACCCTTATGTCTTCGCAGATAGCTGTACAAGGTTTAGTTATACGCTACTTGGCGACGGTAACTTGCTACTCCCACTCAGTATGCGAAAACTTTGCCCCGACATTGTGTCATATCAAAAAGACTTTATTATTCTTGTGGATTTTAATGCGGGCAGAGGACAAACCTTGATACTTCGTGAATGACGTAATATTCCCTCTGTTGTCAAGGGACCAAACATAATCACGCCGATAATAGAATGTCGAATCACGTTAAACGAGATCCCTCTTGTCTAGCCACTATCAGCTGTGTAACAATAGATTCCATTAGCGTTCAAACAATTGGGGCTGGCACCTAAAGTATTAACTGATACTTTATACTAAACCAACCTCTGGCGAATGTTTAACCGAGCTTAAAGTTCGTTCATCCTGGGAACGTCGGTGAGTATTTTTCCAAGATTTCTTTTGAACAAATAGTCTACGATATAAGAATGTTACTTGAAACGAGTGCGCTTGGTATCGTTGAAAAAATATGGTAGCGTGAGAACGTGCCGTGGCCATTTATCGCTGCTCGCTCGCTATAAGTCAACTGTCACCATAATCGTTTGTTTCAAGCTCACTTTGCCGTCGCCGGGAGTGGAGTGTATGGCAATTGAGAGTTACTTGCACGTAACGCCGAACAAGCGTCTTGTTACATTTCAACAGAATAAGTGCCCTGCGTAATATTTTACTTGCGGAGATGGGAATTGTTTCAAGGATTAAATCAGTTTCACCAGTGCTCTGATATATTTTCTTGAATTCCTGCTTCCCATTTTGAAGTTGAACTGTATTCTCATCCAATTAACCTTTATTTTCTTGTTACAATCTTCTTTACTTTACCTTCCATCCAAAATCATTTTTACTTTACCGAATGAAAATCTGGACCGAAATGTTGACATATTGTATTTTCTTACAAGTAGCAATAGGAAAAAAAAGATAACAGAATAACGACTTGTGAAAAAGAACATAATACTTTACATACTAAAGTTGCATACGTTCTCACAATAGGTTAAACTTGTAACATATTGCAAAGTCCGTTTTATTCAATACTTTGTCGCTACTTTCGTTGAACTCCGTGCTCGGGCAAACTTTCCGTGTCTCTGAGCAGTCGCAATGTAACACATTGCACGTCATGCTCCTAACTACTGTCGAAATAGTGAGCTTGGTTGTAAATTATTGAGTGTACGTCGTCAACAACGTTGGAAATAATATTTAAACTAACAGCAAAAATAACAAATAATCAAGAAATATTGGCTGTTATTTATGTAGGTGTGTTTGTGGTTTTATTAACGTATTCTACCTACGTGAGTAAAACAGTAAGAAGGTTCCCCTCTCTTCCCACTGCGTCGCAAGACACGCAGAGCGTGCCATATCCGCCAAGCCCCACTGCGTCGCATGCGACGCAGTCGGCGCACGCTGATTCAAGGTCTATTTGTACTATGGATAGGGGCTAATATGGTCTGTGGTTAATTTTATTCTATGGATTTGGTAATATACTTGTCAAATAAATCGACTAAAACGTCAAAATATGCAGAAACAATTCTAGAAAAAAGTAAAAATTGAACATTTTGGCACGGCAAAATGGCGTCCGCGCATGCGTTCAGCGCGCTGCACTCCGCGTTCTATTTATTTGTTTTCTATTGTTTTTTAAGTGTAAATCGACGGGAAATGTTGTTTTTTAAATAATTAAGTAGTGTCGTCATCGTATATAGTTAATATTTGCACTAAATAACATCGTAATTACCTATTACGGACCCATCAAAAAATGTAAACAAACTCGGTAATGAAAAAACGTATTGTTGTGAAATTTTGAGTTTTGTGTGTGTTTTGTGTATGTAATCGCTGGTAAGTCATTTATTTTATATTCTTTATTAGATAATGTATAATAAAAATGCATATTACAGAAAAACAAAAGCGTTCAATATTTTTTTTCAACTAAATAATGTTACGTAATGATACGGTTATCTATTTATTGAACTTTTTTTAACCCCCGACGGAAAACGAAGGGGTGTTATAAGTTTAACGTGTGTATCTGTGTATCTGTGTATCTGTCTGTGGCATCGTAGCTCCCAAACGGTTGAACCGATTTAGTTTATATTTGTTTTGTTTGAAAGGTGACTTGATCGGGAGTGTTCTTAGGTATGATTCAAGAAAATCTATTCAACCGTTTGAAGATTATCAGGTCTTTTCTAATTGATGAATGGATTTGAGCATCTTCCACAGGTCTGATTGAGTCTAAATTTGGTAATCTGTTACTCAATGGTATAAGATTAACATAGTAACCTTGAACTGATGCTGCAGCATTATTATACCTGGTACTTGCAGGATACCCAACTCCTCATCAACTTACAGCAGTGGTATCGTGTTTGGGCTCATTGGAATGGTCTCAATAAATAGGTTATAGATATATATTTATCAGGGTGTGCTATTGTAGAAAAGATATTTTCATTCGTCGACCCCCGATGCGACGACAAAATATTAACTACAAATTGTATTAAACATAAAGGGCCAGTATAATATTTTATTTTGAAACTTTTTAAAGGATTTTGTTTGTGGCGGGGGTTTTTTAAATTTTTAATTTAACTTTTAATTATATGTGTTTTTATTTATTGTGTTTGTCCGTAAATAATGGTTTTGACCGATAGTATATGTATTCATAATGTATCCTGCGAAATTTCATGTGAATCGAACCAGTAGTTTTATTATAAATCATCAAAACAATGCACAAAGGAATTTCTTATAAGAATCTGATAAGAATGTTTATTTATCAATACTAGCGTTCGCTTACAAAGATTCTAAGTATTATAAAAAATCCTTTGTCTAATCAGGAACCCAAAACCATTAATGATAAGACTATTTACGTAACAAAAAGCTCTCAGTTTTTGTTTATGTTAGCGCGCTCTTATCTCCGACGCGCCGCCGGCGGTCTCCGGTACTTAAGGTATATGTGCGCGTGCGTGCGAATAGGGCGTAAGGGTTAATAATAATAGTATGAATGCGTGAGTCTGCCTCTCTGTTACCCTTTCACGGCTGAACGGATTTCGATGAGTTTTGGCTCACAGGAAGTACATGGCCAAAGTCAAAGGACACAATTTATCCCGGGTGGTACAGTCAACAGCAAAAGTAGATGATCAAAATAAGAAATTTTACTATGAACGGAATTCGCGTCAGAACTGTGTGGCGTCGGAGTGATTCAAAAGTATGTGACTATAATTATACCAATCATTTACTACTAGTACAGCTGCCATATATTCGTGATCACTTTTGACTCCAAAAGTTATAAACTCAATTCGCATCAGAACTAAGAAGTGAAAAAAATATTCAAAACTAGTGAACACTTAAAATCAAAAATTTAATGATGAAACAGAGGCCACGTAATCATGAGGCAAATAATTCATCCATACTTATTTTATTTTTTATTTATTTATTTTTTATTAATTATCCCAGTAATTTAATTTGTTATGTTTTACGGAAAAAACAGCTGAATTGAATAAAAATGTGCATATTTAATATATGCCTAATGCATTAAAAATCATATAATTGAAAAACTTTTCTATTTTTTTATTTATTTTTTGTAACTTCTGTAAAAAGTTTAAAAGTAGCTGATGTGATACAAAACCATAATTCAATAAATATTATTATCTTTACGTGTTTGTGAATTTATGTCAATGTTCAAAAGTAGCTGATGCGATACAAAATCATAACTCAATGATTGCTTCTGCCCAGTCGGCTACAATATATTTGTAGCAACCTCATATCCTCAACCTCAAGTTTTGTTTCTTTTTCTTTTTTACTTTGACGTCTGTCACAAACTGACAATCAAAATATAGTAGTCGAGTTTATAACTTTTGGAGTCAAAACTGATCACGAATATATGGCAGCTGTACTAGTAGTAAATGTTTGGTATAATTTACAATCACATACTTTTGAATCACTTCGACTCCACATAGTTCTGACGCGAACTCCGTTTATTAGTATTGAACTTCTGATTTTGATCATCTACTTTTGCTGTTGACTGTACATTCTCATGGACCACCACGTGGGCGAAGCCGCAGGCTTTAAAAAGAAATAGAAATATATATGTATTCTATCGATCTATTCTAATGCGCCCTAAAAGTTATAAGATACTAATCAATCTACCTAGCTTTTTCTCAACTATGTTGGAGTCCATTTTTTTTTTTTGGTTGGGAAATTATCAAATAGTTTCATCCGCTCTGGGTGGAGCGGGAGGGCGTGTCAGACTCTTACTTGCTAAACTCCACCCGTGTTCCTTTAGTTGCCTATGTATTGCCAGGGGCCACGGTATCAGATGTATAGAGTCTAACCGGATGCATCTGAATATCAGTATTTTACATGGAGCGACTGCCTATCTGACCTTCACAATCCAGAAACTGGGTAATACGATACCCCTTAGTAAGACTGGTTGTCAGAATTTCTGGCATCTGACAATCCGTAACGACTGTCAAAGATCCACGAATGACAGCCGTAACCTTCGGTTTAACGTGCTTCCCGAGGCACGAAGGAGTGTCTGGATGTTAATATGGTCACGCATTCACGGACCAACCCCAGCAAACGTAGCTTAACGGGATGGATGGACCCGTGCGGCTGTTATTGCTTAGCCACGAGCTCCTATAAGATCGGTTACTAATGTTATTCCAATTACTACATCAGTATTCTCACGTATAGACAATTATATCAACATTCTCTTGCTGAGAAATTTGGTATAGCGTGGAGTTAGCGAACACTGAAGACTTTAGTAATTGCGCCTTGGAAGTGTATCGGAGATCGACAAAGTTTTCAACTCAACACATAGGTAGGTCTCTCACACGTCTTCGCCTCACAACTTACCCTTAACGGACTGCGATCGGAAACTCAGCCAATTTATTACAGGCACCCCTCAGGGAAACTACGAATTAGTTACCCAACACATCATTTTGTGACTGTGTTTTTATTGTGATAAAGTAGCCTTCACATAAAACGTTAATTGAGTTGGATTAGTTTTATTTGCTACTTAGTAAGATCGACGTAACATTAATGTTAGAGACTTTGTGATGTTTGAACGTTTAGCAATAATGTGTACCATTTCGTTTATTTATTTATTTAAACTTCTCGCACAATAACGTACATAGGCGGACTTAATGCCTTAGGCATTCTCTACCAGTCAACCAAGGGTGGTGAAGAGATAGGATGGCAGGTGCTCTGATTGACTACGTATTGAGTTGATAATAATAATATAATATACATACAAATTCAAGGAAAAGAGTAGAGAGAGAGAGAAAGAAAGAGAGTTTGTTAACAGTATTATCGTCGCCAAATATTTATTGAGCAGCCCATCAAGTCGGGTAGGGCTTTTTTTATAAAAGAAGTATGAGTTTTATAAGAAGGAACTACTTAAAGGTTAAAAAAGAAGATTTATTTTAAAAAAAACAATAATTATAGTTTATCAACAATCAATTACAATCACTATTGTCGTTATGCACTTTCAAAATAACTTCAAAGTATTAAGTAAAATGCAAACTTTCACTGTAAAGTTTTAAATGTCTCTTCAGTAAAGTTTGCGAAGTCACCGGCACACTTACACAAGGCCTTATTAAAAATACAAAACTCGTCGAGTCTCTTGCCGTTAGTCATTAGACACTGTGGAAGCAAAAACTTTGGTACACCCGGTGCTTGCTTAATGTAGATACATTTTTCTTGTGGAATTTCAACCGAGATTAATTGACACAACTTTGTCATAAGCTTTTAGGGATGGATGTTCTATTTTGCGGAAGCATCACTGCTCACTTACTTTTAATTAAATACAACAGTATTTTTTTATATTTTGTGGGGAGAAAAGTATCTTAATTAGTTTAGAAAGATTGATAACTGTTCTAAAACAGAGTGGAGCCGTATTACCCACCTCTTTTTTATTTTTATAAGAACTAGCTGCACCCCGCGGTTTCACCCGCATTAGTCTCGACCCCATGAGAATATCGAGATAAAAAGTATATTATATCCTAACCCAGGTCATTCACTTCCTGTGTGCCAAAATTCATCGAAATCAGTTCAGTCGTTTTAGCTTGCAAGCGTAACAAACAAGGACACTTTCGCATTTATAATATTATAGTTAGGATATCTATAATATACTAGCGGACCTGGCAGACGTTGTCCTGCCCGAACAGCGCCACATACCTGGTCCAATTGTATTTTCAAACCATCCAGGGACCCACTCAAATATACACACAAAATTTCATCCAAATCGGTCCGTTTAGGAGGAGTTAGGTGACAGATACACGCACGGAAGAATTATATATATAAAGATATAATATATATACATATATCTGTGTTGTTCACATATTTCTTTTATTATTATTCTGTTGGTTGTATGTAAAGACTTGTAATTGGCTGTCAGTTACATTTTCAAGTTCTTAGTCTGTTTTGTGTAGCTGTAAGTCTTCCAAAGGAAATTTTAGTTAGAATGTATGTATAATTAACTTGAGAAGCTCTAAAGACTCAATTCAAACAGATATTTAATGCAGCATCTTCCTCTAACTGCTCAGTTAACTGAATTAGCGAGTTTCGTAATTAATATCTAAGACAAATTCACGACAAATATTCAACTAGTAAGAACGCATGTTTCTAAGCGTTGCGAGGGCATTCGCCTCGGGTGCTCGCAGTAAATATTAACTTGCTCACTCCGGTATCGCTTTCTTGTGAAATATAGGTGAAGTTAGAGTAGTTTATTTAATGGAGCCGTCGCCGACTTTCGCCTGTAGGTACCACTAACACCCAATCCCGAAGCAATCTAAAGACTGATCAGACGATCAGTCGTTCTAACTCCAGAGAGTGTGTCGTAAAATTAGATACAAAATAGCGCTTGGATAAAGTATTGTCAATGTAGTAGAGAAGTTAAAGTAAATGTATTTACGAGTATGTCGTTGCCGCACGTCATTTAGTTTTTACAATAAATACTAGGAGGATGCGCCAAGGTAGCCTGCGAAATTCAACTTTTCTTACATTTTTTGCAATTTGCATTTCAGTGTCAGGTTGTATCTTGATTAAAATATGTTTTTTTTTTTTTTTTTTTTTTTTCTGTAATCTCAGAACTTCCTTGAAGTTCTGAGATAACAGAAAAACTTCGAGTTTATTATAATATACTGTTATTATAGTAACAAAATATGGACATTTAAATAGTCTGAATGAAACGATTTTTATTATTTTTTAAATAATTACCACAAATTAATATTACAACTAGGTAATTATATTTTACCTACTTTGGCTGAAGTAGCAAATATAGTAGTATCGCGGCACACGTTCAATAATTTATATGATTTATCGGTAATGACATTAGTATTTTCTTATATTTCATCTAACACCGAATTGAGCAATAATTGGGAATTTGGGTCGAACAATTTTAATGGAAAACCATTTCGTACGTCATACGGTCAAAAATGCTCTGGCGTGCTAAAAATGTAATAGTCCAATGTGCAACGAATTGGTCAATCGGGGAATTGGCAATATGAATACAAAAAGGACAATTTTATTGCGATTGATTTATAGCTTTCGTTTGTAGTGGGTTAGCAATAGGCAAATAGCAATGTCAAACATTAATCTGACAACAAAATTAATCGTAAGTAAAGTGCTTTTAACCATCGACCAATGAAACCAGAAAAAAGCTCTCGTAGACCATGGCTACGAAACTCGTAGCAAGCGGCTACGAAAATCGTAGCATGCGGCTACGAGAATCGTAGCATGCGGCTATGAGAAAGAAAGTTACATTCAGTGAAAGAATCGTATTAATCTACTACTCAAAATTTAGTATTAGTATGAAATCATGCCCAAAAGCGTTTTTTGGAGCGAATGGTTTTAATTTCCTGCATAAGTTTTTTTTTTTTTTGTTCCTCTAAAAAGAAGCTTATCTATCAAGTCTTACCGCAATCCTGGTATAGTAGTGAGCAGTTGTCCTTCAGCGGTGACCCAATGCACGTCTGGAGGTGGATGGCCGGTCGCCCGACATAATGCGTGCGCGCCTCGGGTGGCAGGCCACAATACGCGCGCGGGCGGCTCTGTGACGAACCGCGGCCGCTTGTCGCTTGCTCCTACCGCTTCTAACACTGCCACGGTGATGAGCATCCATGGCAGCGCATACTCTGTAATAATGTTATTTAGATTTATTATATGAATATCCAAGCACATTACTCTAAATTCATTTATTAAGAGAAGTACTGACATCATCTGCCTAGCCTTGTCCAACTATATTTGGGTCGGCTTCCAGTTTAACCGGATGCAGTTGAATACAAGTATTTTACAACATGCTGAGAACAGCATCAGCACCACGTTTTTATAGTAGAAACTATTGAAAAACTACGGGAAAATATCATAAAGATCCGAATGCTGAGGAAGTTAAAGTAATTAAGAAAATGCGAGAATAATGCTCTAGAGTAGCTGACGAAGAGAGACGGGCGAAGCGAAAAAGACAAATTACGAACCGCGTAATAATAAAATCGTGAGTCGGATTAATTTTAAGTTGGTCGGTTTTTTATTTGTTTTTCATTTTACTGTGCAAATTTTTCTAGATTAAGATTTAAATAACCTTTTTAGTATAATTTGATTCCTATGAATAATTTTATTTTTAATAATAAAAGTTAAGACTCAATATTTAAATGAGCCCTTTCTAGACTTCAAAGAGTATTATAAGATTTTCTTTGAAATAAAAACAGTATGGGTACTTAAATTCGGTTGAAAAGGTTTTAAAGCAAGATAGAGTTTGTATTTAAATCATATTAACTTAAGCTGCCCTTTTCTGACCATAAGGGACTTGTCACACTGGATGCGTTCTACCTGTCCGGTCACCTCGAAAATAACATAACATAAATGTTCTAGTTGACCACAACCTGTTTTCATTTCGAAGAAAATATTATAATACTCTTTGAAGTCTAGAGAAGGCTCATTTAACTATTGAGTCTTAACTTTTATTATTAAATTATTTCAGGGGTTTTTGGGGGAATGTTTTATGTAATTTTGAGATTCGAAAATTGTTGATTCTCAGTCTAGTTTGAATAAATTACTATTGAATTTTGAATTATGTGTCAAGTCCCTAATGACCGCACATAGTTTGAAAATGGACTCACTCGTCTTTGAAGGAAAGGATCGTTAATGAACACCTCGAAATCTTCAAATTTTGTAGTGTTGTTTAAAGTATGACTCTACTGGAATTACATAATCTAAACTCATTTAGATTGAGGCCAAACTAAGAGATAAACATTCGCAAAATAACAAACTCTTATAACCTTCAATTAATCAACTTACTTCCAACGATACATAAATCATAATTACAAACCTGCCAGAAATACGAAAACAGTTACGAAAATGTTTGTTTCAAAAAGTTAGTTTTAATTTCCTTTGGCGCGTTTTAACATTCTGCATCTACGTGGCTCGAAGTCTGAGCATAATCCATCAAAAGTGAACCAGAACGAATCAACTCCCGGATCGAACGCTGAGTCGCGTTTTAAAACTTTATAAGGGAACGCTTTGTATAATATGCTTGGAGTCAGCACTTTGCACTGTAGTAAATTGCACTGTTCTTCTAGTCCAAGTATACTACGACTAACATTTTGTGAAGATTTTTTCAGTAATACTAGGGTCTGGTCATATAAAAAACCAAGACATCGCGCTGCGAACAGTACAGTGAAGCATGCCAAAACTACACCTCCGCTCTGCGCATACACGCTCACACACAACCATTTACAATCAAACACACAAGTGCACACGTGTGCACTGAGTGAGGTGTACTCACTCAGTGCACACATGTTTACAAAACCAGCCCCAAATCACTGTTGACAGCACTATATCTTGGTTTTTTATTTGATCGGAGTTAATAAGACGAAGTTTAAGGTTTACCAGTAAGTGACAAGAGACCTAGGAACGAGAGATGGATTGTGTGTTAGATAATATAGCTCGAAAGGAGATGATTGCTGTTGAAGTCATACGGAAGAAGTACGTGCTGCATGGACACAAATATTATGGAATTAGGACAAGAAAGTGATGAAAATCCAACAGACGATGCAACAGAACACATGATAGGTACACGCTCCTCAATTCAGAATTGAGGAGCCAACTTAAATTTCCTGTAACTTTTTAAGGGTTTTACTATAAATTCCAGGGTCGGGCCTACAAAATTGCCTAATTTACTAATAACTATTCGTAGTGCCCGCGTTTAAATATGAAACATGACTCCTCAATCCACACGGACATGTGCAGCATCACTACACCTCTCCTCTTTAAAGTACCTATGCTAACGTAAAGATATTATGTTGATTTTCTACTTTTTTTAAAAGATTTAGTGTCGCTGTCGTTCATAGTGGGTCATAACATAGATCAGACCGCGTGAACGTCTATCGTAGCTGACGGTATATATTTACTACCGGGCTGTGACCCACTTGCCAAGAACATTGCTCAGTTTTTAAATGGAGATTTTTAGTTTACACGCTGCTGGTGTTACGGTGAAATACAAATTAAGATAACTTTGTTGTTGTTGATGTAGATATTATAAATTAAAGTCGCTTTTCGTGTTTGTCTCTTTGACGTGATTCGCAGAAGTTTTTGCGACTTGACAAAACATCAACATTTCTTTAATAATTGTACCTACATATGTTCTTAAAATGAGTGTATGAATGAATGATTATATGTATGTTGTTATTTGTGTTCTTTAAGTTTAATATTTAATATAGTCATGAATGTACAGATTCCGGAATAAATTTTCTGAACGATGGTGAAAACCGCATCAAAATCCGTAGCGTAGTTTAGAAGAACAACGCGAAAACTTATGAGCGACTTGATTTACGATCACATTCACTGATTTATTACCATAGTGAATGCTTTTTTCTTCCTTATGAGCTAACTAATGAACAGTCAGGCCAAGACCCTTGGTGTTTACGTTTTCGTTCCTAATTTCACGTTTGAACGAGTTGTTTTTGACCCTTGCATAGGATCTGCCTGTCGCTGGCAGTTCGCATCATCAGCGATGTCAATACCCTCGATGTTATTTGACTTTCCACAGAGTCCTTATCAAACAGTTATAAACTAAAGGCAACCATATATAATCGCCGTTCCGGTTGATTTTTACATGAATTTGCATGTGCAAATTCATGCAAAAAGAGGTTGTGTTACTCTTGTGAGCAGAAAAATAGCAGTCAAATTGAATAACATGGATATATGTTCCATCTTTAGTTTTAGTAAAACTTATCGAAAAAATCTGAGACAAACCAAAAACTAATGTTAAGTAGAATAACCCAAGGGAATTCTAGCAAGAATTCCCTTCCTGAAAGCTTTCAAATTATGTAAAAAAGTAAGAAGCGAAAAGTTTTAGCACTCCTGAGATTTACGCTTGCAGGTAAATAATATTCGTAAAAAGATACGTAAGTAGTAAAATTTTTTTGACTTCATGTTCATCTATAAACTGAACTAGCGTTAAAAAAGAAAGATTTTTTATGAAACTTATACTACCTACAGGTCACAAAAATGTACTATTATTGAAATATCACAAAATAAATATTCAACTTAAGAAATAAAACAGTAATTAAAGTTACAACAAACCTTTCATTATGTCCGTAATCACTAAACACCACCTTCCGAACTATCCATCTAAGTCAAGATTTTTACACAGTCATAATAAAAATCCACATGCCTTACGCACTGCAGTTCCAAGGTCATTTTATTTTACTAACAACACAATTTAAGCATGCATTTTACCGGAGATCGTTCGAAGTTTTCCCTCCAAAAGTGGCTAGGGAACGAACACGTGTTGCTCGGGCAGCGTTCGCACGCGGACTGGGCGCTCGACTTGAATCCCGCCCTCGAGTACTCGACTGCTCCCAACTGATACGCTTCTCTACTCAACTTAATAGCGACTTAAGTTTGATTTTATGTTCGAATTGGAACGCCCTCGCGGTCAATCTGCTTTAACTTTTGAATAATTATACCGAATAGTTTGAAATACGTAATTAGTTGTGAATTCGCGTTTCACAACTCGTCGACTCTATTGAGGCCGTTACTTTGATTTTCAAATTGTAGGAATAATATTATAAGCATTCCGTCCAAAACAGTCGTAAAATTATAACTCTGGACTAACTAAAGTAATAGTCGATTACGCAAAATGTAATTATTCCTACTGTGGAAAGGTCATAAAAGTCGGAAAAACAAGGTAATAAATAAAATAGGTTGATTTATTGATTGCAGATTTTGCTAGTAACAAAATTAAATTGTGATGTCATGGCACTACTCTGGGGACACAACGTGCGCAATCAACATGTTTACTAGTAGTGAACAGACAAATTAATGCTGAATTTCAGCATCGAAGAGTGATCATATTATAATGATTACTTTAAGTGTGCAACGAGGTCTGATAGCAATTTTATCGTCTATCGTTTGGTCCTGTGTAAAGGGGAATCCTTGTTGCCTTTCCATTTCTGAGTTTTGCTCAATACCTACCAGTTGATAATAGAATAAAAACTTTTTACAAAAAAGAACAACCGACTTCCAAAAAAGACACTACAAAGTCAAAAATAACTTTAATTTCGGAAGTCGGTGTACTTGGTTTTGAACTTAAGTTATTTTTGACTTTGTAGTGTCTTTTTTGGAAGTCGGTTGTTCTTTTTTTTTGTAAAAAGTTTTTATTTTGCACTTTTTAGTTGTGGTACCTACCTCACACTAATTCGAATACCACTAACCTACTATGTAAATAACAGTGATTGGAAGTTATCATCATATCATCTATATAAACTAAGTGGGAAAAATACGTATTATTAAGCTAACTCAAAAACTATCCAAGTAAAGTTAATAAAATTTATATGGGACCACCTCGGGAGCATACCCTTTCAAACAAAAAAACAATTTTTAAAATCGGTCCACAATTGACGGAGAAATCGCGTAACAAACATACAAAAAAAAAAAAAAAAAAAAACATTCAGACGAATTGAGAACCTCCTCCTTTTGGAAGTCGGTTAAAAAACATAACATCACGCCTGTTTTCGCCGAAGGGTTAGGCAGATGTGTATCTATTACATAGTGCCTACACCCTTAAGTCCCATGTAATAGGGAGCAAACCTATTGCCATCAACCGGGCGCAAATCCAGACTCCGGGCTGCTACTGAGACTGCCCGACCTGGGAATCGAACCTCAACCAGGCAATAGGCATACACCATCAACGAGGCAATAGGCATGTCAGTCATAAACCAATACACGGAATCCATATACCTACCAACCATAATTAATTGGATAATAATTATAACAATTGCTTTGATTGCGTAATCAACCGTCTTGAATAGGATAGATTTTCGCGAATGGCTAACAATATAATAGTTTAAAATTATACCTTATCCAAGAGCAGTGCTGGCCCAGTGGTAACGGCCCAGTGGTAACGGCCCCGACTTACGAGTTGTTGGTCAGACAGGCGCTTTACTTTGTGCAAATCATTTCATCACCACTGCTCTCAAAACGGTGAAGGAAATCATCGTGAGGAAACCGGCATGTCCTAGAAACAAAAATTCGAACACATATGACATCTACCAACCTGCACCGGGTTCGCGTGGTAGATTACGGCCCACTCCCTCTGAAAGAGAGGAGGCCTGTGTCCCAGCAGTGGGAACAGTATAGGCTGATTATGATGACCTTATCCTATACCGCATAATTTACATTATATGTACCTACACAACTATTTTGCTATATTTATTATTAACTAGCTTTTGCCGGCGGCTTCGCCCTCGTGGATGTCGGAAAATATCCCACGGAAACGTACTAAGGGCATTAAAATTGATGAAAGTATGGACTGTATGGACCCTGCACTAAACTAAAAAGGAGTCTGACTCATTATTGTGTCAGTTGTTGTCAATGGTGTATGAAGCTCTCTTGTTTTATCATCTATCTATTGTGCTAACATTCTTATCAAATAAATTAGTTATATTTTAATATTGCCCTTGCTATCATTTCATCAGGTTATGGGCCCAGAAGTACGCTTCAAAGTCAAGCCCATTGATGTGGTGAACCCTTCATGCTTCGGACGATGGAGTCCTTTCGTTAAAGCATCGGCGATCATGTCTGTAGTTGATCGATATCGAACAGCAACTTGGTTAGCAGCAATCTTCTCTCGAACAAAGTGATAACGAACATCAATATGTTTGCTGCGTGGATGGTACATGGCGTTACCTGAAAGACTAATTGCACTTTGATTATCACAGAAAAGTGTGGTTGGCGTACCTTTCAGTTTCGGTGAGAACTCTTCTTCAAGTTGTTTTAAATAAAGTGCTTCTTGTATTGCAGAAGCCATTGACATATATTCAGCCTCTGTGCTGGATAATGCTATAGTTTGCTGTTTTTTTTAATTCCAGCTTATGGCTGCTCCCTGAAATAAAAATATATAGCCTGTGCAAGACCTTCGGTCTTCTACATCATTTGCCCAATCAGCCATAAATATTTTCATTCAAATTTTTCTTGAAAGTAAGTTTCATAATTATTAATTGTACCTTTCAGATACCTCAAAACTCGTTTCACAGCCATGCCAATTAAGTATCTTATTGAACA
The DNA here is from genome assembly GCA_948150665.1 of Conistra vaccinii. Taxonomy (NCBI): domain Eukaryota; kingdom Metazoa; phylum Arthropoda; class Insecta; order Lepidoptera; family Noctuidae; genus Conistra; species Conistra vaccinii. Next base: position 16,567,188 of record OX411323.1, read on the forward strand.
ATAACGAACTACCGGGGCATATTTTTCTTGGTAATCAATATCCTTTACTTGTTTATATCCTTTAATTATAAGTCTAGCTTTGTAACGTAATATGGATCCGTTTTCGTCTATTTTTGTTTTAAAGACCCATTTACAGGGAATGGCTACTTTTCCTTCTGGTAAGTTTACTGGTGTCCAAGTGTTGTTACTTATTAATGACTGATGTTCTTCCTTCATTGCTCTTTTCCATTCATCAGCTTTGTCACTGTTGAGAGCTTCGTCAAGGTTCTGTGGATCTATATTTAATAAACTCATAGTTGACTCACCATTCATACACATAAATGATGTGGCATCATCATTCTGATGTCTTTCTACTCGACGTAGACGTGGTCTCTGAGTCATGTTGAGTTGTGGCGGAGATTCCAGCGATTCATCAGGTAAGTATGTTTCATCATGAACATCTTCAAATAGATCGGAGTCATCAGAGGAAATTTCAAGAATTTTAGAAGTAGACTGTGTTTCATTTGTTTCATCTATGTTTTCTGTTCCAGATTCATCGTGTTCTGCGAATAAAGGTAAATCTACTGTTTCTTTTATTAAATTATTCTTCTCCAGTTTATTCTCCTTTTTATCCGGACAAATTTCTTTCTCTTTAATGTTTTCTTCCTTTACTTGTATGTTAACAACTTTGTTTCTCTTTACTGTAGCTTCTAAGAATACAACATCTCTACTTAAAATTCCTTTTTTTGTTTCAGGGTCTATGAATCGGTAGCCCTTAGTGGAATCACTGTACCCTACAAATATCAATTTACGTGACTTAACATCAAGCTTTGTCCTTCTTTCTTTAGGGATATGTACCATTACATGACACCCGAAAATCCTCATATGACTCAAATTAGGCTTCTCTCCAGTACATATTTCATGTGGGGTCACATCGGATAAAGCACGAGTTGGCGAGCGATTGACAATATAGGCGGCTGTGGCTACTGCTTCAGCCCAGAATATGTCCTGTAATTCAGCATTAAAAATCATACATTTAGCACGCTCTATTAATGTCCTATTCAAAGGAATTATAAGTAAAGATGTTGTATTCTTAGAAGCTACAGTAAAGAGAAACAAAGTTGTTAACATACAAGGAAAGGAAGAAAACATTAAAGAGAAAGAAATTTGTCCGGATAAAAAGGAGAATAAACTGGAGAAGAATAATTTAATAAAAGAAACAGTAGATTTACCTTTATTCGCAGAACACGATGAATCTGGAACAGAAAACATAGATGAAACAAATGAAACACAGTCTACTTCTCAAATTCTTGAAATTTCCTCTGATGACTCCGATCTATTTGAAGATGTTCATGATGAAACATACTTACCTGATGAATCGCTGGAATCTCCGCCAGAACTCAACATGACTCTGAGACCACGTCCACGTCGAGTAGAAAGACATCAGAATGATGATGCCACATCATTTATGTGTATGAATGGTGAGTCAACTATGAGTTTATTAAATAGAGATCCACAGAACCTTGACGAAGCTCTCAACAGTGACAAAGCTGATGAATGGAAAAGAGCAATGAAGGAAGAACATCAATCATTAATAAGTAACAACACTTGGACACCAGTAAACTTACCAGAAGGAAAAGTAGCCATTCCCTGTAAATGGGTTTTTAAAACAAAAATAGACGAAAACGGATCCATATCACGTTACAAAGCTAGACTTGTAATTAAAGGATATAAACAAGTAAAGGGTATTGATTACCAAGAAAAATATGCCCCGGTAGTTCGTTATTGTTCAATAAGATACTTAATTGGCATGGCTGTGAAACGAGTTTTGAGGTATCTGAAAGGTACAATTAATAATTATGAAACTTACTTTCAAGAAAAATTTGAATGAAAATATTTATGGCTGATTGGGCAAATGATGTAGAAGACCGAAGGTCTTGCACAGGCTATATATTTTTATTTCAGGGAGCAGCCATAAGCTGGAATTCAAAAAACCAGCAAACTATAGCATTATCCAGCACAGAGGCTGAATATATGTCAATGGCTTCTGCAATACAAGAAGCACTTTATTTAAAACAGCTTGAAGAAGAGTTCTCACCGAAACTGAAAGGTACGCCAATCACACTTTTCTGTGATAATCAAAGTGCAATTAGTCTTTCAGGTAACGCCATGTACCATCCACGCAGCAAACATATTGATGTTCGTTATCACTTTGTTCGAGAGAAGATTGCTGCTAACCAAGTTGCTGTTCGATATCGATCAACTACAGACATGATCGCCGATGCTTCAACGAAAGGACTCCATCGTCCGAAGCATGAAGGGTTCACCACATCAATGGGCTTGACTTTGAAGCGTTTGCGTCCAGGAGAGGCTGATGAAAGTATGGACTGTATGGACCCTGCACTAAACTAAAAAGGAGTCTGACTCATTATTGTGTCAGTTGTTGTCAATGGTGTATGAAGCTCTCTTGTTTTATCATCTATCTATTGTGCTAACATTCTTATCAAATAAATTAGTTATATTTTAATATTGCCCTTGCTATCATTTCATCAGGTTATGGGCCATCCCGTACCTGCCGTATAGTGATATTTTTATAATCTGAACAGTTATATAAGTGAAAAAGTCATAGTAAAAAAATCCGTGGTAAAACGTAATTTTTTTTACCGGCTCCGTTTCAGCTTATTTCAGATTTTCAGAAACAATACTTTTGGAAATATGGCTTCTAATTCATTAATATCAATCGAGAAACTCACAGGCAGAGATAATTGGGCAAGTTGGAGTTTCGCAGTTAAAGCTTACTTACAACATGAAGATTTATATGACTGTATTTTCAACGAACCTTTATCCACTGATCCCAACTCGATGATGAAAGATATAAAAGCCAAATCGAAGTTAATATTGTTAATTAACCCAATACTATATGTACAGTAAGCGGTCATAATTTCATTATCATGCTAAGAACTATTTTGCTTCGAACACGCGTAGGCCGGTCTGTGTGCGGTTTCTACATCTGTGTGTTTAAGTGATGTGTTCACAAACTAGCGTCGAACGAAACAAAACGTACCGTCGCTTTCACACCCAAGAGTAAGTAATTACGTGTGACCTTGGTCGGTTCATACCATTGCTAAAATTCACTACTATTTATGAAGTCCTAATAGCTGATAGCGTATAGTATCGGACTGTCAGACACATAGGTCTGGGTTCCAATCTCGAAACGAGATTTTTAGTTTTCTTTTCAACAATAATCTTTATCTGTTCTTTTATTATTAGATAATTATTATTATTATATTATTATTCTCGTTTATTAAAACGAAAATAATAATTTTCGTTTAATAAAAATAATTGAATAAACGATGTAATAATTACTATATTGTTATTGAATTATGGGGTTAAGAATAAAAATGTTCAATAAGTGATAAAAAAAATGTTTATTCGATGTAATTATTATAAGAAGTATAGATAAATAAACTTCTAGTTAAAAGAGTTTATTTTCTCATAAAGAACAAAAGTAAAGTAGCTAATCAGTGAACTATGACAATCAGGCTTAAAATATTGTATCTTAGTAATATAACAATATTGTGCTTTAATTACTCCGTGTGTGGGTAACATACCACAAGTTTAGCAAATCTACCGACGTAAATATAACAAGTGCGGACTCGTTGTCACAATACAATTAAATTACTCAGTATTACTACTTTAATTTTATTCTACTGCGAGTGAGTTCGTTCTATCTCAAACCTCAAAGTTAACAAAGGACATAATGAGGTTATAGCTTAAGTATTCATTTTCATTACGAAAAGAAGATTGAAACTAAACCTCTAAATAATTCTTATTACGGTTAAGACACAATATAATTTGAATATTACTAAAATCAATATTTGTAATATAATAACATAATCCTTGGTATAACCCCCATTATTATCAATGCAATTAAGTAATCGTTGACGCATGGATCCCACAATATTGAAGCACATATCTGTTCCCCTTAAATCCCATATTTCCATGCAATGCAACTTCAACTGGTCATCAAATCGCTCATTCCGTGCTTCCCATCGCTGTATCATCAAACCCCATATGGGGTTGAGGTAAGGAGATTGTGCTGGCCAAGGTGTAACTTTTATATCCGGGTGTTTATAAAAAAGTATGGTTTTTGAGCTGGTTTTCGATGATGTAAACCTTCTGCGTGAAGTGCACGGCTTCGGTTCTTATAGAAGACGTGTCTAATAATTCGGCAAAATGTCTTGTCGGTTTGAAACCACTTGTTTCATATTGGCTGACCATGCAATGTGCTGTCGCTGCGCGTTTTTTATGAGCTGGGGTCTTCCACTTCGCTTTCGACTGGCAAAGCCCCTCTTCCTCATATCTTTCCACCCAACCACTCACAGTATTTCTCTAAAACAAAAAAGGAGTACTGTTAGGCTACTAAGCAAAATACTATTATGTATTACTATTTAAATACAAAATTATTTAAAGTAAAAAAAATAAAATTATAATATTTATGTGAAACTATTTCACATAAATATTATAATTTTATTTTCATCGATAAATAATAAAAAAAGGTAAATAAATTTACTTTGAAATTATATATTTTTTCTTCAATGACCTTATGGTAGATTAAAACGTTTCAAAAAATAACTACGAGGATCAGCAGTTAGGGATACTTTAATTAGATGTTTGATAAAATAATTAAATCATAATACTTACACTCAGTCCGGTTTCATCAGATATTTGTGATATACTTATAGGCCGCTTTTACGCAGCGCAATAATATTCGCTTTCATTTCTATATTTATACATATTTCCTTTCATTTCGAAATGAACTATAACACCCATAGATATAAGAAAGAATGTTATTTATATTTCTATGATAACACCACTAATATATTAAATATACGTCACTAACTCACAATAACAACCAACCAACAACGTTCTATTTAGTCGCGGTGAATGAGTCGTATCGTAAGTTATCTACATCTGTCTACCTTAATATCATTGTTTATTTAGGTTTCTGTGGGTATAATCATAAAGTTTGATGAGTTTAGTGAACAAGGCGAACGAAAGTAACAAGGAACTACTTATAGTCAATAGCGTGATCATTCGAGTGATTTTTAAAACATAAAAAAAAACTATCACCGCGCGTGAGATTCGAACCCGCGACTCGCTGCACATGAACGCGCTAACCCAAACTTGATAACCGCTTAGCTATCATGCCATATACCAAACTGTTTGAATTTATGGAATACAATAATTTGTAAACTAATGAGAGTGTGTGTCTACAGTATAGAAATGACTTATTATAAGAAGGTCGTAAGTTAAAGCGAAGTGTCAATCTACTATTTTTTAAAGTTGTAACTGCACTAATGACCCCTACTGTACACATCCAAGAGGCAGTAAATGCTAAACAGGTTTGGGAAAGTTTAGCAAGAGCATTTGAAGACAGTGGTCTATGTCGAAAAGTTGGATTATTAAAAGAACTAATAAATACTAATCTGGATAACAGTGTTTCAGTGGAAGATTATGTAAATAAGATAATGTCGGCGGCACACAAATTAAGAAATATAAAATTCTATGTAGATGATGAGTGGTTAGGTACTCTGATGCTGGCAGGCTTGCCAGATATGTACAAGCCAATGATTATGGGGTTGGAAAGTTCAGGTATGAAGATTAGTGCTGATTTAGTAAAGAACAAACTGTTACAAGAGGTTAAATCATCAGACACTACCGCACTTTATACAAACACAAAACAAGTTCCGCCTAAAAATTATCAGCAAAAACCTAAAAAAGGCCCAAGGTGCTTTAATTGTAACAAATATGGGCATCTCGGTAAAAAATGTTGGTTCAAGAAGAACAACGCTAAAACTGATAACAACACAGGATTCGTAGCAGCGTTTTCAGCATCCATGATGAATGATTCTGTGAACTGGTATGTTGACTCAGGCGCCTCCATGCACATGACCATGCACCGGGATTGGCTCAGCGATGTCACGGCTCCACCTGTACAGAACATAAGAATTGCCGGTAATAAGGTATTGAAAGTTGAATGCTGTGGTAATGTATCTCTAAAAGTGAATACAAATGATGACAGCACCGAGACAATACAGGTGAGAAAGGTTTTATATGTACCAGAATTAAAAACAAATTTGCTGTCAGTCAGCAAGATAATTGCGAATGGATGCAAAATCCAGTTTAATGAGGTTGGTTGTAAAATTTACAATCAAAATAATAAATTAGTTGCAAAAGCAAATCTCATTAGTGATACTTATCAGTTAAAATCTACAAAAAATGAAGAAATTCAAGCAATGTCAGCAAAATCTGATTATGATACTTACTTGTGGCACCAAAGGATGGGTCACTTAAATTTCTCAGACATTTGTAAAATGCCTAAATGTACAGAGGGGGTAAAGCTGTCACCGCAAAAGGAAGATAGTATTTGTATAACTTGTCTCGAGGGCAAGCACACCAGGCAACCATTTCCCAGCGAAGGTTCGCGTGCAACGGAGCTGCTAGGGCTCATTCACAGTGACGTATGTGGGCCGATGAAAAATGTTTCTATCGGAGGTGCCAGGTATTTCGTAACTTTTATTGACGACTTTTCCCGTCGTGTACATGTATATTTTATTAAAAGTAAAGGCGAAGTTTTTGACAAATTTGTGGAATTTAAGAATAGAGTAGAAAATGAGACAAACAAAAAAATAAAAATTCTAAGAACCGACAATGGTACCGAATACAAAAATAATAAATTTGAAGCCTATCTTAAGAACTATGGAATATGGCACCAGACATCTAATCCTTACACTCCCGAGCAAAACGGTCTCAGCGAAAGGATGAATAGGACATTAATAGAGCGTGCTAAATGTATGATTTTTAATGCTGAATTACAGGACATATTCTGGGCTGAAGCAGTAGCCACAGCCGCCTATATTGTCAATCGCTCGCCAACTCGTGCTTTATCCGATGTGACCCCACATGAAATATGGACTGGAGAGAAGCCTAATTTGAGTCATATGAGGATTTTCGGGTGTCATGTAATGGTACATATCCCTAAAGAAAGAAGGACAAAGCTTGGTGTTAAGTCACGTAAATTGATATTTGTAGGGTACAGTGATTCCACTAAGGGCTACCGATTCATAGACCCTGAAACAAAAAAAGGAATTATAAGTAAAGATGTTGTATTCTTAGAAGCTACAGTAAAGAGAAACAAAGTTGTTAACATACAAGTAAAGGAAGAAAACATTAAAGAGAAAGAAATTTGTCCGGATAAAAAGGAGAATAAACTGGAGAAGAATAATTTAATAAAAGAAACAGTAGATTTACCTTTATTCGCAGAACACGATGAATCTGGAACAGAAAACATAGATGAAACAAATGAAACACAGTCTACTTCTCAAATTCTTGAAATTTCCTCTGATGACTCCGATCTATTTGAAGATGTTCATGATGAAACATACTTACCTGATGAATCGCTGGAATCTCCGCCACAACTCAACATGACTCAGAGACCACGTCTACGTCGAGTAGAAAGACATCAGAATGATGATGCCACATCATTTATGTGTATGAATGGTGAGTCAACTATGAGTTTATTAAATATAGATCCACAGAACCTTGACGAAGCTCTCAACAGTGACAAAGCTGATGAATGGAAAAGAGCAATGAAGGAAGAACATCAGTCATTAATAAGTAACAACACTTGGACACCAGTAAACTTACCAGAAGGAAAAGTAGCCATTCCCTGTAAATGGGTTTTTAAAACAAAAATAGACGAAAACGGATCCATATTACGTTACAAAGCTAGACTTATAATTAAAGGATATAAACAAGTAAAGGATATTGATTACCAAGAAAAATATGCCCCGGTAGTTCGTTATTGTTCAATAAGATACTTAATTGGCATGGCTGTGAAACGAGTTTTGAGGTATCTGAAAGGTACAATTAATAATTATGAAACTTACTTTCAAGAAAAATTTGAATGAAAATATTTATGGCTGATTGGGCAAATGATGTAGAAGACCGAAGGTCTTGCACAGGCTATATATTTTTATTTCAGGGAGCAGCCATAAGCTGGAATTAAAAAAAACAGCAAACTATAGCATTATCCAGCACAGAGGCTGAATATATGTCAATGGCTTCTGCAATACAAGAAGCACTTTATTTAAAACAACTTGAAGAAGAGTTCTCACCGAAACTGAAAGGTACGCCAACCACACTTTTCTGTGATAATCAAAGTGCAATTAGTCTTTCAGGTAACGCCATGTACCATCCACGCAGCAAACATATTGATGTTCGTTATCACTTTGTTCGAGAGAAGATTGCTGCTAACCAAGTTGCTGTTCGATATCGATCAACTACAGACATGATCGCCGATGCTTCAACGAAAGGACTCCATCGTCCGAAGCATGAAGGGTTCACCACATCAATGGGCTTGACTTTGAAGCGTTTGCGTCCAGGAGAGGCTGATGAAAGTATGGACTGTATGGACCCTGCACTAAACTAAAAAGGAGTCTGACTCATTATTGTGTCAGTTGTTGTCAATGGTGTATGAAGCTCTCTTGTTTTATCATCTATCTATTGTGCTAACATTCTTATCAAATAAATTAGTTATATTTTAATATTGCCCTTGCTATCATTTCATCAAAAATTACCCTACGTGTTAATCCAGATTATAAACTATCTGTGTGCCAAATTTAATCTAAATCCGTACAGCCGTTTTTGTCTGGATGTTTGTTCCAATTCGGAACATACATCCAGACAAACAGACAAATGGACAAAAATTCAAAAAACTATATTTTCGGCATCTGACGTACCCACACCTCGTAGCACTTACTTTTTTTGTTACAATATGCATCGTACAGGTTTATAATAATAATTCATGTATTTTAAAAATAAATACATAATAACATGACATTAAATTAAAACTTATAATTGATATAATTGAAAAACAATCATACACAATAAAATAATCCTCAAACATTTAAATCAAATAAAATTAAAATACATACAAATGTTTTGACTTCGTTCATCATCATCATCATCAGCCTATTAATGTTCCCACTGCTGGGACACAGGCCTCCTCTCTGTGAGATGTGTGGGCTGTAATCTACCACTCGGGCCCAGTGCGGGTTGGTAGATGTATGTTTTCGAATTTTTGGTTCTACTACATGCCGGTTTCCTCACGATGTTTTCCTTCACCGTTTTGAGAGCAGTGCAGGTGATGCAATTATTTACACAAAGTAAAGCGACCGCCTGGGTTCGAACCCACGACCTACAACTCGTAAGTCGGGGCCGTTACCACTGGGCCACCACTGCTCTCAACGTTGACTTCGTTACTATTTTATTAATAATTTATGTTTATATAGATATCACCAGTAAGTAAAGCTCTTGTCGTTTAAACCACATAAATGAAATATTTCCCACGACCACTTTGAAAACCATTCAAGGTTTGTCTTATTTCAGTTCGCCATTGAAATGGAAACATTTAATTGCAAACGGGCAGCGGGCACAGTTGCATTCAAATCGGCTCATACCGGTTATTACCGGACCAAACCGCTTCGGGGTTGCAATGCGATTGTAAATGTGGATATACCTACCGTATGATGTACATATAAGAAAATTATGCGATTCGTGCTGTAGTTTCTAATGGGTTTGATTATTTTGATTTGTTATTTACTTCTAACGAATTCTGGACGGCATTACATAACTATAACATCACGCCTTGTTTTCCCGTACCCATAGTAGGTAGACCCACATTTCGCCAATTATGTTTAAGTCCCATATAATAAGGGGCGAGCCTATTGTCATCAACTGGGTACAAATCCAGACTCCGGGCTGCTACTGAGAAATTCCTAATAGAAAAACACATCTACTTGAACATTATTGGGCTAGAAGTACCTAATAATTCAACGCAGAAACTAATTAGAATACCCGCTGAAGCCAAAATAAGTTTTTGTCAATAACTTCCTTTTGTAGGCGCGGAGCTACAAAGGAATTTCAAAATTAATACCCAACGAAGGTAAAATCAATGCTGAAAGGATAAAAGACCCGATATTATGAGTCAAGACAGAAGAAAACATACATTTTCATAATAATATAACTGAAATGCCAACGTAACGAAACTAAGAGCCCCAAATTTTCTTAATAAACATTTAATTACAATATTCAAATGAGTCGCAATAAACGGCATCTACTAAAGCCTTTGCTAAAATAGATTAATTCTATTAAAAGTGTTCGAGGACGATGATCGCCGTTGTCGCTCGACGCATAAATTTATTGGACCCAAGTTGTACGAAAGATTACCTGTTTAATGCTCAGAAAGTCTCTTATTGACATTTACGTGCCATTTAAGGCTTTGCATTTTTAGTAGATGAAGCAGGGAGCTCTTCGTCATACGAATTTTAGATAAACGTACTACTAACTTAAAACAATTTTGAAACAATATTCTTATTGTTTATCTATTTGTTTTCGTTAGATACAATGTCTTATGTACTTACCAGATTTTGGATGAGGTCAAAACTTCTAAAGTCAACAATTTGTGAATACATTTTCGACTAATTGGTCAGCAGAAAACACTTCCGTGAAACGTTTTACCTTTCATCTTCGATAGCCAACTTTTATTGGGGCTTATTTATAACCGTTGCTTAAAGTTAAGTGACGTTCAAATGTCAAAAATGTATCGTTAAGCAGTCATTAATCATTACTAACTCTAACGCTCTAGAACCAACGTGCAACGTTTATAAATAGGACCTTTATGTTTTCCCGCAAAACTTGCGAATAAACCGCGCAAAACGCAAAACTTTTACTTTCTACAGATTAAAAAGCAACCATAGACAATAATTTACATAATTAGAATCTGTTCTTTCTTATAAAACTTATTCTTTTTTGCCGAGGTTATTTAAATATTGCTTTAACTACATTTAGCTTATTAAAATAAAAAACCCTGTACGAAATCATTTTTATTTTATTGAAATTGATGTATTTAATTTATTCATTTATTTCGGCCTTACAACCAACTGCTATAATAAATCGATTTAAAAAAACACAAACATTCCATTTTTAAACAGAGGTATTCAAAATGTCATACTTAGGCACTCGATGCAAAGAGGTTCGATGTTATTCGGAAACTAAATAATAAATATTATTTATTGAATAGTCAAATAAAGGTTGCAAAATAAAATGATGTCAGCCTTTGTAATTGAGTCACACAGAATTTTACATCCGAAAGTTATCATCATTTTGGCCTCCCCAAAAAGCAGTCAGGCTAAATCCTGCAGCTATCAATCCGTTTCCTGCTCCATCTAATAAGTAGGCATTACGACGTCCCTCAAGATTATCGATTCCTCATTCAATCTAACGGAAAAGCCCCGATTTGCCCCAGAACGGCGAACAAAGTTGAAAAGCAGAACATTAATTCTGCTAATGTGTTTTCCGTATTCACAGATATTACATTTCACCTGTTATAACACCGAATATTACTAAAGAATCTCCTTTCATATTTACATTTCGCCAGTTATTGAAAACATTCATTTTCATGTTTTTGTATGAGATGCGAAACACGTGTGTACAAAAAATTTGATGAATGGATGAGTGAATAATGCTTTATGAAAACTGAAAACTGTTTCAAAAACTACTTAGTAAATTAATATAAAGTAAATACGGTATTAAAACAAACGAGAGCTTGGTTTGTTGTTTTGAAGTTATGTTTGTACTAAGTACATGAGGTATATAGGGAAACTATAGATATCTTTGACTTAGTACACAAACAAAGTTTGACCCCTGTTTGGCGGGCCAAAGGGTCGAAAAATTCTCTAAGCAAGACATCTATAGTGGCATGAGGAACAGGGTGTAAAGTTTACTGATCCTTCATAGAAAATGGAGGATCCTCCGATCAGACGGGTGTCGTGTCTATCGGGCAACTGCCCAATGATTGATGTCGGGAAGTTATATACATGCTGATCGAGCGATGCAGGATTTGCGTGACGTTAGGTTTTTGATGCCGCCACACATATTTCATGACCAAAGACCATTGTTTGCGGACAATGGTTTAGGTGCATTGTCTCTCAATCAGCCAATCACAGAACTGTTTTATTTAAAACCTTAAAAGGCATTCAATGACCAAACAAAGCAGATTCAATAGGTAACATATCATGACAAACGAAGCAATTTCATTTCACAACGCAAACCGGAAGCAGGAGACATCAAAGCTGTCAATCTACGCTGATGACGGAAAGGGGAACTACAAACAAAGTTGAACGGTGATGTTTCCACTCGGTAAAGAGCAAATACAGTATAGAAAGTTTACATTGTATGGTCCCTGATACAATAAACATACATAAACTCTTCCTTCCCATGGGGTATACAGAAACTACAGAACGCCACCTAATACGATCCTTACATACTCCTTTAATCCTTTTGTTTCGTTTACGTTCATTACGCACCTGAACTTTTTGAAGATCATCACCGTCAATGTCACTATAATGTCCTGCGAGGGCGTCCCCCCTCCCGGTGGCGGCGCGATGTTTCTCTTCTGCCTTGTAAATACCTTTTGCTAGTCGCCTTTCTTTCACCCTCTCAACATGACCAAACCATCTATGCATACTCTTTTCAATTTCCTGATATACTTTAATCTATTAGTAGGAACAACATTATTAAATCATTTTCATTTGTGTTAGTTACAATAAATTGCTTTAGAGTACAATACTTACTTATATCATTTTTCTAGGCTACTTTAGTTTAGTTTCTCGTTTTGCATATAAAGCGGTTTATTTATAACCGATGCTTAAAGTTAAGTGACGTTCAAACGTCAATAATGCATGGTTAAACAGCTAACTATTACTTAACTTTATAAAATAATAAACCACAAAATGAGTAAAACTTCTGTCATTTTTTCATGCATTGAATTTTTAGGTTCTTATTTCACAAATGAAATGCCCTGTATAATTACAAATTATCACTTTTTGTATAATACTTAAAAGCAAAATTAGATTTTTGATGAAGTTCAGTGATAACCAATAAAACTCAGATGATTCAAATAGGTCATTACATGAAATCTAGAACACAATGTTTTATGGTAAGACCCGGGCTTTTGACTAGGCAGGTTACATCTACGAATCTAAAAAAAAAAGACACAAAAAAGTTTAAACACACATTAATAACAGAGGAAACTATTGTAAAAATAATTTGTTTTTATCGTATTTTTAAACAAGAAAGTGTCATCTATAAAAACCCTTTTTACGATTTGTTTATCTTTATTTATCTACCTAAACCGATAATAGAGTATACATCCTTTCTATGACTCAAAGAATGGTCAAAGAAATAACTGAATTAATACGCTTGGTTGATGAATTATTTAGTCATCATAATTTGATTTAAGCAGGCAGAAGGACGATGTTCTCGGTCTTCTTGGCATTATTTAGTATCCTGCATGACGATTACCTCCCCGAATGCAGTCGTTGACCATAGTAGTAACTAATATTAATACCGATGATTTTCTTTAGAGGGAAGAAATGCATACATGTTCGCCCAACAGAAACATATGGAACACGCACAGACAATATTAGCATATTCCTTCCAATATTCCCAAATTCTATCCATCAGGACAAGATAAAATAAGTTAGTGATGAGGCAAAATAATTTCAACTACTCACGCCGCGAATGAGAATCTTTCACGCCCGCATTGAGAGTAGATGGTGAGGTAGCGAACGTGTTGGTGGCAAAGTTCGCTGACTCAGCTCACCGAGGATACACTGTCTACGAAGAGCGGTTGGAATTCCGGGAATATTGCCTCCAAATTGAACCTCCGTGTAGCCTAGATCTTTTACACTTGGTATGTAGCCTGAAATTGTAGTTATCGGCAAAGTGAAAAGGGTTATTGAAAGAAAATGTGTTTAGTAATGCAAAAGTGACTGCTTGAGCACAATTTATTAATTAGATTTATAATAATAATAATATTTTGTAATCAGTCTATTGTAAAGAGCCCAAACTCTAAACCTCTAAACGTCAACGAATTATAACGTTGCTAAATTGAAGAGTACAACTGAACAACTGAAGTGACAGGTATAACGTTTAAGTCGCTTACTTGACAGCTGTATTGTCACGTAGTTTTTGAAGTGAAATCTTCTTTAGGCGCGTTGAACATTTTTTGGGTGAACAAAAATCATGGAACTCACATCATCGTCACTTAACGCTCGAACGAAAGACATCAACGCGAGAATCAAAAACATACTTAACGAAAGACATTAGTTTCAACGCGAGAATCAAACCGTTACTCAATTTTCACTTCTATCGGCAGTCCCTAAAGACTGCCTGATTTTATTTTCTTTTTTGTTGACATATATTTAACTACTTAAACCTATGGAGTATAGGTGACATGAGTCTCATGACGAAATGATGAGTAAATCGATCGTTAACGAATCTACAAGAGCACACAAAAATGCACAAACAATCTACCTAGCCTTTTCCCAACTGTGTTGGGGTCGCCTTCCAGTCTTACAGGATGCAGCTGAATACCAGTATTTTACATGGAGCGACTGCCTATCTGACCTCCACAACCCAGTAACTGGGTAATACGATACCCTTTGGTAAGACTGGTGTCAGACTTCGGGCTTCTGACGACTCGTAACGACTGTCAAAGATCCACGATGACAGCCGGAACCAACGGCTTAACGTGCTTTCCGAGGCACGGAGGAGTCTCAGTATGTAAATATAGTCACCTATCCACTGACTAACCCTGGCAAGCGTAGCTTAACCTGATGGATCGACCAGCTTAGCTTAGCGTAGCACAAAAATGCACAAACAATAAGCCAAATTCACGTTAATGCATGACAAACACGTACGTATATACAAATTACTAATGATTCCAGCCTTTGCGTATGCAATACTGTTTAGCTAGTTAGGCGCAATTTAGCAGGACGTGATGATTCGAACGTATTTCGCCCGTTATAGTATGGCGCATGCCGACAGTACGGCCCAGTTATGCTGTTAATGCTCAATGAGTGGGAACATACGCGAACAGTGTTATTCATCCGGGAATATCATAATGAGGGCCATATCGTGATTGCATTTATAATTAATGTTAAGTATTGGGATATTTTGTGTTAAGCGGAGGGCTGTCAAATTCTGTAGAGTCGATGTTATACATTTACTTTT
The DNA here is from genome assembly GCA_948150665.1 of Conistra vaccinii. Lineage (NCBI taxonomy): Eukaryota > Metazoa > Arthropoda > Insecta > Lepidoptera > Noctuidae > Conistra > Conistra vaccinii. The sequence continues at coordinate 16,582,308 of OX411323.1, forward strand.
TGGAATGGGCGACTAGCTTCAACTTTCTGACTAACTGACCGACTCTTTGACAATTCAAAAGTGCCTGTAAATGGTTTAATTGAAATAAATGCTTTGAGTTTGAGTTTAGAAGTATGAGAAACAGGGTGTAAAGTTCACTCATACTCTATAGACAAGGGAGGATCCTCCGACCAGACGAGTGTCGTGTCTGACGGGCAACTGCCCCGGCGATTGATGTCGGAAAGTTATATCATAGCTCATAGCCCATAGCCGGTTTGTCATAGCTCTTTTTTGTTATATTGTAGCGAGAGAATAAACGATTTTTGAAGTGAAAACTTCTTTAGCGGCGATGTGCACTTTTTTTGGAATGGGTAAAAAATTTTAAACTCGCGTCAGGACGTAACCGTAAGATCCGTTGCCTAGCAACCGACAAAGTAAATATCAAAATAAATAGTCTTTGACATGGCGTAAAGATTGCGAGGTAAGAAATTTTACCCGTATTGATGGGTAAAAAAAGCAGTCAAAACATACTTCATGAAAAGTGTTTAAATCAATTGTTTATTTTTGTTAGACTATATTTTGAAAATAAATAAATATAATACTACTCCTAATGAATATTGTATTTAACCACATACATTATAGTACTTTTATACTGATAAATAAACATTCCAAAATATTCAAAAATGCACAACGACCGATCAAGTCCCGCAAAAAATGCGCATCGCGATATAATTTGACCCACGCTGATCGGAAGCGCGCGGAAACCGGCACTATTTAGTGCCTGTAGGACTTGACCGGTTAAATGTTCAAGTTTTCACTTCTACCGGCACTCCTGGAGTGCAACCCGTTGTTTTTTTTTAATTTATTTTATATATATGTCGATTTCGCGAAATCGTGCATCGCGCAATTAGAGTTTACCGAGTGGGTAAACTCTAATTGCGCGATGCACGATTTTGTGTGACATCAGTTCTTTGATGCGTAGTTCGGATGTGGCGATATAGAAGCCACCACATACTTAACAGTCAGTAGCTATTCACCTCTACTTCATCATACAGTTCGGCTCGCCTGTAGTATGCTTTGGTGATTCATAGAAAATGTGCAAAAGTCACGACGGAGGATCCTTGAAATGCGTTGGTTTGCGGTGCGACCCGCATACATTTGAGCTAGGTTCAATAGGCGAGGCTTATAGGCTTTAGTTATTTCCTTTAATTGACGGTCAAACTTCATCCTAATCCTAAATAATATTCTAAATGCGAAAGTGAGTGCTTTCTCGCTAACACGGTTGAACGGATCGTTATGAAATTTGACAGAGAGGTACCCTGGGACCTGGAGATGACATATGCTACTTCTCAAACTGGATTACAGACGAAGTCGCGATATTAAATTTCAGCCAAAAGACGTCCACTGCTGAACATAGGCCTCCCCCAAGCACCGCCACTTCGACCGATTCTGTGCTTCCTGCATCCAGTGGATTCCTGCGGCCTTCACAAGGTCATCGATCCATCTTGTGGGAGGCCTTCCAAGGCTTCGTCTTTCGGTACGCAGTCGCCACTCCAGAGCCTGCAGTCTCATATTTATATTTATGTATTTAACCGCATAAAGTGTAGAAGTCACCCAAATCTATCATTTTATATCCAAAAACACGACTATGTAGATATTAAAAAATACTTCCCTTAAATCTTTTATCCGTAATACAATCCCAAGTTCACGACGTTCTTTTAAAGCCTACTAAATTTCAACCTCGTTAAAACTTCAGCTCTGAAAGATGCTATCAAAATTTCAGAACGTCCCTTCCTTCATGTACTCGAAAAAAAAAAATAACAATAAAGTGGAATGACCAAAAGTCCATTAAAGTTTATTATTTAACAGTCAAGTTGGTCGTCGGGGCGCTAAGTGCAGGTTTATGCAAAAGTTTCGCGCCAAAACTGTAGTATCGTTATTCTTAACTTTGTAAGCAGCTGCGAGCGGCCACTGTATACTTGAGCGACATAATTTACCCGGGGAAAATAAAGTTCGGAATAAAATATTGATCTCCATATTTCACAAAAGACAAAGTTTCATTATTTTATGGATTAATGGATCCATTGCGCCAATGCACAGAAGTCAAGAATATCAGTGGATCTGATAAAGAATGTCTGATCTATGTATTATAAAAACTTGATTCCGAATCAAAAGTAGTTTTATAGTATGTCGAAAGCTCGAAAAATTTACTAATTTATTCTTTTCAGTCTAAAGTGTATTTTTGCAATAAAATTAGGTATAAATAAAAGTAGTCTTTATCTTATAATAATAAAGCTTAAACACATATAGAATAAACAGAAAGGAACCAATAGCAGTTAAGTAGTGCAGATTGCAAGCTAATTAGCTACTATGCGCCGCAACGACCCAATTCAGGCCGGCGACTTTTATAGCTTCTGCGGCTGGTTGAGAGAAAAGCCTGTGCCGTTTATTTTTTATTTAATTCTTAATTAAACGGAGACCTTATAGCTGTTTGGTTTATTTTTTATATTGTAGTAAAAATCTTATATTCAAGAACAAAAGAGTATCGGAAAAAATTCGTCAGAGCAATCTTTTAAGGCCATGAAGCATTTTTCACTTCTGTCTATTGTATTAATTCCTAAGTCTTCTTATAACTTCAGAGTTATAAGAAGTTCTAGGAATTTTAGAGCACAAAACTGTTTAAAAATAGGCACTAAGAAAACTGGAAAGGAAACTGGAAAAATTGGAAAGAAAATCTCAAAATATAAACGCGTAATATTGAAATGTAATCGTCTCTTTTAAACTTCCCTTCAAAACATCTCGGGCACATGGAGATAAATAAATAGGTATACAAAACTATTGGCATACTAAACTATCCAAGTACCATCGTGTATTGTCGATATCTAAACCAAATCCAGGAAAATCCGTGTATCCATGTTGGAACGAACAGCCAACACTAACGAGAACTCGTATATTTTCATTTACTTCGGTACTGTGTTCCAAAATTCGCAGGTAAGGACCGGCTTCCATCGATAATTGGCTTTTCTCTGCTTTGTGTTCCAACTGAGGTGTACTTGTGTTATAGGAAGTCTGTAGCAACTGTTGTGGACACATAAGTACCCCAAGTACCTGTTGTTGGATGATATTGGGATTTTTCCTGGAGTTGGCTAGATCACTTTAGTATTTTTGTGGGGCTACTTCAAGTTTCACTATGGAGGAACAGTTGTTTAGGTAGTAGACGTTACAATAATAGAAGGTCAATTCTCGTACTTAAAAAACGTTCACATTCAAGTCGCAATCTGTCAAACTTGTCAAAAATTTTGGTATTAAATTGATTGTATTTTTGACAGATTGCGAATGTGATGCGAATGCGAAGTACGTTCTTAAAAATTACGGGAATTGCCACTCTGGGCTCATACAAAAAAGGGATTTTAACCGTATAATTATAAACTTCGTTAATTTATAATCTATTGGTATTATTTCCGTAAGATTATAAACTGTCGAAAAATTGTGAGTTACAACAAACCGTTTACAATTTTACGTTTTTTTTTAATAGTTTATAATAGGTATATCCATGGGAAGCCGAAAAATTGTGAACTGGTATCACTTGCTTGCGACGGAACGCGCCTTGCGCTAATACTAAATAGCCTGCCTAGCTGCGAGCAACTTGGAAGTACGGTAGCGCTCGCCGCCCGCTGGTGCGGCAGCGCTCGCTTCGCTCGGTCGGCTCGCGCGCAGTTTGTTACAGTTCTAACCATTTCACCCAGTTTACAATAAAATTTTCGACAGTTTATAATCTAACGGAAATAATACCGATAGATGCCATAAGACATATACAATTATACATAAATTGGACGTTTCCTTATTCGGTATTACATTAGTCGATAACTACTTGCCTAATAGAATATCGGAAAAAATATTGCCGCTGTCCAAGTTGCTGTAACAAGCTAAAATCAATTAGTTCCCCCATACAAAACTCCCACGTACTCAAGTTATTGTGACACCAACAAAGTTCCCTTCCCTGTAATATTTCGTGTCGGAACTATGAACGGTCGTCACTAAATTCGCTGCGACTAAGTTACCTAAACTAAGTTCTTTCAATGTGGAAGCAGTTTACCAAGTTTCAGCCTGCAATCATGTTCCATGTAAATTTAGAAGTTTCACTTTTGCAACTTTGTAATACAACACATTACTGAGTTGAGGGTAGTTTCAACTTAATGCCCCCAGGTAAGGTTACGTACTGATCTTGCTTTTAAAGGAAAAACACTTCGCTACTTAGTAGCCGTATCGATGGCAATCCTTTTAGCTCGCAACTAAGTACTTTGAGTACTTAATAATGTCGTAGTGAGCATAAATCTTCTCCCAGTCTGCGTTAGAGTAGATACAGTAACAATATACCCTGAATAGACAAAAGCATTTATGTTTCGGAATAAGTATATCCATTGGAAGAAAGTTACAACAGTGCGTTGTAGATTCATATTTACTTACTACATCATCCGCCTAGCCTTTTCCCAACTATATTGGGGTCGGCTTCCAGTCTAACCGGATGCAGCTGAATACCAATATTTTACATGGAGCGACTGCCTATCTGACCTCCACAAACTAGTTACTAGGTAACACGATACCCCTTGGTAGGACTGGCTGTCATACTTTTGGTCTTCTAACTACGCGTAACTACTGTCAAAGATCTATAAATGACAGCCGGGACCAACGGTTTAACGTGCTTTCCGAGCCACGGAGGAGTCACGGTATGTAAAGATGATCCACGGACCAACCAAGCGTAGCTTTACCTAATGGATCGACCCGTGCGGCTGTTATTACTTAGCCACAAGCCCCTCTTACTACTACTTACTACTATTTACTATTTACTTACTTATATAAGAATCTTCCTTGAACCAAAAGCACAACCACAAACTTCACCAAAATACAGCTAATATTCAAATCGTGGTACACAACTTGATACGGTCTAAATTACATCTAAATCTTCGACTGTGGTGGCAACAGAATTCAGTTCAGTTCGGGGGCACTCCTCGACAGTTAGTGCAACTGTCGGCAACTTGCTCTGTCGCACTCTGGCTAAACTTTACCAACGGCTGTCAAAGGGCATTGGAGGTATCGCTAAGAGGTTGGGTAATCGTGTATTGGAGATATTAACATTATTCGAGATTCTGTTAATTTGATAGTATTGTGTCTGTATGTATTGAGGAGCTATGTCTTATATTTAAACGCGGGTACTACCAATATTTAGTAGTAAATTAGCCGACGAAATTCCATGATCGAGCCTACAAGGCTCGATCATGGAATTTGTAGTAAAACCCTTAAAAAGTTACAGGACGCTCTTAACGTTAACGTCGTACGGCATTTCATACAAACTTTCAAGCCCTCGTTTTTCGAAATGACTGAACCGATATGAATGAAACTTCATACGCATATGCAGGATACAAAAGTCTAAAAAGTTATTTGAGAACATTTTCGAACAAAAATAAGTGAGTTGTTTTGTTAAAGATGTAAGAATAAGTAAACCCAAGTTGGGATGATGATTTTAATGGACAGAATCTGCAATTGACTATGAAAGGACACTACTTAGGGCAAAGGAATATAGACCATAACGCCAATTGAGTCTCCGTGTTAGTACGTAATAGATTGATTATGAGTAATTTTCTATATAGGTCTTTATTTTTTTCTTTTTCGTGTGTTTATTGACTATTAACAAGTGCCTCTGACTTGGCTCCACATCTATCTCTTTAGGCCGTCCAGAAATATCTCTCAGGCATGCCGGTTTCCTCAAAATGTTTTCCTTCACCGTTTTTGAAGCAAGTGATAATTTATATACAATACGCACATGAATCCGAAAAGTCAGAGGTGCGTGCCTTGGGTTCGAACTCGACACCTATGACTTGGCAGTCACACACTAAACTATCACTGCTATATTTTTGTTTATACCTGTACAAATATTATAAACAAACTTAAATTCAGAGAGATATCCAACTTTCTAACGAACAACTTTTGAATGGCCAACTTGATAAATGAAAGAGAATTACCCAAAACCAAATGATTGATTTGACTACTCTTCTTCTGCTTTTTGTGTGGTTAGTGACTAACCTGGTGTCAGAGTTTTTTAGCCGCCCATGAGTCTCTGACTAGGCTTCACATGCCGTCGAGAAATATCTCTCAGGCATGCCGGTTTCCTCACGATGTTTACCTTCACCATTTTTGTGTACTTGAACGAATACGGAGAAAAACCAAAAGCATACCTAACGAACATTGCTTACATAAAATGTTTATAAAGTCAAGTAATAAGTACTTCACGTTATGCATTAGTTAATAAACAAGAAAGTTCCTTCCACTGAGAAGTCTGTCTATTTTAATATTCATACAAGTGTAAAAGGCTCTTTCAGTAAATATTTTGCTGAAAGTCGTCTCAAGAAACCACCTGACGGAATTTACCGCATTAAGTATTACTACATAGAGGCGTCTGTTTAAAATCTGGTTTATCAGAATTCACAATACAAAACCGACCAAGTGCGTGTTGGACCACGAACAATGAAGGGTTCCGTAGTGGGGATGAATTTGTCACAACAACAAACTTAACTTTGTAGTTAAAAAACGTTGCAACTGTAAATGTAAGTTGGTCAATTATTACTCGTTAACTTGTAGAGCCTTCTTAGCTGTGATAGTTTTTCTTTTAATTTCATACTACTACCGCGAATTTTTTCTCATAACCAAAACCAACCATTTAGCTGTTAAGGGACGGATCACTTGACTCTAACAAAAATTTGCACTTTTAAGCTTAATATTTCGCAAAAAAAATCCTGGATCCAAAAATGGGTTTAACACAATCTCAATATTTTTGAACGACCTTTCCAAAACATCACTTTACGTCTAGGGGAGGTACCCAAACAAAATAATTTTCATGATTTTGTTGTACCACTTTGTCGTCATTATTTAATTAATATGTATATCCATGCCAAATTACAGCTTTCTAGTACTATGAGTCTCTGAGCTAAACCGTGGACAGACGGACATGGCAAAACTATAAAGAGTTCCTTGTTTACTACTGAACCCTAAAAATGATAAACGACGTTTATCTATGACGTCAACCAAGGGTGGTGAAGAGATAAGATGGCAGGTGCTCTGAATGAGAGTAGAAACTGTAAAAAAAATATTAAAAAGATATCTAAATGCATTATAAATAAAATAGGCACACAAGTACATTATATATTAATATTACGCCAAAAAATATGCTGAAAGTTTAAAAGTTACGAAAAACTAACTATTATAAGGCTCTTCAATAATGTTCTGTTGTTTGTAAACAGTAAACAGATACACCACATTTTCCGTTTACAAAAATGTTAGTAAGTAAAATGTAATCTCCGTCACAAATAGGGAGACGCCTCGATTTTCAGGAAGAAGTTTGTTCAGACAACATTTTATACAGCGTTTACTTTATAAAATCTATTAAGCCGTTCGCCATCAAGTGTTAGAACTGAACGTTTTATTCATGCCGGTACTAATTCCTTAAGGCTCGTCCTTCGGCTCACTAAATCTATCGGCTTTCGGCTTTAGTGAAACAAAGAGCCAGCGGCCATCTCTAAACGCCCTCGCTCTGGAAACGTATCGGGATACTATTTAGAATCAGTGTGACTTAACAGACGATTACTGGGTTGGAATTAATTGCTATTCGTTTTTCGTTTTTTTTAATTCTGTTCTTTCACTTTGAGAAATTAATAGTCTTGCCCTCGGACACGTTTTAGTATGTGCAGTGCCTGCCACCTTACATCAAGAAGTAAAAGATTATATATTTTTGAAGTGCAACTTCTTTAGCTCCCTTCAAAATGGTTGAGCTGAATGGTGCTAATACATGCGTCATGTTCGTGAACGGGCGCCGTCAGTTGGGACTGGTCATCTCTTAGCTGCCGTGACTTATTTTAATTTAATCTTTGAATTGCTTTTGTTTTAATCGTTTTATTACGGACGCTTTTAACGTGCACGTCTTTTGACATTGTTCTCACATGTATAATTTCAACATGAATGATGTAACCAATTTTATGTAACAATTTTTTATTTAAAAGAGTGTCCGTAGAGTTTCTTGCCCGTTCTTCTCCATAAGTACTACTACGTTTTGGAATGGGCAACTAGCTTCATATTTTCTGACTGACTGACTCTTTGACAATTCAAAAGTGGCTGTATATGGTTTAATTAAAATAAATGCTGTGAGTTTGAGTTCTTTAGGCGCCTTGACCACTTTTTAGGTAAACGAAAATCATGGAACACGCGTCATCGTCACCTAAGGCTCGAACGAAAGACATCAACGCAAGAATCAAAAAGTTTTAACGAAAGACATCAAAGTTACTTAGTTTTACTTCTATCGGCAGTCCCCAAAGTCTGCCCGATTTTTTTTTCATCCCGTCATTTCGTCGTTTTTTTCAAGCCGTTTTTAGTTAAACAATGTTTTTCCCGTTTTTTTGCAGTAACGACCCTAAAACAATAAAGTAAGCGCAATTGTTAATTAAAAGTGTGTATATTTTAATGTAGGTATTCTTAATTTAATGATGTATTTAGAGTCGGCTTCCAGTCTAACAGGATACAGCTGATTACCAGTATTTTACATGGAGCGACTACCTATCTGACCTACACAACCCAGTAACTGGGTAATACTCCTTGATAAGACTGGTTGTCAGACTTTCGAGCTTCTGATGAGCCGTAACGACTGTCAAAGATCCACGAATGACAGCCGGGACCAACGGCTTAATGGGGCATGGAGGAGACTCGGTATGTTAAGATGGTCACCCATCTACGGACCAACCCCAGCAAGTGTAGCTTAACCGACACGAGCTTCTAAAATAAATAAATCAATAAGTAATATTCACAATATCACTCAGGTCATTAAATGTGTAGGTACCTATTACATTGTCTCATGCAGTCTAGCCACAGTCATCTATCAGTCCAGGCAGTGGAGCATGTTGTAATCAATGGTTTATCGCTAAGCTGCTCTCAAGCATAGAGCTTGTAGTGCTTCGGTAGTTTCCCTAGTCAGTTAACATGGAAAATACTTAAGACGACGATAGCCGACTTTTAATGTTTTTATACTGAAGATCACGTCTATACGAGTAGTGATAATGATTTTGAAAAAATTTATGTTAAATTAGAACATTTTCTTAATAATTTAGTATAGGAATATATTAGATTATGTTTATATTACATAGTTAAACTAATTTGTAAAGTATTATCTCTATATCGGATAAAAAATTGAGAATCACGCAAAATCTATCAAGCGTGTTTTTCTGAAACTTTCACTGTTTTAAAGATAATTTAATTATTGATCTTTTGGTATACGTGTTTTATTAAAATACCTTTTATAAATTAATAATGCGTCTTATTTGGGACAGCGATCCTCGATGAGCGAGTCCTATTACTTGCTGGACATATGAGGCGTTGCACTCAAGGTCACTGTCATATCTGCGTCTTAACAATGACCAAGAGTTGACTACGTATAAGCGTATATTGTCTAATACATATTTAGATCAAAGTCAGCTTTTTATCTTGTCCTTAAAATATGGTAATCAGTGAAAATAATAATTATTTTGTTATTTTCCATTGAAATCACTTTTTTATCATGAAAATATCAATCAATCTTCCTAGCCTTTTACCAACTACCTTGGGGTCGGCTTCCAGTCTAACTGGATGCAGCTGAATACCAGTATTTTACATGGAGCGACTGCCTATCTGACCTCCACAAACCAGTAACTGGGTAATACGATACCCCTTGGTAAGACTGGTGTAAGACTTTCGGGCTTCTGACGACTCGTAACGACTGTCAAAGATCCACGAATTTATTGTAGAAAATCTATTAAACAAAAAACGGTTTCATTGAAGGCCATGATAGTAAAACACCGTAACTACACTAAACCTCGAAAACCTTAAAACATAAAACCTTACCACACACAACATTTTACAAAATAAGTGGAGTACATTATTCCCGTATTAGGTAAATCTGGGCTCGATACGTAAGGCCGTAATATCGGCCGGTACGGCACACGGCTTACATCCGGCACAGATAAGCCGCACTTGTATCCGTCTCGGCGGCACTCAAGCCTGTTGTGCCCGATTATACCCACCGATTCCCTTTAATGCTGCCTACTTTATTGACAATGTATTTTGAACGGTCACACGGTAAAATATCTACACAATATAAAGATTTTCCCGTTAAAAGAAGCGGGAAGTTTTCTCGTTTGATTTTTCTTATTTAAAGTTATAATGGAGGATGAAATTGTCCTTTTTGTGAACCAATCATAAATGTGCCTACCCTTATACAGTTTCATGTTTTTGTTTAGGCTTCTTCCACGTGAGTTCTAGGACTCTAAAGGGACCGTTCCGTACCCGACCGTGGACGGCAACTGCAGGCGACGTGTCGTGGCGTCATGTCGCTGCAATCATGAATCCAGTCGGTAGATAGAAGATAGAAAAACGTGTTATCGCTCGAGCGTTGACGGCACTACTGTCCTGCGGTCGGGCTACACGTGTCGGTCGCTCGCCCGCTAGCTACGGAAGGTATTTCATAGAAATTCATAGAAACCAGTCGTGTCGCGACGACACGTCGCCTGTAGTTGCCGCCTGCGTTCGCCTACGGATTGGTACCTTTAGGGCCAAGCCACACGGTGCGGTGCGCCCCCGCACCGCAGGTCATATAGTATGGCGCACCATACCATACCATACATTTTTGTATGTAGGACGCCGCAGCGACACCGCTCCGGTACCGCGCCGCCGTCGTGTGGCTTGGCCCTTACTGTCGAAACTAAACAAAACACAACACTGTTGCTACACTTTATCTCCTTTTACCTTACACATTCGGCCAAATAAACAATACATTATTGCTGTAGGTACAACGTGTAGTTTAAATCTCCAGCACAGCTGCAATTACACGGCCGAGTGGTTCCGCTCAATGGCGCAAACACACCACAAAGATCAGACTGTAAGGAGTACGGAAATGTCTGTTTACATCACATGAACCGGGGACATGCTAGTAAGGACTGGCGCGCACACGATAGTTTTAAGATCGGCGTTTTTCGTTTTTTACGAAAAAAAAAAGCAACATTGGATATGTGCATTTTCTACAACCATACTAAAGCGTCGCCTTGTATACAGTCGTGCTAATCCGCACTCACAGGCTTTGTTTTGCTGAATCACTAAGATAAATGTGAGGCGTTTAAGACCAATAGTAGTAATAGTAATACTTTATTTGCCAAAATGTAGGTGTACAAAGTAGTATGATCTTATTATAAATGTGGACCATTTACATTCTACCATAACATGTGGTGTGCAAATATTTAATTCCAGAATACATTAAATTATTAAAAATGTCATATTATTCCGTCAGTTATCATTACAAACGTTACAAAGCGTCTGATTAAATAAATTAATTGCAAATATTTAATTTCACAATACTTTACATAATTAAAAAATGTCTTAAATTACATCAGTTACCAATATGATTGTTATAAAATGTCAGATTGATGTATTAATTGAAATGTCCATGAATATTGTTAAAATGTCAAAATAAAAATAATAATAGTAAGTAAATGTCAAATTAGAAAATAAATGAAATATATATAGACCAAAATTGACATTACTTTCTTTCTTCGACATGTGACACAAATTCATTAACAGTGTAAAAACATTTTTCTTTAAGCCACTGAATCAGCCAATGCACAACGCCAGGAAATTGCGCAACGTCATCCGTCTACTCTAATTGTCAATTCGTTTGACGTCGGCGCAGAACGTCTTCTTCTTCCTTACTTCTCTACCAGCCATCATGTCAGGATTCTTTACCTTTCTAGCCATAATTATAAGCATAATTAGCCTAATAATGTTCCCACTACTAGGACGCAGGCCTCCTCCTTTGAGTGGCCATAATTCACCACGCGGGCCCAGTGCGGGTTGGCGGATGTTACATCTTCTTCCGGTTACCTCACGACGATGTTTCAAGTTTTGTCAAGTTCAAATCGTTTAATTCAAGTAACATAGACTCATTCGCATACACCCTTCACCGTTTTGAGTGCAGTGACAATGAATTTTATTTTTCTAAAAAGTAAAGTGCCTGCTTGGGTTCAAACCCAGGACGTCCAACTTGTAAGTTGTGGCCGTTACCACTGCTCCTATAAATATCATCTTTCACAAAATCACTCCAAAGTTTCTTACGTAAAAAGTCCCCTGTTTCTTATCGTATTTGTTGTGAAAACTATTTAGTGTGCGCCTACCCTCAAGGAGTACAGACAAAGGTCGAGTTCACAATGGAGGCGCGATGCGAGAGCGCATCGCAGATGACAGAGCCGCGATAATAGAGCTCCCTGTTTAGCAAGTTCGTCCGGACCGGCCGGAAATGGCGCAGCCCTACAGACAACCTTCATTTCCTGAGTAGTCCTTTTGCTAGGGCCCGAGGGACGTGATGTTAATCTCTGTTTTTCCTGTCATAATTTTGTATTCTGGCTGTACTTATTCGTTTTGCGAATAGGACATTTCGCAAATGGGACGTTCTGCGTCGACGGGACTTTTTGCGAATGGGACATTCTGCGTCAAGACCTTAGCTTTTTGCAAGTTGTAAAAGACTGGTAGGCTTTTGTCTTTTTTTTTTGTAAAATATGACAAAGGAAATGTTTACCCTTGAAAATCAAAAAAAATAAATCACAAGTCTCAAGGGGTGAGGATTGTAATGTCAGAAATACTTTCCCGTTGCAGAATTTTCATCTGTTTTTATTTTCTGTGCTTTCATATTCTATCTATCTCTTCGAAACATTGATCTGCCAGACGGCATTAACATTAACCCCCTTACTAATAAACGTTGTATATCGCCTGTATAGTTACACACCGATTTCTCTTTTTCAGTCGTCAGTAATTTGACATTCGAAAGAAGAAGACAAAGCGTTGTGTAACTATACAGGCGATATACAACGTTTATTAGTAAGGGGGTAAGTGTATTAATTTAATAGTGCTTTTTAGGGTTTAAATTACCAAACCCAACATAACATCGTTTCCATAGAGTTCACATAGACTGGGATCCCTATCAAATCTTCCAAAAACAAATACCAAACATCATTAAACCCAGAACATATCATCCCAACACTATCAAGAGCGTCGAATAGTTTTTGTTGTTCAGAACAATAGGGCTGACAACAACTGTTATAGCAAGACAACAGCTTCGCGAGTGTCGTTGTCACGCGACTGCGAGCTCAAATGAACAGCGAACATTGAACAACTGCTAACAATCCGTGTCGAAGAACTGGACACAGACACTGGACGGTTTATCGACGAAAATGGCTGCTTTATTTGTTATCGGGAATGGCAGACAATGGAAGTTTATTTGTTGAGGACGTGTAATTGTGTCGCTATTAAAGAATAATGAAGTTTTGTCGAAAATTTTACTGTCATAACTTTTAGTTCGTTTCTACGCACTGCTGTGTTATCAGTAGATATTTATACTGACCAACTAGTCCCGAACTAAATCGGAGGCCACAATCTGAAGTTGACCAGCTCGAAGCATACGGACACAAATATTAAAACGCAAAAAAAAAAAACTTCGCTTACTTTGACCACCCTAATGACCTTTTGTACCACCTCCGTAAAAAGGTAAGGTTCTATTTTATATAAAAAGAAGCAACAGTTTTTGTATGAAACTATCTAGAAAGAAAGATGGAACATAAATTGTTTTTGTTTTATTATTTATATGCCAATTGTGAATAAACTCATCCTGAGATACACTAACTTATGAAGCGTAATTCAATTTCGCGAGGTTTAAGAGCGAAGTTCTGATCATCTTAATCCCGTCACAAGCCACTTACGAGTCCACACCACTCCCCTTTGTCAGCTGACCGGAAACTAGACTCCTCAACGATGACTGACAAAGGTCAGGGAGTTATACCTACTACTTAGACTAAAAGGTTAAAAGGGCAGAAAAAGGTACTGAGTTTTATGGTACGCGTTACTTTTACTATTAGATCTTGTAATAGCTTAGGGATTTTTACGTAAAACTTTAGTTTTACTGATCTTGCTTAGGGGCTAAGGCAGTTACTACTTTATTCTAGCCCGACAGAGGTACTATCGACGACAGTTTCCACTGAACAGATGTAGAAAAAAATATATTTGTATAATCAACGAACAAAGTGTTCGATAATAATAAAACTAATCTTCTTTCAAAGAACATTTGATCAAATATTCAACTTTCTATTTATGTTATGCCACAAGTTATTACCAAGTCAAAGGTTAAGCCCAGGCCACGTATTAGAGTTTGAGATTTGAGCACCTCCTGCAATTATTTAACATTTGTGTTATATGATTAACATAATGTGTCATGACATATCACCATAAAAGTATAGGAAAGTGTAAATGAATATGTTTTAAGTTTTTTTTTTATTGTTCGTTAACCTTTTGCCACTTTTTATATTTTATTTAAATTTTCTTTAAATTATCGTAAAAATTAAGTGTAAACTGTATCTAGTCTAAGCCGCTGCTGATCCTTGTAGCGTGAGAAACCTCGACTCCTGTCATACAGGATGTCCTATATTCAGGGGTAGAGACCTCTTTGATATAACGTGTACTGAAATTTGGAAATAAAATTACTATTACTATAAGTAGTTTCTAACAAACCAGGTAAGTAGCTTGGTAATGGAAAAAATAAATCTAAACAATTTCCCAAGGTCACATAACTTCATATATATATAACGGATTTTAGGACTCATAACTTTCATAAAACATAACATGGATATAAAAGCCAGGCCGATATTTATGGAATATGGAATATCTAAGGTATTACAACTCATGCGTTTTCTCTTCACCTCCTTAAATGAATATATACGAGGAAGATCCACCGTTGATATACTGTTCATATACAGCGTGAATTTTAAGAGTATTCGTTTTTCATTCAAAATAATTCGACAAAGTCACGATTATTTATGTAAAACACCCTTAAGTGATAAATAAAAAACATAATTCAATGATATAATAGACTTAGATTATGAATGAAAATGGTTTACTCGTACTTATCAGTGAAACTCTAGAGTATTAATGAGACCATGCCAAAGACTAAAATGGCCCCTTTTTTAAGAAGTCGGTTAAAAAGATCTGAATACCAGTTTGCGGAATTTTGTATTTCATATTACACGATCAATGCTGAAGTATTAGTTTTAAAATTACCTATCCTTGTTGAAATACCAGACCCTGTAATTAAGAAATCCACTGCTTTTCACAAATGTCATAAAACAACAATTTACATAATTTTTCATCAGGTTCTGCTTCCAAATACCATTTTCCCCATTATTTATCATTTACTTTTTTTTTAAACCAGCCTGTTTAATGCGCATCTATCGTTCCTCATACCTAAATGTGTATATCTCATTATATGTATCTTTTCTGATCGATATCAACACAAATATTATAAATTAAAGACGCTTTTCGTGTCTGTCTGTATGAACGTATTATTCTTTTAAACTACGCAACGGATTTTGATGCGGTTTTCAACATTATTTAGAGAATTTATCCCTGAAGGTTTGTGTGTGGGAGTATGTGTATACATTTATATTAAACATAACCTAACTATTATTATAAATGACCATGACCAGTACCCTAATTACGTAATACACGATCAATCAGATGTTTTGCAACAGATTGCTAATCCATTGCTTCATAAGTTCGGAAAAAGATCTGCTCAACAACGTTAAAAACGCAATGAATATTATTGAAACAGATTAGTCGGAATCGTTTACAAAAATGTGTTGCGTGATTAGATAGCTGGATTAGGACATAGGATACTTTTCATCCCGATATGCCCACGGGATCGAGACTTAAGGCTTTTGCAGACCAGCGCAAATTGTCGCGCGACGCGACACGAACAATACAATTTCTAAGAAAACTTCACGATATAACAATAACCAGTGTCGTGCAGGGGGCCAAGTCTCCTAATTTACAAACGTCACAATGGTCTCCCGATGGTGACTTTTTGACAGATTTTGTTGGCTTTATGCAGGTGAAACCTCGTGGCGCATCTAGTAATAAATAAATCGTAGTCGTCGTAGTTGTAAAAACCGTGCAAAAGCAGGGGCGGGTCGCTAGTGTCATATAATGTAGATAGTACGTTGTGCCTCGTAGGCGATAGAGTGAAACTTCGGAATAAAGACTAACACTAGTTGTGAGCTTATTCAAATTTAACCTAGTTCACTGCAAATAGCTGGGAGCGTTAGGTGCTAAGTGATTTTGCACCGAGTTTTAGTAGCCTTTTTTAATATTGTTAGATAAACAGGTATGAAAATCACGTCAGGGTCACCACTGTTAGATACGCAGGTATGAAAATGAGACGCAAATGCAGGTTGAGTATGGAATGAATGTATTTCCAAAAATCGGTTCCATATATACAAAATCTGTTAAATATATTATTACATAGTGGGTACATATCAAAAATTTGTTTGCGCGCAATAATCTTAAATGATAAATGATTTTATTTCTGTAAATAGGTCTGTACAAACACTTTTACATGTCAATCATATTTTTTAAACTAGATGTGGTCGGCGTTTCCTATCTGACTACTCTGAGAAGAAAGGCCGAAACAAACTCAGAGGTCACAGTCTCTTTTAAAGTCCAGATATAATCTTGGTCTTAAATACCCTCATGCTGTATTTAATCTGTGAGGATGAATATTCCGCTACAATATTATCAAGGGTATAATAGGTTCGTGGTTATAATATTTCATTAATTAATTATTTTTAATATTATCATATTAATCATTTAAATTAAATTATATCATTTTAATTTACAACTATTGTTAATGGTAAAGCATCTTTAAAACCATCCACCCAAAGTACATTAATTATGTAAATAGGTCCAAATAATATTACTTTATTCGCCTTATCTTGTGTTGAAAACAATGTTACTTAACTTTTGAAGTTCGTTATATATCTGATGGATCCTTCCTTTACAATAAAAAAGAACATGACACACTCTAGCCGCTACATGATGAACAACAGCCTCCACCCAGCTGGCAGTAGCAATCTGTCATCGTTATAAACTTTTACTACATTACCACCGTACTGTATTACGCCACATCTCATATTATGTTATTAGATTTGCATGAAGCTGAAACTTGCCTTGTTTCGTAACCAAAGAACGCAACACCAACACCTCGCAATATTTAAATGAACACTCATCATGTAAATAATGTTAATGTCTCGAGTAACATTATACAACTTTTCTGTTCACCAAAATTCATGTAACTGATACGAAAAGAGACAATTATTGTATTGTAACTTTATCTTCAGTCGACAATAAATTGACGACGTTTCTTGAATAAAGTTAGCATAATCAAAAAATAAAAGGCCTCTTTCAATTCGTTGAACATCAAAATGGCATGATGAGTACGTTAGTACTTTTGTTGAATGTGGTTTGAATATAAAATGGCGGTGGGTATTCAGAATAAGGGCGCAGGTGGACAGCGCTAAAAGCCGATCCGTGTAGCGTGCAGCGTGCCCGGCGCGTATCAAGCATTTATCATTGAGTTTACACGCGGCATATATTACGGTTAACTAAACACCTTTTCAGTTTCACCTTTCGAAAAAAATCCATGTCCGACACGGTTTGGATTTTATAGTGACTTTTTATGGGTGAGTGGAGAGATTTTTATAATAGACTCTGAATATTTAACGAAGTATGAGAGGTACAAGAAAATCCTAATTTCCTAACTTATATCATAAATGCGAAAGTGAGTTTGTTTGTTTGTTTGTACGCTTTCACGCTTAAACGGCTTAACAGATTTGGATGAAATTTGGCACATGAGTATACCATGACATGGGTTAGAATATAGAATATACTTTTTATACCGACATTCCAACGGGACCGGGTGAAACCGCGGGGTGCAGCTAATACTTTATACATGTCTGACATAATCTACTGTACCGTAATACAATCCACAAAAATGTGACAGAAATTGACGCAACAGCAATATGTAAATTATAATAACCTAACCGATCCTCCGAAGATATTCTCCTTGAGAGTTTTTATTAGAATCAGTTGTTTCGCTAACAGTTTTCTCGAGGAGGAGCAGAAACTAGCGAAGGGCGAAGGACAGAGAACAGAAGCGCGGGCAGGACTACATACGGGGTTACATAATTATCATCGTTTTAAATTGTGTGTTGTCTGTTTTCGAGAAAAACTAGATCAAATACGTATTGTCTGTTATTCAGCTGTTGGGGGTTAACAAATACACTTTTATTTGAGTGTCAGTCATGCAACGTGGCGAATGGTTAGCGCTCCATGCATCCGGGTTGAAATTCAAATGGAATTCGTTGGAAATTCAACCCCGCAATATGGAGTGCAGTGTGCTAGTTGTAGCGCCTCTAGTGGAAGAGGTACAGTTTTATTGTATCCTCATTCACAAAGGAAAAGTTTAAATTCCAAGTTTCATTTATAATATTCGTACCAAAGTTGCAGTTTTGATAGACCAATTAGAGTTTAAAGAACTCGAAGGTTCTTGTAAATTGTGGAATACGTTCTACTTAGCTTTTTTAAGGTTCCGTAGCCCAAAGGTGCCAAGCGGAACCTTATTACTAAGCCTGCGCTGTCCGTCTGTCTGTCAGCGGGCTGTACCTCATAAACCGTAATAGGTTGACAGTTGAAATTATCACAGATTTTGTATTTTTATTGCCGCTATAACAATAAATAATAAAAATAAAATAAATTTTTTAAACTATTTAGCTTCTTTGTACGTCATCTTAGTAATCATTTTCCCTAAGTTTATATAATCTTTTGTACAATTCTAAGTAAACTTTCAAGTATCCAATTAAAAAATAAATACACTACTAACCCTTGAAGCATTCACCACCAACCTCCAAGCGCTTCAAACGGAACGAAATGAATAATTTTCTATTCATATAACAGAACACCTCCTTCAATTTAAGATTCACAACTCGATAGAATACCCACCGACTACTGCCGGGAATTGAATACAGTCAAATGAAACTGCAAATGCCGTTTCCAATATCTTCGCCGGAAATAACATTTCGAGTAGGGTTTCAATTTAATAAAGCACGTCGAAGGAGTGTTGTCGGCGTCTTGAGTAGTAGTTACAACAACACGGTGGAGGATAGTGTGTGCCACGCCTTACCAACGAGCAATAAGTGCAAGTGCTGCAAATTACTTTGAAAACGGTTTATTTGTTGTGTGGTTTCGGTTGTGTTGAAGCTTAAACGGTTTTTGATGTTTGGAATTGGAATTATTTGAATTTTTTTTTTATTTAAGAATATTAAATGAGGCTTCCTTAATTTTTTTTTAAATTAAATATATAGATATCTTTAGACCTTCAGCTGTCATTAACGAGACACAATTGAATTTTAATTGTTACGCCCACCTGATGTCCACTGTAACGGTCAAGCGGATAACTTGGAAACGAATTCAACTACATTGCATTTAACCATTTTTTTCCCGAAGGAGTAGAGATGTAGTATATACATTACGTATGCTTTAATAGTCCCATCGACATAATAGGGCGCGAGAATAATGCCATTTACCGAGAACAGATCCAATTTCCGGGTTACAGCTGAATATTTCCTGATAGACCACCACAATAACACCATAGCCCCACTAGAGAATCAAACCACGGGTACAACGATTATAATAGCTGCGCTTGCGACCACCGAGGCAGAAATAAATTCAGTGTACATTCACTAATATGAAAGCATCTCAATATAACACTTCAAATGAAATAACCCTTCTTTAACAAAAATAGAAACACTAATCACAGAAAAACCTAAATGCTCGAACCCAGGAGTTCGTGAGTCGTGGCTAAGTAATAACAGCCGCACCGGACGATCCATCAGGTTAAGCTATGCTTGCCGGGGTGGTCAGTGGATGGGTGACCATCTTTACATACCGAGACTCCTCTGTGCATCGGAAAGTATCTTAAGCCGTTGGCCCCGGCCGTCATTCGTGGATCTTTGACATTCGTTACGAGTCGTCAGAAACCCGAAAGTCTGACACCAGTCGAGCAGTCTTACCAAGGGGTATCGTATTACCCAGTTACTGGGTTATGGAGGTCAGATAGGCAGTAGCTCCATGTGCATGCACTGGTATTCAGTTGCATCTGGTTAGACTGGAAGCCGACCCCAACATAGTCAGAAAAAGGCTAGGCCGAGAGAGAGAATCACAGAAAAACCTAAAAACAGAACCTAAATCCGCATCCAACTTACTACCAAGATCCGAAGTGTATTCAAAATCCGCGCGCCGACTATTTCCCGGGCGCAATCTTGCATTGAAAGAGTTATTCTGTGGCTCCATACACGGCTGGCACAAAGAGGCTTTTATCGCCGACGGTCGCTGAGTGCCCGGGTCGACCGCAAACAAAATCCGACACACGATGAATACCGCTAAGTAGGTTAGATGTGATATAATCTTGAGATTTACGATACTGAAAAAGTAAGTGCGCTCTGAAAGTGTTTTTGATGTGGGAATGTGATTTAGATTGTTGTTTTTATTGTGTTTGTTTTAGTTATGATGAGGGCGAATGTGAATGAAATGGTTCTAAGTTACGGAGTCGTTCTTCAAGAGATTTAGAAAACTCATAATTGATGCAGAAACTATTTCAAGCATTTTGCAATACGCACCATACATTAATATTTGGACTTGCCTTTAAAAACGTATTAAAATGCAAAATGTATTTACACAAAAGCAACCTATGGTGACAATAACGACTGCACAATCCGTTAACCATACGCAATCTCAACAAATTGAGGCTTAATAAAGGATAATGAAAGCAGCGTTTTAACTGCTCCATTGTGCGGAAAAAGTTTCACAAAATGTTCAAAATACGTATAAAATATGTACAGAATAGTCTCTTATACAAGAATATCCCATTGAGCTGGCGGTTGAACGTGAAAGGGTTTTTTATCGGGGCCCGGCGTACAGGCAAGTGGCGAGCTGCACAGATAAAATCTAGCTTTGCTATCCGAGTAAACACGTGAATGAAACGTGCCTTAGAAAGAACCCAGTGGCTAATACCCTTTTGCTGTGTAGATTTACAGTTAGCGTACGTAACGTGCACTTTAGTAAGTAACTCTGTTAATTAAAAAGGACGGCTTAATAAAGGGAAAATGTTACTTTTTAAGTCTCTAGTCGTCTTTTTCACTTAAGTTTGCATTTATAATTTTCAACTATATTCTCACTGCAAAGCTTCCTTTTGAATTATTTTTATCTAGGTCCTAACTTTTGTTTAAAATATGACTTGCATTAACAAAGAGCATATAAACACACATCTACAGTAAATAACATAAATCGCCTTGCGTCTGGGATTACAAAAGATTAAGTTAAGTTTTCGACGTGGCAGTCTCAGACAATGCATCTCACACCCAATAATCCGTCCCACAAAGAAATAAACGTAGCAATACATTTGAGCAACTCTGTGACGTGCGGTTCCGTACGATTCCGTACGTGTGGCGGTTACCACAGCCTGTATCACAGTCGTAATGTCGCGTCGTAAACGCACGAACTCGTGCGATAAATTCGATCGTAGGTTGGTTGGATTGAGAAGTTCATAACGTATCTGATACTATACTTTATTGGTATATACATAGCTAAGTTCAAGGCTACTTCTTCGTGGATAAGACGTAGTACGTTTCGTTCACGTTGTAGGTAGGATTGAGATGTTCATGTACTGGCTGTGTGTGTGTCTTGTCTTAATAAATAGTTGCATATTTGATTTCAAGATTAGACTAGCTAGCTAGTTCTCTTCCAGAGACGGAATAGTCTATTAGGTATAGTACGAACAGTTGCGAGAACTTCTATTGCTTTACTTTCATAGCGTAGTAAAAGGCTTTTAATTGTGGAGCTCATGCATTATTTTATACGGCTTAAAAATATACAAGAACGATCATTAAAATACAAACCCACTAAAATAGAAAAGACGGCTTTCAATCATGTTATAATGAGAACCTAAAACGCTGTCAAAAATTATGTATCGATTAATAAAAATGTGTTTGTTCCTAACCTTCAGTTACTTAAATTACAAAACTCATTTTGACGAGTTTTGTAAATTGTAAGTGTTGTAAACTTTATTTTACAATGTACATTCACTTAAGTGTGAACAACAAAGAAACTTATATCCGGTAAAAGTCGTGAACCGTTGAACGTGAAGACATTCTACATAAACCCTAGCTCTTGACAACTTAACCTCCCTCGTTCTGGTACAAGTTACAGTAAGTTACAACTTACTTACTTACTTCACTCAACAGATACGTCGGTAATGACAGCCTCTGTTACGGTTAAGCCTACCTTAAATGGAGAGGAAAAACTGAACACGCGAACCTACGTCAGTTTGACCTGAGCGGATATGTACGTACACGTCCTTCACAAATCAGAGTGAGACTGTTTTACATTAGCCTATCAGATCTTGACTAATTTGACACAATGAATGATTTATTGTTTCATACCTCATGGACATCAATCGATTTATTTTAAGACGCAGATATATGCCAGTGACTGACTTTGAGTGGTCAGCTTGCGTGTTCTGTATCTACTGAGCTCACGCAACGCGTCGCACGTCCAGCCAGTAATAGGACGCGCCCACAGATATAATATCTGTGGACGCGCCCATCCGAGCGCTGTCCCAAATTAGACGCATTTTAAAGTTATTATACAAAAACAAAAGGTATTTTAATAAAAACACGTATACTAAAAGATCAATAATTTAATTATCTTTAAAATGGTGCAGGTTTCAGATAAATATGTTTGATAGATTTTGCGTGATTCTCAGTTTTTAATCCGCTTTAGACATAATTTCACTATGACTAATATTAACATAATCTAAAATATTCTTTAAAATAAGTTATTAAGAAAATGCCTTAATATAACATTTTATTTTTTTCAAATCATTAACACTACTCGTTTAGACACGTCTAAACTCTCTAGTGTTATTATATGTGTGTGTGTGTGTATGATCTTCATTAGAAAATCATTAAAAGTCGGTTATCGTTGCCTTAAGTTATGGTCAATGGACAAAACAAACGACTAGTGTTCCTCATAGACTCTGGATTGCAAGAGCTGGTAGTCAGGGGGCAAAGGCCTTTGCCCAGAAGTGAAGTGCCCTTGTTCAAACAGGGTGACAGTAACTATAGTGGTCACTCAGGCTATCATAATAATGAGAATATTTCTTGAGGCCATAATATTCACAATCAGTACGGATTCTAAGAGATGAAGCGAAACTAAAATTTGAACTGATAGTGTATAGTTGCCTTTACAACTATGTACTCAAGTCTAAGTAGAAGCTATTTGCTACAAGTACAGACAGTAAAATCTGACCTTTCGATCTAGATTATTTTGCCGAAGGGCTTCTCGAAATAGTTGTTGTTTCGTAAGCCGTTGTTACAAATATGATGTTGAATAAACAAAGAAAATTTGAATGTTCAATAGACTTTCCTTTAACACAGACAACAAAAAGTACACATCGATTAATGTAGGTAATAAAATGTGCACGATTATAATATATTTTTAGTACACTGAAGGTGATAATGACTTTGTTGAATATACATTTTTAATATCTAGATGCCTATTAAATAGAGTGTGATAGTAACTACTACACTCTCTATAATTTAATAATTTAAACTTAATAACTAAACTTTTAATAACTTTAAAAAGTTTATATACCTATAATAAAGTAACACCATTGGCACTCTATCCCTATCGGATAAAGTGCCACTACAGGCACTCTAGTAACACCGCCTCGGCCCGGCTCGAGTGCCGCAAGCATTGGATTGTCATTGTCACTGTCACTAAGTCACGTCACTTGGTATTTTGTTTGATTGTCGAGGTTAGATCGCTGTAAAACACCACATTCCCAAAACATTACATTCTCTTGTGCCTAAATGGACCCTGGCACTTCGCCGGCCGCTACCGCGGCACCGCTCGCTACGCTCGCTCGGCTCGTGCGTTGTGTGGTCACAGTTCTAACCTAACCTAACCTAAATAACAAGTGACAGTGACAATGCAACGCTCACGGCACCCTAGCCGGGCCGAGGCAGTGACACTAGAGTGCCACAAGAAACTCGCGGCACTCTATACACTTCGTAAAGTAAAATAAAATCTAAAGTATGGTAATTATAATATTATACCTCGAACCGAAATAGCAGTGATAGCCTAGTTGAGTGACCGTCGGACTGCCCAGTCATAGGTCTCGAGTTCGAACCCAAGGCACGCACCTCTGACTTTTCGGATTCGTGTGCGTATTGCATAATTATCACTTGCTTCAAAAACGGTGAAGGAAAACATCGTGAGGAAACCGACATGCCTGAGAGATATTTCTCGACGGCATGTGAATCCAAGTCAGAGACCCATGGGCGGCTTTAAAAAAACTCTGACACCAGGTTAGTCACTAACCACATGAAAAGAAGAAGACCTCGAACCTTTCAAGTGTCTCTTCTACATATAGCTTTAACGAGAATGTACGTCTTCCTTCCGCATACATTTTGATGTAAATTGAAACATTCGTCAAATAATCAGATTACTCAAATCTGCTTATGGAAATATCCTAATTTCGAAATTGTATCAAGGTTTCCGCCTTATAAGACGTAATCAGATGTAAGCAATTTGTCCATGAAAAACATAATCTAATCTTATTTGATCGCAAATAATATCGTTAATCTCGTAAACGTACTTAACTACAGAGAAAAATAAATGTTCGGATTAATAAAAAGGCAGATTATAATACTTTAGTAACTTATTTACCACAGTTAATCATGTAGCTAAATACTTAGACTATCATGATTGTAACACATATATTACGTATCTATTTAGAAGCAGTACATTCAATCTTGATAAATACGAAAACTTTTTCGTTCAAAACGCTATCAATGTGAAGCATGCTCAACAACAGGGGCACGTACTACGTTAACCTTCTCTCGTAGCTGAATAGCTACGTCGTAGCTGATAGCTACGCCGTAGCCGGCGTAGCGCGCCTGTTTAGCCCTGTCGTTTGAGATAAGGCTAAATTCAAAATTTCGGTGCGGAGATAAGCTAATGAGAATAATTTTTGGACTGCCTCACTAGCATAGTAAGCTGTTTTTGTATTAGACTGGGTTATTGTGTACAGGTGTAGATTTTTGCCATGCCAAAGTAAAAAAAGTTAGGTTTAAGTAGATAATTGAAAGAAAAAATACACAAATACTCATACAAAAAATACAAAAGGGATAATAATCTAGATTAAGTATTCTCTAGATGCCTTAATGATAAAAAATGTTAGTATTTTTAATTTCCCTACTTTGTCGTCCAGAAAACGTTGTTTATGCAAGGCATTACAAAGTTTTTTATTAAAATATACCTACCCTTTGTTCCACCGCAATACTTTTCCGCGGCAGAACAGTAAATCCTTATAATCCGCAAGGAGCGTCAACATTTCGGTGCAAATACACAAAGCCAACTCTTGTGTGCTTTGTCTAAATTTTTTCTCCTCCAAATTCTTGGTCTTAGGAATACCTTCGAGATTTAGCAGGATGATGAATAATCTGCTTCAACATAAAATATTACTTACTATTTTAAATCTTTCTCACAGCTTTTAAGGTTGCCGATGCAATGAACATTTCTGACATATTATTATTACCATTCAAAATCACATAATTGCAAAATAAAATAATCAAGCGTAAGCGATATTAAGCGTTATTGCACGACTCGTAATGCGAAGCATTAGAGTGTGCTCTACGATCGAAAAATATTTATTGCCCCATTTCTGCAACTGTTATTATTGTTACACTCCTGCTAGTACACAGAACCTGCTTAATTTATATACCATTGTATAGATGATTAAATGGAGATTAATACTGTACTTTTTACCAATTGATATAATGCAAGAGAAATTAAAAAAACATCAAAATAGTTGAAAAAAAATTCCTGTCCGTCAATTTATGAAGCTTGAAAACACTGTAGCTTGCGATAAAATCAATTAATTGAGTCAATTTTTTTTTAATACATTGGTTTCGGCCATAAAAGGAACCCTATTGAAAATGGCTCTTTTATTCAAAGTAGTTTAATTATAATTAATAAAATACTAACTAAAATATAATATCTTTATCTAAACCTTTGTCCGTAAGTTGCCTAGCAACCGCCAAGTAAATATCTTAGTCAGTCTTTGACATTACGACTTCATGAAAAGTGATAAATTGTTCATTTTTGTGTGTTATGAGGCGTGCACTTTTGGAATTTCCAAACTATTTTAATCATTAATATACCTACATTAAAACAAAATGCATGTTGAAAACTATTGATTATACAAGGAGGTGCTGTTTTGCATCCTCGTCAAATTTCAGGAGGCTGTTATGAAAGATATAAATAATCAAATAAAATTACGATAACTGCCTACCTCAATAATTAATACATACTTGTTTTTTTTGTCATTTAAGTTTGAGAGTATTTCAGAATACACCACTTTCAAAGAACAGAATCGCCCCGTTGCGTATGCGGTACATGGCCGCGTTTTTATGTGTGTAAAGAAGAGTTGAATTACAGTGCGGTATCACACAGGCCGCATTTTAACATGATGATTTCCGAAAATAAGAAAAAAAATACCTACTTATTTTATTATTGATTCGTGTCGAGAATCATTAGCATAGTTACCTCCTTGAATTTGACGAGGATGCAAAACGGCACCTTGTATTAACACTAATATAGACGACAGAAAATAGTACACTGAAAAACTATGTACCATTTTATAATTGTATGGAAGACCAATCAATATTAATACAGACGAAAACAAATCTATTGCCTAAACAAGTTTCTGTATCTAAGCGACCTTGACCAAAAAGTTTGTTTTAGTATCTATAAAACAAACTATTTGGTCATGGTCGCTTTTAAAATCCAGACAAAACAACAAAGAAGAAGTCTTTATAGCTAGCTGGCTTTTTAAGAAACGTGCCAAAACAGTTCGGATGAAGCTACTATTAGAGAACGTCGTAGTTGCTAGGGTTTTTTTTACATGTTGCATATCCATCCAAGAGTAATAGAGTAGAGCAGTGGTGGCCCAGTGGTATCAGCCGTAGATTGGTAGTAGTTTCGAACCTAGACAGGCGCTTTAATTTGTGTAAATTATTTCATCACCACTGCTCTCAAAACATCGTAAGGAAACCGGCTTGTCCAAGAACAAAAAATTCGAAGACATGTGACATCTACCAACCAACACTGGGCCCGCGTGGTGGATTATTGCCCACTCCCTCTCACTGAGAGGAGGCCTGTGCCCAGCAGTGGGAACATTATAGGCTGATTATGTATGGGTAATACTTATTGTGCTTCTCCACAAAAGTTGAAACTGAAATGCTAAAGGATAGTTGTATTTTCGATTCAAAAGTCGAATTGGTCGCGTGCGTTTTTGTTCGGAAAATCGGAAAGCGCCCTCTGTCGGCACGACCATGCGTTCAGGGTCACCCAACAAAAAGTTCGAAGGATCGTGTATTTGCGCGACGATCGCATTTAAGAGCGTTTAGCAAATATTTCGCTGGTTTCAGTAACGTACTACTTATATTTTATTTCAGCTAATAGATATGTCTAAATATTCTAAGTCTCCTAGAGGGTTGCAACCCTAGGGCCGTGGGGTCCGAGTGCTCATGGTCCGTTCAATGAAATCTCCAAACGACTAGTTGACACTTCCCGTGACCCAAGGGTTGGCTTTTACCTTGGCCAGAGGCTAAGCATTGCCATACAACGTGGCAATGCCGCCCGTTTCTTGAATATGTACATTACCAGTCGACAGCGAAGCGGAGGAATTGTTCGACGCCATATTATTTGTTAATGGTTTCGCTGTTTCGATTAATTTGACAATATTACTGTATGGAAATAAGAAATGTGGCTAACTAGCGAACTAGAATATAGATTATGAAAAGCAATAATTAATATCGTAACACTGAATATTTAGTTTTAGATGTAAAAATAGTATTTGGAAACTTTTCAAACGCCTTTTTCTAAAAAAAATGAGTACAACATCAAATTCAATGTTATAATTGCAATTCATTATTAATATTCTAGTTTGAAAGTTAGCCACATTTCTTATTTCCATACAATAATATTTCCAAATCAATCAAAATAGGTAAATTTTTTTGACAGCTGTTTGCGACGTTGCCAACTTTTGGGATAAACTGAGGGATAAACGCTCTTAAATAGGACGTAGGGTAAAAAGAAGGCTCTTTGACATAAACCTCCTTTCACAATGAGGCGACAATTTGAAATCCATGCAACGCGCAACGTGTCGAGTGTCGACGCAGAATCTAATCTAATAACCATCTTAACGGGTGTCAGCCGTTTGTCATCTCAGACAGGTTATTAAGGTCAACTGGGACAGGACTGGTTATTGCACTACCCACCTACTTTTTCACTTGAGAGGTGACTTAACTTTTTTGCGTAATATTTGAGTTATGCTACAGGCTGACGTAAACGTTACATTTGACTTCGATGTGATGAGAGGAACTTTACTTCAGTATATTCTGTTAGAAGCACGCCGTGAAGCATTCTAGCATTAGATGAAATTACAGCTCACTTCAAGCAGGTAAAGATAGTTTAACGTAGGTACCTATAGGTGAAAAAGTGTAAATTATAAATCTTAATTTAACAATATTATAAAATGCGAGTGAGTTCGTTTGTTTATTTGTTAGTTTGTTACGCTTTCACGCTAAAACGGCTGAACAGATTTGGATGAAATTTCGCACATGAGTAGACCATGATCTGGATTAAGACATAGGATACTTTAGATCCCGACATTCCCACGGGAACGAGTATGCGGGTGAAACCGCGCAGCAATGTATAAATGTAAAAAAAGGGCTACGTCTGCCCACAAACTGCTTCGTAGTTTTGCAGAGGTAATGTATCTTGTAAACAAAAAAACTGTTAATAAACACAAAGTTTTCAGAATAGACTGACAAGACTTACAATAACACGATATATAAAAGTATATATTTTTTAGTCTATAATACTAGATCAACATCTTTCACATAAATCCTAGAGTATATTCAGAATTTATTTTATTTAGTTATAACAAAAGTTACTAAAGCAAACTATGCTGAAATTCCAGAGAGTGCAATAAAGTGGTTGTTTTAACGACGCTCAGTACAATCAACTAGCCCATTACTATTATAATAACGTTAAAACTAAAACACAATAAACGTAGTATTCGCTAGAGATGTATACCTAATGTACTCGCACATAACGTTATTAATAATACCGCCAGCTAAGTGATATTAGTTACTTTGCAGCTAGGTAAAATAGTTCTAAAATACAGAAAATTATTCTGTAAAGTAATTTTAGTTCTAAAAATACAGGCTTTTTGGTCCTCAGAGTCCATTGTGGCAATTATGCTAATAGATAAGACGTGGCAATACAATAAGAAGTCGACAAAGTCCGCGCTCCAGTATCAGAGAGTCCCTGGGTAATAAGTAATAAGAATAGTGTTTTATTTTCGCAGAATTTCAGATTATCTCCTTGTTTAAATTAGAGAAGTTATTATTTATTGAAGTAGTCCGTGAATAAATGGTTTAAAAGTTGGTAATTTTAGAATATATTATTGCAAGTGTTATGGAACCAAATATCTACGAAAAGCCGGCACATTTTCACGTCCTTTTCCAACATATTCAGGCGATAATGGTGCACTACATCATTAAAATTTTATAACGCGCGTCGTGAGTGAAAATATCCCATAAATACGTCCGGGAGCCACAAAATTAGCGTTAACAATGAAATCGATGTTAATGCGCCTAAAAACGCTAACCATGCAAAATTAAAGGAACGTTTATTATCATAATGTGGTCTGTAAAAAGCTTTTGCTCGTTTTTACGCAAAAATCACTTTACCTTTGAATTTTTATAGCATTTTATTGTTTATGCCCGCTCCCCCAGCCTATTACAGCACTTTGCGTGTGAATTATTTGGCAACTTGCTTGCTTATACCACCCATTACACGATTTATGTACTAGGCTAACAGAACACACACCAAATAATACAATGCGCGTTAAAAAATCGTGCCCCGCATGTTTATAGCACTTTGCGAACTTCAACTGACTCTACCGCGTGTTTTTGGTTGTTTTCGATAGCTGGATTATTAATATTATATTTATCAACAAAGTTCGAGACGGGCTATTTAGAAGTTTACGGCTTTAGGCGCCATTCAAGCGGTATTTTAATGTCAATAACAGTTATCCGTTAGGTATTTGTGTACTTATATATTTCGCCGCGGCAAACGTAAGAAGAGCAGTGGCGACTTACGAGTTGTAGGTCGTAGGTTTGAACCCAAGCAGGCGCTATACTTTGTGTAAATTATTTCATCACCACTGCTCTCAAAACGGTAAAGGAAAACATCGTAAGGAAACCGGCATGTCCTAGAAGCAAAAATTCGAAGACATGGGACATCCGCCAACCCGCACTGGGCCCGCATGGTTAATGACGGCCCATTTCCTCTCACTGAGAGGAGGCCTGTGTCCCAGTAGTGGGAACATTATATGCTGATTATACTAAACGTGAGAAGCCAGGCGACGAAACGACGTCTAAGGACTTGTAAACACGCTCTCTTTAGCTAAATTCCAAAATTAAACACTGCTTTATAATATCCCTCTATGTTCCTAAGCTTATATTAACCACATACCTTATACAGAAGAAGATTTTGAATCCTCTTAGCGCTCCCAGTATAATACCGTCGCAATTTCTTCTAATTACGACATAATGTGGCGTAGCGAGACCACTCTTGATATCTAGTACAGTGCCCTGCAGGAAAACACACAAATTCATATTAAGTAAACTAGAATTTTCCTCTTTACGTGCTTGGTTTACAGGTCAAAGTTGTTTGCGCAACTTTATCACATGATACAGCTATTAGTGCGGACGCGCGTACCTTTTTTTATGATAATAATATTCAAGTAGGAAAATTAAGCTGACAAAGTGACATATATTATGCGTATGAGGTAATTATACTTAATTGAGCACTCTACGTATTCCCCTTATCTAACCAAATAGAATAATCATAAAAACGTTTATTTTGATATGAGCGGTTTAACTTTTATATACTGAATAAGTGGGAACAAGGCCAGGGAGGTTTTTTATTGAATAAATAATGATAACAAATGTTGAAAATATAAAATAAAACATAATTTATGACTTGCGCAGTTCCATCTTCTGTTATAATAAGTCCTTAGGAAATTTTTTAAAGATGTTTTTCTCGGAACGACTCGTTGAGTGGAAAATATTTGATTAAATCTCGGAATATGCAATCAAATATTTAATATTAAATTAGGCGCTGATCACAAACAATAAAACAGATTAATAACGAAAACAATAAAAAAACTTAAACATTTTTATGTAGGTGAGCAACTTAGAGCGATTTAGCAGCGTGTTTCCAGGGGATCGATTTATAAACGTGCTCTCCGTGGGTGCGAAGCGAGCTAGGCGCGACCACGCGACGTGTTCGCCGCGTTTTCACAATATTGGACACTCTTGTCTCCATCTCTCTTGTGCACTCAGGTCAATCGGTCTTGTTC
The DNA here is from genome assembly GCA_948150665.1 of Conistra vaccinii. Classification (NCBI taxonomy): domain Eukaryota; kingdom Metazoa; phylum Arthropoda; class Insecta; order Lepidoptera; family Noctuidae; genus Conistra; species Conistra vaccinii. Next base: position 16,613,785 of record OX411323.1, read on the forward strand.
CGCAAACGCGGCGAACTCATTGCGCATACGTAGCGTGCTCATTTAACCGCCGCGCTGGGATCACGCTCGCAAATCGCCAGTGTGATATGACTTGTACCCAACTGTATCTTTTATATTGAATTCTACGTTTTAATAATTTGATCTCGATGATTTTAATAAAAGAGTTAGGTTATCCAGCTCTGCTTATGGTCTTGTGCTATTATTAGCGCAATAAAGGATACACTGCCTCGTTGGGCCGCAAGTGCTATTGCTGAGCATGAGGTCCAGGGTTTAATTTCCGGGTGGGGCAAAGTGTTATTGGGTTTTTCCATCTGAAATTTCTCAGTAGCAGCCCGGAGTCGGGATTTGTGCGCAGTTGATGGCAAGCCCGACCCCTCATCCATCATCATCCATCCATCAGCCTTTTAATGTTCCCACTGCTGGGACACAGGCCTCCTCTCAGTGAGAGGGAGTGGGCTGTAATCTATCACGCGAGCCCAGTGCGGGTTGGTAGATGTCACATGTCTTCGAATTTTTTGGTGGCCCGCCCCCTATTACATGTAATATCATGTGTACTATAGGTACACCTCTGCCTAACCCTTCGGGGAATACAGGTGTGATGTTATGTTATGTTATGTTATGTAAAGGATGCAGCTTCCAACCCTCCTTTCATAATCACTTAATCGCCATTTACCTACATCTATTTTCCTCTAGTGCGTATTTCACCAATGAAATTGAACGCGTTCAGCACATAATAAACGCGTTCAAGAGTGTAAAATATTCCATAATAATTTTGACGCTGACAGCTCTTGAACGCGTTTTAGAAAAATGCTGATTGCGTTCAGTTTCATTGGTGAAATCAGACCAGGCAACAGAGTGTAACTAATACCGGGTTCACACGGTTCGATTTTAGTTGAACAACTTTTGTATTCAACAAAAAATATAGAATATTGGAATTCAATTTGACTGAAATTCTGCTCAGACGGTTCAAATCGCTTTCGACTTAGCAGCTGATCAACTAAAATCGAACCGTATGAACCCGGTATACGTCATTAATTTCATTACGTTCAATTCAAAATGGAATTCACGCTATTCCGTTGTAAGTCTAAAGTGCTCGTAAATGCTATTCCGATTGAAACATTTATTGGTAAGTAAGGCTTGGGGGCGCATTTGGTGTTACGTCATTACCGCTATATACACTGTGTAGTGCGCTATGCCTTCAATAGCTGATTTGCTAAACTATTTAAATACGATACGAAAACCAGGAGGTTTCACATCACTTATACACTATACGGTGTTTTAGAACCCAATGGCTTGGAACGCGACGATGGGAAGAGACCAGACGGAATAACCAATGCCTTGGAAGGTAGGCCTTTGGTGTGGGATGGAACGTGTGTCGATACCCTTGCGCCATCTCATATTCCTAGCACGGCGGGCTGTGCTAGGTTGGCTGCTCAATCAATCTTCCTAGCCTTTTCCCAACTATCTTGGGGTCGGCTTCCAGTCTAACCGGATAGCTGGGATAACCAGATGCTAGGTTGGCTGCTGCAGATGCGAAAAACCTCAAAGGGCACAAATACTCCAATCTTCTTGGCACTTATATATTCGAGCCGTTTGGGTTTCAAATACTAGGGCCATATGCCCACTTATTGTTTCGAGACCTGACCAAGTGGTTGGTCAACTCTTCCCGTGACCGAAGGGTTTGCCTATTTTTGGCCAAAGTATCAGCATTGCCATAGAAAGTGGCAATGCTGCCAGCCTTTTGGGCACTTTGCCTGTTGACAGCGATGCAGACGAATAGGGATGAAGCCTAAGTGAAAAAAGAGAAATTCTATTTAGTCCGTCAGTCAGATAATAAAAAAATTTAGACACGTATTTTTTGCTTCATCATATTAATAAAGAATGACTTAGATAAAACGCATTAAAGTTGGGGAGTGGGGGGGTCGCTACGGCACAAGTACCTAAGTATAAAATCTACATACTCGTGACGTCATGGCACATTTTAACTCAATGTATCGCCGTAACTTTTGATAACGCAATTTTTTTTAGTCTTTTTCGTTATCCCTATTTTCTGATGCCATATGATTGTTTCCCTTCCTTCCTTTTTTATATACTTGTACATATTATTATTATCATTTTAACCATTAATAAGGTAGGTATGATCCCGATATTTATAAAAAAAAGTCATACAGTTTAATTAATAATATAATAATAAACACATGTTCTCACAATCGAAAGAGTATAAAAAAAGACGTGTGGCACTCGGGGGCTGCCGCGGTAAAGCTATTGCATTTTTTGTCAACTTATGCAATTGTAAAATATTAACCCGAATACAAGAAATAGCAATGGTGACATTGACAGGAACTGTTATTCACATTTATAGTTTTTAAAACTTGACACAACGTAATGGGAACATCAAACTAATAAAAAGGTTTTAATTTAACTATTAATAGTCAAGGATCATTCGTCTAAGTAAATTTGAACTTTGTTGTCAAACAGTTAAACATAATTTTCAATACAACACTCTCGTTAGATCATTCGTCTAAGTAAATTTGAACTTTGTTGTCAAACAGTTAAACATAATTTTCAATACAACACTCTCGTTAGATCATTCGTCTAAGTAAAGGATCATGACCGATTTTGTATGGACCCCGTCCCCCCCCTCCAACAGCCGTGTGATACATGCCAATATGTTTATAAGGATCCAGAAAAAGACTTACTGTCTTGTTCAATTGCAAAATCAATGGGATTTTTTTGTAATAACAAAAAACATTTTGGTTGGCTAACCTAACCTAACCTAACCTTACCCATCCTTACCTAACCTTTTTTTTTTTTTTTTTTTGACGCTGGGAAAAATGCATTACGCATGCCCACCCATCGGGGGATGGGAGGGGTATGTGGGACTCCCCGGAAAATCCGGTATACCCACTAAACGACCCAGCGGCGCTCCTACCTCGTCTGCAAAGAGGAGGACTGGGAATCCGGCAGAGCCATAACATCCAGTCCCCCGCTGACGACCGCCCGCCTTGCAGGCGAGCCCGACACGCCCCCCCCATCGGGGAGGGGCCCAGGAATAACCGCGAGCGCTCTGTCATTCCCGCCCGACATGGATGGTGAACTGTGCAATGCAGGAGAAGGCGCCCCCGCACCCGTCTCCCGCTGTTCACCACCAGGGGGCATAAGACGACGATCGTACAATCGCCTTCTCATGCCCCGTCTTCGCCTGCGGAGCGGCGCTGCGAGAGGGTCGTCCTCCCGCGCGCGCTCCGCGTCCTCCTTCTGCGACATCACGTCCTCGCAGAAGGAGGCGACCGCTGTCCAGGCCCCCTCGCTTTCCAGCATCGAGTTGACGACGCCGGGAAGAGAGAGGTCCTGCCCGACCGCTGCGCTCAGACCGCGGCGCAGCTCGGACCAGGCTGGGCACACCTCAAGGGTGTGCTGAGCCGTGTCCTCCGCCGCGCCACAGTCGTGGCACGACGGGGTCTCCTCCCTTTGGATCCGGTGCAGGTACGTTCCGAAACACCCATGGCCGGACAACACCTGCACCAGACGGAAAGAGAGGAAACCGTGGGACCGCTCGAGCCAATCCTTCAGGACTGGCCCGAGCGCGTCCAGAGTTCGGCGGCCGAAAACTGCATTGGCGAGGTCCTCCGTCCAGTGATGGACGATTGCGTCCCTCGCCTCTTGCCGCACGGCCTCCCGCTCTTCTGCGGCGGGGGGCTCCCCGAGCGCCTTACACCGCGCCGTCCATTCGTACACTCTGGTCAGCACCCACGCCTCGAGCTCCCAAGGAGGGGTGCCGGCCAGAGCGCACGCCGCCGAGAAGCCCACCGACCGGTAGGCCCTCGCCACCCGCAGTGCAATGGCCCTTTGGGGCCTACGGATGGTAGTGGCGTTCTCCCTCCTGTGGAGGGAGTCCGCCCAAATCGGGGCCCCGTAAAGGGCCATGCTCCTGAGGATGCCGGCATACAAAAGCCGGCATCGCGCCTTCGGACCTCCCAGGTTCGGGAGGAGCCAGGAAAGGGCATTCGCAGCCTTCAGCAGGCGCGTCGACAGCCCGCTGAAGTGTGGGCCGAAGCGCCACCTGCTGACGAGTACAAGGCCCAAGTACTTCATCTGGGCCTTGACCTCGATCCTGACGCCCTCCACGACAATGTGTCCGTCGGGTGGGATGCGCTGCCGAGGACCGTGAAAATACACGGCCTCCGTCTTGTGCAGCGCCACCTTCAGCCCTAGGTGGCGGATCCTTTCAGCCACTAAGGATCCGCCAGCAGAGGCCAGAATGGCCGCCTCCCTGAAGTTCCTCCCCCGGGCAACGAGGAGGGTATCATCTGCGTAGCAGATGATGCTGGTGCCCTGGAGGAGGGTCCCCCGCAGGAGCCAGTCGAATCCAATGTTCCACAGCGGTGGTCCTAGGACCGATCCCTGTGGAACACCGGACTCTGCACCATACTGCCTCACTCTGGCCGTCTTGTCCGCGAGGAGGACCACCCGGTCCTCCAAGTAGTTGGCCAAGAGTGTGCGCAGGTATTGAGGCACTCCGTGATACCTGAGCGCCTCCAAGATTGTCGAGTGGGGGACAGAGTTGAAGGCGTTAGCAATGTCGAATGATACCGCCAGCACTCCGTCCCCCGCCTCCACGGCCTCCTTCACCTGGCCCTTGAGCAGGGCCAGCGCGTCCACTGTCGAACGACCCCGTCGGAAACCGAATTGGGCGTCCGACAGGTCCGGCCCCACCGTTCCCAGCAGACTATTTAGTCGTTCGGCGATAATCCCCTCGAACATTTTACCGACCTCATCGAGCAGAACGATGGGCCGGTAAGCCGAGGGGGAGTCCGCCGGGCGTCCCTCTTTTCGGAGGAGGCACAGCCGCCCCTCCTTCCAAGGTTTCGGGAACCTCCCAGTCGTGAAACACGCGCTAAAGAGGTCCCGAAGCCTCTCCTCCATCTGAGAGGCGGCTATGGCCACCACCCTTGCGGGAACACCGTCCGGCCCTGGGGCCGTGTTCTTCGCGCGGAGGCGCAGAGTGCCCGCGTAGAGCTCCGACGCTGTCACCGGGAGAACCTCCTCCTCCGACGGAACCGCCTCCCGTGGGGGGGGGGGTCCATCACTGGCGGGGTGAAGTCGGTCCTGGACGGAAACAGGGACCGGACCACCCCATCCAGCAATGCCGGCTCGAGGGTCTCCGTCAGCGGAGGACCACAGGGGCGCAGTTTACTCCGCGCCGCCTTGTACGGTCTCCCGAATGGGTCTCTGTCGAGACCCTCCAGCATCTCGGCTCTCGCCGAGTCTTCGGCCTCGCACATTGGGACCCTCTTTGCATCGACGTACGACGCATAGAGGGCCCCCTCGCCGGCTAGGTCTCGGGGCCTGCGCCTCCGACTCCGCGTGTAGGACCTCCTGGCCGCTACGCAGGCGGTCCGGAGCCCCGCCAATTCCTCCGACCACCAATAGACGGCGCGTCTGGGAGGTACGCCGCGAGACAGGGGCATGCTGGAGTTGCACACCTCTGTCAGGGACCCCCTCAGCTGGAGCGCTGCGGCGTCCACGTCCAGGACCTCGACAGGAGGCGTGAGCCAGTCCTGGACGAACGCCGCCTCCTCAGCGGCCTCTCGGTCCAGGCGGGTGAGAGCCCACCGGGGGAACGCAGATTGGCCCGAGCGGACCATCCCCTGGGAGCTCTGGGTGGAGATGTCGAAGCGCACATATCGGTGGTCCGAAAAGGTCTCCGCCATCTCCACCCGCCAGTTCACGACGCGGGCGGCTAGTACGGGGGTGGCAAACGATACGTCGACCACCGATCCTCCCCGTTGCCGCACACACGTGTGAACAGTCCCTCTGTTCAGGAGGGACACTCCGCACGACGCCGCCCAAAATTCTGCGGCGCGTCCCCGGACGTTGCAAGAGGCGGCCGGGTTGCCCCAGGCCGTCGACTTGGCGTTCAGGTCACCCATAATGGCGACCTGGCGTGGCGCCGCCCTCCCCAGCACTGCTGTGAGGATTCCGAGAAAGTTCTCGAAATCCGAAAGAGGAGGTTTGGGGAGAAATAAACGCCCACAAGGGCCAAGTCTCCCCACGCGGCGGCCACGTATCCCGGTCCCCTCTCTAAGAGCGAGAGGGGAGGGGAGTCCGTGGAAGACCGCGACACTAATGCCACCGAACCATCCCGATCACCCAGCCAACGGTCAGGGACCGAGTACGGCTCGGCAACCACCGCCACGTCCACCAACCACTCAGCCATGCTCTGCATCAGCAGATCCTGGGCTGCTCTGCAGTGGTTGGTGTTCGCCTGGAGAATGCGATGTTTGATCTGACTATCCATCAATCAGACATCGCACCCCCCTCCACATCCGCCGATGTCCCAGCCTCAGGGACGGCGGCGGCAGCGACAGGCCGGATCGGCGCCTGCTCCTTGCCCTTCTTTGGGGGAGGATTGCAGTTCCTCCCCATCGTGACGTGGTCCGCCGGGCAGCCACTGGCGGCACACACTGCGCAGTGCGGCGTGGTGGCCTCGCAGGAGGTGGACTTGTGCCCGTCCTTGCCACAGCGGTAACAAGTGTTCCCTCTGTCGACCCCGGACGGACAGAGGGGCCGAGTGTGTCCGACTCCGTGGCACTTGTAGCAGCGCAGACGCCTTGCTGCAAGTGCCCGGACTACACCCGAGCTAAAGCCGACTACCTAACCTAACCTAACATAACCTAACCTAACCTAACCTAACCTAACAGTGATAAACTGATCTTGAATTTTGAAGGTCACATGGCACTCCTGAATGATGAACAGCATTTGTGTATTCTTGTGATTGGGTAATTGTACAAAAGATTAAAAGAAAAAAGTGGGTTAGGTTAGGCTAACCTAACCTCGCCCTCTACCAGCCCCCGTAAACAGGTCTATAGGGACAGCGGACTCGGGGAGGTCCACCGCCTCCCTTCCAGAAGGACCCGTAGTGGCGGCACGTAGTGTTCCAAGCGCGCCCCTTTTTGACGTCGCAGCAGGAGTGAGGTGCGAGACTCACGGGCATGTGGTGGCCCGCATTGTGGGTCGGACCCCGTCCGGGGGGGCTCCAACAGCCATGTGATACATGCCAATATGTTTATAAGGATCCAGAAAAAAACTTACTGTCTTGTTCAATTGCAAAATCAATGGGATTTTTTGTAATAACAAAAAACATTTTGGTTGGCTAACCTAACCTTTTTTTTTTTTTTTTTTCGGGGTGGAAATCCTCATGGATATGGCTCCCTGTCGTTTCGGGTGACGCAGGTGCTCTCGGGGCATGGCTGCTTCGGGAAGTACCTGTGTCGCATAAACAGGGAGCCGGACGCTCGGTGTCACCACTGCGTCCATTGTCGGGAGGACACGGCGCGGCATACATTGGCAGAGTGTGCCGCGTGGGAGGAGCCGCGCCGTGCCCTCGTTTCAGAAGTTGGAGCCGACTTGTCACTGCCGGCCGTCGTTCGTTCGATGGTCGGGAGTGCCGAGTCGTGGGACGCGGTGGTTTCCTTCTGCGAGACAGTCATCTCGCAGAAGGAGGCTGCGGAAAGGGAGAGGGAGATCTCGTCCACTCACCCGGCCCGCAGCAGGCGCACCGGGCGTCGGCGGAGGGCGGATAACGCCCTCTTCCAGCCCCCCTAAATGGGTCCAGGGGCGACGGATCCGGGGACATCCGTCGCCCCCCATCACACAGGACCCGAGATGGCGGCGCGTAGTGTTCCACGCGCGCCACTCTAAGACGTAACGGGGGGAGTTTGCACACCTCACTCCCCCTACGGGACGGGGCCCGCAGAGTGCGGGCCGTCACCAGTCCGGGGCAGCGGAAGTCGCAATTTGCTCCCGCAGCCCCCCGACGCAAGTGTGCGAGGGAACACCGGGGTGGTTTTAGTCAGTAAGAGTCTGACAGACCCCTTCGCCCACCCCAGGGCGGAGGACATCCATGAGGATTTCCACCCCGAGAAAAAAAAAAAAAAAAAAAAAGGCTAACCTAACCTAACCTAACAATTGACGAGAATATCCGTCAGGCCATAGAGTGAAACAGCTCACAGACGATACTAGCCATTATTTAGCAGTAAAAATAGTGATTAAAAATCAAAGATATGGTTTACAGCATGTTATTTTGTGCCAAAAATAATAACATTAAAACATGATTTTTCTGGGATATCCCATATTTTTGACAGATGTCGTCATAGTAAAAATTGATCACCTTACCAAGATGGTTGGACTGAGATACATTTTAAATCTGTTGGTCGGTGTAAGGTTTGGGGGGACGTTTTGACAATTGATGTTCCACATAAGTGGGCCCAGGACCGAGCACTGTGGAATACCGCACGACATAATATATCGTGCCAATACCCGCCGTCACGTCCCCTGTAGGTGACACGCCTTTTCGCCAAAACCTAACCTAACCTAGGTTAGGTTAGGTTAGTGACAGTACAGTACAGTGATCAACTTACTGATCTTGGATTTTCAAGGTAGCTACATGGAACTACTCAAAGATGAACAGCATCAGCGTATCCTTGTGATTGCGTAATTGTACAAAATATTAAAGAAAACAGCAGGTTATGTTAGGCTAACCTAACCTAACCTAACAATTGACGAGAATATCCGTCAGGCCATAGAGTGAAACAGCTCACAGACGATACTAGCCATTATTTAGCAGTAAAAATAGTGATTAAAAAACAAAGATATGGTTTACAGCATGTTATTTTGTGCCAAAAATAATAACATTAAAACATGATTTTTCTGGGATATCCCATATTTTTGACAGATGTCGTCATAGTAAAAATTGATCACCTTACCAAGATGGTTGGACTGAGATACATTTTAAATCTGTTGGTCGGTGTAAGGTTTGGGGGGACGTTTTGACGCATCGTCCTTTGAACTTTATTGTCAAACAGTTAAACATAATTTTCAATACAACACTCTCGTTAGGCGTTAGATATTTTCGTTACGGAATTTCTGGATTCGGTCTCCACGGTCAAGGCCCGCGATAGAAGCTATGCAATAGCTTAATAGGATAATTTAAGAAATATACAAATTATAAATGTTGTCGCAGTATGCACCTCTAACATATCGGAATATTTCGAGAGACCTGCGATATGTGCAAGGCGTGTGATAAACATGCTCCGCAAACTACAGGCCTTGCATACAATTAACAGTAGAACAACTTAATATTCAAGATGGATGCCTAGATATTTGGCAGGTATTACCTATGGATGTCATTTTAAGTGAAAATTTCTAGAACGCATAAACAATATCATAGATTTGGTGGGTTCTGAAGTTTTTATAACTATTTGTAAAAAAATAGCAGTCGAAAAAATCGCTCAGTTTTAATCAAACTCACTCATCACACAGCAACGCACGTAACGTTAAAATCAATGCACCGCATCAAGGCAACACCGCGTCAAATACTCCTCATTCATAAATAATAAACTCAGCCTACTGTTCTCCTTGTATTGTGGTCAATGGGCAATAGCGTGGCCTCGTCCTGTGTACTGCATTGTGGCGAATGCATATAATATGATACAATTATGCGGCACACAATGACGGGCCGTTCGCGTAACGACCGGCTACAATGGACAGTTAACTAGAAAAATTAAACACGTGTACAGTATAGAATATTAGATTACCGCTTGTTCTTTTCGTGTGGTTAGTGACTAACCTGGTGTCAGAGTTTTAAAGCCGCCCATGGGCCTCTGACTTGGCTTCACATTCTGTCGATAAATATCTCTCAGGGATGCCAGTTTCCTCACGATGTTTTCAGTCATCGTTTTTGAAGCAAGTGATAATTCTATAATACGCACATGAATCCGAAAAGTCAGAGGTGCCTTGGGTTCGTACACAACTTTCTTTATTCTTAGATTACTGCTGAATTAATATAAGATAAATACTCTTGACATTATGAGCATAGTGACATTTAAATAGGACATGGTGTACGGCCCCGTACACGACCTTGGGTGATGCGATTTGCGTCACAAATTGCGTCAAGCGACTCACGCGCGTGTCATCTGTATCCATCAGTCTTCGAGAGAAGAGTCTTCTGCGCTGTGCTAAATTTCCAATATCAACTTATTATGACATAATATCCGACTACAGCGACTGGAGATTAGGGCAAGAAACTTTGAGCCAGTTACCTATTTCAGAGATTAAAAATTATAAATGATTTATTCTATGAATTGAACTAAATTCAAATGGGTGTTTTTCTCGATACATTATTATTTTACTTTCCACAAAACAATTACCAATTCTCTACAAATAATGATGTTTCAATGCATTTGACACTAATGGTAGAACTATTATTACTGACTGTACACTCTAACAAATTATTAATGCTGAAACTATTATGTGCAAAGCAAAATAACTGTCGATTTATTATTTACTGTATTTCTGTTTGTACCAAAATTGCCACTGAATGAGAACTACGAACTGTTGTACTAGGTGGCGCATACATAAATAAGTAATTTAATAACCTGATTTCCAATGGCTATATATTTTTTTTTGTAAATAAGAAAAATCGTTCTAATTATTGTTGTATTGTTTATACGGACTCATAATTTTGTTCTGTTTAAGTCGAAAACATAATATCTGTTAAGACGGCGGCGACCCTTGAATTGTCCATACAAACATAATACCTAAATCATTTGCAATTTGAGCATATTTCCATCATATTATGTTAATATTTGGATTTAGACAGTATTTATCTAGGCTTGTACATCTTTTTTTTTTCCCAAAATATTACCTAAAATGAAGTTTAAGCGAATTGAATTTCGCACATTTTTACAGCTAAATGGCATGTTTTCATACTGTTTTTTCTGTATTATAAACAACAATATTTGGAATATTTATCAAATTACAAAGTATAGACAAAATTATGATAGAATATTGTTTTCATTAATATTTTTTGGTATTACGGAACACATCCAAATTTATCATAAATTCCGATAGCTCGTAACAACGCTAACAAAACACAACAGACACAGACAACAACAACAACAACACAACAGAACAGAGATAACAATATTGCAAACGCATTTTCCTCCCATCTCGACTTGCAGTTGCGAGCCGTGTTCGCCGGACCCGCCTGAATTGAAGCACATTTGGGCGCGTTTTAGAACATTTTGCATTACCTACTTTTCTCAGTATTTCTGGCGATAGATTCGCTACTTCTTCTACAATGTTCTCTTCTTGTAGAGTATAGCTCACCATGATATTACAATTTATTCCAGAAATCCCCACTGACAAATCCCCACCAGTGGGGTTTGTTATTTTTTTTCCAGTAATTCCCGCTAGTTAAATAAACTCAGCCTAGTGGGGATTTTTGGAAAAATAAGTAACAATCCCCACCAGGTGTTGTTGCTTCTACATTATTAAACAAAAAAAATGCGTTAGTCAATTCGTTTAATTAGATAAGTAAGTCATCTATAATTTTGTCAAAATTTTAAACAACTTTCATTATAAATTGTTTGCATTTAAACGAAAATCAAAAATATTTACAACAATTGAAAGGATAAAAAAAAAAATAACCATTAAGTATAGGATCACGTAAATTGCGATGGTGAATTTATCTCATTCTTTCCAAAATGAGATAAATTCACCATCGCAATTCTTCCACTAGGCTGAGTTTATTTAAAAAGTGGGGATTTCTGGAAAAAAAAATAACAATCCCCATTGTGAATTTCACAAATGTCAAAGTCCAAATTAATAAAAAATCTGTTTTCAAAAATGAGAGCATCTTCCCAAGAGGTGATAATGCAGATTAGGTTCCATCATAAACCGCAACAATGAAAATGAAGGGTACTGCATCATTAATTAATGACACCATAACTGTACATAAATATAGCTTGGTAATAAAAATCAAATAGCAAATGATAACCAAAGCTGTAAATAAAAATGCAGTTGCCATTAATCCCAATATCTTAACCCACTCGACTTTAGCGTCACTGAGTCTAATACAAGAAGAGCGTGCATTCTAAAAGTTGACAAAGTCGCAAATAGCTGTCAAATAAGTATTTACTATTTGTATTAATTTGTTAATATTACTGCATGGAAATATGAAATATCGCGCCAGAGTGATATGTCATATTTCTATACAGTAATATTGCCAAATTAATCAAAACAGCGAAAAATTTGACAGCTATTTGCGACGTTGCCCACTTTCACAATGCACGCTCTTAACATCTTCCCACGTATATTTCTAAATTACCCTACCCATTTACGGCATTTACTCCACACCTACTTTATATTTAAACCCTTCAAAGAAAACGTCTCGTAACGTAAATCGCATACTGACAACATAATAATATATTATTTCTCAGTGCACCCGGGTGTACATAGGTAGGTAATATACATACATAAGTAGGAGACAACCACACATGAGTACATGACCCGCTTCTCATAGTTTAAGCCATAAGTAGGGCGACAAGGATCTGTATGTTAGGTTCTATATTTGAACTTGGTGATGGAATAGAGCTGTTGACAAAAATATTGTTTTTGTCCCTCATGTAGATTATACAATATTGGACACGTACGAGTATTTTTTCATTTTTTACGTAATCAAAAGATTACGGCAGTACATTGCACCTTAGTAGGTATATATTTTTGAAGTGAAAATTTCTTTAGCGGCGTTGTGCTTTTTTATTGGGATGGGTAAAAAATGTTAAGCTCGCGTCAGGACGTACAGTAAGATCCGTTGCCTAGCAACCGACAAAACAAATATCAAAATAAATAGTCTTTGACATTACGTAAAGATTACGAGGTAAGAAATTTTACCCATATTGATATACTATATTTTGAAAATAAACAAATATACTACTTACTACTAATGAATATTGTATTTAACCAAATAAATTATAGTACTTTCATACTGATACTTAAATAAAGCAATTCGTGCGAAATTATTCCCTAACCATTCCAAAATATTCAAAAATTCACAACGTTAATGTTCAAGTTTTCACTTCTGCCGGCACTCCCGGAGTGCAACCCTTTGTTTTTTTATAGGTATTATTCTTATTTTATGTGTAGTATCGAACCCGCTTGGCTAGTGAATAACTCACAAAATGCAATTAAACATAATGATTTTCGCATGAAGTTGACACGGTATGGTATTTTTATTATGATTAGTACCTGTATGGTGGACTGTCTCAACGGGTAACCCTTGCAGTCACACTACAATATTTAACAAAAACATTAAGTCCTAAACAAGCTAACACGAAAAAAAAAACAATTGAATTGAAACGATTGAATATTTTGGAATGGTTAGGGAATAATTTCGCACGAATTGCTTTATTTATCAGCATAAAAGTACTATAATTTTTGTGGTTAAATACAATATTCATTAGTAGTAGTAGTATATTTATTTATTTTCAAAATATAGTCTAACAAAAATAAACAATTTATTACCCATCAATATGGGTAAAATTTCTTACCTTGCAATCTTTACGTAATGTCAAAGACTATTTATTTTGATATTTACTTTGTCGGTTGCTAGGCAATGGATCTTACGGTCACGGATCTGACGCGAGTATAACATTTATTACCCATACCAAAAAAAGTGCACTACGCCGCTAAAGAAGTTTTCATTTCAAAAATGCAGGATTTTTATATTTATAAACCAAAATACGAATGAAGTAAAACAGTACATACAAAAAAATACTCTACGTAACTCCACATTCAGTCTAAATCAAACAAAACATTAAAACAACCAAGACGTGCAACATCAGTAATAAAGGGTTCAATGCAAATTCCGTCGACAGACATAGCCGACCTACATGAACGGATCACAGGCTTTAGTTAGAGAGTTCGCGGTAATCCGTTTTCCATTATCGCTAGCGGCATGACCCGCTCTCCACACAAATCCGATTCGTGATGGACGCCCAGGCGCCACCATTGTGAATATGTAGCCTTTAGAACGACGCCAAACAGGTTATTAACTTGCAAAGCAGCCGGCTTCGTGCGAAAACGTGTATCTCTAGTACATACTGTAATCAAGCTTGAGTTATGTATATGAGTTGATGGCAATCGGATTACTGTATTATGAATTTGTCAGTTGGTGGAGAATGTTTCATTTGTAATTGCGACGTACCAATCTGCTAGTATCACCTTTTTTGTATTTGAAATTAAGTAAAATGTCTTTATCAATTACTGTGATCGATGTAAACTAATTTTAACTTTATTAAAAGAATAAATAAATCATTTATTTGCATAAAACATGGTATACAATTGTGTATATAATTATATATACATATTTAATTAATATTATAATTAAATATAATTATAATGGCGCAAACATGTTTAGCTAAGATAAAACTTAAGATAGAGCAGTGGTGGCCCAGTGGTAACGGCCCCGACTTACGAGTAATGAGTCGTGGGTTCGAACCCAAGCAGGCGCTTTACTTTGTGTAAATAATTTCATCACCACTGCTCTCAAAACGGTGAAGGAAAACATCGTGAGGAAACCGGCATGTCTTAGAACCAAAAATTCGAAGACATGTGACATCCACCAACCCGCACTGGGCCCGCGTGGTGGATTACGGCCCACTCCCTCTCACAGAGAGGAGGCCTGTGTCCCAGCAGTGGGAACATTAATAGGCTGATGATGATGATGATGATGATGAAAACTTAAGATACAGGTATTTGAAAATGTTACAACGTACATCAACTTTTTTTATCCATAAATAATTTTAAACAATAGAACATTCATTCAACCACTTGTACGACTTTATCTTAAATAATCTAGAATTTAATGTTTAATTGACTTGGTAGCTTGTTATAAATACGCACGCAAATTGCTAGGCATTTCTTATTGTATTTGGCAAATCATTCAGCACTAATTTATATGGATCTCATCTATAAAGACAAACATTTGAAGGACTACAGTACATAGGAAGTTCCGTTTACTTGAAATACTTACTGTATTTCAAGTCATAATTCTATTTAATATGTAGCTTTAATTTTACAGCCTGTGAATTACCACTGCAATATATTTGGTAGTACGGTGCTGCACCACCAAGTTCAAAACCGCATGCCGGAGAGTGTACTCTGTACCCCAAGTAGGTACTGCGCTGCTGTTAAAGTGACTAGTTAGTTCACTGTGCAGTTATTAAACGTTATGGCCTAACTGGGACAGAACCGATTTTAGACTTTTGATTGTTTTGTTTCATTGCAGGAAACGCAGTCGTACATGAGAGAATGGACAGAAAAGGCAATGCACAGTCAAGTGCAGAAATCTATGGGGGAGACTATTGCCCAGCAGCAGAACAGTTAAACAGGTTGAACAAAAAGATATGTTGACACAATAAAATTCAATTTACTTTCAGACGCTATAAATTTTCAGGATTTCAGGCATCCATATCTTCACTTTTCGTGTATGTCTGTGTCCGCGTTGTTCTTCTAAACTGCGCAACAGGTTTTTATACCGTTTAGAGAATTTATTCCGGAAGGTTTATGTTTAAAATAAACTAGCTTACCCGACAAACGTTGAAAGTTTTTGTTTGTCCAGATTTCAATAATTTATACAAAAACTATAAAAAAGAACGTTCAGATTTTCCCGAATATTTCCGTGTAACGTCACCAAATTTTCTTTCCATAAAAACCTAATTCGGACTAATACGAACATTAAAACAGAAAATAGCCAAATTGCTCCACTTATCAACGAACAGCATTAAATGTTTATTTACATAGATTTATATAAAACTTACATACAAGTATAATAAATTAAACTCGATGTTTTGTCAAGTCGTAGAAACCCTGCAAAACAGGGGCCGGTCGCCAGTTTAGACATAAACAACTATTATTAATACATTATTATTTCAACTAGGTCAGTCAGTAACAAAAAAGGACAAAGCTTGCATCCCACACTGTTGCACTGTTTATATTTAAAAACGTGTTGTTAGCACAGCAGAATTGGCTGTGAGCAGTTGATGAAAGCAAACACCCCGACGCGGCATGCGACATAATCCGATTTCCAATTATTATTATACAAACGAGGCGCCCCATGACGGACATATTGGATAGACAGTACATGTATGTACATATTATACATGCGTACAAAATTAGTAGCCTGTAGTTACTAAGTTGCACGAGTGTTCACTGCTATAGCTTGTCCACTCTGAAATGACGCGCCCCACTACCGCATTACCTACCCATAGAAATCCGCATTACCGTGTACGTAAATGTGGTAGTGGGGCGCGTCATTTCAGAGTGGACAAACTTTACTTAATGCCTACAAAGTATGTAGATGTAGTAACTAAGCTGCACGAGTGTCCACTGCTATAGCGTGTCCAGTCTGAAATGACGCTCCCCACTACCGCATTACCGTGTACGTAAATGTGGTAGTGGGGCGCGTCATTTCAGAGTGGACAAACTTTACTTAATGCCTACAAAGTATGTAGATGTAGTAACTAAGCTGCACGAGTGTCCACTGCTATAGCGTGTCCAGTCTGAAATGACGCTCCCCACTACCGCATTACCGTGTACGTAAATGCGGTAGTGGTGCGCGTCATTTCAGAGTGGACAAGCTTTACCTAGGATGTGCACGGAGAGGTCCACGTAGTATCGCGGTTCATTTGTTTGCCAGCCACGCAATCGTAGGTGGCCAGTGGAGACCGCCGAAGTTTTCATACAAAGCGAAGCTAAGTACTACACGGTGGGTTGCTTTTGCGCGGCGCCTTTTAAACAAAGAGGTTTACCTACTTATTGCAGCGCAACGTCATGAACATAATGTAGAAACGCAAGCAGAAGATTCAAAAGGGTGATTTTTTGCTGGCAATAGACTAAAACTCTTGATTCCGATTTTTTTGTAAACTTTTTCTAAGAACGTAAGCTAAAGAAACGAACTGTGATTTGTATAACCCAGCTATCAACCAATAGACAACAAAACACTATTATTCACATCATTTCTTCACATTCACAATACCGACAACCCCAACACATCATGTGAACGCATATAAATAATGGTAGTAGTAACAGGGCATTTTATTTACGACGGCATGTGGACAGGGGAACGAGCGGGCTCAATGGAAGGGAAATCAGTTGGGTGTCCCACTCATCGATCGCACCCAATGGCCCGGAACCTGTACGTATTGTTCTATTTACAAATCCAGATGCATGCTGCCTTACTGAACCGATTCCAATGCTTAGGGGAGAGTATCTATTCGATTTCGTTTGTGCCTTCATGTGCCCCCGTCGTTTTTCTACACTTATTATGGGCTCATTATACGTGTAGTAAAACGACGGAGGATCACTTTTGACTTGAACAGCTTAACAGGGGCTTCCGAAACAATTTGTTCTAGCAAAACTTCTTCCTTTCTGGATGCACGTACCCATGACTGTGCCTGTTCTGCTTGTTTCAACTCCACCAGGATGTTTCCTTCACGATCATTTCGATCTTCCACACGTTTAATATTTAAAAACTGTGATCTATCTAAGTTGAGAGTTTCAGCCAGCTTGACGCTTTAGTGATTCCAATCACTTCTAGCACGTAATCTAGACGCCTGTTGCTCAACATTACGCACATATTGTTTAAGTGAGCTGATTTCCAGCTCAAGATGAGTTTTTTCGTTGCTAAGGTGTTCCTGTATGTGCTTGTTTTGGGCTTCAACTGTTTTTGTGAGTTCGACTACTTTTGTGGTGCAGAGGCTTACTGATACTTCGATAGGTTGTAATTCTTTCTTTCAAACTTTTTTCAGTTCGGCTGTAATATCCTTCAGAAATTTTTCGCTATCTGTGTTGCAGTTACCTAAATTTCTGCTGGAGGTCGTGACTTCCTCTTCTTCATCCTCCTCGTCCGGAATAAAGAAGGATGATTTCCTGTTAGGCGAGTTGTGGTTGCATTCCTCACATATCCAGTCCAGGCTACCCGCATTACGAAGTGCAGATATCTGTTTCGCGGTAAGACCAGGCTTTATTAGCATGAACAGTCTTAGCACATGACCTGCATTCCAGTCCTGGCGATCTGCCGGTTATTCCTTTATTACAATTATCAAATTTGGTCATTTTGCTTAGAGTAGGCGGTAGTTACCGCGCAAATAAGTAAGATGTTGAAACCGAATCGATATGTACCTATAAATATAATGTTCTAGAACCTCCTTGTCACATCACAAGCGAGATTGCTGAGCATGGGGTCATACGTTTGAATATCAGGACGAACAAAGTGTTATAGTAATGGTTTTTGGCAACTGACGTTTGAATACTAAATTCCTCCTAATAAAATTAAAAGACGGCCAAAATACACCACCTTTTGAACGACTTTATGTTGGTTGCGTCAGATAAAATGATTGCTCACCTATACAATTTCCACATACAAATAAAATCACAAATTAATTTTATTATATTTAAACAAGAACTCGATTTCTGAAATGAAATAGCAATTGCACTAATCCGATCGAATAGTAACAAGCAAACGGAGCAAAGAGAAAGCACTCTTCAACGAAGATTAAAAATTTTACGCTTTCCAATATTTACGATCCATTTACAGTTTATTGGTATCTGAAGCCGTAAACTGTGCTGTTGTTGATATCTCTTCAATGAATGAGATTTTCATTTTAAAACTTATCGACGCGGAGTTCAATTACATTGCTAAATGATTAAAGTAGGATTCGCACCTGCTTGAGAGAGCAGGAGCCCGTTGGAGCGTATGGAAGCGTATTCCCGCGTATACAAGCGCATTTTCAATGTCAAAGCTTGTCAAGTCAGATAAACACTGATTAAAATGAGAAAGTTCTTAAAACTACGGGAATTGCCGAAATATGCACACTTAATATTAATATCGAATAGGCAAGCGAAAGGTATAATTTACATTGCCGCGCATTACAATCCATATTGAACTTTTTGTCAATACGATACGAGCCAAATAACAAATCGCGCGTTTTCTGGAGAATTGTCGCGCATTCTCGGTAATTCCGGCAGTTACAAGCTCATATTTATCTAGTTTGTACGTTACACAATTGACATAAAGTTCAGTTTGCTATGTACAATATCTGTAGAAAAACTCGCTTCCATTCCGTTCCGTGGCAATGTAAATTGAGTCGAGCATCTGTATGGTCCAAAAATTTCGAATTTATTTTCTTGTTTAGCAAAGGTAACTCGGAACCTACAGAACCTACAGAAAAACAAGCTTAAAGTATTGCGTAGAGTGCTTTTCACACCGGAAAATTAAAACTTTGCAGGCAGCCCGAGTTGCGAACAAAAGTACACAAAATAGATAGATGTCAAATTATTTTTGTAAAAATGAATCAGGCAATTCGATACTATTGTTTATAGGAAAATATTGACAACATAAACAAAGGCACCTAGAGCTAACAAGTATAAGGCTGCCTGTCCACTGGAGCGGAGAGGAGAAAAGAGGAGCGGAGATGTGCCAATATTAACCAATAGAATCTTGACTCAGGATCACTGATCTAAACTCAGGGGCGGAGTCAAGATTCCATTGGTTAATATTGACACATCTCCGCTCCTCTTTCTCCTCTCCGCTCCAGTGGACAGGCAGCCTAAAGGTCACGTGTAAGCCCAGGTTCGCACGGACGTGTTTTTATCGCGGCGATTCTGTTTCGTACACTGGATTTTCATCTCTCGGTATTGAGCTGAGCATTGAGAATCCAACAGCGCGTGAACAAAACACACTGTTGGACATTCAATTCTCGGCGCTAAGCAGAGCGTTGAAAATCAAATACATGAAAAAAAATCGCCGCGATAAAAACACATCCGTGCGTACCTAGGCTAAGTGGCACAGAAAAAACTGCTCCTGAAAAGTTGCAAACAAAGTAAGTACTTAAATCTAGTAGCTACCGTTTTCGCTTTCAAAAGAAACATTAGTTAATCTTTAATTCGATCAAAAGCGCAACCTTTCATTCAAACAATTTGACAGGTGTTAAATTTAACATTTCGATGCTGCACACAAAAGAGAATGCGATATTTATTTATAATCCTGAAAGCGTCGAGCGGAGTGAAGAAGTTATGAAACCTTTGATGTCTGCCGTCGTTACTCCCGCTTGATTAGCTGCCGCATAAAGCTGTGTTGCCTGCAAAATAGAATATCACGCTTATTTCCCTTGTGTCGTCGGCAGAGATATCATTGAGTGCTATTCAGTGAGGATTATTAGGTATTGGCGTTCGCTGATGCGTTGCTGTTGCCTTCTTTAAAAACGAATAAGATGCTTTATTAGACATAAATGCAAATGTTCACTCTTCCAACTTAGCCTCAAAACATTAATATAGTGTTATCTTAGCTAAAAACTGCAACAAACTCCACTAGTCCAATAGAATTTAAGCAAACTTCAACAAAATTCTGTGTACTTCAACTGTCGCAATGGACGATTATCCGAAACATATTTCTAGAAGGGGTGGGACGAGCTAATTAAAATCTTATGTACTTAGACTCAATTTCACCATACTCTGTTAGATATAACAGACTGTTAACACACATGTCAACTGCTGTGATTGGCTGTTGTCATGTCAGTGAGCCAATCAAAGCAGTAACCTGAGTTTAATGACCTGTTAGCTAATTTTTGTGTTTGGTGAAATTAGGTCTTAATGTGATAGTTTTAACACTAATTAATCCATTCCCAAAATAAAACATCCCTATAAAAATCATGCAATAACCCTAACAAGTGCACCAATAAAAACGTGAGAACACAACATTGCACACGTTGCGAGACCGCGTCATTATTTTAATGAACACGCAACGCAAGCGTGCGTCGGCGTCGCAGATCGACCACAGAGACGTGTCACAGCTGTCATCGAACAATGTAACGCCAGTTATTATGCAGCACAAAGCGCACCACAGCGCTGCAAAAGCGGCGACCAACAAAGTACCGCGCCTATCCCGCAATTATCTAAATGCTCTCTCCAAAGGTGTTGGCATAGACAAGGGCACAGATGTGCCAGGAAAATAGAGCTTGGGTATTATTTGATGAGGTTATGACGTGTTCTAATACTTGCATGTTTCAAGTTTACGTGTCAAAAGTTATTTCGTCACTGAAGAAAGTTGAACACTGCATCAGAAATTTGGTAACCTGCCAGTATCCTCAGTACCTCGTAGATCTATGGAGTCCTTACAGGAACTCTGAAGGTTGAAATAAATATTAATATTCAGCGGTTTCAAATGGCGGCCGGCCACCGAAAAGGTTACTAGGCTGATGATAATACCTTATAATGTTCTCTAAACTCGTACTTGAACAGTCAAAATAATAGAGTAATTATAAAATATAATTACAAAAAATTTCTTCCCATGGGAGTAGGCAGAAACTACAGAACGTCACCTGCTACGATCCTTACATACCTACTCGTTTTGCTTCGTTTTCGATCATACATCTGGGCATACACCCACGCCGGTTGCGAGGACTACGCACCTGTCCTTTCTGAAGAACATCACCAATAAGGTCAGTATATTATTATGTCCTCCTAGGTCATCCCCTCTCGGCGTTTCCAGTTACATCTGCCTTGTTAGTCGCCTTTCATTCATCCTCTCAACATGACCAAACCATCTCAGCATACTCTTTTCAATTTTGTCACAACACCTTTTAACTCACACCATTGTCTTATCAAATCATTCCTCAGCCTATCATTAATAGTCAGACCACACATGCTTCGCAACGAACACATTTCCACAGCATTTATTCTACTTTCATGCTTCTTTAGCCACACCCAGCATTCACTTCCATACATAAGGTGCGTGGGCACCAGCACACCATTGTGAACAGCCAGTCGTGCCTTTTTGGACATCAACTGGTTGGTCACTATCGCATTTATAGCACCATTCACTTTATGTCCCGCATTTACTCACCTTTCCACAAAAACGCATTAAATACGTTCTTTTGAATAAAATACGTTATAAATACATAAAAATACACAATACTGATTTTACTTTTACAGATTTAAAATAATAATATTCGTTACTATTTAAACGTCATCCAATTCAATATTCATGAGTTATTATTATTTATAACTATACATTCATGTAAATAATTAATTTTATGAGTGCACTGAATATTTCACGTTTCGTTTGTTTACAATAAATCCAAGCTCTACAGGTTTTAAAATGGACACAACGTTAAAATTAACTACGTAATTGCTATTAGCTTCAGGCTGGTGCCATTTTTAAGTTTTTTTTTTTTGTTTTTTGTTTTTACAACATTATAGAGATATTATAAATATGTGCAGATTATAATGTGGTAAAAGGTGAGACTAATAATGATAAGCAGAAGAATAAATTATATTTAAAAAGCCTTTTTAAAACCAGGGTGTTTCAAAATGAATAAAATTCCGTGGCGAGTATCCTAGAACACATTTTTACTGCCACTCCCTCGCCGAGGAAAACGAAACAGAATTAAAATGCTCAAAAAAGAACCTTTTAACTTCGTGTCTCATAAAACAAAGTTAAAACTTAATTCCTTATTCTACATTTCTGAGTTCCTTAAAACAATACGTAGTCATTAAGAACGGAGTGTCCTAACTACAGCAGTCGGTAGTCCCGGTACAAGTCCTGGTGGAATTATTCAGACGCCCTTTTAAAATGTGCTTTTAGCCACCTCGTGCAATGTAATGCGATGTCGTTTGCGCAAATTGTAATGGCCGCTACGAAAAGTATTAAAATTTATTACGACATCTTTGTGAATTTGAGAAAGGCGCGCTAATGAGATGCGAAATTATGGACTTATTGTCTGCTCTTGAAATAGACGTAATTTATGCGATTAAGTATTTAGATCTGATGTTTTATGAAATTCGTTTTGTTCCTTATTAAATTCTTAAAGATTTACCTTGAAATTGGTGTCTAATAAAGACGTGATTCTTTTCATTGTCTGGCAGGATTATGTTCATTGTCCGTAGGTAATTAAGCAGAATATTTATGTAGCACAAGGGACACAATAATGTAAACGTATGTTCTCGCTACAATTAAACGTTACTTAACGCACAATCCTCACTGTGTTCATCTGCTTACGAATTAATAAAGACACGTACAACTAAAGTTATAATTATAGGTAGAGAGCAAAGCCGAGTCTCCGAGATCCCGGCGGATTATGCAGGAATTTAGCAGATTAAACCTTCATTACTGTTGTTCGGTAACTTGCTAGGAATGCCGGCCGAGCTCAAAGCGAGATTTATACCGGCTCCATCTGGATTCCGCGATCAAAACATTCGAATACCCGCATAATTTGCTGAATACGAGTGTTTTATGTAAATACAGTAGCGCTGGATCACCGACGCGGCGATATTTTAAATGAAAATGTCACCTCTGTTGCTTTGGAAGAAGCTGGAGGATTGTGCGCCTTCCAGGTAGCTCTGAATATCGCACTTGTAATTTACAATGTAAATAAGCATCATACGTAAGCTTTCGTATGTTTGTCTGTAGACATTTGTTATAAATATTTTAAGATCTTTACACATATCTAAGTGTAGGTATAACGTTTGTACCTTACTAGGTAACTTCAAACTGCGGATTTAGGCAGGCAAGCATTAGTACCCAGCTGTATTAGCCGCTCCGACGGTTGTCGCCTGTAATGGGCTGTGCAATGTGCAATACATTACGGTAGACACTTCACATAGGCTTCCGATACAGTGATAATATAGTATTCCTGATCGTATACCTATTCGTGCTACCCCGATAAAAGTGTCCAACATATTCATCAAAAACTGCATTTTACTTATTCGGGCTTGTAACACGAATATTTTCCAAAGCCAAAATAGTGTGGCTAAAATTTCAAACCTCGCAACGTCGCGGTCGATCCATATTCATCGTATGAATCCAATAAAAAATTCATTATTAAAAACAAATCATGCGTTCCGAAGATTTAATCCTAAATAAACAATCAAAATCTCCGTCCAATATGTCTTTGTGATTGGTTTTAAATCCGTGGAAAGTTTCAAGGTATTCCAAATCTTTATTTGCTTTCGAGGCGAGCGGTTTGTGGGAATCTCGCTAATGGTGGGGTAAACGAAAATGCTGAAAAATGGAGCTATTTCTAGTGCTCAGCGGAAGATCAGACATCGGTTATACTCAGTTATCGACTGAGAATAGAAAACTGCGGGTGAACTATTATTTACAGTTATCTATTAACCCCCTTACTAATAAACGTTGTATATCGCCTGTATAGTTACACAACGCTTTGTCTTCTTCTTTCGAATGTCAAATTACTGACGACTGCGCACCGAGCATGGCCTACTGTGAGATAGCTTAAATCACACACTATATCACAATTTGAACGATAAAACAGTCATGTCACAAATGCTAGCACGGCGGCGTGAGATAATCTCTTGACTTGTGACATAACTTCTTGACGTTTATTTGGGATTCTATGTCTTAATTGCTACTATGGGCGCACCAATTTTGTCACGAATGCCACTGAATGTCGTCCATACGTCAAAAGTGAATTAGTTCACAACAAAATTAAAAAGTTGTAAAACTGTATGAACCTGCACTAATAAAAACGTATTATTTTATTTGGTCGCATATTCACTGATCATAGTAATTTAATTTTTTAAATTTACTGTGTCACACTATGAAGTTAGCAACAAGAAAGGCATGTCGCGCCTCAGATTTTATCACATGGTTAAACCGTGCTAGCATTTAAGACAAATTATAAGACATGATAAAATTTATCATGTCTTGTCACAAACGTCTTGGGTACGCCTGTGTTAGCCCCGCTGAAAGAGAGAAATCGGTGTGTAACTATACAGGCGATATACAACGTTTATTAGTAAGGGGGTTAATTTATAGCAATGAGGTGATGTTGATGAAAACGGCATTCAGATAACCTACAGGGTTAGAATGAACAGTTTTCAAAATTTTCACTAATTGTAAATATAAAAAATACATAGTTATCATTTGAAAATATTAATGGTAGTCCGAGAACTCTATTAAAACCTTGGAATGGAGCTCTACTACTCAATGTTCTTTGCAAAGAATAATGAGTAGTGGAGGTTCTGTCCAGTTCTGTCGCTCAAAACGTCATAAAGGATACATTGAACCTGTAAATAACAGAGCACAAACTGCGATAGACTATTAAAACTTTCAGGCTAAAAGCTAACGCGTAGAATATTAAACGCGAATGTCATGTGAATA
Source organism: Conistra vaccinii (assembly GCA_948150665.1). NCBI lineage: Eukaryota > Metazoa > Arthropoda > Insecta > Lepidoptera > Noctuidae > Conistra > Conistra vaccinii. The sequence goes on from OX411323.1 coordinate 16,638,809, forward strand.
TTTACTGAACAGTTATTATTTATCACAGGCTGTTATGTTGAAAAAGTGTATAGTGTTGCCAACGCTTTATTTACGTCGAAGCAAGCGAAGAATCCGCGCTAAGCCGCTATGGGTGGTCCATTGAGTCAACCTCCAACGAAGCGACAATATCTTGGATAAATGACATGTGGGATTTCATTGATATTTTGTATTTCCGAGACAATATTTTTGCACCATTCCGATGTTCACTTACGCAGTTTTTTTCGGAGACCCGCATTATTTTTAGAAGTTTGAGTTACGACTATCATGATACCTATTCATAACGCAGGGAAAACATCAATATTTTATGGATACAAAATTAATCGCTTAAACTCCTAATATTTTTTGCGTACCGTCGTTAATCCCGGCTGTTACCAGGGTTTCAAGCTTTTCCAATTTTCCGGGCTCACACATGGATAGACGCATGATTTATTTTTAATATCCCCACAAATCCCATTAATTAATTGAAACAAAGTGGCGGCAATGTATTCGCCGCATTACTTCTCTGCGGTCAATACAAATTCACATCCTTCCGATCAATATTCGATGCCGGGATAATTGGTGGTGCAGTTTTAAAGCGTTAATTATTCTGCTTCTCATTATCTCGGTTTAATATCTTCTTCGTTCGCTCTCTAGTTCTTCGTTAATAATTTAAAAATTGTAATTCAGTCTTGGGCTCTTGGCATATTAAGGTCTGGCTAGACACAGTTTTAATATGTAGATGCCTTTGAAACATCTAACTTCTACATCACTTTTACGAAAAATAAAGTTATACCGTGCTTCAATAGACATTTCCAATCAAAAATTAAAGTGACATATGACTGAAACTTTCACTAACGTTGAACAATAACCACAAATAATGTATAGGCTATACTTATAGCCTCAAACTACGCTCAAAAACATCAACCCCATTCGGTCTCTCTACAGCCGTGACGTCTACTATATGAATTTCAAATGAACCTCTTGAGCCAACTGCAGGCGCTACAGAATCACACGCTCAGCTATTCATGCATTCCTGGTAAATTAACTATCAGTGCTTATGACTGTAGCACCAGCAAAGTGTCGCCATTAACTACTGAAACTACTGAATATTGCGTACGTTCCATCAAACTTTCATAGCTGTTGGCAAACGTCGGGTTTTATTTGGATAGTGAAACTAATACCTACACGTGTTTGGTAATAGTGAGTTTCGATATTATTTTTGTGAACTAAGAATAAAGGTAGGTTTTACCATGACAATCTGCAAAAAAAAAATATTCTTAGCTGTATTTTTCGCAAGTTTATTTAGGTATTTACGAAAGATCAAATCATCTTTAATGTAGGTAGCAAAGCCAACAATAATTCATTTTGTTCTTTGTACCTAATCTATCCTATCTAAATCTTTAAATATGACTGAATTAATTTTCAAATTATGATTTTTCACTTTATGAAAATTCTCTTTTCTAATGAACAAGTTCGTAAGTATGTATCTACAATAGTTTTGTGCTTTTTATCGCTAACAACTTTTTTTAACATGAAACAACATGTCGCATAAAACATTTCCTAGACACAAACTGTTTAAAAAGATAACTAATTACTGCTAGTAATTGCCAACATACAACAAGAGCCGCTAGACATTAACTATTTTCATGATTAATCTCCCTTATGTGAGTTGCGCAATGGAGGAATTTCATTATTGTTCCACACACATTTTTTATCCTTTTCATTTTAATTTGTTTTTTTCTGCAATTTTTTGTAAGTATTGGAATTTTAAAAAATCATTGAAAGATTTTTTAATCATATTCACATAAATTATAATAAATCTGAAAGTGTCTGTTTTTTCTAATGTGTAGTATAATATTACTAAATCCATTGGAACATAATGTGGCACAGAGGTTAAACGAGGGCCGGAATAAACTTTAGAACTTTTATAAAGGGTCCCCAAAATGATCAATTGGAATCAATTGCAATTTTAGTAATAATGTCAATCGTTTCAATTGCGTTTAATATCACGTAAAAATTTACAATAGTAAATAGACCCTTAACAGTAAATTCACTAGTTATAGGCTATGCAAATTCGTGAGTTTACATCGTCGCGCTTCGTGAGTTTACATCGTTGCGCTATCTATCACGGCAGCATCACAACCAACACGACTAAAATTCATTGACTGTCAACCGTTACTCTCGATTACCGACACTCGATTAACTCGTACTTAATCCGCAATGGAAATAATACCTACAGTAAAAGGGCAGAAGTTCTCTTCCAATATACCTACAGTAGTTGTGTAGGTAACTTCGAATCATATGGTATCGAAGGAGTATGAAAGGAGTATATGATTATAGCCTCTTATCAATATTTTACGTTCGAGATATAGTAAACAGCCTGAAAATTTAGACCAAAGGGGTAAGCTATTCGCAATACGAACAGTAAATCATGCAGTATTGGACAAAGCTCCATCGAAGGTGGCCATGCGTGTCACATCGCGACGGCGACTGGGCGCCCAACCAGGCTGTTTGCGAACAACGCGCCGGATTAATCGATTCAATCGTCCGAATGATTCGAATGCATCGCTCGCTGCCTGTATGGCTGTCTACTACTTTGCCTTTGCCTACCGTTTATGAACATATTTTTTTACCGTTTTCTGTCTAAAAGTATTTCAAGATCGTGATTTTGACATGAAGGAGATAGGAAGATAAGAAGTGGGCTCTCTTGCTGGTAAAATCCAAAGTTATTCACGTTTACGGGTATTGGCAACATGCAAATTTGTTACACTCACTCTTCGTTTAAAATGGTGTAATGAGTAAGAAGGTACTCACATTTATACATATTTAAGTTAAAAAAAACCCGCTTTCCAAAAGCGACTAGCATTCTTTTCCGTATTTTTTACGTTTAAAACGTAAACGCAATAAAAACGACCGACCCACGCCATGGGCTGGAACTAGTAAATAAATAAAGTGTCACGCATAATTGCCGGTATTGCCAGACATTAATACATCGATTACGGCGCGTGCATAAATCGCGGTAGGGGCTCGCTTCGCTGCTGGCAGCCCAGGGCTGCCACCGAGGGCTCTCATGTCCCTTTGTACAGCCCTTGCATTACATGCGCCGCAATTTGCCACATTCTCTAAGAAGTGTACGGTAAAGGGAACTGTTTCTTAAAAGACTAATTTTTCACTCCAGTTTTTACTTTGACGAACCTGACGGAAGGCTACTTGGAAAAAGAAAAGTATCGGGGTCAATTTACAGCTGCATTCATTGCTGTTACACACATGCAAATATAATTTTCGAATAATACCTATTGTCCAATTAAAAGCAAGCCATTCAAAAAGTATCAACAGCACTCAGCTTTTTAGAGTAAAAAAATGAATTGGATGTGCTGCAATTGAACCTCCGTCGAATTCGAACAATCGATTGTTTAAAAACAATAATCTGATTGCATTGTTGTACCACGAATATATCGAGTATATATGATCACAAAAGCTCTGCTGTGAAGTGGTGTGGTACAGTGATGCACACAATACATTCGAACGCTGCCTCGAGTGGCCGTGTCGCGATTCTTGTAATATCGAGTGGCAATTAACCGAGCGCCGATGTCAGTACTTATGTTTGTTTTATTCCACTACAATTAAATTACAAATAAATGTGTTGCATTTCGCATAAAAGGGCCGTTGAGTGCAATTATCTGAGCTAAATGAGTGGCCGGAGTTATGTTCACATTATGTCAGCAAATGACCACTACTATTTTGTCAGTAATTACTAAATAAAACAATGATAGCCTGTTAATGAAGAATCGATTTAATTATTGTAGGTAGATACAACTTCGCCATCGCTTCATTCCTGTAAGAGCAACTTTAATTAAATGTATTTCCAATTATGTTAAAGTGGAGATTATGAACTGCTTCATTAATAATGGCTCTTAATCATTGGACGGATTATCAGTCACTCTATTTTATTACAACAACTCTGCTATTAATCAAATAACCATTACTGGGAGTGGATGCATTTTCCTCGAAGCTTGCTTTGTGCATCCCCTTTACTGTGTAGTGCGGCGTGCCTTATCTGTATTAAGCGGTCTCATCGCCGACTACTTCGATACAACCTACTCGAGGAAAGGTAATAAATGGAACGAACTCCTTGCTCTAAGAGTAGCAAAGGTTTCCCATTCATGTTTATTGGTGAGTAAAATAAAATTGTGAGTTATTTAAATATTAAACAGCGCACAATATAAGAAGGAGTACGTCACTCGTGGCGCCACGGCGCGTGAATGAACATGTATGAGCTCTAAAAGCGCCCTTATTGCAATTTCCACTTTTCCTAATAACCCCCACATGTGGCTCGCGCTGCACGTTACACGTAATTTTGCATATTTTCGCGGTTAAGTACCCTTGTATAGTAATTTATGTGCATTAGTTATGAGCTTCAAAGAATCGCGGAAATGCTGAATGGCTGTAAAATGCTCTACAATGAAAATGACGCACTTAGGTTCTGAGTAAAATTCACTGCTCCATCATCAAGTAGTAAGCACTTATTCGTATTTGCAGTTATTTTACAGTTTATTAATAAAAAAACTATTTAAACATATTATGAAAGAATTTTGATCCGTTTTCTGTTTATAAAAGCAGGCTGATGCAAATCGTCCCTCTGATCAACATGGAGGATCACGTACCAAAGTTTGCAACTGGATGCATCGCTTAATTCCGAACTAGGGGGAGACTACACACGTAGGTATAAAAAATTATAACACTGTCTCTCCCACTTGAAATCTTTTGTCGCCAAACAAGCTGTCAAGGGCGTGTCTAAACAGAATTTAATACGCTGCTAACAATCGAGTATTGTGACATGTAGTGAGTATAGTCGAGGGTAGTCGAGAGGGCGAGACAAAGCACTTGATTCGAGCACGCTCGACGCGTGAGACCACGAGGGTGCTCCAACAGTCTTACTAATGGCCACTCGCGGAAACCGATCGATTCCGCAATTTGTTTCTCCGACACATCGCTCCGATTATAATTAATCATTAGTCAATTTCCTAGGAAGCTGTAATTCTGAATCGCGGTAAAACAGAAATGTTTTGAAACTTTAAAAAAAGAAAATAATCCGCTTTCAGCTATTAAAAATTCACGATGTATATTTGTTTCCTCTCATGCTTTTTGTTTTGTTCGATTTCCCATATTTTTTTATTTGCTATTGCGTTGTCACTGAGACGTAAATCCTTTGAGCGCTACGTTCATTTTTGTGACAAATCATTTCTGCCGCAGCGCAATGTAAAGAGCGAAAATCGCAAAAATATTTTGCAACCAATTTAAAATTTTGGTGCTCAGTGTTTTCACGGTATATGAGCAGTAATGAGGTTGACACGATATAAGCCTAAAGCTGCGTTTCCACCAGAGATGAGCGAAGATGTGTAGCGAGTGATGTGTGTGAAACTAACCAATAACATCGCTAGCTTATCTCAAACTATGACAGTGAAGCGATGTCATTGGTTAGTTTCACACACATCCCTCGCTATCGCTACGCATCCTCGCTCATCTCTCGTAGTTTTATGAAATATGTACCATGTCAGTTACAAGTTTTAAGGTGTACAAAACCTACTAAATTGATGAATATGTATAAGTCGTGTAGCATTATCTACCCTGGCTCTTAAACAACGAATACCTCAGATAGATACTAATCCCCAAATGAATCCTAAATTCGTTACCCCAATATCATAATCTAAACTGTCTAATAAGACTACATAATTACAATATTTCAGGGATAAGGAAAATGATATGAAACACCAAGATACTGTAGAAAAACACTACCCTGACTATCACCAAGCATTCTATGCCAATCCATCTTTTTAAACTGACACAGCACGTTGTTATCACGAGCACTACCCTCCGAGCACTATCTCGAAACCGTTGTTCCGCCATTTTTATACATCGAATATTTCGATGTTGCCAGTACAAATCCAACAATTATCTCTTAATAAAATGAAACCTAACAGTCGCCTGAGTTTGACGGGATGATCCATCTTTATGGCTGAATTTTGTAACGTAGGTAATCATCTCTCAACATGGCGTTCGGCATAAAAAACCTGTCGCTGTACCTACACAAAAGAAGTACGATTCTCACAGAGGCAGACTTATGTTGAAGCTATTGCAAAAACACCTATTTATTACCAAAACTTTTAAGCTTCCTAACGCTAAACCTTACCCATGTAGCAGTAGCAGCAAACCTTCTTTATTTTAACTCTTGGCGTACATGCCTAGATATAACATGAAGGAGTTATTATGATAATTTGAGGCACACACGAGGCGCCTCAGCGAGGCGTCAACACAAAGCGTGCGCACTACAAAAGGCAGGTCACAGAGACTGCGCCAGCAATCAGATAAAATGGAACCCGGCGACAATTATTTAAACAACTTTATATACGACTCTTGTTGCCACGATTTAAGGGTAAACTGTATTTGCTTCTTGAAGCATTGTTGAGTTATGAAATGTTCGAGTAGGTAAGTACTATAATGGATCGTGGAAGTTACTAGAGAATTAAACTCGAATTGACTGTAGTATAGGTTACTAATTATTCCTATAAAACCTTACTTAAGGGGGATGTGCTAAGGTAACCCGCGAAATTCAAATTTTCTAAGGATTTTTGCAATTTGCAGGTCAGTGTCAGGTTGTATGTTGATTAAAATATGATTTGCGAGCGTAACCAATATGGGTTTACAGAATTATAATCATTAGAATCAACAATACAACTCCTTAGGTTAGCATAATCCCCACATGTCATGATTTCATGAAATAGTCATTCAAAGGGATTACATGAACTTATACAGTTGTATTGATGATTTCTATGATTATAATTTTATAAATAAACATTTGATACGGTCGCAAATCATATTTATATCGACATACAACCTGATACTTACTGACGAGCAAATTGCAAAAAACGTAAGAAAATTTGAATTTCGCGGGCTACCCTGACGCTTTCACCAACGAGCGCTATCCGCTCTAAGGAAAGAGTCGAAAGAGAAGAAAAAGTGTTTTTTTTTTCAATTAACTTATAACGATCGTGGAGGACAGAAGGCAAAGCCATCCAGATAAAACCTCTACAGTAGGTACCTACTCTAAACTTATTCGTAAATGCTGATGCAACGGGGTTTACGCATCAAAAATATTTTCATGTAAAATGTTACCAAGATGAAATCATAGCTCGCACCGTCAAAAAGTTACCAGATCTCATGTAGAGCCAACCTTCTAACTCTACCCGCCTTATCTGAGGGCTTAGTGCGAGTTTCATTTTACCTTCTCGATCAAACGCATCGACCGCGTTTGGCGCTCCGATTGGCAGCCGGCCGGCCTTCACCGGTGAAGGGCCAATCGGAACGCCAAACGCACTCGATGCGTTTGATCGAGAAGGTTAAATGAAACTCGCACTACGCCCTCAGTACAAGCTCTAACTTCACAAACTCTACACCTTAGAGACAAAATATGTGGCTAGGCCGTTTCCGGCCCGATCGCCGTTGGCTGGGCTGTTATGGCTATTTATTGTTTAAAAATGTTCGTAATAGTTCGAATCACGTTCTTACGGAAAGAAAAAATGTAATAGTCACCGGGAAAATTGGAAAATTTGGGAATACTGAAAGTTTCTTTTCTATGGGATTTTGTATGAATTATTGAAATTCAGTCAGTGTGAGTCAACGTCTGCCGGGTCAGTTGGTTAACAATAAATATTTGCAATCCCCAGCTGAGCATCAGGCGTGCGTGCCACAACAGCCCATCCACGTTCCATCTTGCTCTAGGTACTGTTACTCTTTGTCACTGTTTCCTCAGTATCTCCTTTATCTTCGGATTCGGATCGGAATATGATTAAAGGAATGTAATATAATCATCAGTTTGCAGAAGGACCGCCACCTCTGTTTTGAAGTATCTATCCAATTATACTTCTTGCCAAGAAATTGAACCAACCTGAACTACAACTTTAGTATCGTACCAACAACAAAGCAAAGTCAAATTCAAATCGAATATTTCAATTAGACTATTGAAAGGCACTATTGAAATACAAAAAATTAATGAGAAAAAAATAAGAATTGAATGAGGCAAGCAAGACTATAATAATATTACTATTGTTAGTGTCGTATTTAATACTGGGAAGCAGTTTATGTGGATGTCCAGTTCAATAGCGTCAGGTATTCTATTTGTAGCAGCTTCGGGAAACGTAATAATTGTTCATTATTGGAGGTTATTAAACAAACTGGCTGGCAGTGGCACAGCGGCGGAAACGGAAGCGTGCGATGCAGCGCTTCGGCCGGAATCGGACACGTTCCGGAGCGTTATCCGCACGAGCACTTCCGGTCACTCGACTATCACTTGTTACCGCTATGCCACTGCGATCCGCGGCCATTGTCCACTGCAATGCTTAAATTTTTCACTGAAAATTGCTGTCGTTTATTTTAAAATATCTGCACATGCGTTCAACGGCAAAATTTTAAATATTTACGCAAACCAAATATTGCGATCGTATCGGATCGGATATGAGAGATTTTCTGACACGTTTTATAAAGTTTTAACAATGGCCAAATTACGCCGGAAGTGCTTTTCAACTTTTATTTATGAATGCGTACGTGAAGGTTTTGAACAAAAAACAATAAAACAAATAAGTCACACAAAAATAACTTTCATGAAGCCCTAGGATAAGTAATTATGACGCAGTCCTGTAAAATTCTACCTAACACAATTTCATCGAACTGAAAAAAATAATGAAATGATCTATCAAGTGTTGAAATTCAAATTCTATCAAATTCGAGCTTCAAGTGCCTTGAACCAGAGCTTTTTCTAGTCGTATTTTTTTCCATAAATTTTACCTTCCGTTCCTCGGAACGGTTTTTGCATTTTCATGAAAAGCACACTTTTTCGATCATAGTTTTTCTCCGAACTGAAATTCAAACTGTTCAGTACAAACTCTGTGTAACAATCGTTGAATTTATGAGCATCACTGGGGAAACTAAATCTTTAGTGTACCGATCTTATCAGCCATTGGTTCCAATAAATATTAAACTGCAGTTAATGTACCTACCAATTTTTTTTTTCTCTTAGAATACAGGCTATTCTAGTCTAAGAGACAGGGTTATATACATTTTGTTCAGATTTTGCAACGTGTAATGAATTTTAATATACATTTCATATGTGATTCTGTATTTTATCCTGAATATATCTTTATGTTTATATATTTTTTATGATAATATAACTCGTTTCTAAAGGGCCGTAAGCCTATGCCACCTTAACCTATAATTAGAGTCGGACGTATATTATGTGAACGTATATTATATTATATGAAATGAAACAGAACTGAATATATAATGCAAAGAGGTAAATTTTAATGAACCTCAATAATTCTGGTGCGAAAATGCAGCAAGCGAGGCAGGCGTGATATGAAACTGTGAGCTACGAAACATAGAACTCACCATTACTGATATTGTTGACATTTTATTTTTATTTAATTGTTTTTATTGTCCCTGAATAAATAAAATTAAATTAAAATTAAAAAGTTTAATCATTAAATAATTATGTTTTAAACTTTTACGAGTTATATTTTTGAGAATACCCATCCATTCGGACCAAGTTATGGAAAGATCGCTCACCATTTCTTAATCTGGAAAAGTATTTTTTTTTTAAGAACGTTTTATTTTCCTACCAACTATGTTTTGGCAAAATTACTAGGTAATACCTAACTAAGTAAACGACAATCAATTCCACGACCAACATGCTAACTGGCTAATCTGCCACAGGTTGAACTAAGTGCATATAAATACATAAGCCAAGGCCTCCTCTCTGTGAGAGGGAGTGTGCTGTAATCCACCACGCGGGCCCAGTGCGGGATGGTAGATGTCACATGTCTTCTCATTTTTGGTTCTAAGACATGCCAGTTTCCTCACGATGTTTTCGTTCACCGTTTTGAGAGCAGGGGTATGAAATTATTTTCACAAAATAAAGCGCCTGCTTGGGTTCGACCTCACGACCTAAAACTCGTTAAGTCAGGGCCGTTAGTTTACCACTGGGCCACCACTGCCCAAGTAGGTATAGTTATCAGTAAATTCTCTGTTCTCTCTACCTACTCTACTCTATACTCTTCGCAGCTCAACAACTCGCGAGCGCATCTGACCCACCAATTTGCCGGTACGCATGCTTGCACTCCGTGCAGCATCATTCGCTGATATAATTGTTACCTCTGAAATTCACGGCGAATATTAACATACTACTAACTACTACGTGTGTTGAATTAATTAAAATTGGTCTGAAAACTTCACAGATTTATATTTTGTATTAAAATTAATATTTTAAATGATTACGGAAATCATTTAATTATCTTGTTTATTGCCTTACTACCAAAAATTTACAGTCTATTATGATGATTGAAACAAGATAATTGTATATTATATAGGTGTCGATTATCGATATGCACTAATTACCACAGAAAGAAGCACAATGCATTCATAAGGGTCTGTTACGCTGTCAAATAAGAAAGTAAATTCAGCTATTCTGGATAAAATCATAAAACCAAGTTAAAATGTTAAAAAACCTACCCAAGACTCTTTTTCTTACGCTCAATAGGAAATTAACCGTCGCGTCACGTGTAACTTTCCAGGGTCTACCAACCCAGAATTTATCCGGTCTCTTTTTAGAGACGGACGCTCCCTATACAAAACTAGGACAAATCCGGGAAAAACCGGACGGACGCTTGATTCATGTGGACCAAACTCTAAAAGGTTATTCTTCTTTCATCCCCATCATCCTGTAGATAAACTACAAACATAATATTTCACAGTAATGCGGCCAGCTCATCCCGGACGCGGCGGCGATAACGCAACGGATCGCGGCACTTCCGGCTCGCGAGCGACACCTTCCTCTACTTCCGGCGCGTTATCTATGGTCACGCCACCCTCCACTGGCTCTGAATTATCCATGTATCCTGTATGGTATGCTATTGGATGATATATGTAGTCTATGGCAAGTTGCTGTCTTCCAATATTGTGTTTCCTACTCCTATCCAATTTCTCTTACTTGATGGGTGGGTCCGTCTTCTAAAATTGTTGAAACATATTAGCTTACGGTTTTTCATTGCTGAACTCAAATACTGTACATGACACAATTTACCACGTGGTTTCTGAGAGACGGGGCCTCGGTTCGAACAGTGCACACTATGTTATACACACTAGGTACCAGTACCAGGTTTCAGCACCATTCGCCAACATCCATCACTACTTTTGTGTATAAAAACCGTACTATATTTTTTAGTAATCTATGAAGGATGAATACTGAGGCGCATGAAACATCGCCTTTTTCGCTGAATGGCGGGCTTCAAATTTTTTTTCCTTTCGGATCTTTTTTTGGTTCTCAAATGCATTGAATTTCAGATATTGAGGCAGAGTTGAAAATGCTTTTAGTATCCCAGTCTCAGGTGTAATAATTTAAACACGTACCAACTATACTTTGTGTATTTTTTGGCATTTTCTTATAGTATAAAACTCTTTAGTGTATCTCATATTTTTTCGCATACTGAAATTCCCAGCGAAAAAGCTTTTTGAATTTGTATAGGAGCGTTTATTCTAAAATTTGGCTACGTCGTAATTAGCTGTCAAATATTTACATAAGTTTATTAATTTGAGGAATTAGGAAATGTGGGTAACTAGTCAACTTAGGCCGCTTGCCCATTGGTCGGTGTACAGTACTGCGCGGTACTGCTTATGTTTCCTCACTGGTCGGTAAGCACTCTGTACCGAATCGGTACTGCACACAGATATAGATATACCTAGATAGCGCAAGAGCATCTACTTCGCGTGCCCGAACGTGGCTCAGTGTGTCTCATTTTATATAATATAGTATATGGTCTGCGCCTGTCCTCCGCGCTAGTCGGACATAAATAATAAAATAGAAAATGCCTATATTCGTAATACTTTATAGCTTTTTACTAGGAACGGTTGATGTGACGTTAAGTGTTAACAGGTTATGACAATCGAAACAAGTGATACTATCGTATATCGCTTCAGTTTCATGGTATAGGCGCTTTGATCATTTTTCAAAAATGCCACGCATGGTTTTCATACAGATCGTGATACTTGCCTTATCTAGGTATTATTATATATCAATATCTGTGTACTGCACTGCTTTCATCTAGAATTCCAAATTCAAATTAATTCAATTAGTACGAGAGAGCATGACCAACATTTTTTCCTTATCGTTTTACGAACAAAATCGTATAAAAACGATAGATTTGGTTACTTTTAAATTCAAAAATCCTATTTTCAGAAATTTTCCGCGTCACATCTTCTGACCTGACCGCATTTTTAAATACGTCGATAATTATTTTTTATCATGTTTAAAAATGATAGATTTTACATACCGAAAACACCATTTTCAGAAACCAGTAGCTTCGAGTACGTACCCAAGAGACCATTGTTGAGAAAATTAAATTTGAGGCAAACAATAAAACCCATAGCAATCCATCTGAAAATCTTGTTTTCTGGTGAACATTGGTCAGTTGATTCGAATACGTCATTTTTGGAAATGTGCTCAGGCCACGTTTGACACGCAAAGTGACGCAACGGAAATATCTGAAAACAAACTTTTTAGTAATAAAATTACGAAATCTTTGTATATTTTTATTATCAGACACATTGTGATGAAACCGTCTGCCAATTTTTTTTGACATAGCAGAAATAGGCTCCCATAAAACTGTAACGTTTCTGACCGGTACTGCCCACCGAGTCGGGTTCAGAATCATCAAAACGTAAAGATTTTTTTACAATTATTCCCGTAAAACGATGTGACATGGTTTTGGTCATGGGCTCTCGTACTATATAATTCACTTGTTTTTGGATTTTCCCCAGTTTCTGAATGAATTATCCCTAAATTTACCTAAAAAATCTTCAAATTTCCTTGGTTTAGGGAGCATGATTATAAATAATAAGGTAATGGCACAATTTACATGGTAAATTCAAATTTGATGAATTGCATTCATTATGAGTTTGGGTTGAGGGAATAAATCGGTGGTTGAATAAATCGAATCCTTTAATAAATCGGTGGTGCCATAGAGTCAAGTAATATATTGGGTGATGCCTACTATAAACAATAAGGTTACCAACTTTAATTCATATTAACCCCTAAATTCCCCAAATCCCTGTCAAAATAAAATATCCCTAAACCAAACTTAATATTGGTATTTTTTCCCTAAAACAGGGAGAAATCCCTAAAAGTGGAAACACTGCGCGGTAAGCTTCCAGTACCGATGCAGTAAAATGCGTGACGTCACGCAGTACCGAAACGATATCGCCCCGCACACTTACCGACCAGTGGGCAAGCGGCCTTACCTAAATATTGAATATGAAATTTTAGTTTTTTTTTTTTTTTGTATTTGAAAAAGACATTGACCAGACCTGGTATCGCTATTTGTTCTGCTGTGACTTAAGTTTATAATGTTGATAAATCTTGTTTTTAAATATAATAATTTTATCTGGTAATGCGAATCCTTAAATTCTCCGCATAAAAAACACCATTAAACTATTAGTTTTTATTTCGATTTCCTATTTTACCCGAGTTTTACCCCTATATAGTTTCTTTTTTCACGCTGTCACATGTTGGCTTCAAAGAGTATGTAAACCATAAAACCTTCTTGACTTACGCAAAATAATTAATTTACGCATCGAAATATTGAATAGTTGAAAAATTAGTAACAAAAGATATTAAAATAACAACTAATTATTATTATTACATTGTAATAATAATTGTAGGTGTTAAAAGTACCGTATGGTTAATGGTTATGACTAAGGCAGAATGTATTGAGAGACCTTTGCCTGTTTCATTCATCAATAGAAACTCTTTGAAAACATAACAAACGCGCGCCATGATTTTATGCGCGCGCATCCTGAGCAAAATATGCTGGCGCGATAGAACGGCGACTTTTCTCTTTCTAGCATATATGCACATCCCATTCGTTTTGTTTTAAGTACAGTCTCGAACGGTAGGTATTTACTTTTAATAATAGTTTATTATTATTGTATACTTAATTGAATGATTTAATTTAAAAAAAAAATTTAATGACTTAAGCCATTATTATTTTGCAATTTGGATATAACTTATTAACTTATGTTCTGTTTCTATGTCGCATAGATAATTTTTTAATTAAAGACTGAAATTGTCCCAACCCTTACGGCAAATATAAATGCACCTATAGGTATTCTGATTCACTTTGACTTTTTGCTTATCTCGATAGACAAGTAAATATTGTAAACCCATCGGGTTTAAATAACCACCTAAAGAAATAACTAACGTGAACACATTTTGCATAAAGATAAGGTCTGGTCTGGATTATAGTATATGTACATAACCTTAAACAAGTACCCATATCAATTAAAATAAAATGGGTGCGGGTCTATCTGCGGGCAGAAACCAATGTGTGATAAATGGTAGAAAAACATGCGCCAATTTTTGGCGCCAATTTCTACGGTGACTTCTTGTATTCTTTCCACCGATAGTATTCTTTTTTTTTTTGTGAATACTTATTTTAATTTTTTGATTAATTTCATTTTCTTGATATTATCATTTTAATAAGTTGTTCACTATGGAAGACTCAGTTCGTTGGTGTATTAACTGTTTGATTCTTCTGCGGTATTTACGTTGGCAGTCATTGAGATAAGTTAGTAAAAATGTCTACAATACCAGAGTATTGTAGACATTTTCACTACGGCGTATTTTTCGGCTTTTTGGATTTCTCCAACACCGGTAAGTCGAGAATTCTCGAGTTTTTACTTACTTCTAAAACCCCTACTTCAACCTTTATCTGTCGGAATTGAGGTCTCAATTGACGATCATTCAAAATACTCAAACGTCATTTTGACAAATTCGTATTTTGAATTTACCAGCATACAATGACCAAAAGTCAGGAAGAAATTCGATACTAAACTTAGATTTTCAGACCTAATTACCGTGTAATGTCGAGATTTATGATAAAATGGTAAATTACATTTGAAAGCCCTCAGATCATTCTCTAAATTAAACCATAAATCTTTGAGTCACAGCATGTTTCGTAGCGATACTAGGTTCCTTAGTCGCTTGGTCAATCTCTTTTCCAAATGCGTTTTGTATACCTAAAACGGATACAACATCAAATACCTACGGTAAAAATATCGATACCAAACCCAGTAGGTACAAACGCCAGCACATCAACCTACTCCAATCTGCCAAATTTTCCCAATCAACATTGAACCTTATTCTATAGCGATAAAGTTGAAAATGTATTAAAGAAATTTGACAGATTGTAGAAACTTGATGTGCTGCCTGTGCTGGCGTCTGAACCTTCTCCACAATCAGCAGTATTTCTTTCGGCACCTGTTGGTGGTGGTGGTGGTTGGTGAACCATTTTGGTTACTTGCCTCGTTGGTCTCACTAATGTTTGCGAGCACTGTTGCTGAATGTGAGGTTCTGGGTTCAATTCCCAGATCCGGCATCTCAGTAGCAGCCCGGAGGCTTGCCTCCTATTAAATGGGACTTAAACATAACTGGCGAAATGTGGGCTTTATTCATTTTGAATATTGAATACGAGGCTTTTGGCTAATTAGTTAATCAATCAATCAATCTTCCTAGCCTTTTTCCCAACTATCTTAGGGTCGGCTTCCAGTCTAACCGGATGCAGCTGAATACCAGTATTTTACATGGAGCGACTACCTATCTGACCTCCACAACCCAGTAACTGGGTAATACGATACCCCTTGGTAAGACTGGTGTCAGACTTTCGGGCTTCTGACGACTCGTAACGACTGTCAAAGATCCACAAATGACAGCCGGAACCAACGGCTTTTTTTTTTGTTCTGTGTAGTTAATGTGTATTTTATATTAAAAAAAAAATGTTATGTGCGTTTGGTTTGTGCAGAATAGGTTAACAATTTTTCCTTCTTTTTCTTTATTTGCCTTTTTATTATTATTTAGGTAACCTTCTGCCTACCCTTCAAGGAAAACTGATGGTATATACCTATATTATGTTCCTATCATGTTATTGTAAAAGAAAATCCCTTCAACCAACACTCTGGTGCTTATTGTTATGTTTCAAATTAAATGAATCGACTGAGATAATCTACGAGGTAATTCATTTGAGTAATCCGAAGGCATTGATTTGAGTGCGCCGCGCGCTGAGCGAACAATCGCCGTGATTTGATCGACAGCCACAACACCACGGTAGGCTGACCTGGATCGTGTAGCGATGTTTGATAACAGCGCCAATCAACTGATTAATAATTAACCTCTACTTAATTACGTAATGGTTGGTATATAACCTATTAATAAATATTATGATCTGAGTTGTTCTCTATCGATAAAACCATCTTTTTGTTGTAAGTTGTAACCGAAAAGCCTTAGGGTCTGTTTCACCATAAGTTACTTGGCAGATAATTTCATGCAAATTCTGTTCCATTTTTGAATTTATTCGATAAGTAGTGGCTATTCGGACATCGTGAAATATTACCTTATACGATCAAAAGGAACTTAAAAGAATCTTTTTAATCTCAACATCATGTTATAAGCGTTTATCCTTAAAGTTGGCAACGTCGCAAATAGCTGTCAAAAAATTACCTGTTTTTATTAATTTGGCAAAATTACTGTATGGAAATAAGAAAAGTGGCTAACTAGCGAACTAGAATATTAATACCTAATGAATTGCAATTGTAACATTGAATTTTATGTTTTACCCGTTTTAGGTGGAAAAAAGTCATTTGATTTCCAAATTCTTTTTTTATTTATATCTAAAACTAAATATTCGGTGTTACGATATTAATTATTGGATTTCATAATCGATATTCTAGTTCGCTAGTTAGCCACATTTCTTATTTCCATACAGTATTATTTCCAAATTAATCAAAACAGGTAAATATTTGACAGTTATTTACGACGTTGCCAACTTTTAGGATGCATGCATGACGTAAGTACCCTCAGATCGGCTGACTTAAACATTTTTTTATTTAAGTATAAAACACGTAAAGTCAATATATACAATGTGTAACTGCATCAATGTACTTTATGAAAGTATAGTTTGTTCAGAATCGATTTATGTCTTAATAAACGTAATTTGTTATCCCAAATATAATTAAAACTACGTAAATTAGTCACGCTTCCACTGTACAGTCAAAACATACCAAAATGGTCGAAGTACCTACTATGCTAGGCCCTTAGTCGTTGGCGACTACGTGCGTGCGTAGATTTGTAATGACACCACAATTTTCTCCTACAATCAGTATAACTAACTTAATAAATAAACAATGTTATTTTAGAGGTATGAGGAACAGGGTGTAAAGTTCACTCATCCTCTGTAGAAAAGAGAGGATCCTCCGACCAGCACCCTAATTACGTAATGCACGATCAATTTTAAATTGAAACTAATTCAAAAAGATTGTTCGACAAAAAAAATCTGCTAAATTTTTTTTGTCGAACTTATGAAGCAATGGACTGGCAATCTTTTTCAATTGGTTTCAATTTAAAATTGATCGTGCATTGCGTAATTGGGGGGCTGATGAGTGTCGTGTCTGGTGGGCAACTGCCCAATGGTTGATGTCGGATATTCTTATATACCTAATATATGTTGTTCGCGCGGTAAACTCTAATTGCGCGATGCAGGATTTGTGTGACGTCAGGTTTTTGATGCATAGTTCGCACGTGACGATGTAAATGCCGCCACATTATAAACATAATAATAAAATTTCAGTTACGTAGTATAAGTAAGTATTACCTATATTATTTATATTATTATTTTCTAATAATGTAATAATAATATAATATTACATTATTTATTGTTTGGTGGTGTTCACTAATTTCGGAGGGCATGTTGTATATGATTCTAAAAGGGACAATAGTACAGTAGCATCCTCCTTTGCGTTACTGACAGCATGATGACGATACATAAGTTCAGCACAAAAGTTACCAAAAAATTTATTATCTTAAGAAAATTTTCCATCTCGATTATTCACTGCCTATTGGCTATTTTAGACAGCAACAAAATAATGGATAACATGACAACATCAACGGCGTAATTAATTACGTAACACACATAAATTGACAATTGATAGCAATGGGTTTCATTTTGACAGTTCACCCACGTTCATTGCGTTATGCGGACGAATTTTTCAAACCTATATTGCAATGGATTAGCAATATCCTTCAAAATTCTCGGATTGTTATCGAAAGTGTGTTACGCAATTAGGGTGTAGGTAAATTACATAAACGACAGGTAATCCCAAGTAGTTAGGTCTAATGATAAGAGAAAACAATTGCTGTACAAATAAACCTTGTTGATCTGGCAATTAAAGATAAGGTTTGACTGATATCAGCGTTTATCTTTTAGCAGAATTTATTAGAAATATACTCGTAATTTAGTATTGCGTTTTATTATAAAATACGATTTTCTCAAGCCTTAGCTTAATCAAGCCTTTTTAACCTGGATACCTTATCGATTGTAAAATATAATAGGTATGTGTGTATTCTTTAGATATATTTAAATAACAAAATTTTCCTTAATTGCGAGAATTTAGGAAAAAAATGTTTTGCACCTACCATTGTTTTCAAATGATCTGACGGGTTGTTGATAATTCAGTCAATCAATCACAACTTCACAACGGTTTGACAGGGCTTTAACAATTTATTTGTTGATTTTCGTTTCAGAAACCGGATTTGAATTAAATGTTTTTGTATGCCCTAATTTGCATCCCACACCTGGGAAAATGACTCACCCAAATATAAAAACTATTATCACTACTTGGTACACTAGAAACTTCCAGAATTTAGACTTAAGAGTCAGTTATTGGGTGTGCAAAATTTGTGATAACATTTACCACACCTCTATAACTGGCGCTTAAAACTTTTTACCTTAAACTGTCGATAATACCTATTATCACTTGAAAATGTAGAAGGTAACCCCAGATGACTATTAAGCGACTTAAATCCGACTCTCCTGAAACACAGTAAACCTTTGTATCGCCTCTCTGTGCCAGTGTTACACTGAAAAACTTTAACGAGAAACTCGACGGACACGAATACGCTTTTAGGGCCAATAGCTGCTCCAATGCATCCGACCGATGTGGCTGGCACAGTACATGTCAGTTCCACGGTTTACTTTTAAACTTTAAGCGCTAACTTTAAGTAAATAATGGTCCTTCTTTTAAATATTGATGTTGAAAGGTAGATAGGAGATAATAATAGTTTGAATATTGAACTGATTTATGTATTATATTAAAAATGTTCACATCTTTTACGATTATGTCCAAAGCAAGTAGAGGTAGTTACTGAAAATAACACGAATCGGCTATTAGGTAGGTAGGTATGGTTTCACTCCAAACACAAAGGTAAAGTCTCTGCTTCTCCTATCGAACACGGCGTTCTTCAAGGTCTCCATAAATTATCTCCACTCAAGACTTCTCGCAAACAAGGTAATTTAATATTCATCTACGTACCAGTATACAATAAACATTTTAGCTATTGAATAGTTATAAGAACTCAACAGGGAACAAAGCAGTTCGTTTGCGGCGAACTGGCAAGCAATTTCTTCAGGCGTCAGTTTTCAGCGCGCTTTGTGACAAAGGCAGTAACTGCGACGGCCATTTTGTAAAGGGTCGGTATTGCAGCGCTGCAACGCTGTACGATTCCCACGATTATGTTTGTGTTTGAAAAAAAGAATGTTTCGTACTCGCCTGCAATTAACTTTCGTGTTCATCTGGGTGTGAGAGAAAAATTTTGTCCTCAATGTCGCTTGGAGAATGGGGGCGGGATTTTTTTTATATAAGTTTACTGTAATTCTATAATATAGATGTTACCTATAACTAGTCTCTAAAACCTAGTTTACTGAGGGAGGCGAGAGATAAGAATTTCTTGTCGCATATATTACAACTCTGGCACAATAGATAATTATGAACAAATCGGTTTTCGTTAAATAAGTCTCTGTTAGGCAGATCCTCACCAAAAGACCTTTAACGAGTCAAGAAAACCTCATCCCCGTCACTTAACCGCCCATCTCATAAACACTAACCTAAATACCAGCCATACATTATTTGAAGACGGTGTTATCCGTAGTATTTCCCCTGGTACCCTGGTACTACGGAAACGCCCGGCTCGGGTGAGGCGGGCCTAATGGCCTCTATTCAGCCACCGACAAGTGACACTTGGGAGCAACGCGTATTGTTGCCGCTGGGGGTCGTTCCTACGCATTGAGTACAGTGTAGAGCCGTAGAACCACTCGTCAGCTAAACGCGCGAGTGTAAACAAAACGCGGTATTGTTATAGATTTCTTTTTAGACGCGAAAATGTAGGGACGTGACATAATGTCAGGTAAGGTACCTGTATTGTTTCTTGGTGGTGTAGAGTTTCAAGAACACACCTTTTTACTTTAGGTACACAAGATTGCTGTCCAACTATATAATTATTCTTATTAATTACTGCCCTTTTGATTAGCCCAAGATTTAAAATTAATTATTATTAAAATTTGTCGGTGTAATATCACAGATTATGATAGGACTATCGCTTCTTGTAGTAACTTATGTTCGAAATTGTTCTACCCTGACAAATCCGGATCTTTGCCTACGGCAGGTACCTACCTAAATAAGACATAACTAAGCTCGTACTAACAAAACAAAGGTGTCAATGCTAAGCCAACATCCTACAGCTACATGCACGTATATAAGTGTAAAACCTACGATAATAATGTATTCAGAACGTAGATACAAATTGAAACAATTGGATTCGTTCGTGCCTAAAATATTATGTGGAATTGGTGAGTTCGCGGGAGATCGCGAATAGTTCCTGACTATTCGCGAAAACAAGGCAAGAAAATTAGGTACCTGTACCTGCGTCTATGTAACGTTACTGACTGAACTGGTGATTTGTTATTGGGAGGAAAAACAGTTAAGTTACCCTTAATAATAATAAAATAAATCCCTTAGGTGTCTTTGAGCAGCAAATAGTATCTGCTGCTCAAAGACACCTTTCCACTGTATCTGTCAGATACGAATGGACAACGTAAATGCCTACTGAAAATTTTAGAATGGAATTGTGGCAGTCGGTAAAAGGTTAGTAACGAGAGGGCTCAAGTCACGGTAAGAAGAAAAGCCATGCAGCTTCCGACAAAAACCTTAAAGAGATTACGTAGGTAGGTACCCAAAAAACTCAACAGTATAATAACGCTAAGTGCCTCAGAACTAACCGATCTCAATACGAAAAATTATTACGTGGACTAAAAAAAGATTGCCCTCGTTCCGTTCCATACAATTTCTTTAATACAATGCCTACTTATTTTGTGTAATACTACTTCAAAAAACCGACAGAATTCTTGAATATTTTCACCCGGCACTCACCGAAACCCTCATGGGATCATAAAAGGGAGGGCTGGCTCTTTTACTACAGTTCGCGGCAACCTTTGGAAGTTCATAGCTATACATTTTCAAGTCTGGTTTTAGATAAAGAGGCAGGTATATTATTACCTCTGAGTGAGCGCTTTTTATACTTTTTTCGTCCGTACTTACCTACTTGTAGTTTTGTAGAGTGGGAGAGATGGTATACCTTTGATACGATGTTTAAGTAAGTAGATAAAAATATAACCACATAGAGATGGCCAATCCTACACAGAAATTAATATCCTAAAAGATATTGTTCAATTTATTAATTATTTAAGGTACGTACCTACCATTAATACATTGAAGTTAAGGGTACGCTAGTCGACGCGCGACGCGACGGCTCGAACTCGTTGGTTGACTTGGTTGGCGTAAGTACCTAATATGCATGCTAATTATTTATTTATTGAGTTTTATGTATTTTTTATTTATTTAGTGAAATAGACAATAATTTATAACGAAAACGAGCGCGTAAAATTTCATGAACAGACCTTTGGGCGTAATTATGGAAAAACTACTGGTTGTACCTATTTACTGAAAATAAAATTATTTGAACAATTGAATAAATTATCTATCCCTGTACAGTTTCTGTTTTGCCATTTTCTTAATACATAAGTTATTTATTTACGCCCAAACACGAGTTAAAATTAGTGTTGAATAAGGAAGTTTCGCTGCTCATAACTTCCAAACCAATTTTTTTTTTTTCAATTCTTCTTCAGGGCTGGGTAATGACAGGGCGAATTGATATAATTTTTAGTTTTGAACGTTCACCATCAAACAAACGAGTAATCACCATACTACGTTTGTATGGAAGAACGACCGACTAGCGTACCTTTAATAAAAGGTTTTAGAAAGACGATCAGTACCCTAATTACGTAATGCACGATCAATATTAAATTGAAACAAATTGCGAATCCATTGCTTCATAAGTTCGAAAAAAAAATCTGCTCAATTTTACTTGTCGAACTTATGAAGCAATGGATTAGCAATTTGTTTCAATTTAAAATTGATCATGCATTACGTAATTAGGCTGCTGCTCCAATGGTTGGTCGAATTATTGGCGGTGCAAATGTATTGAACGAGAATTTAGTGCGGTCGACCGTGTGTAGAATACTTTATAAGCCTGTGCAGTTTTAATTACCTACGCTGAAACGATTTTGGCAAACATCTCGATCGTATGCGAAGCTATAAACATTATCAACTTTTAACATCAGATAACCAATTGAAAATGTAAAATTCCGTCGTATTCGAGCAACTTTCAATGAATATGACAACTTCTTTTTGCCGTGAATCATTGCCAATTTTCCTCTATTTCACGAAGTTACTTTCTGCAAGAGAAAGAATACTTGCGCCCTGCATTTTTACGAGCTTCAATGGATTGCACCGAAAAATCGTTCGTGTTTCGCGCAAACTTCAGTAATAAAAGCGACGGTCCACTAGCATTCAGAAAGGAAGTAGGGGATGGGGAGGTGGAAAAGTGAAAAATAAAAAGTGGCATAACCGGGGAGTGTTCGACCGCAACGCGCAGACGAGCCAGAATTTAAATTAACCACTTCATATTCCGTTCTGTATGCGATGAAATATTTATACGGGTGCACGGCACACACATCACCTCGCCATATTAAAATAACACCGCAATTTCTGACAATGAACTATAACTGGTAACTTTTTTACCGAATTAGATTGATATTGTTTTGGTTCGTCGCCTGTGTTCATGTTCGCGACCGCTCTGTTGAATCTAGTCTTCTCTACAGCAACATATTTTTAAGACTGTTTCCCTTTATAACCATATATTTCGTCTACGATTTATATGTGAAGGTAACCACGAATTTGGAAAAGAAACATGGATACACGTTCAGTGCCCGGAGCCCTCCTGGAGGGTTCACCTAGTCGCATATGGGATGCCTCCTGAAGCCCTCGCGGAGGGCTCATTTTAAATGTAGTTCTTTGCGAATACAGCATTGTAAACCATGAAAATAAAATCTAATGTATATTTTAAAGATTTATTAGCATATGCGTTGGTTTTAAAATCCAAGCATTATTTTTTCCTTTTACTTTTTCACGGTTACAAAGATGCACAAAAAATTTAAAAGATTGGAAACTCCTTATAATAGCGACAAGACCCCCTGAAGACACTATTTTACTTTATTTTACAGTGTCTTATAACACGGTTTTAAACCTAATACCGTTGACCGTCCTTTAGCGCAAACGTAATGCCGGCAACCCTCCCGGAGGGTTCACTTCCAATATCTATGGCGGCATGGCGTATGAGTTCTAAGAAAAGTGGGTGGAGTTTAAAGTGTTTAAGGCCGTTTGTCCACCGCACCGTGAACGGGACGTCAACAAGAACGAGATGACGACGCCGAAGTAGCGACGGTACATTTATTATGGTCGCGTAATCTCGCTTGTCGTCGACGTCCCGTTCTCGGTGCGGTGGACAAACAGTGTAAGACAATAACTCGGTCCCATGTCGGTCCACAATATTTGACTAAAATTAGAACAATCACGCTAATTTCAATAGCCCACTATGAATAGGTCCTCGTATATACGATAGCTTCATCACAATGGTTTGAGCAAATATTATGAAACAACTATTATATTACTACTTACTACCTACTTGTTATTACAAATAATTCCACATGCAGTCAAGTCATGGCGGTCATAAAGATAAACATGGTACGTAGTATTATATTATCTGTGACATGGTAAAATCATCTATGGAATGATTTATTTTATGATCTATGTAAAGTTCCATGAATATTTTCTAGTTTTAAACATACATAAATCATAAGCATCTCTCGACGATTGATATCCCCATTTCATATAAGCGATAGGTCGTAGTTATCTGTTAATTCCCGTCGTTTCGCTCGAACTGCACCGGCCGATGGTCACAGGCAAACTGGTGGCGACAGAGCGCTATCTTCGTCGAACAAAAGTTTTCTTCTTCTACCCTCATTTGGTCATAATTTTATCCACATTTTCACACAGCATTGCGGCGACGCGCGACGGATGCGTAGGTATACATAAGCAGACGTCTTTGATTTTTTCACATATGAGGGCTATCACAAAATTGCGTTTTGACAGTTCGAGCGCCCGATGCATCGCATAAGTAGCAATTTGGCAGTTGTAGGTAATTATGCTTATTATAAGTTATATAATGAAGTTTTTGTATTTTAAGTATGCAATTTTAATTTCCTATGAACCAACGTTTATTCTGGTATAAATTTTACGCAAAAATATGAATGTAGAAAGGAGAAATTTACAGTTAATTCTGAGCGATTTTATGATTTTGAATTGGATTTTTTTTATATATCCCATAAATATTTCAGAATTCTGAAGCCACTATGAACTACAACACTTTTTAAAAGATCTTATTTTAAATTTTTCATTTCATTTGCTATGTACCAATAGTTCTACCCACGAGCTCAAAAAAGTGACGTCGTGCATTTATTGAAAAACTTGCTTCGGAATTTTGGCTTTATATAAACAATTAGGAAAAAATTGCAAAAAGCGAGGCCACTATGTACAAACTAATAACTATTCTCCACAACTCAATAAGTCATAGTTGTCCAAGTCTTTCAGTTACTCAGAACAAGAACGCCAAAGTTGCCCATTTACCTAACGCAAAAATTACCATCGAAATCAGTCGAAATGTAATAGGGCTCTTAACTTTTGTAATAACAACCTACAATTTTTTTTTTTAATACTGTTTTTCAGCTGCATCCGTTTAGACTGGAAGCCTACCCCAACATAGTTGGAGAAAGGCTAGACAGATTGATTGAACTTCCATATTTTCCGATTATAAAGGAAACCGTCGGTCGGTTTCCTTTATCTAGATTTTCCCCTATAACTCTTTAAGCATTTAAAGGTCAAGAAACTCTTTGACTGATCGTTCTGTTAAAAAATGTTTGACGTAGGTAAGCGCAATAATTAGCATCATAATGTAGTTATTATAGATAGATTGGGGTACAAAAAAAATCACCATCGCGTAAAGAAACGTCAACTATCCACGTGTAGCAGAGAGTACCAAGATAAAAGAAGAAAGTATATATATAGGTACATTGGTTCCTCATGCATCCAATACAACAACACCTGCTATATTTTGTCTCTGCATCACCCTAAGGTTGACTGGTAGAAAATGCCTCTGGCATTAAGTCCTTTGAACAGTATATTTTAACTTGTGCAAAAAGTTTTAATAAATAACTAAATAAATACAACAACAAAGTTGTAGGAAAGGTTTTGTAATTAGCCATACCTACCGTGTGAATCAAGTGGAACAAAATCAGTCACATACTTAATCAAAAGAACTTGACCGAGTCGAATAATTTACACCAAGGCGAGGAGAGGGCTATTTTGGAATCGATCGATATTAAAAATAAACTAAAGGAATACGATCCACAGGAAGACAGATTTTGGATTACTCACGAGATGTCTTTAAAAAAATAAAATCATAGATACGTAGGTATCATTTGAAAGAAGAAGGCACCTAATCTAAAGCAAATAAATGATATCGTCTGTGCACTATGACGACTTAGACCTACCACAAATTAGAGCACTTAGTACCTTTTACGGGAAATTACTTAGGAATATCCGCGTGGGGAATAACAAAGACATTTCTATAGCTGCAGACTACATGAGTCAAGAAGTCACCAATTAGCATGTTTGCTCGAGGTACCTATATCATATGGACGCCCATAAATTTTCTATCAGTCGTATAATAAAACCACAATAACATGGACATCAATGTAAGTATTCGTGTTTAAAATTAAAGACATTTTCCAAAAACAAAAAATAAACAAGTGTGTTGTGATAATATCGACGTATAAAATAAAACTTTGCGTGAAATATTTTTTTTATCAGACTCATTAAGCACGCATTTAATTCTGGTAATAAGTATCCAAATCAAATTGCCTTATGAGCAATGTTATGCAATAATCTATCAACTCATGAAATTATGATTGATTGTCACAGCCGCATCGAAGTAATGGAATCATCACTCATCACTCGTTCTATTATATTTGCTTTCAGAATTTC
Source organism: Conistra vaccinii (assembly GCA_948150665.1). Taxonomy (NCBI): domain Eukaryota; kingdom Metazoa; phylum Arthropoda; class Insecta; order Lepidoptera; family Noctuidae; genus Conistra; species Conistra vaccinii. The sequence goes on from OX411323.1 coordinate 16,665,236, forward strand.
GGATTCACTATTTTCATCGTATTTCTGATAGGAATACAAGAAATTCGTTCCACAAAAGAGGAACAAACAAAACAACAGCTGGACGAAAAATCGAATCCATTAGCGAATCTAATACTAAACGAAAATGAAATTGGAGATGTCAGCGGCAATGGAGACCACACAAAGGAGACTTCATCGAGAGTGAAACGACAATTCTATTATGATCCTTACTATCCATACTATCGCAGACCAGGCAAGTAACTCAACATTTCGATCAATTAAACTATGAGCTACTACGAAATCTATACTACCAATAACAATTAGATAGGTAGGTAATATCTGGTAGATTATACCTGCTTTCAGCCTTTCAAACTGGCAGTTATGCATCATCATTTCAGCCGAAAGATGTCCACTGCTGGACATAGCACAAACACCACCACTTCGACCGGTTCTGTGCTTCTCGCATCCAGCAGATTCCTTATTAATAGAATTAAATTTTCCCCAGTTTCATGATTATCAAAACAATACTTATGTCTTTTGGACATGCCGTTTTCCTCACGATGTTTTTCTTCACCGTTTTGAGAGCAGTGATGATGAAATAATTTACACTAAGTAAAACGCCTGCCTGGGTTCGAACACTTGAACACTTCGAACCTACGTCTTACAACTCATAAGTCGCGGCCGCTACCACTGGGCCACCACTGCTCTTACTACTTAATTGCAATTGCAGGTTTTTTTTGTAAAACATGTCATAACTATGAGAGCGGATAATCTGTAACTCAGGTCCCTCCTACCTCAGACACCTTTCTCTATTTTTTAAAGGCTGTGACATTTTATTAACCACTGCCTGTACCTACTTTAATGTTGAGATAAATAAAGATTTATGATTGATTACTTATATCAACTAATTCAATTAACGAGCCGAATTGAATGAATGCCTTATCACAATACCCACCTAATACCAGCATGTTCAATGACTCATGTTATTACTGTTTTAGGACCTCTTTATCAGTTCACTATAATAATGAATTATTTGTTCGACTATTTCAGTGGCTGTGCCAATAATAATTGGTGGAGGCGGATTTGGTGGATTTGGCGGAGGCTTCGGTCGCGGCTTTGGAGGCCGGGGCTATGGAGGGCGAGGATTCGGAGGCCGTGGATTCGGAGGGCGCGGCTTCGGCGGCCGAGGCTTTGGAGGCCGAGGGTTTGGCGGAGGCCGAGGAGGTTTCGGTGGGTTTGGTGGTCGTGGAGGCAGAGGATAGATACGTTTGACTACACTGATTGAGCTACTGTATCTTTTAAGTTTTTTATAGATTTTATAAAGTAAATTGTTTTATAAAAATGTCTTTTGTCGTAATTTTTACAACCACCACTGCATACTTCCTACCACCTTCCTACTCTATCAACAACATCAATAATAAAATTAACATAACAATAGATTAGAGTATGAGACTGATGGACTACAGGGCAAATCGTTGCTTGCCTTGTAAATACAATGGACAAACAGACTTACATTTTCCATTTTTTCAACTGGAATTTTTACCTGTCCGTTGATAGGTACTGACAGAGGTACTGACTGACTGCAATCTGTGGTAGTAATGTGACAGTTTAGACATCTTCTGTCAGTAATGTCAGACTGTCAGTCAGTAGTTAAGCGATGTAAGGTAGCGAGTTTTTGTGCTTAAACTTAATTAATTCGTTGATTGCCTTGTAAATACAATGGACAAACAGACTTACATTTTCCATTTTTTCAACTGGTATTTTTATCTGTCCGTTGATAGGTACTGACAGACTGCAATCTGTGGTAGTAATGTGACAGTTTAGATGTCAACAAACATCTTCTGTCAGTAACTCAGTAATGTCACTAATGTCAGACTGTCAGTCAGTAGTTATGCGATGCAAGGTCGCGAGTAGCGAGTTTTTGTGCTTAAACTTAATTAATATTCGGTCCGACACGGCCAAACCGAGAAGCCATATAATAAGACTACTTCTAGTGTGCTTATCTGCTTTCTACAACTAAGTTTATAGTAGTTTTCTTTTTTAACACCACAATGGATGGTACTTACGACGAGATCATCTCCGATAACCCATTCTTCGTTGAATTAAAGACTGAATACGTTAATTTGTTTCAACATTGTATCACACAATCTTGGGTAATATGTGTGCCGCGGATCGGGAGTTTAAGTACTCGTGTGTTCACTGTCGAGGACTTTTGTTCTCATTTACTGGTGCCAAGTGATGAGTTGCCGGAGACGCACTACAGCACGCTCACGGAGAAACAAGTGACAGTGACCAATAAAGTGATCACGCTAGAAGTGACCAAAGGCCTGCCCCTACAAAGCCATATCCTGTTTGAAGAAACCTTCTACACAGAAGACTTCATCAAATACAAAGTATGGTGCATAGAAACTCCTCTTGAACCTTCTGCCAATTTCAGTGATAACACAATATCTAAGGAATATCTCACATCTATCAATGACTGCATTGACTTGCTCTGGACGCAAGCTGCTGGCCGTCAAGTGTTGGACCAAATTGAACACAGTGTGCAGTCATTTTTAAAGAGTCATCCTACACTTCCTGTTGCTGTGGGACCTCTGAGAGACACAGTAAGTGAACTGTACACACAATGCCTTCAAATTGCCTTACAAAACAGAAGACTAAGAGACAAGTCAAAGTCTTGCAAACAAGTGTTGGAAAATATCAAGTTAGCCGTAGAGTGTTACATGCAGCACCTACTGTTTGGTGCCTTGTTCAAACCAATCTGCACCTGCTGTGCATATGAGGACTCGCACCTCAATAAAAAGATAAGGAATATGTGTGACATTCAACTAAGAGATTTGGACATCAAAAAGGAACTATACCATGCAGTGCCTAAAGCTAAACAAATCCTTTCTAAGATTGACACATACAACACTGTGTTAGAAAAAGTTTTATGTGTGAAACAGGCCTTAAATGCCATCAACAAGAAAGATGAAAGCAACAATATAGTACTGCTAACTGCTGATGACATGTTACCAGTTTTTGTGTTCCTGGTCATCAAGTCTGGTCTTCCAAACTGGTACAGTCAACTAATGTACATGAAAGAGTTCCGTTTCAGCAGTGTGGGTAAAGGTGATGCTGATGAAAGTGCCTTTCTCATTACTACTTTAGAAGCTGTCATAGAACACATACAATCTGGTGCGCTCACTGGATCCCCAGACCCTGAGTCCTATTATTATGAAAGCAATCTCACAGAAGAAAATTTGAATGGCAGTAGAGAAAGAAAGAACAGTTTGACCGAGTCCATTTCCACTAGTGATACCAATGGCAAAGAAGAAACTTTGGAATACATTTTTGAGCTAATCAAAGCAAATCACTGTGAACAAGTGCAGGCAATTTTGCAGAAAAATCAAAAACACCTTCAAACAATGCATTTGAATGAAAATAATGTGCTCAAAATAACTATGGAAAACAATTTAACAGATGATGATGACGATGACAATAGTGACACAGAAATATATCATAAACTCTGTCATCCTTTGTGTAACTGTAAGAAATGTTGTTGCAAAATATCCAAGAATCTTTTGAAGACTTCCCCAACAGTGACTTCTAGAGACAGCCATGGTCTGACAGTACTGCATGTAGCTTGTATTCATGGGAAGGCCAACATTGTAGAATCTCTCATTGAAATGGGTGCAGAGGTAAATGCAACAGACCTTAATGAATGCACTCCACTGCACTATGCATCCTCAAGAGGCCACCAGAATGCCTTGCTACTGCTATTACATTCAGGTGCTAACATAAATAAAGCAAACATTGACAAGAACATGCCACTCCACATGGCTGTGAATAATGGCCATTTGAATTGTGTCAAAGCACTTATATACTTTGCAGAGCACAGTAGAAGGAAGATTAGAATAAATTGTGTGAATGAGAGTGGTAATACCCCATTACATCTCGCCTCTAAGTGGGGCTATGAAGGAATTGCTAGATTGTTAATAGAAAATGGAGCTGAACCATCTTTGCAGAATAAATACAATAAGACAGCATTTGATTATGCACACAATTTGAAGATATTGCAAGTCCTTAAATCTTGCACTCCTAATTTGTATGAATACATACATATTACAAGTACTGATGTCAAAGCCCTGAACTGCAAACCTGACAGTCCTGTTGCTCATAAGTTACAAAAAATGAAAATCAATGAAAATAATAATGTATCAAGAGCAGTGGAAAACCTCAAATTAATTGACAGGATATTGAAAGCTATATCTTATGGAGATGTAAAGCTGGCCTGCTTCTATATGAACATCAACTATTCTGCTTATGTGGACATGAAAGACAAGCCTGAAACTTCTGAAAAGAGTACTCCTTGCCACCCATTGTGTGAATGTTCAATCTGTAAGAAGAATACTGAATCATTTTTATCAGACTATGACATTAATTTCTCAGACACAAATGGTTTCACTGCCTTACATTATGCAGCTAGATATGGTTCAGATGAGCTGTGTAAAATATTGATACATAACAAAGCAAATGTGAATTGCATTAATAAGAAGAATCAAACTCCTTTACATTTAGCTGCTTTGAATAATAAAACTTATGTTATTCGTTTACTGTTAGACAGTGGCGCGAATATAAACGCAATTGATATGGCGGGAAACACGCCATTGCACGATGTGTGTGCTATGGGCAACATTGGGGCTGCCAAAATGTTGCTCAGTTACAACCCTGATTTATCCATGCTGAATGGAGCAGACAAAACTGCTCTGACAGTAGCTAAGGAAAAGGTTCATCTGACAATCATAGATTTAATAGATAAGTATACAAGTGGAATGTAATGAGTTAATGACATAAAAGAGGTATTTTAACTAGAATAAGACTAATTATTATTGTATAAGGAAAAATGTATTTAATAGCTTTAATTTTGTACCAATTTATTTTAAATCACTACCTATCCAATTTACCATTTTTTTTATACATTCCAGGTTTTGTGTAAGTCACAATATTACGATTTTGTGTTCATTATTATATTATTTACCTACTTTATGTAACAACAATATAGGATGAGGCATTGTGTTGTTTCTGCCTTCCCCACAGGAAAGTGGCGTATGTTTTATAACTTATATCTGTAAGCTCTACCAGTTTTCTATCAACATTTTTTGTCGGTTTGTAACAGTGCCGCATGCTTTTCGGAGATCTAGTTTGAAGGTTACTTTTAAAAAACCTGTTGCTATGTTACTAACGCTTGACGGTCACCGACAGGGCTTTGCTCGAGTTTTTCTTGCTCTTATTATTTTGCCATTTGGACAAATCCTAGTCTCCAACTTTCTGTGCCATTTTCTACTCAATCTATTCACAATTACATTTTACAGGACTCCTCTAAGACTGATTATAAACAATAGTATTTTTAAGTTTTTACTAAATATCATTGTTATTTTATTTTTAAGTTTTGACTGACAATAAACTTTGTAGTGAAACACAACCCTTATTTTTATTTACACAATAAAATAAAAAATCATGTCATGTATGTATGTAATACATCTTTATTTGATATTTAATAAATATATCATGAACAATTTGAGCATCTGAATAATGATCAATACAAACAGGATCAATTTTGAAAAATATATTAAAATAAAAACATTAAAATATCACTTGGGTAAAATTCTTGGTATTATCTACGTACAAAATGCCAATCTCAATATATATTTAGGTCATTAGTTTCACTTAAATATTAACTTATAGTTATTTGTTGCGATCAACGCTAATTTAAAATCATTACATTATTTAAGTACCTAACTTAATATTTACAATTTACAGGAACATTATTCATACATTCCGTAAGTGATTCATTATGCGTCATTATTTATTGTTAATTGTTTTGTCCTTACAACGGGCCTAGGCTGCGATTCGCGTACATTTGTGGACTAAAAAAAAAGGAAGTGTCTTATAACTATGCTTTTGAACGATATACAAATAACACTTTATCGAACCTCATATTACAAACCTTTGAACATGCGTTTCAAGGTTAACGACTCTCGTTTATTGACCTTTGCATAGTACATACAACAGCTTGCGTAACTTTTAATAAATCTAGAGTAAGTATTGCGGAATATCACTACAATAAAATAACTTAAAAACATTTTTACCTTTGTATACAGAATTTAATATCTACTTGGATATTTTATTTATAGTGTCATAGTAGTTATATTTCTAGCAAAAGCTCTGGTTATTAACGATCACCAAATTTTTAATCAGACCTTGGTATTATAATCTAAACCGGTTTTAAAAGTAGCATTTCTTTAAAATTACAACATGCCTACCTGCTTAATTTTCCTACGCCTATGATGGTAATGAACGTTAGAGTGATACGATAAATTCATTAAGAATTTAATTATGTAGATGTTATAATATTATTATTATCGTAACTAGTAAATACATAACACACAACATACTACTAGTAACTAAGAAGGCTCTACAACATAGTGCTTACTTTCTGTGCTAAGGACTTCAGATTTCACAGGTTCGACTTCCGCACAAAAACATTTAGGTAGGTATATAGCCTACTTGTCTTAGGGTTTGTGCAAGCAAGATTTGTGCTAATCAACGAGTCTACTCTACAGGGATTCATATAACTGCCTAGAAAAAATCGGCCTTCAACTAAAAGAAAAATATGTTCGTGATTGTAACAAATTAATACTACAACAATATTATAACAAAATTCAATCGGTCTGCTAAACGACCGTGTCCAAGCATAATTAGGTAGGTACACTGAATGTCAAACACACGAGTATAGAATTATGATCGAGCATTAAATTTGATAACACATCTGCGGTTCGTATGTTTGTCAGCCGCATAATGAACCAATCACGGTTTTAAAATGTTCCTTAATATTTTGTTTTTTACTATACCCAGATGTTAATATGACTTATCGAGACTTCTAAAGAGACTGTCTTACAGAGAGCTATACCATAAAAATTTACAAGTTACAATTCACCAATTTGTAAATCTTACAAGTGTCTGTACCATAAAACTTTAAGGGCCTTATCATACTAGCGGATTGCAAGCGTCCTTAAAGCGGAACGGGTGCGCAAAGAACACGCGGCGCATGCGACAGTGAGACAGTGTTAGTGTGGTGTCAATTCAACGAACGCGACGCATTCGCTGCGCGCCTGCTCCGCTCGCAAACAGCTAGTGTGATAAGGCCTTTAGCCACATAAGACGGAAAAACCTTATGGTGTGTCCAAACATTGAGCGGCAAAAGTGCGGCAGCAACACGCGGCGTTTGCTGGACACATTTCTGCCGCGTTCTAGTTATGAATAAACCGACGAACGTGCGTGCGGCAGCATAAATAATACACATAAATACGGTGCGGCAGTCGTCCAATCACACGCACGATTGCCGCTCAATGTTTGGACACACCTTTACAAATATGAATTTAGGTACATATTTGTAATTTCTGTATTACGCAATATTTTCTACAATTTAACAATTTTATAGAAGACTTAGGTACTTATTAAGTTTTTTGGTATAGGGCCCAGGTATTTTTTTTTTTTGCTTATCGGTCAGAGGCGACGCCCTACAAAGCCGAACTTTTTATCAAACTCGATGTGGCATATTTACGGCCGGGTACCGTACGGTCCATAATTTTCTTTTCTTTGTGTTTTTTTTTTTCCAAAAACAAAGTGTCAGATGTTTTATTTGATAACATAACACATCTGCTGTTCTAAGGCGCCATCTACACGGGTGAGAGTATCGCGGCCTAAAGTCGCATCAAATTCAATAGAATCTGTATGAAGCAATCTCCACACGACGATATCATCGCGGCGACAATTTGATGGCAGACTATCGCCGTGACAGAGACGGGCGAGAGCCTTGTCTGGAAGTCGCATAATGAACCAAAAACGACGTTAAAAGGTTCCTAATTATATTGTGATTTATGTCTAGCACTATCTATTAATATTTGCACGTTTCACACATTTACACACGATATTTACATAACAATCATAGCACCAGAAACGAAACTCGTTTTGAAGAAAACGAATATACATATAATCAATATTCTATTGTGATACGAGTAGTTTGATAAACAAATTTGATGTACAGTACGACACAAATTAGATGCATCGGCAAAATTCGTAAAACCGATCGCCATCCGAACTGAGTGCGCTTTCAAAATCACCAATCTTTATTACTGCTTTATGTGAAAATTTTCTTTCAAAAACGCAATAACTTGTAAAGTCATATAACCAGATACATTCGTAAAATAGAAATGAAAGAATGAAAATTTTCAAATCTATGCAACATCTAAGTTGTGTCGTACTGTACCAGGGATTATAAATAGATATGTATGTATGAATGTCGATGTTTTGTTCAGCATCAAAGGATAATGTCAAAAACATTACGTTGGTAAAATTATCCTTTCGGAAAATGTTAGAGGAAATTATATATCTAAACTCTAAACAAAACTAGGGTCATTTCAATTTTCCGTCATGTTGTAATACATCATGACTGGTCGAAATCGACCTAATTATTATATTATTTATACGGGGTGGCAGGGACATCGACGCGAAGCCGGTTACCATGGATTCAGTACATGATTCTGAACCCCCCTGCGTTGAAATTTTTCGTCGGTTATTAAAAAAAAAATCTGACCGGCTTCGCGTCGATGTCCCTGCCACCCTGTATACAAACAGATATTTTAGTGGTTTTAAAAACAGCCTCTTTTTTTGTTATAAATGGGATTAGGCAATTAACTTTTTTTTTATTCATGGTGCTTTTATGCAAGCGACAATTTCTTTTTGTATCCTCTCCAGATTTGACAGTGTTGGATGTCCACGAGCTATTTATAATTGATTTAATAAAACCATTAAAATGTCTATATTACTTTTAATTTCGACGACCTACTGAGTATAACAGGAATGTGACATTCATCGAGAACAGACACACAACAATAAATTATCATAACATTACATATAGGTATTTAAAAGTATCATATTTGATGCTCATTCATAATCATTATGTATTCTCTGCCATTTATAGATAAATAGCGATTATTGCAACGTCCGCGTGTAATAACTAAGTTTATGATAACAGTGCATAATTCATAATATAATATTAGTTTTGCAGTTACACAGAGTATTCGAAAACAGTTTTACGCAAAAATACACGAATAAAATCATTTATATCGGGGTTAAGCGCCAAATTACCTGATTTAACATCTCATCATTATTATTAGTTCTATAGCTACGATGAAAACGTAAACTTTATTGAATCAACTGGTTCGAAACTAAAACCATCTGTGCATTCACACACATTTTTGAGTATCTAATGTTCCTATTGGCCTTCCGAGTGATTAAAACAAGTATTTTGAGTTTTTGTTTAAAGATTACGTGATTTTGTATAAACGTGGCATCGAAATACATTTGAAAAGTACAGTATGTATCTTTTCTATTGGTCCCAAACTCTACATTCTTTCGCACGTTTAATATTAACTATTTCATAAAAATGCTAAATACTAACTACATCATTAGAGATCTCTTACAAAGTACTATCATTTAATTTTGTAGGATATATTAACTATATTACTGTATTTTAAAATAAATATTCTAATAAATTCATATTAATACATATACTATATTACTTAATTTTAAAATAAATTCATATTAAATAAATAATCATCACAAAAACGATAATTTTGTGCGTTTTAAATAAGATTCTTATCGCTACAACCTGACCAGAAAAACAACATTTATCTAAAATAAAAAAAAAACGCAACTTAAGTGATTTACAGATAACGAATTAGGCCTATAAAATAGTCAATAAACTTGTCAAATAATAAAAAACGTAAAAAAAAAACATAATTATTTTAAGTAATACTTTAACATTTCCACTACTGGGAATTGACACATGTCATTTTTCTAACTAAAATCACTATACACTCTATAAGTCCTTAAACTCAATTGATTTATCGACCCTGGTTGTCGAAGGTCAATGACATTTTCACAGGATCGCATCATGATGATTCAAATAGAATGGAACTAACGGACGCATCAAAGTAGTACTCATTTATATTGTTAATAAGGGTTTTCTGAAATGACGTTCACTAGGTGGCAGCACTGAGACATCAGGTCCGAGAGCACCTGTCAAAAGTGTCAAAGCGCCTATGTTTTCTTTAGTCGTGACTGAATGATTAACGAATGAATGAAAATAACGAATAACGTCATCATATACATATTTTATATTCATTGTCGAAATGGAAGACCTCTCGTCTAAGTGGCGCCAACTAGTGTCGTGAATTTTCATGAAAATCTTAATTCTTCGTCTTTTCGTGTGGTTAGTGACTAACCTGGTATCAGAGTTTTTAAAGCTCTGGCTTCTGGCTTGGCTTCGCATGCCGTCGAGAAATATCTCTCAGGCATGCCGGTTTCCTCACGATGTTTTCCTTCACCGTTTTTGAAGCAAGTGATAATTTATAAAACCCTCATTGGAACGCGCCAGTACAAAATAATACAATCAATCAATCCAGTGCCCGAGGTATGAGGCAGCTCGGGACACGAGCCCCCTTTTCATATGAAAACTACCGTTAACCGACTGTATAAAGTTCGATATAGATAGTACTACAACTACTTAACCCGATAACTACTCCTTTTGACTTCTGGTCAAGTAAAAAACTGTTTCTCTTAAAAGTACACTACACTTCACTGCTGAGGCAATGTCCAAACCGGGATTTCCTCCCGTTTCTTTTCCTTCTTCTTGTAATGATGCCTGTCCCTAAGTCTGACATCATCCTGCCTCATTCGCTCTTGTGCCTCGCTCCTCCAATCATTACGTTTTCTTGGCGACCCTTCTTTTCTATACCGGGGCTGTTCTTGATTTTCATCGAAGAAGACTCTGCTTTTGACAAAGAGTCCGTTCTTTACGGGGTCGTACATTTCGACTGGTAATTCATCTTCTATGTCTCCTTCTTCATCTAATTCTGGGACGTCATCTCTGTTGAAGGTGAAGGAGTGTGGGTAGTAAGCTTGGAGGATGTCTTCGTGTCTGTACACCTGCATTTGGAGCCAGACGTGTGGTAGCAGGAGCGGGAACCTTCGTAACCAGTACGTTATGAACCCGTCAGGTAACTTGCCTAAGCTGTCACGGACTTCCGTTTCCAGTTCTCTGTAGTGATGTTTCTGTTAAAAGATTATTTCGGTTTTAAAAATAACTTTGCGGCGGGACATTTATTTAAATAAATGTGTAAATGGTATTTTCGAAAAAGACTTTTGACGCTATGATGAATTCGAAAATCGGAAAAACTATATCTAACAAACAGATAGGTGATCGATAAGTCACACTCAAACTCAATCTCGAAGTATTTATTTCAACTAAACCATATACAGGCACTTTTGAACTGTCAAGGAGTCGGTCAGTTAGAAATATGAAGCTAGTTGCCCATTCCACAGCGTAGTAGGTACCTATGGAGAAGAACGGGCAAGAAACTCCATGGACACTAAAAAAATTGTTACAAAATATTGGTTAAATCATTCATGTTGAAATTATACATGTGAGAACAACCAGTCCTCCGTCATTAAACTATAGAAATTTGCAGCAATAAATTGAGCGATAAGTTCGGTCATTTTGAATGCAGGGTCTAGGTTGTCTTACCAATATAGAAGCTCAACTACAGCTTAACCTTACACTTATAAACAAACACCAAATCATCACACCTTCGCTCCATCATTATCATCATTCTATCCTGCGTTCGCAGTTCAGTTTCCAAACAAGTAAACAAAGTGTTTTTAATAAAGGCAGTGTATAGAGTGCTGCTAGCGGCATAATAGTGGCGCTGCCTCGGCCCGGCTTAAGTGCCGTAAGCATTGCATTGTCATTGTCACTTATTACTTTTGTTTGATTGTTGAGTAGTTCGCTGTATAACACCACATTCCCAAAACATTACTACATTCTCTTATGCCTAAATGGACTCTGGTCGTTGTGTGGTCACAGTTCTAACCAAACCTACCTTTCAGCCATTTTCATGTGCTAAGCCAAGGGGTTATGGCTACATTTAACTTTTTCCGGCCATAGATGAAAGAAATTAACATAAGCCTCTCCTCAAAAATAAATTCATCTTTTAATATAATTATTTATCAAAAACAGTTACGATCAATTAATACAAAGGGCAGCGAACTAACCGCAGCAATCAAACAAAATAATAAGTGACAATGCAATGCTTACGGCACTTAAGCCGGGGTGCTATATCCGACAGGGATAGTGCCGCTAGCGGCACTCTATACACTTCCTTTAATCATCATTCTCCTGCCCTTATCCCAATTTTATTTGGGGTCGGCGCAATATACACTTCCTTTAATAAAAACAAAAAAAATCAGTCTGTGCTACAACATCAAAAATAATATGACTTTTTAAACACTGACATTACATTGGAAGTAACATCAATTTGGAATCATGGATTTGAATTTGGAGTACTTTACCTTATTCCGTATAGCTCTAAGCAGGTGCGCGGCGCGGTCGCCTCTATACGTGCGTCTCGCGCGCAGGTCGCTGGCTACGGCAGTACACACACGCGCGCGCCAGTCGCCGCGCACGACCCGGCGTGCGCCGCGCTCTAAAGCTGCCTCTGAACCACCGCTACCGCTTTCAACTTGGTCACTTACGTCCTGTACAAAATAAATACAACTTAGATAAAGGAGGTGCAAAAAAAAAAGTTGTACGATGCTTTCTTATTAAAAGTAGGTACCTATCCTCAACACGCAACTTAAAAAAGAAAGAGATAATTTTTTCAATTTATTTGCACTAAACATGTTGCCAAAAAAAAATCAAGTAAGTTTTAGATTGAATTATCAAGGATTTTTATGTCAAAAATTTCGCATCGCCTGTTTATGAATGCCTTTTATACTTATAAAGATATTTTAGACAGTATCTCTACGAACTCGTTTGCTTTCGGTGGCTAGTACAAACCAAGTCGTGTTCGACTAGCGTTCTTAATCAACTGCCGAAATCAGGCAACCAAGTTATTGAACAGAAACGTCGATCTAAAGTCTAAACGAAATTAATTTTATAGCTTACTAGGTTCTGCCCATGACTTCATAATTTCAAAAAAATAAAAACAACTGCCGTGCCAAAAAAGGAACTTAAAAGTAAAAATATAGCCTATGTCACTCGGGATGATGTAAGGATTCTAACGATACCCCATACATCCAAATCTGTTCAGGCATTTAAAAGTTATGCTGGAATAAAGAAACTCACATACATACATACATACATACATGAGCCCTGAAAAAAACATTACACTCCTTTTTGGGCAGTCGTGTAATAATAAAATACATCCTACGGCATTCGGTAATACTGTAGTTTTTCATTAGTTAAAGAATTTTCGGATCAGTAGTTCCGAAGATAACAAAATAAAAAAATTTACCTCTTTATAATATTAGTATAGACGATATTGAAGGAAAGCGGCAGATCACTTCTATTCATACGGCGGTAAAGACTTTGATAGTTCGATAACAATGCTATCAATCCACTATAGAACGCAATCAATTAAATAATAATAGCGTATAATTGGACAACGTTAAGAGAGGTTAATGACCATTTTACGAACTATTTTTTGGGGCTGACTGTACTGTAATGTTCCGATACAAGTCACTCCAGCTTATTCAAACCACATAATTATTCTCCAGGCTCCTGTCATATTTATCGTAAGCAGAAGTCTAGGCTGGGAATACACGTCAGATTGTTTCATCAGATATTCGGATACAATAGTCTGAAGGCGTTGGAGCCATTTTGTCAGAACATTCAACACACGTCCGATTCGATAGTCGGATTGTCTGCATACTTCTGATAGCCGGATCCGACTATCAGATGAAAAAATCTGACGTGTATTCCCTGCCAATAGCAATAATTGGCAGACTTTTATTTGTTTACAATGAATTGGCAGCTTGAGAAAAACCCTTCGGGTTATGTAAAAAATTAAATGTATAAAGGTGCTCCCCCCACACAGCAGTTATATAACGTTATATAACATAGTTTTTAAACAGAACTGAACCTTAGTACTTTAAAAAACTATGTTAGAAAATGTTTGTTAACATTTTATAACAGCAGTGTGGGAGCACCATTAGTCCCAGGTAAAGGGGAGGGACTATGTCATTGTAAAAAAAATATGTCAGCCTGCTACTGGGCATGGATATACCGCTCTCATAATGTGCTCAACAAAAAGTGTCTTTTGTCAGAGGCCCCAGGGAATCTGTAAACGCAGCCGTTTAACATCAACACACATTTGAACAAAAAACATCGTTTGTATTTGTACTTTAAAACGTTATGTTAGTGATCTCAATTTTGTATGCGCTTGACCCGATTTGTCATTATACAGATAACAGCGCCGTGACATAAATAATGCGTAATGCATGCGTGTGCATGTTTGAGTACACATGAACTCGTGTTATTTTTAGCCGCTGTTAATAATCATGTGTGAGAATGATTCAACTGTGTTATACTTATAAGTTAACTAGCAACCCGCCCCTCCTTCACATGGTTTTTGCGACTTGACTAAACAGCGAGACTTCTTTATTATATGTTAGTTTAATATTAATGTACTACACACTTAAACAGCTGGATAATCGCGTAACACACAATCAATCAATCTGCCCAGCGCTTTCCAAACTACGTTGGGGTCGGCCTCCAGTCTAACCGGATGCAGCTGAATACCGGTATTTTACATGGAGCGACTGCCTATCTATCCTCCGCAACCCAGTAACTGGGTAATACGATACCCCTTGGTAAGACTGGTGTCAGAGTTTCTAGCTTCTGACGACTCGTAACAACTGTCAAAGATCCACGAATGAGAGCCGGGACCAACGGCTTAACGTGCTTTCCGAGGCACGGAGGAGTCTCGGTATGTAAAGATGGTCACCCAACCACCATAATTAACCAGCTTAACCTGATGGATCGACCCGGGTGGCTGTTATTACTTAGCCACTCTTAATTGCATAACACACATAAATGAAAATTGATCACAATGGGTTTCATTTTGACAGTTCACCCACGTTAATAGCGTTATTTACGTAAAAATCGACACATACGCTGAAATAGGTACAGCGTGGCGTTTTAAGGTTCATGCACACACGTCAGTCACGTCAACGTCAAGTCGCCGACTCGCCGATCAGTCACGTCAATTTCAGGGAAGTGTGTGAACAGATAGTCAGTCAGTCATAATCACTCAATCTATTTTTCTATGTCCATTTTTCGGTCGTAGCAAAGTTTTGCATGCCGGTGACGCGATGTCAACTGAGACGCGCCGGTAGTGACGTGACTGATCTGTGTGTGGCGGCATCTATATCGCCACATGCGAACTATGCATCAAAGACCTGACGTCACACAAATCCTACATCGCGCAATTAAAGTTTACCGCGCGAACGACATGGTTTCATTGATGCCAATGTTGGATTATCCTACATCAAACGTTGGGCAGTTGCCCGCTAGACACAACACCCGTTTGACCGGAGGATCCTCCCTTTTCTAAAGAGGATGAGTGCTGTTCCTCATACCTCTAAAGGTGTACCCAATGTCCTACAACTTCTACGTTACTATATTTTTTGATGTGACTGACGTACTCGTATATGCATGAACTTTTAGTCAGTAAAATTTCGACGAACATTATCGTCATTTTTAGAACATAAGATTATTAATATTATTACCTGTAAGAAGTTCAGTATGCTCTGTTTGCCCCAGAACATGGGGTACTTAAGTACAGTCTCACACGGCGGCCGCGCGCTCGGACGAGCCGAGATCATCGCGCGGATGAGGATCTTCGTTATTAGCACCTCTTCTTCGGGCAACACTTTACTGTTGGCAAAACAGGCTTTATTTATTATCTAGATTTGAGCAAAAGAAGCAGTAAATAATTGGGGAATCTCTCTAAATGTCAATCATAAAGTAGCTTAACACTTTGAAGGACTGTAAACGAGACACAATAGAAGTTTTATAGTTATGACGCCTACGGGTTGTTATGGGCGTTTACTGTCCTTCAAAGTGTTAAAGGTTCACATTTCGTTGTACTTAATTGTGGCAACCGACAATGTGTTTGCCAATCTGAAATCTACCTTATTACCACAAAACCGTGTTTCTCAGTTGTTAAGGTTAAACACCACTAAAACACGATATTTATAAATGGAGTTTCGACGTAAGACTGGCAATAGACACGTTGAACAAGTGACAACATTTTTATAGTAAGACCTAAGGGTCTTACCATGAAGGGCTGGTTTCATAGCTGTCCGGGAGACCCGTACGGGCTCCCGGAACGGTGACACACGTGAGGCGCTAGAACATTGTTTCACAGCGACGCGGATGCAAGCAGTGATAGCCTAGTAGTGTGACCGTCAGACTGCCAAGTCATAGGTCTCGAGTTCGAACCCAAGACACGCACCTCTGACTTTTCGGATTCATGTGCGTATTGTATAGTTATCACTTGCTTCAAAAACGGTGAAGAAAAACATCGTGAGGAAACCGGCCTGAGAAATATTTCTCGACGGCATGTGTAGGCAAGTCAGAGGCCCATGGGCTCTGACACCAGGTTAGTCACAAACCACACGAAAAGAAGAAGCGACGCGGATTATCCGTACGTGACCCGCTCCGGTTAGAGTCCCGTACACCGTATCGTACTACTCCCTCATTTCAGAGCACTGCGGGCGCTACCCGTACGGGTCTCACATATACGGACGCCCGTACAGCTGTGAAACCAGCCTTAGTGTTCAGTATTCCTCCGTATACAAGCCTGGTCCATCAGTAGACAAGACATTAATTAATTTACAAGATTGGTACCTGTTATTTTGTTCAAGGAATCACAAGAGCTAGTATGGGGCAGGCTTTCAGTATACGGGGTCATGTCATAAAGTTAGTTAGCAGTAATATCTTGCGTAAATAACATCTGACTGAACATTCATCTGACCCACTAAACCGAAATGAATGGCCGCTGTGCCAGTGCATCCAATGCTAAACTACTAGAAAACCTATTTAGAAGTATAAAAATTATGTATTAGGTATGTTGAAACAGTTTGTACTCCCCGTCACTTGTCGTCACTGAAGGTTCATTAGAAAACCAGCATCAGACAGCATTTGTCTGGCATTAATGCTGAAATAAACCTTTTTGGGCACACTATTATTGTTAAATATTCATCACAACTTACTCGAGTTGCTCCAGGTTATACTCTCCAGTGAGTATGTTCGCCTGTCTCCTCAACATGTCGCCGAACGGATGCTGTCCCTTCGATAATACGTAGTAGAACACGCAGCCTAGCGAGAATATGTCTACTGAAGTCGTCTGAAACAAAGAAAACATACAACAGTTAGTCAGTATTGATCAACTGACCGACCCCAACATAGTTGGGAAAAGGCTAGGCAGATTACTGCCTAGCCTTTTCCCAACCAAGCATCCTAACTAAATACAAAATACTGGTATACAGTTACATGGAGCGACTGCCTATCTGACCTCCACAACCCAGTTACTGGGTAATACCCCTTTAAGACTGGTGTCAGACTTTCGAGCTTCTGACGACTCGTAACGATTGTCAAAGACCCACGAATGACAGCCGGGACCAACGGCTTAACGTGCTTTCCGAGGCACGCAGGAGTCTCGGTATGTAAAGATGGTCACCCATCCACTGACCAACCCCAAAAAGCGTAGCTTAACCTGATGGATTGACCAGTGCCACTGTTATTACAAGCTCATAATTAACACTGAAAAAACCAAAATAATGTTATTTAGTACAACAGCTCGTAATAAAGACAACATGACGATTGCACTTGATGGAGTTAAAATTGACATAGTTAATGAGGTAAAGTTTCTAGGGGTATACATTGACAAATATTTAAATTGGAAACGGGAATTGCAAGCCATTGATTCGTATATTTCGTCAGCGTGTTATGCCTTGCGCAGTCTTAGGGATGAAATAGACATAAAACACCTTAAAATGGTATACTATGCTCTAATAGAATCAAGGTTAAGATATAGTGTTCAGTTTTGGGGAAACGGTTTTAAATATAACTGCCAGAGAGCCTTTGTGCTCCAAAAGAGAGCCATACGAACCATGGCCCGGATATCACAAATAGAGAGCTGTCGGCCACACTTTATAAAGTTAAAAATTCTGACTGTGCCCAGCCTCTATATCTTAGTATTGTTGGTAAATTTCAAAAAATACCTGCATGATTATGAATCAGAAGAGGAGAGACAGTTGAGGGAAAGTACGCGCAGGAAAGATTTTAAAAGCAGGATAATACCCCAACTTAGGATTGTTCAGCACAGTCCTCAATATCAAGCAGTGCGGATTTATAACAGGTTACCATTGGACTTAAAAGCCATCATTTACAAGAGCTCTTTTAAGTCAAGACTCAGAGCGTTCCTATTGGATAAATGTCTTTATTCGATAGACGATGACATATCCACAGTATAATTTGTTAGGTAGTATTTTGTAAATGTATTGTTTTTTATTTTTTTTTTATTTAATTTATTGTATTGAATATGATTTTGCAATTTTATCTTTTATTTTGTGTTATGTTCTTTAATTTTTAATTTATGAATGTGTTAGTTTTATAGTTTTTATGATCGTGTTTTTATTGTATTTTTAAAATTTCAAACACAATATTTATTGTTCCTGAAATAAATTGAATTGAAATTGAAATTGAAATTGAATTGAATTGAATATTACTTAGCCACGGGCTCCTCTATTAATTCTAGTTAGTGTATAACTTATATTCTATATAACTTTAACTTATATTATAGTACTTGCATAACACTCAGTACCTGTTGTATGCCATTATACCTAGAGGAACCTGGCTCCTAAAACACAGGCTTTTGGCCTAGTTTAGGAGACATCAGTTCGCCTTTTAATGAGACTCTTGTGTACAATATTGCTAAAATTCTTTGTGTACTTATGTATGTTTATTGAAAGTGTACAAATAAGTATTTTATTATTATTATTCTGTACTTAAAAGAGATGAGGTTTCCTACGAAATGGAACAATTTAGTCATAATACAACAGTCCATTTCGAAGAAAAAAGATTAGTCAATCAGAACATTTGATATCAGATGAACTGCAGGTTTAAACCACTTATTTTTTTACACTGCATCTCATCATGGGAAAGACACATTTCCTACAAAAGAAACTGTTTTGGAAAATACTTGAAACGAAGATGCTATTCAACACTGTCACTGTCCCAAGGTAACTAGTAATTCTAACACCATACATCCAATAATAATTTGCATTATGACGTTTTATAAGGTAATTTACTACTTCTACAATACCGAAAATTCGTCTATCACCCTCAGATAAGTATTACAGTTCGCGTCAAATAACTTTGCCGCTCTGAAGTTAGGTTGCGCGTGCGCACTACTGTTTTTTTAAGGCAGATTGACTACTGCGCAGTCATTTGTAGCCTACTTCAGAGCGGCAAAGTTATTTGACGCGAACTGTAGGTACATACCATTTTCAAAAAAGTATGCAATGCACGGACGTATACGCTTCACTTCCAGCTAATAGCTTTGTTTAAAAACGTTGAAACAAACAGTATAACTGGTTCTATTATTTAATTTTGATCTTGCTGGAACATTTGAAAAAAAAGATAACTACTAGTGCATTATATGTCATGCACGGACGTAAAGGGCTACGTCTTCAGTGCATTACATGTAATGCATGACACTGAAATAAAACTATTTATCTTTATACATACCGTTCTCTCCCCATTTATCATCTCAGGTGCGATCCATCCATCTGTCCCAGTTATCCCCGACCGCCTAGAGAAGCTCATTCGTCCTAGGTTCAGTTTCTTGGACAGGCCGAAGTCTGATATCATGGCGCGCACCTCGCCGGCACCCGTCGGCATTGAGAGGAGCACGTTATGTGGCTTTACGTCCCTGTGAACTGGGGAAGTGAAAATATTTTTAGTATATTTTTAAGATAATAGGAGAATTACCATATTGTAAAAAAAAACAAAATAGAGTTTTACCACAGATTAATACAGATGGGAAACTCTGCAAAATCATTTAAATAAAAAGCGGTGTGACACAATAAAGTGCAATTCATGTCGAACAGCACTAATCACCTACAGTTATTTTCACCTAGAAGTTGCCTCTCTTTCTATCGCGTAAATCTTAGATCTTCTGAAGTCTACTTGTAGCTTCATACCTAAACTGTAGAAAACTGCAGAACTACCTAGACTGTGGTGTCCCATCTGAGGGCCTAGGGTGAGCTTCTTTCAACCATCTCGACCTTACGCATCGACCGCGTTCGGCGCTCCGATTGGCCTTTCACAGGTGTGCCGGCTGCCAATCGGAGCGCCGAACGCGGTCAATGCGTAAGGTCGAGATGATTAAATCAAACTCAAAATAGGCCCTCAGTATTAATCTGTGGTTTTACACATATACATAATAATCATTAATGTTGATGGTTTCTGTAGTTTTTTGACGAATGAAAGTAATTCTTCATCAAAATATCGAGACCAATAAAAATATGACAATTTAAAGCCCGCTTGCACCACTAAATTTATTAACGCTAAACCAATTTAAAACGTCAATTCCTGTTAATTGTTTGAAGATATTAACAGACGATGTTTTAATTATGTTTAGCGCTAAACACATTTAGTAATTTGTGGTGCAAGGGGGCCTAAGTGTTGTACACCGTGAATGGTAAAATGGCGTCATAGTCACTTATTTCACTGTCCACATGAAAATGATGGCGGTATAAAGCGTATATACAAGGTGTTCTTTTTGATATCCCATAACTGTAGCGTACTAATGAGACCATGTCAAATATCAACTGACATAATGAAATACTTTTCAATAATTTTTTTTTAATGATTCGGCAAAGTCACGATTATTTATGTAAAACACCCTTACGTGTTTAATATTTAAAAAGAATCATTTAAATCAGACAATTTTCTTCCATAAAAAAAATGACTTCGTCGTCGAGTTTTCTTAGCTTTAAATATGAATGAAAATGATTTACTCGTACTTATTAATGAAACTTAGATACACACATCGAGAGTCTTCATCGAGATCTTAGAAACTATGTATTTTTAGAACTCTTGTTCTTGTACTTTTTGTATTATTTTTACCTTAGAGTAATGGAACATCAAAAGGAACACGTTGTATAAAGCGCAGTTCACACTGGGAACGAAACTAACTTCGTTTAACTTCGCCCATGTAGTTACCGCGTGTTTGCGTACTTCAGTTCACACCTCGAACCGAAATATGAAAAGACTTGGTAGCTACATGAGTGAAGCTAAACGAACTTACCTTCGTTCCCAGTGTGGCCTGCGCTTAAAGCGTTTATAAATGAAACTTTATTAAGCGACAGATGCACAAAGAGCAGGACCTGCTGTAGGTACTGTAAATTTATCTTACATACCAACTTGTAGCACGTTTAAACCCAAACAAGGAAGTCATATACGCAGTCTAGTGACAAAATACCGTATGCTGTTAAAAACAAAGCATAAAATATTAGTTACTCTATTTACTTTACTATTCGAGGTACTTGCCCCAATCAATAGACCTGCGGCGTTTAGTTGCGCTTACCACGGACAACTGACCATTTCCTTCAAATCGAGAATTCGAGATCTCTCAGTGCTTCGGAGACCACTGTAAATCATCCGTCTTGGTAATCATAATGAAAGTAGATGATGGTCATTCACAAGCTCAACAGTTTGACAACCTTGCCCACTTTTGAATATCGGCATTGCCTAGTATCCAGATTACGGACGTAAGCACGCTTCACGTTTTTAGTAAAACTAGGTGACAACTAAATAAAAGGGAGCTATAGGATTCTCGACTTTCGGCACCGAGAGCTGAGAGTTGAAAATCCAACAGCGCGCTTATAATTAGATCAAGTGCTAACCTCAATATAGTTGAAAAAAGGCTGAGGAAATACTTCATAGTTTATTATTATTAGCTTGTACTGTCCCACTGCTGGGCAAAGGCCTGTTAAGTTAGCCACATTTCTTATTTCCATACAGTAATATTGCCAAATTAACCAAAAGAGCGAAATATTTGACATCTATTTGCTACGGTGCACACTTTCAGAATATACGCTCTTAAGCGATCGGCTTATAGAAAGCACTCAATATTTTTTCAACATCTCATCTTACCAATATCCATGGAATGTAAGTGAGAGAGCCCCAGTGTCGCCTGCCTTAGCACTTCTACGGCGTCAATGGTGCACTCGAAGTTTAGTTTCTTTTCTACGTAGTCTTGTAATGTCGCCGAGCACAGTTCTAACGCTATGTATCTGTAGAGAAAAACAGTAAACTTAATCATTTTGTTCAAGGAAAAAGCACTATGGATAAACATCTAGGGAAATCTGCAAGGCGAAAGACAGTTCACTATTGGCAGTCAAACTGAGCTACCTATTATATTAAAATTACGTACAATGTAAAAAAACTACAGCACAATCAATCTGCCTATCCTTTTCCCAACTATGTTGGGGTCAGCTTCCAGTCTAACCGGATGCAGCTGAATACCAATATTTTACATGGAGTGACTGCCTATCTGACCTCCACAACCCAATAACTGGGTAATACGATACCCCTTGGTAAAACTGGTTGTCAGACTTTCGGGCTTCTGACGACCCGTAACGACTGTCAAATCCACGAACGACAGCCGGGAACAACAGCTTAACGTGGAGGAGTCGCGGTATGTAGAGATGACGAAGAAGAGACCAACCCCGGCAAGCGTAGCTTAACCTGATGGATCGACCCGTGCGGCTGTTATTACTTACTCAAGAGCTTCTCAAAAAAATTACAGCACATTGCTACCAAATTACCTCAAATATGCTTGTGATTGAAGTTTTTCTTTATTTACTGACTAGGTCTGGATCGCGTTAAGATAGCAACAGTTGGGGTTCAAACGCGATCGATTCCTCTTGATCGAGTTTTCCACGTAAGTTCAAATATTATGCCATGAAATGTATGTATATTTATCAAAATCGGAAGAGCCCTTCTCTGGTGATGTCCTTCCTTTGGTATTGTTTGTCGAGTCGTTGAGCTCCTTAAGTTCGGAGTTGAGCTACACGATTACAGACAAATGCTTGCACTGAATGGACAGGTTCACTCAAATCTGTGTGGTTCTTTCCTCAAAAGACCATTTCAGAGACTAAACTATATGGTCTTCATAAGGCCTGACCAAAATTATGTCTTTAAAAAAGACTTTGACCTCTGAGTTTGTTTTGCTATTTCTTCTCAGGGGTCAGATAGGAAATGTCGACTCCACTATCTTTTATTTTTAATATGACGTGTAAAAGTGATTCCAATATCTTATTCACAGAATAAACAATTTCATTTCGTCACTAGCCAGTAACATGTAATTATTATCTGTACATACTACACAATACGTACCGGAATTGTTTATCCCTCTCGGTGCAGTAGTATCGTACGACGTGCGCATGCGCATCCGACTCGCGCAGCAGCGCCACCTCGCGGTCGGCGAACGTAAAGCATTCTGGTAACAAACGCTTCACTGCAACGGCGCGTTTGTCGAATGTGCCTCTGAAAATAATAATAAGGACAATTCAATACAAAATAAATGAGGGAATGTAGAAGGAGGAAAACGTTTACATAAAGTTATTGAACAATCCGGAAAAAATTAGCACTATTTTATGAATGAACTACATATTAGACTAGTCATTTCCAGACACAATTTGGGCCCGTTTGCACCGCAATTACTTAATACGTTTACCCCCAACCAAATTTAAAACATGGTGCTGAAGGCCAATTCTCGTACTTCAAAAACGTTCACAGTCAAGTCGCAATCTGTCAAACTTATTAAAAATTTTGGTAAATTAATTGTATTTTTGACAGATTGAAAATGAGATGCGAATGCGAACGTTCTTAAAAATTACGGGAATTGCCACTCTGTCCAGTTTCTGTCAGTCTACAGAAGATCACAGAGACAGAATGCTGTTTTAAGTGCGTGCATTCTGAAAGTTGGCATGTCCGTCGCAAATAGATGTCATATATATTTCGCTGTTTTGATTAATTTTGCAATATTACTGTATGGAAATATGGCTAACAAGTTAAGTAAAATATTAATTATGAAATGCAATAGTTAATATCTTAACACCGACTATTTAGTTTTAGATGTAAAAAATATCAAATTCAGTGTTAATATTCTAGTTCACTAGTTGGCGAGATTTCGGTTTTTGCGACGCTGTCAACTTTTAGAATAAACACTCTTAAGTACGTTTAGAGCTAAACGCGTTTAGTGATGTGTGATGCAAGCGGGCTTTAATTCTTTAATTAAACTGCTTAAAGATTTGATTGTTTAAACACGAAGCAACGCCATTTGTGTTTTGATCATGAGAAAGTACCCAATTTAAAATTATCTATTTTTGAATCGCAAAAGTAATATTTAAAAAAATGTCGATTAGGTTTGCCATATAATCTTGAATCTTACTTATAAACAAAAGTCCCTTCACATCCCTTTCCGAGCACCTCATCGGTGTTGAAGGTGATCCGACCTATACGGACTTCTCCGCCGCCGACCTCCACCAACTGACCGGTCACTTCACCATTCGATGAGGTGGAAGCGTTAGAGGTGCGAGAACCGCCTTGTGATAACTGCTGGAACTCACGAGCCTGTAAAAATGAAATATTAGGATGAGTTTTGGGGTTTTGGTACTTTTCAGCTTTCATAAAATATGGTCAGAAACATTTGGAAGAAATGGAGTTAAGTGTTGTGTCTGTGTCCTGCTTTTAAAAACTATGCCTCACGATAGGAATTTCTCCTATGAGCCCCATTGTGGGTTACAAACACAAGCCTCACATGCATTAACATGCATGGATTAACATGCATGCATTCATAGTTAAAACAGCAAAGAACATCCCTCTCTCACACTTTCACCCTCACAGACACTCACACAAACACACACAACATAATACACTCTCTCCTAAACTAACTTTGTAATCTGACACATTTCTTTCTGCTCACTCGCACTCCGACCCCCAAGATACAAGCTCTGCTTAGTTTGGGGGTCAACGCTCAAACCAAAACATTGTGAATTTGTGATGTATAAACTCAAATGTATCTATGTAACTGTAACTTTTTGTATTTTGTATTTTTTTGTAGTTGGCAGAATCATCCCAGCGCTGATTTGGTGTATTCGATTTCTCCTCTACCTGTCGTTATTTCTCTTGACTAAGTTTATTTTGTTTATCTTATCTATGTATTAGTATTTATTATTTTTCTACTTATCTATCAATTATGTTGCACCTGCCATGCTTTGTCTCTG
Organism: Conistra vaccinii; assembly: GCA_948150665.1. Classification (NCBI taxonomy): domain Eukaryota; kingdom Metazoa; phylum Arthropoda; class Insecta; order Lepidoptera; family Noctuidae; genus Conistra; species Conistra vaccinii. The sequence goes on from OX411323.1 coordinate 16,690,466, forward strand.
CATCACCCTAAGGTTGACTGATAGAAAATGCCTCAGGCATTAAGTCCGCCTTTGTAAAGTATTTTTTTACTTGTCATTAAGTTTTAATAAATAATAAATAAACAATATCGAAAAGTTTAAACATTTCCTCGCTACTGCCTAAAAATATTAGATAAGATAAGTTGGTCTTGATCTCTTAACCAGTGTTTAGATTTTTTTTTTCCTTAAATTTTTGAATTTCGCATCTACGAAAAGAAGTTGACAAAAAACGAACCTGCTGATACATAATGTAAACAATAAAATAATCGGAAATAACATATGATAGTTTCAGAATCAAAAGGTCAAAATGAAGCAGCATTTCTCTTGCAGTTTTTATCATACATAACCTGATGATATAATGGTACCAGCTACTGTGATAAGGAGCAACAAAGTAGCTATAAACCAGTTTTAACGTTTTTCTTCGTGTTTTTAATCACCGAAAAACAATCAATTTCATTTCAATTACATGTCATTTCAACTCAAGACAAACTTTTAAAGATAAAGAGTAAATTCTAAACTGTATGATTCTGAATCTTCGTGATAATTTTTATCAATACACGATACTTATATCGTAATTGGAAAACACTACATTTGGCCCCAAAAGTTAACCTTGGGTTTTTATTAAGACAAAAATAAGTAGTTGTCAGTTGATAGGTCAATATTATTAATTTTAAAATTGAATACCTACTTTAAATTAACTGTTAACACAGGAGACGGCGTATCTGCTCTAATTATCGTCAACACATCCCAATTGTACAAACAAGCTGAGGAAACCTGCGTATTCTCATCATCAATGGTATGATATGAATTTCAAACAAAACTTGTGCCGCAGACAGGATATTGTACACACGGCTACATATCAAGCTATACCTTTCCAGTTTATGCTGATCTCGAATTGTATAGGATTCCCGTACGACGCGAGGTCTGCTTATACTGGAAATGTGTGTACCATCACGGGCAGTGGCGGTAAACCACTTTTCAACCTTATGACTAAGGACATAAGGGTGAAAAGTGCAAATGTCCGCGGTTATACATACAGGGTGGCAGGGACATCGACGCGAAGTCGGTTACCATGGATTCATAACATGGTTCTGAACCCCCCTGCGTTGAAACTTTTCGTCGGTTATTTAAAAAAAAATCTGCTGTTCCATACATTTGACCGCGTAGGTATTGCACTTTTCTATGAAACAGCTGTTTTTATTTTTTAAATAACCGACGAAAAATTTCAACGCAGGGGAGTTCAGAATCATGTACTGAATCCATGGTAACCGGCTTCGCGTCGATGTCCCTGCCACCCTGTATATCAATATGTAGTTATTGACATACAACCACATGGACTGTATTATAATACTATGGAGTAAAATGTTTGTCATTAATAAATAAAAAATGCTGTTTGAAAACTGTGACTAAGCATGGTCATGTAAAACACTACTAAGAGAGTACCTAAGAGTTAACATTCTCATTAACAATCATTTTCTTTTTCATTAATGAAATAATATGTACTTATATCGTATCACAAAGCAAATGCTATAATCTAAAGACGATTAAGTTAAATGCATTTTAACAGAACAACGGTAATAAACCAATCAATACAATACAAATGTTACTTTTAAATTATATTTTAACAGTTATAAGTACCCGGCATTCTTACACCGAACGTCACGAAAATTTCAATGTCAATTCCAATCGCATACAGCTATGTATGATAAGAAAAATAAATGCAATACATAAATATTAATCACGTTGGTAGCGGTGTGTTGGTGCCAACAAACTGTCCGCGTGGCGATAACACTACGCATTTTTATTCAGTTACATAGTAATCTTATAATGCTTACCTGATATCGAAGATACCAAAACATGGTGATCACCAGTCCCACTAGAATTATCAGCGCCACTTTCAGAACTTGATTCTCTTGTTGATGAAACCACAAGTATGCTCTTTTGTACCATAAGTCAGGTCTAAAATCGAACCCTTCAAACAAGTCTTCGGTTTGAACTGATACCGAAATCGAATTTGGATTCGAATTCGACTTCAAATTGGTTTCATTTTCGACATCATTCTCGCCTTCGGAATGTACTTGTCCGTTAATCAGTTTGATGGCACTATTCTGTGAGTTATGCACATTCAAGAAGTTTGAATTCGGAAGCTGAGGCATCCATGTCGTGGTCAGTTCGGGGACTTTGTAATGTCCTAATAAGAGATACGGCGCGGATACATGGAGGTTTAAATCTTTGAGTTTGTAGTGCACGTTTTTGAATGGCTCGTATGGGGGCGTTTCTGACTTGGCCTCGGTTTCTGACGGGCCTTCAAGGAGTAAAGGCTGTGTATGGCCGGTCGAAATTGTGATCGTGTTTTTGTCGACAAGCGATGATAACGCGTAGAGGCCGTGGTTGTGCTCGCCGACGTATAACGTGGGGCTGTGAAAAGAAACATTACTTTTTAAAGAATAGGTTTTCTTTTTTATCGATATCGATCCTGGTTTTTTGACGTTCAAAAGTGTTTTGTGCCTATAAATGATTTGACATTGACTTTGGTTGGAACATAGCCCTTATTAGTCATGCAATAATGTGGTTATTTGCGTGCCTTTCATAACTATGTTTACATCGCAAACAGCATGTTACGACTGAAAAAGCAATTTAATGAAACAACAATTACGCTCTAGTGAATGCACCATTAATTTTAAAAAATAATTGGAAAAAATACATTCGCAATTTGCTCTGAATTTTGCTATTTCCCAGGAATAGTTTTTTTTACTTTTTACTATTGTTTTGTATACAAGACGAATTTTACGGAAAGATTTAATTGTGACTAAGAAAATGGTTATAAGTTTAAACCATTTAATTATTATAATTACCTACTTAACATACATTTAAAAAAATAAATAGTTTTAGTCGAGTATTAACAGTAAACAAGCTGTATATCTAAACTATTATTATAAAAAGAAAAGATTTGTTTTTTTGTATGTTTGTTTGTAATGAATAAACTCCAAAACTACTGAAACGATTTTAAAAATTATTCCTCGAGTAGAATGCTATATTATCACTGAGTAACATAAGCTATAATTTTTTAAGATATCACGCGGGCGAAGCCGCTGGCGGAAACTAGTAACTTTTTTTTTTCATTTTTTATTCTTGGTCTTTGAGTTTATCATAAAATTTTACCGAAACAAATCAACAAAATACAAATGCATTTAAACGCGGAAATAAAGTCAGTGATGCATGGTAATAAATAAGTTCCAATGAGACTGTTGAGTAGCCTTTCAAAAAGAGTAGCGATTATTTGATTATGAATCTTGTTTTAATCAGAATAGACTTCAAATTTGCATGATAAGTTTTGGCGCAGGTGTGAACTTATGACAGATTGCACTTTACTTTTACCACAGTACTTGTTCAGTGTGGCTACCATGAGTTTCATTTAACCTTCTCGATCAAACGCATCGAGGGCGTTTGGCGTTCCGATTGGCCCTTCACCGGTGAAGGCTGGCCGGCTGCCAATCGGAGTGCCAAACGCGGTCGATGCGTTTGATCGAGATGGTAAAATGAAACTCATGGTAGCCACACAGTAATCTTTGTACGTTTTACAATTGGACGGTCAGACCTTGAGTTAGCGTATCATCTCAGTGCAATAGTGGTATATTCACTACCTACTGAAATATGGTTGATATCGATGTTTACGGTATTCATAAAATGGTTACGCGTTTTATCTCAAGTACATAGTGCTCGAAACAGCGAAATACAATCGATGCAACTAAAATTTATTCATAGGAAGGGGTCATCTGAGCAGTTGTTAAAAAACCAAAGTATTGCACGACTCATAATGCGAAGCATGACAGTGTTTGCGATCGCAAAATTTGTTTTGCCTCCTTTCTGATACTGTTTTTTTTTATATTACTCTCGCTTTTTTTTCTGAGCATTGAAATACAAAATATGTACTTGATTTCGATTAGATAAATAGATATATAATATATATTTAAACACTAGCTCACCCGTCAGACGTTGTTTCGATTTTTAGCTGTACCTTTGGGTTTTTCCTAATTTCCTTTTTTCCTAAACCACCCGACGATTCGGATGAATAAAACAAAAAAAATAATATTCAAATCGGTCGAGCCATTTTCGAGGTTTTGCGAGACTAATGCACGGCAATTGATTTTTAAATATCTCGTATAGATTTCAACTCCTCCGTCGTGCCGCTAAATTCTTCTCAATTTCTTTTTCCAAACTTCGGCGTTCTTCGTTCAGATAATACCCAACTAATATTGGTTGATACCATAGATAAGTCGGTACTTAATCGATTCTTCGCAACGTTGAGTTTTATCACTTCAAAACGGAATTTATCGATTCGATTATCTGTATGGGGAATATGAAACGAGTAACAAGTGTCATTCAGTAATTCTCAATGTCGCTGTGTTGAATGTCTAGCACGCGATTTTACTACAATGCGCTTACAATTTTCTACATGTGACAACTGATAACGGAAAACACTGAACAAAAAATGCTTGTTCAGTATGGCTAGTTTCATGTTAATAACATAAAATCACGCTTGTATTCCCCGAAGAGTTGGGCAGAGGTGTATTAGTACGCCCACATTTCGCCAGTTATGTTTAAGGCGACGATAACCGACTTTTAATGATTTTATACTGAAGATCACGTCTAAACGAGTAGTGTTAATGATTTGGAAAAAAATATATGTTAAATTAGAGCATTTTCTTAATATATAGGAATATTTTAGATTATGTTTTGTATTTTATATTAATTTGTAAAGTTATGTCTAACGCGGATAAAAAACTGAGAATCACGCAAAATCTATCAAGCGTATTTTTCTGAAACCTTGACCATTTTAAAGATAATTTAATTATTGATATTTTAGTATACGTGTTTTATTAAAATACGTTTTGTTTTATGTATAATAAATAAATAATGCGTCTAATTTGGGAGAGTGCTCCTTGACGGGCGAGTCCTATTACTGGCTGTACATACGACGCGTTACGTGAGCTCAGTACAAAATACGTAAGCTAACCACTCAAGGTTGATGGCATATATCTGCGTCTTAAGTGCACTCAAGTAAACGCCCATAGTCGGGATAACATTTATATCCTAAAGGAACAAGTATCAGGCCTCTTAGCGAGCTTCCTTGGGTCTCATCGTAAGATTTTTTTTTCCTTTAATTTTGATGTTTTTTTTTTTAATAAAACTGATTCATAGATATGAATTCAATAAACCGTTTAAGTCTGTTATGCCTGATTTTTCAATGGTCAGATAAGTTTTACCGGAAGAATAAATATGTCAGTTTGATATATTTTCCTTTCAAAAGCTGTCAAACCGCAATATTTATTTCTCAGAAAATATCTGACTATTGACAGAACAGCCCTAGGTCTATTTAGTTGTAAGACCCCATAAGAGTCAGACCGTTTTGGTCGGTTCTCCTAAAGATTACCGACGGAAGACGGTTCAAAACCCAGAATTGACCGATCGTAGCAGATGGTAGTAGTGTAGTACTTTAATAAGCCATAATACTTACTACAATTCAATATTAGAATTCTTGATCCCCTGTCCATTGCTCAAGGTCGTAGCATCTTCCATGATATGGTCCAGCGTGTCATCGCCCATGGAATTGAAAGGGACAGTGATAAGTCCGTCTCTGTCTAGCAAATAAGCGGCTACGACTGGCGTCTCGAAGTTGTGAGACCATACGAGATCTCCCGTCTTGCGGTCAAAAGACATCACCCGGCCGTTTGATGTAGATGTGAAATGTATTGTGCCTGAGGAAAATATTTGATGGTTATTTCTTCCTTTCTTCATTTATACAAAAAACGTTTGACGGTTTGGGTGGTGGTAGGGCTTGTTCTAAGTCCGCCTGGCTAGCTACCACCATCTTATCAAGGTCTGTCGCCATAACAACAATGTTAACAGCATTGTTGTGTTTCGGCAGTTAAGAGATAAGATAGCCAGTTCCTCTGTGGTTGAGGATTCCGGGTGAAGTTCGCTTCCACCTTCGGCCTGATCATCACTTACCATCAGGTGCGATGCAGGCCAAGAGCTTCCCCGTAGAGAGGTAAAAAATAATAATAATTGAAGTGTCTGTTTGTAATGTCAAAATAACAGCTTTTTACTAAATGCATATGAAAGTTACGGTACTTGATAACAAAAAAAAACAGATTTAAATTTTTTTTTGTTGTCTGTCTTTTCTGGCTAATCTCCGAAACGGCTGCGTCTACGCAGGCGATGTCGCGGGCGCAGCAGCTAGTAAATAATAATAATACCAGCCTACGATTGTCTCACTGCAGGCAACGGCCTCTTCTGATGACAGAGAAGGCTCAACATGGTTGATTGTTATTTTTAACGTCAGGTGCGCGGATGATGGCTCTAGTTTTAATCAATAGAAATTTTGGTCAAGGTTCTGAGTACAAAAAACCTCCTCCATTTTTGAAGTCGATTAATAAAGAAATTACCCTTTGTGATGCAAGATTAAGTAACACACTGCTTAAATTTTACACTACAGTTCAATACAGGATATTTTAAAATTACCCAGTATAAACAAGCTTACCATAATCATTCAGCATCTCTTTCCCCATAGCCAGAGACGTATAATCAAAGAACGTCACATTCCACTTATGGTTCTGATTCTTAGAATCATGCATCAGTATATTGTACTCGGTTCTCGCTACATAGATGCCCCTCTTCTTGTCCGTCGTGCATGTATTGTCGTCGGAGTTCTTGAAAATCTTTGATTTGTCAAAACCTACAACAGAAGGAGAAATGTAAACTTGGGTAGTGAAACAACAACTGGGTAATTGCGACATAATTGTCAAATGGAAAAGGTATATAGTCGAATGGTTTATTTGTACACACGAAGACATACCTTTTTTTTTTTTTGGATGAGAGATCATCAAATGACTTCTGCCGCTCTGGGCGGAGCGGAAGGGCGTGTCAGACTCTTACTGACTAAAACCCACCCGTGTTCCTTCCTTTGCCTTGCCAGGGGCCACGGTTTCCCCTTAGGACTTCCCGCAACCCCGGTAGGCATCGGCCCTAGCGGACCCCGTCAAACGAAGACATACCTACCAAGGTGTTCGTATACATTTCCAGTATAAGGTGACCAGCACGCGTAGCATAACAACCAGGGGTTTTGTCGACGGAAGAATAGACAAAATAGTTTGGAAAATCCAAAAGTGCACGCCTCATAAGTTCATAACTCTCATTCATAAACGAAAAAGAAATTTAAAACATAGTTTCTAACAAAAATTAACAATTTATCACTTTTCATGAAGTATGTTTTGACTGCTTTTTTACCCATCAATATGGGTAAAATTTCTAAACTCGCATCGATATCAATCTCTCTCATATCGACCTCCGGTCTCCGGAGGGGAATAATGTAGCGGTTACACCACCACATACGAGCTACGCAGCAAAGACATGACGTCACACAGATCCTGCATCGCGCAGTTAGAGTTTACCACGCGACCGACATAGATAAAACTATCCGAAAACAACTTACGGGCAGTTGCCCGACAGACACAAACACCCGTCTGGCCGGAGGATCCTCCCTTTTCAAATGAGGATGAGTGAACTTTACACCCTGTTCCTCATACCTCTAAAGTTTTAAACTGAAATATGCACAAAATATTTTACGGCGCCATTCGCCATAGATTAAAACATTCAGAAGTGAAGTGTAGGTACAAATAGCTGCCGTTTGTTTTTATGGCGGAATTTTGTTTTATTATATTATGGTTTATGGTTATTTGTCATCAAATAATTATTACAATTTGTGGCATTTTTCCCTTTAAGATTTCCACGTCCGAGCTCCAGGAAACAAGGGAAAAATGGATAACATTTGTGCAAAAAAATCATAATGAGCAAACGTGGTTGCCAAGTGAACCATCTCACATAATGTTCATCATTAATACAATGGAAATTAGAATAATGTTCTGCAGTTAAAACTGTGTTAGGTATCAAGTAGGCAGAAGAAGCAGACTGTGTCGCATCTGCGGGTGCATTACTCTATGAGAATCTCCTCGCAACGCGCATGCACCGCAGTAGTCAAACGTCAAAGCATCCAAGGGACACATTTTTTGTTCGCGGTGTCTTCTTTGATAGTATATTTTAGTTAGTATTTTATTAATTATAATTAAACTACTTTGAATAAAAGAGCCATTTTCAATAGGGTTCCTTCTATGGATGAAACGAATGTATAAATAGTTTGGAAAATCCAAAAGTGCACGCCTCATACTTATCACTCATTCATAAACGAAAAAGAAATTCAAAACATAGTTTAAAAATGAACAATTTATCACTTTTCATTCATGAAGTCGTAATGTCAACGACTGACAAAGATATTTACGTTGGCAGTTGCTAGGCAACGGCACCGGATCAAGGTTGAAAATATTTAGATATTGATATTATATTTTAGTTAGTATTTTATTAATTATAATTAAACTACTATGAATAAAAGAGCCATTTTCAATAGGGTTCCTTCTACGGCTGAAACGAATGTATAAAAAAAAAATTGACTCAATTTATTGATTTTATCGCAAGCTACAATGTTTTCAGGGAACATAAATTGACGGACAGGAAATTTTTTTCAACTATTTTGATGCTTTTTCCATTTTTGCTGCATTAAATCAATTGTTAAAAAGTACAGTATTAATCTCCATTTAATCATCTATACAATGGTATATAAATTAAGTAGGTTCTGTGTACTAGCAGGAGTGAAACAATAAAAACAGTTGCAGAAATGGGGCAAAAAATATTTTTCGATCGTAGAGCACACTCTAATGCTGCGCATTACGAGTCGTGCAAAAAAACATTGACTCAATTAATTGATTTTATCGCAAGCTACAATGTTTTCAGGGTTCATAAATTGACGGACAGGAATTTTTTTTCAACTATTTTGATGCTTTTTCCATTTCTGCTGCATTAAATCAATTATTAAAGTACAGTATTAATCTCCATTTAATCATCTATACAATGGTATATAAATTAAGTAGGTTCTGTGTACTAGCAGGAGTGTAACAATAAAAACAGTTGCAGAAATGGGGCAAAAAATATTTTTCGATCGTAGAGCACACTCTAATGCTTCGCATTATGAGTCGTGCAATAACAGATTGTGATTGTGTCTCTGTTATTTTTCTCTTTTCATTCATTTTATAGAATAGACAAAATAACAGACTGTGATTGTTTACATGTCATTTTTCTCGTTTCAGTCATTTTATGGAATAGACAAAATGACAGATTGTGATTGTGTATCTGTAATTTTTCTCTAATCAGTAATTTTATAGAATAGACAAAATGACAGATTGTGATTGATTAATTATCTATAATTTTTCTCTATTCCGTCATTTTATAGAATAGACAAAATGACAGATTGTGATTGTTTATCTGTCATATTTCTCCTTTCAGTAATTTTATGGAATAGACAAAATGACAGATTGTGATTGTGTATCTGTATTTTTTCTCTAATCAGTAATTTTATAGAATAGACAAAATGACAGATTGTGATTGTTTATCTATAATTTTTCTCTATTCCGTCATATTATAGAATAGACAAAATGACAGATTGTGATTGTTTATCTGTCATTTTTCTCCTTTCAGTCATTTTATGGAATAGACAAAATGACAGATTGTGATTGTTTATCTATCATTTTTCTCTATTCCGTCATTTTATAGAATAGACAAAATGACAGATTGTGATTGTTTATCTGTCATTTTTCTCTATTCAGTCATTTTATACAATAGACAAAATGACAGATTGTGATTGTATATCTGTCATTTTTCTCTATTCAGTCATTTTATACAATAGACAAAATGACAGATTGTGATTGTTTATCTGTCATTTTGTCTATTCTTCCATCGGCAATACCCGTTTCTATTGTGGTCTGCTAAACGTGCTAAGGGGCAATTCTCGTATTTTTAAGAACCGAATTCTAATCTCAATCTCTATCTCTCAATTATCTCTAATTTACTTAATTTAAAAAAAAACATTGTCGTTGAGATGATAATTGCAACTAGATTGTAAAAGTTTTTAATTACGGGAATTGGCCTTCTGGCAATGCATAGGCTTTCGGTCCGATGAGAGGCTGGTCAGCTTTTACACTGTAAATGTATAGCTTGATAATAATACGTCGGCGTGCGTACGCCCACAATTTGATGATGGCGGTTTTTAAATTAAGTGATATCCATCAGATAAAATAAACCAGTCATCAGGCATACTTTATTTGGACACAGTTTATTTAGAAAAACGTATAAAGAGCTATTTTATCTGGAAATAAATTTATTGCGGTATTTTAAATCTATCAAGTTTCATGATCATGCAACACAAATTTTGTCCTTGTGCACAATCAGATTCGGGAAATACATAAATGCCTCATTTCGTCTTATCCATAAAAAGCGGTGTTTTAATCCGGTCGTGTTATTTTCCCTGATGAGATTAACCTATTTTCATTGCGGACCTCCTACCCCCCCCCCCCCCCCCAATGAATTCCTGGCTACGGCCCTGGTGGCGGTAAATTTAAAAGAGTATCCTTGGTGTTTCTTGCCCGTTCATCTCCATAGACATCTAATGGTTGGAGTTGGAGTTTTGGAATGGGCAACTAGCTTCAACTTTCCGACTAACTGACTGACTCTTAGTCAGTTCAAAACTACCTATAGATGGTTTAATTCAAATAAATGGTTTCAGTTTGATTTCATCGTCACAGAAAAGTTAGGAACTATGAACTAAACAAAACCTCTACGTTCGATGGTCTGTCATATATCCTCTACGTGGCAAAATAGCATGTCATACCCGTGGCAAGCCACCACCACTGGTGGCTCTACCACAAGTAATCAAGCCTTGAAAAGTACGGAACACTGTTATAATTTCATATTGATCTGTGGTCACATAATACATTTGAAAGTGTTTGTTATAATACAGAGAGCAGTGCACAAAAACAGAGCCTGAAGGCTATTGTCGTTTTACGAAATAATTATTTCGCACCAGAATGACGGTCAAAGATCAGATCGAGCGGTATTTATCGAATAATTTCTGGATGCAATCTGAAAATTCTGCTGATAAGTAGCGTATATTCAAAAGTGCTCGTCACATTTCAGCAAAAAGTTGTGTTCCATTTAACTGTGTCACTGGCTGTTGCTTTCGAACGTTCGAATTTCGAACCATCCGTTAATTGTTCATGACTACTATTTTCACAGTTCATTAACTTGGAACACGTTGGAACACCATTTTTTCCAGATCAACGCGTTAAGAGCAAAAATGTCTTTTGAAAGGCCCTTTTAGAGTTAATTATAATTAACAAACGCCCACATGCTTTAACAGTTTCCGATTCCATATCGAATGACTTCAGTTTTATCTACATTTTGCTAAAAACATAGGTCATTATGATTATGGACCATATGTCCGTACCCGCACCGATTACCGTACGTCGATAAGCCTACACCTAATTATGCTGTTCTAATCTATAAAACCGTAGCATTATAACTAGGTAAATATGTTTGTTTGTTACGGAAAAATTAACGAGGTCGACTTGAGGAAACGAATTCTGTATTTTTTTTGGAAAGTACCTATTTTTTTATATTATTAATCAATTAAATACTTTATTTTCAGACCATGGTGTCCATTTTGTTAGTAACAATGTTCTTATAGACTAGTGTTAGTAATACTTAAAATTAACCAGAATAAAACTTAGGAAAGGTGCAATGGTGCCATATTAAATGAAGGTGCATAAGAGTAGACAAGGAAAGTAACGGACCAGCTTCACAGATATATCTTATCTTCATCTTATCTGCTGGGCAGAACACACATAAAATGGCAATCGATTGCAATGTATATCATTTTGACAGTTCATCCACGTTCATTGCGTTTTATACGTTGTTGAACAGACAAACTTTTCAAACCTGTGAAGCAATGGATGTCACTATGAAAGGCATTACGATCGATTGCCACTTTATGTGTGTTACACAATAACCTTTTTTATTTTGTTTTTGAATTTATCAAACAACTTCTCCCGCTCTGGGCGGAGCGAAAGGGCGTGTCAGACTCATACTGACTAAAACCCACCCGTGTTCCTTCAGTTGCCTGTGAGTTGCCAGGGGCCACGGTATCTCTTTCGGACTTTCCCGTGACCCTGGCAGGCTTCGGCCCTAGCGGACCCCGTCAGTCACCTCTTTGAGGCGCGCGTGGAACACAACGCGCCGTCCACCCGGGCCTGGTCCCTATCGGACGGCGAGCTACCCATTGCTCACCGTCCGCACACAATAACCCCTCATTACAATACCGATCATCATTACCGTAAATCTATGCAGTTTAAGAGTCAAAGAGGAACGTTTCAGTCAGAATATTGTCCAACAGACTAGTAGTGACGTAGTGACAGTACTTACTATGAGTTCGACACAGTGTGTGGATCTCCTAAAACTGTTCTGATAACCGTAAAAATAAAAGACAATACTTCAAACATACCTGAAACATGTTCTCTAGACCCAGTCAAAGGATCCAACATGAACCATGTATCACTCTTCTTCCCAGTATATAGAATACCGTCAGTTGACCGGCACGGCGCATTGGCTACCAACTCCGGTATTGTGAAAGGTAGCTTCTTCAGCATCTGGTCTCCTCTAGGTCCGTACATGTAGAGGGTGCCATGCCGAGGATCTGGGAGGAACTGTGGCATCAGGTCCGCCTGCTGGTTTGGAACTTTTACTACCGGTTCTAAAGAAAGAAAGAAAGAAGATCGTATGATAAAATAAGCGTCACACTTGTGAAGCCCCTGTATTCATGGTAAGATTTTGATGAGCATCGACATAGTTGCTGGAAACAAAGGGGTTTAGTTATAAAATGATTAGGGACTGACATGACTTTTTGACATTTGAATTTCACTTAACTTTAAGCAACGTTTATAAATAAACCCCTAACCCCCTTACTAATAAACGTTGTATATCGCCTGTATAGTTACACAAAGCTTTGTCTTCTTCTTTCGAATGTCAAATTACTGACGACTGAAAGAGAGAATGGACCTTATTGGTGATGTTCTTCAGAAAGGACAGGTGCGTAGTACTCGCAACCGGCGAGCGTGTATGACCAGCACCCTAATTACAATTACGCAATGCACGATCAATTTTAAATTGAAACCAATTGAAAAAGATTGCCAGTCCATTGCTTCATAAGTTCGACATAAAAAATCTGCTCAATTTTTTTTGTCGAACTTATGAAGCAATGGACTGGCAATCTTTTTCAATTGGTTTCAATTTAAAATTGATCGTGCATTGCGTAATTGGGGGGCAGATGTATGAACGCAAACGAGGCAAAAGGTGTATGTAAGGATCGTAGCAAGTGGCGTTCTGTAGTTTCTGCCTACCCCAATGGGAAGAAGGCGTGAGTTTAAGTATGTATGTATGTGAAAGAGAGAAATCGGTGTGTAACTATACAGGCGATATACAACGTTTATTAGTAAGGGGGTAACTGTATATCAATATGTTTTGTTCACACGCCAATCTGCGTCAAAATGTTGCCCGAGGAGTATCTTCTAATGTATAAAATCCTAACTAACCTGCCCCCCAATTACGCAATGCACGATCAATTTTAAATTGAAACCAATTGAAAAAGATTGTCAGTCCATTGCTTCATAAGTTTGACAATAAAAATCTGCTCACGTTTTTTTGTCGAACTTATGAAGCAATGGACTGGCAATCTTTTTCAATTGGTTTCAATTTAAAATTGATCGTGCATTACGTAATTAGGGTGCTGTATTATAAATGCGAAAGTGGGTTTGTTAATTTGTTTGTTACGCTTTGACGCTAAAACGGCTGAACAGATTTGTATTTAATTTGGCACATGGGTAGACCATGACGTGGATTAGTTCATAGGGTTACTTTTACCGGTATTCCCACGGGATCGAGACTTATACGGGTGAATTGTTGATAAACAGATGTTGTCGCACGTCGAGCGAGAACTTGTCAACATGCCGTGATTAACTCTGCAACATGCAGTAATGTCAGCAACATGGTGACAACAACTCAGCAACATGTTGATAAGACTTTGTTTATACACACAAAATATTTACCATGAATACGTACGGGGCCTAATTGTTAACTTTTGAAAATAGATCGTGAAGAAATAATGCGGCTTTCCTTTGCATAGGGGCATTTAGACAATTCCGAGCATCTACTAGAGTGATGGTTCAGTCATGCTCATGACTCATGAAGTCATGACTCGATTGAGTTTGAGAGTCATAGTAATGACTATTCCGAAGTTTTAAGAGTAGAAAGTAATATTATATTGATATAAACAGTGAGTGAAGAGTCTGTTGCCGTCAACATAAACGGCTCGGTTTCGGGGGCAATAAATCGATCTAGCTAGGTTTCATTTTTAGAAAACGTACCAAAAAAAAACCCGTACCCAGATATTACGTACAGTCAGCTGCAGAGAAATCTCACCCTCTAGCAATGTATTTTTACATTGCTAGGGGGTGAGATTTCTCTGCAGCTGACTGTACAAGTAATAATATGTCGTAATTTTTTGTGTTCGTGACACAGTATATAAATAGATGCAGTATAACAACACAAAATACACGTAGTTATATCGATGATCACGACTAGTTACCACGTCAAGTAAACAAGTTCGAGGTGAGATTATAATGAGAAATCTACACCAAGGAGTTAGACAGTCATCCTCGGAATAGCTATGGGATATAATTAAGATAATTATACAATTATTTTTTGTTTATACTAAACCTCTTAAGGGGGGGGCTGAAATCGCGAAAAAAAATCTGCTGTTCCCTACATTTATGTTCGCATACTCGTCAAAATCTATGGTACAGCTGATTTCTTTTTCGCGATTTCAGTTTTGGCCCCATAGTGAAAGTTGTTCACAATTATGAGTACAAGGACCCCTTAAGAGGTTTAGTATATAAACAAAAAATAACGTTGTATATATTCTAATTTATTGCGCTACCCTTTACTGCTTGTTACTAAAGCCACAGTTTCCTAGAAGAGCGGTGGCCGCCACATAGCGTCCGCAATTTACCGGCGAATAACGTTACTGAAACGTTATTTATGAAAGTAAGTTGTTGTTTTCCTGGAGAGCGTTTATTGGCACTGTACCTAAAGTTAAACCCCGCTGCCACCATTTTCATGACAACCTTCACTACGGCCGTTATGTGACGGTCACCGCTCTTCTAGGCAATCGTGCGTGGCTTTACACATTTTAATTATTAGACATTTTATTGGAGGATTTGGAGGGGTGCGCAATTTTATACTCGTATTATACGATATACCACGTAATATATTAGGTAGTTTTCGTCTTTTCGTCAACGAAACAGGACAAGAGTAAGTTGACGCACTAGCAAGACCATGACGAATAATGGGAATAATAAAGTAAAAAAAATTGTCACTAAAGAAAATAAAAATGTTATTAAAGTTAATAAAGTCTTCCTGCAACCACAAATGCTGAAGTGTTTAAAACATTTAATTAAACGAATTCAATAATGCAATATGTAACCCTCTTTCATTTTGTAATGCTTAAAAAGTGTTTTATTTTCTTCTAGTTTTTCTGTGTACCTAATTAAAATGGGCTAGTTTTAATTAAAATCAAAGCTATTAAATAAGGCATTTCTTAAATAGACAATTAATTATTACTCTACTAACATGTAATATATCACTCCACTGATTGCACTTCACCAATTAAATTATAAGTAAAATAATAATGAAGATACTGTTTACTCTAGATACTTCCACACAAATGTCTATGCAATCCAACATATGCATGCATATAAAAGTGATAATTACTATCCACAAATATTAACTGATAATTTGTTTTTTAATCTACGCACGTCTGGCACACACAAGGCGATAAATTTCTTATCTATGACCTATTAATACAAATTCGAACTTTTAAATCTATTTAATCACTAACCAAACACTTTTTTTACCCTAAGTTCAGTTTCCATATGTGTTGATTTAATATGAATATGTATGACAGCTATTAATTGATTAATTAATTAATGATACTTACTTTGCATACTATTATTTAAAATCATATTTTTATAACTAAACAGACAGCTGTGCTGCTGGGGAGTTTGTTGCGCCACTTCTTCTTCCCAGCTAAAGCACTAGGAAGTGGTGAAGGGTGGGCGTTTTGGGGGAGTCTTATGTAATTTTGACGTTCGAAAAGTGCTGATTCTCAGCCTAGGTGGAATAAAAGACTTTTGAATAAGTACAATATTGTTTGTGTTACTTGGGCTGGGAACAGATTAGCGGACGCGTCCGTAAGCTGACCGATGAGTGTGCACGTTGCTCCCAGTTCCAGACGGCCAGATTTCTATCAGACGTCCGAACGCTTATGTATGGACGGCCCAAGATCATGTCCGCGACTTACGACCGATAGTTTGCACAGTGTAGTGCTAAATGTACTATCCAGATACAAATACGCATCCGATAATTTGTTCCTAGCTATATTCCTTACAAAATAGGTTTCCAGAAAACTGTGTCACATTTATAAAATTAATTCATACCTATTTGCACTAATAAAATAATGCCACGACATGGCGAGATAGATAGGTCCTTTGAATTATATTAATTACAACCACCTTCAAACTACTTTGTCTTCTTACGCGCCATCTCCACGGACAAGATAATCGCGAACTTTATGACTTCAAATTATCGCCGCGATGATATCCACGTGTGAAGATTGATTCATAGATTTTCTATTCAATTTGATGGCACAGCGAGACTATCGCCGCGACTTTTTCGTCAAATCGTGGAGGGCGACGTAGTAGATTTACTATGAAAATGCAGCAGTGATAGCCTAGAGTGCTGTGACCGTCGAACTGCCAAGTCATAGGTCTCGAGTTCGAACCCAAAGCACGCATCTCTGACTTTACAGTTTCATGTGCGTATTATATAAGTACTTATAACTTGCTTCAAAAATGAGATTTGCCATGCCTTTGAGATGTGTCTCGACGGCATGTGAAGCCAAGTCAGAGGCCCATGGGTGGCTTTAAAACTCTGACACCAAGTTAGTCACTATCCACACGTAATAGAAAGAACACAAACCCTGGGGCTACACTGTCGCGTTATCGCGTACTTTACTTCGCGCGCTCTCCCTCGCACACCACTCGACGTATCGCTGAGCAACAGAGTGCGCGCGAAGTTTAGTTCGCGTTATCTTGACAGTGTGGCCCCAGCATAAGAAAATGCATTCTTAACTGTCTTATACTACTTAAGTAACATGAAGGGGGTGGACAGCTGGTTTAATAAAGTGTATTGAATTAACGGAGGCATGAGGAAAATGTCGTCAGGAAAGTTTTGGGTATGATTGTTGATGCTAAGGGCAGGGGAAGACCAAAGAAACTATGGATGAACGTGTGAAAGATGATACGGCTAGAAAGGAGTGACTACCGAGATGACGACTAATAGAGCAGTATGAAAGAAAGGGACATGTTGCGCCGACCACAAATAAATTGAGATAAAGGCAGGAGAATGATGGTGAATTAATGGAGTACTTCCACTTTGCCCCACCAAGCCGCCCCACTGGTGGGGCAAAATAAAATGCCAAAAATTTTGCAATGTAATCTGGCCCACTAGTTCAAATAATGTTTTATTTAAAAACACTACCTAGGTATGTACTTAGTCTAACGTTACCAGTCCTAGTTACATTTTTACTTAGATTTTCTTTCTTTTCCATACAAATATAAAATACGAGCACCTACATAAATTCTAAAGTGCCAACCTTAGTGGGGCAAATTCCACTGCAAAAATTTTGGTATTCCATTTTGCCCCACCAGTGGGGCGGCCTGGTGGGGCACAGTACTCGAATTAATGGTGTGGTACACAAAAATAGAGTGATTGATTATACTGTCCCATTTTATCAAGTAGCAACTACTTAGTATATTAAAAAAAACTATATTGGAAAACCCATAAACAGAGATAATTACTTAAGACTGATAACAATATAGCGATAACACATTTAGTTTAAAAATACGTACATGTATTTGAGTGACCAGCACTTTCAATTTATTTCTATTCTTAGAAACATAATAATGTTCTCTCAAGTAGTTTTTTTTTTCGTGTATATTTTAGACCTAGTCTATGATTTTCATTCAAATTATAGACTAGGTGTGAAGGCAAAATATTGAATATCTTGTCTTTTATCTAAATCCTTTTATCTAGGCCTCGGAAATTTGATTTTAGAAAACTTCGATATATTAGAAGTTATATTAATTATTTAGGTACTGTAATGTTATTTCTTATCTTTTAATCAATGTAGTAATTATCACAGATTAAAGCCATACGTGGATATAACTGAAAGTGACTGAAACCAACTCTCAAGTGATATTACTACTAGTGCTAGTACTGTATTTTTTTAAACTCCTAATCCACAATATTGTTTATGTGTTCTTTATATATCTGATAAAGATATGATGCAACAAATACTGATAACAGAAAATATAATTAATGACAACATGCAAGGTTATGTGTATAAAATGCAATCCCAATTTTAGATGTTGTTATTATATCAAAATGTATGAATCAGACTAGCTGAGCCACAAAAGCTTTACTTCACTAAACATTCTGTCAACCCACAACAATAATACATACTGCTTTTAATGACTTATTGAAGGAAATAAAGCAATGAATACTACAAACCTAATAGTAATAAACAATTAAATACATTTAACAATTTCTTTTATTGCTTGCACATTATGTTCTGATAATACAGAAAACAAACTAAAAATTAAATTAAAATTATTAATAATAATAGTTACTCACCATCTTTTAGTTTCCATATAATATTGCCCGCCAGAGGCTCGACGGCGACCATGCCGCCTCCTAACGTGGCAAACAACAGAGGCCGCTCATCAAAAGCACGAGACAACTCCGTACTTTCCTACAACAACAATAACACCGCTCAACATACAACTAATAACCTTGTATCTACATAATTCATACTTGTATCAATAATAAATGCGGCGCAATCGGTGCAATCTCACCTTTCCACCACTGTCCACAACAGAACCTACGCCGTACGAAACAAACAAGAACAATATCACAAACAAGTACTTCATGTTTCTCACTAAACTTAATGCACTTTGTATTTAATCGTAAGTGTAATTTCCATTATTTTTGATGTAACAAACGAAAAAACCAAAACACTACAAAGCACCCTCGCGATTCGCGAATGTTATTTTTGACAGGAGGTCGACTGACATGACTGACTGATTCTGACTGTGACTGGTGTCACATTCACATCACACAGACTATGCTAAATCATTTGAGAGTTGTGCTTAGTCGATTATGATTCATCCACAGAGCGTGTTTGGAATATTAGTTAGGGGATCTTAGACGATCATTGCACAATAATGAACGCTCTTTAGCCGACCTAAAAAAAAGAGGAGGTTATTTATTTGGCTAATATTTTTTACTTTATCGCAGTATGGCACCGAGTTGGATCGATATCATACCGTTCCAAGTCAACCATTTTTTCATAGTCCCTGATCTCATATTTATTGAAAAAACTAAATGCTCGTAAGCCGTTTATGAGCGTTTATTTTGAAAGTGGGCAACGTCGCAAAAAGATGTCAAATATTTCGCTGTTTTGATTAATTTGGCAATATTACTTTAAAGAAAGAAAAAAATGTGGCTAACTACTGAATTATAATTTCTAGCTTCCGCCAGTGGCTTCGCCCGCGTGTTAAATTTATAAATTATAGCTTACTATTATAAACCTTCCTCTTGAATCCCTCTATCTATTAAAAAAAACCGCATCAAAATACATGTCGTAGTTTTAAAGAAACATACATAGGGACAGACAGCGGGATGCGACTTTGTTTTATATCATGTTGTAGTGATAGTGATGATGAATTATTATGTGCAATTATAACACTGAATTTGATGTTGTAACCATTTTAGGTGTAAAAAAGGCATTTGGAAAGTTTCCAAATACTTTTTTTTACATCTTAACTAAATATTCGGTATTACAATATTAATTATTACATTTCATAAGCAATATTTTATTTCACCAGTTAACAACATTTTACATTTCCATACAGTAATATTGCCAAATTAATCAAAACAGTGAAATATGTAGTAAATACATTAGACAGCTATTTGCAACGTTGCTCTTTCTGAAAGTTGGCAACGTCATAAATAGATGTCAAATATTTCACTGTTTTGATTAATTTGGCAATATTACATAATCAACCTATTAATGTTCCCACTGCTGGGACACACACAGGCCTCCTCTCTGTGAGAGGGGGTGGGCCATAATCCACCACGCGGGCCCAGTGCGGGTTGATGGAATGGTCTTCGAATTTTTGGTTCTAGGACATGTCGGTTTCCTCACGATGTTTTCCTTCACCGTTTTGAGAGCAGTGGTGATGTATTTATTTTACACAAACAAAGCGCCTGCCTGAGTTTGAACCCACGACCTACAACTTGTAAGTCAGGGCCATTACCACTGGGCCACCACTGCGCATCAATTTGGCAATATTACTGAATGGAAATAAGAAATGTGGCTATGTTTCTAAAATATCAATAATGAATTGCAATTATAACACTGAATTTGATTTTGTAACCGTTTTAGGTGTAAAAAAGGCATTTGGAAAGTTTCCAAACCCATTTTTTACATCTCAAATTAAAAACTACAATATTCGGTTTTAAGATATTAATTATTGCATTTCATAATCAATATTCTATGTACTTAGTTAACCATATTTCTTATTTCCATACAGTAATATTGTAAAATTAGTCATATCAGATAAATATTTGACAGCAATTTGCGACGTTGCCTACTTTCAGAATAAATACTCTTAACCCTGGGGCTACATTGTCGCGTTATCGCGAACTTTACTTTGTGCGCATTCGGTTGCTCGGTGAGACGTCGAGCGGTGTGCGAGGGAGAGCATGTGAAGTAAAGTTCGCGATAACGTGGCAGTGTAGCCCCAGGGGAAGAGAGACTTTATTTTATTCCGCACTCGTACAATCTAGACACGCGGCCGCGTGTCAAGCCAAAATTAACTTCACATCAGTGGTAACAATTTCGCTTTAACAGCGCTTTCTTTTTGTATGCACGTGTTTCTGTGATGAATAAACCTATTTTTCTTTCTTGCTTTCTTCTTCTTCTTCTTTCTTTTATGTCGTAGTTATAAGGGTGGTTTTCGTTGTGCAAGTTTTACCACTGAATCCACTGATGTGTGAAAGAGAAAGGTTTGCCCGAAAATTCGTGTTATGTACAGTCAATCTCGTACCTACGCCCGCTCGAAACGAAAAGAGACGAGTAAAAGGGCAGCTGAGATGAGAATACTAAGAGTAGTAACTGGTGTTACACGAATGGATATAATAAGTACTTAGTGCAACCCATGCGAAGCCGGGGCGGGCAGCTAGTAAGTATACATATAAAAAGAAGTCTGAAAGTGACATAAAATCGCCTCTTTAAAATAATTGACTCGACTAAACCCATTGACTTATAAATCATATGGACTTGAAATGTTTGACTATAGAAAAAACAGTTATACAAATACGAGGCTTATCGACGCCAAATTCATAAAAATACTGCTATCTCTTTTTAACTTTAATAATTTTGCGTAAGTGAAAAAGGATAATAGTGTTTTTGACAGTTACTATCATGGCAACCCTACATTTCTAACTCATTGAAATACCTATTTGCGGCCGGGTCGCCATTTTATTTTCTCGCTGTTTGGTATCAAAGTTGAGTACGTGAACTGTCAAATCACTCATAAGCTGTGATAAATATTGTGAATTTTGGAGTTATTTGCTGTGATATTGCGTTTGGACTCGGTCCTATATATTGGAAATCGTCAATAGCAAGATGCCCAATTGCAGTATTATCGGATGTGGCATAAAAAGAAGCGGAAATCACCCGAACATAACTTTACACAAGTACGTACATAATTTCAGTTAAAATATCTTTAGATTTAGATGATAAACAAAAGATTCTGCATTCAGTGAAGAGCTTCAACAGTAAAGCATTCATATTTTCGCTTTTGCCTCTATTTTCAACAGTTTTACTTCATGAAATCATTTTCTTGTTATTGAAGGGATAGAGTAGTGCATTTAGACATTTTTATATTTGTCGATAATGCTATTTTATGGTTCTTTATTGGTTTTATGTTTTACTTTCAAGGCTGCCCTCTAATAGAAGAAAACAGAAAATTTGGCTGGAAACAATCGGTGTGGAAAATTTAAAGATGTCGACAAAAAGAATACATATTTGTTCTCTTCACTTTGAAGAATCGTCTTTCAATCGGACACAATAAAATAACATTGCGTGACGATGCTTTACCTTCACGATCCTTATTGGTAAGTAACATTGCATTTTGTAAATTTGTCCAACATTATTCTGTTGTGGTTGAAAAATTATGGTGATGTCCTCAATTGCACTTGTCTAATGGACACAAAGAGTGATTGATGCAAAGAATGTGAAATAAAATCAGGAAACATCAAAAATACTAATCATTTTATTGCTTGTTTACAGCCTGCGATTCAAACAAATATGTCTGGCATTTTAATTGAGAATGATCGAAATCAGACAAACTCACAATCAATATCTAGATGTGGTGCTCCTAATAAGGTAACTTTTACTTTGTAATTAATAACAGTAGGATCACCATACTGTTTTTAAAGTCATAAAATTTTTGTGTATAATTTTTTAGTTTTTGACTATTCTCGAAACCCTGGAAGGCGTACGAGGGGCCGAAGCCAACTCGCAGAGGCCCGTTAGACGTTTGTAATGAAATGAGGCACCAACCGACGATTATCCCTGTATGCACCTCAGCTTCGTCAGATTTACCGGTATGACGAGCTTCAGTTTTTTATCTCATTGATTGAATTGAGACTGGGTGGTATCTGTTGCTTGTCTTCAATATCTATTAAAGCTTAATTTTATTTGATTTCAGGTCAGGACATTTGAAATTATAAAAACATTAAAGGAAAAATGTCAAAAACAGTCCAAGAAGATAAAGAGACTTAATGAGAAAGTTAGACGACAAACGAAAAAAATTGCTCATTTTAGTAATATTATAAAAGATTTAAAAGAAAGAAATTTACTAAATACAGAATCCCAAGCTTTACTTGCAGAATGTGCAGGACCCCAAGACTTCTTGAAAAGGCAAGAACAGTTGCAAAATCAACAAAATTGTATTGTTCAGAAATGAATAATATTGATTTCTTTAATTGAAAAGGCAAGAACAGTTGCAAAATCAACAAAATTGTAATGTTCAGAAATGAATAATATTGATTTCTTTAATATAACTTTATTATAATTATTGTTGACTTTTATTTAAAACCCACAATCATTGGCGTGTTAGAAACTTAGTATCAAAAATATTTATAACGGTCGTTCCGTAAATTTTTTAAATTGGTTTTTCACTGGTTATCCGTGAAATTCAAATTCAAGTTTTTTGGTAATTGCAGCTCTGTATTATATTGTATCTTGATCAAAATGTGATGTAATATAAATTATAGTATTTCATTTAAAAATTACCATCTTCGAGCCATTGAGGGAACCATCATAAGCTAACAGTATAAAGAAACCGTGGGGACACTCTGGGACAGCAATCAAGCCAAAAAGTCGGTTGAAAAATTATTTGATGTAAGTAGGTACATGAAATGAAAAGCAGTAAATACAAGTCGTGTCATTAAAGTTGAGACCCAATTTATGGATCTCTAGCGGTATGAGGTCCCCGCCGCCCCCCGTGGCGGCGTAAAGAGCGGCGAGAGGCGCGGTCAAGTCTCAACTTTAATGACACGACTTGTACTTACTGCTTTTCATTTCTTGTAATAGCTAGAAGCATAAAATTAAAAAAATGACTTCAAAAAAGGAGGAGGTTCTTAATTCAACGGACCGGCATCGGGATTCGGGATAAACTTGTTGCTTATATTATATAATGGAGTGAAATCAGTTACACAATACTAGGTCGATAAAAAGCAGCTTATTATCTGTCCTCCAGGTTTCAACCTATTTCAATGGTAAACATCAAAATAAGTTCTAGCCGTGAAATAATGACGAACCAATACAAACAAATGAAAGGCATGTGTTAGAAAACTTGGGGTATTTCATTGAGATCAATGTAAACTAGAGAAGACACCGTGAACAAAAAATGTGTCCCTCGGATGTCAAGTTTGACAACTGCGGTGCATGCGCGGTGCAAGGAGATTCTCATAGATATCCGTACCCGCAGATGAGACACAGTCTGCTTCTTCTGCCTACTTGATAACTAATTTACCACAGCGCTAGATTTGCTGCGGAAGTGTATTTATTCTCGGCATAAAGGTCTAAACTGCGGCGCGATCGCCGCAGTTGAACGAGACAAAGTAGGAATTTACGGTGTCTTCTCTAGTACGTTAGTACTTATATCTCGATGGGGTATTTTTATTTTACCCGTAGGTAGGTAGATATTGTACCGTAACATTATGAAAACATTCTCACAATCTTTTATCGATGTTATTATATTATAGAAATATCGATAAGGACTACCCTATTAGCCGCCATTTTATTTTCTCACTAAAGTGTAGGTATGCACGTTTTTCTTGTAGGTATGCCAAGTCCATATGATTTATAAGTCATTGACTAAACCTGTTTCGTTATTATTGACATTACATTTATTTGACAACTTGACATGAGTTGACACTTGAGCTTGACAAGTTGACAGACAGTTGTTGACTTGACTGACAAGAAAATCTTATTTTTGATTCAGCGAGTGGAGCAACTTTTATTAAAAATAATTAAGGGAAATAGACTCCGAAGTTAATCTATGATAAAATTATAATAGAAGTTAGTTGTGACGAATGTGAATAAAACAATGATTCTTAATAAATAATTGATAACTATAATCTGATAAAATGGAGATCTCTGGAGTGGGTATGTGTCGAATAAATTTCCCAATAGCTTTAATTAAATAATTTTAGCATATGGTTGTATTCGCGGAATAGGAAACTTGTTTACTTAAATAAACAGTATACGTCAATTGTCCCCGTGGACCGGTTGCTTATCAGTATTTAGATTAATGTGCAAGTTTCGGTATTGGATGTTGTTCCTCTGACAACAAAGACGATAACACAAACAATCAGCCACAAATTGATCGCCACTTTGCCGCACCAATCGTGGTTCATTACAGTTCTTAGCTTTCTGCGTTCTTGTCTTTGTGTTTTATTTTTAGAGTGTGTTTTATACAATGTTAATTTAGTTCAAACTGAATATAGAATGGGTAAATGTAAATAATAAAAACGTTATATTTTGTAAAGTCCCAGTGGTGTAACAGTGTTTATATTTTCAGGTAAATCACCAAATACATCCCTATCCTTTAGGTACAATGCCAATAATGAGGAGTTAGAGGAGTTGTTCCATGTGTGTGAAGATGACCCCCCTACCCCACAGTGTGACCCTCCTAGCACGCCTGTAGAGAATGCAAGCCCTAAACGAGGAGAGAGGTCATCCTCAATCATAGACAAATATTTTAAATCAGTTCGTTCTGAAAAGGCTTTGGAAAAGCTTGAGGATGCCAAATCTAGTGAAAGTAAACCAGAAGAAGCGAAGCCTACTGTACCTAAGGAAGTGACATCTTCTCCAATGAAGGAGTACTTGAACCGCTTGGGCAAGCGGAGTACGCCTGACGTGACTCCTGATGTGAAGGAGGGGAAGGAGGGCAAGGAGAGCAATGAAACATGGAAGATATTTCATGATTTCAAGTTTAAAATTGCTCAAGCGGTTGAAGATATGAAAACTCGTTCTGTTGAAGGTAAGAAAAGCAATTTATTATTATCGCTATTGATTTTTTGTAACATAAACACTAAAAATGTCAAGAACTCAGTAATTTAGTAAAGTCTTTGTGTTGGCATGAATAAATAATAGATAACTATTGTTTTATAGAGTTATGTAATAAAGTGTAATAAGTGTGAACAGAATTGCACAGAGGTTATTTCATTTCTCATTGTTCTTATTATTGCAAAATTAAGGTTACACAAAGTTAGAGTAGTTTATTCACACATTGATATATTTAGTATCATTTACCATTTATAATGAAATTGTTTAAAATGAATGTATTCTAATAATTTATTTATTTTATGTCATTTAAGCTGCTCTTTCACATGAAATATTAATCAGTTTATTTGTAAATATTCATTATAACCATAAATTTGCTAAGAGCACTAAGAGACAGGGTAAATATTAAATCTAGGGACACCAATTACTTTAAACAAATGGCTCTCATAAACAAAAAAAAACTACAGAATCTGATACATAAGTCTTTTGCTATCTTAAGGTGGAACTAGTCGCGGGCTCGAACTCAATGGTGGGCATGGCCAAAAACCACGCTGTCTTACCTGGCATCGTGTCCGACAGATATAGTATCAGTGATGAGCAGTTAGAAGCTGGTCTACATGGACAATGTATAGTTCGCACGCACAGAAACACCGTACCCACCAATTTTAGTAAAACGAGCGCGTCAAAAATTACGAAAAAGCCTTTGAAACAAAAGGTTTTTCTGAAAAAACCACTGCATAAATCAATTACAAATAAAATTTATTGAAATCTTCGATAATTTTTCTGTGTCGGTACGGATTTTGTTTTCGAGATTTCACACTTCTTGTATTACTTATTTACGCCCAAAGTTGCGTTAAAATAAGCAAGAAAAACGAATCTTTGTTGGCTTATAACTTTTTAATGGCTTTTTATTTTACTATTCTGCTTCCGTACAGACAATATTAATAATGAGACCTAATGATATCATGTTAAACTTTGAATGTACGATGTCAAACAGTGGAGTAAAACCCCTCCGAAGTTTGTATGGAAAAAATATCAAATTGTTTCACCTTAATCACTATTACCATCCAGTGTAGTATTGATATCTAGTTTCATAAAAAGAGACAATATATTGCGCATGGCTTGCACATTATGGTATCATTAAAATAATTTTGCATACCGGTGGCGGTATCTACATCTACGCATCAAAGACCTGACGTTTCACAAAACCCTGCATCGCGCAATTAGAGTTTACCGCATGAACAGCATATAGGACTACAATGACTTCCCTGACATCAATCGTTGGGGAGTTGCCCACCAGAGACAACATCCGCTGGGTGGACTGAGTGAACTTTAAACCCTGTTCCTTATGCCTCTAAATACCTATAAAGTAATAAAGTCCACAACGGTTGCATCCTGTGCAAATGATTAGATGAAGACTTTTACTATTAATAATATTAGAATTTTACTTTGTTTCAGAATTAAAGTATTAAAAATGTTCCATTAACATTTCTAATGCATTTGAATCTGATCTCTATCTGATGGATTTACAGTTCCAATTCCAAAGTATACATTTTTTATTAAAAGTCTCTGTAATAGGTTTATTATAACAATCTAAACTAGTTGCAAGGTCATAATAGAATCTTAAGTATTTCTATTTTATAATGTAGGTTACCTACACATGCTTATCTGCATACCACAATAAAGACTCAATATGTACTGTACTATGTAATTGTAAATGAATTATGTATTTACCTACACAAGACAATACATTAACAGTTAAGGAGATATTTCATTTCCATCTGATAGAAAATTTTATTTTAGTTTTATTTCATTAATGAAAATAGGAATAAGTAACTTTATAAAACCTCTTTCCCCCTAAATTACTACATGGAAACTGTTAAAGAGGTTCTTTCATACAGAAATGATAAGTAAGAAAATAGTTGCAGATTTTTATTTCAACACATTCAAAGCCTAAGAAAAATCTTTAAGTACTTGCAAACAAACCTGTTTAAAATAATAAAAATCCTACTTAATTTTATTTCCTTTGTTACATTAGATACAAAAGAGAAATCAATCCCAAGAGAAAATTCAACATCAGATTCGGAAGAAAATTCTGCAATCAAGGACTTGGATCAGCAGAGTGTAGGGGATACAGACAACCAGGTGAGTTGTCCCAACACCCTGTACACATTGGTCAGCTAACATCATCCAACTTCTAAGGAATCCTATTTAATCTTAACTAGAATACAAAGGGTCTATCAGACGCCTGTTATTGTGTATTTGGAGCAGTTAGCCGACCAACGTGTAAAGTATCTACAGTGTATTCTTACATGTCTTATTTGGTAAACAAAAACGATACGAAAACCGCGAGCCCGCAGCAATCACACACTTTATGATCTGTTCCAAAAGTATATGATAAAAGTGTAAACAAATCCTGTTCAGGTAAAATTCTTACGCAATCATTCACTAATCAGAATTAGTAACACATGCATCTCATGTTTAGAAGGTCAACTTTACATCTCACCACTTATTCCTGCAATGATTGATTATTAAAATATACATGATTAAATTGTAATTGACAAGTCATCAACGAAAATTAAGATTATAAAACTAATCTCAAATTGTCAAATGTAAAACATATTTAAGGTGATTTAAAATTAGTATTCAAATAATTTGTAAGTAGCACTACAAAATGGCGTCCACAGATTCCGCAGGTACGTTTTTTGATCTATTTGTTTACATTTTCATTAGATACGTTTAGACCAGACTATAGGTAATGTTTGAATGACATAAGAACTGCTTTGAATTAAGAAATCATTCAAATACATAATTTTTCTCAAAATATAAATTCCAATATGCCTTTGATTACAAAATAAGACAAGGGAAAAAAATACACTACACATTCACATTCATTAATCATTACACTGTGACAAGTACCTGTTATTTAAAGTATTGTATTGATGACACTGCCATAGCCCACCTCGATCGACGCTGAAGAACATGTAAGTGATAAAAAAGAAGTTACTTGCATTCAAGCATTGTCAGTGTCTATGTATTGTTTAGGTATCTAATATGAATAACTACATTTTTCCCTAAGGGCCAGCCCAGTTAAGGCGAAGCTCAGCACAGTTTTCACTGCATAACAAAAATCAACATTGGGTCTCTTACAATTAAAGTCGAATATAAATAACTTTAACCGCGTAGCTCTGTTCTCATTGATGCTCTGTCGGACTAAGGCTGCCTGTCCACCGGAGCGAAAAGGAGCGGAGATGTATCAATATTAACCAATAGAATCAAAACTCCGCTCCAGAGGTGCGATTCTATTGGTTAATTTTGGCACATCTCCGCTCCTCTCCTCTCCTCTGCGCTCCAATGGACAGGCAGCCTTATGGAGGTTTTTTTTTATTTTCAACT
Organism: Conistra vaccinii; assembly: GCA_948150665.1. Lineage (NCBI taxonomy): Eukaryota > Metazoa > Arthropoda > Insecta > Lepidoptera > Noctuidae > Conistra > Conistra vaccinii. The sequence goes on from OX411323.1 coordinate 16,719,639, forward strand.
TTATTTCAACCTTTGCAAGGTTGATATTTGCTTGGCAGTGAAAACCGCGCTTTCCTGCGCTTTGCCAAGTCTGCATCGGCCCTAAGTGTGTACTGCATCCAGCGCATTTTTCTTATATGAATGCTATTGCTAAAAATATTTACGCTAAGTATGTCCGTTTATGGCCTATGATTGGCTTATCAGGTGCTTATGGAATAAAGTCTGAAGTCTTTAACATAATATGGTATTTTTGTGTGATGCTGTGACCAATTAATTTTTTAAATACAATAATATCCTCGATACATCTATGAATTGCACTCTATATTTACTATAACATATCCGCCTCGCTTCGCCCCTCATTGCTCACGATAATATTATAATAATCTGTTAATAAAGCTCACACTTGCAACACCTATGCTATTTACATAAATTCATCTTGCGCACTGTTCGTCTCCAGTATGGCTAAACTTCAGAACGCCTACATACCTAACTAAAGTTGCATTTCACGATGATATTTCATTGCAATTTGAACTTTATGCTAGAGCTATATAAGCTACAATTCAGGCGTCACGAAATGCAACAGTTGTATGACGTGTTTATTTTTTTATAAGTCATATTCTTTCTACTAGGTGTCTTCCCTAGACAGCAGTTTACAAAACTTATCGGAAATGACGCAACCGCTGACGGCTAAGGCCACGGAGCGGGACCCTAGTCTTCCTGTAGATAACAAGAACCATTCGGATTCCAGTGATGATACACACAAAAATTTTGGTGAGTGAGAATTGAGCTTGTTACGAAGCACTTAAGCCATTATCGTATGGTCCTGATAAATCTTCAACGTATTAAAAGTCATAGAATAAAAAAGAAGGCAGCTCTCAATGTACAGACGCCAGCACATCAAGTTACTACAATCTATCAAACTTCTTTAATAGATTTTCAACTTAAACGTTAACGTTTTTTTACTTTTGATTGGGAAAATTTGACAGATTGGAGTAGGTTGATGTGCTGGCGTCTGTACATAAAACGCACAAGTTCTTGTACAACATATTTTGAACGGTTTTTTATTTTATCATATTTCGCTGGCATTTGTGACAACATTGCATCATTATTGAATAGTTAAATTATCTCAATTTTTAAAGAAACCATGTTTTTAGCGTTATACAATGAGGCGGCTGAAGTGAGAAAAGACCTACTAAGCGACCACCAGATGGAGGTAGAATCAGGGATCGAAGCTTTGGAAGATACCTTAGATGGTTTTGGCGATATACAAGACACTGAACCTCTGTTTTGTATCGGGAAGCCTTTAGAAACAGACCCTATGACACCACCGACCTGCGTGAACTTCGGCTCGCCCCCGAGCAAGAACAATATGAATAAAGACCAAAAATTGCCGAGCCAACCGAACCATTTCTGCAGTTTCTCTATGTACTTCCTCACATTCCTCATGTTTACAAGCTTCATCCTGTTTCGAAATTCAAGTATTTGGATCGGTTTCGTGTTCGGCCTATGGTTCTTTTATTTTACTAGCAGTTTGAAGAGCTGGGTGTTAGATACATATTTTAGTGAATTTGAGCCGAAAAGCTCGAGCTTGCTCCAACTGAAACGAAGTAGTGCTATGCCAACTGCGTATACAATACCGTCTGTGAAAGAACATACGCCTATAAAGAAATACGAGGTTAGTAACACCCCAATCCTCTAATTTTATCGATGTCGTCGATGTAGAATTTAAAAATTTTATTATTATTATTATAGGGTTGGATAAACCACTACAGATTTCCGGATTACGATCCGTTCACGTACCACATCAGCAAGACAACAACAGCATTTATGAAGCTCGAAGGTGAGTCACATCATTCACTTTCTCTAATCACTTCAATGGTGCTTTGTAAACAGTAGCTCGTGGCTAAGTAATAACAAGCCGCACGGGTCGATCCATCAGGTTAAGCTACGCTTGCCGGGGTTGGTCAGTGGATGGGTGACCTTCCTTACATACCGAGACTCCTCCGTGCCTCGGAAAGCACGTTAAGCCATTGGTCCCGGCTGTCATTCGTGGATCTTTGACAGTCGTTACGAGTCGTCAGAAGCCCGAAAGTCTGACACCAGTCCTACCAAGGGGTATCGTATTAGCCAGTTACTGGGTTGTGGAGGTTAGATAGGCAGTCGCTCCATCTAAACTACTGGTATTCAGCTGCATCCGGTTAAACTGGAAGCCGACCCAAAGGAAGTTGGGAAAAGGCTAGGAAGATTGATTGGTGCTTTATAAACAGTGATAAATCATTTTGGGTAATCATTAAAAGAATCTTTGTACACAAAACGGAAGTTTATATTCCGGTTATCTTTCACAGATTATCGAATTATTTCCTTATCATAGTAGTTAACCCATGTTTATTTTGTAGGATGCAATCTAAGGATATCGTATACTTCTACAAAGATACCGAAGAGAGCGTTTTGGGATGAGAAATTAGATAAGGTGGCGTTCTACCAACATAGGCTGTACAATTTGACTGGAGCCAGGGTCAAATTGATGCCCAATGGATTAGTTAGAAGAAGGTAAGTAACACGACTTCATTTATAAAAAGTTCTGTTTGGGTGTTTTTTCTTGATAAGTGTTGTTCTGGTGACGCAATATTTGTATACTTACGCATTTGTTCGCCGAGATTAGCTGTGTTTTTTTTTCACTGGCTAATCGTCTACAGTGCGCAGCAGTAGCTGGTTTTATTTTACCAACTTAAAAAAAAACTCTAAAAAGTGCAAAATAAGTTTAATTTCGGAAGTCTTTGGTTCTGTATTTTCGTTTTTTGCCACCGACTTCCGAAATTAAAGTTATTTTGCACTTTTTTGTGTTTTTTTTTTAAGTCTGTTCAATTTTTTTGTTAAAAGTTTTTATTTTTAAAGTTGTGGTACCTACTCCACTCAAATTCGAATGCCACTACCTGCTATGTAAATAGCAGTGACTGGAACTTATAACATCAGCCATATAGACTAAGTGGGAAAAATACGTATTATTGAAGCTAACTCAAAAACTGCCCGAGCAAAGATAATAAAATGTATATGGGCCCATATCTGTAGTATGACCTATCAAACAAAAAAAGAATCATCAAAATTATTTCATAATTGGAGGAGTAATCGACATACAAAAAAAAACATACAGTCGAATTGAGAACCTCCACCTTTTAGAAGGTTCGGTTAAAAAAGCATAAACACTTTATAGAGATTTCCATATTATCAGCAAAAGTGCTATTTAAAGATAATAAATATTCCGCCTTCCAGTCGCCTTTTGCTTTATTATCAAAACGTAATACTTATAAATATTTGACTTCATTATAATAAATGTCAGATTCGATCAGACCAAAATAGTGCCGCAGGAAATATGCAAATGTCCACCTGTGACACTAGTTCCTTTTTAATGACCAACATTTTTAGTAATAGTTGCCAGGCGTCATTGGCAAAAAGTTTAAATGGTACATATACAGGGTATTCTATGAAACAGCTGTTATTTTTTTTAATAACCGACAAAAAAATTTAACGCAGTGGGGTTCAGAATCTTGACTTGAATCCATGGTAACAGTTTCCGTGTCGATGTCCCTGCCACCCTGTATTATGATGTATGCCTATTTAAAATATTGCTACTGATGCCTGATGGCAGAAATAAGCGTGGCGCGGTGGCAGTACTATCCCCGGAGAGCTTATTCACAAGAAGCTACTATAGTTGTTGCGTTTTAGCATAGCAATAGCGGTCATTGCCCTTTCCCTAATTTCTCCGTAGAAATCCAAACAATAAACTATGTTTCGTTTGTCATTATTGAAAAATGTTGAGGATCACCATAACTATCTAATCAGGGCGTTAGCGAACTTTATTTTCTCTTTTGAAAGAGACTTGTTAGAAAATGTAGGATTTTAAGACCGCTATTTAAAAAAGGCTACAACTACACTGTTTTATTATTATGACTTTATGAACCTCTTGCGTTGCGTCCCACTGCAGGGCAGAAAGCCTTCCTTCCATTTTGTCGGTTTATTGCGGCCAATCCTGGGCGTACAGTTTACAGGTGAAGGGCGGGCGTTTTTAGGGGACTGTCTTGTGTAATTTTGACGTTCGAAAAGTGCAGATTTTTTACTAGACCAGATAAAAGTAGTAGCTACTACAATATTATAGACCTCATTTTAAGATAGGCCTCAGCCAATCTGTCAACAACGATAACCTTAATAGAAAACCGACTTAACAGTTACGTGTATAGCCCCTACATAAACTGGTTCTATTTACGTTTCTAAACGATGTGTGTAGTGACGTATATTAATACAAAGTAATTTACGTATATAAAGGTCACTACAAAGCGCTGATAAACTGTTGGAGTAGAAGGGACTCCGTCATGCGCACGAGTGCAATTGACTAACAATTGGGTTAATGAACGCACAGCGTGGCGCTTGCGTTGCGAACATTATATTTATTTAGATCAGAGGTGTGTAGATACTCGTTCCAACAAATCCTGCAACTTTTGCCCGAGATTCTTGCCCGGTCTGCTCATATCTTTCTGACCGACCGACTCCTTGACAATTCAAAAGTGCCTGTAATTGGTTTGATTGCGTACATGTCACGATAGACTTGCGCAAGCGTATATTTGCGCAAGTGAAATCGTTACGTGTGTGTAGCTCACACACGTAAAAAATATGAAAAAGGTACAAAAGACCCCAATAATCCTGCTCCAAACATTAAATTGAGTAATGTAGTTTAATCTTATCTTTTACATTACATGATACCGCATAACAACATTAACTTTTGTCCAATATTTTTACTAATTATTTTTTATCACAAAAGAGGAAATCCGTATACAGTACGTATTACATAATATTATAGTACCTACCTAATCTTTGTTACCATACGAGACAATTGGTTGGCTTGGTCCACTTTATAATAATACGGATGGTTTAATTATGCCAATTTGTGATATAATGTGGCTTTAACAGTCCATTCTTTACATAACTGTATATGAAAGTAAACAGGTAATTTTTCTCATTTTACATATTTTAACGATTTTACAAAAAGAATTTGCATATTTCTATAACGCATTATCTCGAATTAGTGTGAAGTTTGTTGATTTTTTTATCGATAATTATCCGGTTTTCTAGATGATTATGAGATAACAACTTGTTGGTGTCATTAGATAGTATTGTCCTTGGGTCTATAAATAATCCTTCAGATAGTCAACAAATATACATTAAACGCTATATAATCAAATCCATCTATACAACGTTATTTTTTGTTTATACTAAACCTCTTAAGGGGTCATTGTACTCATTATTATGAACAACTTTCACTATGAGACCAACGATCAAATCGCGAAAAAAAATAATCTGCTGTTCCCTACATTTTGACGAGATATTAAATGAGATTTAAACATGGCTGGCGAAATATGGGTAAAAAATCTGCTGTTCCCTACATTTTGACGAGATATGGGAACATAAATGTAGGGAACAGGTGATTTTTTTTTCGCCCCTATTAAATGAGATTTAATTTAAACACCGCTGGCGAAATATGGGTGTACTAATATAGGTACACCTCTGCCCTACCCTTCCAAGCGCGGATCCACCGTTGTGGGCACGATGGGCATGCCCACAACCCTAATAGACTTGTGACGTCACCCAGGGCCGTATACAGGGGGGAGGATTTGGGAGTTCAAACCCGCCCGAAACCAGAATCTCAATCCAGAGATCGACCCTCCTAGGGTACCTCCGTACTCTAATACATGTGATAATTGTAATCTATTTCGCAGAGGAGTACTTTATAATCTACAAAAAGAACATAGGATGTCTGTATTTTTATCGAGTCTGACTTTGTATTGAATGTATTCCTGCAACTTCAGCATTTTCTGAGAGAATCTAACCTATCCAAGGTAGGGGGCAAAATTTTCGAGCTAGCGCTCGCGAGATTTTGCATCCTTTATTCTCTTAATTCTCAAACTTTTCTGTTTAAGTCGATAAACCTACTTCTATTTCTGTACAAACGGTCAAAGACAAAGAAAACCTAACTTATTCGAGCGGGATGCTAAAAATTTCGACCTCGCTTCGCTGGCTCTTGCATCCTATATGCTCCGTAGTGGCCCCACTGGTGGACTAAGGTTTGGGCGGCAGGTGCGGTCCGCGGGGGCCTCCTATGTAATCCTCCTCTAAATATAGGTAAATATAGGGTGCCAAATTTTCGAGCTCGCTCCGCTCGCTCTTATATCTAACGTTCTTCTAGTTCTTAAAGTTTTCGGCATACCTGGGCCCCGGGCCCCTATTTACATTGCCGGGCCTCCGATAATACTATTTTTTATAAATCTACACTCTTTATTTACCCTCTCGAAATCAGAAAAACTTTATTCCTTCTCTATTCTTTATTGAGGTCGATTAGCTGATGATATTATATCCAATGCCTATAAAATAATTTTAAGTGTTATTTTTAATTCCACGCCGCACCCCGACCAAATAGGTTAGGTTAGGTTAGAACTATGACCAACCACGCGCGTGAGCAAGAGCCGAGTGAGCAGTGCCGCGGCAGTGGCCAGCGAGCACTACTTCCAAGTTGTTCACGTAAACATTGACGTTTTATGATAATATGTCAATGTCTGTGTAATGTCAATTCTAGCCATTTCATGAAACACAACCATTTCATGAAATGATGATCGAACATCTTCATGAAATGATGATCGAACATCTTCATGAAATGATGATCGAACATCTTCATGAAATGATCAATTCTAAGATCTGCACCCTAATTACGTAATGCACGATCAATTTGAAATTGAAACCAATTGAAAAAGATTGCCAGTCCATTGCTTCACAAGTTCGACAAAACAAATTGAACAGATTTTATATGTCGGTTTCAATTTAAAATTGATCGTGCATTGCGTAATTGGGGGGCTGGCTATTTACGCTAAAACTTCCGAGCCGCCTTCCTTTTGGTGGCGTGGCGTGGTGCTGACGTTCGCAGTTTGTACTGTTTGTAAACATAGGTAATCCAACTTGAATCGTTTTAATGAAATCGAATAATATCATCAAAATCGGTTCAGTAGTATAGAATATAAATATGACACTGTAATGTGCAAACAAACACGCATTTACTTTTGTTATTGTTGTGAGCGAACGAACTAACATTTTACAGGTTTATTAATTTACAGTGTTCGCCCCACGGCTTTGACCACGTGGAACTATACACTATACAAAATCTTGGTCAGGGCGTCATATATTTTGTAAACAACTCCTTTGTAGGAATGCACTAAGTATACCTATCGATTATTAGCGAGTTCGAACTCCGACTTGCACTTTGCCAATTTTCGGGTGGCTGTGCCCAGTGCCCACAACCTTTTTTGAGGGCTGGATCCGCGCCTGTACCCTTCGGGGAAACAAGGCGTGATGTTATGAAGACATCATAATATTATTGCTTATGGAGATAGTGAAGTTAATACTATTTACGTTACTAGTGTTGGCATCGATCGATTAATTTCTTGAATCAATAAATCAATCGATACAATTAATCACGATTAAATTTAGTCGAGAGTAAAATACCTAGTAACTGTAATCGTTTAATTTAAGTAATTGTCAATCGTTAATTTGATAAACGATTGGTTTATTATTAACAAGTCAGACGTCATATTGATTGGAATTACCAGTTGATTAAACATACTATAATATATAACGCATATGAATTTATTATTATTAATGAGGAAAATGTCACAGGTTTTTATGAATTCTCTAAAAAATATATATAATATAATGATCATTCCAAAGGTCCCCGAGTTATGTCAATTCATTAAAAATGTAATTATATACATTTTATTTAAAAAATTATTAATAATTAATTAATAATTCATTCATTTAATTCCTTAATCTACTGCCGAGACGAGAACTGATAACTTAGTCGTAATCTGGATTAACGATTACCCCCCCCATACTAATAAACGCGGAATAAAATGATGCCAAACTTAAACCTCAAAAAATATATGGTTAATCTGAAGCTTATACTAGTGGTAACTTTATTCTGTGTTTATTAGTAAGGGGGTAAATCGTTAATCACGATTAACTTCTTAATCGTAATAGGATTAACTTTTTGCCAACACTGCATTACTGACGTAACAACATTAGTTTAAATGCTGCTATAAAGGTTCATTTGTACTCCAAAATACTCAACATAAGAGATGCCATCTATGTACTTAACATCATTATTTCGTATCATGCATAGTTTAAGCGTAATTAATTTTTTTCTAAATATTGAGATGAAAAATGGTCGATTTTCAAAAAATTATTACTCAAAAACTAGACATGTTAGCTAAATGGGGATACGAAATCTTACATTTAAATGATTGTTTCTATCAGCTTTTTTAATAAAAATGTGATGTCCGAAAAATGGTCTTCATAAAACACTATGCGACATCCGAAATTAAAGTAATTTTTGACTTTGTAGTGTCTTTTTTGGAAGTCGGTTGTTCTTTTTTGTAAAAAGTTTTTTAATAAAAGGGTCAAATTAAATTACCTAGCGAAAATCTGCAGACATGATGATGAAAATAAAAACAAAAATAATTTATGTTTTTTTTTTGGGGGGTCGATAACGTTGTGTTATTACTTGAAGTATGAGTTGAGAAATATCTGTTTTATCATGTTTAGACATTGATACCTATCACATCTGCGGAGTCTCCCTAGCTAGTTTAATGTGACCCTGTATATCGGCCTATAAAAATTAAGTTCTCTTTGAAATAGCGTTCCAGTGAGCCAAGAGTTCACATCTGGCTTACGATGTATCATCAAATAAATCCCCGAGTGGAACAGACCGTTTAATACTGAGTCAGACTGCATAATTGTATATCAAAGATCACTTTTGTAATAGGGATGATGCCTCGGTAAAAAAAAAGAAATTCTATTTAATTGGTCAGTCAGATAAGTAATAAAAAAATATTAGACAAGTATTTTTAGCTTTATCATATTAATAAAAAATTACTTAGATAAAACGCATTAAAGTTGGGGAGTGGGGGCTCGCTACGTCACAACTAAGTATAAAATCTACCAAGGCGTGACGTCATGACATATTTTGATCACGTAAAAAAAAATACGTGTCCAATATTTTTTAATAATCTACCTGATGAACAAATTACGATTTTTGTCCCTATTATGAAGTGTCAGTATCGTTAAACAATAGACATTTGTTTCACACCATAAAATTGTGAGACCAGTATATAAATTCATAATAATATAGGTACCTACTTGATAAAATCCAGTTTGTTGATACGCAAACGGGTATAAAAATGAATCGAAGCTTGTGTAGAGATCCTTGTAAACAAAAGCGTTCCGGGGAAGCACCGCGGCCGCAAACGCACCAAGCCAATGTTGTATTATTACTACTCGTAATAATACTAATGTTCACAGGGACCCTCGCCCTGTGAACTCAGGAGAACATTCAGCCCTCGTTCCCACGGACGCGAAAACCACGCGCGTGATAAAATCGCGTGGCGCGCTTGGAATGGAACAAATGCAAAGCGGTACATCTGTTCACACGGCCGCGATTTTTCCACGCCGAGATTTTAAATCGCGCAGTGTTCGATTTTCAACGCTCGGCGTTGAGCGTTGAATAAATGCGACATACGAAGTTCTGTACTTCTGTTCCCACGGACGCGTAAAAATCGCGCGCGTTGGTCAGTACGGCACGCCGGCTCGTAGAGTGCGGACATGTCGCATGCTCAAGGCCGTAATAAAACATTGGAATAATCAGTCAGTTCTGGGCATAAGTAGGTAATTAGGTGGAGTTTATCATAAAGAAAGTAAGTAGGTATTAAACGGGTTTAATTTGATAAAAACATGCTATTTATTATAATTTTCAGGATATTATTTCCAAATAATTATATGACTTAAAAAAATGGCTTTTTAAATATAGTTCATTATTCAAGGGCTGGACCGATGACCTTGTGAAGGCCGCAGGAAACCACTAGATACGGGAAGCACAGAATTGCTCGAAGTGCCGGTGCTTGGGGAGGCTTATGTCCAGCAGTGGACGTCTTTCGGCTGAAATGATGATGATGATGATTCAAGGGATGCATCCAAATTTTTTTTTGCGGTTTTCTGGCCTCCTAACTAGCTACCGCTAATGATTTTGCGGAACCCATCGTACGTCCGCACTGCTCGCAGATTTAATTCCAAGTGATTTTTTCACGCTCGTTTGAACACTCTGTTGAAGGCGGGGAAAAATCGCGCTGGGCGATTTTATCCCGCCGCGATTTTATTACGTCCGTGGGAACGAGGGCTCACGGTATCTGTAGTTCAGTACCGACAAATTGGGACCGGAAAACCTGTATGTTTATGCAAGCACCCTATGTCCGACTCCTACCCTGCGACGCCAATAAACGGGAACAAATGCAGAACCTGGGAACTGAGAATTTCCTAATTAAAAAACACAATAACAATGTCTGATCCGGGGATCAAATAAAAAAAAAACAACGGGTTGCATTCCGGGAGTGCCGGCAGAAGTGAAAACTTGAACATTAACGTTGTGCATTTTTGAATATTTTGGGATTATTAGGGAATAATTTCGCACGAATTGTTTTATTTATCAGTATAAAAGTACTATAATTTATGTGGTTAAATACAATATTCATTAGTAGTAGTAGTATATTTATTTATTTTCAAAATATATTAACAAAAATAAACAATTTATTTAAACACTACTTATTTTGATATTTACTTTGTCGGTTGCTAGGCAACGGATCTTACGGTCACGTCCTGAGGCGAGTTTAAAATTTTTTACCCATCCTAAAAAAAGTGCACAAAGCCGCTAAAGAAGTTTTCACTTCAAAAAGAAAAACTTTTATTCAAACTAGGCTGAGAATCAGAACTTTTCGAACGTCAAAATTACATAAGACAGTCCCCCAAAAAACGCCTGCCCTTCACCACTTCCTAGTGCTTTAGCTGGGAAGAAGAAGAGGCGCAACACACTCCCCAGCAGCACAGCTGTCTGTTCAGTTAGAAAAACTTGATTCAATTAATTGAAAAATTATTCATTAAATTATACAATACCCTTTATTTTTCGTAGAAACCTAGTACTTATGCAAAATCATTTACATTACGCAACACAAAACATTAAATTTAATTATTTGCTATATGTCAGCTAGCACACGCCAATATACCAACAAAAATCATCGAAAAATAAAAAGTAAACAGAACGAATGAAAGCCTCCAGTCATAAAGGGCGTACCAATTTACATAATATATAGCTATTAAAGCTGTAACTCGAAGTCACAAATGATAAACTAGGACCATCGAAGTAAAAATAAATAATATAAATAAACAGTTAATTACTAATAACAATAACAAAACCATAGTTAGCAAGACAGTCACCACAAGCAGCACCCGTTCACGAGCATAACGCAAAGATCGACGTTACCATTAGTAAGTAATTGATAATGTTTATTCATATAAAAATGTACATTTTTTTACAAGTAGACTGCTTAATCTAAACTTAGAGTACACAAAAGTATTAGCATTTGGGGCCGAACTAGGCAGAACCTGTATTTCAGCCCTAAAAGTCACTGCAAGCAATGTGACTCTTATCTCGGTAAGGTTAGGTTTTTTATACTTTTTAAGAATAACAGTTACATTTCAATGACTTACTAATGGTTCTACGTCATTCAAAATGTACTGTGAATGTTGTGCTTTGTCTTTAATTACACTTAAAACATCTTTTTTATAGTATAGATTGGCTGACGTTTTACCACTCTCTCATTCTCACCTGATGCTGATGATAAGAGATGATGTGATCGACGTCTCAGACCAAGTATAAAACCAATACAGGGACGTGAGGTCGGTTTCGTAAACATTTTCACAACAGTGAGGTGTAGTTTAATTGTAAATGGTTGTAAATGTGTGCGTTCAGCGTGTATGCACAGAGCGGAGGTGCAGTTTTGGCATGCTTCACTGTATTCTTCGCAGCGCTATGTCTTGGTTTTTATTTGGTCTGAGGTCGACGTATCTTCCAATGCAACGACATGAGTCATCCCAACTTGCAGTAAAGTAGCACCTTGCTTTAAAATAGTGGTTGCCATCGTAATTATTACATTACATTACATCACGCTTGTATTCCGCGAGGGGTTAAGCAGAAGTGCACCTATATTACACCCACATTTCGCCAGTTATGTTTAAGTCCCATGTATTAAGTAAGGGGCGATCTTACTGCCATCAACTGAGCATAAATCTGTAATTATTAAGCAGATTCTAGTTACCTAAAAATAAACTTTCTCGATCTGTGGGAATCATCATTATAAAGTTTATTTATGTACAAACTAGATTTCGGAATACTCATAACATTATGATAAGAATCTTAGTAACCTAATATTGATTACAGCCATCTGATAAAATCAATATTATAGCTACCTACTAAGTAGTATCTAAACCAGTATGGAAATTCGGTAATAGATAAAATAGGAATGTATCTTACTGGACCTTGGTCGTAGTTGTACCAAGGCTGGTGCCTTGGTACAACTACGACCAAGGTCTTGTCAACAGTGCGTTCATATGAATATAACTAGCGACTCGCTCCTGCTTCGAAGGGTTTTTATGATTTGAGAAAATATCGAGATTTCTTTATTTAATGTATGTTTAATTAATGTATAGAGGGTGTCAGAGACATCGACACGAAAACAGATACCATGGATTCAGTACATGATTCTGAACTGGGTTGAAATTATTCGTCAGTTATTAAAAAAAAAAACAACGGGTTGCACTCCGGGAGTCCGGGAGTGCCGGCAGAAGTGAAAGCTTGAACATTAACGTTGTGCATTTTTGAATATTTTACAATGGTTAGGGAATAATTTCGCACGAATTGCTTTATTTATCAGTATAAAAGTACAGTACAGTAGTATATTTATTTATTTTCAAAATATAGTCTAGCAAAATGAACAATTTATTTAAACATTTTTCATGAAGTATGTTTTGACTGCTTTTTTTCCCATCAATATGGTAATTTCTTACCTCGCAATCTTTACGTAATGTCAAAGACTATTTATTTTGATATTTACTTTGTCGGTTGCTAGGCAACGGATCTTACGGTCACGTCCTGACGCGAGTTTAAAATTTTTTACCCATCCCAAAAAAAATGCACTACGCCGCTAAAGAAGTTTCCACTTCAAAAATCTTCTGTTTCATAGAAAAGTGCAATACCTACGCGGTCAAAATGTATGGAACAGAAGATTTTTTTTTAATAACTGACAAATTTCATTTTCTTCTAAATGATGGCAAAACTGCATCAAAATCCGTTGCGTAGTTTAGAAAAACATTGCGGTCACACAGACAGACACGAAAAGCGAATTTAATATATAATATAAATATGTATAGATGTGTCACTCACTACTGCACTCAGTATGCATTCCACGTGTTGGATTATTATTATTCGTTTATTCATTTTTACTATACATATTGTTTACATTATTAAATATTTTTACAAAATTCATTAAAAAAAACATTTAAAAATATAAAAAATTATTATTATTATATTTACTACGTATTCATTTTCATTGCACGATGCCATAGATATATCTAAAGAATTCATGAGCATTTCAAGAGTCAATTATAAATTATCAATTTATCAACAAAAAATATTACTTAAAAACGAGTTTGAATGTAGTCTGCGGTCTAGTGGTCGCAAGCGTGACTGAGCGTTGGGCCTTGTGTTCGATCCCCGGATCATTGTTATTGTGTTGTTGCATTAGATTTTTCTCAGTTCTGCATTTGTCCCCGTTCATTGACGTCGCTGGGTAGTAGGACATAGGGTGCTTCCATGGAGATACAGGTTTTCTGGTCTCGATTTGTCGGTACAGAACTACAGACCTGTACCTACAAATCGAGACCGGAAAACCTATCAGTACCGAACAGTTGGTATAACTGATATGTACACTGTACAGAGCAACCCACTATTGACTGGTATGAAAAAGTGTAGTCGGTAACGTGTAATTTCAACCTGTTTCTTTATGTGCGAGCGCATACAGAAACTATGAGACTTTTGCCCCCACTGATCCAGGGAGGTCCACTCTGAAATGACACATACGAATGTTCGGGACCGACCGAAACACTGTACCAATTTTCCGACTTGTCCGTACTGGGAACCTGTATCTTTATGCAAGCAGCCTTAAAATATAGCTTAGCGCATAAAAGTATGTAGTTATTAAATACCTCTAGGGTTAGTAGGGTTTTTTTGGGACCATTTAAAAAAAGATTTTTTTATATATAACTAAGGCGTTACGGTTACGTTGGTTTTGGATAGAGAAAACGCCTTTACCGGGTTTTTTAATAATGGGATTTCACTAAAACCAGTCAAAAGAACTATATCTATATGCTATCTTATTTCTTCTTGTAGACAATGGAGCAAGAAATATCCGATATGCGTAATACTAAACGACAACGAAAAGATTCAAGTGTTGGAGAAAGAAATTTCTGCGGTGGAGAAGAAGGCGGCCGAGAATCCTTTTGAAAAGAAGAAGGAACAACAACAACAACATGAGATGGAGACCGAGACTAATACCAGCCCCGAGAAGAAGCGGAAGTTTGTGTGGAGAAGACGGGAAAAGAGGTTGGTTCATAAACATAAAAAGTTCTTAAAATAATCTTTGTATATTTCACTTCTAAAAACTTAAATTCCAATTTATTATTTTTATAAAAAAAAACATTTTTTTTGTACTTCCTAGACATACATTGGATCTTCTTTCTCGCGAAATTGTAATGTCAAAGTATTGTTTTTTTTTTTTGCTTTTTTTTTTCTGATCTCTTCTATTTTATTACTGCTTGTTACAGCAATTCACATTCGGAAGGGGAAGCAGGAAAAGAAGGTCTTAGGCATAGACTCGTTAGAAAAATGCATAGAGGTGAGTGGGTATTTATATATTTTCACACAATTACGTCAACTGTTTGCTTTATATTGTGCAATCGAAGTACCTAATATTTGAACTGTGAGTCATATTCATACAAACGTTGTCTATTACACAGTGAATAGTATTGATAGGTGAATACTCCAAACATAACTCTAATACTGCATTCGCCATATATTTGCCAAACATGTAAACAAACACGACTTTTAGGAAAAACTACTGTAATGCCTACACTTAAAGTTCAGTTTACGCTACAACTTAATTTTTTTTTTTGATAACATTTTCAACAGTACTTGTCAGTTGTCAGTCTAAAATCAAATTTATTTACACTTGTGTAAAGTTGATGTTTGTTTAAGTGGAAATAAGGATTTGAAGAGACCTTACATACATAAACTCACGCTTTTTTCCCACGATGTACGCAGAAACAAAAATACGCCACCTGCTACGATCTTTACATACGCCTTTTGCTTCCACGCTCAAACATCTGGGTATAAACGCACATTTATACAGGTGAAAGTAAAGGCGAGTGATAACACAATGAAGCACAATATAAATATTAACATTTGGCGAGAAACACGATGAGGCATAATAGAAGTTTTATTGTTATCATGTCTATAAACGTTCAGTGTACCGTAACGAGTAAAGTCTCACGCGGACAGGCGCGACGTGACTCTGGTGGAACTATTTCTATGAAAACATCTACCGGGGTGTCACCTGTCTGCGGGAACCTTTAAACATAATTGTAATTTGTATATTTTTATGTTCATGCTTGCAAACCAGCTGATGGTAAGTGATCTCCGTCACCTATGAACATTTGTCGTAACAAACATAAAATGACAATATGGATATTGACTTGTTGAGTGGGAAAAAAACTACTTACTTAGTCCGTCAGTCAGTTAATAAAATAGTATTAGACACGTATTTTTTGCTTTATCATATTAATAAAAAATGGTTTAGATAAAACGCATTAAAGTTGGAGAGTGGGGGCTCGCTACGTCACAAGTCAGTATAAAATCTACCGGGGAGTGACGTCATGCCACATTTTAACTCAATGTATTGCCGTAATCTTTTGATTAAGTAAAAAAGAAAAAACACGTGTGAACGTGTCCAATATTTTTTAATAATCTACCTGACGGACAAAAAAGAAAAGAGAGAGAAAAGAATTTTAGTCAACATTCCTGTTGATCACAATGGGTTTCATTTTGACAGTTCACTCACGTCCATTGCGTTATTTACATTTTTGAGCTGACGAATTTTTCAAACCTATGAAGCTGTAGATTAGCAATATCCTTCAAAACTCTCGAAATGTGATTTAAAGTGTGTTACACAATTAGGGTGCTGGTATACCACAATATTATAAAACAATCGGGAAAATATAAAATTAAAATAACACAGTCTCTTTTCCTCATTTCATGTGGTAATCTACATAAAATGCGAAAAAGAATTATTTCGTTAATTTTGTTAGATGGTCTTCCTAATCCTTGCTGACCATAAAATCTCCTTTAGTATAATCTTTATATCCCTTCAGACAAGAAGACAGACAGCGTCTCCACAGCAACAGAGTCAGTGGAGACTCAAAGTGCAGTGCGGGCTGAGAAAGCGCTGTTACTTGAGGACTCCTTCCATGAACACGACATCGATCTCGCCTCCACGTCTGTCACCAGCACTAAAGATGATAACGATGACGAATTCGATGATAACGAACTGTCCAAGATTAAGGACCTTTTGGAGGAAACGGTAAGGTTATATCCGCTTGACTGTCACAAATGAGACACAATTGTTATCGAGCTGCATCAGTCTTTCGGACATTTGAGCTCCTACTTGCACTATCGGGTTAAAAATATTCTTGAGTCTTAAAGATAACTCAGGTATTTTATGTGATTGAAGAATGTCAACCTCAGGATTTCATTGTTGGAGCAAAGTTTGGTAAACTGCAAAATTTATGTAAATAAAATCAATAGCCTGGATATTTGGCTACTCGGTTTAGTAAAATAAGTACCCATTAATATATTATGAAACATTTGAAGAACCTCGCATATTAGCAAAAAAACTTGCTTCTTTGCCTTTAGTTTTTACAACAACTCGTTGCAAAAAACATAGTTCGATGTAATTCTATCTTTTATTCAGAACTTCCTCATATATTTTCCTTTGACGCGCCAACATCGCGTAACCTTGACTCCTATCAGAACGGTAATACTTTATATAACGAACTCGATAATAATAAACAATAGGTAAAGCTAATCAGTTATTTTTTTAAGCACAATGTTGTCGCAGGGTTCCGGGAATGGAGTTCATAATCGTCACTGACCCAGGCCTTTTTGTAGGAACTTCCCAAGTTAATTCCGTGGATATCTTACCTCAGTCAGATGTGAATGGCGGAAAACTGTGTTGTACAGTACCAAGTTGCTTTCCCTAGGCCCTTCTGAGAACTATGCTAGTCTCTGTCCCTCTTATAGTCTACTAACTTTAGCCCGTGGCTCTGCCCGCGTGGAGGACAGTAATTATCCAACGGGAACGTACTACCGGGAAAAGAAGTATTATGTCCCAACCCAGGTCTACCTGTGTGCCAAATTTATCCAAATCCGTTCAGCCGTTAAGGTGTAAAAAGGTAACAGATAAGCAGATAGAGTTGCTTTCGCATTTAAAATATTAATAGGGTAGTAAGGATGTAATTGAGGAGCTCGTGGCTAAGTAATAACAAGCCCCATGGATCGATCCATCAGGTTAAGCTACGCTTGCCGGGGTTGGTCAGTGGATGGGTGACCATCTTCACATACCGAGACTCCTCCGTGCCTCGGAAAGCACGTTAAGCCGTTGGTCCCGGCTGTCATCCGTGAATCTTTGACAGTCTTTACGAGTCGTCAGAAGCCCGAAAGTCTGACACCAGTCTTACCAAGGGGTATCGTATTACCCAGTTACTGGGTTGTGGAGGTCAGATAGGCAGTCGCTCCATATAAAATACTGGTATTCAGCTACATCCGGTTATACTGGAAGCGACCCCAAGATAGTTGGGAAAAGGCTAGGAAGATTGAGTAAGGATGTAATTATGAAAAACCGCTAAACGTCGTTAAGCTGTTTTACGTAACGGAGCTGTTTTATCAAACAGCTAGCAGTTATGTAAAACAGCTATTTAAGCAATCCATATGCGACGTATATATTTGATCTTAGTATTTCTCCATATACCCGTTCCGACACGTAATCAATATCGTTTTGATTAAGAAATTCATAGTTTAGTTTACCCAGTAAACCGATATTTTATCGGAGTTACTGAGGCATTGAAAAGTAATAAACGGTATACATTGTCCCAAAGAAGCATTCCTTCAGTAAATTCTCGTTTCTAATTCATTTCTATTCACAGCAATTTCACCCTTCTCCATACACCATCAGTCCACCAAATACTGAAATGGTTTGTGTTTTAGGAACGGGAGATAGCTGCGGACGGCACGAGCGAAGGCGAGTGGAGCGTGCACGTGAAGTTTTCCAAAGACAAGCACTCGCATCTGTACTTGTTCGCGCGAACTGGCAGAGAGAAGCACGAATGGTAAGACATGTTCATTTTAATACGGAACTAGTGAATGTGATACCGATAAGTATGGCATTCCCTGAAAACACGAAGCACTCAGTAACTCAATCTAACTGACCCCATTTTATTTTTATTTTTTTGGGTGGGAAATTATCAGACTCTTACTGACTAAAACCCACCCGTGTTCCTTCAGTTGCCTGTACGTTGCCAGGGGCCACGGTACGAACTTTCCCGCAACCCCGGCAGGCATCGGCCCTAGCGAACCCCGTCAGTTGTGCTGACATCTCTTTGAGGCGCGCGTGGAACACAACTCGCCGTAGACTCGGGCCTGGTCCCTATCAGACGGCGAGCTTCCCTTTGCTCTCCGTCCGCCATCTAACTGACCTCAATGATATATTCAACTCACTGTTACAGTCCGATTCAAACTGAATGGCGGCTCGTAACATGAGGCTATTAGCTGCGCGGTAACAAATTCATGGGTCAGCGGGGGTGAGGGGTGGGGTACTGCGCAGCGAGCAGCTAACTTCTGAGCCGCCATTAACTTTGAATCGAACTGTATCAAACCGCCGTGTTGTCTTGTTATACCTCGTTGGTCTAGTGGTCGCCAGCACTGCTGCTGAACATGAGGTCCTAGGTTCGATTCCCAGGTCGGGCAAAGTGTTATTGGGATTTTCCATCTGGAATTTCTCAGTAGCAGCCCGGAGTCTGGATTTGTGCCCGGTTGATGGCAATAGGCTCACCCCCTATTACATGGGAATTAAACATGACTGGTAAAATGTGGGGGTACCATAGGTACAGCTCTGCCTAACCCTTCAGGGTATACAGGCATGATGTTATGTTATCAAACAATCTCAAAAGTACTTTTGGAACCTTATGGCCTGTGCAGACTAGCGGACGGGATGGCAGAGGATTTAAAATTTATGAATTGAATTTAATACTTATCCAATTTATTTCGATTGGATAAGTATTAAATTAAATTATAAGTTTATATTTTCAATGCTCGATGCTCCAGAGAAAACTGTGCTGCGATGGTCCAAGGTCTATCACTGAGCATTGAAATATACATATACCTTATTTCAATTGGATAAGTATTAAATTCAATTGATAAATTTAAAATTCTCTGCCTTCCCGTCCGCCTGTCTGCGCAGGCCATTATCAAACAAATTACATTTTATTCCTGTACAAAATTCCTTAAGACCAAGGACTCCAAACACAATATCCACGCAAGCTCCGCCCCCATGCACCCCGCCACTCAGATATTTGCTAACCGCTAACACATCAATAATAAAATTGAATATCGCGTGCGCTCTTTGACCATTTTGAGTTTGAAACTAAATGTCGTAAGTCTCAATCTATACTAATATTATAAAGCTGAAGAGTTTGTTTGTTTGTTAGTTGGTTTGTTTGCTTGAACGCGCTAATCTCAGGAACTACTGGTACGATTTGAAAAATTCTTTCAGTGTTAAATAGTCCATTTATCGAGGAAGGCTATAGGCTATATATCATCACGCTAAGACCAATAGGAGCGGAGCACTTATGAAGAATGTTTCAAAATCGGGGTTTTCTTTTTCGTTTTGAGAGCTTCCGCTGCGTGCGCTGCGTAAACGGTTAAAGTTACCCAAAAATCATGTATGACAGAATTGTTTCTCTTTAAAAGTTCTCAAAAAAAGTCCGCGACAGCATATGTCTATCTTTTAAGGTTGGCTCACTATAACCTTTTTTATGCTAACAAAATTTGTTTTAAAATAATGCATTATTTGTGAAGGTGTTTTTATAAACATGACATTAATCCTTATCCAAATAAATACGTTATTCATCACAAGTATTTCATTTAAAACAAAATTGGCTTTTACATCATTCGATTTCAATGAATATCTTAGGAGATATCACAGTTTTAAAATAACATCGCATCAAAATAATAATCGATGGCAAATAGGAGCAGTGGTGGCCCAGTGGTATCGACCCCGACTTACGAGTTGTAGGTTCTGTCGTGGGTTCGAACCCCAGCAGGCGCTTTACTTTGTGTAAATAATTATATCACCACTGCTCTCAAAACGGTGAAGGAAAACATCGTGAGGAAACCGGCATGTCTTAGAACCAAAAATTCGAAGACATGCGACATATACCAACCCGCACTGGGCCCGCGTGGTGGATTACGCCCACTCCCTCTCATAGAGGGCCTGTGTCCCAGCAGTGGGAACAGTAGGTAATAGGCTGATTATGTATGTTATGTAAGGCAGTCATGAGGAGGAAGGGCGGTTGCCCCAGTTAGCTCTGCGAAATACCATGCCGCGCGGCTCAGACGCTTGGTTAATTCAGTCGGGTCGTAGCCCAAAGTAACTATTCCACGCGGACGAAGTCGCGGGCAGAAGCTAGTTTAGTAATAAAGTAATAGGATCTAGAGAAAAAGTAATTTCTCTACATCAATAAGATCTAGAGAAAAAATATCTTATATCTGGATAATAAACTATATTTTCTTACTGTCAATACTTATTTTAGACATGAAAGCCGAGTAATCTAGTTTTTTTTTAATAATCTTTAAAAAAGACATATGTATTTCGAATAAAAAATGAATCGAACGAAAATGTTCCAATCACGTAACTATTTTATATATGGAAAGAAAAAGATCCAATAAATCATGTACTAAAGTTCCATTTTGATTGTATGCGTGACTGTTTTAGAATGTTAATGCAAAAAAACATACAATTTAGGGAGCCTGTCCGTTTTCTATCGAGAATGCCTCTTTGCCATAAAGTAAGTCAGTGAGGCTGACACTCCATTGAGACGAAGCGGAGGAACATTACCCAATTAACGATTCTTCTCCGCTCAACATTCATAAGTGAACTAAACTTGTTACTGTAGTTATCATCATTATTATTGTTGTTGCTTGCCATGTCGTGCAATTACGCTTTGGGTCATAATTAGTTTGAAACCTATAATGTGCACCTAGTGATATAGTGAGACTATTTTTTTTAACCTTGGTGACTATTTATGACTATTTCTTGACAATTTTTTGGTTTTCTCAAAATTTATTTACATGAAGTTTTCAAAGGTGAGGATTGTGTAGTGAAGGACACCTGGTTTTGAGAGTAGTGGTGATGTAATTATTTACACAAAGTAACATGCCTGTAGGGTTCGAACCTACGACCTACAACTCGTAAGACTCGGCCGTTACCACTCGGCCACCACATGCTCTCTTATTAGTATACTCTCTTATTAGTATACGCCAAATCTTGTGTATTTACATAATTTTAAGGGCCTATTTCACCACCTACGAATAGCCACTACTTACTGAATAAATTCAAAAATGGAACAAAGTTTGTATGCAATTATCTGCCAAGTAAGTTAATAGGAACTTAATCGTAGGTGGTGAAACAGGCCCTTAGGCTTTTTCCCGTTTCGGCAGGATTTCTAAATCGTTCCAAGTTTTCCTTATTATTTCACAAAAGTTATCAGTACTAAGTAGTACCGATTAGACTAGCGATAAGTACCCCTTATCATTTAATCGTCGAACTGTAGTTGCACAAGAAATATATTAGATTATATTGTATACAATACAACAATGCTGTTTACAATTATAATGATTTGATATAATTAATTCGATTACGTGTTCATGCATAGTTGATTCATCATTTAATTATTTGTTGCACCACTTTACCCTGTTCTGTACTGATTTTGTGCCCGACTACGGCATGCGAAAAATATTGGTTAGATGTCTTTGGATTTGTTGGTGAAGAATATGGCTTTATGACGTCACAGGAACCTCTTATTATTTTGG
Source organism: Conistra vaccinii (assembly GCA_948150665.1). NCBI lineage: Eukaryota > Metazoa > Arthropoda > Insecta > Lepidoptera > Noctuidae > Conistra > Conistra vaccinii. The sequence goes on from OX411323.1 coordinate 16,741,792, forward strand.
CGAATGCTAGCCATAACGAAGTATTACTTTTCTGTTCTTTTTTCTGTAGTTGGGTTTATTTGTCAGTCCTACATTGATGGCATGTTCTGTCATTATTATTATTATTTATTTATTTATCATAAACAAGGTTTATAAAAAATCTTAACTTAAAACTATGCCTCGCAAAACCGTTTTCACGGTTTGTCTGCGGGAACAGAACAAACAGTAATAAAAAAAGGTTTAATAGTGCGAACACGTCTTAATTCCCACTTATTACGCTTATAAAGGAATCTAAACTTATCTTAATATATATAAATCTCGTGTCACAATGTTTGTCCTCAATGGACTCCTAAACCACTTAACCGATTTCAATCAAATTTGCACACCGTGTGCAGTTTGATCTAACTTAAAAGATAGGATAGCCTTCATCTCAATTTATAGCCGCAATATTATTTTATTGCAAATTAGGGCTACCCATGCGAAGCTGGGGAGGGCAGCTAGTATTTTATAAAACTACTTAATTACTTATTGGTTCTCTCTCAACAATCTGCAACCAATTTCCTAAGAACATTGCTTACAAACTCCTGAGAATGGCAAATTTACCATAGAAATAGTACTTCACTGTCGCGGCCTGCAACAGGGGCATAACCCATATGTTCACTTGTTTCTTCTTAACTTTTATTTAAACAGCTCTATTTGCAAGCCAAATCGAAATTAAAATAAAACCTTTGATTAGTTAGAAGTAAAACGGTCGTTCCATTTTTTAATTACACGGCAGATGAGTTTGGTTGGGTACTAATTTATTCGGCCACTGAACACGACAGATATGAATTTTCGATTTATCTCGAAGAAGGTGGTCGTATTTCCAAGCATGTTTGAGAAAATATTCTATACCAGTTGAAAGGTACCTTACCACCAAGGTGTACCAAAAAGCCAACACGCTATAAGAATGAGAAAACTCCGATCGATTACAATACATGCTTTGTTTCGACAAAATAGTTTAGTTTCCATAAATAACTTGAATTTTATGAAGCCAGGGAAATTAATTGTTAAGCAAATTGACTACCAATTTAAATTGTACACATAGTCAAGTCACAACTGGTATTCTTTGACAGTTGTATGAAGTGGCCTTAACATGACCGTATGACAATATTGACGTAGTGTCGATTTGCTTAACAACTAATTTTCATGACAGTACAAATCAAATTCAAAAGTCATTTATTCAAACTAGGCTGAGAATCAGCACTTTTCGAACGTCAAAATTACATAAGAAAGTCCCCCAAAAACGCCCGCCCTTCACCACTTCCTAGTGCTTTAGCTGGGAAGAAGAAGTGGCGCAACAAAATGAATATTTTAAAAAAGATCTTTTTTTTTCTCCGTAGGTATCGTCGCCTAATTACAGCAGTAACAGAAGCCAATGCAGCTTCGGCGGAGAATTCAGCGGCGGAAGACAAGACGGGCAGCGAATCCACAGCGGAGAACAAGGACAACATTGAAATGGCTGTTTATAAGGTCACTGATAAAGAAACTGTCGCATTCAATAAGACATCTGTGAGTATAAAAACTAAAGAATAACCCAATGGGCCGAAAACCGTATTCTTTTTTTTTTTTGTTCGTATAATAAAATACACTGAAACATTATTTTAATCATTAAGAATCGTTTAAACTGAAATTACACGAATTTTCAAACATTTTCTATATAATTTAAATATAAATACTTTACTGTTTCTTTATTAGTACTATCTAAACTTTTTATTAGTGAAAATGCTAACATATAGGTACTGAGGACCAATGGAAAACTGAAAATGTCCCGTAACTCTTTCAATAAAAAAAATTAAACTATTCAAATCATTTCCTATATCCTTATAAAGGTTAGACAACAATAGTCCTAACATATGTAATAGAGGAAGTGTGTATGGAAGTTCGTCATTTTTGACGAAGGGATGTCCCATCGGGCACATGACTTGTTAATAATATATTAAATGAACAAACTGTTTTTTTATTTCAGAGCAAAGTATTGGACTCATCTGAAGGTGGTGTCACGATTTCAGCGATAGCTCAGCCCATACCGCAAGAAACGGACTACGAAAAGACTTTCTGGCCATACCTCCTCAAAATCATACAGGTGATTATTGTACTTTATTTTTGTGACGTTAGGTTTAATTTGGTTTAACACGGCTAGGTTAGGCTGCAGGTATCAGTGTTATTCGTTGTGTAACTTCCCTTGAATTGTGCTGAACATTTAACTATCAGCCCCATCAGTGGAAATATTTAACATTGTAAATCCTCACTTCTTATAACGACTTACAGATTTAATCAATTCTCTGTTAAGGGGAATGCGCTAATGTAGCCCGCGAAATTCAAATTTTCTTACGTTTTTTGCAATTTGCAAGTCAGTGTCAGGTTGTATATTGATTAAAATATGATTTGCGACCGTAATAAATATGGCTTTACAGATTTATAATCAATAGAATCAGCAATACAACTCCTTAAGTTAGCATAATCCTCAAATGTCATGATTTCATGAAATAGTCACTCAATAGGATTGCATGAACTTAGAGAGTTGTATTGATGATTTTATAAATATACATTTTATACGGTCGCAAATCATACACTAACATGCAAATTTCAAAAAACGTAAGAAAGTTTGATTTTCGCGGGCTACCTTGGCGCATCCCTTAAAGTGTAAGGCTGACACTTCACTGCGGCGGAGGGGCAAATACTAACCGTTATAATGATTGTTATATGATCCTTCGCTGCGCCTAGGTGGAGTGTCAGCCGAAAACAAAAACCCCTAGGAATTTGGTTAATTTCTAACGATCACACGAGTAGTCACAAGTAGATAGGTCGTTACGCCTCGTTCAGGGTGAACGTACGGTGGTTACGGGGGGGTAGCGAGCACGATTACGTGGCCACGGTACACTCTTGCCTCCACTGCCCGTAAAGGATATATAACATATAGCTACGTGGATATTGGGTAATACAATAGACGGTCGCCCGTCGCGCTAGGCCAGTAGTCTGGTTACAGAGATATTGAAGGTCAAAGTTCTTACTATTTTTGAGAAAATAAAATTTTGCGTTCATCAAAATGCACGCTGCCGTAAATAGCAATTTTTCACACCTAAAATAAAAGTTGTTTCCTAGCAAAAAAAATATTACTCAACGCTACTTAGTTTGAAGAACAGAATGCGTCGGTAACGGCTATTCGATCTTTCTACGCCCTGGTGTTAGATTTTTCGGGCTCCCCGTACCACCCGCACAAGCTCCTCACTCTGAACGAGGCTACGAGTCCATACACTTTCACATTAGGCTAATTTTAATGCGACGTGAAACAGAATCACGATGTGACGTTAAACACGACTTCGGAAAAGGCGGTGTTGTGTCAAATAGAGCCGACGCTGCGCGACCGAGCCAAGAAAAAAAAGAAGAGAAAAGATAATGAAGTTCGTTTTTTTTTTAATTATTTTATTTAGTTTGTGTTTACTCATTGCCTCATTGGTGTCGATTCGTTGTGCATAACATATGATATACTTAGTTTAGACTATTTCCTTCTATTTCTCTTTAATAAACAAGAAAGGTACGGACATAAGTAAGGGCTGCCGAGTTTAGTTGTGCTAACAACTAAAATCGGCAGTATTATGTAAGTAACTTCAAAAAGGCAAAATCAACTCATTTATTTCAAGTAGGCCATTAAACTCTGTAGTTACTCTTTTAAATACACTAACTGACATATCTTTGGACCCCAGCGTCCCAGACCTTTGGAAGGCTATGTATGTATATATTTAAGCACCAAAAAATTACTAAATATATTTAACGCCAAACGAATTGAAAACACCGTTTTGTTTCTGTCAATCGTTTGATGAACAGAGACAGAATAATGTTTAAAATACATTTAGCGTTAAAAACCATTTATGTATGCAAGTGGGCTTTAGGGTTTTTTATTTGATACTAACTGCGCCCGCGCCCTGGAGCAGTGGTGGTGGTGGCCCAGTGGTAACGGCCCCGACTTACGAGTTGTAGGGTTCGAACCCAGGCAGGCGCTTTTTTTGTGTAAATAATTTCATCACCACTGCTCACAAAACGGTGAAGGAAAACATCGTGAGGAAACCGGCATGTCCTAGAACCAAAAATTCGAAAACTCAAAACTCAAACTCAAACTCAAAGCATTTATTTCAATTAAACCATTTACAGGCACTTTTGAATTGTCAAAGAGTCGGTCAGTTAGTCAGAAAGTTGAAGCTAGTCGCCCATTCCAAAAAGTAGATCTCTGTGGAGAAGAACGGGCAAGAAACTCCCAGGACACTCTTTTAAATAAAGACATTACAAAATCCTGGGTACATTATTCTTGTTGCTTCTATATGTGAGAACAATGTGAAAAAAAGAAATAGAGACAATTCAAAGTATAAGATTTAAAATAAGCCTTGGCAGAAAAGAGATGACCAGTCTCAACCGACGGCGCCCGTTCACGAACATGACGCGTGGATCAGCACCATCCAGCTCAACCATTTTGTAGGGAACCGAATGATCCAACACACTCGCCACCATCGGCGAGACATTTAAGTAAGCATGACAAAGTCTCAACTGCCATGCTCTTTCAAGTCAACATAAAACATAATATAATAACAGAATAAACAGCCCCATGGTACTCACATTTACAAAAACTGAAAAAATGCTTCTAAATTATACAAAACTATAGTTTGCAATGTATTATACTATCAAAAAGAAAGATAATCATTATCAAATATTGGAATATTCAACAATAAAAAATTGGTTAATAAAAAATAAAAATTAAATAAACATGTTGTTCGTAATGTCAGAAAAATAATATAAATAAAAATAAAAATAAGAAAAGGGGTAGCAACTCTTCCAAATACAATAATTTCAACTAGTGAGCCCAAGTGGCTGTGGAGCAGGACCAGCATTAAGCCAAGCATTTTTATCTACGATATAATCATCTAACTTATAATATGCTTGTCTACATAGTGTGCGTTTAATGCATGTTTTAAATTTCTTCTCATTAAGTTGAAGAATATCGAGTGGTATTTTATTATAACATTTTACACAGTACCCCATAAAAGAAGTGTGTACTTTAGACAATCTAAAACGTGGTTGATCTAATTTGTTCCTATTTCTAGTGTTAAAATTATGCCTGTCACTTATCTTACGAAAAAGATGTAGATTTTTTCGAACATACATAATGTTTTCATATATATACTGACAAGGTACCGTCATGATGTTAATTTTCTTAAACAGTTCCCTTAGAGATTCGCGTCTGCGGAGGTTGTAGATGGCTCTGACAGCCCTCTTTTGCAGAATAAAGACAGACTCAATATCTGCGAAGACATGTGACATCCACCAACCCGCACTGGGCCCGCGTGGTAGATAACAGTCCACTCCCTCTCACAGAGAGGAGGCCTGTGTCCCAGCAGTGGGAACATTAATGATTATAAATTATAAGTATAGTAATATATAGTACTACTAGCTGCCCTCCCCGGCTTCGCACGGGTAGCAGTAAAGTACTTATCTACGGCGCACCTACCTATCTACCTACCCTGCCATACCTACCTACCCTACACTACCGGACCTACCTACATACCCTGCCCTACCTACCTACCCTTCACTGCCCGACCTACCTACCTACCTACCCTACCTACCTACCTTCACCTATCTTCCTAACTATCTACCCTGCCCTACCTAATTAACCTACCCTGCCCGACCTACCTACCTACCTACCCTACCTACCTATCTACCCTACCTACCTACCTTCACCTATCTTCCTATCTACCTACCCTACCCTACCTAATTACCCTACCCTGCCCGACCTACCTACTTACACTGCCCGACCTACCTACCTACCCTGCCCTACCTTCCTACCTTACCCTGACCGACCTACCTACCTACCTATCTACCATACATACCTACCTACCTATCTACCATACATACCTACCTACCTTTACCTTTCTTCCTATCTACCTACCCTGCCCTACCTAATTACCCTACCCTGCCCGACCTACCTACCTACCCTGCCCTACCTACCCTACCCTGCCCGATCTACCTACCTATCTACCCTATCTACACCGGTAGACGCCTGACGGGAATAACTGATCGAGTGGTAACTGATCAATTATCGACCGCCAAGAGTAGAAAATTATTAAAGAACTAATATCGCTTTTAAAAAATAGTGGTTGGTGGTAGAAGGATGAAAATTTGGGGTTGTATGTATTTTTTAATGCCAAATTATATATATAAAAAAAAAAAAAATGTCAAAAAAGAAAAAAAAAATTTGGGGTGGACCACCCTTATCATTTAGGGGTATGAAAAATAGTTTACGTCCTATTCTCAGACCTACAAATATACACAAAAAAATTCATAAAAATCGGTCGAGCCGTTTCAGAGGAGTTTGGCAACAAACACAGTGACACGAGAATTTTATATATTAGATAATCGAATACATGCAAACCCTCTTTTACTATTTATCTTGGTCGTATCGTTTGTTCTCAAAAGTTGGGTGGGTATATCTTTTTAAGCATGTATGTATGCTATAGTATTACCGGTCAAAAGGAACGCCCGTCTTTAATAAATATTAAATAAAAGAGGCCGCAGAAGGCCAGATTTCTTGACTAACACTGTATGGATTCTCTATGGTCTGAAATCAAGGTTTAAATAAATATTGATTCGTAACATATTATCGAAACTGATTCCAATATACTCCTACAAGTCGTTACCTATTGTTTGTTACAAAGATATATTTATGATAAATAATACTTTATTTTAATTTTACCTTCACTGCAGAATAAAAACTCATCGCCGGATTGTTCATGCCGATTGCTTCCGTCTGAAGTAACGTGGGTGAACACAATGCTAGCGCGAATCATGTTCGACCTGATGAGGAACCCTGACATGATCACCCGTCTGCAGAACAGGATACAGAGAAAACTCAACACGCTCAAGGTAAACTGACTCTTATAATGATTGCATTGGGATTTTTTTTATTAATTTACTCGCTATGCCCAGCGGTTTCACCTGCATAAGTCTCGATCCCGTAGGAATATCCGGATAAAAACTATTCTATGTCCTAACCCAGGTCATGGCCTAATCATGTGCCAAATTTCATCCAAATCCGTTCAGCCGTTTTATTATGAAAGCGTAACAAACAAACAAACTCACTTTCGCATTTATAATATTAGTTAATATTACTGATAGTGATGCGAGCAGTGGTGGCCCAGTGGTAACGGCCCCGACTTACGAGTTGTAGGTCGTGGGTTCGAACCCAAGCAGGCGCTTTACTTTGTGTAAATAATTTCATCACCTCTGCTCTCAAAACGGTGAAGGAAAACATCGTGAGGAAACCGGCATGTCTTAGAACCAAAAAATTCGAAGACGTGTGACATCTACCAACCCGCACTGGGCCCGCGTGGTAGATTACAGCCCACTCCCTCTCACAGAGAGGAGGCCTGTGTCCCAGCAGTGGGAACATTAATAGGCTGATGATGATGATGATGATGATGACTATACATCTCTCCCCTTACCTTACGATGACTATATCCCCCCCCCCCCCCCCCCCAGCTGCCATCCTTCATGTCCCCGCTGCTGGTGACGGAGCTGTCGCTGGCGGGCGCGTGCCCGCTGGTGGAGCGCGTGCAGGTGCCCACGTGGGACGCGCTGGGCGTGTGGCTCGACGCCGACGTGCGGTACGAGGGAGGCGCCTACATCGCTATACTGACGCAAATCAACCTCATGAAGCTAAAGGAGAAGAGTTAGTATTATTTTTACATCTATTTTCGACTGGCGAAACTACCAAGACAAATGTTTTTTATTTTAACTGAAACACGTGCTGATAAAATCAAGATATCTAATGCAATATTTTGGGTGATAACTATAAATAGCTACTGTTTGCCTATTACCTACTCATAATAAAATTAATCTTTTGATATATGATATATAATTATATTGATTTGCACGACTGTACATTATCTCTTTCCTTACTAATTAAGGCGACGATAACTAAAAAAATATTAAATTAGAGCATTCTCTTAACCACTGAATATACAAATATTTCAGATTATGTTTATATTACATTGTGAAAATAATTTGTAAAGTTATGTCTAACGCAGATAAAAAACTGAGAATCACGTAAAATCTATCAACCGTATTTTTCTGAAACCTTCACCATTTTAAAGATAATTTAGTTATTGATCTTTGAGTATACGTGTTTTATTAATATAAGATACAGGCTGTGCCTAGTTTGGGACCCACTGTCTAATATTCTAAGTCTTCTGTTAGTGAAAATTTCATTAAAAAATATATATATATATATATCTTTAGTTTTATGTATAATAAATTAATAATGCGTCAATTTGGGACAGCGCTCCTTGATGGGCGAGTTCTTTTACTGGCTGTACGTACGACGCGTTGCGTGAGCTCAGTACAGAACACGCAAGCTAACCACTCAAGGTCACTGGCATAATATCTGCGTCTTAATTTTGAAAATAAGCAACATCCCAACTGTTTGCCAACTAATAAAATTTAGAAAAATATTGTTTCTATCTGGAATTTCTCAGTCAGTAGCTGCCCGGAGCCTGGGTTTGTGCCCGGTTGATGGCAATAGACTAAACATAACTGACGAAATGTCAGTGTACTAAAGGTACACCTCTGCCTAACCCTTCGGGGAAACAAGGCGTGATGTTATGTATTGTTACTCTCTCAATACATAACACATAACATCACGCCTTGTTTACCACCGATCAATTATTCATCTCATAATTTGAGAGTGAATAGAGTGCCGCAAGAATATTTGCGGCATACTAGTGGCGCTTCCTCGGCCCGGCTAAAGTGCCGCTAAGCATTGCATTGTCATTATCACTTGTTATTTTGTTTAAGTAGTTTCTTTCATCTATAGTCGGCTAAACTTAAGTGCCATAATCGCTTGGCTGTAAGGTAGGTTAGAACTGTGACCACACAACACCAGGGTCCGCTTAGGCAGAAGAGAATGTAATGTTATGGGAATGTGGCTATTTTACAGCGATCTAACGTCAACAATCAAACAAAAAGTGACGATGACAATGACTATGCAATGCTTACGGCACCTTAGCCGGGCCGAGGCGGTGTTAATAAAGTGCCGGTAGCGGCACTATCAGATAGGGATAGAATGCAGCTAGTGGCACTCTATACACTGCCAAATTAATATACAAATAATATTTTTCAGACATGACGCTTGAGGAACATTTGTTGGCAACCAGCGTTGGGCTGAGCAGCGATATAAAGAGCGCGGAGACTATAGCCGAGGACGAGGATCATGCGCGGCGGGTAAGATTGACTTTTCAATAACATTCTACCACGATTTACCACATTCTATACAGGGTGGCAGGGACATCGACGCGAAGCCTGTTACCAAGGATTCTTTACATGATTCTGAACACCCCTGCGTTGAAATTTAACGTTGGATATAAAAATAAAAAAAACTGCTGTTTCATAGAAAAGTGCCTACGCGATAAAAATGAATGGACCAGCTGTTTTGTTTTTTAAATAACCGACGAAAAATTTCAACGCAGGGGGGTTCAGAATCCATGGCAACAGGCTTCGCGTCGATGTCCCTGACACCCTGTATAGCTGTACAAGAATCATTAGGCGCGTGGCCAAAATCGAAACCAGTGTTTCCACTTTTAGGGATTTCTCCCTTTTTTAGGGAAAAATTGCCAATAATAAGCATGGTTTAGGGATATTTGATTTTGACAGGGATTTAGGGTATTTTAGGGAAAAATTGACCTTGAGTTGATAGCCCTATTGTTTATATTAGGCAGCACCCAATGTAGTACTTTACTCTATGGCAGCACCGATTGATTAAAGGGGATTACCTGAAACTTGTAATGAATGTAATTCGTCTAATTTTAGTTTACCATAATTATTATTGTTAATTGTACTATTTCCGTGGCTAAAGACATCGGAAATAAGTCGCATTATACCTAGAGTTGGTTTGTTTCGTCTCTCTCGATCAATAATAAAAGTTTTGTAGGTATTTAATGCTATAAAAATGAAAACTTACCTAAACCATTAAAAGACAATGGGCAATGGTCAAATGATCACCACTAACGAGTCCTATATAACTAAATAGTCTATTAAATAAGCAGTAATTTGACACCCATAAAAAATATCTACCAGTAAAAAATTCAGTTGGAACTAAGTTCCTTTGCTGTATATTATGTATTATATATACAGGCATATATATATATATATATATACAGGCATAATGAAACAAATTAATCGCGTAAAATGCTCGTCTGCTCGAATCTGGATACTCGTCTTATCTGGGTCGGGGCTTCCCCCTCGCCCGCGGATTAAAGCCCCCGGCGTAGCTTTCTTCACGACATCTCGGCGGTCTGTCCCTGCCAGGTGGAGGCACAGCAAAGGACGACCAGCATCGGAGATGTCGATTCGACGCGCCTACGGATAGATATGCAGCTCCCCCTCGCCCGTCTCACAGATCTAGCCATTTACAGATTGAGGGAGAGACTGTCGTGTGTGTGAGCAGCTTGTTGTCATGCTGAAGCGGCGTATGTCAAGATTGGGCACGTACAGTTTATACACGCCGAACTTGACGCGCGTCGGGATTCGGTTCGATACTTGTACGCACACACACCCTCGTATATAATAGAAATACAGAGAGAAAGGGAAATTTGTTAATTTTTTGGTTCAATAATTTTAGTATAAACATAGCATAGGTTTGTCTGGTTAGTGGTCGACATATTTGCACCAAGCCACATACATTTTACCCAATGTCCTGTTAATTAACTAAAATTGCGTATTTTAGTTGAGAAACCCAGCGATATACGACTCGGATGTAGAAGATTCTGCGGAGTCTAGCGACGACGATGAAAGTCCGCCAGTGCAGCCTGTAGATAGCAACGACACTTTAACGTCTGATCTTGGGTAAGTTTCATAAATATATAGTACTAGCGACCCACGGGGCTTCGCTCGATTTACCCGACTTGTAAAAATAACCTAAGGGTCCGCCTTCACGAGCTTTTTCTGTCATGGCGCTCTACATAACCGAACTTTTTTATACACCGTGAAATTTGAATCACAGTTTTGCTAGAACAAACGTTGTTCAGACCATGGTCTACTACCATTATATACAATTCAATTAAAAAAAAGTCAATGGTATTTGAAAAAACACAAAAAATACTGATTTATTTATTTGCATTTCGGCCCGCATTGGCCGGACATCCTTGTAGTCCACGTGGACTCCTCATAACTCTTGAGAATGCCATATTGCTACCGCGATGAGTCCTTTGATGTTACGGTTAATGTTTGAACACGTTTGAGCAACATAAGACTTATTTGAGAACGCCTAGTTTAGTTTGTTTTAATAATATATTGGACGGTATAGAATGGTAGTAGACCATGGTTTGAACAACGTTTGTTCTAGCAAAACTGTGATTCAAATTTCACGGTGTAAAGTACGATGTTCGTGTGCCATATTTACAGCCGAGTATCGTTCCTAGTTTGACACTTTAACACGTTGAAATTAACTATTCATTCCAGATTTTACACTCCACCTAAGAAAAAGTTCTTACGTATGGTCGACAAGATAGCCACTAACAAATACTTCCAACAAGTGAGTATGCTTTTTTTATTAACTACAAAACAGGGTTCGTAAATATCTGATATTTCTAATAAACTAACTGCGCCCCGCGGTTTCACCCGCATAAGTTTTGATCCCGAGGGAATATAGGGATGAAAAGTATTCTATGTCCTAACCCAGGTATACCCATGTGCCAAATTTCATCCAAATCTATTCAGCCGTTTTAGCGTGAACGCGTAACAAACAAATATACAACTCACTTTCGCATTTATAATATTAGTTAGAATATAATAATAATATTTATATAATATCCTATATATCCGATATTATATCGAATATTTAGCAAAGCATTTCAAATGCTTTGCCCCTAATATTGAAAATTATTTACAATAAGGGAGTACCTTATATTAACATAACCTACTATAAACCCTATGTTATGAATATAAGGTTTAAATTTCAATAAAATGCTAATCGTACTTGCGCGTTATTTGGTGAATCCCTGAAACCTATGATTAGATTGCCACTTCGGGAAACGTAAACGAAATTGTAGTTTTTTGTCAAGTGTTGCTAGGGTAAACTTTGAATCTGTAAAATTACTAGTTTTGACAACAAATATCAATTAATATGTTTATCATGGTATATATTCACTGATATATATCAGCAATCCCAGCTGAATTATGTATGGTGTACCCTTACAAATTATTTTGGACGTGAAAATATTCCGAAACTGTCAACATCTCTAACAAAACAATGGCCAAATAAACATTTAAAAGGATGCAATCAAATATAATATATGATTAATTTGTCAATATTACTGAATAAAATTAAGAAATATTGCTTTATAGTGCACTAAAATATTAATTATGAATTGCCATAATTAATATCGTAACACTGAATATTTAGGTGTAAAAAAAGCATTTGGAGAGTTTCCAAATGCAAGTCAGATTCAGTACGATAGTAGCGTTACGATATTAATTATTTAAATTTTAAATAATAAAATGATGTTACTTTGAAGATCAAAAACGCTGCCGTTGTCTAGAACTGTCATCTATCAATGTATAAACCTTATTATTTACATAATGTAGCTATAAACAATTTCATTATATTCTTCTCGCTCAGGTGACAGACTACAAGTACGTGAAACGTGCTATGGAAGGTCTGTCGAACACGGATATAAAGCTGCATCTAGAAGTGCACGCTCTAGAGGGGCGACTAGCGTTCAACTTGCCGCCACCACCACACGATAGGATATGGGTCGGGTAAGACACTGATCCATTCATTTTTTAGACATCTGTGTAAGGCTGAGGAATGTCGTAAGGAAAGTTTTGCGTATGAATGTGAATGGTCAAAAGAGAAAGGGAAGACCAAATAAACGATGGATGGACTGTGTGATGGATGGATTAAGATGATATGGCTAGAAAGCCGGTGACTAACGAGATGACGACTAATAGAGTGCTATGTAAGAATAAGACATGTTCCGCCGACCCCAATTAAATTGGGATAAAGGCAAAAGAAATATGACATTTGTTTAAGGCTCAGCAAAGACCCAAAGGCGCATAAGGCTGCCTGTCCACTGGAGCGGCGCGGAGAGGAGACGAGCGGAGATGTGCCAATATTAACCAATAGAATCTAAACTCCGCTCCAGAGGTGCGATTCTATTGGTTAATATTGGCACATCTCCGCTCCAGTGAACAGGCAGCCTAAAGCAGGGCAATTGTGTGCTGATTACAATGAATAATAAACTTAATTTTCACTCATTTAAAGTGTAAAATAGTCCACGCGAGCTTATCGTCCCCTTCTCTCCTCAGATTCCGCACGAACCCACAACTAATATTGAAAGCTCGGCCGGCGGTGGGTGCGCGAACGCTGCGGTTCGCGCACATCACCAACTGGATCGAACAGAAGCTCAGCAAAGAGTTCGAGAAGTTTCTAGTTCTACCCAACATGGAGGACATTATCATAGATATCATGACACCTACCCCGGTACAGTTCGCGTGAAACTGTACGTACAAATTTGAGTCTTATGTCTGAGATTTAAAGTGTGTTTTTGAGATGACACAGTGTGAGATTGCATTTTGCACGTCGGTTGCGTTGATGTAGCTGCTGAATGTGATTCAAAATTACATTCAGTAGTTGCAATAAACTGTTCAAATATAACTTTGAAGTCTCTATGTAAGGTATTCGTGATTTGCCAGAAAAGCTATGAATTTAATTGTTTGAAAAATATTGATGTGAATAAATTGTTTGATAGTTTTGCCAAGAATGTTTAGGGTATCGGCAAATGAAAACAAGGTTAACTATAGTTTGACCGAGGCCGCTGTTCCGCGCCTTAGGAATGCTCGGCGAGGCTCGGGGCAGCGTTCACCAATAAAAGGCAGGCGGGACGCCGCGCGCCGTGAGCGTTGACGAATGAGCGGCCTGCACTGCCCCCACATACCTAAGGCGCGGAACAGCGATCACGGTCAAACCATATCATGTCGCCCCAAATACAGTTCTTATGCGTATTACCTATTTATTTATTGAGAGTTTATATTTTTACATAAATAATGCTATAAAGACTACATATTTTGTTATTGTTGCGGTCTAAAAATATGCCAAGTATTACGTTAACTTAAAAAGAACATTAATTTAAAACGTCATTTTCATTCCATTCCATAAAAATACATAGTAAACTTCCGACTTCAAAAAAACACTTTGAGCAAGAATGTTTGAAAATAGTTCAAAAACATTTTATTATTTTGTACAATTCCCTAATTTGTAGATATCTATGTCAATTTGCATTTTTTTAATATATCATCTTTAGTATTCGAAAGTCTCAGGATAAACGATAAAAATCTTGCCGTTGGAACACGAAAAAGAAAAAGCGCAAAAGCCCAAAATTCCAAAAAAAAAATAACAACACTGGCTGAACTGATAAAATTCAAAGCACTTAAAATTATTGACGACAAATCAAACAATTAGAAGAACATACGTAATGTTTAAAACTTATAGCAATTACGACTGTGCAATGATTAGATATAAAATAATAACACTACTATAGTGCAAATTGTAAAAAATAACACTAAATTAGAATTAGCATTTAAAAAGATAGATTTATTGTGTAAACTATTTTCTTTTCAAATGTAATAAATAATCCATTTGTATTATAAACACGTTCAACGTTTTGAAAATATTATCCAAAATTGCCTAAAGTTGAATTCTTTTGCGCAAGATTTTTGCTCTTCCTTTAACCAATAGTAATTAAGCTGTCGTAAGCTAATTAGATGCGGTCACTGTTAATAATTGTAATTAATTGAAATTTTGGAACATAAATTGCATTGTGTTAATATTCATCGTGATTGCTATTATAATAAACGCCAAAATGTGAGACGCGGTCGTAAAACGTGCGAGTAGGACGACAAATATTTAGCACCTACAGGATTACTCAAGTGGACTGAGCCTCGTGTCTCGCTCCAGCGTTGGTTGACCGCGACCGCCACAGATATTAACGTACATCATCATTATATAATTTCATAGGTTACCAGATAAATAATTTACGTATTGAGTTATGCTAAAGGATTCATCTTGGCACAATGTCTTATGCCACTAGTGTCACATCGAATACAAGGATTATACTTTATGTTTAAGAATATTTATGTATATTAATATTATGTTGATTTAAATGTTTATGTTCATCACATTTGTATTGAATTGTATTATTTATTTAATAACTGTGATGTCACGCTTAGTTAGACCGTAGCTTGTCTTATAATTTTAGATTTTTTATTTTTATAAATTATGTATATCCTCAATTACTTTTTATCACACGCTACTTGAACTAAATATTTGTTTGTTTCACGAATATTCAATTAATTTGAGGAAGAAATGAGTTTTTAATCACCCAATATCACTAGAACGAGCTTCCTCGCGTTACAAATAAATGTTTCGACAATAATTCCGTCTTAACCTGTTATTCGCAATATAAAATTTTATATAAAACAAGACTATGAGAAAATATAAAGAATTGTAAAATTTGTAAATCTATGAAAATTAAATTTATATTTTGAAGAATATTGACCTGAACGGTATATGTAGTTGTTAACGATCGTTAATATTTTTCTAGTAGTCAATTGACTTTCTAATGTGTTTTCTATCAGCTTTGTCTTGAAACGTAATCGTATTAAATCTCGGTGACATTCTGTCAAGATTTTTGGTCGCGCAACTAAATTCTTTATTGGCTTGCACATCGCTAATCTTTCTTTTATCTATCTGTATTTATAGGCGGATAAATTGCATATTCACATGTTTGTAGTTCCTGCATTGGATATCTGTCCATTAAAACTGAACAACGGAGACATTATATCTTTTAAATTATACTCTATTTTCCTCTGTTTCTCCTCTCCATATCTTTGGTGGGCAGACATCCATAATATTTGATTACTCGTATTATATGAATGTGATTAGGGAGTGCGCAATTACGTAGAGAGATGGTTCCGAACTGTGAAGGCTGATAGTACTTTGCTCATTGTCGTAGCGAATGTCGGTAACGGTGACGTGTGTGCTAACTTGTACGAATTTAATGAAAATGTGGATGAACGAGTGAGCTTTTGGATAAAATTACTGAGTATATGATAAAATAATGTAATACCTATTTATAGTCCGCGCGCGACTGCTAGTCACCGCGCCTGAGGTATATAAGCGGTGAGACGGGGGAGATAGACAAAGGTGAAGGTAACTCAGTCTGCTAATTTTGGCAATGGCGCCCTCCCCGTCTCACCGCTCACAAACCTATATTATATAATATCGCCACCTTACAGAAAAAATCGATTATCTGCCATGTAGTATTATGCATAGCCTACTATCATGTTACTCCGTAATTTAATCCTTAGCATAATAACATTTAGTACTGCTTAGCGTTAATTCAGTTTTATATTGCTACTATTATGAATATATTCACTTAAATGCCAAAAAAGCCGTTGTAATATAGACATTTGTTGTTTTCTACAACTTCTTTTGCATACATAATGTATTACTTACGTAAATGTAAAAATCTTATGAATGTTTGGATCAATATTGTTGCCTAAATCCACTGTTGGACTGTTTAAGTGGTATAAATTCTAAACTTATATTATATTGAGGTTCTAACACATAGTTATCTTACTTGTTGATACTCAATTTCTCCGACGTATGTAGTACACGAAAGACGTATATTTTGAAAATACATATCAGTTATCACATTTGTAAACTACGTACCTGTTGTTATTTCCGTTTGGTAAGCAGTTGATAATAACCTACAATTAGATTCACATGGAAATAGTATTCAGTAGTTACGGCAAACGGGTTGTAGTGAATAAATATTCAACTAAATTAATTATTACATTTTTGGTCCTTGATACTTTCTGAGGTGTTGGGCCGGTCGGGTATTGAGATGTTCTTGTGTAAGACGTTTTGTAACAAACCGAATTGTTCATTATTTACTGAATATGAGGAACTCCGGAACTCGTATGCAAAGGCTTAACCGGTTAGACTCATTGACTGTAAAATTGTATTTATTATAATTAATTCGTTACACATATTGTCGATCCGATCCATATTTTATTTTTATTTATTTCACTATGTATATTATTTCGTTGTTTCTTTTCTAGTAATTAACATTTTTTATTTAAAACTCGAATGTAAAAGAATTATTTTGTTTTGTTTTATTTAAAGCTGCGATCACCTAGTGATTGGTATTTTCACAAAGTGTACCAAATACGAATAAATGTCTATGTATATAGTCTATCAAATTATAAAGTGTTTATGTGATATTATATATAGTTAAGAGTTAAACCGTGCCGAGTAGTTTTTCTATGTGGTATCAGTTGTGATTTTTTCAATAAACGAATTGCTATATTTCAGGTTTATTTTTCTTAATACTTACAACAACATTTTGAGGAGCTCGTGGCCTATTAATAACAGCCGCACGGGTCGTTTCATCAGGTTAAGCTAAGCTTGCCGGGGTTGGTCCGTGGATGGGTGACCATTTTTACCTTCGATCAACAATAGTTGGTATTGTTGATCGAAGATTTTTACATAGCGAGACTCCTCCGTGCCTCGAAAAGCACGTCAAGCCGTTGGTCCCGGCTGTCATTCGTGGATCTTTGACAGTCGTTACGGGTCGTCAGAAGTTTGAAAGTCTGAGAACCAGTGTTACCAAGGGATAATATTTTAAATTAGCCAATTACTGGGTTGTGGAGATTAGATAGGCAGTCGCTCCATGTAAAATACTGGTATTCGGCTGTATCCGGTTAGACTGTAAGCCGACCCCAACATAGTTGGGAGAAGGCTAGACAGATTGATTGTCTTACGACAACATTTTCAATGTTCCTTATACTTTCAGAGTTGCATGTATAATCGTATGACTAATTACCGCCCACGGCTTGAATATAATTATTACACGTAAGAAAAGTTCATAAGAAACTACCAAATAAATGAATCCTCACAGACTTTCCAGTGAAAAACAAATAATTTTTATTAAGTCATGCACTTTTTTATGCCTTTCAAAAGAGTAATGGTAAGAAAATTAAAACAAAAAATATTTTAAACTATTTTATTCAACAGTTTTTTTTTACATAATCTGTGTATAAACACATAAACACTATGTATTGTCAATAGCTATATTCTCGTATATACATTAGGCACTTCATAACACACTCGTTGTAAACTATATCACATATCGACAACTATACTTAGAATTTTGTACAAAATATATTACTAAAGTATTCACAAAGGCTGAATAGTTGGTAAGGTAATATAGAATATTATATAAAAAAAAATAAAGGATCTGTTTATGGAAGCACTAAAGAAGACTTTGTTATGGCAGCACCATAATATCTACATCGGTCACCTTACTTTGATTCCAAAGAATATTATCAGAACCGATAGTTCTTGAGGTTCAATATAAAAAATAGATAAAGAAAAATCATGGCTTAATTAAAAGGTTATTAAACAATTCCAGCTTGTTATAATATGTTTTGTATGTTTATTTATCCAAGAGTCAACTAATCCACTTTTGGTGTGTAACATTTCTGTTGTAAAGGTTTTCTATAACAGTGGCACCAAATAGGCATATAAAATAATAATAATCTGTTCTAAATCACACTTAAACTGCAATATATTACGTTATATCTAATTATGGTGCTTAACTAATATGGCTTTCTTTATCCCACCTAATCATAATATGTACAGAGTTGAGATCAACCTTACATCTAAATGAAGATCTTACATATTTTGGCACTCTGGACCACATTTTCTTTAATAATCTACAAATATATCATTTACAGGAAATATAAACATTTGATACATAAATAAAGATTAGAACTTTTGCACAATATTGCATTAATACGCAAGCTGATTTTATGGCAAGCAGTAACATTACTAACATAGATAAAACTCTTGAAATAGGATCTGAAGCAACAATGTTTCACTGTTGAATTCAAGAATATCTCTATGAAATAACCCCGCATAGTAACAGTTATTCGCAGAAAGTTTACTACACAGTCAGCGTCCATCATTATCCAATGCCTCACAAGTGTCTTTATCGTACTCACTGATTTTAACCAATCACAGCACAGCATTAGAGAACGCTGCCTCAAAACAGCCCATCTTCAGGGTACCACATATCACCTCAATGCTGCAGCTGGCAATGTGCCGTGCCATCAGCGTTCCGTCTCTTCACCAGGTCGACCCAGTCGTCTATCCGGGGGGCACAGACTAGGGAGTACCTCCCGAGGCGCCTCCTGGCCATGACAAGGAACTCCCCCGCCCCGGCGGCCGCCCCGCACACCGAAGAAACGTGGACGTGCGCGTGAAGGCTGCGCGTTTTCCGCCGCTTGTGGTTACGGTGTGTAGTGCGCTCTAGTGTGTTGTCGACGTCATACCTGGAAAAATTAGGGTTTGTTAGAATGGAAAACTTATTAAACCGTTCAGGGAATAACTGTTTCTAAAACCCTTTCCACTTATACTCCATTTGAAATAAGATTAGACATTTAAACAGTAGCGGATCCAGGGGGGCTAGGGGCTCTAGCCCCCCCACAAAAGCATCTGAGTTCTTCCGTGACAAATCTTAAAGTGAACTTGATATTATTCTACATTCAACTTTTTAGCAAGCATTACTCTACTTAAGGTACAATTGTCATCAATTATCCTTCCTTAACTTAATAATTATGATACAAGTTCTTTTCTTTATGATATTTTGTTTACGTGGCGAATTTTGAATCCGTGCGCCACTGTCTGCCAATCACGTTGCCCGATTTAGCCGCCATGTATATTCACAGAGATATCTCCGGCAGTCTATAACAACCTAACGGAGTTACTAAGGGAGTAATCGGAGGAGGCTTGAAATATTGCGAGCTTTTTTATTGATTACTTTGCTGAACCCTCAGCGGGATCAAGCTCCTTCCCAAACGACAATCCTGGATCCGTCACTGCATTTAAAAAAACCTGCCATTGTCATGCCAACAACGCAATAGAAGTTAAAATTGGTTGAACGGACTGTGAAAAAGGTTTAGTTAAATGTCTAATCTTATTTCAAATGGAGTATAGCTGATGATTTTATTAATCAGGCTACTTTCTTGGAATTATTTGGGGTTTCATTAAGTACTGTACTTCATATGACAATTTAAAAAACCTACGTCTTGCAACACTGGACAGGTAAATCTCAGACTCTCAGTCCCCAATTTACATGTCCAAGAGATGTAACAAAGATAAACCTAATAATAAGTTTTTACTGCAGTTAGAGGTTTATGAGCGTGCATGTAGCCTGTAGGTGGACAACAGGTTCTAGATACTATCATACAACAACGGTTAACTTGGTTTTCTTAAAAGTGTGTGCCCACGTACTATCTGATCAATTTGGGTGTGTCGACCTAGGTAGTATGTAAAGGACTTGGTTTTTGAACTGAAAACTTCTTTAGGCGTGAACAAAAATCCACTTTTTGGGTGAACAAAAATCATGGAACTCACGTCATCTTCACCGAACGCTTCCCATGAGCTATATGTATACTGTATATACGATACAATTCACAAGTTACTTAGTTTTCACTTCTATCGGCAGTCCTCAAAGACTGCCCCGCATTTTTTTTTGTGCCACCGATCATAACAATTCCTTTGTCCTTCAAACTTTTTTATACAATGCCTTGACTTGTAGTTCTAACTTCTAAAACGTTGATCATACACGATTTCGTAATCACTACCTAATGGATTAGGTAAGCGTACGCGGTCATTCGCAATTATCTACGCGGGGGACTGCAATTACATGGTATCTACTTTTTAAATGCTTCACTCATAACGATGTGGCGTGTACCAACTTTGTAATGTCTAGATGGCTAGCGTATTCTGGGGTAGGTAGGTATGATTGCCAGAGCGTATACTTTTCTTTGGAAAGCTGTAAATATATAGGGTAATTAGTGACAGATACTTAAACACGTGACTTTACTTCTCATTATGAACAACTTTTACTATAGGACCAAAACTGAAATCGCGAGAAAATATCAGCTGTTCCATACATTTTGACGAATTTTGCGTACATACCTACCTAATAATTGTAACCTATATAAGAGGACTGATAAGTCGTTTCCATACCATGTACTCGTATCTGATCCCGGAATGGAATCAAATCCGGGATTTTTATAAAGAAAATATATATTTAAAGCCACTTCCATAATTTCTTAGCCAAAACGTAACTTTAGGTAAATATGCATCCGAATATCCGATCGCTGATAATAATGTGAAAACAGCAGATTATTTTTTTCGCGATTTCATTTTAGTGCCATAGTAAAAGTTAAAGTCACGTGGTCAGGGTAGCCCGCGAAATTCAAATTTTCTTACGTTTTTTGCAATTTGCAGGTCAGTATCAGGTTGTATGTTGATCTAAATATGATTTGCGACCGTATCAAATGTTTATTTATAAAATTATAATCATAGAAATCATCAATACAACTCTATAAGTTCATGTAATCCCGTTGAATGACTATTTCATGAAATCATGACATTTGGGGATTATGCTAACCTAAGGAGTTGTATTGCTGATTCTAATGATTATAATTCTGTGAAACCATATTGGTTACGCTCGCAAATCATATTTTAATCAAGATACAACCTGACACTGACCTGCAAATTGCAAAAAACCTAAGAAAATTTGAATTTCGCGGGCTACCTTGGCGCATCCCCCTTAAGTATCGGTCACTAATTACCAGTCGCCCTATATAATCATAGCAGGATCCGACGATTTTACTCGTAGCTTTAAACATTCTGTAATGGACTTATGATGACCTACTTTTAACACTATACGAAGAAGCTTATATATATAACTTTAACTATGGGTATAGTCTATAGTTCTATACCCATAGTTAAAGTTATATATAAGCTTCTAGGGTTTAGCAAACACAGAATGTTGTATTGCCTAGACTAGCAAGGAGATTCGAATAACTAGGTACTGGTACTAATGAAAATCTTTTGAATATTATAGTAATCCTTACCTGTAGTAATCGTCATCTTCAGCCAGGTCATCGGGCTTGTCCCTGGGTTCCTCTCCCGACGTGGCGCGGATCAGCTTGGTCAGTCGGAGAGTCAGCTGCGTCGTGTCCAGGTCTTCCCGAGCCTCGCTCATAATGATCACTCCTCGGGATACTGAAATGGAGATGGTACGTTATAGCAATTGTAATTTAAACCAATATAATTTATGTGACGTCAGAAAATGTTTGAGTTACAGTTTCCGCAAAAGTTTTGATAGATTTAAAAAAGAGGAGGTTAATCATGCGATTATTTTACCATAAATATATTGCTTGTCAATTGTTAAATTAGGTATATTTCACTATCCAGATAGTTATTCAAATATTTCTTGTAAGTAGATGTCATAAATTCAGACCGCGGCTCGTATTGTGTTTTAAGCAGGTATGCTAAAATTCGTTAGCCTAGAATAGAATATATTTTATTCAAAAGAAATACAGGTTTCGTCATATTAAACGTCCAAGATAAAGCTCTTCGAGGAAAATATCCCACAATAATAATATTTTGCGTCAATACATATTAATAATATACATATATTATGTAGATGTGCATTCCTTAGTACCTAAAACCAAATTATTATCTGTGTTATTATTATCAAGCTTTACATAGATTGTTTTGTTTGAATGCCGAGTTTTTGTTAATTATAGTAATTGCTACGGCACAAACAAATTAGAAGTTATAAAGTTTAATGACTGAGCTATCTGAGCGTGTTTCGAGAACACAATTGAGTCAGCGACGAGTTTTCCTTTTAACTACAGCGCGGCTCTAAATGTTCAACGTTGTCACGGCGGGCGCCATTCTTTCACGTTTTGAATACCATATACTTTTATTATGGTATCAAGTTAATTTAAGCATTTCATCCTTTTACTATTTTGTGCCCTTTAGCATAGTATTAGGTAGGTAATGTAAGATTTCGGGAACAGCAAGTCTACTTTGTTAAAAATTCTCATGTAAATTTTCCAATACCTTCTACAAAGCTTGTAACTTTGTTGGAAACAAAAGCCGGTAGATGTCCCCCACTTATCTCGATGAGGTAAGAGCAGTGTTAAAACTGTAGCACAATGTAGCTCGCTCAACAACTAGGTACCAGTCGCGACACCAGATTTATTGTCCAGATATTAATCACAGTGTCCCCATTGTCCATGTTTTTTGTCTGCTCCGTGAGTAAGCGCAAAATGTAGCCGGTTTTTTTTCTACACTCAGCTTTTGTTTGAGCAAGATAAGTGAATAGTCCAAGTCTTTGGTAAACGGTCATCAACCCGAGCCCGACAGTCGATAATTACATAGAAGGTTCACTAACGAGCCATCATGACTATCTCAGTACCGCGGTATGTTATCAAGGCAACTGTTAATTTAATTGTAAGCTAGTGTTAATATCCGAAATATGCGCCCGAAGTACGAACGTTAGTTATATTCCGATCTTCGTGTGGTGGGAGTTGGGACCATTAATTTCTTGTTTCTTATAAACAATCCTCCGTTCTCTGATAGATAACTAATGATTCATTATTTATTTATTCAAATACTAACAGAAACAATCGGATAATAATTTCCCATTTCTTGACAATTTAACAATAGCTTGTCATTTTTATTTGACAAAGAACCTTAACACGTACCGTTGCGTTGATCCAAAAATATCTACCTTTTTGTGTGGAATGACAAACAAAAAATCAATGATACGTGTTGGAGGCGGCTAATAACGTGGGTGCGCGGGCGACGCGGCGGGACGCATGCGCTGCAGTGACATAACTCCTCAACTATTATAATTTATCAAACCAGAAAAAACTATTAACATGAACTCCCCGCCGCGTCGCGTGCCGTACGACCATACTAGTCTATCCGGTATACACTTGTCAAGCACCGTCGTTACGGACGTAAATTGAATCTAAGCAGCTCATCCCGGCTCGCTCACTACACATGCAAAAGCTTCCGTGAGTCATGACCGGTATGAAATGCAATCTAATCGTAACAGAGATCCGACTAGCACTTAGCGGCGATACAAAAGCCTCGACAAACAATGCGCAAACCTTTTTCGGTTGCATACATTTGCGTAAAAATTCTTCAATGTTTAAAATTAAAAATAACGAGCCCTTTAGATAAATGGTCTCGCTGTGTAAATACTTCGTGGTAGTTAAGCGAGGAAAAATGATAAAATTATTTTCAAGTATAACAGCGTTTAATATAATTTGAGGCGCGAGGAATCTCGATGATGGCGACAAATTACTGTGCGGTCGTCGTCGGCGCAGGTTTATTAACATTCAGCGAGGCAAGGGCTCATGGTTTTGTGATTATTCATTATTGCGGTGAAAGAACAGCTAGAGAAGTAATGACATTAACGTGTGAGGTATTACCGAGGTCGCTGGTGCAGAAGGCGAGCTCTAGTTCCGACTCGGTGCAAGGTCTGCAGTCTGCCGTGGCAGGGTCGTAGTGTCTCCGGACCAGGGGTCTTGCTTCGTATTTGAAGGTAGCTTTCCTCTTCTGAGGACCGTCTTCGGGTTCAGCTTCGACGTAAAGAGCAGCACGACCGTGCCGGCTTCTGAAGCATCGTAGTTCCCTCGGGTCGCCATCATTGGGCGCATACAGGGGAACTAAGCGACGAGCGCCCTCTACAAAGAGACGCGCTGGAAACCGCTCGGCGACTTCTGGAAAGAATGCATTACTTAGTAGGCGACCACAATTAAATCATTATGTTGAAGGAGTTTTACTCTGGTATTCAAAAAGGGTCCACAGCAACCCACAATTTACGCAGAGCGCTTGCCATCTGTGATCATCCCTAACTTCATTAATTATGTGTACATTTTTTATTCATTTTGTTTATTTATTTACTTTATTTTTATTTGATGAATGTATAATTTTAATGGAATTCTGTTTCCAGATAACCCTGACAAAATCTATATCATTAGTAGGAAGCGACAAAATTACCTGTATCATTAAGTCGCAAGGTGTGGAATAGATCAGGCGGATCTGGTCGCCGTATGACTCTCACGCACACCTTGAAGTCCCTCTCATCAGCAGGCAGGGATGGTCGGAACAACAGCCGCAGTGCACCGCGAGGGTACAACCAGGAGATGCTGCCCTCTCGACAGCGAAGGTAGACCGGAGTCACGCCTCGCTCCGTGGTTGATGTCAGGCCACTGGAAACAAAAGAAAGGTGAGTTTACTTTACGGTCTTTATAAGATTGGTTATGATGAAAGAGTTACGGGAGTGTTGAGGACCATCAGTAGTCGTTTTGTCCTCTCTCCTAGTAATAATCCTTAAATATAAAAATGTGGAGACATTCGACCTATCTGAGCATACAGTAGCTGCATAATTAACAGTCTAGTACATTTATTTATAGCACAGTCAGAAAGTTGTCTTAATCATATTTGGGCGATTTGATTGGAACGCGGCTACCGTAGTCATTAATTTAACAGAGAGCTCATTACGTATTCCGTGTCCAACGCGACACTGCCGACCGGCTCCATATACTCCAACCAATAAAAATTATTAAAAACACACTCAAATTGCTACCGCTTCGAGCCACTACGCTTTTACGAGCCAATTCTGTATCAACCGTTGGTTCTTATTGTTCCAAGATTATACGCTACATGCAACTTATAACAGTCATTTATAGTGTCATCGGCCAAATCTTCATTTCATCTCGGTTGTTATTTATATTCACTCAATTTTTATACGATAATGAAACGTGTAAATAAATATCTGGTTTGTGTTTTAAGCTCGCAAAGTAAAGCGCAAAAGCTCTTGAACTTGTTCTTTTAAACTGCAACGCCATAAACCGGTCCGAAGCTCTATTAAATTAGATCAACGCGAAATCTAGATGAAAGTTCTTAGCAGGGAGTGGTAGATTAAGGCACGCGATCAAGGTGTCATTTCTCGTCGGTATCTCCGAGTGCTCCCATAAACAAGCCCGAAGCGGACAATGGTATCTGCGATCAGGCACGTGGGCTCGATTCTGGAGTAGCGCCCACGCCGCCGGCCCACGGCGACTCAGCCACACGCCATAAAGCTAAAATATACGAGTTATACGACACACCACACTATAAAAGATGCCACGTAAAGATTTTACATGGTCGACCAATAAAAGCAAGGCGTCGCTTTTATGTTAGAGTGCATTGTCTGTGTGGCCGCGCTGTTGTCCGTCTGTCTGCTTGTCGACACTTTGGAGCCTTGTCTCATCTTGTTTGAATGGGCTCTCATTTGTAATCAGTTCCCTCATGAGCTGATCCTGGAAAGTCCTGTTGTTATTCCTCAATGTGATGCTCTTTTCGTTGTTCTTGTTACTTATTAGACTCTCTCATTTGACAACTTTAATGGCACAGGAACTCGAATTTGCCTCCTTATTGTTGTTTTAGAGGTATGAGGAACAGTGTGTAAAGTTCACTCATCCACCATAGAAAAGGGAGGATCCTCCAACCAGACGGGTTGTTATGTCTGGCGGGCAACTGCCCATATGTTGATTTCGGATAGTCTTATCTATGTTATTCGCTCAGTAAACTCTAACTGCGAGATGTAGGAATTGTGTGACGTCATGTCTTTTTGTTTCGTAGTTTTTGTATGTGGCGGTCTAACCGCTACATCACTCCCCTCCGGAGACCGGAGGTCGATAGTGGGCTGAGTCTTGGATCTTGCGATGCTTCACAGTGCCAGCTGTGGTTCCAGTGAGTCGGAACCGGGTGCCGCATAGTTCACGGTGAGTCGGAACTGTCTGCGGTGTTTCCCCAGTGAGTCGGGGTGGCGCTGCGTCGTCATCCAGTGAGTCGGATGTGGTACAGCGCCGGGTTTTTGGCTGACTGCTTGCGTCGACCAGGAGAGGGTAGAATAGGCTCTGCTTGTGAGACCGGCCGGAAGTGCAGGTGCTGTGCCAAGGTTGCTGATGAGGCTGAGGGTGATGACCAGGAATGCGCGTTCGCTGCATGCTGGTGGTCAGGATACCCGTTGAAGCCGTGGGTGCTGGCTGGCTGTGTGACTCGCCTCACGAAAGCTTGCGGGAGTGCTGATGATGACGTCACGCTGAAGTAGTTGCACGAAGGCTGCGTTGACGTTCATACTCGGGGTCACCAATTTAGGGGCATGAGGAACAGGGTGTAAAGTTCACTCATACCCTATAGAAAAGGGAGGATCCTCCAACCAGACGGGTGTTTGTGTCTGGCGGGCAACTGCCCATATGTTGATTTCGGATAGTCTTATCTATGTTATTCGCTCAGTAAACTCTAACTGCGAGATGTAGGAATTGTGTGACGTCATGTCTTTTTGTTTCGTAGTTTTTGTATGTGGCGGTCTAACCGCTACATTGTCAACTGTCTGAATCTAGACAGTTGACTAGAAACTGAAAGGCTGTTGAACAATATCTAGACTCTAGATGTTTTTGATCAGCCTTTTTAAACTAACAAACAACCTTTCAACCTTTAGAACGCTAAAACTGCCATGTAAAAGGGTCATTGCTCAGTATACATCTCACTCCTACGCACAATATAAATGTATCCCGTGTGTCCCAAGTTCCCAACGCGTACATTAATCAGGCGGTGCTCGATCTCGTCTGACAACGCATCGATTTTCTTTTATTACTGACGGAGTGACGGCAATGGGGAATTTTGTCGCGTCATATCCTACTTTCACGTCATCGGGAGACTTCCCTAATCCCCGCTAATGGGCGAATGTTGAAAAATATGTGTTGTAAATTACTAACTAATAGCAACAAGTGGGACTGTGGGACTCATGTGGCCACCCCTGCCCGTCGCGACAAACACATGGAAGGTAGTGCACAGTGCACCCCTGTCTACGGGGGTTAACAACCTTTTAACATAAAAAGGGTTTACTACCTGAACTTTAAACATCAAGCTTTGATGTGATTACTTCGTCTTGCTTGATTAATATTATTTGATCTGCCAAGCAATTTGTGTAAATACATTTAAATGGGCAACTGTAATTAAAAACCGAATCGTTAAGCTGTGTAGGCGTATTCTATAGCAGTATTTTAATTAAACGTTATTTTACTTTGAAATTACAATTACAGTCACCCTGGTACTGATTTATGCAGACATTTGGGTGTTTTATTACTAGATTGGCTAGTTTACCCACGGAACGGAACAGTTTCTGTTAATCGTGCCTACATTCTAAACTTAAGTCTACCGGGCGGGCAACGTTAATTGCTCAAGTAGAATTACTCAGGCGAAAACCTTGTTAAATAATTTTAAACTAAAAACTACCGAGTGTTGGAGCTCTGTTGCCTACGTTATCGGCGCGCGCTAAGACAAACACACAAAAACAACCCATATAAAAACCGCATAGAATTTTTTCTTATTTTCAAACAGAAACACAAAAAATCTGTGCGAGGGGTGTTAACTGCAACGAGCGGACCGTGGCAGTTACTTTTGAAACTATTACAACATAATCAAATGTTTATTATGACACGAATATTTGGAATAAATAAATAAACCTACATTGATGTAGAATGCAGTGAACATATAAAAATTATAAAAAGGTAAGATAAATATTATTTGTGCTATGCAGCAATAGATGCCATTCCAGACTGCAGATCAATATTCAAACACGATTGATATTCATAAAGTGCAGTATTTTATCACGAGTGCACAAAACAACAACAAAGACGAACAGTAACCGTGATCCATTAACCAGCGAAGTGTACAAAAAGATGACGGTCGGCAGATTCAAATTGAGGCAATCCCGGCCCATTACCACGCAAATGACGCGGGCGCCGATACCGGCCTAAAAGCCGCTAATGTACCTTAACGTCACCCTACCACACCTACATCCCTCTCTGTCACTCAATATACTTTTATATCTGTCTATCTCATTCATAAAAGTCTAAAGAATTACGGCTAAAATGAAGTCACGCGCGCTGTCCAATTAGTGTTTATATTATTTTTATTCTCTGGCAGAAGGCACGAGTGCTATGATGGCATTGCAATATGAAAATTTAATCAAATTTAGAAACAGTTGAAATGATTCGAGATCAATTAAGTTTGATTTGTATATCAATTAAAATTACTGATATTTATGGTAGTTGTAGCTACATAGTAATTTGATCGACGGAGAACCGGTATCCCGTAGTTTATGTCTCCTATTTTCGGCATATGAAGAGGCTTTCCATAGTTGCTATATTAGCAATGTTTTACAACTTTTAATAAAAGTTATGATCAAAGCATTTTTATCATTCTACATAAAAGATTATTACCAACTAATAAATTTGAAATTTTAACGCATTCGTCTTAATGTGCCAAATCGAGTAGAAATACGTTAGGAATTACCATTCCATTAGGATTCACTATTATAAAAACCTAACAATCAGACAGGTTATGTAAATCTAAATTTTATGACTAGGTATATAAAATATCTAAACATATTGTCTTTTTCCCAATATCATAAAAATTGGCAGTTAATTTTTGTAACGGTACGAGTTCCAATTTAAGTTTTCTATACAATTTTTATAGTCCTCTAACTTTAGTCGTACGTCTTATGGCTTTGTGAAAGTTCGTTAGTGCACGATAACAGGTCCCATAAAGCGTTATCGCGACATTACAAGAACCTCGACAGAATAATAAAATAAATGTGTGTTTTCTACGAAGAGTTTTATTTATTCTCGCCCAAACCTGGCGCGAGATAACAATGTCGCGTGCGTTCAACCTCCGTTTCTATTAGGGCTGGCTTTATATGACGGCTTTTCTTATGTTGAAGCTCCGTTTCGAATAAGGAACGGATAAACAGTGTCTCGGCATAATCAAGTTGATTATGCCGAGACAGCATACCAAAAATTTATTGTTCGGGCGGTCTTTCAAAAACAATTTAAGGTTGTATTAAACTTCGTACAGACTAAAACAAGTCTTCCATTTATAGTCTAACTTGAATATTTGTACAGCAAAGCATGGCAATTATTTATTGTAAGTAGATAATATAAAAGTGTTACAGTTAGTTCTAGCAGCCCTAGACATCGGGCCGCGCCCGCGCAGCCTGTTGCCCACGCGCCGACTATTGTTGTCCGCATAGATACAAATTGTATACGAAACCAACGTAAATTCCGTTATTGTACTATTCGTACTTAAATGTTTCATTATAAAAGTACTGCGGTCCACCGCAATTCAAATGAAGTAGTAAATTGAAAAGCTGCAATAGACGAAAGCTTTGATTCATTTTTTAGCTCCAGCCATAAAAATATTTGCACAAAATTACACGGGCATTATAAAAGCTATATCTAAAGCTCTATATTCGTTGCACTAATATAAAACAAGTTTTACTGCCGGCTCTTACAATATGGTAATATGCCAGGCATTGTGTCGCTATCGAGCCGCTCTTGTCAAGTCACACATGCACAGCGACAAAGATTTATAAGCTTTTAAGCTCACCCGCACATGCGCAGTTCGAGATCTTATAAGAATTGAATGCTCTCGCGCACAAAGGCAGGAGGTAGTAGTCGGAAGGTTTTTTAGTTTGTAGGTCATAGTCGAACGTTCGGCGATTGTAGGAACAGCTAAATAAGCAAAGCAGTTCCGTGATCTAGTTGTCTAACCGCATTGTGACTTGCCTAATAGATAGCGTGTGTTTGCTCGTTATTGTATTCTAACTAAACTTGTTATTGTCTCTAAAGGCAACTTAGATTAGACAGAACAAGGAAAAATAAGACTATATTTATATACAAATAAATAAAAGTGTCTGTTTGTGATGTCAAAATAACAGCTACTTACTAAATGCATAAGGAAGTACATATATACGGTACCTATATAGTTCAGTGTTCTAATAAAAGTGCTTGAGTTTGTTAATGAAGAAGAAGTCGAAGTTAATCATGCTGCAGGAGGTGATGTAGGAATAGAAAGCATACAATGTCTTCCTTATAAGACCCGAAGAACAAAAGCACTTCAATTGTTGAATGATAACAAGAATGTGTTTATGATCGGAATCTCAATCATTATTATTCTTTACTATCTTTGCCACAATGCCCACCTGTTGCAACAATAAATTTTATTGTCATATCCTCTTCAACATGTTATCCTGTGCCACCGTATTTTATTATTAATCAATGACAATGACTAATCAAATCACACATGGTAATATCATCAAAATAGGATATTACTGTGAGTGTCAAGACATGTACGGAGGATTTCCGTGAAACAATGGCTGGCTGGACAATGGTAGGGCGGACGCCGCGGGCGACGGCGCAGCACGTGCGTGCTATTGTATTCATATACGATACTGCGATACATTCGATACAATGCCCAGGGACCAGCTCTATTGATCATCGAGAGAAACTCGCCTCGCCTGCGGCTACGCACGATTAAAATGAGAACGCAACATTTTTGTACGGCCCGCGACAATCGTTTACAATCTCGTCGAATCAATTTTGAAATTTTATTATAACCTGTCGTTATTTCGCTACGTGAAACTTTTGCGCAGCAATTCTTTCAAATGCTATTTACTAAATTACTACTTGCATCTATAGACTCTTACAACGAGAATTGCCAGGAAACAATCACAATAATAACGTGCCAGCCACGATCTTGTGTAAAATAGTGTAATTGACGTGGGCAGACCTAGAAAATTGTGTGATGGGCAATGTCGAATCTGCTAGCATTATACGTTGATCAAAAAGATTTGTACTCTTTAGATTGTTGCTCGAGTATTATAATAGGATCATTAGGTTGGTATTGAGCTAGCCTTGGATTACTCAGCGAGTTGACCTCCGTGGCCGGCGTGCGTGGTGAGTGGTCGTGTGTCCCATGTGCTGATTCGTCCTGATTGTATAATAGAGCAGAACTCGTGCGGGGCGCGTGGGCGCCCCTCTGTCAGCTGCTAAGAAATACGGACGTAATTGCTATTCTGCACCTTGTAAATCAATTGATGGTGATAAACAAAATTGAAAGAGATTTGTCGCGAGTTTGCATAACAATGAACGTGTTGTTGACGGTATCCGTGGCGGTAATGTACATACTTACCGTACTATACAGTTCCAATAGTACAACATACCGTACCATACAGTACCTGCCGAGTTCAAGTGTGGAATTTAAACCATTGCTTTTGTTAGAACGTCTGGAGTTTTAAAGGAAACCCTAAAAAAAAACACCTCACTACAACCGGTCCACCAAATTATGCAAGTTGACTACCGCTACGAGAACTACCCACCTCATTTACCTGCACGTCATTACATACGATTAGCAAACATTCTACCGCCATACTTGGCGTAAAGTCATCTCGTCCAATCAGTGGCTCTAACTGGCTCTATAAACAGCCACGACACGACATACAGCGTGTTCCATACAGAGTCAATAGTAGGTACATGATGTTACATTGAAGCGTGACCACTTATTACTGCATGTATCTGACTTGTACTAGCAACTGGTGTTATGTACCGCATTATTTGTGACATAAGCACAAGCATGCATAAATTATGCGAAGTTAGCATCATCATAAAATATTTAGTGTCATGCATTTTTGATGACGTCAATATTTTGGCTACTGAACGGTAGTTGATATTGATAAACTAATATTTGTATTGTCGCAACTGTTTTGGTGACTCTACTTTCGTGCATGGAGTATGAATACATTGTCAACATGGATTCTTTCGAATTAAGTACCTTACTAGACTAGACCTAAGTAGGTAGGTAAATACAGGGAATAAAGGCTTCAAAATTGTAAACCATTAGGCCACAAAAACTTATAGGGAAGTTTTTGTGGCCTAATGGTTTAAATGCGTGGAAAGTGGAAATCTATGGAAGGCTGTAATTAATTTGAATTTTTATATCACATTCCTATTTAAGAACATTTGCAAAAAAATGGCAATATTAATATGGTGTCCGTTCCAAATTAGTTTTATTAGGACATGTGTCGCTAATAAATCGTCTAGGACGGTATTGAAATCATTTTTTGTCTATAATACTTGAGTGTCAGTCGAGGTTTGGCCATGAATTAGGCTGAGTGCGCATGTGCCGGCGGCGCCACCGACGTCACCGTCGCCATCGCCGGCGCCCGCGCAGCACATGTGAACACATGCTGACAAACGTTGTAAATAATCTGTTTTATTCAAAACATGCTGACCTTTGCTCTCCTCAACATAAATACTCGCTACCATTCATGAACGTAGGTAGGCACTCGACATAATCTGCTAGTGTAAACATGAAATTATATTGCAAATGCCTTCGTGTTTAATGCCCTTACTCGACATTAATTATTATAAAAATGCTGTATAATTTTATAACTAGGCAAATAAAAGGAACAAAAATGTTATTCATACAAAAACACGCGAGCTCAGTAAAACACAGCTCCAATTACATGTAATTTGGAAAGCATGCAATTATGCGGACCCCGAGGGGCGACATTTCTCATTCTTTGTGCGTGTCTCTAGATGCAGTCCTAGCGCTTATTTAAATAATATAATATTAAATATTCAGTGTTTCGTGACGACGATGGGACACTTTGTCATATTTGATTGGGCACAATTTTATCTGCGTTTACTGCTTCATGAATATTTTTTAGCATTAGGAATTGATTTTAAATTTTCGTGTAGCTCCGACTATCGCTGTTTTGACGTTTTAATTTAAGTCTGAAATTGATAGAGGCTTTCAAAGTTTATTGAGACATAACTTATTGAATAAAGAATTATGCAGCTAACAAAATATATGGGCAATTTAAGTATTCACCACATAAACAGCAAACTTTGATTAATTACTTGCAAACTTCTTTACATAAAAATTACACCTGTTGAATATCTCTAATATCTCAGATCTTTAAACTGTTCAAATAATACCAACAGAAATATAACACGAGATTAAATAGATATACTTACAGATAACATTGTATGTAAATAAACGTCAAAAAGGTGTTACATGAATAGTTGGCATGGGAAAATATATCGATAAAAGATAGGGATTTTCGACCCGATATCCGAAGACTTTCACATGAGCGTGCGAATCGTGGGAATTGATTAGCGATGATCTATATAAAATAAACTATCCCGACATTATGGCTAGCTCGTCATAAAAGTTCTGATAAGGATTGATTACCTGTGAATTGTAAATAGTGCTGGGATCACACACGTATCGGTGATAGCTGAATTTTGGACTTACAATAAAATCGAACCATATTCTAGGTAGAATAGAGAGCGTTTTCTAAGATCCTGTTTATTACTGATAAGAATGAAGTTGGAGACTCAGAATAGGAAGGTCTACTTATGTCGCTGAAGAACCAAGTTACCATTATTAGCCAAAAGAACTCTCTAACTACACTCAACGGCACAGAATCTTGGCCAAGCGCTTACATCGCAATGTGTTTCTAACGATTGTTTCTTGTGAAGGAAGGTCAAATATTGTTTAGCCTTAGTTGAAGAGGGTAATTCATTATGTTTGAGTGCACTGAAGCTAAACTTTGTCTTTTTTTGTTGAATCGGGTTTCTCGAGCGACTAAGTTGTGTGTGTTGTGAAACACCTATCTTTAATTCAGAGTCAGCAATAAATTTAAATACGAATTATCGATAAAAACTCGTAATTGTAGTAATAAACAATTTTTCAAAATTGGGATATCGTTGTATCAAAACCACCTGACATCAATCAAATAGTTCCCACAAGTGGTGATTCTATCAATTTCTATCTCCCGCGTGATCACGCGTTTGCGCAGATAAGCGCAGTTCACACGACTTTATCTGACGAATGACAGCTGTGACAGTTGTCATCGTGACGTTTTGGACGGTCAGTCAACACGTTTGGCTGTCAGTCTGTCAATTATACGACGACATAGATATACCACGAGAACGGAGAAAGCATCTTTCTATGTTTTTTTTTTCACATTTAAATTGGGTCACTATTACTAACTATACTCATCATTGGTAAAAAAAAATGGTCGAAACCAGAAATAATGCTCCCAATAATATTATGACAAAAAACATTCGTTATGGATTTTTTAGTTAGGTAGCTAATACGATAATTAGCTACAACAAAAATGACGACCTAAGTCCTTCGGAACTAATTTGTAGGGCTTTGGAAACCCTCGTTAATTTGGATGCGGAGATCGAATTTCAGTCCATTTGAGTAAAAATGATATTCTGTACAAGCGGCACAATATCATTTTTTACCCAATACTGACTGATAATGACTGATTATAATGATGATTGCCAGTAGCAACAAACATATATAAATAATTTCGAGGATTACAGCCTTGGCGACAAAACTATAAAGTGTGTACCTACCAATGTGGCATTGCCAAACTTACATAAATCTTGTGGTAGTTTATTACACGAATTTAAAATTTGGTCAGAGATTTATAGCGAGTTCAAAGCAAAGGGTACAACAAAGCTTTCGTGAGTGTTGTCCACATGTTTGTCTCATCCGATTACTGTGAGTTAAGCGGTCATAACTCATAGTGTTATGTGTTACGTTACGCCCAGGATTATGTGTTTTTTACACTCCTATAAATAAACATCATACTTTTAATTTTAATACCTCTTGCTTTTAGTAAGGTACTTAGCTATTATGTATCCTTTTGATTGTAAGTACTTTTTATAGTAACAACAATAAAAGTTTTAAACTTTTAATTTATACCAAATCATGGATATTTTTATGTTCGATTATATATCTAGTAACAATGTTAAATCATAAAACTACAATTAAAATAATCAATCAATCAACTCTTAATTATTTTAATATCACAAAACTAAAAGTTGTTCTAATAACTTCGCAAGCCTGTTCTCTCGCCCTTGACCACTTATATTTAAATACACCAATTGATATACAAGACTGTAAACTTCTAATAGATTAATATATTACCCGAAATTACTTACATCACAGTATAATTACTATGGAGATAAGTTGTACAGTTTCAAAAACAACTTTCGTTGTATCGATTGGTGTTAACATGTCGAGTGTTATCGAGTAATAAAACATGTATCGAGTAAACGGAACTGTAGTTACGAAATAATTTGAATTGATTTTAGACTCGTTGTTATGTAAATGTTGGAAAGCTCCATATTTATGGGCGAACACTTAAACTAGTCCAGTTATTGCATATCGTTGCAAATCTAGAAACTGCGAACGGTTCCGATTGAGGTTCTATTAAGTAAATGGTTTTATCTATATGTATTTAGATTTACCCCTAATACCGGCCTGACGGTCACATGAGGCGTTTTCTTAATAAGCAAGTTTGAATGTAAATGTTATACTTAATTAAAGTTGAAGTTACGGTACCTACTGAGAAATGTATTAGTAGCACTCGTCGCTATGAACCGGATAAGTGGTAAGCAACAATAGCAGATTATGTTCAAAACTTAGTAAAATAGAGACTGAACATAGTTTAAATAAGTATTAACTGAAACAACTTTTAGTATATAACAATATATTAACATCAAACAACAAGGGATGTATCAAATGACTACCTCTTACAAAGGTCTTAGCACAAGGTCTCCTCTTAATATAATCTTATTACCTACTAGCTTCTGCCCGCGGCTTCGCCCGCGTGGATGTCGGAAATTATCCCACAGGAACGTGTAACATGTCCTAAATCAGCGGGGTATTTGCGTAGCACTTACAATAGCAATGGGTTTCATTTTGACAGTTCAACAATTAATTGCGTTATTTACGTTATTTCTCGAACATAATTATTAAGCAATAGCTTCCACTTGGCGCTCTGGCGCGTCATCCACTGGCTGGCCCGCCCCTCCACCCTCGTTCTGTGCGCCGTCGACTCAATATCGCAGGTCATTCTTATCGTTCTAACTTTTAAACTACCTATTTGTCCAAATTACTTAGTGTAAAAGACAAACTTTATCTACATTAAATACCAAAAGCGATGAAGGTATTTATTTTGATAAGAATTAACTAAATACTCTAAAATATGCAATGTAAAAAAAGTATTCAATTTAACTGTATTTATTGCACACTATTTTGGTTATAAAGGCTTCCACATAAAAGGTAGATAGATGCTGTCGCGGACTTTTATTTAGAACTCTTTAAGACAAACAATCCCACAATACATTTTCTTCATGTAACTCTAACGGTCTAGGCAGCGCACGCAGCAAACGGTGGAGGTCTGCCCGGCTTGGGTGGACCACCGCCGTGTCCTCGTGGAGGCGGTCGGCGGCGGTGGCCTCTCGCGTACGGCCCTGGTTCAGGCCATGGTGCGGAGCGAGAGGGCATGGCAAGCCGTCACCTCCTTCTGCAAAGCAGTAATGCTCGCGAAGGAGAAGGTGGAGCGCGCGAGGGAGTGGCAAAGGCCGCGACGTACCAGCCCTAGCCGCCGCCGCCGTAGGAGACGTCCCGGGCGTCGGGAATTGATAGCCGATTTCCGGCCACCGTAGGCGCGGGCCTGCGGACGGAGAGCAACGGGCAGCTCGCCGTCCGATAAGGACCAGGCCCGGGTCGACGGCGCATCGTGTTCCACGCGCGCCTCAAAGAGATATCAAGGATCGAAGAAACACGTGTGGGTTTTAGTCAGTAAGAGTCTGACACGCCCTTCCGCTCCGCCCAGAGCGGGAGAAGTCATTGGATGATTAACCACTCAGAAAAAAAAAAAAAAGGCAGCGCACGCAAAGATAGATCTCAGAGGGCAGGAATTTTTCCGACTTACTTGATACTTATCGTTATATTATGGCCAAATCACATAAAATCTTTATAAATTGTAGCCTATGTGTTATTCTAATGTATAAGCTACATTATTGTAAAGTTTCATCAAAATCCGTTCAGTAGTTTTTGTGTGAAAGAGTAACAAACATCCATCCAGCCATCCATCCATCCTCATAAACTTTCGCATTTATAATATTAGTAGGATAGGATTAATGTAGGGCAGTGTTTTTCAACCTTTTTCATGACTTGACTTTTTGAAATTTTTTTTCATACTAATGGGAGTATGAAAAAAAAATTTCGCGACCTTTACCATTCGAGAACGATTTGAACTCAGTCGAGATTACCGCTGAGTCGAAGTTTCTGCAGCACGAAACCTAGCCTGATGTTCCCGAGTTGCAGAGAGCCTTGCCTCACGACCTTCCTCAGATTCCTGTGATCGAACTAATCTCATCCTTTTAGCATTTCTGCTACATTGGGAGAGGTTGGATCTTCTTCGAGGCATTCTTACAATAAAATAGTACTTACTACTTAACACACAGTTATTTAGTAAACACGTACTATCGTAAACACTTAAATTATAAATACTTACAGATTATTATAGTCTAAAATTATCACAGTTTATGTAATAAGTGTTAAGACGTGTAAACCAAACGTACTAACTTTATAAAACAAAAGAATTGCTAGAAAAATTAATTACTAACCTGAGCTAATAAACTTATACTTAATAAAGAAAATCAAGAAAAGAAATGCCTAACCTATACCAAATACTTATAATATTTATATACAAACCCTAAATAAAAATTAAGATAAGTATACCGAAAATCAAGGAAAGAAATGCCTAACCTATAACAAAATGTTCGATGTGATTCTTTAAATTGACTTAGCTTTTTTATTTATGAACCGATTGACATGAAATAAACACTAAATGTTAAGTGAAGCTTACTACAATATATTAGTGAAAACCGCATCTAAATCGAATAAGCCGTTTCTGATATTAGCGTGCACAAACACACAGACAAACAGACAAACCGACAAACAGACAAACAGACAAACAGACAAACAGACAAACAGACAAAAAAAAATTTAATTACAATCTCGGGTTCAGCATCGATATAATAACAACCCCTGCTACTTTTTTTTCATATATTTCCATTGTACAGACACCACTTTTCTACAATTTTATTATATGTATAGATAACAATGGTCACAACGCTGCTCTTGTTAGTGTTCCCATGCTGAATTTTGACCCTATCTTATCGATTTTTACGTCCAGCTCGGGATACAGCAGCGCACGCAACTCGTCTCGCCGTGGGCCACCAAGGCGCTTCAGTGATGTCACTCTTAACTTTGTAAAGAGAGCGATCAATCGCCAACAATAGAGAGCGAGAAACCACTAAAAAGCACAAATAACAGCCGATATTAAACTCTGTATCGGAGGGTGAAGAATTTCATAAGATACTAAGTTTTAAAATATGCTTCTTCATCAAAAAAGGGCCCTTGAAAGAGCATGACCTTCAGGATTGGCTTATTGATGATTCGCCTTAATTTATTCGCCCGAAATGGGCGAATCGACATGACACTTTTAAATATTATAAGTAGGTATAAGTATAATTTATTTGTTCAAAAATATACAAGAAATACACATTATGACACTTTGTTTCGATTTGAACATCTGAATCTGAACAAAATATAAAATATCTGTATTTCATTTTCTCCCCTGTTGTAGGCGGTTGTATTTGTAGGCGAATCAATTTCTGGAGTGGTCGATTCGCTTAGAAATAAATTAACTTCGTTCGAATCGCCTCAAGCAAATATACCTAATATTAATTCAATTCGGGCATAGGTATCACCAATAAGCGTCAGTCAGGACGCCTAGCGTCCATAAATGCGTCCAAAAAACAAACGATAATCTACCTCATTTTGAGACGAGAGATACTATCCATTCATCATTCCCATCAGAGATATGCTTTCAAGTTACTTATATCAAAGCGCGTACTCACGATAACATTTTAATAGATCGGAATTCACAAACCCGCATGTTTTGGGGCAGGATTCTCACGCGCGGACGCCCGTCGAATACGCAAGGAGGCGTGTGAAACACTCGTGCGGTTTGCGAACTGAATACTAAAATACTAACAAACTTACTTACAATTTCATTGCCCTATTTATTTTGTTTGTTGCACTTTCTAACGTTTTATTATTCAATTAGACGTTAGAGTGAAGGATCTAAGGATTAGTTGCGTAATTTAACTTTCTTTTACGCTTTCACAAGCGTAATTTGCTCACGCGCATTATGTTTAATTACAGCAAGCTAGCTAAGAAACGGAACACCTGTAAGTTGATTTATTTTCAACCAGCAAACTATAAAATTAATTGCAATAAGTAATCTATTTTTCGAAAGAAAGTTTTTGAATGTAAATAATATCTCAGCCCCTACAAAAGACATCAACGAGTCACACTATTTCGACGTTCTATGAAATGCGGGAAATTACACATTACCCCGTCGTATAATGCAATGTCGTGTATGTTATCATTATATTTGTAACAGTTATATCTTCCTAAATTAATGACAGAAAAAACGAGAGATCACGTGCGTAAAGAAAGTTTGGAATCTAAACTTAGGTCGAGACAAAAAGTAGCCGCGGTTGGAAGACACGCAAGCAACGAGACTTACATTACAAGTAATAAAAAGAAAAGTGGACACTTCCCAGTTAGTTGATTAGCGATTGAACTTGTTTCATAGATCACCAAGTTCCAAGTTGTGGTCGTAAACAAAAACGTTGTCCCGTGTCCAAAGTGTTTCGTTTTCAATAAGTGCTATGTAATGCGGTGTGCGGTGTGGTCGCGCGTTCCGTGGTCAGGCACAATGCGACGGAATGTGCCGAGACAGAATGTTCGACCGCCTGGAAGGGAAGCCGCACGCTCTGGCTTCATTAATGTTAACTTTTTCTAAGTCAACCTTTTTTGTTATCACCCCTCGACTGAGTAGAGGGCGGGATTTCGAGAGGGATGAACAATAAAAAGAATGGTGAAAGCGTATCTATAAGAAGAAGCCGATGAAAGCAATTGAACAATTTAAGAACACTGATAGACTAACAAAACACTAAGAATAATCGAGTAGAATAAGTCCAGCACATAAACAAAGGCACAATAGCTCGGCTGTAGCTAAGTATTCCACTACGTAACCGTCCAAGCGACTGGCTTGACAACTACAGGGCTCCAACAATAGTAGGCTTTACATAGCCGCTGGCAAACCCGTACAGCCGCTCTAGGTATACAGAACACCATAATATTTTCCGCATTGGTATTGCGTGCCCCGTGCCCGGCGGCAGCAAGCAATTTATAGCCAGTGGAACTACGTACATGCTTGTTATTATTTAACGGTGGACCCGAGCCAAGACAGAACGCCCTCGGCTATTGCCAATGCGATCCTGCTAAACTTGTAAGTATTATTTTATGACTAAGAATACGAATGCGCCGCGCGGCACACTTTTGTGCTGGTAACCGCCAAGAACTGCTTTATGCACCCACGTATTTCAACAAAATCCAATTAAAAAGGACCTCTGCAATTACGGACTCTTGCATCCAGATTGCTTCATTTTAATTGCCCCAAATAACATTAAGATGTGTACTGCAGAGTACTGCTATATGTAGGTAAATGAACACCAAATTCTGACATCTCACCAAATACGTCATTCAAATTGCGCCGCCATCTATCTTTATATGGCGCGGATATTTTTTATCTGGCGGTGATTTGAATAAAGTCTTAGCGGTGTCCGGTATCGTATGCAATGCCTTACAGAGCCACGTGCTTGGATATGGTGTAACGACAGCAATGATGAACGCGTACGGCTTGCCAAACAGGTCAAATCTCCATTAAAGAGTAATCATAATACTTGGCAGGCCTTATAGAGCGCGCGTCGTGGCTGCGCGTGCGCGAGCGAGACCGCCAGGATATCTGACTCCTTCAGTTGACCGGCCTTGTGGCACGCGCCGCTTCGCCACTCGTATTATTCCATTTGATTTACCGATCTCATTAAAATACGTCTACATTTCTAACTATTCCAACAACCCACACCACTTTATAGGGTATCCAATATCTACAAAATCAGACCTGAGATTATATCGACAGCCAGTCGGAACAAGGAGAAGGGAAAGGGACAATGTCGTAACCTGAATAGATTAGACCGTTTATTTAAATTCATGGTATTGTCGCAACGACTACACTTGCAAGTTTTACAATGTCTAGAAACCGAGAACATAAATTACTTACTGGCGCACTATCTAAAAAGTACTAAGTAAGATGTAGTGGTTCGTTTGGTGTCATATTTCTGTTATTTGCCTATGTAATTACCACTAATGACCCGCTCGCCGCCGCCTCACTCAGAATTAATTGATAGCTATAAATAAGGAGATAATTTGAACATCTATCCGAATATATATTATATTGCCGAACATTTTCATTTTCTTAATTTGTTTAACAAATGCTTGGAAATGAACCTAAGAATTCACGTCCAATAAACCCAAAGCGCAGGTAACACTAAACGGTTATAAAGCTATAAAAGGTTGATTAGACGAAAAACGTTCGTCTGTAGCATTTAAAGCTTTTGAATAATATAAATATGAATATATTAGGAGTGTTCTAGGCCGGTATGTATAGCTGTCGGTATGCAAATGAGTTACATTGAAACAGAGTGTCCGCTTAGTCAGAACTAGGACCCAATTAGTGTAGTACCGAAGGCAGACTTCGTAAATTAAGCAAGATGACGGCGCGGCTGCACGGCTACTCGCCTGCCAGCCAACACAGATATTCGCATTCTTTTCATGCAACTACACAACGTCTTATTAATTGTGATTTATGTCCCTAGGCGGTTCTGATTTGATGATACAAACTATGTCAGATAATTATGTCTGCATTCTTATAGGTTCAAATATTTTTAATCTAATAAGATCTTATTTATCACCCGAATCCGTATCATCCTCATTGAATTTATCGATCTGAATAAGAGCTTACATTTCTTTGATCTCTTTTGAAATTCAAACGAATTTATTTTTATAAGATCATCGAAGCTCGCGCTTATGGCTCTATATACTTGTCATAAAATACGGTACCTTGTCCGTACTCCTCAGATGGTACAATTCCAATGGTTATTTTATTGGAATCGGCTCGGAAAAGAAAATATTATGATTTAGACGTAACGCCGGAGTACCGAGTAGCGGTGGCTTCAGAGTGTTCAGCAAACAATATCTTATTTCATACAGCGTTGATTCAACAATGCCTCGAGCGAAGTTTAATGAACTCCAATAATAAAGCGTTTTACTAGATTACTATTTAAACAAAAAAGATAAAAATTGAATATTGTACCGCGAATCAAATTAGAAACCTCCGCTGATTCGATCAGAAATAATGATTTTATCTCGCTCTATAACTTAGATTATATCTAAATTGCTAGCGGTTTTTACTAGTTATTTATTTAATAACTGTAGAAATCGTACAATTTAATAATTATATGTTAGAAGTTTCCAATAATAATTATGAAGAGATAGTCTTAGCTAAACGAATGGTATTGGCCGCATATTTCTTTCGTGGTGGACATAATGTTCTGTGCGTTGGCACGTACGTGGAGTTGTTTAGAAGCCACTAAACCCTAACACAATGGTGAACCACAAACAGGGCTTTGTGCCTTTGTCCGGGGTGCTCGAGCAAATAAAATATTTTGACCGCGCGCCACCTCGGTCCTCGCCCGTCCACATCCTACGCAAACATTCCTTGGACTGCTTTATTTTCTTATCTATTGTCCAAAAATACTGCTATTTTTGTGCAAATATTGTGACTAGTTTCAACTTATTTTGCCGTTTAATCAAAACTACTCTGTACGATATCACTAAAATTTTCTACTGCGTCTTCTCGCATCTCATGGATATTTCCAATGTTGAACAGGATGTTCACCCGATAATTCCAACAATGTTCAGTACATAGCGACACACAATGTGTTGGCTTTCTAAACATCTTAGAAATGACACCTCACCCTTGGCAGCAGTAGGGTACATGGCTACTTGAAGTCGTGTTGTCGGCGTGTGCGCGTGCTCACTGCTCATATAGCCACATGAGCAGCTATGTGGCTCAGTGGTCACCTCTCGCGGCATGTTTACATAACTCGTTAGACGCCAGCCCGAACCGCCCACGCCCGACCAGCCATTGGATATATCTAAATATTAACTGTAAACACTCGATAATGTTCTATTGTGATGTCACGCAGGTGCACTATCGCGCTACCATCATTATAATAATGATAGTAGAGCTTGAACGTCTTACTTGCACCAGCTTGCAAGGTCTTAATTTTATTGTTCTTCAAGAAAATGATCAGTGAAGCAGCAGGGCGACTAGTTCCTATTTTGTGGTTTTTTAGTATGTTAATGTATTTCGTGAACAAATTGTCCTGGTCCTGAAACACGTCACAAAAGCAGTTCTTTTTTATTTTTATTTATTTATTTATCAGGAACAATTTATATTATGTTTGATATATTACATTACATAGGTACATCATTCGTTCGTCTTCGCTTAGGCAGATTTCGATTAACCACTTGTCTTTTATTTAGAAATAGACAAGTACACGGTTCTACGCATTAAGTACGACAAGCGACAAGAAAGCGTATACGTGCACCTCATCATCGCTTCAGTCTCGATAAATTGTCCCATCAATCATCAAGAATTGCAATAGCGATACTCGGGTATATCAAATGAATGCGACTTTTTTGTCCCCGATTGTCGGCGAGGGCCCGTGACGAAATGACACGTAATGCAATTTTGATTAACTTGACAACAAAACCTCTGGCAATTACATCCATGATGACGGAGACATCACTTGTCGCTGATATTATAAAGGGCCATTACGATAATAACTGTGTCGTCAAGTAGACTCTGTAGTGTACATGATCTTGGTGATTTAAAAAGCCCATCCGGTTATCGCCGTCGTTTATTTTTGTTCAAAATCAAAAGTCCTCGCTAACGAATTGCAATTATTCTCCATTTGCTGTCAATCTTACAGTACACTACTGAACTTCTTGGTCTTCCAAAATGTTGGGCGATGCTGGCCATAGTTAGCTGCAGCAATTTGATTATAAAGTATGACGCCTCAAGTTTTATAAACAGTTGTATCAGATTTGTAGCCATTAATTTGAATGGAAATGTACAAATTATTGTCATCTCGTATAATGATGTTTTGGTAACACGCAAAAGGCTCGTAACGTCGCCGCGTCGTCGCAAGCACAACGTAAACTTTCACTTGAAC
This sequence comes from Conistra vaccinii, assembly GCA_948150665.1. Lineage (NCBI taxonomy): Eukaryota > Metazoa > Arthropoda > Insecta > Lepidoptera > Noctuidae > Conistra > Conistra vaccinii. The sequence continues at coordinate 16,786,723 of OX411323.1, forward strand.
AATAGCGGCTGCTCACGATTATCACGACCCGAAGTCACGCAGGACGCAGCATCGACACTCTTTGTGATACCAGCATCTGATTGATGACTCGTTGAAAGGTCACTTTCGTACACACATCGATCTCTCTCTTTAGCTGGCATTCACATACTGTTAAGTGGAGAATATCATGTATGTTCTGCGTCGTCATTACAAACAAAAACGTTCTGAACTCCTAATTGTTAAAAGTACATAATCGCAGGTAGTTTCGTATCAGCATCTGATTGATGGCTTGATGAAAGGTCAGGCTCTTGGACGATCTCTCTATTTAACCCACATCTGCACGATGAGTTGTGTTGTGTTGTGCCGTCATAATCTTAAAAATGCATCTTTCTTTTTTGAGTCATTTGGTAGAACTATTTGCTGTCTTCTATTCACAAATTACATAGGGACTTCTTTAGACTGGGCCTTCTATTGCCCGATTTACATACCAACCAATTGGCTATTTTACTTTTTTACAAAAAACTATAATCTCGAATAGTCCAAAGAAGCTCAGCAAAAGTTAATTGATTGGCTCCTATTTAAGGTCATGATCTACTTTCGCTGCAATTGCTATTGCTCTTAAACGGCATTTGAACTTCTCGACGAGAGTAGTCATATTACTACTCGCGACTGTAACATTTATAAATCCTCACTCCCATCAAAATATTTTTCCAAGAAGTTTACCGAATGTTTTACAATTCCTTATGCCGCCGCAGGATTCAAAAGGTGTAAAAGCGCAGCGATGACCACCTCAAATAGAAATAAAAAATGCTTTTACATAATGAATACATGATATGTAAAGGTAAGGCGCGAACTTTAGGGGTAGATACACACAAGGCGTGAACGCTAACGCGCGGCCCAAACAAGGAGGTGTGAAAAGCCCCGGTGATCGTGGCGTTCTTATTGTGGTAGCAGCTAAGCCGCTTACCGGACCAGTCCCATAAATCCAAGCGCTTGTCCCTGACTATACAATCTTACTGGTAGGTACTAAGGTGCCCGTGTACTCGCCGCTGTCGTGCTCGATTTGATAAGCACCTAAGCCAATGTCGTTGCTTTCATAAAGTAATATCTGACTAAGCGCATTTCAATGCACATGGTTATTTTATGTATGCGCATTTTAACGCTAGTAATAAAATGCGCAGACAACGACGTATGCTTTAGTTATTTCTCTCAAGTTTATGAACTTCATCTTTCATAACACTTTCATAAAATAACGTGTCAAAATCCGTCGCATCGCTCCGTCCCGTTCATAGTATCGTGTGTCGTTTCGCGTGTTCTGGTATTAAGTTACACCTACTTTTCAAGCGTGGCATAAGCGCATTCGGCTGGAATTAAGTGAGTTAACATGAAATCATAAAAGGAAGTGAAGGCATCTCTGCGGATGCAAGAGAGCTAATAAAATGGTTCGAATAGCCCATACAATGCCGGCTTGACAGTAAAAATATAGCCAGAAAATCTTTTCATGACGCCGCAAACGCGAAACACGATTGTCACTGACACAAAGTTAATACACCTTATTAAGCGAACTAAAGCCAATTTAGTCCATTATCGGACGAAATCTTAACGGACGTCGCGGCATAAGCTCAGTGGTCGGCCATTGTTGTGTCGCCTCGGCTATGGGCCTCAAGTCGTTGTGTAAACAAAACGAGTTATTATATGAGAACTGAGCCTCACTTTATGGCATTCCAGTCTCAATTTAAAACACTGCTTCGTATTTCAGGCATGTCAGCTCTTAACTCTTCAATGCTCTTCGTTATGTCCTCGGAACTAAAAAAACAACAGTAGTTATGCAGTACTTAGTGATAGTAAAGCGTCTGCATACATTTTGAATATCCGAAGGCCTTTCCACCGTACGAAATATAAAGTAAAAACAGCAGACATACCTCATGATACGCAGAGGTATTTTGAAGAGGGACTGCGGCGTTTGGCAGTTTTTGTGACACCGAATTTTCATTGTGTTTCGGCAACTTATCTCATTTAATTATAAGCTCAGAACGGTCGATAGATAGGGAGCGATCCACCGAAGAAAATTGTTGCATGGTTTTTTTAGGAGTCGAGATTGCGAAGAGCTATAAATGGCGCAGCAGGCCCTGCGGCAGTTGCCATTTGCAATCGGTTATGGAACGACCGCGAACCTCTTTTTACATTATAATCGGTTGGTCCCCGCTCACTTGTTTTTTGCCCAGAATCGATGATGGACCTAAATGGTCGTGGAAGAAAAAATTAAGTAAACATGATATTACTCGACGCCTAAATCTGCCGGTATGATGTCTGAAGCATGCATTTTTTCCGGTCAAGGATATGTTCGGTTCGCGTCATTGGTCTTAGCTTCCTTCCTGTGGGTCATGTGGGTGGTATGTCCTACGTTATCCGTGCGCGACACATGTATTATGCAGTGACAGATGACAGGACTCTCAAGTCTCGCAGAGCTTGCTTGGCTGGACCCATCGTCTCGTAGGATCAGACTCGAATTACGTCAAAACCGGCCCATGCCGTCATTAACGAAGCATTAACGTCAATTATTTAAATGCATTAGATTTCAACATTTTCTTCTAAAATACACAAGCGATACGAAGGTATATGTGTATGTCTTATAATCATGAAAAATGGAAGGTAGAGGTGAACATACATAATTTATTCTTAGCGTGATTTTTATGTGACAAGGCATTTATCATAGGAATATCTTTCGGAAATACATTCAAATGAAATATTGTAATTTGACAGCGGGCGACGAAATTGTAGCGCATTAATATGCAGCTCGTGCGGCAAGGGACTGCGCCCGCGCACCGTCACTAATAATGGACCAGACGCGTCTGATGCATTATGCAAAAGGTCCTGTTGATCCCGAATTCGAATATTTTTAGCAAATCTAACGTGTTTTTGCGTTGATAGTTCTTCGAAGGTGCGATTTGGACCAAAAATATTGCTTTGACTTCTTGTTTAATTTACGACATTATTGTTATTGATTGGAAACCGGTCTGTATTCTCTAATAAATCGTATATTGAGATAAGGCAACGTTTACTATTGTATAAATTGTATTCACGAAGTAAGCGGCACGTAGGTGTAGGTAGGTATTAGTTGAGGCTCTATGGTCATAAAATAGATATTGATCAAACGCTACCGCGATACATATATCCGCTTACATTACAGTTATCATATCACCCTGTATTATTATTATCGTAGGAACAGAACAACTCCGAGAACGAATTGAAAGAGTAAACAGTAGCGACACAAAGAGAGGCTTCATTGACCCATCGACACAATGCCGACCTACAATTCGCCGTTAATTAGTTCTGTTTCAAAGAAGCCGTGTTCGATGGAAACGAAACAATTAGCTTTATACTGGGGAATTACCATCTATTTAGATACGCCGTACGCTTTTATTCAATAGAGATGCTTCTCGAAGGAGGAAAATTCAGAGTACATATCAAGTTTACCTACACTTTCAAATAAAGTAGTCATTGTATCTACCTACTTTGACGTGACTGAGACCAATCGAAGTAGGTCACAATCATTACAATCAACGCCAAAAAACTTGTGAACGTCAGATATTATTCAATTCTCAGAATGTTCTGGAACTTTACGACAAAAAGATAAGTGGGCACATGGTACAAGCATTGGATTACCCTTCAGCGACCAGCTAACGTGCACCCATTATCTCTGTGATTGGAGCTTGAGAGCGTAATAAAAATTCTCTGTAAGTAGAGTTACATGCAGATATGTTATGAGGCTAAAGATGATAGTAGTAATGGAAATCGTTCAAGTATCTTGGGAACAAATTAGAATATCGAGTATCCTTAGGTACTAGTCAACTTGAAGGACAGTAAAAACTTTTACTCCTGGGTATACCTAACCAGGAGTAAAAGTTTTGACTGACCTAAACAATATTGTTTAGGTACATTCTGATTAAGAATAATTTGGTGCTCCCAATAAGAGTACTCTCAGCTAGTTTTACGATCATTTATTTGACTAGACGCAGTATCAACGAGCTCAATAGATGCCTAAGGCGAGCGTCTCGAACGGAACACGTGTCGCTGATTGCCCTCAATTGGCGAGCGAATAAAAACAATCGTCGCTTAAAAATAACCGTGATTTCATCCAGCAACATGTGATGCTTGTTTTCTTTCGGTGTAACGAACATATTCCCACAAGTTCCCATGGCCGTGCCATGTGAAATGTCCTGGTTGGGCGGTCCCAGCTCCCAGCCGTGGCACCGGGCTGTGAATCACTAATGATAATGAACCTCTGTGGAATATGGAACGGGAACTTCTTCCAGGAACAGGCGGAATCGTAAAACAGCGTATCGCGTACGCGCTTCACCATATGGAGAGCGTGAGACCCCGCGGCTTCGCAATCCACCATACACCATCTGATGTTTTTATCGTAACTGACCATTACGCAAATATTTAGATAGTGACATCCGTAGCGGTTAGCTACGTTCTATAAATGGGTCAAATTCAGGAAGTGAAACCGCAAACACAATTTTCCCATAAATAAAAATGTATGTTTTTGTTACTGATAGATACCGCAAGACCTGTACTTGTGTATTAGTAATTGGTATTTTGACATTCTAATTATTTAAACTTCCTTTGCTCCCGGTAAAGCACAATGAGTTGATTAATTCAAAAATTCGTACCGAACTCTTTTCAAGATTCGAAGTCCCATTAATGAACTCTCGATGTATCCCCAAAAAAACATTCAAACAGCTTATTATTACCATGGGTATCTGGTTTTTCCTTATGTCATTAAGTAAATGTTCTCACAGTCCATCGCACATTTGCTGGCTAGGTCTCTAGCTCTACAATTCAGATGTGTCTAAGAATAGTTTTATTTTAATTCATCACTAAATATTATATTTAATCTTTATTCTTTAACGCGCCATTCCGAGCTCGTGGCTAAGTAATAGCAGGCCGCACGGGCCGATCCATTAGGTTAAGCTACGCTTGCCGGGGTTGGTCAGTGGATGGGTGACCATATTCACATACCGAGGCTCCTCTGTGCCTCGGATAGCACGTAGTCGTTGGTCTTTGTCATTCGTGGATCTTTGACAGTCTTTAGGAGTCGTCAGAAGCCCGAAAGTCTGACACCAGGTCTTACCAAGGGGTATCGTATTACCCAGTTACTGGATTGTGGAGGTCAGATAGGCAGTCGGCCAGTCGCTTCATGTAAAATACTGGTAATCAGCTACATCCGGTTAGACTGGAAGCCGACCCCAAGATATTTGGGCAAAGGCTAGGAAGCTTAATTGATTCTTAAACGCGCTATTTAATAGATACAAAATCTTATGTAAATAATAATGACGCATTAAAATTATATTAATGAGCAATGACTGAGTGGCTGTGAGGATTACAAATAATAGGAATCTTAGAGCATTCTTTTATGCCGTTTTTTTGTGCTCTGGGTACTTAAGTATTTAGTGACAAAGACCATTGTTGGAAGTCAAGTCGGATATTGTGTTGAAAGGCGCCACTCAGATAAAAACCTTCTTACGGCCATTTAAGCCTTATCTTCGTCTCAGTGTTTTTTCCTCCTCAGAAGACCTGATAAAAGTGTTTTGTAAATATGTTTAAAATACTTTGGGTACCCCTAGAAATTGATAAAGAGTACACCCGGCGACTAAAGTTTTTAATTTCTCATTAGGCATGACTTTGACAAATGTTTGAAACATTCGGTGTTGGAGTATACATTTTGCGAATGTTACTTCATACCAAGTTTTGTTTTTCGTGACATTCAGTTGTCACAGTCATTACGCACATCCGTTGTTAAGATGCACTTGCGTGGGGCAATTTAATTAGCCAATTATAATTCAGTGCACATTTTGACGTCAGTACGAGGGTCAATCCGTTTACATCACTGGATGTAAACGGATTGACCCTCGACAAATCTTTGAACGGTTATCAGAACTATAACTGTATAGTTCTGATAACCGTTCAAAGATTTGTACAGATTACTTAAATGCGGCTGCGATTAACCTCGGCATTCTTTCAATTTGAAAGCCCTAAAACCGGATAGGGTTAGCTAGTACAGGAAATTCAATATTCATCCCCATTGTCAAACTTTAATTTCCATAGATATAAATACTCCATACAGATTGATCCGGAGGGTTCCAACAATCGGCGTTGAGCATTTACCAATCAGCTGGATTGGAGCATATCGTGCGAACGCGTTATAATAGGAGGATATTATAATAAACAGATCCCGGGCCCCTCCGTTCACTCCTCCCTCCCTAATAAATATTAATATATGAACTTGAATGCTCCTCAATGTTCACAGAGATGCTGGTACATTGACACTCAATTTGCTTTTTGCAGGCTTTGCATTGATAGCTTCTTCGCGGCGAATCTTTGTGTTAACTTTCTCGCACGTAGATATTATCGTGTATTTTCTCTTTTTATTATTTGTATTGATACCTATGTTACCACTCCGTCGGGTCGTCAAAGTACAGTTTTAATAGTAATGTAAATGTTTATAGCAACATGTTATTCCTAAAACGATGGAGATTCATCTGGGATAAAGTATCGTTAGCTGATCGTTTGTTTATTAGACAAATAAACACTATGATGGGAACTTCACCTAGTAAAGAGGTTATGGTGGAACTTTCTCATAATAACGAACTTTTAATAAAATATTTATGTGTTGCAAGGTGTACGCATTTTCTCTACCGATGTATGTGTCTCACCAATGTAACATATTGTGTGATATGATTTATCACCGTCTTATTTATGCTTATCCTCGGGCCAGTATATCAGACTTTCAGCATTTCAGTTTTTCAATTATCTGTTTAATTCTTCCAATTGCACAAAATTGTAGCAATTACATCTATCAGAAATTCTATATATCTCTCTAAATCAATAAAGTACATGATACGTCAAGGGCGAGCCACCCTTCTAGCCGGAAGGGTCATGTACAATACAAGTGAGGGTTGACGAGAACAGTTTCCACTTCGGTTTCCCACGCCGCCCCTGCAGGGAAACCCCACTTGTTGATTCTTGTTCCGTAATCGAGCCCCCATTTGACATCGTTTCCGGGCCCCATTAACAATAACAATTATTTTATTTTAATGTTGTAACGTGTTGACATCAGAACATCGATTATGAGTGTACTTTGAGTGGGGAGACTTAATGAGCTCGTGCTGCTCACTGGATTGTATCGTGATCAATCATAGCTTGAAGATTCAAGACGAACTTTTATCTTTATCTCCTTTTAATAGAGTGTACAGTATATTGTAATTATGGGTATTACAAGCGTCTTAACATGATACAATGGCCATTGGTCGTACCTATAATCGTATTTGAGCTAATGCAAATGAAGTTGCTCAAAAGATTATCTGCAAGTTGGGTAGGTAATTAAGCCTGGCTAATATATTAATATTCGAAGTTCTCTACTTCATAATTACTTTTTGACTAATTGTCCCCTACAGCAGCTTCATAAAATATTGTCTTTCGAGATAAGATTAAAATATACATATACGGTCAAATTATAAGAAGCACTACCTCCAGGCACACCAATAATGTGGGTAGTTATGATAAAAATGTCGTGCTCTCGTGGTATTCGTTGAATGATTCATTTGAATAACATCAAGAGGCTGTTAATAACATAGGACACGCAATCGCAAATGCTATGGAAATAAGTTTGGCTTTATTGCCCCCAGACAAGATGTTTCGCCCCGGGTCAGGATTGTTAATATTCTGATTGGGATGAATTCCGAGCGAATTCGCGGCTCTTATTGGTTTCTTTCTAACATCCTTTTTTCTGGATATAAATAATAAGCTAAGATGTAGTAGAATGGGATTTATTTATTAAGTAGCAGGTACCAAATACTTTTAACAAAAGAGTTGAGAAATAGCTTGGTAGGTACCACATCACAGATTAATAGGTACTTAGATGAAGTTTGTAAATCTTAGAAGCTGTTTGACCAGTGCACTGCGGTAGGCTGACACAATGAGTGTAGGTATTCAGCGATACCTACATTGTTCGAAGTAGAACAAGAATTATAATTGTGCACACCTGCAATAAAGTTGCAAATAGTTGTGAGATTGTGTGAATCAGTAGATAGGTAGGTACTTACATAATTGGGTAACTAAGTAAGTAGTAAATAGCATGTATGTATGTACTAACAAGCAACCATTATAGGTACGTAGGTATAGGTACCTAGATAATTATGCTTGGATGCAGTATGTACATAATGTACATATTCATATTAATAGTAAGTATTAGTAATCAAAATAAGTACTAGGATAAAATGAAACACGACAACGCGTCTTACAGTAGTACCTATCGGTCGGTGGGTAGCCTTAGGGGCGGATTTTTATGTAGGTACCTAAGAAGTGAAATTTTTGGTAAGAATCACTTTTTTTTTATTTTCGTCACTAATTCGGCACAATCTTTCACTGTACTGATTACATTACTAAAGGTTCGAGTTTAAAAAAAATCCGTAAGTAAAGTTTTTAAGAAGATTATCAAGAGGAAATAATCATTACACATTTCACAAAACTGATATTATTTAAAAACACTTAATGACTTTTACCTTTATAACAACAATTATAGAGTAGGTACACAAGTATTTCTAAAACAATCAAGAAACCAAACAAATTAGAAACACGATCGCTAAACTACCATGTTTTAAAAAACAAATTACATAAAAGCAAAATTCAAACAACAATAGAAGCAATTATGTCTAATAAAATTATTTACTAGATTGATTGTTTATTCAAATTGGTGAATAAAAAGTATGCCAAACAATAGAGCTTTCGACATCAACATACCTGCCAGTCCAGTCGCACTGATCGCCCATCATCCCCGCCTCCGCTCTGCATAAAACTCCCAAAAATACAGTCCAAAATAATCGCCTCGTCTCCATTTTAACGAAAATTATATTACAATAACAGCAAGAAATATCACTGCTCCAATCACATCACTTTAAAACAATCCTTTATGTCAGTTCCATAGTTATTCGGTTATTTTACAAAAGTAAACAAACTTGCGCCGCGATTGCAACAAGCAACAGTACTACACCAACTCAGAAACTCGACTAAAGTACCGACAGAGACAAAACCTCTTTGACCCTCATTTACTGCAGCGAGTAAAAGAGATGGATATAATAACACTTTATTAGAGAGAAACAACAACATGTTATCTCTTTCTCTGATATGATACCAAACGTTATTCGAATTTAAACTTTATGTACTAGATTTTAAGTTGGAAATCTGTTTCAAATATGACTAAAAGCTTTTACAGGGCTTTTTGAATTGGCGGGAAAGGTTTACCGTATTATCTACTAGGTTTTTTGGAGTAACTGGGTAACTTTGAATTTCAAATGTTGTCATGGTATTATTTGCACAATTTTATATTTAGTGTAGAAAGGAGAATAAAGATAGGATTTTATAATTATGTTCAATTAAAACTATGAAAGACCCTGTTTAGCTACATACTCACCTACTTATCACATGCTAGCTCTGAAAGTTTATGGATGCGAAAAAAAAGGATCAGTTGTATATGTAATTAGGTGCTATTAATCATAAACTGCAAAACTTTAATATTCTACCTTATCATCACAGGTAGTTCCAAAATTATTGTAGAAGTTAGGTAACTATGTACCTATTTAATAACCTTCAAGTTAAAATACATTAAAAGATATAGATCATTTTCAAAGTTATAATTACCTGCCCTTTTATGGCCCCGACGCCATGAGTTGGCACATCCTCTAATTTTTTTAAACGGACGGGCCTAAACTTTTGGTCTAAATTCTGCACATACTAGCAATTAACGGCAAAATAATTGTAGTTTCTGCTACTAATGCTAATGGTATACTCTGTATTTTAAATGCGTTTAATTTTTTCGCTGAACATAAATAAAATGAAATTAAATACCTACGCAGATCCTTATCGGTTCCTACTCCCTACCCAGAATCACGCTTTTTGCGGGTGTTTGGCGGAAGATTAGCGTGGAATATGACTTTCTAAGAAAGTGAAAGATTTACCTATCTTGGGGTTTATTTCTTTTTTTTTTTAACTAGGGCATCTCGCAGGTGACCACTAAGGTCTTCGCTGCTTAACCGGGCTTTCCTGTGGCTGCCTTAAGCTTCTAAAAACTCAAAGCCTCCAGCCAGGGGCAACTTTTATACTCTTTATGGCAGGGTAGGTATATCGTTCACGGGCTCACGGCACGTCGTCCGTGCCTGAGGGCGCGCGTGCGTTGTTTGCGAACAGATAAACTAAATCAATAGGCGGTGTTTGTTCGGCTCGTAGATAGCCGCATTGTCGCCATTCACTTGTGCTTGTTTAGGCCGATGAATCGACCCCTTATCTTACTTTGACGCAAAAAGTACATAATAAAACAACGATGCTATTACAAACGCTGCTACGACAAACGAGGCGCGGTCAACAGACAAGCAAGCATTAACTAAAATAATTTCATTTTACCAAATTACGTTTCGATTCATTCATAACTCTCTAATAACACTGGCAGGCTGAATGTGGGGGAGCGCCAGGGACGGTCCACCCCGAGCCCTCCTGGCCTCGGGGGCCATAGGTACCTCCTACCTACCAGTAATAAAATCCTAAACATGGCTAAAATATGTTCAGTAACTATAAGATAGTTTGTAACTTTGTAGTTGGAGGCCCCTAACCTTGGCACAAAGATACCTTAGTCATCTTATCAGCCGAAAGACGTCCACTGGTGAAAAAAGGCCTCCCTCAAGCACCGCCACTTCGACCGATTCTGTGTTTCCCGCGTCCAGCGGATTCTTGCGGCCTTTACAAGGTCATCGGTCTATCTTGTGGGAGGCCTTCCAACGCTACGTCTTCCGGTACGCGGTCGCCACTCCAGAACCTTTCGGCCCCATCGGCCATCTGTTCTGCGAGCAATGCGTCCTTACTACTACCCATTGCCACTTAAGTTTGGCAATTCTTCGGGCTATCTCGGTTACCTTGGTTCTCCTGCGCATCTCTTCATTTCTGATTCGAATATTCGATCACGTAGGGGAACTCCAAGCATAGCCCTCACTCTCCATTGCTCTTTGGGTGACTTTTAGCCTTCTGATAAGGCCCATTGCTGCATTGTGAGCGACCACGTTTCAGTGTCATAAGTCATCACTGGCAAGGGCAAGGGCACGCACTGGTCAAAGACTTTCGTCTTGAGACACTGTGGTATGTGGGACCAGAAGATATTGCGTAGCTTCCCGAACGCTGCCCAGCCGAGTCGGATTCGATGATTGACCTATTATTACAGACAGACATGCTGGACAGTTTGTCCTGCGTAACACACGATCAATCATCTGAATTATTCATTCAAGACAATGCTAATGTAATTTAGCTAATGTATTGCTTCATAATAAAATTATGTTCGAAAAAAATGTCTGCTCAACTACGTAAATAACGCAATGAATGTCAAAATGAAAGAGATTGTAATGTGATGTGATTGATCGTGTGTTACCCAATTAGGGTGCTGGACCTAAGGTACTTTTAACCCAGTATGTACCTAGTACGTTATGGTGTGGTATTTTCCGGCGGGCAAAAGTTCGTTCAAAATATAAACGTAGCCGCGTATGGTGTTAATATTTTCGGGATCACTTCACTCACTCTTGCATCCTACGATTCCTACATTCTCTAACTTTTCCGCTTAGTAGGTCGATAAAGAAACTCCTATTTCTGTTTTTATGTTCATAAGTCTATCTAAGCTATATCTGAGACGGGGTGCCAAAATGATCAAATTCTATTCGGTCACTCTTGCATCCTGCATAAATAGACAAAGTACCTACTTATCTATTATGTTAGGTATCTTATTTCTGTATGAATGCCAAAAGAAATTCTAACCTTTCCAAGGCGGGATGCTAAAATTTTCGAGCTCGCTTCGCCTGCTCTTGTAGTCTATTGTATTCTACATTCTCTTAATTCTAAGGCTCTTCTGCATAAAGCATTCAAATATCTCCTGCTTTTTTATGTATGGTTAAGAAACCTAACCTGTCCGCGTCGGGGTGCCTCAAGTTCCCGAGATCACTAAGACAAACTAACCTTTCCAAGGTGGATTGTGCTATAAAGGTGGATTGCTTTTCGAGCTCGCTTTGCTCGCGCAACATCATCATCCATGCATCCTACAATATCTAGCTTATCAAACTTTTCTGCAAATCCTGGGGGGAAGAGGGTTTAATTTTGCCATCCCGAGTATTCCCGAGCCTCAAACGGCCTTAGTCCACCACTGGTCTTTATTTTTACCGTCCGGTTGAACTCATTCATTGTTTAAAGATGCTGAATGGACAAAGGTCTATTGTAGAACCCTCGAATACCATTGTTCGATTCGTCAGTGCTATAAACACAGTCAGTGTCAGTGGTAACGTTAACAACGGCTTCTGTTATATAAACGCAATTAGTACGGCGGTGCACCTAGTCTAGTTAACAGCTCTAGTCATAATGATCAGGTGGACTTTATTCATGTTTGGCGTAAGTGTCGTTTCGTCCTATACTCAGTCTTCGACGGTGCATTGCCTGTGGCACAATAATACATGTGAGTATTATCTATTCAAACTTACACACAATTGCATTAACAATTGAATTGCTAAGGAACTTAACTAACTGGCAGTGATCAATAGAGGGGGCAATAAATCCATATTTACTCTTTTTAATCAAGTTACCTAATACCTATTCACATAACCATGTTCCAGTATTAAGACACTTAACAATCTAAACAGTACTTTCATTAAGCACCGTATTTGTCCATGTCTGTAAGATAAATGCTTCGACGAACGATTAGCGTTGAGGATCATTAGAGTACTCTCGCGTTGGAATATTTTTACTTCGTGACTGTCGGTTTCTTTCTTTCATCGTCATTACTGTAATGTGCAATAAAAGAGGCCCTTACATGGTGCATATCATGGAGATACCTTTACCTACATTACATGGCCGTATGGGAGTGTCTAATAGACCTTAAAGTAGGAGTCAGTATAATATACTTAAAATATTTAAAACTTATTTAGGTACTTTGTTTTTCAAATCCTCTGATAATATTATTATGTTGACTTCTAGGTGTGGAGAGTTGTCCAGAATGGATGATTAAAAAAACAAGCAACTGCTCGCAATCATACTGGGCAGCTCAAAGAACTTGCCAACATCCTGAGCAGATGCTAGTTGGAACTGTCTGTGGATTCTCGAGGTGTGATTGTCCTGATTCTATGGTGCTGGACACGGAGACCGATATTTGCTACGATGTTGACAACTGCCCGACAAAACATGCCTTGTTGTGAAACAGCAAAGCATTTATGACTTACCAATGTGGTGTAAACAAGATGGAAAAAGATATACCTACTTAGAATTAAATTACTAACTAAAGTTACATATATATGTAATATGATCATAAATAGTATGTTTCCTACGGCCGTAGTGTTTCATCACCACCGGATAAGGTCCAGGGATAATGTAGGGATAGGGTAGAAACATTCCGGATTCTGTGATCATAAAAAGTTAGCCAGCCAGATACGCTTTATGGCCAAGTGATTAGGGAATCCTTATGGACCAGCTCTTGATTGGGAAGAAAGTACCGCTGAAATGGATTTTGTCAGGTCTACAACTACAACATGGAACCTAATAATAATCTAAATCTAAAAATAATCTTTATATTTTTTTAATTAACACTCTTGGTTTCTGAACGCATCGTCAACGATCTGCTGGATGTTATTGTTTGTTTGTCACTGTCACTGTCTGTCACAAATGACACAATTTTGAAAAAAAATCTCGTCGATTGTAAAAATCTAAACTCAATGGCTTTGAAGTGATTTTTAGATTTGTCGTTTCATTTATAAACGATTTAAGTAAATAAGGCAAAATGTTGCGTTTCTGTGCACAAAGTACGTTCAACCATAGTAGAATTTTAAACAATCCTCTCAATCACAAACAGATAACCTCAAAACTAAAATCAATCAGCAGCTGTACAAGTATATTAAGCAGGAACTATTCAGTAAAATTGAAAGATGATGATAACAAGTTGGAGTGTATATATTATGGTCCCCTGACGCCACAGATAAAGGGTGTGAAAGTGTTCTCACTAAGTTCTAGTGCGGCCGGGTTGCTAGCACAACCTATAATCATCAGAGAGGCGGCAACTATAGGCAGTACTTCACTAATCGTAGCACTTTGCTCTGTAGTGGGCTTCTTCACATTCGTAACGCCTTTATTACTTCATGTGATAACAAAGAAATATGTGACAGAAATACACTATGACCCTGCAACATCTACATATATTGCTACCACTATAAATTTCTTCCTAGCGAAAAAAAAGGTGTGTATTGTTTATTGTTTGGACCAATTCTTTATTAGTTTACTCTGGCATTGGCAATCAGTACCTATTGCCGAATGTAGTGTCCTAGGTAGAAGTATTGTCATGATTTTATGTGAGAAAAAGAAAACCCCATCATGATTTGTAATAAAAACTGATCTTAACATAGTGAGGTCCCTTTTCTACAAGACTGAAGCTTATACCCTACAATATGCTTAATTACTTATGGACCTTTTAGGAAAAAAAAAACACAAGCACTATAGTGAAGAATAAATTGATAGAACTTTGTTTTCACTCATCATAGTATTAAACTAATCTTGATATTATGAAGATATCTTGGTTTTGTGTAGGTACCACTAGCAATTTTATTTAGAACTCCTGTTTAGAAACATCAACATTCAGCCAACAGATATCCACTGCTAGACGGAGGACTCATTGTAGGAAACATTTTGTACTTATAATCAAAAACTGACAAGTTTATTCAATTGCAGCTTGACTTCAAAGTGGAAGATGTAGAGGTGCCCGATATTCCTGGTGCATTTACCACAATGAAAGCAAAAGGAACACCTCTCTTTATCGAAGCGAGACATTTCTCGAATCCCCTGCATTATGCCAAAATGATGGGCTACGATAAACCTATGGACTTTAAACTTGGTGGGGAAGACAGTGACAGTACCAGTAAATAGTGTTAAACATTACTATTTGTTATAATTATTATATTATTTGGTTATTATATAGTGCTTTTAAGTAAATAGTAGTCAAGTTTACTGATTTGTTTTGTTTGTAAATCCTATTCAGTTCAGGGATAATTTGAAAAGAGTAACTTCACAATTTTATTTGTGAGGAGACACAATCTATTTTGAAATTATTAAAGTTATTGTTGCATTTGAAAATATGTATTAGTCACTTGAAACTATTCTATAGTTAGATAAAAACAAAGTGTGCGTGTCAGCTCCGATGCACAACTGGAGTTTACTCCTACATATGATTATCTTTGAATATATGCAATAGGCAAAGAGGGTAAATAAAAGCCTGTCTTAAAAAAAACCTACCCCCTCACCCTGTAATATGTATACAAGTATACACATACATGATATAAAAGTGAAAACTGCGCAATGAATCAGGTGATGAAAGGTTCAGGTGATAAAGAATATAAAATAAATATAATAACACCAGATATATTATTAAAATATTTTATTTTCAATACTATTCCATAAACTGCTTACAAGTACAGTCAACTGTTATTTTAGAACATGAAAATAAGACTAGATAGTAACATTAGCAGTGAAATACTATTAATTTTAAATAGGCGTTCAAACATACAGGAATGTTAAATTAAAAGCATGAAAATAAAATAACAGATATAAAAGTACATACTAATATCTAATATCTACAAACTAAATTAAATTGAAGAAAATATACAAGGAATGTTTTCACTTTAGATGTATACACAATAGTTGATTTTAAAATTCCATTTCCATTCATTTAGAAAACCTCGAGTTTTGTGACTAGAAGTCCTTATACAATATTTTACCTTTCTTCTACGTATTATATTACTTTCTATACAAAAATATTTATACACTTTTTACACTCACAGTATTATGAGTAGAGCACCACACTTTGCCGTCCATACATCAATATATATATTATCTAATCACAAAGTAATTGATGAAATCACATAATATTTGAAGACCTTTTGAAGTATAAATGTGGATACAAAACAATAAATTATTCCCTGTTTCGTTTCAATGTGTAACTTTTATCAATAATAGATAAATCATTATCATTTCTCACTTTAACGCTTGCTGTATTTTGCTAACAAACTATACTAGTGATGCCCATAGACCATAGGCCATGAGTGATAGCTGACAGACTAGAGATTTAGTCCACCGACAGTTTAGTGGGTATTGTTTGTCCGGAGTATTTTAGCCCGATTTTAAATCAGTAAATTCGCGCACTGCGATAAAGCTTCATACTGATTGCTAGACCGATCGAACGCCCGACTAAATACTCTCTAGTGTGCACTGGGCATTATTGTGCGAGTAATTCAATATCAATCTGGAGATTTTAATATGACACAGCCAACATTGGGAGTCCACCATTCTCATTGTTTTTTTTTTTCACTGACAGTTTTACAAAGAAAATTAACACTTAATAAAAGCAATCTTTAGTCATCAAATCCTGAGTAATTTTGGTTGCCTACAACAAAATAATATAGTACTTAATAATACTTCGATTCTATACACATTTTTTTTAAATGAAGTAGTCAGTATCATTATTACATACCAATTAATTTAAAATTCGTTTTAACATAAACTACGTATGTACGACATTTAAATCGTCACTGCGCTTGCACAATTCGATATTCAAAACATAACGGATTTTTTCAACAAAGTTTGAACATGCAGGCGCATCGACAATTATTTTACTTCTGACAAAAAACAACTACGCAATTTATTCAGAGTTGTTAAATGTTTTATTTCTAAAATATTTTTCCTTATAATTTAATAAGCTTTACTCTTATTTACACTTTACTAAGGCTGCCAAGGGCTGCCTGATTTGCCTCATATTACACACGCTGAAATATTAATGATTTTAGAAATGTGAAGGAGTTACTCTATTTTTTTAATCATTGATTTCCTACAAAAGGTTTTCACTTCCTTATGTCCGTGCAGTTTATGTTAATAAACAATTTCTATTCGAGTTGCACTCAAAAAGACTTTATAAAAATCAAAATATTCATATTCATAATAAATTGATTTTTGAAATGGAATTGTGACTTAAATTTGAACGTTTTTTAAATACGAGAATTGGTCTTCAGAATTTCCTAACTTAATCGAATCACGAAAAGCCAAAAATGCCTATGAGATCCGCACGTGCATGGTAGCATTTTAAATTTCACTGTTACAGAGTAACCCCTCTTCCTAAAACCACTTAAAACTCAGCCAGTTCTACCTCTCAGTCATAGTGCAGCGCGTTATCCGCGAGCGCATGCGTGGTAGGCGAGCCCTTGTCGTCGGCGTCGAGCGCGAGCTCACGTGCGCGCGCCCGCGCGCCCCACTCCACGCGCACGAAGCACGCCGTGCCCAATGTCGCTAGGATGCCGAGGATCGTTAGTTGTACTGATAGGAGGGCCTTTGATGAGTAGAAGAAGCATGCTGCTGCTGCTAGTGACTGGAAAGAGAAATAAACGTGTTTTTAGAATACATAACACACCATCATGCCTCTATTCACCGAAGGGTTAGGCAGATGTGTAGATGTAGTACCTACCAACATTAACATTTCGCTAGATAAGTTAGTTGTGTTTTTAGTTAAGGCCTTATTTCATGAATCGTGAATGTAGACTGTGGATCTTTCATCTTTGTCCCTGCATGGCACATAGGTCAGAGTACGTTCATCACTGTCAGGTCATAGAGACTATTTTTTTTTTTTACAGTTACACTTACAATGCTTTACAAAATTGCAAGCAATGATTTTAGCATTTTTTTTTCAGTTAGGAAAAAACAAGAAGAGGGGACTAT
Organism: Conistra vaccinii; assembly: GCA_948150665.1. Lineage (NCBI taxonomy): Eukaryota > Metazoa > Arthropoda > Insecta > Lepidoptera > Noctuidae > Conistra > Conistra vaccinii. The sequence goes on from OX411323.1 coordinate 16,804,528, forward strand.
CCGTAACCTCATGAAGGATGGGGATCACGAGATTCAAGGTTTTATGCAGTCAGCCTGTATCCAAATCAATCACACCTACTACCTAAGACAGTCCAGCTCCCTAATTACGTAATGCACGATCAATTTTAAATTGAAACCAATTGAAAAAGATTGCCAGTCCATTGCTTCATAAGTTCGACAAAAAAATCTGCTCAATTGTTTTTGTCGAACTTATGAAGCAATGGACTGGCAATCTTTTTCAATTGGTTTCAATTTAAAATTGATCGTGCATTACGTAATTGGGGGCCGGTCTTAGGTAGGTGTGATTGGTTTGGATTTATATGGTGGTGGTTATGATTTTCAAGCGATTGTTTTTAAAGGCGATACAAGGTATGACGAATATGTCTACGACTTGATTGACATCAATAACAACAAAAGATAAAAAGTCCGATTGTGTCTAACAATGGTTTTAATGATACCGCAAGAAGGTATGTTCCAGTAAATGCGTTTCATTAATTAATTCGTTGCACATTGTGAGAACCAATTGAATGTTCTTTATCGCGTACTCATTCTGCGCTAATCACATACTTTTGCTACTATAAGTACTCGATATCAAGGTAAGAAAATAGATAATTTTCTCGATACGGTCTTAAGGGTCCCGCAGACAGGCGCGACGCGACACCGGTAATTGTTCTACCACAGATTAGTACAGATGGGACACTCCGCAAATCATTTTAAATAAAAAGCGACTAATTACCTACAGTTAAACTGCCCTGCGAAGCCGAAAGGCGCCATCTCAATCGGAGTAAGTTTTGAGAAAATTTACTTTTTGTAAATTGTAATTTATATGGAAACATAAGGATATAAAGAACTCCCGAGTGTTGTTTTTAAATGTTTTAAGTTAGATAGCGGTATTTGGCTGATACCATTAGATGCAAAATTATTATAGCTATTGAATGGTATAAAAAAAAACTAAAAGGGCGTATGTCAGAGATAGCTCTATTCGGCTTAGCAGGGCAGTACATTTACCTAGAAGTTGCCGCTCTTTCTATCGCGTAACTCTTATATATCTTCTGACTACGTTACGACCACTGAATTCGACAAGTCGAGCCTGCCGCGTACCTACTTGTAGCTTCATACCTAAAATGCGGAGTGACCCATCTGTATTCATCCATGGTTCTACCGTGAAGTTTTCATGGAAATTGTTCCGCCAGAGTCGCGTCGCGCCCGTCTGCGGGAGCCTTTACAGTTTATACGATTCGAATAATAAGTTTAGTTATACCTATTTAAAATAATGTAAACATTATTCGCATAGTGTAGTATTGAATATCCTCATTTATATTATAACCCACCGTAAAAAGAAGGTTATCTCTAAGTGCAGACAACAAAGCAAGTATTTTTTCCTCTTTATTTCATTCAGATAAATGACCTTTTATATCGTCCATCGTATATCAAGATTTATTCCGAGAACTCACGACGAATAGAACATAATTGCGTTGTAGTTTTCTCGTAGGTAGGTACTGATAGCATTCATCGTTTAATTCATGATAAAAATTTTTTATGCATTTCTTTTATTTCTATAAATATTTGATCACACGCCTGCAAAAAGAGGAGACGAATGCAGTGTAAACACTACTGTTTACACAGCGGCTTAAGTACCTACATTCTTACTTATAATTAAAAAAAATAAAGTGCTCACCTGAGTAAACTTAAACAACGCGAACGCCGAAGTACTGTTATCTGAGTAGTTGCCTCCCAGAATTGAGTAAATCTGAGTATTAAAGCACGCATCTCCGAATCCTAGCAGGAAGCTGCAGAACATTGCTAGTTCAGGAGACGGGGTAATGTAGGAGACTTCGTGGGTGTCCCCGAATGGAGCCACGGTCGGGAGGTTGATGAATATGAGGAAGAAACTCGCTAGGTGGATGACGTAGCCCATGATCACTATCGGGTCGCGGCCCCAACGAGTCGTTTTTGATCCGAGGATACCGAATAATGCGCCTCCTGGAAAAATAGAGGGTGGTTTTAATGAAGGTGTTGTGGCATTGTTATTCGTTATGTATGAGTATACAGAGTGGCAGGGATATCGACGGGAAAACTGATACCATGGATTCAGTACATGATTCTGAACCCCCTGCGTTGTTGTTAATTTCCTTCGGTTATATTTAAAAAAAATTGCTACTCCATACATTTTGACCGCGTAGCAGCACGGTTCAGAATCATACACTGAATCCAGGGTAACAGTTTTCACGACGATTTCCCTGCCACCCTGTATGTATGTTTTAAATAATCATTATATTATGTAACATTGCATTTTTTTTGGTTCAAAGCAAATAATTATTTAAACACTAATGTGCCCGGAACGATGAATTAAATACTTATCAACAGCTCATGAACAAAATGGTTTATGCCTACGCAAACATTGTGCAAGTTAGGTAAAATAAATCTTATGACGTTTGAGATAAAGTTTAAATTACGTTGTATATTGGTGTCAAGAAAATATTTGCCTGCGTTGTTAGCACATACATGACTTAAAGTTAATTACGCAATTCTAGAACTAATGAACAGCCAGGTATGTATAGTCAACATATTCTTTTATCTATTTGATATTTAACGGTTTTCATTGCACAATACAAATATTTGTAAACCTAAATCAACAACGACAAATAGTTTTATCTCAAGATTAATTTTAAAAGGTTTTCTATAACAATATATTGCATTGATCAGATAATAAAAATCGATACAATGCTAACTAAACTGTTTATAATTAACCTGCTTAGCGTTGGGTAATAATAAATTACTCAACTGTGAAGCAATAGATATTTAGTTAAATAATTACAACGAGTTGGTATTCTGGTGGTATGAGCAACATCAGGAATTTTAAATGTAATTTATTTAGTGATACTGATATCTTAGGTAAATAGATATTACGCCTCTACGTAGAACATAACATCACGACTGTGTTCCTTCCCGAAGGGTTGGGCAGAGGGGTACTTATACTACACCCATATTTCGCCAGTTATGTTACAGTCCTATCATCCCATATAATAGGGGGCGAGCATATTGCCACCAACCGGGCACAAATCCAGACTCCGGGCTGCTACTGAGAAATTCCAGATAGAAAAACCCAATAACACTGCCCGACCCGGGAATCGAACCCTGGACCTCATGCTCAGCAGTAGCGCATGTTCTATCTCCTCTACATAATTATAATCTGTATCAAATTGACCTATAACAGATTATCATCAATATTTACAAATTCAATCCAAAACAATGTCGTATAATTTCACGATTGATCAATCACTGTAATTTAAACCTAATGTCAATGCTTATAAAATTCAAATTGACATTGACAACTTACCGAGCACTTCTCCCATACCAATGAAGACTCCGGACAAGCCCACCAGTTGTTTAGCATTCTCGCCCATGGACAGTGTGAAGCCGATGCTAGGGCTGTATACGCCGCTGAAGAATGATAGCTCCACTCCTGAAAACATGAAAAAAATCGTTTGAAAGAATAGACATGAAACCCTTTTTTTTGGGGCAATCAAATAACTTCTCCCGCTCTGGGCGGAGCGGAAGGGCGTGTCAGACTCTTACTGACTAAACCCACCCGTATTCCTTTAGTTGCCTGTACGTCGCCAGGGGCCACGGTCTCCCCTTAGGACTTTCCCGCAACCGTGGAAAATCTATGGGATTGATTTCGTGCAAAGGGACATAAGTGTATTACATGGAAGCCGGGGAAGTGCGCGCTATTTGATTTGACCAATGAGCGCGCGCGGTGCTAGAGATTGCCTTCAGAGAGCGCGCGGTGCTAGAGTTAGCTGTCAGAAACGACATTGACGAGGCCCCACCCCTATAATGTTGTTTATTACCAAGGTGAGATGTCAGATTTTACACATCATATTATGTGACTACTGTAAAGCTCGCTCGTTTTTTTTTTGCACGACTCAATGCGAAGCATTAGAGTGTGCTCTACGATCGAAAACATTTTTTTGCCCCTTTTCTGCAACTGTTTTTATTGTTACACTCCTGCTAGTACACAGAACCTACTTAATTTATATACCATTGTATAGATGATTAAATGGAGATTAATACTGTACTTTATAACAATTGCCCATATGGATGGGTAAAAAAGCAGTCAAAACATACTTCATGAAAAGTGATAAATTGTTCATTTTTGTTAGAAACTATGTTTTGAATTTCTTTTTCGTTTATTAAATGAATGAGTGTTATGAGGCGTGCACTTTTGGATTTTCCAAACTATTTTTTTCAATTATGATCTCCACAATCACTGGATTGTTAATTCATACGTACTTGGATCAGCGTTTTGAGCTTTGGAATATCTTCCTTCAGACTAACCTATTAATAATTAAATTAATAGGTTAGTCTGAATGAAGATATTCCAAAGGTCAAATGAAATTATGTTGACATTCACACGTGCCTGCATACTACAATGCTAATGACTTTTACACGTGCAGATTCATTGCTTAACCGGTTAATTGACATCGGTTTGATCCGTTTACCTACGTAACCGCGCCAAAAATAAAAACAAAACACACTTTTGGGGTCGAATATAATATTCTAAAATAATGAACGACGTAAAAATAAGTTTCGCAGCATTTTTAGTAACTCGTGAGGACCTTGAATTCTTTATCTATAGCACAGATGAATACAGACGGGACACTCCGCAGTTTAGGTATGTAGCCAGAAGTACGCGGCGGGCTTGACTTGTTGGGCCAATTCAGTGAGTGTAGTAGTCAGAAGATCTAAGAGCTTGTCCACAAAGGGCGAATTCGCCGCGATTCTGTCGTGCGAATCACGCGCGACCGTTTCGCCCAGAAAGAGCGTACCTACGCGCGAGCATTTGGGGACTATAAACAATTCCGTATTAAAATTTTGGCGCTCCATTTCCCTGGATACGTGCATTCGCTCTGGAATTCGCGCGTCAACTGGACGCAACAAGGAGTCTCTAGTATCTCGACTCGCGCGCAATACGCGCAAATCAAGCGCGAGTCGAGAGTCTGGCGAACTGCACGCGATTTACGCGCGTATTTTGAAATCGCGCGATGCTTGTGGACGCGATGTATTGGCGCCTAGTATCTCGTTAACGCGAAACGTTTCGCGGCGAATTCGTCCCTTCTGGACAAGGTCTAAGAGTAGTAGTAGTATACGCGCCGCGAAAGATGAGACTTGACCACGCCTCCTGGGCTCTTTTCGCCGGCCCGATGACGCCCCGGCGCAGACCTCATTCGCTAAAGAGAGAGACCTATAAATCGTCTACTGCGCAAGTCAAACCACGTGGTGTGTCAAGTCTCATCTTTAGTGGCACGCACAGTCACGCACTGTACGCGATAGAAAGAAAGGCAACTTCTACGTGAATATAACTATAAGTAATTAACGCTCTGCGACCTGAATTGCACTTTATTGCGTCGGAGCAAGAGTCGCTTTTTATTTAAATGATTTTGTGGTGTGTCCCATCTGCATTAATCTGTGTCTATAGTAAAGTTTATAACGTAAACAATAAATATCTTCGTCAATTTCATTAGTATTCAGGTCATGTAACTGGCAGTCAACGATCCCAGATTCTTGGAATACCACCGAAGAAGCCATTTCACTGTAGGTGTAGGCCTAAGTTTTATAAAGAAATCAACTTTACTGTGTAGTTTTGTTTATTACTTCCTGTACCCATGTGTGACAATATTTTTAACATTTGTTGATAGCAATAACATCATTAATAATTTCAGCCACTATCAATCTTAGATACTTACCACCAAATGTATTGGGGTTTTCTGATTTAAATCTTTCAGCCAGTTTTTAGTTAGTTGTTTCATAGAATCACATGCAGTACAAATAGAAATAAGCATAGGTACCAACATAGGTCGATGAAACCTAATGCCTAATCTACAAACTGTAGGTCTGCACGTAAATACAGAGAAAGGGTTCTTAAAGATACCTAGCCTTCAAAATTCTCAAATGTTATAGGCATTTTCTATTCATTAGATTTTTTACAATCTAAAGAGTATTGCTGACTTACCAGTATAAATGAAGGTAACGCTCAGTAACAGCATATCCCGGGTGCAAAACAATTTCAAGGCACCTTTGAACGCATCCATAGGGCTTTCCTGGACCTCATGCTGAACGATTTCCCCCTGAAAACATCAACAGAGCGTAAAGCAAGTGTTCAGCCAACATATAGGTAATAAACTGTACTTAACATAACATCACACCTGTAATACCAGAAGGGTTAGGCAGAGATGAACCTATAGTAGGTGAGTACACCTACATTTCGCTAGATATGTTTAAGTCCCATGCAATAGGGGCGAGCCTATTGCCATCAACCAGACTTGGTAATCGAATTTGCGACCACTAGACCAATCAACTCAGCCTATCGCAGTCCACTGCTGGACATAGGCCTCTCCCAAGCTGCGCCACAACACCCTGTCCTCCGCCTTCCGCATCCAGTCTGTCCCGGCCACTTTCTTAAGGTCATCGGTCCATCTAGCTGGGGGGCGTCCCACACTACGCTTGCCGATACGAGGTCTCCACTCTAGGACTCGTCTGCTCCACCGGCCATCGGTCCTTCGACAGACATGGCCAGCCCACTGCCACTTCAGTTTGCTTACTCTGCAAGCTATGTCGGTAACTCCGGTTCTTTTCCGGATAATTTCATTTCTGATTTTATCCTTCAAAGAAACTCCAAGCATAGCCCGCTCCATAGTGCGCTGAGCGACCTTGAATTTGTGGACCAGCCCAACTGTCAGTGTCCACGTTTCGGCACCGTATGTCATCACGGGCAGGACGCACTGGTTGAAGACCTTTGTCTTCAAACATTGCGGGATAGGCGACGTGAAGACTTGACGCAGTTTCCCAAATGCTGCCCAGCCCAGCTGGATCCTCCTGTCGGCTTCTTTCTCAAAGTTGTGTTGTTGTCTAGACCAACGAGGCAGTAAATAAACAGTATCTAAAAACAAAAGTTGTAAGCCGACGTTCGCACGGACATGTTTTTATCTCGGCGATGTTTTCGCGTATTGGATTATTATCAACGCTCCGCTTAGCGTCTGAGAGTTGAATATCCAATAGTGTGTATTTTTGACGCGCTAGGATAGGCGCTATATGCGCTCTGTTGAATTCTCAATGCTCGGCTCAATACTGAGAGTTGAAAATCCAGTGTACGAAAAATAATCGCCGGGATAAAAACACATCCGTGCGAACGTCGGCTAAGTCCTTTATTTGGTATTATATTGTTTTTCATAATATTATTTGTCCTATTATTGTTTTCCATAATCGTCCCCACTCATAATATTTACTTGCACTATTATCATTTATACTAATAACGCTTGCCATATCAACTTATTTGACATAACTTTTATTTGCCATAATATTAGTTTCCATAATAACATGTGTCATAATCATTAGATTCTATAAGTAACACATTACATAATCGACACTTGACATAAGCAACATTTAACATTATTTAGAAACGTTACAGACAGATGTCCTCAGTATTGTATTATATGATATGTATTATTCCGAATGTTCATTTAAATACATACATACGTACATTTGCAAAATAGGATAGGTTAGGTTAGGTTTTCTTGTTCAGACAATAAACAGTTTGTCAAATTCGAAACGGGTAGGTTAGGTTAGGTTAGAACTGTGACCAAACAACGCGCGAAGGCGAGCGAGCGTAGCCGCGGCAGCGGCCGCCGAGTGCTAGATTTCCTCTTTTGCAAAGCAAGCATGGTACATACTGAACTAGCATTGTTGTGCTAGTATGGGCAAATGAATATGAATAAATGTTATGGAAAACGACATTATTGAAAATAAAAAATATAGCTAATGAATTTATGGATTAAAATTATTATGACACTTGATCGATTATGACCAATGAAATTAGTGAAAATGATTTTATGTCATTTCACGATTATGGCAACTGAAGCGTTATTACTAATGAAATTATGGCAAATAAAATTATGGCATATAAAATTATGGCATTTTAAATTATGGCAAACATTAGTAAACCCCTTTATTTCTTATCCTTCCGCATTGCCACCGTATTACGTGTGAGGGGGCAATCCTCTACCAAAATCAGGGCTTTACCTTGACTCGATTATGTCGATGTAATGGGGCTCCGATGTATTACAGTTTAACGCTCCAATTTACGCGGTGACCATATCGGCCTTACCTGCCATTTAACTTCCCGTTAGCCCTCAATGAAACTGCCTCATAAAATAAAATCCTACGCTTTTAAGTAAAGAAAACGCGAATTGAAACTGGCTGTTCTCGATTTCTCCTTGCGTTAATAATAAAATGTATTTGAATTATCGGATATTACCAAAAACATCACCAAGGTGGATCAATAAAATCTTATTTAAGAGCTAGTCGGCCGTGGTTTAGTTGTAAAACGTGCATTATGTCAACGCAAGAGGGTGCGGTTTACCTTGGCATCTTCGATATTGGGCATGCGCTTAGCTGGTCGGAGGAGCATGAGGAAAACTAAGCCCACGACGCAGACTCCTGTCAGCGCACCGAACACCACATTTCTGGTCTCCACATCAATTTGGGTCTTGCCTTGGAATTTTATGAATACGAAAAGATTGCCGAAAAACATGCTGCAAAGAGAAAGCAATCGATTAAGATTAGCGTGCTGAAACGTTCTAAAATAGCAGTCATTGACTTTGAATAATATATATTCGTTAATTGACCAATTTAGGTGCTAACAAGAATTTTATCCATATTTTATAATAGGTTTTCTAATTTGCACTAGAATATTATAGCAAAAAATAATTGGAAGAGGTAATCTTTGAGATTCCAACGCCTAGTTTAATTCGGCTCCCACAAGATCAATTTGAATAACGCTCTAAACTGAAACATAAAATATACAAACCAAATAAAACACCAGAAACTAGTTACATACCTGCACTGCAACATAGCCCAAAATACCCCAGAATTCCTGGATATGGTATCCGCATCGCTGTTGAGCGTCAGGTAGTTGCCCTGGCCGGTCCATATCGCAGCTGCGCCGGCGCCGATCAGCACGCTGGCCACGTACAGCAGCCACGTGCGTGGGAACAAGAAAGTCACGATGAAGAACCTGCAATAGGATGTCTTGTTAATGATGTGTCTGGGACTTTCGCTTTCTATGGCATATGAGAATGCAATGGAGTGCAATGAAACGATGAGTATTTGAGTATGTTATGGTAGTAGTCAATGTCTGGTCAAAAGACAAGCACTAATTTGACGTTCGACGTATCGGCAGAAAGTATATTATTATGAAATTAGCTCATGCCGCTGCCCTTGTCCAATTATACATTATACCCAGTCAGCAATAGGGTACCGAGCCTGTAGATAAATAAAAAAAACTAACAAGATCAATCTGCCTAGCCTTTTCCCAACTATGTTGGGGGCGGCTTCCAGTCTAACCGGATGCAGCTGAATTCCAATATTTTACATGGCACGACTGCCTATTATATCTGACCTCCACAGCCCAGTAACTGGGTAATACGATACCCCTTGGTAAGACTAGTGTCAGACTTTCGGCTTCTGACGACTCATAACGACTGTCAAAGATCCACGACTGACACACACGCAAGTAGGAGTCTCGGTATGTAAAGATGGTCACAAATCCACTGACCAACCCCGGCAAGCGTAGCTTAACCTGATGAGTCGATACATCAGGTGGCTTTTATTACTTAGCCACGAGCTCCTCTCCTCTAGTAAGGAGTCTGATTAGGAGGTTCAATAGGTACTCCAAATTCACGATTACATTTCTCTAATCTAATCAAAAATCTAATCTCGGGGGATTAGCTCATGAGAAATGCAGATACCCGAATCTGGCTAGAGCTACTTTTCAAATGATGTAATAACTAAAAACCGTCTCCAAAAACATTTCAAATTGAAAACAAATTCTGAGAACAGGTTCCATTTCATTGTTCAGCGGTAGACGTAAGCTTTGCTAATCCAATTTCACGAGTATTACGAAATAATGGTACAAAAAAGAGAAACGAACGAGACGAAGGCTTTTAATTTTGGTAGGAAAGTTGAACTCTGGCACGATGCCATCCAACTACGACTGTGAACTTTAATTCTGATGCCATCCAGTGGGCCACTAACACACTATTAAGTAATTGCAATGTTGTTTGTTGCGCAATACCAGTGTTTACGAGTTACAACACTGTATATTATGTCAAACTGTCCACTATAGCATAAAACAAGTATCGGTTATGCAACCCGCTGAATTACTTAGTACGGATGACCGCTAACACGCTAGCCTCGGACCTAGACGGGCTAAGATAAATCGGGTTTGTTAATGTTTGAATATTAATGGCTGGTGTTTGCTTTGGTAACACTAACAACAGTTGAGGAAAACAATTTAGTTGGAGACTGACTGAGGCCGGGAATGATACAGCGAATCCGTAACAACATAAGTAACAGCTTAAAACGCTCGACTATTGACGAGAATTTCGACACCCAGAGAAGAGAAACCAGTCATGATTCAAATGGGAGAGAAGAGGGCCATCTGGAAATGTCACTGGCTGAAAGACGTTCAGCAAATGCATAATTAATTCTATAAATACACAATTGCTACGATCGCGAATCGTATTTCGATCAACATACAACCTGACACTGACCTGTAAATTGTAAAAATGCATGATGAAGACAGTACAAACAAACTAATGCATTTTACTTTAGCTAATTGATATAGGTACTTGTAGGTTTGCACTATTTACAGTTTTATCATCATGAAAACTCTTTACTTCCTCCGAATTAAAATCAAGTACCATTACATAAACCCTCTGTAGGTATTATGAATCTTTTTTTTAACCGACTTCCCCAAAAGGAGGAGGTTCTCAATTCGGTTGTATGTTTTTTTTTTTTTTTTTTTTTTTTTTTTTTAATGTGTGTTACCTCCTAGCTCCGTCATTTATGAACCGATTTGGAAAATTCTTTTTTTATTTGAAAGGATATACTTCCCGATTGGTCCCATTTTTATCAAAATTTAGTTCTGATGATGGAATCCATGACAAATTGAGGGAACTCCTCAAATATTATAGGCATACACATAGTGATTTTGGTATTTTCAGCAACCAGTTAAGCATTTGCATTCAGAAAGTATCATTTGGTGAAGTGGAACTGATGAAGAAGTCCACAGATGGCCACCAGAACTTCTCAATGATAAGTATTTCACGGGTGGCGTCATTTATGAACCGATTTAGAAAATTATTTTCTTATCTGAAAGGTATACTTTCAGATTGGTCCTATTTTGATCAAAATTCAGTTCTGATGATGAAATTCATGACGACTTGCGGGAAATCCTCAAAAAAAATTATAAGGAAACCAGGATCTGTTGATGGCATCCCAGACAAATCGAGGCGAACCTTCAAAATCGTAGTGGCGACTAGTGCGTTTGTAATTTTTTTTCATTAAGTATTTTAAAGCACTACTATTTAATGAAGGTCTAGATTCAATCTGGTGATGGAGCCGAAAGACAGTTGAGGGAACTCCTCAACGATTTACAGCAATTACCTGGTGTTTGGGCTTGATTAATTTGTATTGATGAGAACTTTACACTTAGATGGGTTGTGACTGTCATTAGGGGTTTGATGATGAAGACGAAGGACAGTCAAGGGAACTCCTCAACGTTTTACAGTAGCCACCTTGTGTTCGGACTTAATTCATTTTAAGGATGATAAGATGATAACTTCCTGTCACTGTTAATTGTGTCGCTGGTAGTGTTATCCGAACTTAGATACCAAAACTAAAAAGTGAAAAAATAAAAACTTTTAACAAAAAAAAAACAACCGACTTCCAAAAAAAACACTACAAATTGAAAAATAATTTTAATTTCGGAAGTCGGTGGCAAAAAAACGAAAATTCAAAACCAAAGACACCGACTTCCGAAATTAAAATTATTTTTCAATTTGTAGTGTTTTTTTTGGAAGTCGGTTGTTTTTTTTTTTGTTAAAAGTTTTTATACAGTCCGTACCAGCTATCTAATTACGCAACACATTTTCGTAAACGATTCCGATTAATATGTTTCATTTTGACAGTTCAACAACATTCATTGCGTTATTTACGTTGCTGAGCAGAGTTTATTTTCCAAGCTTTGAAGCAATGGATTAGCAATCTGTTTCAAAGCGATTCAGATTCTGATTGATCGTGTATTACGTAATTAAGGTACTGGCCGTTATGGTCTGATTGAGACACACCTCCAAACTTTCGCATTCATAATATCAGTGGGATGGGTGGTCAAGGTTACAGTCATACACGATTCGCATGCCTACTTACCTACCTAGAATAACAAAGGAGTTACCTGGCCAATGAGAGTTTATCGGAGAACGTAGGGTAGGTACGCTAGTCGATCATTCTCCCATACAAACGTAGTATGGTGATTACTAGTCTGTTTGACGGTGTACGTTCAAAACTAGAAATTATATTAATTTGTCTTGTCATTATCTAGCCCTGTATGGAAGCAGAATTGAAAAAAAATTGGTTTGGAAGTTATGAACGTCGAAATTTCCATATCTCAACACTAATTTTAGCTCATCTTTGGGCGTAAATAAATAATGTATGTAGTAAAAAAATACCGTACAGGGATAGATCATTTATTCAATAACTGAAATAATTTTTATTTTGAGTAAATACATCCAGGAGTTTTTTCATAATATTTATACGCCCAAAGGTCTGTTCATAAAATTTTACGCGCTCGTTTTCGTTATCTATATACGTCTATATCACTGAATAAAATTAAAAACGAGATAAATAAATAAAACGAAATAATTAGACTAATAGCATGCATATTAGTCACGCCCACCAACGAGTTCGAGTCGTCGACTAGTGTACCCTTGTTTTGAGAGAAGAGATTTTTCTGTATGAATTGTTGTTGCTCGCTAATCTAAGACCGGAAGAAAAATAAAGATCATTATCTTCTAATCATGCGCATGTTGCAAAATATTAAGAAAATGGAAAGGACATTACGACATAAATGGTACTTATGACAATTTACACCGTGTTACAACTGTTACAAGTTAGACGCAATTTTTGATGTCGAAATATAGCAGTCTGGCTAAACTGTAGCTTATAAAGCTAGTAGTTTTATTAGTAGAATTACTTGTCTCGACTCTCGAGGACAAAATTACTCTCGTTTATCTAGTTGTTCAAATGTTCATGTGAATTACGCACAAACACATTTCACATGCACGTGACACATCACATACTCACTCGCAGTCCGAAAACTTCTCCTCATTGTATTGCGATGCGAGGGGATGGAGGGGTCAAAGTAAACTACATGTTAGTTACTACTCCAAGAGTCGATTACTCTTCCACCTTTAATTGGCAACATTATATACATAGTTACGACGTGATGTTATGTCGATAATCTACAATCACGTATTCACATACTATCTACCTTAGCATATTATACTACGTGCTGTACGTGACGTGCTGATGTACGTGACATCACACCACATCACCCCCTTAAATTAAAAAAAAAAAAATTTTTACAAGGTTTTTTTTTTCCACATTACAAACTATTACTCTAACTCTTACAATACAATTTTGTTCTATTCTTATGTACTATATCTATTTTATTTTTATACTTAATCACAACATTTGGTGACTCGTCTTTTACAACTTCAAAAGGTCCATTATAAATACATTCCAATTTATTGCCAGTTTCATTCTTAATCAAAACTAAATCACCTTCCTTATAGGTTACAGAATTAAGATTCTTATCATAACAATGTTTCCTAGCTAATTTACTCGCTATTAAATTCTCCCTTGCATCATTTTGTGCCCTTTGCAATCTGTACTTAAATTCTAAAGGATAATCATCAAAATTATACAATGGTTCAACACTTTCTCCTTGTAGACTACTTGGTAATCTGCATTTTCTCCCAAACACTAGCTCATAAGGTGTATATTTGGTAACAGTATTAACTGTCGTATTGTAAGAAAAACACCAAAATTGAATCCAAGAACTCCATGATGATGGGTTATTATCCGTCTGTATCCTCAAATATGCACCTAATGTTTTATGTACATTCTCCAAAGAACCTATACTCTCATGATGATATGACGTCGACATGACTTTATTGATGTTCATGATATCACATAGCTCTATCATTACTTTCGAAACGAATTCACTACCCCTATCCGTAGCTATTGTCTTCGGTATTCCATATCTCAAAACAAAATTCTCTGCCAAAGCTTTTGCTACCTCATTTGCGGATTTATTCTTTAACGGATAAGCCTCTACAAACTTCGTAAGTTCACATTGAAGAGTTAATATGTAAACATTGCCTCTTTCGTCTCTATCAAGGGGTCCTACTATGTCTAAATAAATCTTCTCAAACGATGTTGACGCCGTAGTCGTAATCGTCATGGGTTCCCTAGTATTCCTAGAATACTTTTGCTTACAACACTTATCACATTTACCAACGTACTCCACTACGTCTTTCTCTATAGAAGGCCAATAATAATACTTCTTTATATTATTCACCATCCTACGTATTCCTGCATGACCACTCGTGGGTAAAATATGGAAATCATTCAAAATAACCTTCTTCTCATCTTTCCCTTCTATTCTCCGTAAATCCTTCACTACACATAATTTAAAATCCCCACAAATCGAACTTCTATTTTCCTTTAAATATTTTGCCATTCTTGTAATAAAATCAACGTTATAACGATTCTTCATAATAATTACTTCTTTAATGCCTTCTTCAATACAAAAACTGACTATGTCTTTCGATAACTCGTCTCGCGAAATTCCCGATAAAGATTCATAGTTTACATAAATACTCGAGTTTTCTGGCATATACACTAAATTGCGCGACTTTGAAAATATCTTCCTACAACCATTATTATTATTGTTGTTATTATTATTATTATTGTAACATTTTCTCCCAATCATCTAAACAAATCTCAATGTCATTTCCTTGCTTCTTAAGTACTTCCACGATCCTAGGGTGATCAGTCCCAGATACCACGGAGTCCCTATCACAAACATTTGGCTTTCCCAACTGCTTGTACTGCGCCCTCGTCATTACGGATATCGTCTTTTCCCGTATCAATTTCAAATCCTCACTCGTTATCACTATTCTAGAAAGCGCATCCGCTAGTACATTCTCTTTGCCCTTAATATACTCAACCTCAAAATCATACTCCTCTAAACACAAACGAAACTTAGTCAACCTACTAGATGGATCTGTCATGTTAAACAAATACAGTAATGGCCGGTGATCCGTCTTTACAACGAACCTCCGTCCGTACAAATACGGTCTAAAATATTTAACTGACCAAACTATTGCCAACAACTCCTTCTCTATTATCGGATAATTTAACTCACTCTTCCCTAACGACCTACTAGCATATGCGATGGGTTTTCCGTTCCCATTACACAACACACTCCCTATAGCATATCCAGAACTATCGGTTTGCAATATAAAAGTATTGCTATCAGAAAAATCAGGATAATCCAACACCGGTGGACTCATTAACGCTTCCTTAAGCAACAAAAACGACTTCTCGCACTCATCGGACCAACTAAATACAACACCTCTCTTACACAGCTTATTCATAGGTACCACTATATCAGCAAACTGTGGTATGAATTTCCTATAATAATTCGCAAACGCTACAAATCGCTTTACCTCATCAACCGTCGATGGACGCGGATAACCTCTAATAACTTCTACCTTCTCTGGATCTGGTGAAATACCTTCGGCCGATATTACATGCCCCAAATAAAGCACTTGCTTCTTCAAAAATTCACATTTAGACGGATTCAACTTTAGATTCACTTCCCTCAAGCGTAAAAATACTGATATTAGGTTCCGATTATGTTCATCTAAATTCCGTCCAAAAATAATGAGATCATCCAAATAAATCAGACACCTATCGTAATTCAATCCAGACATGGCCACAGTCATTAACCTACTAAACGAACTCGGACTTATCTTCAAACCCATTGGTAACCTACACATTTGATACTGCCCCTTGTCTGTTGTGAAAGCAGTGTACTTCCTACTACTCTCCTCCAAAGCACACTGATAATAAGATTGTGATAAATCACAGTGACTAAAGTAAACTGCGCCTGACATCGAATCCAAAATCTCAGTTATATTCGGCAATGGAAACTTATCATCCTGTATCTTTTCATTCAACTGCCTATAATCTATAACCACTCGCCACTTCTTCTCCCCACTACGATCCGTCTTTTTGGGTACCACCAAAACAGGACTAGACCACTCACTAACCGCCTCTTCAATGATATTACTCTCCAGCATCTCCTGCACTTGCCTATCAACCTCCTTCTTCTGTGCATAAGGTATCCTATACTGCCTCTTGTACACCGGAGTAGCACTCTCTTTCAAGCGTATAGACTGCTCATATACGTTAGTGACAGCTAATTTATCACCCGGGAGATGAAAAACATCCGAAAACTTTGCACACACTTGCTCAACCGACAACCGCTCCTCGGCGTTCAAATAGTCGAGTTTAAGTAAAGAAAGTACCTCTGCTACACGCTCAACGTCCGTCCCTGGCTTCACGAAATTACAACAATCAAAATCACTCAACGGACAAACTTCCACACCGGACATACTACACACAACTTCCTCGGAGTTCGTATTTAAAATCCTAACGGGTACCATCCCGCTTTTAGGCCTTACTAACACACTAGCCAAGAAAACGCCTTTCCGCAATTCTTGCCTAACCACCACACAATCCTCCGCTCTGTTAACGGGGTAATACCTAACCACCTCACAACGCGGTGGAATAGTCAACAAGTAATCATAGGACTTAAGTGGCATCGAAACCACCCGTCGTCCACGATCCCTAAGAGAAAACCTATTCGCCGAAAAATCTATAATACCACCATACTTCTGCAAGAAATCCTGACCTAATATACCAACCGACTTACATGGCAAATCATCAAATATATAAAACTTATGCGTGAAAGAACACCGTCCATACTCCAACGTTAAATATACATAACCTATAGCCCTCAAACTACCTCCTACACCATTAACCACTAATTCTTCCTTAATTACCTTACAGCACAAAGCATTGTTCAACAAGAAACCACTTTTTACAGCCGATATCGACGCGCCCGTATCTACTAACCATTCCGCATTTATATTATTCACTAGAAAATTAACCCAATTAATACTATCGCAAGCTAAAATACGCTTAGTCTCGAAAAAACTGCAACTGGTGGTCAGTCGCTTCATTACGTCGTGACATTGACGTTCCGCCTGAGTCAGCATCACTACGCGCATGCTCGAAATACGCTACACGCTTCCGACCTTGCTGAGTCGAATGACCACGATGAGCATTATTGCTACGACCGCGCATTCCACGATTATGCCATGCGGTGGCATTTTTGCGCGTACGCTCAACAGCTGTCTTATGTTGCGCGTATCCATTTCCTACCGTAGACCGCCTATAACCATTTCCGCGACCTCTATTACCAAAACCACCCCTCGCGGGCCAACGCTGATACGCCATGACCTGTGCCGACGATGCACAACCTTCGTCTTCTGCTACCCTGATTGCATCCTTCAAACAAGTCAAATTCCGCGCCGTAATGATCGTACTTAACCGCTGATTGCGAAGCCCGTCAGCAAACTTCCTGATCGCGTACTTTTCGTTCAACGGCCGCAAAATCTCATATGCTTCCGAACTTTCCCCGGCTTGAGAAATAGTCAAATTAACCATTAACTTCTCTATCTCAGCCCCAAAATCCGCGACCGACCTATCATTCTGCCTAGCGCGAGCAAGCTTCACTTGCACAGCTACGTCTGACTCTACTGTTAACAAATGCTTCTTCATATCAGCTAACAGACAATCTACCGTTGCGTAAGTAGAGGACAACCGAATCCTAGCACCCTGGGTAAGCCGTGTTGTCAAAACAAATTTAATTAAAAGAGCATTATCTGCTTCCACTAACATAGAACTATATAATCCTATGGCATCAATCAAGTCTTGCGTTACTTGTTCATCGCCACTCATCTTCGGGAGTAGGCCAACTGCCGTTCTCAAAGAAAACCTTTCCGCCGCCATGTTTTGTTCCGTTCCGGTTCCGCTCTCAAACTTAACAGTGTCTACGTATAACGCTTCTATCTTACATATCAACTGAGCCAGTTCTTCCGAGAACTTACTAGATTCTGAAACTATACACTTAAATTTACGATAGAGCGCCTTCACCTCACTGATCTTACTATCAAAATTTCTGCCTTTTCGCCTACTAGGGCCTAACTTGACAATAGATTCCCTTAATAACTTAAGTTGTACAAATAGCGACGTTAACTCCACTTCCATTTAAATCAATGTCTCTAAATTTAACGATGACCGCAAGCACCGACACACACTTATTCACATTTACATAAGAAACACTCACTTCGTTCCTCCGACGGCTCCTGGTCAAGCCATCTGTACAGCCTTCTGGACTTCCCGCTGTCTCATCTTTTCTTCAATCCAGTTGTGGTGACATCTCCGATACATGCGAACCGCCAAACCTATGATGACAACTGCCATACACACAGCCACAAACAGCAACACGGTCTTGATAACCGCCAGCTGCTCCTGCGTAGCCGTTGCGGTATTTGCACCACTCGTAGACGCCTGGGCAATAATCACCTCTTCCTTGGACGTCGTGCTCCCCATGGCCTGTGACACGACGCGACTGACGTGATACTCAATGAAGACAATCAAACCGCGAACCACGAACCGTGACTAGCTCCTGGTCGGACAACTATAACGCCGTCCAGCCGACTGGCAGGGTCGCCATGCGATGCGAGGGGATGGAGGGGTCAAAGTAAACTACATGTTAGTTACTACTCCAAGAGTCGATTACTCTTCCACCTTTAATTGGCAACATTATATACATAGTTACGACGTGATGTTATGTCGATAATCTACAATCACGTATTCACATACTATCTACCTTAGCATATTATACTACGTGCTGTACGTGACGTGCTGATGTACGTGACATCACACCACAGTATGACTGATAGGCATCGACTTGCGTAAATAACGGTACAACAAAACAAAGCATATGTTACATAGGATACTATTGTTTATAGTACACGTCTCTTACATAGCTATGTTAACTACTACAGGCACTACAGCCCGTAAAACTTAATTACTATGACCGATAAAACCGCATTTTCCACAAAGTTTCCACCGCTGCAAATGTAAAATGTGTAAAGAAAAATGTTATACGGGTAATTAACTATTAACCCCTTTTCTAATAGCTTCATCACTAACCATAGTATGTACCTACAGTAACGGTACGGAATTAAGTATCTCACGGAATAGGTAGAAGTGTCTTCTCTGGCCAACAAACATTGGGGCATCGGGGCAAAATTGACCCAGAGCAAAATTGGAAAACAGGAAAATGGTATCTAGGATTTTCCAACTTTGCAAAACTAAGCTACCAGCTAATTCTACTTTAGACAGAACCAGTTTGAAATTATTTCAATGTGCCTTCAAATCAAGACAAGGTCACTTTCTGGTACAGTATGTAGTGGTGACGCAATTAAACATAATGACTACAGAGGTATTTTCTAACATTATGTTGTTAAATAATCTAATTACACGCCTACTTTCGTTGACAGCTCCGCAAAAAAACATTTTGATCTAGTTTCCAGTTTAAGTGCTCGTTAAAACGTTCAGGTTTTTAGCTAAGTAAAAATTTTAGTTTGACTAACATTTTTAATAATTATACGAGTATTTAACAAGGCTGGCAAGCCTCAAAAAAATAGAAAATATAGAAACAAAACGTACAACGCTTTGAAAAAACAACAACTAGGTACATGAATCATTAGGAAGAACGCATATCTACAATCGTGACTAACAATAGTTTAAAAACATGGTATATTATCTTCTAGCGTTGCATTACACTATAAATAATATATTGTTAAAATAAATGAAAGGAACTATGCAACAAAGCCAGCAGGCAACCTTGAGGGGGCGTGATCTAGTCTAGTGAAGGTTTGTAAGCGAAAATATTTCGATATATACCCACTGAGGAATGTATACACGCGAGTGCGGTAAATGATTGGGAACCACCTGTTTGCTTGATAGAAGACACCACATTGATAAATGGGCAATAATGAACCAATCAAGCTTAGCAATCAAGTGTCAGGTTGCTGGTCTTGATTCCGAAAAATAAGTTCAATGAATTATTTCAAGACCATACCTAGCATAGCTTCTTCTTTATCTTCAAGTTTGAAGCCTTGAAGTGCATACGATTGACTTGATCTCGGAGATATAACACTTCACTAGGCCCAATAGTAGACCACGTAGTACGAATCGAAATGACAATATTAACTCTCTTATCAACACACCTTGTCAATCGGTATATTTAAGATAACTTCTTTTCCACGGGGTCATCGTTCATCAAGGCCGTACCTTCTTTAGAAAAGAAAGTACCGAGCCCACGTGAAATCATTGTTTATGTATACGCTATACGCCTTCTGCAGTACTACATAATACGTAATTGTTGTATATGCACTTGTAGGACAAATATTTTATCAAATTCCATACAATGCGATAAATAATTACTATTGTTTAGCATAATGTACACAAACAAAGTATTATTTTGTACTCGATAGTTTATTGTCCTTTGTGACAGATACTTTGCTACCTCGTCCTCAAGGAATTACATATACACCTTTAGAATTTATTACTGAAGTGTGATTCCCTCAAGAATGTCTCCTTTACTATTTGAGTCTCATCATGAATTTTAAATGCGCAAGAATGTTCGACACTTCAGAGACCCAAGATAGCTTTCACGTTATTTTACAAAATATAAAGGTAGTGGCCAATAAAAATCAAGTCTTACAACCAAAATATTCTGTATCCAAGGTTTTGGAAGTGCATAACTGTATGGTAGAAAGTAAACAGTTTTAAGTTCTGGTTAGAAAGCAGATGAAATCTGATGCTCTATGCTTTCAAGAATGTTATGGAGGTCATTTGCAGTTCAAACAACTCATGACATCAGTAAAAAGCCTTGAAATTGCAATAGGCAATGACATAAACAACTAAGAAGTACATTCACCAACAAACAACCAAAGGTTCCAGTACCAGCATTGAGCACCAGTGTCAAAAATGGTTTGGTAATTAGATCGCGAGCTCCGAAGCAAAACAACGAGTTATTACTTAATATGCACAACACTGCTTGGACGTAACGGATCGTAGTGGCACTCTACGACAGTTATGTTAGTTCCACGGTGCGAGACTACCACGCAATAGAATAGGCGCTACTTTTATTTACCACTAGCTGATGCCCGCGGCTTCGCTCGCGTGTACCCTAATTCTTTTTGGTTTTTTCTAAAATAAAAGTAGCCAAAGTTAACTTCAGCTATCTGCCAGTAAGCAAGTCCCGTCAAAATCGGTCCAGCCGTTTTGGAGATAAGTAAGCCGGAACAGACAGACGGACCTTTTTTTGTTTGTTGTCAGTTTCTTTTATACCTTCATTTGCATTCAGTGAAAAGCTGTTATGAATGTTGACATTACAAACAGACACTTTAAATTTGTTTATTTGTACAGATTGAAAAGCAAACGTTTTGCTTATTTGAATTACGAATAAGATTATCTTTTGAGATAAAACTGCTTTTGATATTTGATATCTTCATGGTTTGCAAAAGAAAACTGAAAAATCTAGGTATCTATTTTCAAAAGAGGAGATCCCAGATATGATCTAGTAACATAGCGTGAAAGCAGAAGTGGCAGTGGGTGTGAGCTAGCAATGTCTCTCGCAGACGAAGGACTGAAGACCGATACTAATTCGAGCAGACGAGTTCTCGACCTGTCCGCCGTGAGATCTCGAATCAGCAAACGTAGCGCGAGATGCCCCAAACTAGATGGACTGATCATGCTCTTAAAAAGGTAGCTGAGACAGATTAGTTGCGGAAGGCAGAGAACGAGGTGTTGTGGCACACGAAACTAATTGGCATAGGCCAATACCCAGCAGTAGAAAGCGATGGGCCGAATTGATTGATTTGAAATGGAGTTTCAATTTGTAATTGAAACCTGAATACCCAAGTTAAGTTTGGTAAAAAGATTTTTCTGCAAAAGATAATTCGACTGCTAGAGTTTTGTTAACATGACATGCATTTGTTTTACTGCCTTTTATTACCCATACATTACATATTACAGCACTAACTACAGAAAATCACGCAATTCCTCAGTGAAATTGCAAATGGAGTGTTAGCTGCGCTCGCGCGAGATGTTCGCACAAGTGTGATAATAATGGATGTAACACGATGCCAACAAACAAATGGACGGTGAAAGTTCGCTTGGATTTTATGCGATTTTTGACTTTTGAATGTATTTAAATAAATGAAATTTTAATCATATTGAATCATAGAGGTGATTCGATTCTTTAAAGAATTATTTTATTAATGGAAATTGCCTATGATGCCCATGAAATTTTAAAGCTAAATAATATTCCATAGAAACCAATCCCTAAAACTAACTCAAAAATATGTGAGTTTCCAAAATGTTTATGCCTACCCGTCAAAACAACTTTCATAAATGATCACGCAACTAGATTAAAAAAAAAAAAACAAACAAGTTCCATTTTCATAAATGATACTCGTTCGTAGAGTACCAACTTAATAATGTTGGATGATCCACAAACCTCAATAGTTGGTCTACGGTGTGGTTTATGGCCTACAAATTGACAGATGATGGACATCAGACCATTAGCATTTCGCACTGAGTACAAAAAGGTTGTATAATGTTACATTCGCACTACGTCATTATATAATAGATATTTCAGATATTTAAGTAGCGTATTTCTCCACGGAGAGCTATAGCTGTTACCTTATCATAATATCTCTATTTTCTTGTTACAAACTTTTCCGGGAGGCTGGAAACTCAGGTATTAAATCGGAGAAAGTTTTCTGCTACAGCTTCACTTTCTCGTTGAAACCCCCACGATGAACATTATGTATTTGCACAGAAACATCTATTTTACAAACAGTTTTTTTATATTATTGCTATTTTATTGGGAAACGTTTAACAGCGGGCAATTAATAGTTAAGTAGTCATTAACTAAGTTATCAATACATATGAAATTAGGTGCACTTCCTGCACTACAGCTAACCAGTTAACGATACCTACAATAGAATGTGGTTTGTATAAGATAGGTACACTAACTTTTAGATGCCCTGTTTTATTCACTAAGTGAGAACTGTATTATCAACACATTCAATTCTATGCAGTCAGCCCTGCTATTACATCCTGCTGACAGTATTACGAAGCTTGAGGGCATTGGATTTAAAAAAAAACTCTTTACTCACAAGTAAGTAAGTCCTCCAATAAACATGGCTCCCCTTGGGCCAGTGATGGTGATGATGGACGGGGCCATCCAGTTACAAATGGCCAGTGTGGCGTAGATGATGGCCAGCGACGTGTAGCCATCGCCTGTGAATTCTGGATCATCGTGTGATATGCTGTCCAACACTGTTTTCTGCGAGCAAAAGATTTAATTAGACTTTTAGACAAAGGTAGGTATTTCAAAAGGATGTGAAGGTGTCGTTCAAACAGCGTCAAAATGGCAATGCAAAAAAAAATGACGTTTCTTTGCATCAAATATTATGTATATTTAGGTGGTTTAGGTTAAGGTATTTTTTCTATGGGCCGGTGTCACTTGAAATAAATGGTATCATTTATTTATGTATTTATCGCCGTTATTGAAGCAGTCTATGAAGATTTCCATGTTCAGCTATGGATTTCTAAATAATTTAAAAGATGAGGTAGGTCTCATTTACCAGTTGAGTTATCCTGAACTTGGGAAAACCAACTAAGCAAAATGTTAAATTCCTGTGGTTAGATACGGGTAAATCAGCAAGAAACAGGTAAAAGTTATTCCAAGAAAGATACCGATCGATTGCCTAAAATTCTAATCGCTAGATAAGATACCTACTGAATAGTGAAGATATTTCTAAAAAGAAAAATATTTAAATATGCACTTTTACAAAAAAAAAACTGGGCTGAGCTCTATAGGCCAATTTTATAAGCATCACCTCACATTAGATCGCGATTCCGAATACAAAATTATTTAAATCCAGAGCATCATATTATAATTAATTTCGTATTGACAGTTCTGAAATTAATTAGCATACTAAATGCTCATAACAAAGATTAATCTTAGATAGAACCTTGAAACAGTTTCGCATAGTCAAAAGATCAAGAACGATCGAAGTACTTGACATTGTGAGATGTGAGGAGCTTATTCAACAATGCTGATAAAACACAAATGTTATTATTATTGTTCAAATAAAGACGTTCAATGTTTAAGCAGGTTTAATTTATTTTTAGTCCATCGTTTATGTTTTTACAATCTTATCTGCACTCACCCAGCGTTTTCTCTTAGTTAAATTGTGAAATGCAATGTACATAATTTTGGAATATATGTTTATAACCTTGCTGCTTCCAAAAATTTACAGCCTCCTAAGTTGGATCTGCTTTCGAAACCAGAAAGCGTGGGATGTTCGCTAAAACAGTATCGAATTATCGATGCAGCTTTAAAATATATCTTCAATAAGAGTTTAATTTATTTATAAGTGCATGTCAACGCGTTATAGCACTAAAATGGCGTTAGTGTCGTAACGCATCGAGGCGACAATACTTTCGATTTCGAAATTTTCATTTTTAGTATCAATAAACCAAATCCAATATTCATCTGCATTTGGATATACAAGGATGTCGATAAAATATTACCAAAGCAGTCTTTATAAGGAGTGACTGAGATTTTGTTAACAGTTTCGAAAACAACAATAAACATTTCACGATTTCACTGCTTGTGAAGACGCAAGCATATCCTTGCAGTATTAAGAGGAGTGTAAAAGTCCATTGAAAATTTTTGCGATATTTATGTATTATAAGTAGATTGCAAAAAGGCAAGTTCAAAGTAGAACGCTGCTTGTAGGTGCAACATGAATTTTTTTTTACATATTACTTTCATTACCATACGAAAGTATGAACTTAGTTTTATCGAAATCTGAATGACAAAGTGATCATATTGAAACACTGGAGGGTATTCAACATCAATATAAATAAACTCGCGTTTTAAAAGGTAAAACGGGTAAACGCCATAAGCAGAATACCTATAACGGGTCTCCCTATTGGGACACTGATTTTTGATACTACAGTATCGTCCCCAAAACTTGTTATCTTTACGTAAGGAGGTCGTTGAACGCCGCCCATGTACAGCAAGTACACAAAGAATTGCGCGATAAATACAACTTAACTTACAATACAAAATCACTAAGTTAAAATTACTTAAAATGATAGGATTTCTTATTTCTACGTGGATTACCACAACATGCACTATCCCATTTCACTCGCCACGATTCCAATTTACTTGTGGGAGGTTGTTTTGCAGCACTCTCCTTTGTTGCAACAAAACGCTATATTTCAAACCATTGTAACGGTAAATAAAAGCACTGTGATGAAATCCGAAAATCTGTCATTTTCCGGAATGATGCAGCTTATCTGACTATTACAATCTCACTGAGCGTCACTTGCGACCTCCCAATTATCTGAAAACGACTCATCATTGAAAAGACCCTTGAAAATAAATATCTTACCAGTAAATCTATCTGACCTAAATCGAGTACAAAAAATCCTTGAATTTATCGAGTATAGGCAAACAAAACAATGATAAATATCCACTTGTATTAACCGCTCGTATGTTAAATGAGACTTTATTAATTAACATTATGTAAGTAGTCACATAGGTTTTTCATATACTATAAAGCTGTATCTACAGAACAGGTTCAACCTTAAAAGCCTTAGATTATGGTAAGTACTCAATAAGATAATGGAACAATAAATACAAAATATTGCGTCGTACCTAATACCTAATCGTCAATGTTTGGGTACTTCTACTTTTATTATTCTGTGACGTCAATCATTTTAACAAGCGTCTCGGCACTCGGAACTGTCAACTGCCTCAACTAATGACATCATTTCATCACCCATCCCAGGGCATTATTCATTTTCCACTGGAAAACCATGCCGAAATGTCTTGTCTGCGTCACAGTTTGGGCATGACAGTTACCCAGCCCATCTAGTTACCCAAGCACTTAGTGAAAAGAAAAGCCAACAAATTCAGCCCCATCTCATTATTGTCAGCCACAAAATAGTTGCAATGGGAATTTGGGATAGCCCCAAGTAGGTACTTTTACTGTTATACTTCAGTACCCATCTAGAATAATACATATATCGATTTGTTTTATGGCTTATTTCACAGTAGGCAAACATAAAATAGAGTAGAGAGCAGTGGTGCCCCAGTGGTAACGGCCCCAACTTACGAGTTGTAGGTCGTGGGTTCGAACCCAAGCAGGCGCTTTACTTTGTGTAAATAATTTCATCACCACTGCTCTCAAAACGGTGTAGGAAACCATCGTGAGGAAACCGGCATGTCTTAGAACCAAAAAATTCGAAGTCATGTGACATCTACCAATCCGCACTAGGCCCGCGTGGTAGATTACAGCCCACTCCCTCTCACATAGAGGAGGCCTGTGTCAAAGCAGTGGGAACATTAATAGGCTGATGATGATGATGATGAAACATAAAATAGTTCTGGGTTAGCTGAACGTCATGCGTAATGAATGGATGCCATTAGATGCAAATACTATAAGAAGGGAAAGTATAGATATAGAACACAGCAATACAATAAATGCATTCAACTGTGCCTTTCTCCAGCCAGAACTGCGCAATGCGCAAGCGGCGATCGTCCATCAACCCAGTTTCATGATTGATTGATAAAAATATAAGTGACATAACAATGAGTAACGTAGTTCAATATCCCACTTTACAAGCTCTTCAGCATACTGATTACAAGTGCTGTTGAGTCGAATTAATCAGCTCACTGGTTAGTTCCACTCAAGCGTTCCTATGAAAATAATTGGCTCTGTGCAACGGTGCAATATCCGTAACTAGTATTTACGTAATTATTTTCAGATTGCATACTTTCTACGGTATTATCACAGTGTGGTATTAAGCTGAGTATATTGGCTTGATTCGAATGAATGAGATGATCCAAATGAAGGCAAATTAGGGCATTTGGATAATAAATATAGCTATATTCATCATCCAAATCCATGCTCAAAACTTTATTCACGCCCTGAGATAACAGTTGATAGAGGTGTTTAGAAAAAGAAGATCGTATGCAGCGCCGCCGCCGCCGGCCAATATTTATTGCAGAGCTTATCAAACTTTTTTTCTCGGAGATCACTTTCAAACAGTTCCTGGTTTGGTGGATCCCCTGCTGCTACATTTCCACCATACTCCCAAAACTCGTCAAAACATGTGAAGATTATAACATTATTAGATCTAACGATGCAAATTTTCTATATTATAATTTTTTCGCGCTATCTGTTAGGATTGCATGAGAACCGTAGCTCCTAAAAAATGTTAGCCAAAAAATCTGAAAAATTTGAATTTTAAACTCAAAGCTTCAACATGCCTTTATTAAAGTTACAATAAGAAGTTAAAATACGACCATGAAATTTTTTTGCTCCCTTATTTTTTTTTGAGTGCTTAGGTAGTTTATAGTTTATCTTTTTGCTCTTTACTATCGAAACCAGATTTTTTCGTGGACCCCCACTTACAACTTGTAAACCCCCGTTTTTTTTTCACGTCAACATAGACCCTCGTAGTCTGCCCTGGACCACTTTGGGAATCACTGACTTATTAGAAAAATGGCCAGGACCAGGAGGATGATGATGAGTGTGAAGTAAATGACAATAATTTATTAATAATTAGAGTCCGACCGAAACTGGTTTTCCGGCCGAAACCGAAACCGAATGTTCGGCCGTGGCTTCAGTTTCGGCCGAAACCGAAACCGAAACTCACGTGGTCAAGTATAAAATTCCTTAAAATACTGAAATTTGGTGCATTTTACCCATTATTCTGCATTAATTAGGACATGAAATGGAAACACAGTAGGTATATTCATTTTGTTGTAATCATTTATTTAATATAATATTAATAATATTTTTTTTATTTTTTTTTATTAAGTTCTCATAGCAAAATGTTTATCAGTTATCAATAATCAAATCACTAATTGTTACTGTTTCATTAAATACTAAGTAATGGTATTTTGAAATCTTATTAATTAATACTTTGGTTTGTATTTGTACTTAGAAGAATCATCAATCTCTTTTAAGTACCTCTTTGTCCTCTTATATATGTATGTATAAAACAGGGCCCGAACAGGGCCGCCAGCGTCCGCCAAAGCGTTGCCGCGAGAAACGAAGTTAGGCAAGCGTGCACAACTTCCGAAATCAGTTTCGGTTTCGGTAATAGTTTCGGCCAATTTTGGCCGAAACCGAAACTGCCGCCGAATTTTGATTTTTGGTCGAAACACGGCCGAAACCGAAACCGATTTTTCGGTCGGACACTATTAATAATCCTACTATATACAGGGTGGCATGGACATCGACGCGAAGCCTGTTACCATGGATTCAGTACATGATTCTGAAACACCCTTTTTTTTTTTTTTTTTGGGTGTGAAATCATTCAATGACTTCTTCCGCTCTGGGCGGAGCGGAAGGGCGTGTCAGACTCTTACTGACTAAAACCCACCCGTGTTCCTTCCCTTGCCTTGTCAGGGGCCACGGTTTCCCCTTGGGACTACCCGCAACCCCGGAAGGCATCGGCCCTAGCGGACCCCGTCAGTTTTGCTGTCATCTCTTTGAGGCGCGCGTGAAACACGACGCGCCGTCGACCCGGGCCTGGTCCTTATCGGACGGCGAGCTGCCCGTTGCTCTCCGTCCGCAGGCCCGCGCCTACGGTGGCCGGAAATCGGCTATCAATTCCCGACGCCCGGGACGTCACCTACGGCGGCGGCGGCTAGGGCTGGTAGGGCGCGGCCTTTGCCACTCCCTCGCGCGCTCCGCCTCCTCCTTTGCGAGCATTACTGCTTCGCAGAAGGAGGTGACGGCTTGCCAAGCCCTCTCGCTCCGCACCATGGCCTGGACCAGAGCCGGACGCGAGAGGTCACTGCCGCCGATCGCCTCCACGAGGACACGGCGGTGGTCCACCCAAGCCGGGCAAACCTCCACCGTATGCTCCACCGTGTCCTCCGGACGGTCCACACAATGGTGACACCCGGGCGTTTCTTCCCGCCTTATGCGAAACAGGTACCTCCCGAAACAACCGTGTCCGGTGAGGACCTGCGTCAGACGGAAGGTGAGGACGCCGTGGCGCCTCTCTAGCCACTCCTCAAAGAGGGGACTTATCGCCGTAATTGTGGCGTGCCCAAATCTCGGTGGGCGAGGACCTTGGCCTCCAGATCCCATGGCGGCATTCCGGCAAGGAGGCTCGCCGCCTCGCCGGAGACCGTACGGTATCCCCGGACCATCCGGATGGCCATGACCCTTTGGGCTGCATGCAACCGGCGGGCTGGCCGCAACCTTAATGTTCGCGCCCACACCGGTGCTCCGTAAAGGGCCATGGACCGCACGACCCCCGCGTAGAGCCTCCGGCAGGAGGCGTTTGGACCCCCTAGATTGGGCAGAAGCCGCTTCAAGGCAGCCCCAGTGGCGCTCCAGTTTGGGAGCCAAACGTCGGAAATGCTCCACGAAGTTCCATCGGCTGTCGAGGACGAGTCCCAAGTACTTCACGTCACCTCGACGCCGATGTGAACCCCTCCTACCGTTATTTGGGAACCGACGGTGGCGCGTTCCGAGGGCCATGAAAGCACATGACCTCGGACTTGTGCAGGGCCACCTCGAGTCCCAATTGCCGGATCCTGTCGACGATTGTCGCAACCCCGCGTATCGCCAGTTCGGCCGCCGCCTCGTGCGACCTCCCCTGCGCCAGGACCAGCGTGTCGTCAGCGTAGCACACTACCGCTAAGGAGGTCGGCGCGCAGCACCCAGTCGTATCTGATGTCCCACAGATGCGGCCCATTCTGAAACCCCCTGCGTTGAAATTTTTCGTCGGTTATTTAAAAAAAAACGAGTTCACGAGGCTTAGGTACTCAAGACGGGTTGGCGATTTCAGTCTGAAATCGGACTTAAAGTTAGATAATATAATATCCTATTATCTAACTTTAAGTCGCAACACATTTTCGAAAAAAGTGCAAGATAAACTCGGAAAGTACATACGAATTGAAAAAGTCACTTTGGTACTTTCCTGGATTAGATCTTTTTAATCGCAAGCGCGGCACCTTCTATTGAAAGCAACGAAGTTGTATAAGATCAATATATCGTATCAGATATCTATCGATGATCTCTTCAAGATCCCAGGGATTACTTGCACTCTCAAATTGAGAGCATTGAGAGTCTCAATGCTACAAAATACTAAGTCTTCACTATAAATTGAGAATGACAAGATATGGAACATCAATTTATCGGAAAACCGCATTTTATATCAGCTTTAAGAACAGGTGAAGGGTATCCTTCGATGATAAGTATGACAGGAGCAGAGAATTGAGTTGAAGGTCGCTTGGGCAGTAACATTCAACGGAATGGTTTTTTCACTGTTTTTACGATTAGGTCATTATTTTAGTTAATAATTTCCGTTTGGCATAGGTAGCTGTTCTGCAATGTAATTTCTACCAGGATGTTATGTGTTTTATTTATGAAATATATTCGCAGGATGTGAAACTAAATAGATTGTAACGTAGATCGTATTTCTTGTATTGCCGTACCCCAAACACCTCTATTACATTGGCGAGATCTGCACTAGAGGTAGGTAGGTAATTGCACAATACCATAGCGAATCTCGGACGATGATCTCAATGTACAATGTTGCGTAAGCCAAACATAAAAGGTATCTTACGAACATGCTTATAAAGTGGTTAATGTCACGGCGTTCCTTATTAACGTCAAAGATATCAATGTTATGCCCCTACGAACCGTAAAAAATAAAATAAAATAACGTACTTTTATCTGTTACTCAATGTGTTACATATGAAATAACAGCTATGTAGGTAAGGTAGTGTCACAGAGAGCATCCGTTGGCATATTATTATGTTTACAATGTAGTAAGGCCGACTGCATGTTAAGGATTTTATTGATTTTCAACTTGCGTCG
Organism: Conistra vaccinii; assembly: GCA_948150665.1. NCBI lineage: Eukaryota > Metazoa > Arthropoda > Insecta > Lepidoptera > Noctuidae > Conistra > Conistra vaccinii. The sequence continues at coordinate 16,835,580 of OX411323.1, forward strand.
TTCATTGCAGATTGAGATTGTTCTATTATGGCTATCTTCACGGACGCTTTTCTGGGTAAATGGGATCAAGTACGTGGATAAGATTTACCTACAAAAACCCGATAAATCCAATGTTTAATGATATCCCAGCAACATCTAGGCTAGTAGTAAGTAGGTCAGTCGATCCTTTCAAAAGGTAAAGGTCATATACCTAATTAATGATCAATAATTTTTAAGGCTCCTTCATAGATATGAAGGAGCCTTAAAAATAAATGTTATATGGATACTTTCAATTCTTTTCATACGCACTTTTTCAAATAAGTAATATCTGCGTCGAACTTTGACAACGCAGATCTTTTTTCGTGGGTTACCTATGGCACAGCCCGCTGAGCCCGCATAACGGTTTCCAAACTAATGTTTAGTGCGGCGACAACATAAACCATTAGTAGTCATTACGTTATTGAGCTGCAAAAGCAACACAAAGCGGTGATCGATCCGACTGCCACGCCTCCGCCTCCTACGTCAAGTTCACCAAGCACATTGGTATTCATCGTGGTATTGTTTTGGCACTCCGTTGGCCGTCAGATTGTGTACCTAAGTACATCCTTATTTTTTACACCGCGTAGTTCAACCAGTCTTATTCATAGCATTGTGATTAACGCAACTGCATGTAGGATTTAATTACATAGATGCTAGATGATAAATGCCTACATACCTACCTACGTAATATTGCGCTACGATAATGGCCCCGTAAACGTTTCAAACATTCCTGCTGCACTAAAAAATCGCTTTTGCCCGGAAAATCATCATAACGAGTTTTCCAGTGTGCGCAGTGCGTGGTTAGTCAAACTATGGTATGATTCCGAACAACGCTGCACGCGGCAGTGCTCTGCCTTGCGAAAGGTATTCGAAAGGATTTTCGGAGACGATTTATGACGCCATTTCAGTTTTCATTAAAATCGACCAGTTCTTAGCGACCTAAGAGTTGTGGTCGTAGACTCGTAGGTTCGAACCCAGACAGGCGTTTTACTTTGTATAAATTATTTCATCACCACTGCTCTCAAGACGGTGAAGGAAAACATCTTGAGGAAACCGGCATGTCCTAGAACCAAAAAAAAAAACTAAGACATCTACCAACCCGCACGGGGCCCGCGTGGTGGATTACGTACGGCTACGGCCCACTGTCCACCACTGCCTCTCCCAGAGAGGAGGCCTGTGTCCCAGCAGTGGGAAAATTTTAGGCTTATTATGCTTATGCTGACATATAATAAAATAGTCAAAACATGAATAAGGTTGACTGGTAGAAAATGCCTATGGCATTAAGTCCGCCTCTGTACATTTCTGTGCTTTAAGTATTAAATAAATAATAAATAAATGAATCTTGAGCATCTCAAGATAAAGAAGTTAGATAAAATAAGACACACAAGAATAAGAACGATAACAAAAGCAACTAATGCCTTGAGCTATGCACAAAAACTCAAATGGAAATGGGCGGGTCACGTAGCGAGGCTTACAGACCACAGATGGACCGTAACAGTAACCCAATGGAAAGGCCCGCAAGGCAAAAGAGGCAGAGGGAGACCGCTGACACGTTGGGAAGATGAGATTAAAAGGACCGCTGGACCTAACTGGAGACAAATTGCACGGGACAGAGACAAATGGGCATCTTTGGAGGAGGCCTTCACCCTATCTGGGGTTCTTGCATGAATTAGATTAGATTAGATTTATAGATATTAGATAGTAACCAATAAAACTAACAAGTAATCTAAGTTAACCAAATAATTAACATACTAGAAATAAGAAATACTGTAAAATGCAAGGAATAAAAGGTTTTTTATTTTATTTATTTTATAAATAAATGAATATTTTTGAAAAAAATAATTGCTACGATGTGTTCGCTGTGATGTGATGATGTGTGGAAGAAGTCTGCTAGCTATTGCCGAAAATAATTAAATTTTGGATTTTTTGCCCGTTTTTCTGTTTGTCTGGATGTAGTTCCGGTTTGGCGCAAAACGGTTCAATGGATTTGGATGAAATTTGGCACACAGATAATTTATAACCTGGATTAACACAGCGTATTTTTAATCCCGGAAGTACGTTACCGTGTGAGATATTTTCCGACATCTACGGTCCACGCGGGCGAAACCGCGGGCAAAGCTAGCCCAATTTCTTATAGTTTTGGACATTAAACTGACACTTGGAAATTCCCCCTGTAGGTATACAAATGCGACAATGTGCCACAATACCTACTCGTTTTAATGCGTGTTCACACTTTTCAAATTACTTGCGTTCACTGGACCGCATCTCTTAATATCTACATGAAATCATACTTTAACTTTCGTGTAATCAATGTATGGGAATGATTGGGTAGGTAAATTACAGGTTTAAATTATATCCTGCTGTTTTGGGGCTCTGCATAATATTGAAAAAGATGCGTGCGTCATTGGTCTAGTGGTGGCAAGCACTACTGCTGCATGAGGTCTCGGGTTCGATTCTCAGGTTGGGCAAAGTGTTTTTGGGGTTTTCCATTAGGAATTTCACAGTATCAGCCCGAAGTTTGGATCTTTGCATAGTTGACAGCAATAGGCTCGCCCCCTATTACGTGGGACTTAAAAATTAATGGCGAAAGGTGGGTGTACCTGCTGTCTAACTTCGAGGAAAACAGGCGTGCCACCATCAGCACTCATTTAAAAGGGACTCCTTGTGGCTGCTATAAGGTTTCAGGAATCTAACCCTTAAAAAAACAGGACAGTAGTCACTCTCTACATAATATTATGAAAGCAATGAAGAATTGAAGATTTAAATGAATTATTTGAACTGAAAATAGTTTGCAAACAGATTCTGCCACCAATTTAGCTTGTATGGTTAATGATGGCATAAAAACTTGTAAAATAATAATACTATTATCATCAAAAAAGTTTAATTTTGCGACTGATGTTTATAGCATAATGAACATAATAAAAATAAAGAAATAAGTGAAAAAATATAAGTAAATCCTCCAGCAGAGTAATAGTACCTATAATTTAAGTATAATAAATTACTAGTAGCTAAAGGTTACCTACCAATTTATTTTAATTCTTATCAAACGCAATACAATTTATAGAATGATGTGAACAAGTTTCTACATAATACTTATTTATGTGACAATATGATGATAACTATATAATTTACTCAAGAGTTATCAAATTAAGAGCACATGTTTTAAAAACAAACAAACTCAGTAATTGTTGAATAAGAAAAAAACAATTTAAATCAAAAAACACAACAAGTATAATTGCTTTGTTTTTTCTTAAATATTCATGACTAGCTTTTGTCAGGCGTCGCCTGCCTGGATGTCGAAATTTACCCCATGGGAACGTAATACCTGGATTAGTTGGTTTCCGCACTTAGTCCGTCAGGTGGACCATTGTGCGTGGTATATAATACCAGAATAAAAAGTATCCATTTGTTAATCCAGGTTATAAACTATCTGTGTGCCGGATTTCATCCAAATCTGTTCAGCCGTTTTTGCAAGATTGGGTAACAAACATACAAACTTTCACAGTTATAATGTTATTAGGATGATTATGATAAATGATATTTGATTTATTTTAAACAGGTCATGCAGAGCTTACTGATAGTCATTTCAAGGCCACTGCTTGACATTTGTATTGATGCTGCCACCTGCGGAATGTGATCCATTCTAGGACAACATAGTTTTAATATGACTCAGGAAATAATGGGCAATGCTGAATTATTATCACAGCGGACGTACGATAAAACTATTTGCTATTTCAATAAAGTATATATTATATCATTATTTTCATGTCAGTGGTAATATTACTTGTTGTTGTTTTTCATGTGAGTGTTACAAATTACAATACCAATTTTTAGGCAAAGTATTATTTTTTATGTAAGTGTAAGTATAAGTATTAAAAAGCTTTTATTATTATTCATAATAAATTTGTTAAGGTAAGTATATTTATTTAGAATAAAACCTGTGTTTCACACATTTTTTTCTAAGGTTTAGGTTTTATTTGTCATGTAAGTGTGAGTGATATAATAAAACAGGACTAAAGAAAATAGAATAAATTCTCAAAAAATCATGCAAGTCTGACTGCAAGTAATTATATAAAATGTTAAACTTACCTCTATATTTCCCATAGTTTGAAATGCAGTGAAGACAAACATAAATCCAAATCCAAGGATTATAACGTTTACAAATTTTCGATTCATTTTGCTGATGTTTTTAAAGCTACGAAACCAAACTAAAAATTGTATTATGTGAAGGCGAAACGTATACGAGACAATACGAGACTCAACAGCACAACATGTAAAAGAGAACTGAGTTGTTGACGTAGTTTTTCAATGATATTACACGCAACTCCGAACTCCCTCCACCAGCACACTGAGCGAGCAATATAAGTAAAGAAAATATGTTTTCTTACATGTAAATAAATACACGACACGAAACCTGTTTTATCTGTCAAGTGTCAATGTCTTTAATACAATGTGACATTCTCATTAAGTGGGTTTTTTTTTTAAATTGGTTCTTGGATTTTGTCTTTTTATCCAACATATTTTTTCGTCTTATAATTTGGTGTCACTAATAGGCTCAGAAAATAAGGGAAACACAAAAATAAAACTGCCAAAAATAGACATCCCCAAATTCGACGGGCAATTAAAAAGCTGGATGCCACTAAGTGATGTTCTGCTAAATAATATCGTGAATTACGATGAGACAAAAATAGCGGCTAATCCGTCTCGAAAAAAAAAATATAATCCTATTGCGTAAATCGCATGAAGTCAAGTAGCGGTGCGTACAAACCTCACTGTGCGTTTGCACTGGCGAAACATTCACAACAAAACATGTTGGAATCTCTATTTTCTGTCAATTTTCCATACAATGTTTGCCAGGAACTAGAGATTTGAATATGTTTTGTCGTGATGTCTCGCCTGAGGTCTCGCCAGTGCAAACCACAGATTAGGTGCAAACCACAGACTACAATTATATAGAAAGCAGTACAAACGTAAAAGTTCAGTGTGACCAGATTTAAATTGAAGATTCTGCCAGATGCTCCCCAATTTAAAAAAAAATATTTATGCCATAATTCTGCCAATGAAGTCATAATTTGTAAGAATATTTAAAAAAAAACGGAGATTTATAAAAACGCAATAACCAAGATGAAAACATTGGATACTTCTCCCCACAGACTACACTCAGAACGATAGTTCAGGTCATATTTTCTTTAAGCAATAAAGTAATCTACACAAAACTCGAAAGAAAATACACATTTACAGGGAATTCCCCTAAAATTTTTTTGAGGGCTGCCAGTGGAGTAAGAAAAATCAGACATCATTGAAGTCAAAAATGCTAGAATTCTTTAAATATTTCTAACACAATTACCCAAATGAAGCACAGGTAATTTGTCAATTTCTAATCCTACTAATTTTCTGCGGAGGTTTTATTAGATTCTACCAAAATATGCTATCTTTTCAATTCTGTTACACAATCTGCTAAGCCCTAAATTGGGGATCTAATTCTGCTAAAATCACAGAATTCTGCTAAATCTGGTCACACTGGTATTATTAGATCGCTAACTAATCCCACAGTTAAAGATAGACATAGATAACGCAAGAGCAACTACTTCGCGTGCCCGTACAATAATCGTAAGCTGCCACTTTCGCGCTCAGTCTGCATTTCTGCAATTCTGCATCAGTCTGCATCAATTGTAGTCTGTGGTCTGCATCGTTGTGCGACGCTAGACGGACGTCAGTTAAATAATTTAAAATGGTTAATTGCTCAGCTAAACATTGTAAAAACTTTACAAATGTGAGGAGAAAAAATAAAGGAAACGATTCCTTCCATCGATAAGTCATTTTGTGATTAATATTATGCGTATTTAATATTAAAATCAATTATTTTTAATCTAATACTCTCTGTAATACCAAATTTGAGAAAAACATAGGTCATCAAACGTAAACTGAATATTCGTATTACATTGCGGTTTTTACTTGAAGCGGTTGATGCGACGTTTTGTTTTAACAAGTGTTGAATATCGAAGCAAGTGATACTATCGTATATCGCATCGGTTTCGTAGTACAGGGAGCTTTTATCATTATTCTGTTAATTTTAGCGATTAGTGCTGTTCATCGTATGCAACACAAATCGATTCTCAAGAATCGATTTCGAAAACAGAGGAATGATTTTGTATTTTATAGGTAGTAATTATGTAGACAATTTTAATAAATTATCGTAACGTTTAGTGATTTTTTTAGTTTCCCACATGAACCCAATTTAAAAGAAAAATGGATTGAGGCGACGGGAAATAAAGATTGGTTCCCAACAAAGCATAGCACTATTTGTTAAATACATTTTGAGGAAGCATGCTTTGTTGAAGGGAAAAAGTAACGAATATTAACAAAATCAGCTTATGCGACTATTGATGTACTGAAGATCACAACTTTCTTTATCTTTTTGCTGTTGTAGCTCAAGTAATTTTGCATCCATTTTAATTTTATTATATCGTATTTTACTGGGTTTTCGTTTACCTTCTAAAATTTCTTCTCTGTTTTTTTTTTGTTTCTGAAAGATAATCTACAACAATTACAAGGATTAAGTAGGGAAATACTAACAATTTGAAGAAATTATAAATCCCTAACTGCCTACTAAGCAGATCAGGAATTTTTGTTTTCCTCTGTTTATCTCATTCCTCTGTCTATCTCATTCCTCTGTATATCTCATTCCTCTGTCTATCTCATTCTTCTGTCTATACCATTACTACACAAAATCGATTAATTAATCTATTTAAGCGATTCTCAATAATTCTTTACTGTACACAATTACTCAATAAATAGAGAAATGGTATAATAAAAAGGCGATCTTTATTCAAAATTGAGATGAAAAAGGGTAGAATCTCGTTGCTTTTGTAAACATTAGAACTAAATTGAATATAAGGTATTTCAATCGAATATTCACGTGTATTTATAATGGTAAACTTACTTGAAATTTTGGAAAAGGTATCCAAAAACGACGTGTGAACGTCGACGGAACGCGCACGAGCACACAACCTCTCAATGCGAAGACTTTTAGTTAGCGTACTGCTGGTTTTAGTTAGCCCCCCCCCACCTAGCGCCAGCGCTCACCCAGCCAGCAGTATCGATTTCAAAGATAATAAAATCGATTCAAAGACGCTGCCGCGTGCGGCGGATTTTATTTTCCCATCACTAAATAATGCTTGTGACGTCATAGTAGGTAGTCAAAAAATGGCACGCTTGGTTTTCATACAGATCGTGATACTTGCGTTATCTATGTCTATCTATATCTGTGGCTAATCCCATAGTTAAAACCTCTGAGGTTAAAACCCCAGCTACACGCTCGTCAACCGTGTCCCCGACAGAGGTGACCTTGGTTGGCGACCGGCAAAGTTGTTCAACGTTTGGTCGTAAACCATCATCTACACGATTGTAAACCACCAACTCTGTCTGGACGCGGTTGGCGACCGTGTAGCAAGCGTTTATGTGTATTACAGTAAAGTTACATCCTACTCTTTATATGTCTGTGGTTACATCAAGCTAATAGCTAATTAGTGTGTCTGTGAGTTACATGCTCTGTGGTGTATATTACTACACACATCAAAAGTGTCTAGGGATCAACATATATTTTTGCAATAACTTTTCTCCTGATTGATATTAATTAAAATTTTCTTTACGGATTCATCAAATAAAGTGTTTTCGTTTGTCACAGTAACGATAAACCAAGTCACCTTTGCATTAATAAAGAAATTTGCCATTTTCCTAATAAAGGGATTTTTGACATTTGAACCACTAACATTAAAGTTCGAAAAAAAGACTGAAATAACAGTTTTTGTTCGCGACGAGGCGTCACCGTCAATTTTAGCTTGTTTAAAATCATTAATTTTAACTTAGCTTAAAAACTTGTATGTATAGGATAAGTATTTCTTCGCAATATGCGTAATAATAGCATGTAGTATGTAGATTCCTTGTTATACGCAATAATGCGTCATCAAAATATTTTGTTAGAAAAGACCTTTCTATTTATCCGGATGTTGAAATACCAAAAATCTGCACACCTATAAAAGAAAAACTAAAGTTGCAATAACGCAAAACAAAATAATACAAGTTGTGGGCAACGCCTATACTAACTCAAATATGAAAATAGTATAGGTATTAGTAATGCTATCTAGCAGCTAGACACCATCCAAATATCAAAATTTGACTAAAAAAGGTAAACAAAGCCCTTGCACTCCTTGATTAGGTAGGTTAGACAGATATAACGTAAAATCATTTATGGCATCCAGGTCACCTAGACCGAGACCTAGCCCTGGACCTAACTTCTAGAAATCTAGCCCTTCAGGATACCTACTTAATCGAGTTAGAATGCCGCAAAGCGGATTTGTAAAAATAAAGGCTACCCTACCTGTATTCAGAGGCCTATAACTGGCTGAAAAATCTAGATACAATAAATAAAATACTAGATTTCTCTAGAGGAATAGACTAGCCCGAGTGTTCTTTTGGTATGGTGGAAATCGGATCAGAACTTTGTCTGAAAAGTCACTTGCAAATAATTAAATATTTATTTAATCATTTTAATACCGATAATCCTGAAATATCTTTTCAACAGGAATAGTCAGAATCCTGGAAGAACCCTCATTAGAAAGGGGGCAATTTTGTGAATCTCATGATGTATAACATGATGTATATAGCTATTGAAATAAGTGTGTTTAGCTATAAGAAATGTAATTTTATAAGAATTTTGAAAATAATAAAGTTACGAAAACAGGAGGCGATTCATGGGTCTCTATAGGGTAAAGGGCGCTACCAGCTAAGCTAACACGCCATCTCTAGAAATTGTAGTCATCAACATGGAAACTAGTTCCACCTAACAAGTAAAGCAGTAGTCCTGAGGAGTCCTGAAATCGTGTCCTGAATAGTTATGAAGACTTATCAATAAACAGTGTAATCATTCCTGCCGAGCCCGTTTTCCTTCAAAAGGTCGAGTGCATATCCATGTGAGTATTCGAAAATAGCTAGCAAAAACTTCGGTACAGGACGTCAGCGCCGCTTGGACCAGGATAGCCTTACAACCTACCTGAACCCGTATCCAGCGATCACGCCCGTCCGGTATATCTGCTGGTCCTTCGAAAGCCGGATTATTTTCGAAATCCTGGAGAGCTCAATTGAAGACTGAAGGATTACCGAAGAAGGAAGATTCCTGGAATAAGAAAATCGGTTCCTGAAGAATTATTTTTGGAACCTGAAGACTTACGGCTGAAGGATTATTTTGAAACCTGAAGACTTATAACTGAAGAGTTATTTTTTCCTGAAGGATTATTTTGAAGACTGAAGAATTATTTTCGAATCCTGAAGACTTATAACTGAAGAGTTATTTTTTCCTGAAGGATTATTTTGAAGACTGAAGAGTTATTTTTTCCTGAAGGATTGTTTTGAAGACTGAAGAACTATTTTTGGATCCTGAAAACTTATTTCCTGAAATTTTTTCCTGAAGGATTATTTTCGGTTCCTGAAAACTTATTTCCTGAAATTTTTTCCTGAAGGATTAATTTCGGATCCTGAAAACTTTTTTCCTGAAGAATTATTTTTGGATCCTGAAGACTTATTTCCTGAAGGATTATTTTTGAACTTTGAAGAATTAACATTTAACATAGAGAAAATAGTTTGACGTTTGAAGATTTGTTTTGAAGATAGAAGAAACAACTTGGAACTTTGAAGATTTGTGTTGAGGATTACAGTATAGTGCGTTTATAGTGAAGTGACGTCCCCGAATCTAAACCAACATGCCGATCACAAGGTCACAAGGCAAAGCGCCTGAAGCATGGACGGTGGAGCTGGACAGAACGCGTACCTCTACAGCTATACGTCATGAGTTACCTCCACGTTCGCCGTCCACTACGGAAGGGACTGAGCAAGTGCCACCACCACCACAAGCCCTAACCGGGGGTGAAGACGTACCTATACCAACACAAACGAAGGAAACAGAACAAATCGAACAACCAACGACTTCCAGGAAGGAAACCAGACTGGAAGGAACTTCAGATAGAACATTAAAACCTTCAAATAAATCAGTGAATCCGAACAAAATAGTGAAGCCATCAGCTGACAAACGGGATGGAACTTATAGAGGAATTATTCCGATGACTAGCCGGGGAGACGCCCGTTACCAACGTAGACCGCCGTCGACAATTAAGACGACGCGGTCCCATCTAAAAGTAATGAAAGCTCGTGAAGACCTATTGAAAATTAGGTTAGAACTTGCTGAGATAGCACTTCAGAATGCCGAGGAAGAAAATTCCGACGGATACATGGATGACAGAGATTCCAACGACGAGTACATGAAATCGTGGCAAGAAGACGCACCGCCGTCTGAGCCATTGAAGGAAGTCCCTTCTGCAGAGGTGGAGAACCATGATTGCGAGATAAGCGATCAAGCACTTTCTGTAGACAACGCCGCTGAAGAGAACGGGAGCAATAGAAGACGGGACGCCGTTGCTGCTCCACGCCCCTCCAAGGATGTTGAACCTATAGTAGACTTCCATCAAAAGCAAGTACCCGTGTTACATCATCCTATAGAAAAAGAAGTGAAAAATGTAGTACCATCGAAGGATTCGGGGGAAGGTCAACTCCGTTCATTTATAACGGACTTGACGTCTGCTATAGCGTCGCTAGCCGACAAGAAAACAGATCAGTGGACAGTAAATAATCCCTCGGCGTCGAAGGTCATCATGACCCTGCCAAATTACAGTGGGGCTCACACGGAATGGTTATCGTTCCGTGCCATCTATGAAACAACTCGTCGATACTTCAACGATGTTGAGAATACAGCTAGGCTGAGAAGGAGCCTGCGCGGACGAGCACTGGAAACAGTGAGTTCAGAACTCATCGGAAATGCCAAACCAGATGACATCATGAGAGAACTCGAGCTGCAGTTCGGCCGTCCAGACTCGATAGCTCAAGCTGAAACGGACAGGCTCCGTGGGCTGCCGCGCTGCAGTGAATCTCCGAAGGATATCTGCACGTTCGCCAGCCGAGTAAGGAGTGGTATAGTCACGCTACGTGCGTTGAAAAAAGAACATTACTTAATCAACGCCGAGTTAATGCGATTGTTGACTGAGAAGTTGCCAAACTCCCTAAGGGTACAGTGGTATAGAACCTATACCGAGAAGTACCAATCGCTGCCAGATTTATCTCTGCTCAGCGACTTCATCACCGAACAAGCCCGTTTCTGCAGTGCTTTCGCTCCGCCCGAAAATATAAATCCCGGCGAAGCGACAGCGACTAGGCGTGTCACTCAAAGGACACACACAGCAACAGACAAGACGGCTTGGAAATGCCGTGTCTGCCAGAAAGAAGGGCACGATGCTTATGACTGCAAGAAGTTCAAAGAAGCATCAACAGATGAAAGATGGGAACTCGCAAGGAAACTGAGACTGTGTTTCCGTTGTTTGCGAGTCCATCGGTCGGATAAACCATGCAAAAAGAAAATGTGTGGGATCAAGGAGTGTATAGGCACTCACCATCAGCTTCTTCATAAAGAAAAGAAGAAGCCTGCTGCAGAAAGTACCGAGAAGCCTGATGCCCCAGTAAAGAAGGAGCCTCAGGAAACGGTAGCCAGCTCGAGATCAACGTCAGACCAGACGTACTTGAAAATAGTACCGGTCCGGGTAATCGGACCGGCGGGAGAAGCAGCAACATTTGCGCTGCTCGACGATGGGTCAACCGTTTCGCTGATAGACGAAGACATCGCAAAGGAAATCGGGGCAGAGGGCCGCATCGACCCTCTGAAGATAGGTGCGATTGGCAACACTACGATTGACACTCCTTGTTCGCGTCGAGTAACAGTCGACCTTGCAAGCCAGCTGAGAAGCAAAGTGCCCTTCAGAGCGCGCACGATACCGAAGCTCAACCTAGCACCGCAGTCAGTCAGCGAAGAAGACATCGCCCAGTGCAAACACCTGAGCGATTTGAAGGAACAGCTGACGTACGACGTTGGCGCACCGAAGATCCTCATTGGCCAAGACAACTGGCATCTGCTGTTGGCCAGTGAGATACGCAGAGGTCCGAGGCACCAGCCTATCGCATCACTTACCGCAATGGGCTGGACCCTGCATGGCGCGCACACCAGAATCTTAGGTCAACAGGTACACTACGTCAACCGACTGACAACGAGTGATGAAGAGCTGAACGAGCGACTTCGTGAGTTCTTCGCCTTAGAATCGCTAACTATCAATCCGAAGCGACCAAACTCAGATCCCGAGAAGAGAGCGGAAGACATTTTAAATCGTCACACTCAGCAGCTAGAAGATGGACATATAGAAACCGCTATGCTTTGGAATAATGACAGCATAGAGATGCCCGATAGTTACGGGACAGCGCTCAAGCGGCTAGTCTCAATCGAGAAGAAGCTCGACAGCAACCCTGCTCTTCGAGACAGATACACAGAACAGATGGACTCGCTCATGCAGAAGGGATACGCAGAAAAAGCCCCCACCACGAGCACACCAGGTAGAACATGGTACCTACCACACTTCGATGTATTCAACCCCATGAAGCCAGACAAGCTCCGTATAGTACATGACGCTGCCGCTAAGTCGAGAGGACTGTCGCTCAACGACTTCCTTCTCACAGGACCAGACCTGCTGCAGTCACTGCCCGGCGTCATGATGAGATTTCGCCGACACTGCATAGCCATTTCCGGTGACATAAAGGAGATGTTTATGCAGGTAAAGGTGCGAGCTCAGGACCGAGACGCACTCCGGTACCTATGGAGAGGCAACAAGAGAGAGGGAGCGCCGGAAGAATACCGTATGACGTCCATCATATTCGGTGCGGCAAGTTCGCCGTGCACAGCCATATTCGCAAAGAATTGGAATGCGAAAAGGCACTTCGAGGAGCAACCCGAGGCAGTGAAAGCTATCATCCATAACCATTACATGGACGACTACCTCGATAGCTACAAGACGGTCGAAGACGCAACGCGCATCGCAACAACGGTGAAGGACATACACCTGAAAGCGAAGTTCGAGCTCAGGAAATGGGTATCGAACAGTGCGCAAGTCATACAAAATATAGATCCGTCACAGATCCGAACTGAAGTTATCAGTATCGGAGATGCAGAAAACACCGAAAAGATACTTGGTCTAATATGGAGACCGGGTGAAGACGCGCTGGGCTTCAATCTAACGCTCGCGCGCCTACCGAAAGGTGTTCTAGAAAAGGAAGCGCCCACAAAGAGAGAGGCACTGAAAATTGTGATGTCGCTGTACGACCCGCTCGGACTCGCCTCACCAGTCACAATTAGAGCCAAGCAAATACTGCAAGAGGCATGGAGGCGAGGAGTCGACTGGGATCATCCACTAGATAAGGACCTGGCAACTCAGTGGAGAAGTTGGATACAGCACCTGCAGCAACTCAAGAATATCAGCATACCAAGATGTTACCCTGGATATAGTGATGCTGTGGAGACACAAATCCATGTGTTCACCGACGCAAGCGAAGCCATACCAGATCCGGCCAGATTCTCGAGATGGGAACGGTTACTCCGTGCGACAGCGAGTGTTCTTCGCTTCATTGCTCTCTGCCGAGGAAGAACAGAGAAAACGTTCTACAAAAGAACGAGGAAAAACGCAGAGAAAGATCCAGATTGGCGGAAAAAGAAGACGACCCCAAGTCCTCCGAAACAGACAGCAAAGACGTCTGAAATTCAAATCGTGAAGCAAATCTTAGAAGCAGAGTATCTCCACGAAGCGGAGAAAATACTCATTCAAGTCGTGCAACAGCAGTCTTTCGCTCATGAGATAGCGAAACTGCGAGAAGAGAAAAAGTTGGAGAAAGATAGTCGTTTGCGGCCACTGCAGATCGAAGTAGTGGACAATATCCTACGGCTAAGAAGCCGGATAGCCGCAACAGACGAAATATCAGATGACGTGAGACATCCGCCGATATTACACGGCGACCATCACATCACCCAGTTATATATAGACTGGACACACCGCAGCCTACAACATAGTGGAGTAGAACTCACTATCAACGAGGTGAGACAACACTATTGGGTTGTCAAGATGCGGCCGACCACGAAAATGGTGCTAGCCAGATGCCTACAATGTCGCATTCGCAAGGCACAACCACCCGTGCCTGCGACCGGCGACCATCCGAAGACGCGCCTCGCGCATCACCAGAGGCCGTTTACCTATACGGGGCTTGACTATTTCGGCCCGCTGTCCGTTACTGTCGGACGCCAGCATCAAAAAAGGTACGTAGCACTATTCACTTGTCTAACCACCAGAGCCGTCCACCTTGAGATCGCCGCCAGCCTCAGCGCAGACTCCGCCATACTGGCGCTGCGACGATTCGCTTCTCGCCGAGGTTGCCCGACCGAGCTGCACTCCGACAACGGCACCAACATGCACGGTGCCGACAAGGAGCTCCGAGACGCGTTTCAAAAAGAGGCAAGTCGAAGAGGCATCGTGTGGCGCTTTATAACGCCATCGGCGCCATTCATGGGAGGCGCCTGGGAGCGTCTCGTACGCTGCGTGAAGTCCGCATTGTACACTGTGTTACTTGAGAAACACCCACATGAAGAGGTGTTGTCCACACTATTGTGTGAGGCAGAGTACACAGTGAATAGCCGTCCACTGACACACGTTTCAGTGGACAGTGAAGACGACGAGTCGATAACACCGAACCACTTCCTACTTGGTGGGTCGGCCAGACTCCCAACACCCGGGGTATTCACCGATCAAGACATAGACAGCAAGAAACTATGGCGGCGCTCACAGATACTAGCCGATATGTTCTGGCGCCGCTGGGTCCGGGAGTACCTGCCGGAGTTACAAAACCGGCGGGAGCCGCATAGCCGCGGACCAGACCTGCAGGTGGGTGACCCTGTTCTCATTGCTGACGGCCAGCTGCCTCGCAACACATGGCCGCGAGGCCGCATAATCGCCGTGTTCCCCGGGGCTGATGGTGAAGTCCGGACTGCTGAGGTGCGCACTGCCGGCGGCACCCTGAAGCGTCCGGTGAAGAAACTCGTCCCCTTACCGAAGTAACGAGGCGTCGAGACGGCGAGCGTCGCGGCGGCGAGCGTCGCGACTACGGTCGTCGCTCACCGGTGTGATGCAGCGCCGTGCCGACGTCGCTACTAGTCGCCACTGCACTGCATGGCGGGAGAGATGTTCGCGACGAGGCGTCACCGTCAATTTTAGCTTGTTTAAAATCATTAATTTTAACTTAGCTTAAAAACTTGTATGTATAGGATAAGTATTTCTTCGCAATATGCGTAATAATAGCATGTAGTATGTAGATTCCTTGTTATACGCAATAATGCGTCATCAAAATATTTTGTTAGAAAAGACCTTTCTATTTATCCGGATGTTGAAATACCAAAAATCTGCACACCTATAAAAGAAAAACTAAAGTTGCAATAACGCAAAACAAAATAATACAAGTTGTGGGCAACGCCTATACTAACTCAAATATGAAAATAGTATAGGTATTAGTAATGCTATCTAGCAGCTAGACACCATCCAAATATCAAAATTTGACTAAAAAAGGTAAACAAAGCCCTTGCACTCCTTGATTAGGTAGGTTAGACAGATATAACGTAAAATCATTTATGGCATCCAGGTCACCTAGACCGAGACCTAGCCCTGGACCTAACTTCTAGAAATCTAGCCCTTCAGGATACCTACTTAATCGAGTTAGAATGCCGCAAAGCGGATTTGTAAAAATAAAGGCTACCCTACCTGTATTCAGAGGCCTATAACTGGCTGAAAAATCTAGATACAATAAATAAAATACTAGATTTCTCTAGAGGAATAGACTAGCCCGAGTGTTCTTTTGGTATGGTGGAAATCGGATCAGAACTTTGTCTGAAAAGTCACTTGCAAATAATTAAATATTTATTTAATCATTTTAATACCGATAATCCTGAAATATCTTTTCAACAGGAATAGTCAGAATCCTGGAAGAACCCTCATTAGAAAGGGGGCAATTTTGTGAATCTCATGATGTATAACATGATGTATATAGCTATTGAAATAAGTGTGTTTAGCTATAAGAAATGTAATTTTATAAGAATTTTGAAAATAATAAAGTTACGAAAACAGGAGGCGATTCATGGGTCTCTATAGGGTAAAGGGCGCTACCAGCTAAGCTAACACGCCATCTCTAGAAATTGTAGTCATCAACATGGAAACTAGTTCCACCTAACAAGTAAAGCAGTAGTCCTGAGGAGTCCTGAAATCGTGTCCTGAATAGTTATGAAGACTTATCAATAAACAGTGTAATCATTCCTGCCGAGCCCGTTTTCCTTCAAAAGGTCGAGTGCATATCCATGTGAGTATTCGAAAATAGCTAGCAAAAACTTCGGTACAGGACGTCAGCGCCGCTTGGACCAGGATAGCCTTACAACCTACCTGAACCCGTATCCAGCGATCACGCCCGTCCGGTATAGTTTTCTTTAAAATTTTATTGGGTAACTTAAACAATTAATAATCCGTGTTTCTACCGCGAACACTAACAACACAAGAACATCGGTTTGGCATACTCAAAATGAGTTCATCCAAATCACGCTGTGGAATGGCCGCCCATGTTCGTTGCAACAACAAAAAAAGGTCTTCTTGCGACTGGATACCCTCCATATTCGGCAGAGCTCTTCTCTGTAGCATATCCCATGCATGCTCAATCGGGTTCAAGTCTGGCGACTGAGCAGGCCAGGGCAGGACATTGATGTTAGCTGCGGCGAGAGTCTGTCTTACAACTCTTGCGGTGTGCGGTCGTGCATTATCATGCATTAACTGAAATAAGGGACCGATTTGCACTTGTAGAGGAACGATGACGTCTGATACAATCGTCTCAGCATAAATTTGAGCGTTGAGGTTGCCTCTAATCCAAATCAACTCAGTTCTTCCGCCGATCCAAATACCCGCCCATACCATGATGGTTCCACCACTATAAGGATGGACTTCCTGGCAGGATTTTAATCGCTGTTGGCGTCCAGGGGTTCTCCAGTGTCGTATACGTCTTGTATCCGGTCTCATACCAAAACGAGACTCATCAGAAAAGCACACGAAACGCCATTGTTCTTCTGCCCAATTTCTGTGTTCAAGAGCCCATTGATATCGAATCCTACGATTGTGCATTGCTATAGGTGGTACCCGTAGCGGTCTTCGGGAATGAAGGTTCACTTCATGCAAGCGGTTTCTGACTGTTTGGTCGCTAATTAAGTTCCCTGAAGAGTGATGAAGCCTCACGGCTAACATCATGGCGGTTATTGTTGGAGCTCTTCGAGCTAAGATTTGAATGTATCGGTCTTGTCTCCGTGTGGTGCAGCGATACCGTCCTCCATGGCGCTCAGCCACGGTACCAGTGCTTCGGTAACGTGTCCAAAGTCGACTGATAACACTCTGACTTGTATTCAGAGCTAAAGCCACAGTACGTTGCCGGGAACCAGCTTCTATCATTCCCACGGCTCTGAGCATTTCTTCCCTGCTTAAATGACGTCGCTGCTCCATAATAACGTTGGTTTTAATCAGTAGTAGGGAAACAGTAGCACTAATAATGTCTTCAATGCGTTGTATGTTTTTATAGGGAAAATATTGACAGCTGATTTTCATCTTTTACTCGAATTTGATTCACAGTTCCTGATTCAAATTATGAAATGCACCAAAAAGGATCCATATAAATTTATAAAATCATAAATTTATTACAAAGCCACATCTCAATCTCAAGAAATCCGCATAAAAATGCTTGATCCCTAGACACTTTTGATGTGTGTATTCACCGACGAAGTCGGTGTTTGGAGGCTCCATCCAGCGCCCACGAGAAGTAAATAATGGGTGCGGAGCACTCATGACAATAGACATCAAAATGATCAATTAATCGGCTTTGACCGTTATCTCTGGTTATCTCTTTAGTATCACTCGCTACGCGGCAAGACATCTAAGTAACTATTCTCCATTTGAAATAAGATTAGACATTTAACTAAACCTTTTTTACAGTCCGTTCAGTTCCATTGCGTTGATGGTATGACAAATGGCAACTGCAATAAACAGTTGGTATTGTAACCACTTTTTTACTTTTAATGCCATCTTTATGCCTGCGGTTTATAAAAGTCAAAGTCAGTTTTGAACGAACTGTAAAAAAAAAAACATCGGGCAGTCTTTGGAGACAGCCGATAGAAGTGAAAACTAAGTAACTTTTTAATACAACGTAACGCGAATGCCAGGAATTTATGTGGCTTGCTATCAGTACAAGAACGAAAGCTGTAGCTTCATCAAAATAATCCAAAAAAATAAAACAGAGTGCGCTGTCAACAACATTTCTACTCTCCCTCCGTCTTACGAATTTTCGATCAGGCCACGTGTCACGCGAGTTTAACATTTTTTACCCATCCCGAAAGTGCACAACGCCGCTAAAGAAGTTTTCACTTCAACAATTGTTTTTAAATATCTAAATTAGATTAAATCTTATTTCAAATAGAGTACAGGATAATACCGATAGCATGTGGCTACTTACGTAATTACGACTTTTATTATTCGTAGGTTATTACATTGGTTGTGATTTGCGATATAACCTTTTGAAGCGAGGTGCAAAAATTTTCGAACTCCCAGATTCGCCAGCACAAACTACTTTCCATCAGATTACCATTACGTCTGCGAAGTTTAAACGAAAATAAAAACTGTTTTCTTTATACTTGATGCGGTACGCCGATTCGCCGAATGACGTCACTTTCAGTGACGTCATTCGGCGTTGATTATGAAAGTATGTTTATGTGTGTGTGTGTGGCTTAGTGCGAGTTTCATTTTACCATTTCGATCAAACGCATCGAGCGCGTTTGGCGTTCCGATTGGCTCTTCACCGGTGAAGGCCGGCCGGCTGCCAATCGGAACGCCAAACGCGCGCGATGCGTTTAATCGATCACACTAAGCCCTCACCTACTGACAAGAGTGAGCTCACACATTTTTACATAGCGTTTCGACGACAAACAAGACTTTGACTTTGACTTTTGGCGCGGTGCGGTAGGGTGAATCTAATGATTTAAATCTTTGCAGCTGTCATTATTTTCATGACAGCCGTTACTGCGGCCGTCAATGCGGCCACCGCTTTTCTTGGAAACCGTAATTTAAAGAGCCTTTGTTCGCGATGGAACAAAGGTTTATATTTATGTAATAAAATCAGTAGATAAATTCACCATCCATCTTGCTGTATGTCCCGCCAAGGCCACGCACGATGAACGAACTAAATCGACAGTACAACAAGAACAAGATGAATAGTGAATAAGCGCTTTACTCTGTTTGTCTATCAGTCCTGAGTTCAGCGCGGGCCCGAGAATTCCTGGCACCTAGGCGAGAGACTAGGACGGCGCCCTCATAAGAACATTTGAAACGTTTGAAACAAAATAAAACAATGATGTAAACAGATTATTTATGTAACTTTTAGTCAAATTTATTAGAGAGTGTTTAAACCGCCGGGCGGTTTAAACACTGTACGTGTACTCCCTACGCGACCGGGCGGTAGACGCTGTCGAGCAGTGATGCCAAACATCATTGTGCCAAACCAAAAAAAAAAACATTTAATTTTTTTTAATTTGAGAATCTTGTAAATAAAAAAATATACTGTAATGTTTTTCAATGGGGATGTTTACTGCCATTTTATCACGATAGGTGGCGCATCGTCGACATGGCCATTGAAAACTGTCAATTCCATACATTTTATAACCTATCATTCAGTAAATTCAAATTATCTCCAAATATGCATAAGTGTGCTGTACCACGATGTACTAAAATACTTACTCCGGTGTTCATTTATTTCCCAAAGATACTACGCAAATAGAAAGTGGGAAACTAAAAGAGTAAAACTAAAAGTAACTTTGAGTATGTTGATTGGTTATTTTCGGCAATATGGTAGAGCTTTGGTGGAGCTATTAACATCTTAGTAAAGTTCTACAGCAGGAACGTCAATTTCTTGGCTTTCGGAAGCTTGAGGGCTTTGATTGCTGAATTAAAAATTTCGGTCATAGATAACCTAAAAAATAAAGAATATCATTTATTATTAAAGTAAATGATCTCTCATTTTTCGTAAATTTTCCTACCATGAGTCAAGTAAGAATTAACACGTTACAACTAAAAAAATACCCAAATCTAGAGCCTAGCACTAATGAAAAATAAACTTAACCTAAACAATAAAGAATACCATTTATTATTAAAGTACGGTTCTCTCAATTTTGGTAAATTTTCCTACCATGAACCAAGTAATAATTAACATGTTACAACAAAAAAATTATCCAAATCTAGACCCTAGCACTGATTAAAAACATTTTATTAGATAGAAGTCTACCTCGCAATAATGTCTCATTTCTTTCCAGTAATCCTTGCTCCTGGTTTGTTTAGGTCGTTTTTCAATTCTATAAGCTTCCAGGAACAATACATGTTAGCAATAACCATGGTGGATCGGTTTCAACACAATAAATAGCAAAAACCACCAATGTAAACAATGCGAAAATTATTTGACAGCGGCCATCCCGCCGCTGGCGACATCTACGTTGAGCTTTGCGCGTGCATCCCCATTTCCGCAGCAATTTGACAGTCTAACATGGATCAAAGGGGGACCTTGGACGATTAATCTAACAACCATAGAGGCAGGATTTGGTAATGCATGTGAGGTACCTGAAACTGCGAGGATTTCAGGTTCAGGGTCAAGCTGAACGTATGATAAATAGGGTAAACTCACCAGTAACTGGCCACTTAAGCACATCGCCAAGTTCATGTCATTGTTATGACCAAATGTGTCAAGAAATTAATATTCTATTACCTATGGTTAAAGTGTGTATACGTTTATCGATATTGATGGGTAAAAAATCAATTAAACAAAATTATGTAGAAACATTTAAACCGAATGAAAAAGTAGTTATTTTTAATAGTAACTGGCCATCAAATTTAGAAATTAGCCACCATAACACTAATAATTGGCCATGTTATAATAATCATCAAAAACAATATTAAAATATAGGATAAAGTCCCTAAATTAGAAGTACAAATATTTAAAAAACTTAATAAGGCAAATTCTGACAATATTGTACTTAATTCGCTACAAAAAATCAACATCTTAGCTTATATTTCCTAACAATTTTCTAGACTCATCTTGACTATTCATTGTTTTGCTTTTATCAGTCTTATTCTTTGTATTTTTAATCCTCCTCCTATAATCATTCTTCTGCCATTATCCCAATTTATTTGTAGACGGCGTAACATGTCCGTTTCTTCCACACTTCTCTTAGTCGTCATCGCGGTAGTCACCTCCTTTCTAGCCATGTCATCTTTGCCACAGCCCATCCATCGGTTCTTTGGTCGGCCCTCAGAGTATTAGTTATTACTCTGAGGGTCGGCCCTTACTCTTATAGCCATCGAAATTCATACTCTCAACTATCCTCACGACATTTTCCTCATTCTTCTTTATTCTTTATCCTGTATTAAACTTTGAGTTAGGATTTCGTATTTTAAATTGGATACTACTTCAATCAATCAATCAACTCAGCCTATCGCAGTCCACTGCAGGACATAGGTCTCGCTCAGGCTGCGCCACAACACCCCGTCTTCCGCCTTCCGCATACAGTCCGTCCCAGTCAACATTTTAAGTTCACCGGTCCATCTAGCTATGGGGCGTCCCACACTACGCTAGCCGATATGCGGTCTGCACTCTAGGACTCGTCTGCTCCACCGGTCATCGGTCCTTTGACAAACATGGCCAGCCCACTGCCACTTCAGCTTGCTTACTCTGCAGGCTATGTCGATAACTCCGGTTCTTTTCCGGATAGCTTCGTTTCTGATCTTGTTCTCCAAAGAATCTCCGAGCATAGCCCGCTCCATAGCGCGCTGAGCGATCTACACTACTTCTGGGCACGCAAAATTTTTTTCCTGCTTGACGAATCGAACCTTCAACGTTTTCAATAAATTTTATAGTCTTTTCTATTGCTTCTGGCGTATTTTTAAGGACATTTTGGAAAATCTGTGTAATAAAAAATATTCTGTCAGTAACTGGCCATACAATTGGCCACCCATGCCAGTTACTGATAAATGTGTATATTTTTATTTGATATTTTTTTAGGAGATAGTATACCTTATGCAACTACTAAATACGTCTCATTTTTGATAAAATTCGAAGATTAGTTTATAATCTAGTAACTGGCATGGGTGGCCAATAATTGAAAATAATCAAAAATGTCGATCAATTACTAGCCACCCGCCTAATGTTGATTTACAATAGATGCTGACAAAATAGAACTTTTAAAAAGGATCACTTACCAT
Organism: Conistra vaccinii; assembly: GCA_948150665.1. Classification (NCBI taxonomy): domain Eukaryota; kingdom Metazoa; phylum Arthropoda; class Insecta; order Lepidoptera; family Noctuidae; genus Conistra; species Conistra vaccinii. Next base: position 16,857,881 of record OX411323.1, read on the forward strand.
CTATACAACACACTAAATACAATCGACTGACGTTTACTACACAAAATACCACAAAATTATTTTTTTACATCAAGCGTTACGTTAAGATTTTTGTAAAGACTTACCGTTCATATGAGCGAACATACCGTGCATGCACGCCGACTGTCACAAAATGATCGATATTTTTGGCAATAGTGTCCTTATTGGAAAATAAAATTACTTTACTTAAAGCTACTTGAGTAGGCAATACCGAAAACAAATAATAGTTGGCGTACTGTGAGCGTAATTCTTAATTTATGCAGTTGAAGTGTATAGTGGCCAATTATTGAAAGCGGCTAGTTACTCCTCGGTTTACCCTACATAAAAGAAATTCCGAACAACGAATTACTAATGAACTCTACAGACCCGACGCCATGAAACGTTTTGTTCGACATCAATAATATCATCACGTTTCGTTAGCGCGAACAGATTACATAAACAAAGTAACTTTTGGTTATTATCTGTGCTTATTTTATTTTTCTGATTCATCGAGTGTATTTTAGTGCTGGAGCTTTATAAGTAAAATTACAAGTAAATAAGCTAATTTTAGTGTTTTAAGTGAATAATGGAAATGTAGTGCCTTAATGGAAATTTTGTGAAGTTAATTTTCGTATAACTCGACTGCAACATTCTATGACGAGGATGATCTCATTGACTTTCTGACATTACGTTCGTTTTAGCGAAATCTTGATCGTTTTATTATTTTGCTATTGGGTCCAATGACCTTGTAACTTAAAAATAATTTCATCGAAATTGATTAGTGACAATGAAGAAACAGTTCTATAGGGTTAAGCAACTCGCCGACCAAACGTTTTCAAGGTATACCAAGTACTTTACATTATCTTAGCTATCAGATAAGATTCAGTTCTTTGTGGGTTTGGTTCGTTGTTATTGTAATCTTTTTACCAGTCTCAGTAACATTTAAACCTATGTAGCAGCTAGTATCATGAGAAAAAAGTAATATTATACATTTGATCTTGTTATTTAGTGTTTATTTATGATCTTAGTTATGTCAACATTTGGTGATTAATGTTGATATTTGCAGGTCAGGAAAACCGGAAGGATTAACAGATGAGTTACAAACAGCAGACAGGAAAGTAGAGCACCTCAGAAATGCCTTACAGTTGGTTAGCAAGCGACTGTCAACAGGAGCAGGCAGTACACAGGGCCAGGACCCTGCAGCTAGAGAGAAAAGACTTAAGAAACTGCCTGAATACCTCCTTGGATTGTCTATGTGTGAAGCCAGCAACTTTGATGATGATGATAGCATTTTAAAATATATTTTATTTGAATGTGGTAAGTGTTATCTACCATTACAGGAAAAATCTGCGTGTATTGTGTGTATTGTGTCCTACATGTATTGTGTCTAAAAATTATATTAATTATTTCTTTTCATTTAGGTAAAACTGAAAAATTTCTGGCAAATGAGATAGCAGAGCATGAACTGAAGGTAGAACAGTTAGTATGTGCTCCGTTAACTACTATTAGTGATCAAGACCTTCCAGCCATAATGAAAGCTAAGAAACACCTCAGCAGGCTTATGAGCGAAAAGGACAGTGCAGCCAGCAGATATCATGTGAGTTATAATCTCATAGTGATCTCACTTATCAAGAGTTATCTAAACATTGAATTTTAAGATCAATTCTTACTAATATTTGCCTTATCTGGTCCTAACAGATATGTGCGTCATATAAACAAAACCTTTAAAGTTAAACCATGTTATGATATTTGAGAGCTTTTCAATGTCAAACTAATCTGATTATTTAAGATAAGCCATATTTGCTGTGTATTTAGCCACAAAAAATAGTATGGATTCTGAATGGCTAACATAGTAAATAGACACAAATACACAGTTACAGATAAGTAAAATAACTTGAGCATACTGAACTTTGCAATGATTATTTGCAAACAGTATACCACAAGTGCCAATATTAGCTTTGCACCTAGTGGTACTAGTTATGTACAATACAAAGTACAAAAAAACAGATAGGGCTCAACTTATGTCACATTTCTAACAGTCATAATTTGACTGTGAACTTGTGAAGCCAGCCTTGAAATATTGATTAGTAAAATTATCTTCTTCCCTTCTATTATTCCTGACTCATAACAGACGGGTCACTCTGCAAAATCATTTAAATAAAAAGCAACTCTTGCTATGACACAATAAAGTGCTATTCAGGTTGCTAATTACCTACTAGTAAAAAGTTAATTTAACAGTAGTAAGTCTATATTCACCTTTAAGTTGCCTGTCTTTCTATCGCATAACTCTTATATCTTCTGACCACATTACGCCCACTAAATTGGACAAGTTGAGCCCGCCGCGTACCTACTTGTAGCTTATACCTAAAATGTGGAGTGACCCGTTCTGTATTCATCTGTGAGAACACAAGATAGTGTTAATGAGTTGTTGTTACTGGTGACATTCAAATAATACTAATTCTCAGTCTAATTAGAATTTTTGATTTTGTAAATTCATTTTCCTTAATACTCTCTGTGCATGCCAAATAGGTTTAAATTTAGGTTTACTATTATTTATTTTGATTAGATATACCATTCAGATATCAATGTGGATTCACGAGATAAGATTGCACATGACACTTCAACTTTTCAATTTTTGTTTAGCATTTAGAGCGCCAAAAAGAAGAGAATCCAACCAAACTAAATGCTGCACGAGAGGAATTGGAGGATGTCGGGATACGGGTGGAGGCAGCAAGGGATGCCCTGGCTGCAGACATGTTTGCACTTGTTGCGAAAGAAGCCCAGCTAGCGCACACCCTTCTACAGTACGTCAAATTGCAGAGAGCATACCATGAGTCTGCATTACATTCCTTACAAGATACAGTCCCGGAGCTAGAGCGATTCATTAGTAAGTATATTGAATTGGTAAATAGTCGCACTTCTGTTTAATTGTGGTTGGCACAACTGTCAGTCTTTATTTGTGTTTTGAGCTCAGTCTCCAATATAAAACTTAGTTATTTATAAAGTGTGGTGTGTTTGTAAAATAAAAATAAATCCTTATCAACATAACCAAGTATTTGATGATATTATCTTGCATTTAAAATTGTTATTTATATATTACTTTTACACATTTTTATTTGGCTTCATTGCATCAATAATTAATGTGCATTTTAAAAGCTTAAATAGTTTCTTTCAATATAAGAATTGTTTATTTACTTATCCTATAATTAAGAAAGTGATTGTGATTGTCAATCGTTAGTTAATTTAACAGTAGTAAGTCTTTGTTAATTCTATAATTAGATGTATGTGCAAATTGTTTTATCAACATCCTCTTATTATTATTCAATAATCATTTCCATATAATGATACGGACGTTGGCGCTCTGTTAGGTATAACCTAAAGGAAATATTAAAAATTATCCTGTCATACCTAGTGATAGCAATTTGATTGTAATTTTATTTATAAATTTGTAGTAACAGGATGTTAAGCTGTTAAACTGAAGTACCTATGTAGAGTAATATCATAAATGGTTTAGATAAAAATATTGTTTATGAAAAACCTATTATATATTTAGGGGTGAGTTGATGATGATAATGCATCTTTGCTTTATCACTATGGCCATAAGTCATAAGTAAGTTATTTCATAACCATAAAGCTGCCTGTCCACTGGAGCGGAGAGGAGAAAAGAGGAGCGGAGATGTGCCAATATTAACCAATAGAATCTTGACTCCGCCCCTGAGTTTGGATCAGTGATCCTAAGTCAAGATTCTATTGGTTAATATTGGCACATCTCCGCTCCTATTTTCTCCTCTCCGCTTCAGTGGACAGGCAGCCTAAAGGTACGCACGGCTACACATCAAGCTATACGTTTCCAGTTTATGGTGTATTTATTGTAAACGATTTCCGTACAATGCGTAGCCGCGTGTACATTTTGTTGAAAAAATTATAAATAACATCATACAATTGCAATTAAAATAAAATTCTTTAAATACATTTAGAAAAGTCATTAAAAACAATAACTTTCAATAAAGAATTCAAGTAATTATATCATTAAAAAAATGGTGGGAAAGATTGGTGGGCACTATAACATATTTAGGATCACAGATCTATAAGTCATAGTTATATGATAATGTTATACAAACATGAATCAAATCGTCTTTAATCAAAATTTTTGGACATTTGCAGTTAGAAAATGATCATAGAAACAGTTCTTGCCATATTGAATATTATATATTAAATTTTCACATTTATTTTCCTAATTTCCTGGTACAAAATCCGTCCATAAAATTATGTGATTTTGCCTTTCAGTTTTGATACTGCCATATTCTAAATTGACGGTTTTTTTATTGACGGATAAGTAGAACGAAATTTTGGCGTCAGTTCACAATATGCTTATTGGAATTCTAAAATTATTTATTTATTTTTATAGGTACTCCAACGACTTATTCACTAATAACATATAACACGAAAGAACTTATATATAACTATCAGTATGGTGAATTTGTCACTTAAAAAGAAGTACACAGCTTAGACATAGATAAAAAATACATTTCAATTATGAGGATCAAAGTGAATTAAAATGAACTAACAAATATTACAATGAAAGATAATAAGAGATACATTACTATAGGAAGACAATTTATAAAGAAAATACAACATCAGATTGACTTAGTCAAATAATATATTATTATGTGTAAGATGACTGCAATAAACGTGATCAAATGTTATGAATTTATTAAATTTATTAAAAAAAAATATTGTTAGCAACCTTAGTTTTTTTTTTTTAGTACAGCAGTGCTAAACAAAATTAAACTACTGCCGGACGGCCGGGGTTCATTGTTTTGGCTTAATTGGTGTTCTTTTACGTTTTATTTGCAATATTGTGTGCCGAAAATTCTTTGGCTTCGAAATTTTCTTTTAATAGACGATTGCGACCACATATAACAAAAAATAGGATCCTATATTATATGATTGTGTTAATACACAGCTATGACTCTAGGGGTCATATATGTAGGATAAGAGATAGGATTCTATGTATGATCCTAGATATCATCATCATCATTAGCCTATTAATGTTCCCACTGCTGGGACAAAGGTCTCCTCTCTGCGAGAGGGAGTGGGCCGTAATCCACCACGCGGGCCCAGTGCGGGTTGGTGGATGTCACATGTCTTCGAATTTTTGGTTCTAAGACATGCCGGTTTCCTCACGATGTTTTCCTTCACCGTTTTAAGAGCAGTGGTGTTGAAACTATTTACACAAAGTAAAGCGCCTGCTTAGGTTCGAACCCACGACCCACAACTCGTAAGTCGGGGCCGTTACCACTGGGCCACCACTGCTCTCCTAGATATATGATAGTGTAATACCCCCTATTATCAGCCTGTAGAACATCACTACTGGACATAGGGACAGTATAAATATGGACAGTACATAAACTACGTAGTAAAACGTTCGAAACGGGCACACTCGCACAGATGCACTCATTGACGAGACCCCAAGCGATTGTTGCGGTGCTGTCAGTTGCGCGAGAGGAGTGGTCGCCGCAATCTTTTTAAAAATGGAACGTTGGTTATTATTTCAACAAATGGGCCCAGTTTCCATACTTTTATTGTGACATAGGCCTCTCCAACCAATCTCTATAATACTGTCATCCAGCTACTAACAGATTCAAAGACTCGTCAAGTAAAATAAAGAAAATATAAGCCATGGCCCATGATATCAAATCAAACATTCAAAGTAAGCCGTGCATTTGCATGTCTTCAAATCTTCATTCAATAAATTAGGTATGCTTCCTTTGCACCAGTCTAATGTACACATCCGTCGTTGACACGTAGGTACATACATCAACATAATACTTCCGCCGATGGACTGGACTATACCAATTTACCGATGTACCTACTCCGCAGGTGTAGCTGTATTTTTGTATCGAGTTTAATATTTAATTAGAGTCGTAAGATAATGTTTGTTTTTTAAAGGTATTGATTGTAAAGAACAATGATCACTGTTTAAATTATCACTGCCAAGACAATAGGTATAATTCTTCAGATCGAATAATGTCGCTGGATGTTAAGTTTATGATGAAAGGGCAAGAAATAAAAGACAAAATAATATTGTGAAAAAAATAATTGGGATTTGTATTTATTAAAATAGATCTGATAATTTAGAAAGTTAAAATTACAATTAGACGTCGAGCAGTGCTTACGCCTTAAATAGTTTTCCTCATCATTATTTAGTGCCTAAAACAGAATCATAATAATTAACATGTTTAAAAACTGCAGCTGGCTTGGTGATACTGATAACGCAATTGTCCTTCCTCCATCAAAAATGCTGAAAAACATACCGAGAATGAGTATTTAAATCTGTTTTGTACCATAGCACTACAGACAAAAAGTTTAAATATATCCTGTTAGCTGCTTTTTCCCCACTCTCATAAATAATAACGTGATAGCCTAGTGGTATGATCGTTGGTCGGACTCCAAAGTCTCGAGTTCGAACCCAAGGCACGCAACTCTGAATTTTCTGATTCATGTGCGTATTTTATAATTATCACTTGCTTCAAAAACGGTGACGGAAAACATCGTGAGTAAAACGGCATGCCTGAGAGATATTTCTCGACGGCATAAGAAGTGAAATCAGTGGGCCCATGGGCGGCATACAAACTGACACCAGGTTAGTGACTAAACCACACGAAAAAGAAGGAAAGAATAATTACGCGAAGGTACATCTTTCCGTTTAGACGAGGCCTGTAGGGCTCTTGGAGCTGACCTTGGATTTAATAAAAATTCCATACAATGCTATAAAAAGCCAAGTTGGGAAGGTCCATCGGCCCTTGCTCGATAACGATGCGCCAGCCCGCGTTTTTGCTGAGCCTGTAGCTTTAAATTTCCCTGATAATAATAATGAACCATCCTTGATCCAGCCTGTCCCTCTTGCTGTCCTCCCCCCAGCGAACGCCCTAAGCCGAGGTTCGTACCCCACAGGGGGTGCCCTTAGCGAGAGTTCGCCTAGTTTTAATTAGCTTAGTTTGTATGCCCCTGGCTGGAGGCTTTGAGTTCTTTTAGGAGCTTAAGGCAGCCACAGGAAAGTCCGGTTAAGCAGCGAGTACCTTAGTGGTAACCTGCGAGATGCCCTAGTCAAATAAAAAAAAAAAAAGGTCCATCGGGCCGCCAATTGAATTGTTCTAACTTTAAATTGCTATCACATTGCATACCTAATGCATAAGGTGCAATAAATAAACTCCTGAAGGACTAGGGAAACTGGACGGACTAAGGAATAGTATCTTATTCTTTACACTGTTCATCTTGAAAAAATACACTATATTTATTTTTCCAACTTGTAATGTCCTACTTCTGGGCAAAGGTGTCCTCAATAGCCTTCCACACTCCACTGTTGCCTTTTCATGCAAAATAATCTATCATGAAGGCTAAAATGTCTTTCTCAGGCAACAAGTCTCTCTTCGCGTGATGACTAGCCATCAGTCGCACTAATCTCACTCATAACGAAAAAAATAGTAATAGTAACAAACCCTTTTGTTTCAGACGACAGTGCCGTGAAGCCGGTGTTCGGGTATCCTCTGGAAGAGCACCTGAGGGTGACGGGGCGCACTATAGCGTTCCCGATAGAGCTGTGTGTCTGTACGTTGCACGAACTAGCACTAAATGAGGAGGGACTATTCAGGATCGCTGGCGGTGAGTAAAAGGAAAATTATTAGGAAAATTATAATGTAATACCTCCTACCTAAAAAGCATTTCCGCAGATTGATAGAAAAACCAGATTTTGTTAACGTTTTCAATACCGAATCGAGCAAAGTTAGTCCCTCTTCAACAGTATCACTTAACAATAAAACGTCATCTATGTAAACAAGCACTTTTCCTGACTGTAGCACAGATTATTACAGATGGGACACTCCGCAAAATCATTTAAGTAAATAAAAAGCGACTCTTGCTACGACACAATAAAGTGATTCAGGTCGCACAACGCTAATTACCTACAGTTATATTCACCTACAAGTTGCCTCTCTTTCTATCGCGTAACTCTTATACCTTCTGACCACGTCAGGGTGGTCATCTTTTAAAAAATAATTAGAAAATTAAGTAGGTATCAGCTCTTGGTCTATTATATTTTTAAATGTACCACCGCAGGCGACTTCATAAAAATGCGATTCGATTTCTTAAAAATACAATAGAAACCAGAGTGTCGCGGCGGTGTCACGTCACCTGCTGCTGCCGCCTGCGGTAAATGGAGACTAAACAAATTAAAGTACGTCGGTACTTTAATTTGTTTAGCCTCCATTATTTATTAATATGTACCTACGTAACTCGGCAAATAAAAAAGTATGTACGAATACCCTGTTGTCTACATAATAAAAAAATTACTAAGTACATACTGGTGCCGATTCTCTTGTACACCGAACTAAACTAACTAAACTACGACTAAAATACCTTACTTTTGGCTATGAGAATCTAAAAGCTATTCTGCTGAAAAATATCTCTAAATTAAAAAATAATTTTGACACATCTAAAATTGAATTTGACAGTCACGTCGCGACCCACGTGGTACTTGTTTGCTCTACCCCGTGAATTTTTTAGAGCCAGAGGCGCGCGGGGGGGGCAGCCTTGACGTATTTTGTATGGAATTTTAAACTTTTTTTAAGGAAAATATGAAAAAATATTACCTATGAGTAGGGGCATATGGGTTTACGGCTGGCAGAGGGGGTCGAAATTTCCATTATTTTTGCGCTTCGACGCACCGTTTTCGAGATATAAGCAAAATAAAAAATAAGATAAAGTTTTTGCAGCTGAAGTGTGTGAATTTTAGTTCATGTCAACTAATTTTATTCCACTCCTTTTTAATCGCGTTTAAAAATAGACTGATTTAGTTGGATAATCTAAATTTTTAGGTGAAAAACGTCAAATTCAGAATAGCAAAATTGCCATTTTCACTAAACTAATAACTCAGTGCAATCTTAGTGCTGTCAAACTAAAATATAGTTAAGTTGTGTCACTTTAGACTATTTCAGAATGGGAAATGCTCGTTTGACAGGACTAAACAAAATTTTAGTGATTTTTAGTCTAGTTTAGAGGCATTTGTGACAAGAGAATCGGCATCAATATTCACATGTGTGTTATGGTTACACTAAGTCCGTGGTGTACCTACCACGGATACCACCAAACAAATATATTATTTAATTATGTACTTTCCTACCTATACTTATCGAAGCCTGAACCTGACCTTGTAAACAGAACTTGTAAGTACCTAACTATACTAAGTATAATAAGAATAACAGTTAATGTAAACGTTTAGTACCTACACTACCTACCAAACGTTTACATTAATGCTATTAATAGGTCACTAGTTACTTAAAGGTAGACGTGCATTTCTTTACCTTTTCGTGTCCTTTGAAAGTGAGAAAAACTAGAGGTTCGGATCCTTATTATTAACACAGCCAAATGAGATGCAATAAACTGCTGCTTTCATTTTAGTATTTTTAAATATCTTGCGACAAATGGCGCGCGGCAGCCCTACTGAATAGGCACAGTGAGACGAGCCCGCCAGGTACTTGTAGCTTCATACCTAAACTGCGGAGTGTCCCATCTGTATTAATCTGTGACTGTAGTAAGCTCAGTAAACATTAATAGCGTTTATTTTGAAAGTGGGCAACGTCGCAAATACCTGTCAAATATTTCGCTGTTTTGATTAATTTGTTCTGTTTTGTTTATTTTTGTATGGAATTAAGAAATGAAGCTTACTAGCGATCTAGAATACACACACAAAAAATCTATCTATTTTATCACACATAAAATTTCAATAAAGTGCTGTCACTTTTAATAAATGACTTGATCCATGTCAACTTCAATTAATTTTATGTGAAATTATTACTTTTGACTTGTGTGACATTCGTTGATAGTGGAGGTACCCTCGGATATTTTCCTGTAACATATACTTATATGACCTGATTTATATACACTTAACATAACATCACGCCTTGTTTCCACGAAGGGTTAGGCTATTGCCATCAACCGGGCACAAATCGAGACTACGGGCTGCTACCGAGAAATGTCATATAGAAAAACCCAATAACACTTAGCCCAACCTGGGAATTGAAACTAGGATCTCATGCTCAGGAGTAGCGCTTGTAACCACTAGACCAACAAGGCGGTTTTTTATACATATATATATGTATAAAAAACGGGGCAGTCTGGGACTGCCGATAGAAGTGAAAACTAAGTAACGTCATCTAACGAAAATGTCAGGAATATATGTGGTTAGCTGTCAGTACAAGAACGAAAGCTGTAGCTCCATTGAAAAAAATCCAAAATAATAAAACAGAGTGCGCTGTCAACAAAAAAGTGCTCAAGCGCCTTCGGTGACGATGACGCCTTCGGTGATGATGACGCAAGTTCCACGATTTTTATTCACCCAAAAAGTGCTCGCCGCACCTAAAGAAGTTTTCACTTCAATTAAAATTTTTACTCATAGTGACTGTAAACACAAACAAATTTTCAGTACATAGTTAACAATTTCCATATCGCGTTTTTGTCTAATGCATTATTAGCATGGACATGTTATTTTTACGTGACTGTACTTACTTGATGACTCACACAATTTATGACTTACCTTTATTAACAACATTACAAGAACCAGTCATATGAGTTGACATGACTATACAGAAGGTTACATTGATTAGGCAAATCAATTTACTAAGAGACGTATGCACTATAATTTGATATAACCAGAACATAGCAGAACACAGAATATCTCATATATATTCAATTGTTCAATCAAACGAAAAGCTCAATGTTGAATGCAAAACATCAGTATCTTACATTCCACATTACCACTTTCCAAGCGTGATCAATGCTGTTAACTGATTCTGTAATATTAGTTGCGAAATAACTGTCACGCTCTCACAACAGATGGCTATTATTAGAACTGATTGCTTCAATGGTGTTTATCATAACAATGCCTTATATTATAACTAAAGTCTGTCTCTTCCAGGCACGTCGAAAGTGCGCAGAATGAAACTATCTCTCAACGCGGGCCTGTTCACTGTGCCGCTACCCAGAGACTACCGGGACATGCATGTAGTGGCCTCGGTACTCAAGTGCTACCTCAGAGAACTGCCCGAACCCATCCTAACGTACCGCCTCTACGAAAACTTCGTGAACGCGTCTCGACAGCCCTCGGAACAAACTCGACTGAACGCTCTCTGGGAAGCCATACACTTACTACCCGAGGCTAACTTCCAAAATCTTAGGTATCTTATAAAATTTTTGTCTACTTTGACACAGAACCAAAGTACAAACAAAATGACACCCTCGAACCTAGCCATCGTAGTCGCGCCCAACCTGCTGTGGGCGGCCGACGACAGCACCTTCGACATGAACATCACCACCGCCGTCAACTGCATCGTGGAGCTGCTCATCAAGCACGCCGACTGGTTCTATAAAGACGACGTAAATTTTTTCATTTCATTCACCAAAGAGGATCTACTTCCAGATCAATGCGAGTACGGGTTCTCGCCTAACTTCGTCCACGGTTACAACCAAACCGCCGCACTGAGTCAGGAACCAGCGAACGGAGACTACAGCAGCATGAGCAAGTCTATGTTCGACTACAACCACCAAAGTCTGAGCAAAGTAACGGACGGCGGCCGGCACTCGAGGAGCAACAGTCACGACACTAGTTTAATATTGTTTGAGAACGATATAAAAAAGGCTCAGTCCAACAGCTCATTGTCTGATCAATCTAGTCCCCCTCATGGAAGTCCAAAGCCGATAATGAGGCGAAAAAACAAACCTTTAGCTCCAGTGCCGCCTAACTTTACTCCGGATAAAAATAAGAAAGTAGAGCCACAGCCACAACCCCAGCCACAGCCACAACCCCAGCCCCAGCCGGCTCCTGAAGTAGTGAGAGAACAGGCGAGTGCAGCCAAGGCTCAGGCTGACATTGACAAGCCTGCCAAGCCTCCCAGACCTGTGATATCAGCAGACACCGGCAAAGTGATCAGCGGCGTACAGACCATCAACCGCTCCACGTACAGACAGAACCGGGCCATGAAGGAGGAGGCGGCGCGCTGCGGCAGTCGCGAGAACCTCGCCGACACGCGGCGGCAGAGCCTCGAGCTGGACAAGGACAAGCTCGACATACTGAAGGCGGGCCCCGACGGGAAAGAGACCACACTAATCGTGAAAAACGTGACCGCACAGACGGGCGTCGTGGGCAGGATGAAGGTGGTCGGTGACGCGTACAGCGGTCCTGCGTCACTGGGAGCCGAGCGGACATACGCAGCAGATAAGGCGATACCGGTACGACTAGCGCCGGCGCCCAAGCCGGCCGGCCAGCCGCCGCCCCGGCCCGTGGCCGCGCCGCGCACCATCGTGCCCGCGCCGCCCGACGACGCCGCCGACGTCACGCTGCGCCACAAGCCCGCCGTGCCCGAGCGCCCCGCCACGCTGCGCCCGCAGAGCTTCAGAGCCCCGCGCTCGTCCCTGACCGATGCCCCAGACGGCTCGCCGACAGTTTTGGAACGCACTCACATATACACAGTCGACAAACAACACCCCACGGTCATCCAAGTGGGAGCGAGCGCGGTAGCGGTGGAGAAAGAGGGAGAGGAAGTACCGCGTGCGACCGTGCAGCGCACGCACAGTTCTGGAGGTCGAGATGGGGACCTGGAGGAGCCACGCAGCCTGTGCGTGGCGAGCCGCCAGCTGTCGCAGTCGGAGGGCGACATCACGGAGTGTCCGTCCCCGCGGCCACAGCCGGGCCGGCCGCCTCGCCCTCTTGTGCCCGCGCCGCCCCCGCCGGTGTCGGCCCCGGCTCCTGCCGCCGCGGTGGGCCCGGCAGTCCAGCCGGCCGCGCCTGCTGCGGCCCCGGCTTCACCCGCTGCCCAGCCGGCCCCGCCCGCGGCCCAGTCCGCCCAGGTCGTGCAGCCACAAAGAGAGAGTACGGATCTTTAGCCGCTGCCGTTCAGCCCCGTGCCCATGCCGAGGTCGAGGCGCCGCCGCTAGCTCGCCGGGCACGACACAGTGTCACGGTCGTGCTGTCACACTTATTCTAGTTCCCGCTGTCGTGAATTATGAAGTCGCAACGAGACTGATGTTCGCTCTTATTTTCTGCTAAACCGTGTCTCGGTCGCGTAGAAAAAGGTATTGAGAATCGTTTTTCTTTGCATCAAATGAGTATTATGTATTTATTTTTGTAAAACTAGCATTATTAATAAGATAACACGTGATAATTTGAATAATATTATCTATTACCAAAATAGAAATTACAGCTTTTGCGTAATACGTAGGTCTGACGATTAATGATTGACCCCTGGAATGTTATTCCAAAAAGACATATCGGTTAGATTGTCTATGTAGCTTTTTTATGCAATCTAATTTTATTAAAATAATGGAACGTTGTAAACTAGTTTGTACAATGTGTGAATGTTGCAATACTAATAGTACTTGTGATATTAGAAAAATATAATCACCACTCCCGGTCGGTGACCGCAAGCGGGAGCATGCACAAATTTTATTGTAACGAACAGCCATATTTTACGATATTTGTGATGGTGTATTTCCATTGACGTGCAGACATTTGGTCAGCGCCGGCAGTCATTTTATTTGCTAGCCATTGAGACGCATTTTTCGACTAATTGGCTGCCAAACATAGACTTTATTTTTTGTATTCAGAGTAAATTAATTGTATTTATAAAGATCCGGCGTTGACCAACTGAATGTGTATAATGGCAGTGTACCGTCGTGACTTGTCAATGCATTAGAGTTAGTAATCAACGCAATGCTGTTTCAATGACTATTATTTTAGCTGTAAGTATGTTATGTAGTGTTTACAATCTTATGTGATATGCATTTTATTATTATATACTTCAAGTATACCAGCTTCTGTTGTAAGTATTAATAAAATAGCCCAAACATTACATGCGTTTTTTAATCCATTACAAACCTACTAGCTCAATATTTTCAGTCCGTAAACCGAAATAAAACGAATGTTTTGAATTTGGATTCCCAAATATTATATTTGGATTCCCAAATATTATCCCAGACGGTCGATTTCATTACTGGCCTAGCTAGTCCGATCATAGAGCCATTTCATTTCTCTCCGGTCACCTTGGATGAAATTAAAAAGATCATCCTGTCCATAAAATCCAAGGCTGTGGGCTATGACGGTATCAGTCGTAGTATGGTCGTTTGGATCCTAGATAGCCTTCTCCCTCCGATTACCCACATCATCAACTTTTCTCTGGATTCCGGACAATTCCCTTCCCAGTGGCGTATGGCCTTTGTCCGCCCACTTCCTAAAATTTCAAATCCCTCCCTACCCAGCCCCTTTCGACCTATTTCCATTCTTCCATTCCTGTCTAAAGTGCTTGAGGCCTGCGTACATAAGCAGTTTGCGGGGTTTGTTTCAGGCCTGGGCACAGTACAGCCTCCGCTCTCCTTAAAGTGACTGGTGACATTAGAGAAGCGATGGAGGATACCAAGGTTACCGTTTTGGTATTAATTGATTTCTCCAATGCCTTTAATGCCGTCAGTCATGATATTCTCCTCTCTATCCTTTCCCATCTTATGGTTTCACCCGAGGCCCTGGAATGGTTCTCCTCTTATCTTCGGGGACGTCAGCAGTCGGTTCGCGTTGACGAGAGATCTTCGAGTTGGCGTGACCTAGATGCTGGTGTTCCACAAGGCGGTATTCTTTCTCCATTGTTATTCTCAATCTTCATTAATTTCATAACTCACTGTCTTCGGTGTTCGTATCATCTATACGCTGATGATCTACAATTGTATACAGCTGAGCGGGTGGAAAATTTATCGGACGCTATAGCAGATGTAAACCGAGATCTTGATTCAATCAAAAGGTGGTCTGATAGTTTTGGGGTGTCAGTAAACCCCACAAAGTGTCAGGCCATTGTAATTGGAAGCTCGCGCATGATGGGTAGGGTGGCACTTAGCTCTCTTCCTCCTCTTATATTTAATGGTACCGTCATACCCATTACTCCCACGGTGAAGGATCTCGGTTTGCATCTTGACTCGACGCTTAGCTGGCAACGCCAGGTTTCTAGTGTCAGTCAAAGGGTCAACGGTACTCTGCGATCCCTGTATCGTCTGAGGAGCTTTTTGCCCGCTAAGACGAAAGCTATGCTTGTGCAGACTTTAATTTTCCCTATCATCGACTATGGTGACGTGTGCTACTTTGACTTGAATGCAGTTTTGCTGGATAAACTCGACAGACTGCTCAACAATGGTATCCGGTTCATATTCAACCTGAGGAAATATGACCATGTGTCGAGCTACAGGTCTGAGCTCAAATGGATGTCCATTCGCCAAAGAAGAAGTTTACGCGCTTTGACCACGCTTTTCTCCTTTCTGAACTCTCCCACCCCACCTTCTTATCTTATGTCTCACTTCCAATATCTTTGTTCTTCACACGCTAAGAATTTGCGTTCTTCCAACAATCTTCTTCTACTTTGTCCTTCTCATACTTCTGACTTTGTTCATTCTTCCTTTCATATTCAGTCCATTCTTCTATGGAATGCGCTTCCTCTTGATATCAGAACGGCCACCAGTCGGTATGCATTTAAGCGGAAATTGCAGAGTTATTTTCAAAACAAATAGCGTAGAGTCATCTCAATTACCTCTTTTTTTTACTTGTATCCTATATATGTATATATTATAATGTAGGTATATATTATAGTTAATATGTATGTATGTGTATTTTAAGCTAATAACCTATATATGTACTTGTGTGCCTATTTTATTTATAAGGCATTTAGATATCTTTTTAATATTTTTTTTTACGGTTTCTCCTCTTATTCAGAGCACCTGCCATCTTATCTCTTCACCACCCTTGGTTGACTGGTAGAGAATGCCTAAGGCATTAAGTCCGCCTTTGTACCTCAATGTGTGCGAGAAGTTTAAATAAATAAATAAATAAATGTTTCAACAAATAACTCTATAATTACGTCTGCCATTTCACAATATAGTAGTTTCGTTTGCCAACTCTAAGTAACGAGAGTAAGTTCGGCAGTATGTGCGCAGACTGGGTGATTACTTCGTCTATCTTCTTTATTTTCTGGTGGTTGATGTAGAACCCGCCGGCTTGTATGATCCTCATTGCGTCATCTAGTTAGAAAACAAGAGGGTTCGTTAATAAATGTGGGGATATGACAATGTATTTCACAAGTTCCACCCTGCCATCCTGATGTCGAAACGGCGTAAGACAAACCATACTTCACATCATGGTATAATAAAACCAGGTATGGCATTCCGAGACACAGTGGTCACATGGGTGATACAAGTCTACGCCATCACATCTGTGTCCTTTTAAATACTTTGTATATATTTTTTAACAGAATAGTCACTTAAAATCTTTCCTTCATTCGTGTTTTGCTGCAATAAAGTGGCAACTGGATAGTGACATAAGCATAATTATGTCAGTCCCGGAATGGTAGACCTTGTTTTCTTAGACCATGCTTCACATGAAGTTGTAAAGGCGACAACTGCACAACATGTACTAAGTTCTGTAAGAACAGGAGGGTGCCAACTAAGCGACAGCAGATCACGGTTTAGGCAGGGCATTCCCTGTGACATTGAATTATAAACCTTATTTTCAGTGTCATAAAGTGCAAACGAGACAGACCAAAGAACCATTTGATCTATGACTCGTACCACTTTACACTTAATGCCACTGATAATAAAGTATATTGTTCAATGTTATCGTGTGTGTTACACTCTCAAATATCAAATCTAACAATCACAAAGAATTTGAATGCAATAGAAGAAACTTACTCTCAGTTGGGAAACATTTAGCCTTCAAGCCAAGTTCTAAGACAGTGATACCAGGCGAAAGAAGCAGGTTTGTGACTGTCGCATTCTCGAATATTTGCTCCAACTCGGTACTGCTAAGAGCGACTAGAGATTTCACATCTTTGCTGTATATCGCCTCCGTTGCTTTCATTGCTCGCTCTAATCCCTCCTCTGAAAATAAAGGAATAGACTTTTTAAGAATACAGCATGACTAAAGGAGCGTTTACACGAGCGGAGTTCGAGAGACGAGATTGTCTTTGCGAGACGTAGACTAGGTCGTAGACGAGTGCGCGCCAGTTTGAACCTTATGTCAAAGTCTATAAAGTCAAATAATTTGCGCTCGTGTTTTCTAGAACTATATCCAGTGTTAAGAAGTCGGTACTTACTTCCATGCACTAATGTTGTAAGCTGGTCAGCCAGACAGGTCTGTGGATATCTTTGTTCTGGATGCTCTTTATGTTTGAACATGATATCCTGTATTTCTCCTAAGCTGTAGAATGTGAACAACTTCAGTAGTTTCTCCACTTCTGAGTCTTTTGTTCTAATAAAGAACTGGTATAGGGCGTAAGGACTAGTTTTCTTTGGGTCTAGCCATATAGCATTCCCTGCTGATTTACCAAATTTGTCGCCTTCTTCGGTCGTGACTAGAGGTAGTGTTAAACCTGAAAATATAAAACATTTACAAGTATTTTTGGAATATATATATACGTATACAATCCTTACATATTATAAAACGAAGTCCCCCGCCGCGTCTGTCTGTCTGTCTGAACGCGATGAACTCAAAAACTACCGAACGGATTTTCAAACGGTTTTCACCATTGGCCGGAGTGATTCATGCGGAAGGTTTTAGTATATAATTCATTAAAGTTTTGTGTAAATTGGCTGAAATATGACGATTATTGTTGAAGATGTCGGAAAAAATCATGCCAACTGGGAGCTTTACTGGCGTGCGCCGCGTAAGCCGTGAGAGATAAATCAAATTTATGTTCTACAGTATTGTATGTCTTAAAAAGTTTAACAAAAAAGTCCGCGATGGCATATGTCTATCTTCTAAGGATGACCCACAGCAACCATTTTAATCTTTCAAAATTTTATAAAAATGTCATTGTTATTTCCGAAGCTATTTTTACCGGTATCATATGAATCCTTATCCAATTAAATGTGTTATTTAAATCGGGCATTCAATTTCAATTAAAATATGCCTTTACATCATATCATTTAAATTAATAGTTTAAGAGATATCACAGTTTCAAAATTACGCGTAACAAAATAATTATGGTTGACGGCAACGCGGGCGCAGAGCCTACCACTGCGTCCACTGAAAGTTAGTCAATGATCATTTGCTCGGCTATTAGGTATGTATTCCCGGTAGTAATTTCCCGTGGGATATTTTTCGACATCCACGCGGGCGAAGCCGCGGGTAAAAGCTAGTAGTAAATATTTGTAAGTGAAAACTTACAAAAATTTACTGTGCTAGTTTAGTTCTGTAATATAATATTGCAAAAGAGAACGCGGCACGTAAGTTGAACCAAAATGGCGGTCGTCCGCGCAGGTAAAACTATAATTATACTTTGATTGAGACCCGAAAATGTGTTACAGATCGCGACACGTAAGTTGAACTATGACGATTGAAAAATATTTTCGGGTCTCAATCAAAGTATAATTATTGTTTTACCTGCGCGGACGACCGCCATTTTGGTTCAACTTACGTGCTGCGAATCTGCGATCCATAGTTTGCTTACATTTATTGGGAATTATTCATCATCATCATCATATCAGCCGAAAGACGTCCACTGCTGGACATAGGCCTCCCCCAAGCACCGCCACTTCGACCGATTCTGTGCTTCCCGCATCCACCGAACTCCTGCGGCCTTTACTAAGTCATCGGTCCATCTTGTGGGAGGCCTTCCGACGCTACGTCTTCCAGTACGTGGTCGCCACTCCAGAACCTTTCGGCCCCATCGGCCATCTGTTCTGCGAGCAATATGTCCTGCCCATTGCCACTTAAGTTTGGCAATTCTTCGGGCTATGTCGGTTACCTTGGTTCTCCTGCGGATCTCTTCATTTCTGATTCGATCACGTAGGGAAACTCCAAGCATAGCCCTCTCCATTGCTCTTTGGGTGACTTTTAGCCTTCTGATAAGGCCCATTGTGAGCGACCACGTTTCAGTGCCAGCCATAAGTCATCACTGGCAACACGCACTGGTCAAAGACTTTCGTCTTGAGACACTGTGGTATGTGGGACGAGAAGATATTGCGTAGCTTCCCGAACGCTGCCCAGCCGAGTCGGATTCGACGATTGACCTCTTTCTCGAAGTTGGACCTACCTAGCTGGACAGTTTGTCCTAGGTAAACATACTCGTCTACAACTTCGAGCGTAGCGTCTCCGATCTTTATGAGGGCGTGTGTTACATGGGCATTTGACATGACCTTTGTCTTGTCCATGTTCATTTTAAGACCCACTCTTTTGGAGGCTCTACTGAGGTCATCGAGCATTATACTGAGGTCCTCCATGGTCTCAGCCATGATAACTATATCGTCGGCAAACCGAAGGTCAGTGATATACTCGCCATTGATGTTGATGCCTAGCCCTTTCCAGTCCAGAACCTTGAAGACGTCCTCCAGTGCAGTGGTGAACAGTTTCGGAGAGATAACGTCTCCTTGTCTCACACCTCGCTGCAGAAGGATAGGTTTCGAGGTCTGGTCGTGGAGTCGGACTGACATAGTGGCGTCTTAGTATAGGCACTTTAACACCTCGATGTACCGATAGTCGATCTGGCACCGTTGAAGAGAATTATTAGGACGACGATTTTAATTGTATTTCAAGACTTACCATAAACACTTTTCTTTGCAGTTCTGCTGATTAATTCATGTCCCGCACTAATATTGCCCATTTGATCACTGCCACCTATCTAAAACAGTAAAATTTGAATTATAATAATTATAACAAACATTTCAACTATATTTACATGCATGAATATACATAATATACAGCTGTATAGCTTATGACGAGGTTTTACCTGAAATCTACAATTATATTCCTTCAGTAAATGCTGCCAGTCATATGACTGGAATATCTGGTAAGCAAATTCAGTGAAACTCATACCAATTTCTGAATTTATTCTGCCTTGCACGCTTTGTTTTAGTAACATGGTGCCCATTCGGAAACTTCTTCCAATTTCACTCACAAATTGTATGGAATCTATATTTCTGTACCATATCTCATTATTGACTACCCTGAAAGTGAATAAAATAATCTATTAGAGGTTTTATTGTTATCTATCATACATAAGCATTCAGAAATTGACTCTTATTTTTATCAACTTAAGGTTCAAATTATAGTGGTTAACAGAAATTATTGTAGTGAAAGGTTTCCTTAGTTAGGAGACTATAATTACTTGATGGGTTTAAGTTTACTTTCATCATTCGTCCAGATATACTTCTTATGGTTTTCAAATACTGTCTCTAGGTTGCTTCCGATGCATTTAATATTTTCTTGTATGATATCACTTTGCAATGCAATGCGATCTGTGCTTCTTCCACTCGGGTCACCAATGTAGCCTGTGGCTCCACCTAACTGAAAAATATATATAAATATTGAAAATAGTAACAATTCAATGGATATTGACTGGAAAAAAAAAACTATTTAGTTCGTCAGTGAGATGGGCTCGTCACAAGTCAGTATAAAATCTACCAGAGAGTGACGTCATGCCACATTTTAACTCAATGTATTACCGTAATCGTTTGATGACTAAGTAAAAAAATAATATTGATGTGTCCAACATTTTTTAATAATCTACTTGATGGACAAAAACAATTTTTTTTTAACATCCCTCATATGTGTGTGCATGTGCACAGTAATCGAGTGTTGAGCTAGTCTTAAGAATTTGATAGTACGTACTGTACTTTTACTGTTACAAGTATTCAACAATTTTTTGAAAAGAGTTTCCCATTACAGACAAATAGTTGTCTGCAATGGGAAACTCTTTTAAAATCCCAAATTAAATCTTGGTGGAGGTACCTCCACCAAGATTTAATTTTTTATGATCCATTTAAATAGAATAATTCTTTACCAAAGCAACAACATAGTGGCCACCTCTCTGCCAATGCAAGAGGTTTATTATAACAAGCAGGTTCCCAACATGAAGACTGTTAGCTGTGGGGTCGAAGCCAGCATACACACACTGTGGGGCTTTATTCAGTAAGTCCAATATTTCAGATCTGGAAGAGAATATGCAAAGACATTGTACATTATAGGAAAAACATTTGAAAGGGTGCATCCTAAAAGTTGGCAACGTCGTAAATAGCTGTCAAATATTTACCTGAATTAATACTGAAAGAAAGAAATAAGAAATAATACTACTGATATGGAAATAAGAAATGTGGCTAACTAACTAACTAGAATATTAATAAAGAATTGCAAAAATTAATATTGTAACACCGAAAATTTTGTTTTAGATGTAAAAAAAGTATTTGGAAATTTTCCAAATGCCTTTTTTACACCTTGGCTACTACACACAGTGCCGCCGGGCAAGCCGCGGCGCGCCCGGCCATGCCACACAAAGAAACGCAAAGGAAATGAAGGCGCAAAAGCCGGAGGCACATGCCGCGCGGCACTGTGTGTAGCAGCCATATAACGGGTACAATATCAATTCAATGTTATAATTGTAATTCATTATTAATATTCTAGTTAGTTAGTTAGCCATGTCTCTTATTTTCATACAGTATTATTTCCAAATTAATCAAAACGGGTAAATATTTGACAGCTATTTACGACATTGCCAACTTTTAGAATGCATGCATAAAGGTGTATCCTGCATCAACATTATCAAACAGAACTACATTCATAATTATGTTTTAAATTATAAACAAACAGTGGGCAATGGAAGGAAAGATAAGATACTTGGTCACAATCTAAGGAGTTTCACAATATTTTGATGCCCTATGATTATTTCCCCTTCTTTTTCGGCGGAGCGGGAGGGCGTGTCAGACTCCTACTGACTAAAACCCACCCGTGTTCCTTCAGTTGCCTGTACGTTGCCAGGGGCCACGTTAAATAAAGGAAATAATAATTGTAATAGATTTTCATTTTTATCGCTAAATAAGAATAAGGTTCAATGATGATTGGGAAAATTTGACAGTTGGAGTAGGTTGATGTGCTGGGGGTCTGTACAAGTATTTAGGCTAGGCTGATGACGTTGACCAAAATCCACATAAGGGGTTCACACGGTCCGGGGTTGTGAGAAAAATCTGTACTTAAGTTATAAAGTTATGTTAATATTAACTTCCGACTCAGGGTTTCTTTACTTCATAAAATTACTGAAGCTATGCGTAGAACTGTAACGTCTGTAACACTTACCCGGCGGTATTAGGAAACATATCCTGATACATCCCTCTTTCACTAAGTTTTAAAATATTTCTACTTGCACTGGCATAAGTCCGCTTGTACGATTGCAACCAAGTTTTCTTGGACACGCACATTATTTGTTTGAGTAACTTCATGACCATAACAATTATTATTATGTTCCTGGACAAAAACTATTTGAGGAATAATTATAACCTCAATTTTACAAATATGTACAAAAACTGGTGGCTAGTATGTTTTGTTATACTTTAAATAATGGCTTTAATAATACAGTTCTTCTTACAAACATTACGTAACAACGTTTATTTTATTTTTGTTGCAAAATCTTGAAGTTTGAACATAGTTCACTGTAGCGGAATTTCAGTATTCCTGTTTTTGAAAATTATTTAGTGCGTGGGAAAAATAAAACTTATTGTCAGCTCTGTAAAGCTCATAATTGATCGCCAACAATGTTGACATTATAGATTTCGTTCAGGAACGCAAAAATTGATGTTGCGATTACATTATAAAACTCAATCTAGAAAACTTTTACAAACATGGTTCTTATTTTACAAAGTTATCATTTTAACCTATGGTCTAAGTATCAACCACAATAAATAAGTAGTGGTCATATTTAATAACTTTGAAAATTCTCAGGTGGCACTAGAGCCGTGGACTAGAACCGTGGCACCGCAGACTACAATTATACATAGGGTACACGTGGCACTGACCACTGACTAGATCGGCGCCACCAAACCACAAATACATACCCAGATTGCTCAGAGTTCGATCAATTCCCTACTTTGGTAAACTGTGTAGAGTTGTTGTTAGGTACCTAATAAAATGGATAGGTAATCAAAGATTATTTTTGTTAATGCAAGACCAACAACCACCCTAGATTTTTTTGTGTATACAGGCAAAGGCGGATCCAGGAGAGGGGGGGGGGGCACAGGGGCACGTGCCCCCCCAAAAAAGTTTAAGTAAAATAAAATTAATTGACTGAATGGACTGGCCTGAATGTATATCTATCAAGACATTGCTTCAATCTCAGAGTAATAACTAAGTTATTACTCTGAGGCTTCAATGATGACCAAAGAGTAAAGTACTATAGAGAGATGATGACCGCTGAAGAAGTAGGCTACTTACTAGTACTTTAAAATCATCATTGAAAAATAAATTAATTCCAAAAACAGCATAGTGCAATACAAGAAATGACACATTGGAGACACTTCTTATCAGTCTGACCCATGTGCCCCTCCCAGAAATAAATCCTGGATCCGCTCTACTAACCTAGCTCTGGATGATCTAATAATCTCTTGGCTTGTGCTGACATCCTCTTTTTACTAATAATATCATTGGCTGACGTGATAAGTAGAATTAAGAACTTCCTTTTCTAGCACACTGAATCACCATGGGAAGAAGTGACGATAATGGTAATATTCAAGGCAATGGCACGTAAAATTTAATCGGAGAGGCAACCGGATGGCGATTGGTTATCTGGGTCTTGAAGTGATACCGAACCCCCCCGTACCATCCGAATGGACCCCAAATGGGCGGGGGCGGAGATATGGTGTTAGAAGGGCATATTTTTTTTTTTGGCCTGACCTTCGAAATTTAAACTCTAATTCAAAGCAAGGACTTGTGTATCAATGCAATCCTGTTTTGTCAAAATTGACCCTCATTTTCAGTTAAAAATCATCGAGTTGCAAGAATTAAAATAACGCGTAAGACATTATTTCAATTATAACAATGTTGGTGGGTGGCAAATTTTTTTTTACTATGTCAATAGGATATAAACTTCAAAGCTACCGCATTTCCATCCAGTTGCCTCGTCCAAAAAAATGTTATGACCTCCCAACCCCATATCTCCGCCCCCGCCCATTTGGGGTCCATTCGGATGGTACGGGGTGATTAGACCCAGATTCCCAATCGCCATCCGGTTGCCTCTCCGATGAAATTTTACGTGCCATTGCTTAACTATAAGCGAGAAGGGTAAAGGGAAACCAAAGCTTTAGCATGTAACATGCAAAGAAAAACTAATCAAAATATGCCACAGTTTTATTTATCTATACATATAATAAAATTGTAGAAAAGTGGTGTCTGTACAATGGAAATATATGAAAAAAAAGTAGCAGGGGTTGTTATTATATCGATGCTGAACCCGAGATTGTAATTAAAATTTTTTTTGTCTGTTTGTCTGTTTGTCGGTTTGTCTGTTTGTCTGTGTGTTTGTGCACGCTAATATCAGAAACGGCTTATTCGATTTAGATGCGGTTTTCACTAATATATTGTAGTAAGCTTCACTTAACATTTAGTGTTTATTTCATGTCAATCGGTTCATAAATAAAAAAGTTATGTCAATTTAAAGAATCACGGCGAACATTTGTTATAGGCTAGGCATTTCTTTCCTTGATTTTCGGTATACTTATCTTAATTTTTATTTAGGGTTCGTATATAAATATTATAAGTATTTGGTATAGGTTAGGCATTTCTTTTCTTGATTTTCTTTATTAAGTATAAGTTTATTAGCTCAGGTTAGTAATTAATTTTTCTAGCAATTCTTTTGTTTTATAAAGTTAGTCTTTAAGACGTGTAAACCAAACGTAACGTCTTAACACTTATTACTTAAACTGTGATAATTTTAGACTGTATAATAATCTGTAAGTATTTATAATTTAATTGTTTACGATAGTACGTGTTAACTAAATAACTGTGTGTTATTTTATTGTAAGAATGCTTCGAAGAAGATCCAACCTCTCCCAATGTAGCAGAAATGCTAAAAGGATGAGATTAGTTCGATCACAGGAATCTGAGGAAGGTCGTGTGGGAAGGCTCTCTGCAACTCGGGAACATCAGGCTAGGTTTCGTGCTGCAGAAACTTCGACTCAGCGGGAATCTCGACTGAGTTCAAATCGTTCTCGAATGGTCGAGGTCGTGAAAATTTTTTTATACTAAGGGGGTCGAGTCATGAAAAAGGTTGAAAAACACTGCCGTACATTAATCCTACTAATCCTACTAATATTATAAATGCGAAAGTTTGTGAGGATGGATCGATGGATGGATGGATGTTTGTTACTCTTTCACACAAAAACTACTGAACGGATTTTGATGAAACTTTACAATAATGTAGCTTATACATTAGAATAACACATAGGCTACAATTTATAAAGATTTTATGTGATTTGACCATAACATAACGATAAGTATCAAGTAAGTCGGAAAAATTCCTGCCCTCTGAGATCTATCTTTGCGTGCGCTGCCATTTTTTTTTTTTTGTTTGGGAAGTCATCCAATGATTTCTGGGCGTTTCAGTCTCTTACTGACTAAAACCCACCCGTGTTCCTTCCCTTGCCTTGCCAGAGGCCACGCTTTCCCCTTGGGACTACCCGTAACCCCGGCAGGCATCGGCCCTAGCGGACCCCGTCAGTTTTGCTGATATCTCTTTGAGGTGCGCGTGGAACACGATGCGCCGTCGACCCGGGCCTGGTCCTTATCGGACGGTGAGCTGCCCGTTGCTCTCCGTCCGCAGGCCCGCGCCTACGGTGGCCGGAAATCGGCTTATCAATTCCCGACGCCCGGGACGTCTCCTACGGCGGCGGCGGCTAGGGCTGGTAGGGCGCGGCCTTTGCCACTCCCTCGCGCGCTCCACCTTCTCCTTCGCGAGCATTACTGCTTTGCAGAAGGAGGTGACGGCTTGCCATGCCCTCTCGCTCCGCACCATGGCCTGAACCAGGGCCGTACGCGAGAGGTCACCGCCGCCGATCGCCTCCACGAGGACACGGCGGTGGTCCACCTAAGCCGGGCAGACCTCCACCGTTTGGTGCGTGCGCTGCCTAAACCGTTAGAGTTACATGAAGAAAATGTATTGTGGGATTGTTTGTCTTAAAGAGTTCTAAATTAAAGTCCGCGACAGCATATCCGCGACACCTTTTATGTGGAAGCCTTTATAACCAAAATAGTGAGCAATAAATACAGTTAAATTGAATACTTTTTTTACATTGCATATTTTAGAGTATTTAGTTAATTCTTATCAAAATAAATACCTTCATCGCTTTTGGTATTTAATGTAGATAAAGTTTGTCTTTTACACTAATTAATTTGGACAAATAGTTTAAAAGTTAGAACGATAAGAATGACCTGCGATATTGAGTCGACGGCGCTCAGAACGAGGGTGGAGGGGCGGGCCAGCCAGGGGATGACGCGCCAGAGCGCCGAGTGGAATAATTATGTTCGAGAAATAACGCAAATAACGCAATTAATTGTTTAACTGTCAAAATGAAACCCATTGCTATTGTAAGTCCGACATCCACGCGGGCGAAGCCGCGGGCAGAAGCTAGTTTTTATAATAGATTCTATATTTAGAAGTACACATTTTAGGGTGTTTTCTTATCTATACAATTAATTTATGTATTACTATATTTCTCACGTTAAATCTTGTACATAACAATTTATCCGGACGTATATGGCGCATCCACATCAGGTATCAGCCAGACAACAGTGACCGACCCGTTAACCGATAAAGACCCGCGACGCCAGGTACTTCCCATTGATCTATGTTAGTTCAGTTCATGCTTCGGCTAGGTGTAAAAAGAATGTTTTAAAGTGAAAACTTCTTTGCGCACTTTTTGGGTGAACAAAAATCATGGAACTCACTCGCGTCATCGTCACCGAATGTATCGAACGAAAGACATCAACGCGAGTATCACCGAAGGCTATATGCATCGAACGAAAGACATCAATGCGAGAATCAGAAAGTTTACTTAGTTTTCACTTCTATCGGCAGTCCCAAAGACTGCCCGATGTTTTTTTTTTTGCACTGTTATACTTTTACTGATCCAACTACAATAGCAACAAGCTGTCTGACAATAGCCGAGATTGGACCTAACACCTGACGTGTCCCCATTATGTAGTACAGACGACAGCCCGTTCAGTTCGACAGGCAATACACCTGGCGTGGACCTAACGTATTTTTTTTTAATCTTACAGTTTACTCCACTATCGAGTTGCATAAATTGCTACATACATGCATCTAAAAGTCATCCACAAAAGCTATAATTACCTATTAACAAACATGTTAAGAAAAATACAGACTCATAATATATAACTCTTTCTATAAAATATAAAGATCACAATGTTTATTATATTAGAAGATACTTCCTATCTTCTAATATAATAAACATTGTAGAACCAACAAGCAGTGCTCATTAGGCAATCATTGACATTTTATTTATATATATTTTGTTATAAAAAGGTCGATTTCGTATTTTATTTGGAACTAGGTAATATAGGTCATCTCTTCAGTCTGTCTCAGACGGCAAAGCATATTTTTAACCATGCTTCATAATATTTTTTCTAATTTAAAACTTGGGAAATTCATAATAACCATTATCCTGATTCTCCACGCGTTGGCATAAACTAGTGAGAAATGAGTGATGAACTGATGACCCAACATCCGAAACGTACTTTAAATTGATACGACTCCATATCAATTTAAACTACGATTCGATCGTTTGATAAATGCTGGTTTAACATCATCATAGGCCACCTCCGTATCACAAATTATGGTTTTGATAAAAATATGAAATTATTAAAATATTCTTAAATAAATTACGAGAGAAAGATTGAGGTATAGTTAACCATAGATGTATTATTGAGGTATAACTGAAATTCAATACTGAAAATGTCCGTTCATACGGAGTTTCATAGTTTCTATTTTATAAATGGCATTAGTCATAATGTGAGGAAGGACGTCGATTACTGGTTAAAAAAAATCTTTACACTTCAAGTCATCATTAATGAATATACATTTAATACTTAACACGCCTAAAACTAATTACCTCCACATATTACAACAAAAAACTTCCTATAACTATGATACAGTTTATAACTTTTCTTTTTTATAAATTTATAATGTGCCCTTATGTGTGTCCTATTATTTTTGGTACGGATCACCATCACCGTGCTAATAGTTCACAAAATAACTAATTAAAATGCAACATAATAGAAACAAAATGCAGTGTCAGAAAATAGGTCCAGTCAGTATCGGGTTTATGATACTGTCCGTATAAGACTGGCCTCATAACATCTTTGAATTTGCAGCAATAGATATGGATAAACACATATCTATTATTCAGTTTTCAAGTACTTAAACATTTGATGTTGATTAAAATTAAACATAATAATAATACAAGCAGCTTAAAGAAATAAAATACACAAAATAATACACAAAACAAGGAATTATATAACAATTCCATATAAGAGTTTTATAATCACTGACATAGGTTTCATAATAGTTTGCAGAATACTTCTTTCTATTTAAAAGACCACTTAATTTTGTACATGACAATTTTGTAGGTACACAGGAAACCAATAAAAATCAGCGACTATAAAACTCAAACAGGAACTTAATACTTAATTAATACTTAACATTAAAACATGGAAAGCAACATCAGGTATGACTAATCTTCGAGGGTGACGTTTTTGAAAAGATACGACATGGACTCCTTGTTGTGAATGCGTCTGATTGCCTCACTGAGGAGAACTGATATGTCTATGGTCTTGATCTTGTTGCATTGCATCTTCTGTAGTTCGTGAGGCACCGTGTTGGTGACTACAACTTCGTCGATCGGCGAGTCCTCAATAAGCCGTGGTGCGTCAGATGATAGCAGGCCGTGGGTTGCCAGTACGTATATTTTGTAAGCTCCGCATTCCTTTAGCACTTCTGCTGCGGCGACGAATGATTGGACGTCGTCTATCATGTCGTCCTGTAATAGAATAAGTGGTTTATTACTGGCCTTGAACAGAGATTTGGGCCACGCTGATTGATTGATTGAGTGTGACCAGTCCAAGATGTCTCTTATCAAACTTTTGAACTTAGAAAGAACTAGCAACTAATTTCGTTCCATTGAAAATAAAGGAAAGACTTTTATAGCTGATTGAAGTTCTCAATAAGGCTTCCTGTACATGACTCAGCAGCTGCACCGGCAGGCCGGACCTCAAGATGAAAATAAATCAGAACATCTCAGAATGAGAATGTAAAATCTACACGGAGCCGTATACACAAACACGTGATCCGGCGCCGGACCGCACATGTACATGTACAGGAAGCCTTAGAGCGGTTTCGCACTTCGTGCGATCCGAATTCAAGATCCGAGTTCAATGCATTTCATCTCATTTATTTCGGATACTTACCACCATAATAGCTATTCTGCCGCCAACATCACCAACCACGTTGATTGGCGGCTTTTCCTTTGCCGGGTGAACGGGAACTCCAACCGACACATCCATGGTGCGTGATCGACTAGAAAAAAAAATAAAAAATTATAACATAGTCATTCATATGTATACACAATTTGCTAGCGTTTGAAGTCGGTGTATTGTAGTTTCTTTTTGTGTCATTACTTCATTAGGTATACTATTATTTGCTGTCACAATTAGATCAACACATAGAAGATAAGCTATTTCAAATAGTGTTATCAGACCTTAATCGAAATGTGCAAACACCAATAAAAATATGTATCATTTTTATCTTATCAGTGTCATAGTTACCATTAATTCGTATAACTTAGATATCATTTATAAGGATCAATATAATAAAGATAGTTACTTTGGTAAGCATGGTGGCGAGTAGCGTCCATCAACCTCATCACTTTCAGCTTCTTTCTGCTCTCCATGGATTACAGCAATGGCCAACCTTAAACGCTCAGCGTATGACGTGGCTTTCTTAGCTGACCCTGGGTTACGAGCCACTATCACCGAGTTACGATAATCTGGAATCTAAATTGAAATTATTTAATTACATGAAGGAGAAGCAGGTGGGATGGCAGAGTTGAATGGAAAATAACACCTTCCCTGATTTGTAGGTGTTGGACATATGCCAAGAGATACATTAAAAGGAAAATTTTAATGTTACAACCGTAATTTATTTTAAATACTGTGTTTGCTTTGCCAAAAATGTCACTGATTAGTGATTCTACAAGGCAATAAGAATTTAAATCATGTCTTTAAAATGCCTTCAATTTAAATGGCTTCGGAACTAACATTGTTCTACTTGTAGAGCTTCAGAATTAAAATTATAAAACTAAAAATAAACTTACACTTTCTTGAATATACTGCAATAGGAAAGGAGATGCTCTTAAATTATCAACGGGGCATTCATAGAAACCCTGAATTTCCTTCTGATGCAAATCCATAGTAATGATATGTGTCAAGCCAGACTTGCACATCATTTTAGCAAGGAGTTTTGTTACGATGCAGCCGCGCTTCCTCATTTTGCATTGCTTGCTGTATGGTAAATATGGAATTACTCCTACAATAGACCTTGCAGAGGAAGTCTTACAAGCGTAAGCCATTATAAGTAGCTCCATTATGTTGTTGTTTACATCTCTGTAAAAATATTAAGATTATTTATTTTATTTTATTTAAGATGGTTTAAATGGGGGTCTAACAATAACTTATATTGGTGTTTCCAAAATAAAGATTTAAAAACAAAAACCAAATTCATGGTTTTGAGGACTCTTCCGTTTTAATTTAATAACTTTTAATTAAGCATAGTAAGTGTGCAAAAAGCTGGGGGAGCATAAATCTTATCATAATGCAATGTGTTAAATATTTTTGCACTATTTGTTAGTTTGTATAAAATATTTAATAAACAATCATTGTTATTTATTATAACACTCAATGCAGTATTCTCTTGTTCATTCAGTAATAACATTGTATGAAACTAAAACAATGCTACTGAACAATGTACAATAACAGATTCCATCAAGCTGATTACTAAGAACCAGATATGTAACCACACTCTTATTAGCATTGGAATATGTGCATATTAACAAGCCAAACATTTTAACATTCAAATCAAACTGGCAAACTTATCTTGAGTTCATATACATTCATTGATGTTTTGATATGGTAAATTTTTGGTTTTAATCATTATTTAGAATTTGTTTATTTCCAATTAGTGTTGTACATTATAATAACATTGCTAGATCAGGTTTTTTATTTGCAATACCACAGATTAATACGGATAGGATACTCCGCAAAATCATTTAAACAAAAAGCGACTCTTGCAACGACACAATAAAATGTAATTCAGGTTGCACAGCACTAATCACCTACAGTTATATTCACCTAGAAGTTGCCTCTCTTTCTATCGCGTGAGTCTTAGATCTTCTGACTACGTTACACTCACTGAATTGGCCCAGCAAGACAGGTCCACCACACTTAATTGTAGCTTCCTAACTAAACAACGGAGTGTTCCATCTGTATTCATCAGTGGCAATACTCACTTAGTTCCAGTCTGAACTATGTAAATATTCTTTCCTCGAATAGAATCAGCAATTTCAACAATAGTCTCCCTGTTGGTTTTGTGGTAAACGGAGCATCCTCCCTTTCTCACACCCAGACGACTGCAAGGAAAGATTATTCTTATAACAGCAGGAAAGACATGATAGTAAACTAGCTCTAATTCAATTTGTATCCATACACAATAAATTTTGAATGAGGTCAAACTACTTAACCTCTGCAAGTGTCAAACACTAGGTCAATTTTGAAACCTTGAAATGGTACTTATGTGAGGGATGAGGAGCAGAGACTTACTGAGCGATTAATTCGGCTAGTTCAGGGTGCGAGTTGCCGCTAATGATCACTATGTCAGACGTGTTAGTACCCTCCATATTGCTCTTGCGAGATCTATTAGTGAAACCCACCAGCCTGCAAAAAAGTCATGCACGTTTTCTTATTCGTCGGCCAACCGACCGCCACATGTAATTATATTAAATTAAGGATAGGGACGGCACGTTGGATCAACAAGAAAAACAATAAACCTGGTTTTGTTGAGTAACATAATAACCTGAAGGCAGATTTGTATGTATTACCGCAGAACGAAAAATAAAACTTCAACTAAAAAAACCAAGAACTTTCCTTCGAAAATTACACTTTTTTAAACATAATATGTGGGGGATATTTAAAATGTGCTACTACGAGTAAAAATAATTATAATTACGGAATACGGAATCACCGATTCGGAGCCGCCACAGATAAAAATGGTACGATAGTAGAATGATTCGAATGAATGTATTCAAGTGGATGTCAAAATAATAGAATGAAATAAATTGATTGTTTACGTTTTTTTCATATCACTCGTTTTGTTCTTTTTATCCTTTACCACTCCTCTTTGAATTTGATAACACTCCTGAACACTTCGTTTGGCTTTCAATTCGTAAAATATACGACAAAATCTTTATTGTATGTTCCGTAAAACACTTGATTTACAATTTATTCACTGCACGTGGTCAGGCACAGGCAGTCAAGTGGAGAGTGGATTTTTTTAATGAGATCCCTAAGTCCCAACCCAGTGCTATGCTAAAATGTCAATCGTCACGGTACATACCATACATTGGCAACACTTGCAAATTAATGTCATAACAAACAAGTGTGCAGTGTTTTCGATTTGAGGTTATGTTAGCTTAATAAACAGAAATATTATCAAAAATGGGTCTAACGAAGCAATATTTACGTTACGCACCAAGCGGGACCTTTAATGTGATAGCTAGTGCCGACTGTAATAGCGCTCATGTGTCTTTGAATGGCGTAAGCGGCCGATACATGGCTGTTGGAGCATGCGAACATGTTGTGATCTGGGATATGAGGCTGGGCGAGAAAGTAAGACTGAATAATTTTATAAACAATCAAACAAATATTTAATCATACACCTTTCAATTCTTTTTGGATAAAATATCGTTATAAAACAGCTGTTGAAGTTCCCAATTTCATGTTGATAAAACACTGTGTACAATATGTTATTTTGTTCCTAGGCTCAAGTTCTTCCAGGAGAAAACATAGTAGTATCACAGATAGCAGCCAGCCCTAACGGTAACCACGTAGCAGTTGGCTATGTTGATGGTAATATCAACGTATTTGAACTGGTTAACAATGAAATAGTTTGTGTATTTGCTGGACACAAATCTGCAGTCACATGCTTGCAGTATGATGAACAGGGACACCGCTTGGTGTCTGGTGCTAAGGTGAGATATTTAATTCACTATAAATATTGGATTAAATGACACTAATAAATAATGTATATGTGTGTGTACTCACATACTGTTTGTTGTGGTTTTTGGTTGACAACTGACAATATTGTTTAGAGAATACTAATTAAAATCTTCAGAAGACTTCTTATTCCTTACATATTATAAAACAAAACGCGATAAACTCAAAAACTACCAAACGGATTTTCAAACAATTTTCACCAATAGACATAGTGATTCATGTGGAAGGTTTTGGTATATAATTTATTAAGGTTTTGTGTAAATTGGCTGAAATATGACGATTATTGTTGAAGGTGTCGGAAAAAATAATGCCGACTGGGGAGCGTTACAGGCATGCGCCGCATAAACCTTGAGAGGTAAATAAAATTTATGTTCTACGGGATTGTATATCTTAAAAAGTTCAACAAAAAAGTCCACGATGGTATATGTCTATCTTCTAAGGATGACCCACAACTAAGTAATTACGGTTGACGGCAACGCTGGCGTAGCGGTAGGAGTCAATGACCTTTTCCTCGGCTATTGGGTATGAAATGCCGGTAGTATGTTCCCGCCCGTGGGATATTGTCCGACATCCACACAAGCGAAACCACGAGCAAAGACTAGTAATAATATTTTAGGGGTATGTGCCAAGGTTACTGATGAGGCTGAGGGTGATGACCAGGAATGCGCGTTCGCTGCATGCTGGTGGTCAGGATACCCGTTGAAGCCGTGGGTGCTGGCTGGCTGTGTGACTCGCCTCACGAAAGCTTGCGTGAGTGATGATGATGACGTCACGCTGAAGTAGTTGCACGAAGGCTGCGTTGACGTTCATACTCAGGGTCACCAATTTAGGGGTATGAGGAACAGGGTGTAAAGTTCACTCATCCACCATAGAAAAGGCAGGATCCTCCAACGAGACGGGTGTTATGTGTGGCGGGCAACTGCCCCTGAGTTGATTTCGGATAGTCTTATCTATGTGTTTCGCTCGGTAAACTCTAACTGCGCGATGCAGGAATTGTGTGACGTCATGTCTTTTTACTACGTAGTTCGTATGTCGCGGTGTAACCGCTACAATATAATTTGATTCATCTTTTCACAGGATACAGAGGTAATCCTGTGGGATGTGGTCTCAGAAACTGGTAAAGCTCGCTTCAGTGGACACAAGGGGGTTATAACCAGTGTCCTGTTTGTTAATGGCAAGAATTGCGTCATCAGCTCCTCGAAAGACACATTTGTTAAGTTCTGGGACATCGAGACAAAGCACTGCTTCAAGACTTTAGGGGGACATCAAATGGAAGTATGGATACAAACTTATTTTATATGCAAACAAACAAATAAATACATAATTCCAAAATACACATTCACAGTCCACAATGCAGATACAATTGTTAATCAATCATATTTGACCAATACCAAAAGCTAACTTGGAAATGGTTTAAGCAGAAAAGTAATACAATTTTTTTTTTTGTTGCCCTCTTTTGGTCACAGGTCAAAACCTGCCCCACCACCTGCACCACCACCAACACCCACCATTCACACTTTTCTATGTGTTGTCTGGATTGGCTCATTGCATCTATGTTTTCATTCAACATATCATAAATAACAATTAAATATTTCTAAGGTATGGTCAGCAGTACTTCTAAAAGAGGAGAGATACCTAGTGACTGGTAGCATGGACCAGGAGTTGAGAGTATGGAAACTGAACTGGACAGCTGATGTTAAAGATGAGGAGAAACTATCAAGGCAACTGGAAATAGTCAAGCTTGAAGAGACTGACAATCTTGAGGACTCTTCTGTAAGTAAAGTTTAATTATGGTTTTAGAAACTCGGTTCTGAGGTTACAGCAAACAAGGAACAGACTACTGTGTTCTGTTTTTGCTTTCCTTGTTCCTTAGCACACACAGAACATAATTATATATCATGTCCGCTAAGGACATTTATACAAAATCTTGTACTTCAAAATAGGGACTGTAAATGGTCTAGTGGCAACGCTGAACTGGCAGTTACCGAGGCGGCGCTGGTTTTCCCGATCCACATGTACCACATGTGTAAGAAACCTTCTTTGACATCTGAAAATATTTGTAGGTATTACAATGTCACCAAGTGGGCACTCTAGTGAGAGGAGGTCGAGGTCGCGTGGTAGGCCTCTCCACAGACCCAGGACAGAGTGTGTTGGCATGTCATGGAACTGATGCATTATTGGAACTGTTCTCGTTCTGCTCTGATGACGAAGCCAAGATAAGAATGGACAAACGAATCAGGAAACAAAGAAAGAAATTGGCGTGAGTATTTTTTTCATTTTATGTGCCTTCACTTTTTTACCAGGAAGGCATAAAATTTTTAGTACACTCAAATTCTCGACTGAGTCAGCCACATCACACGACGCATTCAATAGCATAATAAGCACAGCCTATACATATAGAAAACAAAATTGGAATCGTGAGCAGTAACTCCAGCACAGAGTACTTTTTAAAACTCCAGTTATAAGAAGAAACACAGGGGTTTATTTATAAACGTTGCTTACAGTTAAGAGACGTTTAAACATAAAAAAATTAATAAAGATATAAATCATTGCTTAGCTTCAAGCAACGCTAACTCGTTACAGAAAATTAAAAGAAACCGGCGAAGCAGACGCCGAAACTACGGAAGTACCCGAGCTTCTGACTTTGACCGACGAAGTGAAGCGCCTGTCATCAATCAAGTTGGAGGCCAAGTTGAAGTCTACCACCCTACTGCTGGGTACCACGGGAGAGTTGCGTGTTGGCGTGACGTTGGCCAATAATACTGTTGAACTGCATAGTTTGAGAATTGTTGAGGGGAATGAAGGTAGGTAGATAAAATTGTGTGCTTTTATGCACTTCGCGTGCTTCATTTTTTTTTCTGAGGAATATGGCTTGAACAAAATCTACACATTTTTCTTTCAATTTGGTCTACTGATCTACTCTAAAGTTTTTTATCAGGTTGGATACTATGAAAATAAAAGTTGTTACGTTAATACTAACTATAGCAGTTTATAAGTTGATGATTATTCTTCAGAATTCAATATTTTTTAAAGGTACACACAATCTTCTTATTTTGTTTTGCAGTGCAATGTCTAAAACAGATAACACAACCGGGCCACCAAAAGGAGCCGCGATGTGTGGCTATCAGTTCAGACAATTTAGCTGTAATCTCAGCTTCTGCTGATTCAGTCAAACTTTGGAGCAGGTAAGTCGCTGTAACAAAAAAAAAAAAAAAGAAATTACTTGTGTAAAATTGTTTTTTATAAGGGCATAAAGTTTTAATTGAAATGACTCGCACAGTCGCATTTCCTCATTTCTTGAGGAAAGTTTAGTAAGGACATCCATTTAATAACTCGAACGAAGCTTGAATAGGTCGCTAATAAGATTTTCCTGCTTTTTATAAACGAAAATAATTTATTATAAACAGAGAAACACATAAGGTTAAACACTAAACAGGATTGTACAGGTCGATGTCAAAATCAGGTAGAACAGCTGGTTCCCGAACTACGTAAAAATATACTTGTATCTCAGGAGCCAAAGTTCCTCACAAACATTGAATTACGGTTACTAAATGCAATTAGGTTGAAGTGACTCGGTAATTACAGGTGTCAGTTATTTTATGAACATGATCTATTTTCTATACAGATCAACACAAACCTGTCTCCGTACAATCCCGGTGCCCTCTGGTCGTCCGTGCAGTATATATTTCGCGCCGGGCGACAGGCACGCGCTAGTGGGGTGTGCAGACGGCTCCCTACTACTGATAGACGTGGGCGCCGGGCGAGTACTGGAGCAAGTACCTGCCCATACCGCCGAGTGTTCTACTGTCGGACTTACTCCTGACATGGTAAGTTCATAGTTTTGTAGGACTAGCGGTAGAATACTTGTTTTAGATGTAGCAGTTGGGAGAGTGAGTCGTGCAAGTGTTTACTGTCAGATTTATAAATCAGTGTCTATCTGACTGAAGAAGTTGAGATCCACAGTTATTAGAGAGAGACCACTTTAATTTACCACTTCGTCTTCTGCTAAGTATAAAGTTTAATGTCGCAAACTCTAGAGAACAACCTTTGTAATAAATGCGACTAGCTCTAGCAAGAGCTGTTCATACAATCTTTGTTTTCTTGCAGCGAGGTTGCTATTCCGGTGGTGGCGATAAAACAGTCAAACTATGGCAGTTTGAACTCATAGAAGACCCGACGGGAGAATCCAAAGCAAAGGTAACGAGGAAATTAATCTTTCAGGGATGTATTGAAGCTATGTAGTCGTTGCATATCACGAGCGTGCGTTATGTGACTTTTGTGGCATTGACATAAGTTTCATATTGCAATGATTGACGAGCGCTTGTGTAATGCCAAAACTTTACATGATAATAATTGATGATCATATTAAAATTTCAGGTCCTCTCACTCTTGCATACAAGGACGCTGGAACTAGAAGAGTCTGTATGTGCAGTTAAAATAAGCCCAAACAACAAGTTCATTGCAGTAGCTCTGTTAGATTCTACTGTAAAGATATTCTTTCTTGATACTTTTAAGGTTAGTAAAACTATTTTGTGTATGAATGGATTTTGAACCTTAATATTCTGGTTATAAAGACTACAAAATGTGGTTCTTAAAAAAACGCATTTATTAGGTACTTCTTATAAAGTCAGCATGGCATCAGCACCACCTATATGAAAACCAGATGATTACTTATTAAACAAATATTTGTTTTTTTTATATCAGTTTGTCTACCGGCCAACCATAAACCTAAGGCTTACTGAAAGATAATGCCTGAGACATTAGGTCGGCATCTCAGTTCACGACGTACTCAATAAGACTAAATGTATAATTAGTCATTCAACCAAACCAATTATGTATACAACCAAAAAAAAAAAATTTTTTTTTTTTTTATTCGTTTTCCCACACTAGGAATTTCTCCTGTATTGTGAGTGCGTTTACAAACATTTAAATTCACACACACAAACAGCCAGACCCGGAACAACTACTTGTAGATCATACAAATATTTGCTCCGTGGGGGGATCGAACCCGCGACACGCAGCGCAGAAAAAATAAATCCATATCTCTCTCCCCACAGTTCTACCTATCCCTCTACGGACACAAACTCCCCGTCCTCTGCCTGGACATCAGCTACGACTCCAACATCATAGCTACGGGCTCCGCAGACCGCAACGTCAAGATATGGGGCATGGACTTCGGAGATTGTCACAAATCCATCTTCGCGCACAACGACTCTGTGACGTCATTGCAGTTTGTGCCGAGTACGCATTACTTCTTTACGGCGTCGAAAGACGGGAAGGTGAAGCAGTGGGATGCTGATAGTTATGATAATATTATTACGTTACATGTGAGTTGTTTTTTTTTTTAAATCTTTTGTTTCTTCCTCAAACCTTTTGTAACGTAAATATGAACCTGTTTTTTCATATATTTTTTTGTCTATGGAAGTATAGCATGATCTCTGATGTATGGTCAGAAAATGAAATGTACGTCGCATTTAATTTGAGTCTAGTCTTATTATTATCTTGATGCTGTTGTTAGCATTTCTTTACTCTGCGAGATAATCCTGCATTAGATTATTAATATTACCCCATGATGTAGGTAACATTATGAGGCAATTTAATAATCGAATGCTCTATAATATAACTAAGTATAACATACCGCAACAATCAACTTGAGTTTTGAGCAGATAACCATACTGCATCTTTTTTTGAATTTTGCTGACTTAGTATACAGGGTGGACCAAAAATACACGTCATAAAAAAAATATAGATTCCTCATGTCCAGGGGTATTCGAAAATACCCCATGTATGTTCCGCGATTTTTTGTAGTTTTCGAGTAGTTTTTTTTTTTAATTTTTGGTCCACCCTGTATAGTCCTCCAGACCGTATTTTCATGGCGGTCAATCTCAACGTAGACTAACCTTCGGCGCGGGAGATATTACAGTGCACAAGTGTGTGCGCAGACACAGGTGCACTTTATCTTGCCTCACTCTCATAGTCCGATGGGACGGCAATCCGACACGACCGGAGAGAGATTAGGCGCAGGGCAAACTCAGGGGTATCACACCGCCAACTTCCAAACTCTAAGAAATTACTAACAAATTCGTAATGGAAAAACCCAATAACACTTTGCCCGACCCGGGAATGGAACCTAGAACCTCACGATCAGTAGTCGCGCTTACGACCACGAGACCAACGGGGTTTACTTATTGCACTACGTGC
Source organism: Conistra vaccinii (assembly GCA_948150665.1). NCBI lineage: Eukaryota > Metazoa > Arthropoda > Insecta > Lepidoptera > Noctuidae > Conistra > Conistra vaccinii. Next base: position 16,897,263 of record OX411323.1, read on the forward strand.
GAAACCAAGGTTCCTTGTTAGTTATTATATACTAACAGTACCATGCCTATGTAACCAGGGCCACGCAGGCGAGTGCTGGGACCTCGCTGTGGGCGCGGGCGGCCTGCACGCCGTGTCGTGCGGCGCCGACCGCGCGCTGCGCCTGTACGCGCGCAGCGACGAGCCGCTCGTGCTCGGGGACGTGGACGAGCAGGAGGAGGGACTGGCTACAGGAGAACAGCATGTATGTAAACTCAGGGAAACTATTTTTAAGCAAATTGACTACCAACTTAAATTGTTCGTATAATTCACAACTGACATTCTTTGACATATATGGCATGGCTATAACACGGCAAATTTCCGTACGTTGTCAATTGGCTTAACAATTAATTTCCTTGACTATTATTCTTTATAACTGTATAGTCAACCTTGTAATTTCTTTACCACGTTTAGCATAAACTCCAGTAAATTGAAACTTTACTAAGGATGAAACTATGTAACTGTTAAATTGGTCTTGAAAAAAACATAGACCTTGACCTGGCTGGTGTCGGTTGGTGAAAAGATTTAACAGTCAGCAAGGTTGTTACCGGGTCTGACCGCGTCTCATCTGTCCCATATCATATCAATGTTCTAACAACGACTGCAAAACTACTGCGCATAAGCATAAATTAAAATTCAAAAATCATTTATTCCAACTAGGCTAAGAATCAGCACTTTTCGAACGTCAAAATTACATAAGACAGTCCCCCAGAAACGCCCACCCTTCACCACTTCCTAGTGCTTTAGCTGGGAATAAGAATTGGCGCAACAAACTCTCCATGACTACAAAAGACAATCTAGTCACTTATTACTTAAATTCATTCACTGACATCTGCATCCTAAATTCATTGACAGACAACGCAGGGCGCAAACTGTTGGGTCTAGAAACATGTTTTGCACAAAAGTTCCAAATATAGCGAAAAAAGAAGGATTTTTGAAAATTCATCACCTAGTGGGGTTAAATAGAGGATGAAACTTTGAATGGAAGTTTATCATTTTTGTCGATGAGAGATCCCAACCACACGGCCAATAAATAAAAATGTCTGATGATCTTTTAATTTATTTACAGGCACCAGTCCCAGGATTACCCGGTCTAACTATGCCAACAAAGAAAACGATCGGAGCAGAAAAAGCTGTAAGTACAATGCTTTATGAAATGTTACGAGAAGAAAAATATTATGTAGCAAAATAATAATTTTTTGTTATTTAAACCTTATGTCATTGTGTATAAAGGTCACATGACGTGCATAAAACTGTCTTATTTAACATTTTCCAGGCGGACTCAATAATGGAATGTTTATCCGTGGGCGCGGAGTACAAACGCGAGCTGACCGAGGCGCGCGGACAGTTCGTTCAGCCGCCATTACTAATGGCTGCCTACAACTGCACCACGCCGGAACACTTCCTTGTAGAAACTGTGAAGAGGATACGATCTAGGTATGTATAGATATCGTTATTAGAATAACGCAAGAAAGGCTTTGGACGGTCTTCAGCTGTTTTATTGCTGATCATGAATCGATGATCTTAGGCCAACTGGCCGAGATTGGTAACAATGAAATTGGACATGCACTTCATTTTGTTGGGCGGTATCTTTTCTTTTACCCGAATTTAACCGTACTCTATATCAAACATCGTTCGATAAATTTTTGTCATCAACCCCGAAATTTATCGATCTTCGATAACCGTGGAAGCACTAGAACCTTTTTTATTTGAAGTGAAAACTTCTTTAGGCGCGTTGAGCAATTTTTAGGCTGCCTGTCCACTGGAGCGGAGAGGAGAGGAGAGGAGCGGAGATGTGCCATTATTAACCAATCAAATCTAAATTCAGGGGCGGAGTCAAGATTCTATTGGTTAATATTGGCACATCTCCGCTCCTCTTTTCTCCTCTCCGCTTCAGTGGACAGGCAGCCTTAGGGTGAACAAAAATCACGGAACTCGCGTCACCGTCACCGAACGAAAGATATCAACGCGATAATCAAAAAATTACTTAGTTTTCACTTCTATCGGTAGTCCCCAAAGACTGACCGTTTTTTTTTTTTGGGCGGGAAATCATAAAATAACTTCTCCTGCTCTGTGCGGAGCGGAAGGGCGTGTCAGGCAACTGAAGGACGGAATTCTCCGTCCTTACTTCCATCCTTTCGTCCGTACGTTGCCAGGGGCCACGGTCTCCCCTTAGGACTTTCCCACAACCCTAGGCATCGGCCCTAGCGGACCCCGTCAAAGCACTAGAGCCTAACGTTCATTTCTAATTTCAGTGACTTAGAAGAAGCGCTCCTGCTCATCCCATTCAGCGTAGCCTGTGACATAGTAAGGATGTTGCCCAAGCTGTTAGACCGCGGCGACAACACGGAGCTGTTCTGTCGTCTCGCGATATTCCTGCTGAAGATACACCACGCGCCGCTTGTAGCCAACCAGGCGCTGCTGAAGCACATGATTCAGATACAGGCTAAAGCGAGTATGCGCCTGAATGAGTTACGCGTGAGTTTTGATTTGTTTTTTTATTTTCATACTTTTTGATGAATAATGTCGCAACGTGCCTGCGATCTTTATGATCACAATGAGTCTTCATACTTTTGCCAGATGTTAAGTCTTAGCGATTGCTTGAAATAACAAGGTTGACCGTAAGGCTGCCTGTCCACTGGAGCGGAGAGGAGAAAAGAGGAGCGGAGATGTGCCAATATTAACCAATAGAATCTTGACTCCGCCCCTGAGTTTGGATCAGTGATCCTAAGTCAAGATTCTATTGGTTAATATTGGCACATCTCCGCTCCTATTTTCTCCTCTCCGCTCTAGTGGACAGGCAGCCTTAAGGTGGCATTCTTATGTGGAAACTAAGGCCAGTATTATAGAACCTCACTCAATACGCAAGCATTACTTAAGGGCCTACGTCTCGTTTAGTACCGTAAAACGGTCACTTTAAAAAGCTATCTTCTCCTTAACGGCTTAGTTAAATGATTTGAAAAAAATATATGTTTGCTATAGATTCATCTACAACATATCTGAAACCGGGTTTTTTCGTATGACTAATACTTTTGCCTTAAAAAAATATTTACCATAACGCTATTTTTGGCTAATATTCCTAACTACTTCTAAACGGCTTTGACGATTGGAAAAAAAATTACACTGAAAAATTGTTGATTAAAGGTACTACAAATTTGAAACTGCATTTGTAAATCAATCAATATTTGTTAAACAAAATGTCCCCATTTAGAGATAGAGGTTCAGAGGGGCTCTGCGCGGGACGCGGGCGGCAGTCGCCCGTGAGCATTGAGACGGGATGGCTGTGTCGCTCGCTGGTCCGCTCCGGCTATCGATCGAGTATGCGCATACGTATGTGTTAGTGCGAATATTTATGAACTTATTGTATTAGTGTGCGTTTATAGACGAGCTTGCTGCAGAGAGTCCAAATCGATTGTGCGCGTAGGCGCTTTATTGTTGAGTTGTTCTTTGATGTACAATTATTAATACTTTTTTACATTGACAATTACATACAAATTAACAATTTACAATATAAACAAAAAAAATGTAAATGTAAAATATAACATAACATCACGACTGTATTCCCCGAAGGGTTAGGCAGAGGTGTACCTATAATAGGGTGTTAAAAAATTTACTTTAGAAACTTTAAGAGGTGTTTTAGACCATCGAACTGAATAACTTTTACTTTGGGACATACATTGATATCGCGAAAAAAAAAATCTGTTGTTCCATAGTAAAGTTTAATACCTACTGTTCTAAACTGTATGGGACAGCTGTTTTTTTTTTCGCGATTTCAAAGTTAAAGTAAAAGTTATTCAGTTTGATGGTCTAAAGCACCTCTTAAAGTTTCTAAAGTTATTTTTTTTTAAATCACTAAAATTTGTTTAGTCCTGTCAAACGAGCATTTCCCATTCTGAAATAGACTAAGTAGTTTGACAGCACTAAGATTGCACTGAGTTATTAGTTTAGTGAAAATGGCAATTTTGCTATTCTGAATTTGACGTTTTTCACCTAAAAATTTAGATTATCCAACTAAATCAGTCTATTTTTAAACGCGATTAAAAAGGAGTGGAATAAAATTAGTTGGCATGAACACACACTTCACACACTTCAGCTGCAAAAACTGTATCTTTTTTTTTTTTGCTTATATCTCGAAAACGGTGCGTCCTAGCGCAAAAATAATGGAAATTTCGACCCCCTCTGCCACCCGTAAACCCATATGCCCCTACTCATAGGTAATATATAATCATATTTTCTATACAAAAAGTTTAAAATTCCATACAAAACACGTCAAGGCTGCCCCCCCCCGCGCGCCTCTGTCTCTAAAAAAATTCACGGGGTAGAGCAAACAAGTACCACGTCGGTCGCGACGTGACTGTCAAATTCAATTTTAGATGTGTCAAAATTATTTTTTAATTTAGAGATTTTTTTCCGCAGAATAGCTTTTAGATTCTCATAGCCAAAAGTAAGGAATTTTAGTCGTAGTTTAGTTAGTTTAGTTCGGTGTACAAGAGAATCGGCACCAAATATTTTCTTAAGTTACGTAGGTAAGAAGGTTAAGAAATAAATCTTGATTGGTGCCGATTCTCTTGTGCACCGAACTAAACTATCACTAAAATTACTTGCTTTTGGCTATGAGAATCTGAGATTCTGCAAAAAAATATCTCTAAATTAAAAAATAACTTTGACACATCCACATCTAAAATCGAATTTGCGTCGCGAACTCGCGACTCCACGTGGTACTTGTTTGCTCTACTCTGTGAATTTTTTTAGGTCCATAACTTTGAACTTTGACACATCTAAAATCGAATTTGCGTCGCGAACTCGCGACTCCACGTGGTACTTGTTTGCTCTACTCTGTGAATTTTTTTTGAAAAAATAACTTTGAACTTTGACACATCTAAAATCGAATTTGCGTCGCGAACTCGCGACTCCACGTGGTACTTGTTTGCTCTACTCTGTGAATTTTTTTAGGTCCAGAGGCGCGCAGGGGGGCAGCGTCGACGTGTTTTGTATGGAATTTTTAACTTTTTGTATGGAAAATACGAAAATTTGTTACCTTTGTGTTGGGGTAAAGGGGTTTAAGGGTTTCTTAAAGGGGGTCGAAATTTTCATTATTTTTGCGATAGGACGCACCGTTTTCGAGTTATAAGCAAAATAAAAAAAAAGATACAGTACTGTTTTTGCACCTGAAGTGTTGGTGTGAAGTTTAGTTCATGACAACAAATTTTTATACAACGTGAAATTTGAATCACAGTTTTGCTAGAACAAACGTTGTTCAGACCATGGTCTACTATCATTCTATAGCATCCAATATGTTATTAAAACAAACTAAACTAGGCGTTCTCAAATAAGTCTTATGTTGCTCAACCGTGTTCAAACATTAACCGTAACATCTAAGGACTCATCGCGGTAGCAAAATGGCATTCAAAAGAGTTATGAAGAGTCCACGTGGACTACAAGGATGTCTGGCCAATGCGGGCCGAAATTTTAATAAATAAATCAGTCTTTTTTTTTGTGTTTTTTCAAATACCATTGACGTTTTTTTTTTAATTGATTGTTATAGAATGGTAGTAGACCATGGTCTGAACAACGTTTGTTCTAGCAAAACTGTGATTCAAATTTCACGTTGTATTCCATTCCTTTTTAATCGCGTAAAAAAAAAATAGTCAAATTTAGTTTGAATAATCAAAATTTTTAGGTGAAAATCGTCAAATTCAGAATAACAAAATTCCCTGTTTCACTAAACTACTAAGTTAATAACTCATTGCAATCTTAGTGCTGTCAAACTTCGGTGGCAGTGACCTCTCGCGTCCGGCCCTGGTCCAGGCCATGGTGCGGAGCGAGAGGGCATGGCAAGCCGTCACCTCCTTCTGCGAAGCAGTAATGCTCGCGAAAGAGGAGGCGGAGTGCGCGAGGGAGTGGCAAAGGCCGCGCCCTACCAGCCCTAGCCGCCGCCGCCGCCGTAGGAGACGTCCCGGGCGTCGGGAATTGACTGCGACTGGACTGGAAAGGGCTAGGCATCAACATCAATGGCGAGTATATCACTAACCTTCGGTTTGCCGACGATATAGTTATCATGGCTGAGACCATGGAGGACCTCAGTATAATGCTCGATGACCGCAGTAGAGCCTCCAAAAGAGTGGGTCTTAAAATGAACATGGACAAGACAAAGGTCATGTCAAATGCCCATGTAACACCCGCCCTCATAAAGATCGGTGACGCTACGCTCGAAGTTGTAGACGAGTATGTTTACCTAGGACAAACTGTCCAGCTAGGTAGGTCCAACTTCGAGAAAGAGGTCAATCGTCGAATCCGACTCGGCTGGGAGCGTTCGGGAAACTATGCAATATCTTCTCGTCCCACATACCACAGTGTTTCAAGACGAAAGTCTTTGACCAGTGCGTGTTGCCAATGATGACTTATGGCACTGAAACGTGGTCGCTCACAATGGGTCTTATCAGAAGGCTAAAAGTCACCCAAAGAGCAATGGAGATGGCTATGCTTGGAGTTTCCCTACGTGATCGAATCAGAAATGAAGAGATCCGCAGGAGAACCAAGGTAACCGACATAGCCCGAACAATTGCCAAACTTAAGTGGCAATGGGCAGGACATATTGCTCGCAGAACAGATGGCCGATGGGGCCGAAAGGTTCTGGAGTGGCGACCACGTACCGGAAGATGTAGCGTTGGAAGGCCTCCCACAAGATGGACCGATGACCTAGTAAAGGCCGCAGGAATTCGCTGGATGCGGGAAGCACAGAATCGGTCGAAGTGGCGGTGCTTGAGGGAGGCCTATGTCCAGCAGTGGGCGTCTTTCGGCTGATATGATGATGATAATGATGATATGCTGAGTTATAGGGGTTTATGGATTTCATAAAGGGGGACGAAATTCACATTATTTTTGCGAAAGGACGCACCATTTTGCGATAAGAAAAACCTTCTCCCATCATCATAAAGGCAATGCTTGTACAGTCCCTAATATTTCCCATAATTGACTATGATGATGTGTATTACTATGACCTGAATGAAGATCTTCTCAATAACTAGACCGCCTTCTTAATAACTGCATTCTGCATGTTTCGTTTTCTCCTCTTCTGATCGTTATTTCTCCTCTACCGATCGTTATGTCTCCTGACAAAGTTTATTCTGTTTATTATGTATAATATGTATTTATTAATTATAATTTATTCTTGTATTTTTTTAGTTATTTTCGTGTTATCAATTGATTGATTGTGTATTACGTAATTAGGGTACGGGGCACGTGCCCCGGGCGACACCGTTAGGGGGCGCCAAATTCGAGCATGACAGACAAGTGCACCGACCAGCGCACCGCAACTTTGCAACAAATGAGACGCGCAAGAGGAAATTACTGATTAGCGTAGGTTTAGGTCGTCAAACGGTCTGAGCGGGTTGTGAGTACTTGTGAGCGGGCGCAGTTGTATTCTACCAGGAACTCGATGAGCGTTTCTGTGGTCTATTTTTTAAGTTTTGCGGTGCCGGGCGTCTTGCTTCAACGCCGACGACGCCTGTGACACGACTTACTTTAACTTTTACCACAGTTTTGGCGCCCCTGTTGGATTGGCGCATTTTCGATCGATTTTTGATTAATATGTTTATTATGCCTAAATTTTCGAGCTCGCTTCGCTCGCTCTTGCAACCTAGTAAAGTAACTCCTAAAGCAAAAATCCAAATTATCTCAGGCAGAGTGAATAAGGCTAATCAAAATAAATGTCTGACACGTACTAGTATATTTAAAAAAAAAACGATTCGGGGTCAGGCGATAGGTTTTGCCCCGCCTCGAAAGATCCGTTCCGTTCTAGATCCGGGGCTGCCCCTACCAAATATCACTCAACACGCTTAAAGAAGTTTTTCCTAAAAAAAAAAAACTATGATACCTACAAAAAATTTCTACAGTCAAAGGCCGATTCTCTTGTACACCGAACTAAACTAACTACAATCACTAAAATTCCTTACTTTTGGCTATGAGAATCTTAAAGCCATTCTGACAAAAAAAATCTCTAAATGAAAAAAATATTTTGACACATCTAAAATCGAATTTGACAATCGCGTGACGACTCCACGTAGTACTTGTTTGCTCTACCCCGTGAATTTTTTTAGAGCCGGAGGCGCGCAGGGGTTGGCAGCCTCGACGTGTTTTATATGGAATTTTTCACTTTTTGTATGGAAAATATGAAAAATTATTACCAACATGTTGGTATATAGGGGTTTAAGGGTTTCTTAAAGGGGGTCGAAAATTTCATTATTTTTGCGATAGGACACACCATTTTCGAGATATAAGCAAAAGAAAAAAAAATACAATACTGTTTTTGGACTGAGGTCGAAGTGTTGGGGTTTTAGTTCATGCCAACTTACTTTATTCCACACGTTTTTAATCGCGTTTAAAAATAGTCAGATTTAGTTGGATACACCAAATTTTTAGGTGAAAAACGTCAAACTCAGAATAGCAAAATTGCCATTTTCACTAAACTAATAACTCAGTGCAATCTATTTTTAGTCTAGTTTAGAGGCATTTGTGACAAGAGAATCGGCACCAAAATATAACTAGCAGACCCGGTAGGCAGACGTTGTCATGCGACAACAGCGCCTCCCAACAGCGCGTCCAACTATAGCTAAGAACCATCCAAGTGACACAAAAAGAATTGAAAAAAAAAACATCTAAATCAGTCAAGCCATTTAGCATAAGAAGAATTACAAACACACGCACACCGATATTTTATTTATTGCCAGGAATGTTCTTAAAAAACAAACAAAGTATTTAAAATAATATGCGGGTCAAAATATGGTAGTCGGCGTACAATTTCAGATTTGCCTACAATTCCTTCTCTTAGGACTAGGAATCTTAGGCAAAAAATGCGACATACGTGCGCATGTCTGCGCCTTTGTCTAGTCTTTGATCGTCGTTTTAGTGTAGTGCGCCACCGTTGCACGTTTTACGTATTGGAGAGTAGGGCGTTTAGCTCCGCCCACATGCACAAGGTCAGTGAGCCTACTATACACCTTAAAACTAGACTCAACCAATCAAAATGCTTTAAACGAGTTTTAAGTTATGCTTGAGTTTTGAGTGATGTTTTGTAATACGGGTCTAAGACTTGAGGATGATCTTGCAATTTTGCTCGCCCTTAAAAATGAATTAACCACAATTTTTATTACCAAATCTAATTTGCATGTGTCCACCGCCGCCCTCGCCGGGACGTCACTGAGTACGAGACGGCGCCGCCTAAGTAGCGATACGTTCATTTACTCCACTCTAGCGCCATCATCCCGGCCGCCGAAGTTTCGAGTACTTCGGCGCAACCGCTATAACTCGGCCCGAGGTCGTGACGGGTTGATGTGCCGGCAATACAAAACCACTTATATAATGTCCACACACTGCCGTCGCAGCGCGCCATTCGCCTGGTCTTTGTTTTGTCTATCATACCGAGTTTGGTCGCGGTGGACACACGACCGTCGTCATCGGGGTTCAAATAATCTTATTTCTTGGTGACGGTGGCGGTGGACAAACGCCCTTAGGGCTGTTTTCCACCATTGGGAGTTTCTAACGAGACATCTGTTCTTTCCGCTTTTTTTTTTTGGATTTGGACCAAATTCAGAGCAGACTCGATTATTTATAGACTGCTTCCACAATGCCTCACCGTAAGAACACTTACCTACCTACCTTTAATAATTATTTTGTTTACTTGCCAGGACATGGTAGGCTACAACGCGCACGCCCTTCAATGGTTACGTCGCGACGCCGAGGCGGCCGACAGCGAGCAGTTGTTCAGGGAAGCGTTCACGGAGAATCGCAAGAGAGACAAGCGGAGACGCGCACGACAAGCAGTAAAACGACCTATTGTTACTGTTACTTAGGATTTAGAGTGTAAGATTAATAATAAATGTAATTATGTAATGTCTTTGTATTATTTGTGATAAGATTCCCTTTAAATGTGTGTGAAGAATGTGCAATGCAATAACACCGAAAATGTATTACTACACAGGAAAAATTCTGTTTGTTTGTAAGCATTTATCTCAAAAAGTGCTGAACGGTTTTTATTCAACTTTTCACCAGCATGTACTGTCTCTGGGAAAAGGTTTCTGTGTACTCTGTGTAGCCTTTTAGGCAGGTCAGCTAGTGGTTAACAGGGATTTATAATTTTAAGAGTAAAACAAAACAATAGCTGCTATAATTTATTTGTAAAAAAATATTCTACTCACTACATAGCCAATATATCAGTTAAAACTGTAATAATTTAAGTATCCATCCCTGCGTAAGTCACATTATTTATCATCTATACAACAATAACTAATGTTTCACAATGAGTATTCCGGCCACGTGTTCACACTAAACAATCTCAAACGGATAATTTATGCTGAAACTTACTATAAATACAGTTATTTAATTTGACAACAACAATAACAAATGGTCCTTCAAGCTTTCTATATTGGAAATTATTGCTTTACATTATTATATATAAATACGTCTTTACGAAGAAAATTTTTTGCAGACTTACTTTATATCTGCTTATACGAGTTGAAATTTGACATTAAAGACGAGCTTATCGTTTCAAAGGTTTGCTACTGGACGAGTGAGTTTGCAGTATCTATGTAAATACAAATACAACATGTTTTCTTAATTATAACTACGGCTATTATATTTAATTTGGATTATAGTATAAGGCTACGGGACCATCCTGGTCTATTGCTTTCGTCAAATTGATTGCTATCATAACATTACTCGAAGCTAGCTCGAACTATATCACAATAGACTGAGAGCTCACTCGTCCAGCGAATATATATATAATTGACAATATTCATTCTATATTATTCAGAATTTACTGTTCAGTTTAACATACAATGTTCATCACCACTTATCACAATGTTATTGCTTTTCGGATACACACATCTACATTCTCCAACAAAATATATCACATTGAATAAAAATACTTTTACATTATCATTTTTCGAATAATTCGAGTGAAATAGTACGTGAGAGAGAATACAAAAACAGAAGACAATATGAGAGTTCGTCAGTCTTTAATCTTCGAAAAATGATGTTACATACAATGTCGAATGGAATTCCTAGGATATGAATACGAAGCCCATATTCCAGCATAAATTATAATAATACACAACAGTATTGGTACTGTCTGCATCTCTGTCAGACGAGATAATAAAAACAAAATCACAAACACATGCTTGTTAGAGCGTAAGCACACACAACACAACCGGTTTGTTAGTAACTAAATGACGATATACATTGTTCATCAACTCTTAATACCGAATATCCATACATTAACCTAACATAATAAATAACCAAATTGGAAGATCTATCATAGCTGTATTCTGCTGTATGTCGAGTGAGACAGAGAAATACGAAACGAGTTGGTCTTGCAGCCAGGAGACGACGATGTTCCAGTGAGAATATCTAACTAAACATTCCACTACCATACCACCGACTGACCGACAACTACAATTAAGAATTTAAATTCGGACGTCAATCTAGATAAAACCTATAAAAAATACAAAAATAATAAACCTAAGACAAATGTACAGAGTAGAGTTCAATAAAATAATACTGTGTCACTACTGCAATCAGCAATATTAGTGGAGATTTAAAATTGTCATAACGATCCATGAACGTGGATTACTTCAATTTTCCTACGTACGCTAATTATAATAACACGAATCCCCTACACTGCGACGCATTCCAGAAACAACTGGGTTGCATTGAAGCAACAACCACTTCTTATTTAATAGCGTCGATAGGATTCTGTGTATATTTTCCTATGTAAGAACGAATCAAAATGGTATACTCACAATTACAATCAAATTCGAAAAAATATCAAACAATTGAATCATCACCAACCAACCATCATCTGGCACCAATTTAAATAAAAAAATATTTCGAGATAAAATTCGATCAAAGATACACTCTTAGAAAAATAAACACGCCCTAGTTACTATATCAAGTTCAAAAATTATCATGGATAAATCTTTTGAGTTTCTATCATAAGAGAGAGCTAAAGTTAATTAGAGAGCGAAACAGTTTTAGAATTTACGTTCATTAAAGTTTCATCATAAAAGCGAATGAAACATTATTGTCAAGGTAGACTGCTACTCCGAAATAAATGTAAGCAATACTAAACGGTACACACTACACCGACAACTATACAGTGATCCCAATAAGAATGAATAAATAATCTCAATTTTTAAAGCTTTTTAAATACGATAAGCTTGACGTAACGTTGAAGATTGGCTGCAACAGAATCACACGCTCAGATGTCTCAGCTTCGTTACAGCTGAGTTTGTCTAGCTAAGTATTATCACAATGTCTCATAGACTGCTGTATTTTACTGGCCCGTGGGGTTTCGATAATTAAACGAACTAACACTAAATTAAGTAGAGACGTCAAGTAAAGGACGGTGACAGAGTTCACAGCTAAATAAGTCGAATGGAAGCAATAACAAAACAGCCCAGTTCAAAGTACAGACAACGTAAATGCTTTCTGCTATAAATATACACATAACACTGACCATCATGAGGTGAATCCGGTAGATTTTAACTCAATATAATGCCACAACGTTTCCGTTAAATGGTTTGTTCTAACGCTTAACGACCAAAAATGCCCAATATTATTAATGGATTGAAAAATTAATTCTTAAAATAAATCTTTTACCTATGATGTACATATATCTATTTTAATAATGCCAAAGTTACAGGTTTTTATTAGTAATGTATAAAGGCAACATCATATAAATATAATGTTAATGAGATAAGTATACTATTTTTCACAGATTTTGAACAAGTTATGTTCGAAAGGTTTTTAGTTTAGAAATTTTCTAATTTAAGATAATGCAAAAAAGCATGGTTAACCAAATATTTATTTCTTATAATTCCAAAAGTAACTTGGTATTACTTATAATTTAATTAACCAACCCTACGGTATGAATGATTTCTGGACTTCCAATATTTCCAGAATCACATTTGCTTGTCATTATTGCTTCTTCTCATTTTGTTACCTTAACTAAGAAAAATACTCGACAGAAATAAAAAAAAAATACTTACATTGTAAATACTGACCGAAATGGGAAATAAATTAGACACTTATAATTTACTGAATTTAAGCATTATAAACTACTACGTAAACAATAAAATTTACAATATGACCTATAACTAAAAGAATACTTGCGTCCTGCAATAGGTAACCGTAAATATAATTTCAATAATATCAAAGAGAGCATTCTAAGGCAAGGCTTACTATAATTAAACCCGATATCATAGTGTCATTATCTTTTTGAGATTTATAATTACAGATCGAATTCGGCGCCTGTGCGGAGTTTTAACGAACAAACCCGAATAGGTTTCATACGGCTGCTAGAACTAATCTCACGTTTGGATTATTTCGAGCTGCCATATCACAAATTTCACGAGGCTTTCACATGCATGACCAACAATCATACATATCACATGGTAAGAAAATATGTACACACGGAAAGTATTCTTTCGCATAACATTCACTGTGGTACCATTTTCTTTCCTATACATTAAATAGGCACTAATACAATGAATGTATATTGTTTCCCGCGACCAAATAACGAAGTTATAACGCGTAATGCCCTGGTTTTTGTATATTTGAAACCGTCTTTACAGACGATCAGCTTTGAATATCGAACATAAGACTGTCGACTACGAAAGTTGCATGATTAAAACTAGAGACAAGTTTTTTTCAGTTTCTAGTAATGAGTATGCCAAAATGTATAACGTCGTCGAAAATCATTTGCCCTTTTTGTAAACCCCTAGTCGCACTGTCATTCCAAAATTCCACCGGTCGTTTGATACTCTATTTGGAAAGCCAAACCCATCAATAAAGTGCTAAGTGAGAAACGTTTATGAAAAATGTACGATCTCCTATAAAAATAATTCACCTTTCATTTTTCATTATTCTACGACGACCGGACGAAAGGAATGAACAATTTTAAATATTTATTTCCCTCTATTGTCATCAAACACTGGCCTGAACTATCACTAAATAGATATTTAGTACTATATAATACCAAGAATGTTATTGCATGTATACTTAACTCTATATATTTTATATTGCTTTTCGACTGAGTGTTGCGGCGACTGTTTTTCAAAAGTGTTATAATAGTTCTACTTTTGTGAAACATTCGCGGGAACACTCTGTATATCTAGGTTGGAAGAGAAGCTATCGATACAGGATACACGCAATGCTCTGTAAGGAAATAATGTAATGTGTTGGGGTGTCATACGCGGGGTCTGCGTCGTGGGTGGCGAGAGTTGCGTGGCTATCACAGAGGCAGTCAGTGCGATTCTTCGGCGGCGGCTACGTGACTGGCGACGAGGTTCAGTGGCGCCTCGTCGTACTCGGGAGCGTTCAGACCGACCTGCGACAGTAAGGGCTGTTTAGTCGCGTCTGTTGAAATAAAACGAAAAGAAAAAAAAGAAAGAAAAATTGTTTATTCTGCACAAACAAAACGCACATAATGTAAGGGACTACAGAGACAAGAAGAGATCCAGAAATTTGAAGAATGCCATTAGAATAGATTATTTTTCAGCAGTAAACTTTCGGGGTTATATTTGAAGATCCTTTGGTACTAGAAAATTGCTGGAATAACACCAATCCTATATTTTTTATTTGCAGCACCTATTGTTGTAACGAGTTTACTGCATTAAGAGGCCGACGTACTACGGCACGAAATGCAAACTCGAGACGTGAGCAAAATGCGTTTGGAATATCGCTATCTCTGTTCGACAAAAGAAGGCGGGGCCACAGATTACGGGCGCGCTTCGCAGTGTGTGTGAGCGGATAATACTAGATGTAGGTACTGCCATTCATTCATAGCGAGTCGACAGCATAAATATTTATTATGAGTAATAATTAGGTATGTTCATTATTTGCTTTATTTTTGTTGACTAATTTGGGGAATCGCTAGTGAATGTACAGACTAGTAATGCGTTTTTTGGAAATTTCTTTACCATGCCGATGTCTCAATATTTTAGGATATCTCGACTAATCTCAAGATAGAAGGCCTTGTAGAGAAAACCTATCTAGTAGATACGTCATACAAATAAGGTAGGTAGGTACCAACAGTTCGCGTCAAATAACTTTGCCGCTCTGAAGTAGACTCTATATGACTGCGCGCATGCCAGTAGGTCACATGCGCAACCTAACTTCAGAGCGGCAAAGTTATTTGACGCGAAGTGTAGGTACCTATACTTCGTTATCGAGCATGGACTTGTGGGTAAATCGGCGGACCGATTGACGACGCTAGCTAGAGTAGTCATACGCACGTACGTCGCGTAAATATAAATTATTGGGATAAGTATCTATTATTATTGTCATTATTTATTTTAAGTCTGTTTGTGTTTATTTATTTCCTTTAGAGTGGTCTCCACTTCTTATTGGTGGTCTCGCACTGGATTTTAAACTCTCCGTGTTGAGCCGAGCGTTGAGAATCCAACGCGCTGGGACACTCTCGTCCTAGCGCGTTGAAAAAACACGCGTTGAAAATCCAGTGTGTGAAAAAAAAATCCCGCGGAAAATAACAGCCCGTGCGGTGCGAACCTGGGCGAACTCGACATTATTTTGCGACGGCACAAGCAGCTCTGCATAATTTTTTACCGACATTTGTGCGTAAGTGCAAGCGACACGTGGTGGCGGTATATTGCACGACTCATAATGCGAAGCATTAGAGTGTGCTCTACGATCGAAAAATATTTTTTGCCCCATTTCTGCAACTGTTTTTATTGTTACACTCCTGCTAGTACACATAACCTACTTAATTTATATGCCATTGTATAGATGATTAAATGGAGATTAATACTGTACTTTTTACTAATTGATTTAATGCAGCAGAAATGAAAAAAACATCAAAATAGTTGAAATAAAATTCCTGTCCGTCAATTTATGAAGCTTGAAAACATTGTAGCTTGCGATAAAATCAATTAATTGAGTCAATTATTTTTTAATACATTGGTTTCGGCCATAGAAGGAACCCTATTGAAAATGGCTCTTTTATTCAAAGTAGTTTAATTATAATTAATAAAATACTAACAAAAATATAATATCTTTATCGAAATATTTTCAACCTTGACTGAACGTGTTGCCTAGCAACCCACAACGTAAATATCTAAATAAATAGTCTTTGACATTACGTAAGGATTGCGAGGTTAGAAATTTACCCATATTGATGGGTAAAACAGCAGTCAAAACATACTTCATGAAAAGTGATAAATTGTTAATTTTTGTTAGAAACTATGTTTTGAATTTCTTTTTCGTTTATGAATGTGTGTTATGAGGCGTGCACTTTTGGAATTTCCAAACTATTTTCATCATCCGAACATACTGATGTCGCACCGCTGCTGCACCGACAAATAAAAATCTGCGTTCGCAGTTCATTTGCCAAACATCTAAACAAACACGAGTTTTTGGAAAAATAACTGTAATGGACTACACATAAGGTTCAGTTTGCGCTACAACTTCATATTTTTTTATGACTTTTTCAACATTACTAGTCAGTCTAAAATCAACTTTATTTACACTAGCATAAAGTTCATATTTGTCTAAGTGGAAAACTCGTGTTTGTTTACATGTTTGGCAAATACATTGCGAACTCAATTTAGAGCGAGCAGTGTTCTCAATAGTGTCCTTGAGACAATAATTACGCCCGCTCGGTCACATAAGTAAAGAAAAGGAACAGTGACATGACAAAACTTCGTACAACCGCGTTATGATAGGTAGGTACTTACAATACTACAACTTGGTGGTGGCTATGGCTTCGTCGCGTACGGAGAGCAACTAGCTTATACCGTCTCGGCCAATACTCACCACGCTACGGCTCATATTACATTGGCGCAGAACGGAATGGAAGCGAGTTTTTTCCACGAAATTAGGTCAAAGCATAATGAACTTTATGTCAATTGTGTAACTTACAAACTACAAAATACTCGCTGAGGCCATAGCTGAGGCTCTTTAGACACATAAGTAGGTACCTATCGAATAATATTAGTAACTAGCTGCCCGCCCTGGCTTCGCACGGGTATGCACTCATCTACGGTTCGCCTACCTACCCTAACTACACCTACCTACATACATACATACCTACCTACCTACCTACCTATCCTACCTACCTTCCTACTTACCTACCTACCTACCTACTTACCTACATACATACATACCTACCTACCTTACCTACATACCCACTTTACCAAGATACATACCTACCTACTTGCATACCTACCTACCTACCTACCCTACCTTCACCAACCTATCCTAAGAACCATCTCCTTACTATAACAAACACAACAAAAAAAGAATTTGCGAAATTGGTCCAGCCGTTCACGCGTGATACTGAGACCAAAGAAATAGGGATTCATTTTTATATATATACATATATGTATAAGATAGACTAGCTGTCCGCCCCGGCTTCGCACGGGTAGCACTCTCTATGGCGCACCTACCTACCCTAACTACCTACCTACACCTACCTACATACCTACCTACTTACCTACCTACCCTATCTACTTACCTACATACATACATACCTACTTACCCTACCTACATACTAGGGTTGCCACCCGTACTATATTATATAGTATCGTACTATATTTCAGTCAATTGTACTATATATTATAGAAAAATAATATAGTACGAAAAATACTATATTTTCATCGCTAATTGAACTGTCACGCTTTTTTTGTAAGAGGGAACCAGGGTCTGCGATTCTCCATACAAATGTATTCCCCTTCTTTCTGCCTGAATAATGGCCTCTAGAGCAATTTTTTTTATTTTATAAAATCTATGTCTGCTGCAGACACGTCCCTTTTATTTCCTTTTATTTTTCAGCAACTTATTGGTTAAGAAAATATGACCCTCCAAAAATTACAAAAATGCTGTTTTTACCGCCGTGATTAGAGGATATTATATACCTACCAGACAAATTCGAAAAGTTTTTAACGGAAAGTGATAATGATTTTTGCGCGCCTCACAAAAAGATGTACAGAAATTTAAAAAAGGCATAGAAGATGTTAATAAAAAACTATGTGTATGCTTGATTGCTTAGATTACAATTGAACATTTTAAAAATAATAAAATCTTGATGGCCAAAGCGCAGAGTAATAATAACAAAATACAAATTGAAAAATAAATAATCATTAAAAATAAATGTGTACTATATTTTTTCCCTAAATTTTACAAAAGTACTATATTTTTGCAAGTTTTTGAGAAAAATACTATTTTTCGTCAGAAAAAAGGTGGCAACCCTAAGTACATACCTACTTTACTAACATACATACATACCTACCTACCTACCCTACCTTTACCTACCTACTAAGAACCATCTCCTTACTATAGCAAACACAACAAAAAAAGAATTAGCGAAATTGGTCCAGCCGTTCACGCGTGATGCCGTGACCAAAGAAATAGGGATTCATTTTTATATATACAGGGTGGCAGGGACATCGACGCGAAGCCGGTTACCATGGATTCAGTACATGATTCTGAACCCCGCAGCGTAGAAATTTTTCGTCGGTTATGTAAAAAAAAAAACAACTGTTTCATAAAAAAGTGCACTACCTACGCGGTCAAAATGTATGGAACAGCAGATATTTTTTTTCGTTCGACCTACCTATCCTGAGCAGTGGTGGCCCAGTGGTAACGGCCCCGACTTACGAGTTGTAGGTCGTGGGTTCGAACCCAAGCAGGCGCTTTACTTTGTGTAAATAATTTCATCACCACTGCTCTCAAAACGGTGAAAGAAAACATCGTGAGGAAACCGGCATGTCTTAGAACCAAAAATTCGAAGACATGTGACATCTACCAACCCGCACTGGGCCTGCGTGGTGGATTACGGCCCACTCCCTCTCACAGAGAGGAGGCCTGTGTCCCAGCAGTGGGAACATTAATAGGCTGATGATGATGATGATGACCTATCCTAAGAACCTTCTCCTTACTATAACAAACACAACAAAACGAATTAGCGAAATTGGTCCAGCCGTTCACGCGTGATGCCGTGATCAAGGAAATAGGGATTCTTTTTTATATAATATATATAGATCAAACAAAGACTTTTTCGTTTTTGGGTGGTAGGCTCGTTGGAAACAGACAAAAAAAAAAAAAAAAAAAAAAATCCCCTAGAGGATGATATGCTATTTTATCTCCGCTCTGGTACCCTACAATGACGGATTTTTTGAGCAAGAAGAGTGAAAAAGTTATTATTTCTTCCTTTTTAGTGGGTCGGTTTGTAATTTATCTAAGATATAATAGCCTAATGTCAACTGCTCATCACCTTTTACAAAATATTGCTTTTCCCGATGCAGGGACGTTCATTGTTGAGGAGTTCTCCTGATACTTCACCATTAGCTCCACTTCACCCTATGTATTGTGACGGGCATAAATTGCTTGGCAACCATATTAAAGTAATCTTCTCTAATCGCAACCCGTGAAATACGTATTATTGATAAGTTCCGGTGGCCATCTGTAGTCTTCATCATCACTTCCACTTCACTAAATGGTGCTTTCCGAGATCAAATTCAAGAGTAACTATAAAAAATACCTAAATCGCTATAGGTGCGCCTGTAATATTTCAAGAGTTCCCTCGACTTCTCCAGGATTCCATCATTCAATCCTGACTTGATGACAATGGGACCACCTGTGAAGGCTGTGAAGTATACCCTTTCTGACAAAAAAATAATTTTCTAAATCGGTCCAGCCGTCTTCGAATATTCCGGGAACAAACATTTAAAAAAAAATCGGACGAACTGAGAACCTCCTCCTTTTTTTGAAGTCGGTTAAAAATAGGTCAAGTCAAGAGGAGTGTCAGAAATATTACATACAATACAATTTAGCAAACAAATAAGTACGCGCGTACAGGTACAGCACACTGTAAAGTACCTAATCGTCTAAAGTTGACAAAAAATACTATGAACGAACTCCAACCAAGCACGTTGCGTTAGTGTGCCTTGTGCCTGTCGGAGCGATAAACACCTACAGGGAGCACACACACATTGACAATTATTGCTTGACGCGATAGCACTACTAGCTATCTGAAATTATGAGAAATTTGGATGTGTTCCGTAATACCAAAAATGATGAATGAAAACTTAATGTTTTTCCAATTTTTTTTCTATAATTTGTAACTTGATAATATAAGCTATGCTTGTGATGCAACAATATTACAAATATTGTTGTTTATAATTAAGAAAAAACAATATGAAAACAAGTCATTTACGCTGTAAAAATGTACGAAATGCAATTCGCTTAAACTTCATGTAGAGGTAGGTTTTTGAAAAAAAAAAGAATTGGAAGCCTAGATAATTATTGTCTCTATCCGAATATCAAATTTATTTGGTGGAAATATGCTCGAATTGGAAATGATTTAGGTATTACGTTTGTATGGACAATTCAATCGTCGCCGCGTTCTTAAGGCTGCGGGCACGAAACTAGCGGCGAGGACCGATGACCAAGCAGGGCGGTGGCAATGGAACAATTTTGTTCTGTCGCCACCGCCCTACTCGGTCATCGCTCCTCGCCGCTGGTTTCGTGCCCGCAACCTTAAACATAGTGCATGTAACTATGTGCGGAGGTCCTTGGGGTCAGTAATTTAGTATAAATATAACGAACATAAAAGTACAGCTTAATCGTGACCAATGGAAACAATAGAAAGCGACTTCTTAACAGCGGTTTTCCCATTGCTGGGAACAACTGTTTCCCTTCCCCATATGTTCCCATCGGTGAGTAAACTGCTGAGAAAATTGCTTTCTTCATTCTGTCCATTGGTCAGGATACTGCGCTCCTGAGTGTACCAGGTGGCTATTTAAACATATCTATAAATGTCTTTTTGGGAAATCAACTATACCCACGCATACCGTTCAGTGTCCGCTACAACTACAATTTTTTTAATGAAATTTTCAACAGTAGTAGTCATTCTGAAATCAACTTAATGTACACTTAAATAAAGTTGATATTCTTTTTATATGGAAATAACATCAATTAGAAACAAGGATTTGGAGATTGTAGGATCAATCAATCTGGCCAGCTGTCTCCTCAGCGCGGCCAGCACGTAGTACAGTTACAGTAACATGACGTACCTGTTCGCGATGCGGCCGCACAGTGCGCGTGTTGTGCGCGTGCAGCGCGGCCAGCAGATGCGGCTGCAGCTGTCTCCTCAGCGCGGCCAGCACGTAGTACAGTTACAGTAACATGACGTACCTGTTCGCGATGCGGCCGCACAGTGCGCGTGTTGTGCGCGTGCAGCGCGGCCAGCAGATGCGGCTGCAGCTGTCTCCTCAGCGCGGCCAGCACGTAGTACAGTTACAGTAACATGACGTACCTGTTCGCGATGCGGCCGCACAGTGCGCGTGTTGTGCGCGTGCAGCGCGGCCAGCAGATGCGGCTGCAGCTGTCTCCTCAGCGCGGCCAGCACGTAGTACAGTTACAGTAACATGACGTACCTGTTCGCGATGCGGCCGCACAGTGCGCGTGTTGTGCGCGTGCAGCGCGGCCAGCAGATGCGGCTGCAGCTGTCTCCTCAGCGCGGCCAGCACGTAGTACAGTTACAGTAACATGACGTACCTGTTCGCGATGCGGCCGCACAGTGCGCGTGTTGTGCGCGTGCAGCGCGGCCAGCAGATGCGGCTGCAGCTGTCTCCTCAGCGCGGCCAGCACGTAGTACAGTTACAGTAACATGACGTACCTGTTCGCGATGCGGCCGCACAGTGCGCGTGTTGTGCGCGTGCAGCGCGGCCAGCAGATGCGGCTGCAGCTGTCTCCTCAGCGCGGCCAGCACGTAGTACAGTTACAGTAACATGACGTACCTGTTCGCGATGCGGCCGCACAGTGCGCGTGTTGTGCGCGTGCAGCGCGGCCAGCAGATGCGGCTGCAGCTGTCTCCTCAGCGCGGCCAGCACGTAGTACAGTTACAGTAACATGACGTACCTGTTCGCGATGCGGCCGCACAGTGCGCGTGTTGTGCGCGTGCAGCGCGGCCAGCAGATGCGGCTGCAGCTGTCTCCTCAGCGCGGCCAGCACGTAGTACAGTTACAGTAACATGACGTACCTGTTCGCGATGCGGCCGCACAGTGCGCGTGTTGTGCGCGTGCAGCGTGGCCAGCAGATGCGGCTGCAGCTGTCTCCTCAGCGCGGCCAGCACGTAGTACAGTTACAGTAACATGACGTACCTGTTCGCGATGCGGCCGCACAGTGCGCGTGTTGTGCGCGTGCAGCGCGGCCAGCAGATGCGGCTGCAGCTGTCTCCTCAGCGCGGCCAGCACGTAGTACAGTTACAGTAACATGACGTACCTGTTCGCGATGCGGCCGCACAGTGCGCGTGTTGTGCGCGTGCAGCGCGGCCAGCAGATGCGGCTGCAGCTGTCTCCTCAGCGCGGCCAGCACGTAGTACAGTTACAGTAACATGACGTACCTGTTCGCGATGCGGCCGCACAGTGCGCGTGTTGTGCGCGTGCAGCGCGGCCAGCAGATGCGGCTGCAGCTGTCTCCTCAGCGCGGCCAGCACGTAGTACAGTTACAGTAACATGACGTACCTGTTCGCGATGCGGCCGCACAGTGCGCGTGTTGTGCGCGTGCAGCGCGGCCAGCAGATGCGGCTGCAGCTGTCTCCTCAGCGCGGCCAGCACGTAGTACAGTTACAGTAACATGACGTACCTGTTCGCGATGCGGCCGCACAGTGCGCGTGTTGTGCGCGTGCAGCGCGGCCAGCAGATGCGGCTGCAGCTGTCTCCTCAGCGCGGCCAGCACGTAGTACAGTTACAGTAACATGACGTACCTGTTCGCGATGCGGCCGCACAGTGCGCGTGTTGTGCGCGTGCAGCGTGGCCAGCAGATGCGGCTGCAGCTGTCTCCTCAGCGCGGCCAGCACGTAGTACAGTTACAGTAACATGACGTACCTGTTCGCGATGCGGCCGCACAGTGCGCGTGTTGTGCGCGTGCAGCGCGGCCAGCAGATGCGGCTGCAGCTGTCTCCTCAGCGCGGCCAGCACGTAGTACAGTTACAGTAACATGACGTACCTGTTCGCGATGCGGCCGCACAGTGCGCGTGTTGTGCGCGTGCAGCGCGGCCAGCAGATGCGGCTGCAGCTGTCTCCTCAGCGCGGCCAGCACGGCCTCCTCGGCGCCCTCCCCGCCGCTGCCCGCGCCGTCGCCCGTCGTGCACGTGTCGGCGCCCGCCCCGCCGCCGCTACCGGCGCGACGAGATTCTGCAATCATGACGATGCTGCATTACTGGAAATTTTACGGTACGACCAACCCGTTCTCCTTTCGTGGCTGATGTGGTTAAGGAATACACATACATAAGGCGCAATACAGCGGTGTCGGTCAAACATTAGCAGTAGGTTTGAATGGCATGAGTGCGTGCTCCTGATAATTTTATTGAAAACTAAGTGAATTTGTGTGTAATCGACAGTAAGTGGATAAATATTCATTTATAAGTACACACCCTATGTTTTGATTATTACTATATTAAAATAATATAATTACTGCTCGGATTGCCAATAGATGTGAAAACCAGACTAAAGTCATTAAATGAAAAAAGAGTTCATACTTGCGACGTCTTCTCTTAAAATAAATAATTTGGTTAAAACAAAAATCCAAGATGGCGACTGCGAACATTTTAAATTTTTTCGTTAAGGTTGTCGTTTTCATAGTTTTTGAGAGTGCTAAAGCAGATAGTGATGCCAAAATGTAAATCCCAG
This sequence comes from Conistra vaccinii, assembly GCA_948150665.1. Taxonomy (NCBI): domain Eukaryota; kingdom Metazoa; phylum Arthropoda; class Insecta; order Lepidoptera; family Noctuidae; genus Conistra; species Conistra vaccinii. The sequence continues at coordinate 16,920,989 of OX411323.1, forward strand.
ATGGCGGCTGCGAAATTTTTCGTCACGGTCATTTTCAGTTTTCGAGGGTGCTACAGTCGACAGTGAGGTCAAAACTGAAAATGTTAATTCAAGATGGCAAATGTGAAAATTTTAAAATTTTTCGCCATGGCCGCCGTTTTCATAGTTTTCGAATTTTGTTTTTGCTTCATATCATTTGCGAGAAGGCACTTCGTTCCTGATAACGGTCCCCCCAACCTCGCACGTATTTTTGAACTGAAAACTTCTTTAGGCGCGTGATTTTTGGTAGTGGAAAATCTTATGGGTTTGCGTCACCGACATGCCAATGTTATCAGTACCTATAATGTAGCTATGGGTATGACGTGTTGCGTTTGTTGTTGCTCGGAGTACCGATAGATGTGAAAACGAGATTATAAATAATGTTAATAATTTTAATTTACAAATAATGACTTTTTAGTTTATGATACCTACTACAATTAAATAAATAAAAAACGTGTTATTTCATAGTTTTAAGTTTTCACTTCTATCGGCAATTCGGCAGTCCCCATGACTGCCTATTTTTGTACCATAACAATATTTAAATGTACATCAATATCAGTAACATAATGGTAGCCACACACGTTACGATTTGCTTGCGCAAACTTAGGCTTGCGCAAATTTGCTTGACGTCGGTATTGACCACACACGTTACGATTTGCTTGCGCAAATTTGCTTGACGCCGGTATTGACCACACACGGCTCAAATTTGCTTGTGATATCATTTCTGTTTAGAGACCGTCCAGGTGTGTTACGCGGTAATGGCATCAATTGATGACGCTTTGGCAATAGTTGGAGGAGGCGGAGCGCGCGAGGGAGAGACAAATGTTGCGACCTCGCTCCCCTAGCCGCCGCCGTAGGAGACGCCCTGGGCGTCGGGAATCGCGAGCCGATTTCCGGCCACCGTAGGCGCGGGCTTGCGGACGGAGAGCAATGGGTAGCTCGATTGTTGATAAAAAAAAACATGAGGGGCAGTCTTTGGGGACTGCCGATGGAAGTGAAAACAGTATCCTATAATATTATGTTAATCCAGGTAATAAACTATCTATCTGCCTCATCCAAATCCTATTAGTAGCATAACATAATGATTGAATACTATCGTGAATTCATGCATGCCTAGTACTTTTAGTTAGGTTTCTGCTCAGATATTGTGCACAACGTCTAATGATTGAAATACTATCTTGAATTCATGCAAGTCTAGTACTTTTTGTTAGGTTACTAACAAATTCTACTCTCCCTCGGTCTTACGAATTTTCGATCAGGTTACGTGTCCTGACGCAAGTTTAACATTTTTTACCCATCCCAAAAAAAGTGCACAACGCCGCCAAAGAAGTTTTTGCTTCAACAAACTACTGAAATTGGAACACATGCCCCACACACGCTCAAGCAAATTTGCGCAAACTCAAATTTGCACAAGCTTGGAATCGAAAATTGAAAATCACACAAGCCTAGAAATTTGCGCAAACCTCCCACACACGTAACGATTTGCTTGCGCAAGCCTAAGTTTGCGCAAGCAAATCGTTACGTGTGTGGTCACCAAAAATCGCTACAAAAAAAAATATACGTAGGTACAATAAACCGAACCATGTGCGCCGCGACACGACTGATTTCAATGAATTTCTATGAAGTACCTTCCGATGCTAGCGACACGTAGACACGTCGGCACGTCGCCTTCTTAAAAATACATAGAAACCAGTCCTGTCGCGGCGACACGTCGCCTGCAGTTGCCGCCTGTGATCAACTACGGAATTGTACCCGGCGCACGCCAGTAAAGCTCCCAGTCGACAAGATTTTTTCCGACACCTTCAATCGTCTTCATCGTCATATTTCAGCCAATAAAACTTCCTCATGAATCACTCCGTCCATAGGTGAAAACCGTATGAAAATCCGTTCGGTAGGTTAAAGAAATCTACTGAAATTTAACACATGCCCCACACACGCTCAAGCAAATTTGCGCAAACTCAAATTTGCACAAGCTTGGAATCGAAAATTTAAAATCACACAAGCCTAGAAATTTGCGCAAATTTCTTCCCACACACGTAACGATTTGCTTGCGCAAGCCTAAATTTGCGCAAGCAAATCGTAACGTGTGTGGCTACCTTAACGGGGCGATTCTATTGGGATGATGAAATTAAACCGAACGCGACCGCCTTAAATCTTCGTTCAACCCTGATTTATTGAAACACTAGCTTTTGCCAGCGGCTTCGTTCACGTGCATGTCGGAAATTATCCCACGGGAACGTATTACCCCGGGATAAAAGTATCCGATGTCCTAATTCAGGTCATTGTCTACCTGTGTGTCAAATTGTGAAAGCGTAACAAACAAACAAAGCCACTTTCGCATTTATAATATTAAGTTAAGATTAGGATATTTCTACATATAGAAATGCTGTGTGTGAAGATTCAAAATGCACGGCGCGGAAGTAGGTCCAATAATGTACGGTTCGGTTTTTATTTTGTTGTGATTCGCTTCTCGCCGGTCAAGGTCTACTTAGGTCGTCGGCTGCTTAACCGGAATTTCCTGTGGGTGCCTCAATAAATTAAGGCCTTCAGCCAAGGCATAATGCGGTTCCGTACAATAACTTAACTTTAAATACCCACACAACTTCTGTACCGTCTCATGCACCTATAAGCACAATGTTTTGCGTGCGTTACATAGCAAGCTGCCGTAAACAGCGATTATTCACACCAAAAATAAAGAAGTTTCCCAGCAAAAATGTTTGCTCAGTGTTACTTATGTAGTTTAAGGTTCAGAATGCATAGATTACGGCTATACGATGGGTCTGTTTACATCCTATTTGTACTTCCATACCAGAGATAAGTCTATAAAATCTAAAAATATTAAAAGTGCTAAAAACTGTTTTAAAAGTCTACTAGTCATTCTGTTATTGACTGAATTTACACTCGCATAAAGTTGGTATTCATCAAATCGAAGAGAGGATTTGAATGGATTGTTGTCTACTCACTGCTCTTAGTGTGCTTGCCATCATGCCTCGGTCTGCGACGACGCGTGTGTATAGTGTCGCGTCGCATGGCCGTAGGTCGCGGAACTCCGTGCAGCTTGAAGTACAGTCCGCACGCGTTGCAGACCATCTCGCCGCGCGCGTCGCGCCGCCATATCGTCGTGGTGTGTGTGCCGCAGTTACTGCAAGATAGTTCGACGCGAGGCCCCGAGCGAGCGGAGCCCGCGCCGCCTGGTGTGGACGATGCTTCTGGTGGTTCCTGCTGCATACAAACATGATAAGATGTTAGGATTAGTTAGTGAGCCTTATAAAGTGTAATTTTCAAGATGATTAAAGTGGGTAAAATATGAGTAAAACTCTAAGCATTGAATTAATCCGTTATGCACATTCTCGATTCATTGTCAGTCTAACTGATTTTCTTGCATTTATGGAATAAATTTCATATTACTGGTCGGTATATCCGATTTATTGCACAAGTCACAAGAGTGATGAGAACAACAAATAGAGTATCTGGATACTTTATTTGTTGCTTCTTGCCTCTTGCCGGCCTTTCTGGGACTATTTCTGTATTTCTAGCAAAAACTTGTGAACCTTTTTAATCTGAAACACAAGAGGATGATCAAAAAAAAAAAATATGTATAGCTATCGTATTGTGACGTCCATCGTATTGTTACTGATAATAAATAACTTACATTCTCAGACGCTGCTTGTGGCCATTGTGTGTTGGTGGCGGGCGGGTCTACGGCCATGAGGGGCTGTGCTCGTGCAGGGAAGCTTTGTTTTCTTCGCGCCGTGCCCGCCACGCTTGAACCTCGGCCCGAACTGTGCCATTCACCATTCTGTTAAAAAATAACATAATTTTGTCAATGTTGATTGGCCGTAATATTTCTAACTATGATAATATAGTTTTTTTATTGCTAAGGTTTTTGTCCTTCTAGAATGCCGTTCTGTAGTGCCTGCCTACCCCCATAGGTACAAAGCCGTGAGATTATGTATGTATGTACGGAATGTTGCCATTTTAATTATTATATTTATACTAGCGGACCTGCAGACATTGTCCTGCCCGAACAGCGCCACCTACCGGTTCCAATTGCATTTTCAAATCATCTAGAGACCCACTCAAATATACACACAAAATTTTATCCAAATCGGTCCAGCCGTTTAGGAGGAAACGGCTAGACCGATTTGGATAAAATTTTGTGTGTATAGGCAGTCGCCTATCTGACCTCCACAACCCAGTAACTGGGTAATACGATACCTCTTGGTAAGACTGGTGTTAGACTTTCGGGATTCTGACGATTCGTAACGATTGTCAAAGATCCACGAATGACAGCCGGGACCAACGGCTTAACGTGCTTTCCGAGGCACGGAGAAGTCTCGGTATGTAAAAATGGTCACCCATCCATGGACCAACCGCGGCAAGCGTAGCTTAACCTGATCGATCGACACGTGCGGCTGTTATTACTAAGCCACGAGCTACTCTGAAAACGGACGTTCGACGACGTGGAATAAAATAGTTTATCAACTCACATGGATATAAAATAAATGCATATTATTTGTCGCTCAATGAGAATACAGACGAATTTCTTTTTGTTAAAATGAACAATTTCTCATAAAGACACAACAATACATCATGTAATAGGTACATTGTTCTAGCTAAACACATGATAGATAAGTGCATTTCTCACAACCGAACATTTTATCTCAGTTTCAAAGATCTAGGACCGATAGTACATAGGTATGTGACCAGTGATAACAATAAGCAGTATCTTTAACGAGACAAGGAAAATGTATTGAGAATGAACATTTACATAACATTAAAGTTAACACTAAAGAAGTTAATTCATGCTGTCACGTGGAACTTCTTTTAACTTATATTATTAACTGTAGAATATTCTCAGTATGGAAGTGAACACTCCAGCATATAAGTTGTATTTAAATTAGTAGTGTAGACTTTATAAACGGTGTGTTTCGGTAGGCCATGCTTAACAAATTTTGCGTCTGTACTGTTTATTTGTAAACACGTTTGATGTTTTTCCGGAGATTATTCTCGCTGGTAATTAGAAGTACTTTTAGATTTACAAAACTGTCATCAAACCTCTATAGTGTCGAGTAGCAAATACAAATGTCATTCGTTTATTTTGATTTGGAATCAGGACTGCTGCTATACATTCCTCGTGCATAAACTAAAAGAACAACTGAAAGATAAGTTATTTACCGCGCGTACCACCTACGGCCTGTTCTCTTTGTGATGGATTTTGCTATATAACAATACGTAATACACATTTTAAGCTGACTGATTTTACTATTGAGGAACTGGTTTTGCAGGAACTAAGTTTTGGAATTTAAATTAAACACAATAATTACCGGAAAAAAAAACGTAAGAACAAGTTATATTAATGACTGTTTGCAATGATAAGAACGACACTCATGTCCATCAGAGGCAGTTATTATTTTAATAATTAAAAACATTTGTGGTCTTGACACACAGCGTTAAACTGCTGGAATTTGTGCAGTAACTAGTTGGAATTCTGCCCAACCACAAGAGGATAGTATGAAGGTTAGTAGCATTATTATTGTTTCATAGAGTTTACTTCACCCTAACAATGTGTTACTAAGGCAAACTTCTGTACTAATGTTACCAATTCATTCATTTCTGTTGATTATATACAAGCTCTGCGCCTGTCTGACGGGATTTCTTATCGGCAAAAATGCCAAAATTGCGTACAAACTTTCATCCTCAATTTCCCCCTTTAGGAGAATGAATTTTCAAAAATCCTTTCTTAGTGCTAACTTTCGTTTTATAATGAACTTTTATACATTTTTTATTATACTTCTAGATCTAGCGGTTTAGGTTGTGCGTTGTATGTCAGTGAATGAATGAATATAAGATTTTTATTAAGTCGTTTTTTGAAATTACCGCAAATAAATTATTATTTAATTATTTAGTGGAGTTCCTGTAGGAACTCCTAGTACAAGAGCCAGGGCTACACTGATGGTTGTGTCTTGAAGTAAAAATAAATAAATGATGAAATATTATTATTATTATAAAACATTTGATATGGAGGTTTGTGCCAAAATACGACTCTTTTTGAGCTGTGTGCAAACATAGTCGATTCCCAGTTTAAGGATAAACTTATGACTCTTCCAAAGCCAAATCTTTAAACCACAGAGTATAAATACATTAACATAAGCTTGACTATGTAGGGCACACTAGAAAACAAGGTAACTTTTTCTATGCCAAGGACTGTTTTTTATAACATTTACCTACATTAGCATCACCTATTTAAAATAACAATAGTATATTGTTGTGTATTGATCGCTTCTATAAAATTTTGATGGCTCGTTATTTGATTGACTCATTAATAATATTTTATTACCGCGTCGCATCACATCGTAGTTAGTATAAGGTAATCTTTTATCATAAACAAATATATTGTTCATATAGTGCGGGTTTCAATTGTTATCAGTGTATTAAGAGTAATTAAATAATACAGATGTAATCATTTGAATTGAAATCTGTGTCGTGTTTGCAGTACACAGCTGCATTATGCAGGAGTTGCTTCATTTGTTTCCAAGCAAAGCCCGAAGTTTGACAGTATTATATACTATTAAAGTATTAAATACAGTAGGACATAACAAATTTTGTTAAAGCTAACGGATATCGTCTTTAGCTAGCTACAGAAACTAAGTTAGCTAAAGCGACTACAGATAACCTGGCACTTCTCCTTTGATAAGCGGCATTTATACTAGTAACTAATAGCGTTTTTCCAATATTCCGACATTATTTGAGTGTACTAAACAATGAATGTCTAAATGTCTTGTCTGACCGACAATGATCGGGACGATGTTAGTGGTAAAACGCCAGGGTTGCATAAGTGAGACTGAACACAACAGTCGTCCTGTCTAAAACTAGAAATTAGTCATAAAGTGGACGACGAAGCGGATCATATGGTTGTAGATAACATGCGCATGAGCAGATAGCTCCTTCAAGCGCTGCGGACCTTGGCAATAGGCCAAGAAAGCGTTAGGACAGATAAGACAACGCAAATATTGGAGTTAACTTTAGACTAATATTTTTTGTACTTCTGATGGTTTTCTATTCATATTTGTGAAACAGACAGCTTCTAAAATAATATTAATCTGAGGAAAAATTTAAGCAAATCATTTCCACAATAAACATGTACAATGAAACTTCGAAGTACATTAACTTAAAAAATACATTTCTGAAGTCACTAATCCACCTTTCAAGTGTGGCGATTTTATCCAATTCTTTTTTGCATTGGTCATCGATTATATAAGGGTAATTGGCATATCCCATGCAATTTAAAATATTATGTTTATCATCTAAAGAATCGTGCATCCTAACTAATATTATGAATGCGAAAGTGTGTTTGTTTGTTACGCTTTCACGCTAAAGCGACTGAACGGATTTGGATAAAATTTGGCACATGGGTAAACCATGACCTGGGTTAGGACATACTTTTTATCCCGGTAGCACGTTCCCGTGAGATAATTTCCGATCCCACGAGGGCGGAGCCGCGGACCATAGCTAGTTTATTATATTTCTAATCCCGATACAAATTGGAAGACACCACTGATACGAAATATGTAGATATTGTTTCATTACGGTCAGTGCATGACTAGTGATAATAAAATTACACTCAAATGCGGAACACGTATGCGAGCTTTATTTCCTTATTCGTTTACCACAATAGAGTTTTATAGTAATTCTTCAGACAAACTGGTGAAAGTAAAGGGTAGTAAGTGGCCATAGCGAATGCATTACAAACTGTGTTCTACAAATTGTGTCGATTACTCAATATGTTACTATAACCTAACTAACCTTTAAGTATAGTGAAAGTAAAACTAAATGAGGAATTGAGGACTACGACCATACTATTTAAAATGTTGTTTTATATCCAGAATAGGAACCGATTATAAGCGTTTTTTTTTTTTTTGTTTTTTGCATTCGTATTATATGTATGGCACCTCTTTAGGTCATGACATGAGCTATCCGACTATGAATTTTTTTTTATATTTCGCCTAAGTCTTAAGGGGGAGGCGAGAAAATTGATTCGTAGTTACAATGTATCCATATAAGATCCCTTCTCGATTTGGTCATACGAGGATGAGTAATAAGAGGTTTAGGAAAGGACTATCGAGGAGAAAAAAAAAATGGCGACGGCAGCACCGTACACGTGACAGAAGTGAAACTTCATCCTTACATATTATAAAACAAAGTCCTCCGCCGCGACTGTGTGCCTAAACGCGATAAACTCAAAAACTACCGAACGGATTGTCAAACGGTTTTCACCAATGGACAAGGTGATTCAAGAGGTTTTATTGTATACTTCATTAAGGTTTTGTGTAAATTGGTTGAAATATGCCGATTATTGTTGAAAATTTCGGAAAAAATCATGCCGACTGGGAGCTTTACTGGCGTGCGCCGCGTAAACCGTGAGAGATAAATAAAAATTATGTTCTACAGGATTATACGTCGAAAGGAGAACAAACAAATAAATACAGGGCGGTATTATCAAGTAGAATCGCATGGTAAAAATGTATATTAATAGATTACAAAGTGATGGTTATCATGCCCAGCGCGGTATCATTTATTTACGAGTGTTTACGAGTATCCATCAAATATTATCTAAGTCTTCTTCATATAAAATGCGCAGGATAATAATTATCTTTCTACGGCTTATTTTTACTTTCATATCAACGTTTCGTAGAAATTAGTCATATAAATAAGTAACTATCTATTGTTCGTTTCTTTATATACTTTGATACACAAGTAGACTATTAGTGTAAATTAAAAGGAAGTCATTCTTCAAATGCAAGTGTTCTTGTAACAATTTAGCAACTACTTGGTATTATGGCACACCGATCTGATAGGATGCTCATGCGATTAATATTGAACTATCCCACTTTAAAGTTGGAGAGTTCTAGAACCACGCCATGATACCCGGACCTAAAATCTCCGCTCTAAACTTAGTAAACGACGGTCTACGTACATCTTAGTCAAAAGGTAAACCGACCGCACGAAGCACGCATCAGCGGGCGGTGGCTCGGCTTCTATTTGCAGCATACACCGGACGCGGTGTTCTTCTGCGCGGTTAAGGGCAAATTTTACCAATGAAACTGAAAGCGATCCGCACATCGAAACCGCGTTCAAAAGCTGTATCAGCCCAGTAGCACACCTCCGCCGTGAAACCGTAGCAGCAAAACCGTAGTTGCTCAATTCAACTGGCTCGCGTCATGCTCCGTACGCGAAATGCGAGTAGCGGAACATGATGCGAGCCAGTTTCGCTGCTACGGTTTCGCGGCGGAGGTGTGCTACTGGCGTCAATATTTCACAAAAATGATGACACTAAGACCTCCTGAACGCGGTCTAGTGGTGCTCATCGCGTTCAATTTCGCTGGTGAAATAGGCCCTTAATCATTCTGCTTTTGTTTCGAATGCTGCGTTTTATTAAGTTACCCTGAGATACGGCTAAGCTTGGCCACTACAGAGAAGATCTCAGGATTTTTTGCGTCTATATTCAGTAGTTGACTTCGACAGACCGTAGCTTAACTAGTTTAGCTTTATGAGATTTAGCTAGATCGGTTTTTGCCCCCGTAAACCCCCTTTATCGCAACTTTAATCAATATCGTTAGAGCCGTTTTCGAGAACGTGATTACAGATATATATACAAACTAGCTGCCCGTCCCAGCTTCGCATGGGTAGCCCTAATTAGCAATAAATTAAAATTGCGGCTATAAATTGAGATTTAAACTATCCTATCTCTCAAGTTGGATCGAACTGCACATGGTGTGCGAATTTTATTATAATCGGTTAAGTGGTTTAGGAGTCCATTGAGGACAAACATTGTGACACGAGATTTATATATATTAAGATATTGCTCATTTAATAGTAGTACCCGGTGAAAATAGAGAATGCTCATTTAATACGGGATAGTTCATACAAATTCCAGGTATGTTAGTACATACTAATTCCATTCTGCCATGATAGTAGGTACTTACTAATTCCATGCTGTCATGTCATTATTCTAAGGTAACCATCTTGTCATCTTGTTCTAACCTTTGGGCGACCGAGCTCCGCTCGAGTGAAAATTCGGAGAAAACAAATTTTCCCAGATATGAGACCTAATCTGCTTTCGCAATTTATTTGCCAAACATGTAAACAAACACGACTTTAAGGAAAAAAACAACCGTAATGTCTACACATAAGGTTCAGTTTGCACTACAACTTCATATTTTTATGACTATTTCAACAGTACTAGTCTATCTAAAGTCAACTTTATTTACACTTGCATAAAGTTGATGTTTCTTTAAGTAGAAATAATATCAATTGGAAACAAGGTTATAAATAGACCTTAGCTAGATCCATTTTTCGCTCCCGTATCGCAACTTTCTTCAAAATTGTTAGAGCCGTTTTCGAGAACGTGATTACAAATATATATATATATATATATATATATATATACAAATATTGCTCATTTAATAGTATAGGATGGTATGTACTGACCGGCGACACAGCTCCGTTGTTCGGTTGCTGCATGGTGCTAGAGAGCGGGGAGGCGGGCGTCCTGAGCGGTGACACTGTCATGCCGAGCTGCTTGCTGTTGATCAGACGCCGTAGTAACTGTGTTGCTTCGCCGCTGCGACCTGGACAAATGAAATAATACTTGAGAATGTTGTGTCATAAAAATGAGGGCTAGTATCGTTAAATCCGCTCTCATTAAAGGATATATTGTCAGTTGAGCAATGCTAATTTTGTGTTTGACTCAGTTTGTTCAGTACGCGACGATTTATTTTGTGAATATGGCGCAAAACCTATTAAACCGCAAAGTAGCAAAAATGCTTTTGAAAATTCACCCCTAAAGGGGTTAAATAGGGGATGAAAGTTTCTATTGAAGTTCGTAATTTCTGCCGATAGGAACCCATCGGAAGCAAAGCTTTCATTTTATGAAACCGAATGTAACGTAATTTCGGCAACTCAAGATGGGAGGCGGAAATTATACTGACGTTAACGGATGTGTGTACATACAGGGTGGGACACGAAACGTGATCCAAAGAAAAATTTTGAAGCCTTTCTCCAAGGGCTTTCCGAAACACCCGTGTATGTTCTCGGCTTCAAAAATTTTACTTTGGACCCCGTTTCACGTGCCAAACTATAAGTAGAAAGAAAAAACGCTATAAAAGAACATTATAGTGAATTATAAAAATATCGTACATACATATTATGTACATAACATCACGCCTGTATTCCCCGAAGGGTTAGGCAGAAGTCAAAGTCAAAGTCAAATCATTTATTTCAAATAGGCCCTTGAAGGCACTTTTGAACGTCAAAATTTACAAAATAAAGTATTGATTCTACCGCCCCTTCCAAAAGGTAGTTTTCGTATGGAGAAGAATGGGCAAGAAACTCCACCGTTACTCTTTTTAAAATGTTTTACAATATTTTGTATAGGTACATTATTTATATAATTATATGTGAAGACGATGCACCTAGAATAAAATTACTGTATAAAGTAAAAAGAATTTAAAGTCGAGCAAACGACAGATAAATTAATTATGTGGTAGATACATGGTGTTCACATATTCACAAACATTGTAAAAATAGACGAATCTACTAAAAAAATACAATTAATAAGTCAGTGTGTGAGGAAGTAATCACAGGATGTACTCGTAAAATCAATGTCATATAATAAAAAACAAATACAATTAAGTAAGCAACCAGTTTGATTTTGTCTAGACTCTAAATTGTCCTATGGAGCAGGACCAGCATGTTTCCAAGCATTCTTATCTTGGATATAATCCTCTAATCTGTAATATGCTTGTTTACAAAGTGTACTTTTTACATGAGTTTTAAATTTTCTTTCATTTAATTGTAATATATCACAAGGTATTTTGTTGTAACATTTAACACAGTACCCCATAAAAGATGTATGTACTTTAGATAATCTGAAAAATGGTTGATCTAGTTTATCTTTATTTCTAGTATTAAAATTATGTCTATCACTTATTTTATAGGAGGTGTCCCTAACTGCCTATAGTACACCCACATTTCGCCAGTTATATTTAAGTCCCATAAAAAAGGGGGCGAGCCTATTGCCATCAATCAGAATCAGATATATAGATGATCCTATTGCCATCAACTGGGCACAGATTGCATACTCAGGGCCCAGGGCTTCTACTCAGAGATTCTTGATGGAAAACCCAATAACATTTTGCCCGACCCGGGAATCGAACTCAGGACCTCATGTTCTGCAGTAGTTCGATGCGACCACTAGACCAACAAGGCAGTTTTTTTTTTAATAATAATAAAAAATATTAATATATTTTTTTATTCAAAATCGTTATAAGTTCATTTGCATACGGATGGCCTACATTTTAACTGCAAGTCACAAAATTATTATTTATTCACAGAGTAGAACATTTTCCCAAAACTGGATGTTTTTCATAAAAGTACTTTGTACGAATCTTTGAACGTAGCCTACATTCAAAGATTCGCACAAAGTAGGAGCTTATTATGGGATTATACAAGAACTTATGTTTGTCGTTAGTTGTTCGATGAAAACCAATAAAATAATGCACATAATTCAATTTATTGCTAGTGCAATAGTTTGATGCAATCATGTTATTGATAGGTTGTTCCCTATCGATTCTATACTGGCGAAATTGAACGGTCTGGTTGTTATAATAGGGTTCAAGTTGGCATATGTCGGTTCTACAGTTTATTCCCTGCACAAGCTACTTAAATTATTCTGCATAATCTTTTTATAAATGTGAATAGTAAAGTAAAAGTGCTAAAGTTCAATGTCAGAAACAATGAAAAACATTGCTGACCGTTTTACACGTTATACTCAAACTCGAGAAATCGATACGATTCATATACAGGGTGATTTATTGAAATTCAGTGTATAAATCTAATCTATGCAGAACAGCAAAAAGTAGTCGATAGTTAAAAATCTCGATTTTAGAGAAAACTATAACTACCTACAATTTTTTGTAATTTGATTTTGATAAGGTGCTTGCCTGCTATAATTTAATTATTTCAAACAATTCTAGTCCATAGTTCCTAGTTACATAAATACATATATTATAATTAAATTTTAAACAGATAAAAACCCAAAATAAAATTGTGATTAATTAAATTTAAATATACAACCCATTAAAAATAATAATTAAAATTGTCAGAAAATTATAAAAATGTCAGAATCGTATAAAAATCACTTTAGCCAGGAATCTAACCCGATACTTTTTGCCAGAATAGCTGATGATTTGGGGGTTTGTTTATAAACGTTGCATAAAGTTAAGTGACGTTCAAACGTCAAAATGTATGGTTAAACAGTCGCTAATCATTACTTAACTTTAAGCAACGCTTATAAATAAACCGCTAGATATGCAAGGAATTTTGTGTGGCACTTTAAAAGAAAATAATGAAATTTTTTGTTCAATTTTCCTTGATTGTTTTTAATCAATCGCCACTTGTAGATAACGGTTTAAACATAAACCCGCTATCGCAAATCCTGCAACCTGTCAATCATCGTTATCTCTATCTACATAATATCTGCATATATGTATGTATGTGTGCGCTCACCGTTTTGCCTGTGTAGAGCCTGCCACAGCGACTCTTTGTCTTGTTCATGTTCCATCGGCGGCTGCGGCGAAGATTGTGTCGATCGTGCTGACTGTGTCTCTTCAGGGTCGTCCTGTAATATACAACATATTTATTATGCTTTACAGAGAGACTATTTGTGTCGAAGGGTAACATACAGTTAGATATTTAGAAAATTCTACATAAAAAAAGTATGATAAAATAACATTTTTAAGTCCCATGTTAAAGGAGGCGAGCCGATTGCCACTAATCGGGACACTCGGAATCCAGAAACCGGGCTGCTACTGTGAAATTCCTGAAGGAAAACCACAATAACACTTTGCCTGACCTGGTTATCGAACCCAGTAACGCCACGGTCAGCATTTGCGCTTGAGTTCAACTAGACAGTCAAAATCTGATGATATCAGGTCGTGGAACCCAGGGGCTGAACCCATAAAAGTACAAACAGGTTGATGATATCAGTACAATGTTTGAAGGTCACACACAGGTTGCAAAAATATCACTCAATGTCGCTGGATGCAATGACGTCATCCCAACCTTGTTCGTTATCTCTCGTTTTCTATTGTGGACGGCAGAATACCTAGTTGACCTTCCTCTGTTAAAACATGCTACTGAAATTAATACTCATTAAATAGTGTAAGGGCCTCACCTGCGACATCTGAGATATATCCATCTGTAGCCTATCCGGGTCCGACCCACTACTGCTTCTACTACAATCTTCATATACCGATGAATTTTCTTTTGACATTTTCATTTTGGTTCGTCCGAATACGTGTTGCTTGTACTCATCAACAAAGTTCGTCTTGTGTGTGAGTGCACCGTGGAAGTATGTGTTCGTGTGATCCTGCGGCTCGCTCTGTTCGTTGGGCTCGTTTTTGACGCAACTGTATAGAGAGAGGTCCATCTCCTTGTTGTCATGGTCTTCGTTGCCTGTCGGGCTGTCGGCGTGCTGCGGCGCCGCGTACGCGGCGTACTGCTCGTCGATGTACTCGTGCGGGTAGCTGTCACCCACGCTTGTCGCGTGCGTCCTGTCTATGACACCCGCGTAGTTCGGTGGGTACTTCTGAGATTCTTCGTTTTCCCGTTGAGCGACCGCCACAGCCTTGCTTATAATATCGATGACGGTATTGCAGTGCATCACCTCTCTCGCTCTGTCCGAGGGCGGTAAACTCTGTACACTGTTAAACATTATATGAGGCTCGTCTTCCTGTTTGACCGCATATTTACTTGGGTCGTAATTTTTTATCTGTAGTAGTGTGACCGCTGCCTGCCGGCTCTCCAAGTTCTTCATCTCCTCAGTCGAGTCTGGAGAGCCGATCTCGGCATATTTGTGTTTCAACTCGTGCTCGTACTCGTTATCGCTCAGTGGTTTGATAATTTCTTCCAATTTTGCCGCCGTTATGTTCAGGATTTCCTAAAAATAAAAGACAATGTTTGATCATCAAGCGGCGCTTCATACTTATTAGTAGGACGATAGCACAAACAAACATCGACCAATGAGACGCTCGCTCATTTCATGTCACTCGTGATATCAGGCGGCTCTTAACTGATAAGATAAAACGTATTGTGATCCGAAGGTGTTCTCCAGTACCATTTCTAATTTTGATGAAAATGTATTTCCCAACAATATACAAAGTGAGTGACCGTAGTGACCGAGATAGAAAACAGAGACGATCGTTGTTTGTGTACCTAAAAGATTATATAAGTAATGGTGTTTCTTTGTTATAGGTGTTAATGATATTATGCGTCCTAGTTTCGTCGAGCCGCGCACAAGAGGCCGTGGCGGAAAACGTTCCATGTGATATTACCATAGAAGATTCTTCCAATCTAACATTAAACTGTTCGCGCCGTAACATAGATGAGATTCCCGAAAAATGGCCGGAGAGGATAAACAGCGTAGACAAAGGTAACATCACCGACACGAAGGGAGTTATGTAGAGATCCCAGCAAAAGTATGACGCAAAAAAAAACAAATAGCTGCAATTCTATCAAGTTTTATATTCAACGTTTCCAAAAAATAACTATCGGTTGATGATCAGCATCTGATCAAGTTTTAGTGTGATAATAAATTATTCATTATAAATTCGGAGAGTCGTGCATACGCGTACATACGTTTATGGATGCAGTGAAGTTTACCGTGGGTGGAATGGATTAGGTTTTATGATAATACTTAGTTTTATGAATATTGATGAAGTGTTAACAGGACTATAAACCGTTATTAACGTGATATATGCAAAGTATTTCTACTAGATTTTGGAGTAACCTTTGATTGTAGTAGTGGAGAGTTGAAAGTAGGTGGAGTAATGGTATTTTTGGACATTCCAGATGGGCATGTGTTGATAACGTTTTTCAACAATACAATTTCGGACGTATCGACACTGCCCATGGTGCCGGGCAAGAGAGTCGCGATCAGCTTCAAGTCAAACGAGATCGCCGACATCGACGATGATGCTTTCAGTAACATTGAGGGATTGGTGTACTTGGATTTGAGCAACAATTACATTTCTGGTATGTATGATGTTGATATTATTTGACTTTAGGTAGCGCAGGCACAGGTAGGCAAACACAATATTCAAGCCAGATGTGAGATAACTGCTCTTTTTGTTCAGCAAACAAACTGAGGACAACCTTTGTTGACTAAACAGGGGACAACATAATTTAACAATGGATATAATTATATTTTTCACCAATCTAGCTAAAATAAAAATTTACTATAGATCTACTTATTAATCATTTTCGCCATGATGACTTATATATTTTTTAAAGTACCAGACTACCTGTATTCTGCAAATAAATAATAACTGGCCGTCAAGATTGACCAGTTGACCACCCCTACCGTTAAGCTATCAACGCCATCGTATGTATGGATGCGAGAGACGTAATACGTGATTATTGATCAGAAAAGACTTATCTGGGTCAGATATTTATGTTCACAAGAAAAGCAAACATGTATGTATCACAAAACAGACGTGATGTTCTAAATACACTGTTCAACTTAAATGCTTAGTTACAATGATTATTGCAATCAGTCAGGTGACATTTGAATATAGATCCTGCGGAACAAGCGGTTAGCATATTATATCCGCTTGGTTTAACTTTTGTTCAAAATCGAATTGTAATAAGGCCTTATTTTTTATTAAGGACAATAAGAATAAACTTATTTAAACGTTTATCTTATAAATTTCAATCTGCATGACGATTTATATCTACAATCCACAAAGAAGAAGCGATTCGTTATCGTTTTTTCGGAAAATGTTTTCTGTAAAAACGCTGGCTTAAATATTATAAGACTGAGATCCCCACATCTAATTATACAGAAATATGTGGAACAGACAGATAAACACTGAATAAAGATGATCTAAGTCCCAAACAAATAATTCTAACAAATCCATAAACAACATTAGTGAAGTGTAGAAGTTTCCATTACGTCTATGATTTCAAACTTTCCATTCTAAAGGTGAATGAATTCTGCTAAGTGTACCTTCAAACGTGGCGTGATATACATAATACATCTAGATTGGAAACTCATTCATGAATGTAATTTTTTGCGTTTTTGATCTATTCTCATTTGAAATAGCTTGGCATACTGGCCTATCTACAATGCAATGAATTAATAGCATATGTATGAAATCAGTTAGCGCAATAGTTTTGCTAATGTAGTAAACAATTTATTATCTTTCACGTTCTACACAGATACGAGTGTTCACTCAACATCTTTCATAATATTAGTCACCGTCAGTGGTACATTTATTTATATGGTTTCGGCGAAGAACGCTACGTTGCAACACTTTGATTCACAAAAATGTCGTAAACACCATCTAACAATAGCCTTGACTAAGACATGCATGTAAAGAGGAGTTTTGTTCTCTGTATTTCTAAGTGCATATTAAGTTGTCAGCTTCGGATAATACAAAACTAGACTACACGAGCATCAGATTTTGGCAAGCTGTCGTTTCGGGCAAAAGTATAAGTAATAGGAAACAAGCTGGCAACTGTCACCAGCTCTATTAAGTACTACAGTCCTTAACAGGTTCCTTATTGCTTGTACACATGATTTCATTTTAACATGATTATTTCTAGATACATAATACAATAATATAATGTGATGACTAACTCAGATTGGATCTTAATGGTATAAATGAGGCAATACCTACTAGATTACTAAGAGAATAAAGCAAATTCTCATCTATTGTTAAGAATCTAGATTATACTTCTACACACCTATCGCATTCAGATCCACAAGTAATTAACAACAAAGTCTAAACGGAACATACCTACCTAACGTGCAAACATGACGACAAAAAAATCATTAGCGATACAAGAACAGAGCTAATCCTCGAGCAAGCGAAGGTTCAATCAAAGGCCCGGTTCAATGATCCGTAATTATAGTTTTGTGAGACAATTTTCTAATTTAAGATTTCCTTGTATTGAACCGACACATGGAATTTTAAATTAGGACACGCCTTGAGGACAACACAAACAAGTTTCTGATAGTGCCACTATCAAACCATAGATGTATAGGAAATATACGTGTGATAAAGTATTTTATCTCTTATATCAACATTCATGTGTACAATAAGAAGTCGCAATTATACTCTTTACGCAAAATACATCTATCTAATCACCATAAATACATAAACATGAAGAAAGTGTGTACACGGAGGTAATCTCTGAAAATATTCTGTCGATTTGGTAGCCCGTTAGAAAGTAAACTCAAACAATTACGAGCTCATGATAAACTATTAATATCAGAAGTATCGCAATTAATGCTCATTAGTCAATATTAATCAAACAAAGTCCACAGATTCTGACGCTCGAGATGAAAGTAATACAACATTCAACAGAACAAATTGTATGGTGATCATTATATCATTTTAAAATGTATTTCGTGACTTTGCAAGGGTGGGTTTCTGGGCACAGTTTTCTCCATCATTCATTTTCTAATACAGAGATGAAGTATTTATCTAAACTAATAAATAGTGAATAAAATGCAACCACCGTTCTGGCACAGTGAAAACTATGAATCACTAGGAAAGTGGGCGGACGGAATAAGCCGTATGCAACTTCAGAATGAATACAACACAGGAAGTTATATTGACGCAAAAACTACAACAACATAAATAACTAAAAACTACATAAACAGAAATAGGTCCTAGTTTTATTACTAAAGTAAACATAATGTATGTTTCCAGGCGACGTGTTGAGAAGCGAGATTTTCCAAGGGCGTTACATTGACGGAATATACTCCAACATTGCCCTGGAGACGCTGAACCTGGGCCACAATGACGTCCACTCGCTGGACCGGTATCTGTTCCGGTACACGCCGAACTTGACAAGGTTGTACCTCAACAACAACCCTATAGAGATCCTTGATCATGTGACTATCCTTGCATTGGCTAGTGCTACTAATTTGCAGGTAAGAAAAGGATTCATTTTATGGATGTCTATTCTGGCGGTTTTCTTATTTCCAGTTCAGGGACTCCTAAAAAGCCCATACCTAATCGGATCCTTTAAAACGTTCCTGGTATAACAAAAATAAATCTTATCGTAGCTTCTCTAAACTTCACAATTTCAAGGGAAGCCAAGGTTGCGCAAAGTGATGTATGCGCTGCTGTTCATCTAACTAACTGACATAATTCTTTAATCGCCACTTACGAAACCTAAAAAATGGGGTGACCTACATCTATTTAGGGATCACTATCACTAACATCGATCGCTACAATTTATAAAACAAAGTTCACGAATTCATCCGTCTGTTTAGTAATGGTCTTAACAAAAAAAAACTACTTGAACGGAGTTTGGCTTTGTAACCCACACCTGTAGAATGATCATTAGGATGTAGAAAACCTACACCAACTTAAGATAATTATTTAATGTGTCTATTGATAAATTCGCAAGTTACCTGATAAAAAACGAGGTTATCAAACTCTGCCTTTTTTTATTGAAGCAATAAAATTCTGATTTATGGTGGGACAAGTTCTTCAAGTATTGTGTCAAGCTCAGCTAAGACGTGGCTAAGACGTCATTAGAATATTAAAAAGTCTATTACTGCTAGAAGGGACTTTGCAAAGTCAAGAACAATGAGTATTAGTCACGATACACAAGATACTCTCGCCATCATTAATTAAAATATATGAAAGATTAATGACCGAGATTACATACAAAGATCATTTCCAATTAAGATTTCATTCCAATATTATGCCAAAAGATCTAAGTCTTAGATATCTTTATATCTTCATATAGACCCTTGAGAGGAGCATCGTCTATTGTTAGCCGGGGACTCCCGCTGCGTTATCCCTCACCTATAAATACACGTCCTTTTTTTTCCAATTTCAGGTTTTGGACTTGGCCAAGACCGATATCGACAGCATACCCCTAGATGCGTTCAAAGGGTTGGCGAAGTTACAACAAATTGATTTGTCGGACAACAAGTTCGTGACCGTGCCGGAAAGTCTGAGCCTCGTCGGAGAGTCCCTGAAATATCTCACGTTCAACAACAATCCCATCGTAGAACTCAATGATGACAGCTTCGTAGGTAAATAGCTAAATACACATATTATTATTCTCGTAGGTATTATTAATAGATAAGATAGAACAATGTATAGACTTTATATTGAACAATGCAATTAATCGGTGCGGAACCTATTTGAAAAATACGTTTAGTCGTAGCGTTTCGTTACCTAATAAAATAACATATACCTATTTATCTAATTTATGTATAGAAACTGAACAAATAGTATCTATAAATGTACTGGACATAATGAAGATAACTGTTGAGTCATAGAGAGGTAGGTATTATACAAAATAACAATCTACCAGAACTTGTTATCAACTCACGGGAAATACCAAAATCAAAGAAGATTTTTACGACGCTGTTAATCTTTACTACTGCCAAATCAATCGCCATGATTTCACTTCATCTCGTACTCGAGTGCTTTTATAACACTAGCCTATTAATTTAGCACGAATTGGACCCGATGTTTGGCAACGATGTTAATCTGGAGCATAATAAGAAGTTTATAACTATCAAAGTACCTATCTATTTCAAGAATAACTATTTACTCCATTATAGAAAAGTAGGTACACTACTCTATTAAAATTCCAGATACTCTGGTGCATACGTAAACAATCTGTGGCAAAAAAATTGCCTTAGATGTTTATCTATAAGTATGTGAAATAGTATATACGTACTCGTAAATACGGAAGTACATAATAATAATAGAATCAGTTTTTTTGCAGGCTTAACGAACTTGATCGAATTGGAAGTCGGCGAAAACGATTATTTGGACGAAGTGAAACGCAGCACGTTCTCCCCACTCAAGAACTTGAGGGTACTTCACCTTTGTCACAACCGAAATCTGAGATACATCAGCCATAATGCGTTCCGCGGATTAAAAGACAAATGGACCTTGAAGGAAGTGAGTAACGCGTCTCGACCAACTTTAGATAGTAGCATCTACGCCGCTACGCGGAAAAACCCTTCAATCGTTTTCGTATTAAATGCGTAATGCGACTTCGGCGCGTATACGCTATTATCAAAGCGGAAATAATTTATTCTGATATTTTTAACGAACAAAATCTAGTTTGGCTTGTCAATCATGTCTCTAAAGTATTTTCTCACAATGATTAACGTTAGGTACTCAGGATGACGACACCCGACTATTTGTGACTGATATTCTATTATAAGCTCTTGGTAACATGGATTATCAGAAATAAATGTACTTATTCTACACATTTTGGTAAGCATTATAATCATCAGATTATAGACTGCATACAATCCAATTTGGCCCAGTTTTTGAGTGCTTACATGACAGTCGCGGATCTGGGTCAGCTTACTAATCATTTTAGTGTTATGTTTTGATACACAATCAATCAGTACATTGCCTCATTTATCCTAAAACTGGAGCGAAATTGATGTAACTATTGCAATAACAATTACACTAATTAGATAGACAATAATTGAGATGAAGAGAGGTAGGTATACAACGCAAGTAGCAATTTGTCAAGAAGGCGGAAAGATAAGCTACTATGGGAATTCCCAAAACATGAGTACACATGAGTTATGTTTTGTAACAGTGATAGATAAGACTGACATTAATCAGCTTTTATATTCAAGTATTTTTATTTATTTTTCCTCTTTACATTTAACAGACTTTATCAGTAACATTTAAGTGGTTTTCCTACTTTAGTGCAGATAAAGTTTAAAAAGCTTCTATAGAAATAATGTTACATTATGTAAATTCAGGGCAAATTGCCAGAGAAATAGATTTGATAATCTATTTCTCTAGGCAATTTTAAGAGAAATAGGTTTGATATTGAACATCCAAAAGTAATTCCCTTATCATTAAAAAGTTATTCTCCATGCTACATTATATTTTATAATACATATTATCTTTTGTTAAACATTTAAATAATAATATTATTCTAATTCAGGGCAAATTGCCAGAGATTTATTTGATATGTAATTATACTTGGAGAGTATTCCCCTTATCATTAAAGTGTCATTCTCCATGCTACATTATGTTATACAATATTTTCTTTTATTAAACAGGTATACCTTGATGATAACTACCTCAGTGAGCTATCCACTGACCTGATGCCATGGAACAAATTAGAAATATTAGGAATGACTGGCAACAACTGGCTGTGCAACTGTGATCTAGCCAACATTGTTACTAAGCAGGAAGCAGGCACCAAGTTCCAGATAGGAGAAATCCCTTAGTAAGTACAAAAAGGCTTAAGACAATTATTTTTGTACAAAGTTAAATCCTTCCAAGAATGTCTAGATAATCCTACTCAGGTTGGAAGCCAGTATGTGCCATAATTGGATCATCCACACAACCATTACTTAGAGTGGTCAATGAGATGGCCCATGTTGTTCAATCAGTGGATTTTATTGCTTGGATGGGTGGCTGATTCAATGGTGCAGTGTCAACTCATAAAATGATTACTAACTTATATTAGGTCATGTCATTTTATGACATAATGATTTGCCCCTTTTTACAAGCTTTATATTTTAACTCCATTGAACTAAAAATATATATGAATGTATGTATTATGAATTAATTAAATAAGTTTAACTGTCACTAACAAGACACAATAGATTTTTTATTGTTATCGACTTCTAAAGGCAAATCAACAGTTGAGCAGATAATAGATATTTAAACCTTCCATAACAATTTGGGATTGACAAGTATGATTCAACACTGCAATCATAGAACCAACAGATTAATAATAACACCTAGGTATTGAGTAATAAGTGTTGCCTCATAAATTGATATCTAATAATCTTGATGACATAAACAAACTTTAAAATAGTTTTTTTATGTCACTGTTTGTTGTTTTATTACACCTACCTAGCACATTCTGACTTCTGACAAATGCATCAGTGGTGTTTTAAGATGTTGTTTTTTTATTTACAGCTGTGCAGCACCTATGAGACTTAGTGGAGCATACATAACAAACATCACACTATCCTACTGCCCCAGTTTGGACAGTGCATCTGCCCCCAATAGGTCCAGGGGTTTCACCTTAGCTAATCTAAAGCCAAAACATGTCCTTTATAGCATCCTAGGAGTAGCATTGATAACTTGTCTAGGCCTTCTGCTAGGCCTACTTGTCAATGCTATGAAGTCCTGCTACAATAACAAGATCAGGAGTCAGCCAATTCGCTACATCAACATAAACTCAGATACCAGTTATGCATGAAGACTACTTAGTACTTACTATGCCTACATTTGTATTATATTTCAATAGAATTAAACTGTCAGCATGCCATTAGATAGTAACAAAAATATGTAAATAGAAATTGTGTTAAATATTTTTTGGAAGTTATTAATAAATTTTTAAATCCTTATTTATACTATTTTTCTTTTGTAAATAGAAACATCTATAAGTACTGATACAAAACTCACCTCTGTTGGACCAGATAGTGAATTTGCATATTGCACAAACTGTTCCAAGAGTCGTTCAGACTTGTGTGATAGTTCTCTGAAGGTGTGAAATTCATCAAGTTTATGTGCACAGCCCCCACACACAACTTGTGGCAGCAAGTCTTCAGGGGACACCTAAAAATATTATTCACAACATTAGACATGTACCTGTGTTAGTTTCACAACACCACAGTCATTAAGAGAGTTGATGTGGCCAGTGACCTTTTGCAAGTGTAATCATAGATGATGAGTCATTGGTAGCAATCTGATAACAAACACATTAAAGATACCCACAATATGTTTCCTACACTAAAGAGGATGCACACTGTGACAAAAATGGGAAGATGCAGTCCCCCTGCAGATTGATTGCCTTAAAATACAAATCTAAATTTAGATAATATTGAAATCTCAAAATAGCAGGGCATAGCATAATGTGGATAAGCACTGTAAAGAGAGCATTGGTTTGAGTAGTGTATTTGTGGAGGAGTCGAGGCGAGGGCGCGAGGGCCAGCGCAGGAGCGGCGCGGGTGTGAAGCGAGCGCGAGGTGATCTCCGCCGTCCGCGCTCCTTTGTTATCAGCGACGCGGCCGCTGATACAGCGCGCCTGCCACACGCTCGCATATCACTTCCACGAATGACATTAGTCATACGGCCGAGCAATCGACGCGTGGGCCGTAATATGATATCACAATGCGAAAATACCCAACACCCGCGAGAAAGTTAATGGCGCTTATCAGCATCCACAATCTCATACGCTTACGCTAAACTTTCACACGAGAAAACTCCTCCTTCTTAGTAATCATTGCAAGAAATAGTCCAAAATTATTACCATTATTGACAAATTTGCCATTATCATCTCCGAAAGACGTGATTTATCCTTATCACGGTCGAAAATTGGAAGTTTAACATCACTGCAATTATCGCCACAGAATGATAAACAAAGGCGACACACTGAATGGAACTTCGGCGGCAAATTACACATATTTAGAAATTAAAACAGAGAAAGGTATTCACAATGAAAGAAAACATTTAGAAATTAATCAAGTAACTTAATTAAAAATTAAAAGGTTTTGTTGAAAATATAACTCAGCATGCGATGATGTAGAATACATCACATCGCGATTGTCAACCAAACGAACGAACAAGCTACACACACATTGAAAAACTCTATTGTTTACGAAGCATCGAACGCGTCGTGTGTGTGAGCCACGAAAGTTTGTTCTAGTTTACGCACTGATAAAATGATAACATTATCAAATGATATGTATTATCAATATTATTGAAATGGATACTGGTATTGATTAAAATTTATGAATGAACAGTTATTAAGTCATAAATGGCCGTAGAAATATTTAAAACACATAAAATTATTTCAAGAGTAGTCTTCACTGTGAGTTTTTGTGAACATTTTCCACTTTGACAAAAACTGTTGAAACAGCCGGAATCATTATTATGTGTTTTAATATGTTTTAATCAGTCTTGTAATGATCTGATGAAATAATGGTACTCAGAATGTGGTCCGATTCTAGCAAGTTTTTTACAATTTCTTACACAATTTCTTAGTACTTACGAGAATATCACTCCGCTTGGTAGTGAATGAATGAAAAAGTCTGTGCAACTAAACGTCAACGTCAATGTCTGTCCCGTCCCGTGTCTCTCAGCTTAACAGTCACTGAATGACAGAATTGACAGAAGAGAAGAGGAATTGACAGTGTTGCCGTTAGCGTACATTTTACACATTTGACGTACCTTTTAAGCCTCCCATGTGTAATGTGTAATGGGGTCTATTTTACGTACCTTTTCAACCTAACATCTGAAATCATGTGTAAAATCGTGGTTTATTGACTATTTTATGTACCTTTTTTGAAACCGCCGCCAAAACGAGAAAACGAGTTAGCATCTGCGGTCTTAAGTACCTGGTGGCCTACGGTGGCCTGTGAACTACTGTGAAGTCACTGAAGTCACAGTCCTCACGCAATGTAGGAATAGGAAATAGGTTTGTCTCGATTCCGCCGCGAGTGTAGGCGATGAACATTGCATCGTGTTCGCGTATCTGACCGACCCGACGGGCGCGCTCACCAAGTCAAGACAGACACAGAACACTACTATACTCACAGGGCGCGCGTGTTTGCTAAGCGGATAAGTTTTGATATGTACATTTTGTTTTGTATTTTAAGCGCGCGAGATATTGGTATCTGCGATTAGGGAAAGTGATTTTCTTTCTTGTAATACATAGTGTTCAATAAATAAATAGAATGAGCCCATTTCCACTAATTTGGTCGTGGCGGTCGAGTCGCAGGCGGCTGACCAACCGGTACCTTTATTCGCTCGCTGCTGTGGTGCTTGGTAAGTTGTAGGCGAGCGGCGAGCAGGCAGTGTCTCACTGTCTCGCATTCATTGTGAGAGAGCGAGAGAAGCAGTAGTGAATGATTTTAGTAAAAGCATTGCTAATTTATTTATATTATATACTTTATTGTATACCAGAAAATACACAGCAAAAAAATATATTTAACACTACAAAACATACAATGGTGCTTATGTACCTTTTTAACCCAAAATGTACCTTTTCAGCGCTGGATATGTACCTTTTGGGAACTCGGTTGTGGCAACACTGGGAATTGACCAAATCTCATTCATGTGTCGCCTGTGCTGTTGGTGTTTTTTTTAAATATTATTTATTTTATTTAAAAAGTTACTAGTTCGTATGAAAGTGGTTTATAATAAAATGATAATAATTTAGCTGTTGTTGAAACATAAATTTGGTGCGGCTATGATGTGAATCGGTCATTGTAACGTACTATTTATGAGGAACAAAAAGCCTATTTTCTTTATTTGGTTTAGTGCATGATTATGAGAAAATGAGCCACTCGTCAACTTCGAATGCTGATGGAACTGTTAGTTCTATCAGTAATATAGAAACCACATCAGATACAGCTCAATTAATAAGCACTGAAGATGCCAGCACTTCAAATTACACTCAACTGAATAAATCTGTGAATTTCGAGGTATGTAGAACATACAAAGCTACGTTTATAATTATCTACGGTATGTCTAATTATAGGGCTTCTATATATCTGCAGTCAGTATAATATTATTATGAGTATTAGGTGTCACTCATTTGTTGATATTACTCACTGGCTTATGACCTCTTTGTGTAATCAACTATTGGTTTAGAATAATTAACACAGTCATGTGACTCAATACTCCAAAGTCTCCAAGTATTTATTGCATTCCACAATATGAATTTAGGTGATGGGTATCAGAAATGTGATATGAGCCTGTCTTAGGAACAATAAAGTAGGAGAAAAAAAGGGCTAGGTCATCCATTAATTTGTTTTTTATTTTTATTATAACACCTACACAGCACAGATACATGCCCGCACACAGTTTAATAATAATAATTATGTCACTCTGTATTCCACATTTTTCTGTGTACTTCGTAATTGGCGTATGTTTAGAACAATAATAATGTTATACTTACTGTCAGCTGTGAAGCTATCTTATAATAAATAAACATAAATTTGGTTTTTAGCAGGAGTCAGATGATGATGAGTTCCATGGCAGCCATGGAATTAGGAGGAGACAGCCACAACAGAAGATAGAACCGGGCTCAATGAATGTTCTCTCAGCTAAATATGAAGTAAGTTTTAGGCTAGTGTTATAGAACCTCACTCAAAACTCAAGCATACTTAGAACTTGTTTAAAGCCTTTTGATTAGTGTGTGTAGTTTGTAATAAACATTTTGACTTTGACTTCGAATATATTTTTTTATTTTAGTATAATAATCTTCCACTATAATTAATTAATGTCACTTGTATTTCATCAAAAGTACCCAACTCATAGTGAACCTTTTTAGGGTTCCGTACCCGAAGGGTGACAAACGGAACCCTATTCATAAGCCTCCGCTGTCCGTCTGTCTGTCAGCGAGCTCTATCTCATGAACCGTAATAGGTAGGCAGTTGAAAATTTCACAGATTGTACATTTCTGTTGCCGCAAGAGCAACAAATAATAAAATTAAAAATTAAAGGGGGGTCACCATACAATAAAATTAAATTTTGAAAAAAAAAATATCTGACCCTGGCATGTGGGGTATCATTGTCTAGAGCTCATTGAGTAGAGAATAAATATAATTTTTATTTGTTTTTATCTTCAAAAATGATGAATTAGGGGGCCGTAGAAGTTGTCTGTTTTAGACCATTTTTGTACGAGCTCTATCTCAACAACTAAACAAGTTAGGAATTTGAAACTTGTGTGTATCATGTAATATATACTGTTTATAATCAACAAATACTAAAAACGCCGATTCATAACGTATTTTATATAATATTGGCGATTTTCTGCAACTTAAAAAAATAATTTTGCATTTCATATTATTATTATGTGATACAATTCCACAGATAACTATTTACTAGTCGGAGTAATGACATGGAATTAGTAAGTACCTACTATCATGGCAGCATATAGTATTTCGATCATTTAAATTTCGATGATCCAAAAAGGTCTACAAAATAAACTTTCTTCACAAGATTTTAAAACCGGCCAGTATTTTTTGAGTTTAAGAACTTTATCGACTTTTTTCAAAGTATCCCTTGACGGTGTTGATGTGTGTACCTCATGTTAAAACTACACTGCAATAGACAATATATTCAATAACATTGAAATGAATGCTGGCACATACAGTGTACTATTCAGTTACCTTAAACCGTTGTGGATACAATTTCATATTGAGAAAAATTATTGGTGTAAAAATATTCGGCCACGGCGGCCAATCTCAACGGAGACTGGACTTCGGCGCGGGAGATATTATAGTGCACAAGTGTGTGCGCAGACACGAGTGCACTCTCTCTTCCCTCACTCTCATAGTCCGATGGGATGTGTAAAAATAATAAGTAAGAAATAATTAAAATTTGGCGTACTACTTACATTCTATTTTGTACAATATAGTCTGATGTAGCAAGAGAAATCCTTTTATTTATAAGTAACTAGCTTTACCCGGCCCGGCTTCGCACGGTTAGCACTAAGTACTTATCTACGGCGCACCTACCTTTCCTAATTACCTATTTCTACCTAATTGCCTACCTACCTACCCTACCCTACTTACCAGGGTAGGTAGGTACCTAACCTACCCTACCTACCCTACATATCTCCCTGCTTACCTACCATATACCTACTAATACTATGTTATGAGCAGTGGTGGCCCAGTGGTAACGGCCCCGACTTACGAGTTGTAGGTCGTGGGTTCGAACCCCAGCAGGCGCTTTACTTTGTGTAAATAATTTCATCACCACTGCTCTCAAAACGGTGAAGGAAAACATCGTGAGGAAACCGTTAGAACCAAAAATTCGAAGACATGTGACATCTACCAACCCGCTCTGGGCCCGCGTAGTAGATTACAGCCCACTCCCTCTCACAGAGAGGAGGCCTGTGTCCCAGCAGTGGGAACATTAATAGGCTGATGATGATGATGATGATACTATGTTAGTAGCAAATAAATAACTTTGACTTTAGTTAATGCATGTTACTGGATAAAGTTAACTTAATATTTTTCTCTTAAAATAAATGAAATATACTCCTACACCTATATTTTAACACAACAACATTTTTTCATTAAAATTAGACAATTTCTTTACAAATCTTTGTTTTTTTATAGCGCCTCTGTTGTAACCGTTACGAAAGTATTACAAAAATTCATAGTGTTAAATCTTGTACGACATGGTATCGTGTGCGAGTCCGACTCGCACTTGACAGATTTTATTTATTTAAATGTTGCTTTGATTAACCTTCCTCTCTATTTCAGAGTTTAGACTATGACACATGTGAGAATCACCTACTCCTTGATGAGGAACGGAAACGAGGATATGCCTTCATTGTCTGGAAAGACATAGCGAGATGGTTTATAATTATGCTGATCGGAATAGTAACAGCTCTCATAGCTTTTTTCATAGACATATGCATTGAAGAATTCTCAAAAATCAAATACATGGAACTTAAGAAATGTATCCTTTTCAAAGAATTGTAATTATCTGTATAACCTACTTCCTGTATTCCAGGATTCACCCACAAAATGTAGTTGCCTAATAATCTTTTCCTAGTATTACTGATCTATCACTGTTAAAAATCATTCAAAAGAGTTTAGGTGTGAGCAAGCAGACATGTATGAACATATTGAACATATACATACTTGGTTTTGCTCTCACCATTCCCAGTCACTTACAAATTTTTGCCTTGCCATGAATGGAACGAAAGGCAAAATTTTTCTTTTGGTAATTCCAAATAAAACCACATTGTAAGCCGAGTTGTATTCATGAAATAAATGAAACTGAATTAAAACATTATAATAAATTAACATTTAGTTGTATCTCATTCAATTAGGTACAAATCATGATTTCCATGACTAATTCATAAACAGCTGTGGACAAATATGTGGTACAAGACAAATTATACATTCCTTACTTGCTGTGGGTGTTATCAAACATTTGTATTGTGTTCATTGGGTCCATGCTCGTTGCATATGTTGAGGTAAGTAGATAGTAAAGCATTCATTATTATTTGACCAGATTGAGTCTGTTCAGTTCAGTACAAATTTTAATATGAGTTAAAGTTCAATTCCCGACATCAGTACAGTTTCGCGGTTTCGCGGGTGACTGACGATTTTTAATCTCGGTCGTTATCAGACGCTTTTAGTGGAAATTGAACTTTTTGTAATGTAGTTAAGGTTGCTAATCCCACAATACCTGTCAGGAAGTGGCGAAAGGTGGGCGTTTTCGGGGGACTGTCCTATGTAATTTTGACGTTCGAAAAGTGCTGATTCTCAGCATAGTTTGAATAAATGACTTTTGAATTTGAATTTGGATACTTGGAATAATTATATTTCAACTTGTAGCCGGTAGTAGTATTCCCGCAGATAAATGTCACCCTACTTTGAATAATAAGAAAACAAAAGTAACATTCCAGAATGAAGAAATTTAATGTGTTAAGACAATTTGCAGTACTTATGAAAACTTAACTTTATTTAAAGTAATTAAGGTCTCTAATCCTAAACCACATTTCAGCCTGTAGCAGCCGGCAGCGGTATTCCTCAAGTGAAATGTTACCTGAATGGCGTAAAAGTGCCGCGAGTGGTGAGGATCAAAACTCTTGTAGTCAAGGCTATTGGTGTTATCACTGCAGTCGTTGGCGGGCTTGCAGGAGGCAAGGTGAGTTAGTCTGATGACTTTGTACTGGTATTAAGAGGTCTTATCCGTCGCAAATAGCTGTCAAATATTTACTTACTTTTGCCCACGGTTTCGCCCGCGTGGAGGTCGGAAAAGGTCATTGACTCCTGCCGCTGCACCCGCGTTGCCGTCAACTATGATTATTTTGTTACGCGTAATTTCAAAATTATATCGGTGCTATATTTTAAACTACTTATTTAAATGATATGATGTCACGGCATATTTAAATCTTAATTAAATGCCCAGTTTAAATAACATAATTATATTATCGGGTAAGGATTAATATGATAACGGTCAAAATGGCGTTGGAAATAACAATAATTTTTTTATCAAATTCTGAACGATAATAATGGTTACTGTGGGTCATCCTTACTGTGCGTTTGCACTGGCGAAACATCACGACAAAACATGTTGAAATCTCTAGTTCCTGTCAAACATTATATGGAAACTTGACAGAAAATAGAGATTCCAACATGTTTTGTCGTGAATATTTCGCCAGTGCAAGCGCACAGTTAGAAGATAGACATATGCTATAAAGGACTTTTATGTTGAATTTTTCAAGATCTTCAATCTTGTAGAACATAAATTTGATGTATCTCTTACGGCGCACGCCAGTAAAGCTTCCAGTTGGTATGATTTTTTCCGATATCTTCGTCAATAATCGTCATATTTCAGGCAATTTACACAATACCTTAATGAATTATTACACAATACCTTAATTAATGAATTATACGCTAAAACTTTCCGCATGAATAACTCCATCCATTGGTGAAAACCGTTTGAAAATACGTTCGGTAGTTGAGTTTATCGCGTTCAGACAGACAGACACGGCGGGCTACTTTGTGTTATAATAATATGTAAGGATATAACATGGTATATGCACGAACCACATTTTAGTAACTTTTTTGATAAGCGTAACGTAACCTTGGATTTTAGTGTCAACTGAAAATACTTCAGTTGTGAATAAAGTCCTATTTTATATTCCATGTTGTTTGTGGTTAAAGAATCTTTATCACTGAAAATAAATTTACGAAAAACACTTAATGATAAACGTAATACTTCTTATTTAGGAAGGACCTATGATCCACAGTGGAGCAGTAGTCGCCGCAGGAATATCGCAGGGCAAGAGCACAACGTTCAACAAAGACTTCAAGATATTCCAGTACTTCCGCGAAGATCATGAGAAACGTGACTTTGTGTCGGCGGGCGCAGCCGCTGGTGTGTCCGCTGCTTTTGGTGCTCCTATAGGTAAGAATAAAAAATAAAAAAACATGTTACCAACTGGGATACAAAGTGCCAACTATTCTAAACGCCAAAACTCGCGGTAATCGAAGTCATAAAACGTCTGGCTAGGACGGTGAATATTACAAGATTTCCAAAACCTCTATACTGAGTCTCAGGTGATCTCCGCTCCCCCGTGTTATGCCTGCGATTGCCAGTAACGTAAGAAAGAAAGAAAATTCATTTATTTAGCACAGACTTTTAAAGGCACACAATATTATACACAGCAGATAAAAAATAGGTGTAAACTACGATCCAAGAAATTAGCAGTAAAGTGTGCCTCACAGCTGCGCCAAAAAGGCTCAGTTCGGCAAAGATGCCAGACAATTGTAAGGCCTTTAGCCTGTGCCGCCTGAAAAATTTTCCGCGACTACCATTCCTAAGACCACTATAATTGTACCCAAAGCTTTTGATTATGCATTCTAATATAACCGACCGATGGTTGGAGATTCAGTAGCAAGATCAGCTGAATCTAAATGAGAATACAGAGGGCCTAGTGCGAGTTTCATTTTACCATCTCGATCAAACGCATCGAGCGCGTTCGGCGTTCCGATTGGCCCTTCACCGGTGAAGGCCGGCCGGCTGTCAATAGGAGCGCCAAACGCGGTCGATGCGTTTGATCGAGATGGTAAAATGAAACTCACACTAAGCCCTCAGCTGATCCATTTTTATTTTTTTCCAAGATTTTTAGTGTTTGCTCTTGCCGTATCCTATAATCTCTTTCTATTTCAGGTGGAGTACTATTCTCTCTAGAAGAAGGCACCAGTTTCTGGAACCAGGCGCTAACATGGCGAACATTCTTCGGTACAGTAGTGTCAACGTTCACGTTGAACTGCGCGCTGTCTGCCTATCACGGAAGAGCGGGAGAACTGAGCTTTCCAGGTATGAAAACGGTTAATAATTATTACACTCCTTGTTGGGCAGTCGAGTAATTATAAATAGCGTCAGACCGAAACATGATTTTCAGCAGAAACCGAATCGGCTTTTCTAGTTTCTGAGAAACTTCGCACACTAATATTAGTCTAGCTTCGCATCAACAAACAACATCATATCATGTCGTCATATTTTTTTTTCAAATCTATTCTAAAATGGTCTTTCAGGTTTAGCCCCAAGAATATTTTTGTAGCAGTGAAATTACAAGTACTAAAAACTGCTCAACTTTGTCATTACCTGAGTACTGAGTCCGCCCCCTACATGGAACTTAAACATATTTTGCGAAATGTGGATGTACCATAGGTACACCTCTGCCTAACTCTTCAGGACTTACAGACGTGATGTTATGTTATGTTAGTCCTTCGAAATCATTCCAAATTCCTAGTGTTATAGTAATGGACTATGACCTAAAGGAAGTTAAGTAAATAAACCTCTTTTATTCTAGGTCTCCTGAACTTGGGCAAGATGGAGCCATTTCCATTTCAATTCTATGAGCTGCCCGTTTTCATGTTCTTTGGCGTTGTTGGCGGATTACTGGGCGCTCTGTGGAACCACATCAACTATAGATTAGCTGTGTTTAGGATAAGGTAACTACATGTTTCTTTTAAATTTAGGGGGGACATGTTTTGGGCTCAAGTACACTTTGTAATCTCAAGAAATTACCTTTCAAGTATTTAAACGGGAACTTACTCGAAGTTGAAGCAGGCCCTAAAACAGTATTATTTGTTCACCAGGTACATAGGAACTCCTTGGCTGCGCGTAGTGGAAGCTTGTCTCGTGGCAGCCGCAAGCGCAACCTGCGGGTTCCTTATGATGTTCTTACTGAATGACTGTCGGCCACTCGGTGAAGACCCCACTAAAGTACCTTTACAGGTAAGCTACTTTAGCTTTTAACTAAAATAAATTGATGAAACTAGGGTGTAAGAGCCTTTTTTTTTGGGTGGGAAATTATCAAACAGAGCGGGAGGGCGTGTCAGACGCTTGCTGACTAAAACCCACCCGTGTTCCTTCAGTTGCCAGTACGTTACCAGGGGCCTCGGTAACCCTTTCGGACTTTCCCGCAACCCCAGCAGAGCGTGTAAGAGCCTTGCTGTTAACTTTATTTTCTCGGTTTGATCATCAAGATTCATGAGATTTCCTGTAAATGCTATTTTAACAAATAAACTTATTTTTGTGGAATAGTGGGCAGTAACTCATAAATTGCGAAATGTCCCAAATTGTGAATACAAACTACTAACTTTTTTATGCTCGAACAAAACCTTTAATCTTAAAATACTTTATACTTCTTTATAATTGGTCCCTCAGTGCAGAGGATCGTGACCCGTCTAGTTTTTTAAATGCTTTAAAGGCTTGTGTAATTATTTTAGTACCTAAACCATTTTTTCCCTTTCCCAGCTATTCTGCGCAGACGGCGAATACAACGCCCTCGCAGCGATTTGGTTCCAAACTCCCGAAGCGTCCGTGCGTTCGTTCCTCCACGACCCCATCGGTTCCTACAAGCCGTGGTCCATCTTCGCGTTCGTCGTGTGCTACTTTCTGCTGTCCACGTGGACGTTCGGCCTCTCAGTATCCAGTGGACTGTTCATACCGAATCTATTGACGGGAGCCGCTTGGGGAAGACTACTGGCTATTGCTATTCAGTATATGCTGCCTTCTAATGTAAGTTTTGCTCTTGTAATATGTTTTCGTTTGTGTTAAGCCCTAACCTTACTGTCTCCTAAAGTTAGGTTAGGTTAGGATAAATCTAAAAGGCCATACTACCCAGTATGGTATTTTTGATCATGTCGTAAATGTGTTTAAATTTATTTGTCACAACTACCTAATGACGTGATATGTTTTGAAAAATGGGAGGGGCTTGGGGCTAAGTAATAACAGCCGCACGTGTTGATCGATCAGGTTAAGCTACGCTTGCCGTGGTTGGTCCGTGGATGGGTAACCCTCTTTACATACGAAGACCCCTCCGTGCCTCGGAAAGTACGTTTAAGGGGGATGCGCCAAGGTAGCCCGCGAAATTCAAATTTTCTTAGGTTTTTTGCAATTTGCAGGTCAATGTCAGGTTGTATCTTGATTAAAATATGATTTGCGAGCGTAACCAATATGGTTTTACAGAATTATAATCATTAGAATCAGCAATACAACTCCTTAGGTTAGCATAATCCCCAAATGTCATGATTTCATGAACTAGTCATTCAACGGGATTACATGAACTTAAGAGTTGTATTGATGATTTCTATGATTATAGTTTTATAAATAAACATTTGATACGGTCGCAAATCATATTTAGATCAACATACAACCTGATACTGACCTGCAAATTGCAAAAAACGTAAGAAAATTTGAATTTCGCGGGCTACCCTGACGCTTTCACCTTAACCCGTTGGTCCCGGCTGCCATTTGTTTGTAGATCTTTGACAATCGTTAGGTACGGGTACTGTTACCGGTACCGTTCACAGTGTGGACGAACGGGAATATTATTTGATTACGAATTCCCGATCAGTAATAGGTTTCGTTAACATTGTTGACGATCGGGAAAAAAAAGTTACGTTCGTTCACAGTGTGGACGTACAGTATATATATTTATATCACTTATTCTTTTCTACAGTCGATAAACCCAGCGAAGTACGCGCTAGTCGGGGCAGCTGCTCAACTCGGTGGTGTAGTGCGCATGACTATATCACTGACGGTCATCATCATAGAGACTACAGGACAGATCTCCAATGCATTACCTATCATCATTACGTTAGTAGTCGCAAAATGGACCGGAGACTTCTTCAATGAGGTAAGAGAATTATAATTTTGGTATCTTAAAAAGTCGCAGGAAGTCAGGAAATGTTTTTCCAAATTGAAGTTATCAGTATCATTTTGCTGGGCAAGCGGGTTCTTGATTCACATGCTATTCATAATATCGATTAAATTAAATTTTAAAACTGCTGTCATGTAGTGAATCTCTTGGAATATAGCATAGTATTCACTAGCGACGTAAGGGGTCGTCCATAAATCACGTGAGACTCGAAAGGGGGGGAGGGGGTGTGGAAGAAAGTACGAAATGTCACAAGGGGGAGTAGGGGTGTAATGAGATATCACCTGTATTAATTTTTTCGTGTAACGTGCATTTCTAATCTTGTTTCTTTCTTTCTATTTAAAGATAAAATATTCTGTAATTTTTTAAGATACTTTGCACAAAAAAATACGCGTGTTTTTGGGTAGGGGGGAGGGGTTAGTCTAAAACCTCACCACGTATCACCAGGGAGAAGGGGGTTAAAAAGTTGTTTATAACATCACGTGATTAATGGACGACCCCTGATGTCTCGAAAGTGCTGCAACATCACTGGCTATCAACATGTCTGTGTATAAACAGAGTCCCAAGATACGAGTACGTGTCTTGCGACATCGACAGACAGACTTCCAACGACCTATCACGATTTTACAGGCTACACGATTCTCGAATTTTTTAAAGGTTATATGCACAGTAAGGGTATTAATTGTTAAGCAAATTGACAATCTACGTTAATTTGCCTTGTTGGTAGCAAGCTAGCAAGTTGGTAGTCGATTTGCTTAACAATTAATTTCCCTGGTTTTGCCTGGTTTTCGTAATGAGATTTGCCTTTTTCTGCTTCGCCTTCCCAGGGTATCTACGACATCCACATCCAGTTAGCAGCAGTACCGCTCCTCCCTTGGGAGCCTCCACCACTAGCGCATAACATCTACGCGTCAGAGGTGATGTCGCATCCAGTCTTCACTCTGCGCACCGTCGAGAACGTCGGCCATATTGTGGAGCTGCTCAAACTTGTGTCGTATAATGGATTCCCTGTTGTTGATCCGCCGTTGGCTGATGATGTAAGTATTTGTTTTTTCTGCATCGCACAGTTTTTAGTACTTCACAAAACATTGATATTTTTTTATTATAATATCAATGTGTTATTCACATGAACCTTCCGAAAAAAATCTCTAAATGATGGTGAAAACTGCATCAAAATGCGTTACATAGTTTATAAAATAGTTATTTGACTCAGGCGTGACTTTGCGGAAATCCATCATAAAATACAATAGACGACGCATATTTAGTAACTTAATCTAAGCGGATTACGTTACTAAATATGCGTCGTCAGTTCCTAAATAGTCATAAAGAATCCCGTAAGGATGAGGGTTCTTAGGCTGCCTGTCCACTGGAGCGGAGAGGAGAGGAGAGGAGCGGAGATTTGCCATTATTAACCAATCAAATCTAAACTCAGGGGCGGAGTCAAGATTCTATTGGTTAATATTGGTACATCTCCGCTCCTCTTTTCTCCTCTCCGCTCCAGTGGACAGGCAGCCTTACAGGGTTCTTTATGACTCTTTAGGAACAGTTAGGCGGATAGGTTACTAAATATACGTCTTCTATTGTATTTTATAGTTTACTAGCTGACCCCTGCCCATTTCGTTGCGCGGTAAACATAAATATATAGCCTATAACACTCTCAAATAACGTGGCTTTCTATTGGTAAAAGAATTTTGAACATCGGTTCAGTAGACCCAGAAATTACCCTTACAACCTCACAAACTTTACCTCTTAATAATATTAGTATAGATAAAAACACCGCAGTCACACAGAAAAACACGAGAAGCGACTTTAATTTATTATATATTTATATTAATTGAAAAACTTTGTTGCGGGAATGATATTCACTGGGAAACAAAGTTGCGCAGCAATTTTGCTAGGAATAATAATAATTGATGGTACGGAAACATCGATCACTAATAAAGAACTAGATACACAATCCCAAACAAAAGTTCTTTTAAAACTGTCACTAAATTGTGTTTAAGTAATAATAGTTGAAATAAATATACATTAATGTAAATTCAACCTTAAACGCAATGCTTAAAGATTATTTCACAAAGCTATGTTTAAAAAGCAATAAATTTTTACGACCGATACTATGTGGCATGTTTACCGTCGGAGCGTTCGAATGCTACTAAATCAAAAGCGCACCCAAATGTTCAAGTGGGTGCTCATTCGGTGAGGACATTTTTTGCCACTGATTGTGTATCTGGTTCTTTATTAGTGATCGATGTACGGAAATGATGTTCAGCAGCTGCTTCTCTACTTTGTTTCCCAATGAATACGGGGCTTTAGTAACCAACCTGTCATCCAGTGAATTATTTTCGTGACTTACGGGACTTCGGGATTACATAACATAACATCACGCCTGTATTCCCCGAAGAGTTGGGCAGAGGTTTACCTATAGTACACCCACATTTGGCCAGTTTGAGACCCATGTTATAATATAGGGGGCGAGCCTATTACCAAACAATAATAACATATTTGTAAGAAAAATAAAACACGCATCATCAATATCGTTTTCATATTATATGCATAGGGGTCTCCCTACCTCTTGAGTGCAATCATTTCACTTCATCAAAATCGTCTTTTTACAACAGAGTTTCAGAGGTGAAAAATTATTCATTATTGTAGGTTTAAAGATATTTTATTCTCAAAAAAGACAAAGTCTCTAACATGAGAACAATGCTTCTAAGCTAAATTATTATTATAAATTTAAAGTCCATCACAATCGTCACTGCATCAATATTATGATACACCCATTCAATGCATTTAGTTTTTAGTTATATTGTTCTTTGTTTTAGGTGGAAGTGACAACATACAAGCGGTTACGCGGCATGATTCTACGTTCACAATTAATAGTATTAATACAGAACAAGATATTCAATGAAAACGCGAATACAACGTGGTCTAACTTTAACGTGGATATGAATATGTTTAGAAAAGAGTATCCACGGTATCCGTCTATTGATGAGGTAAGGAATCATTTCGCTAGCCTTTAGAGCGTTCTACAAATGATCTTTTCGAGTATGTAACGACTTTTCGTGATTGATTACGGCTTTATTCAGACGTTTGTTTCGTGACTGCCTAACTAGTTCCGGATTCAAACGGAGTCGTTATTTATAAGTATCCGGAATCAATTATACACACTACCGAAACGCTTTAGTAAACCCGTAAACAACAAAGTGCTGTTCTTTTTCTAAAAACATAAATAAATAAAGCAATGTATAACCGCGATATTTTTGTTTTCGTAGTTAGACATAGCAGAGTGGGAGAAAACTTGCACGATAGACCTACGTCCGTTCATGAATCCCTCGCCTTATACTCTGCCGCACCGAGCTTCACTGCCGCGCTTGTTCAGATTGTTCCGAGCGCTAGGATTACGACATCTGCCCATAGTCAATGATGTTAATGAGGTAACTACTATTATGTATAACTGTGTTAGTAAACTGTTCCTAATCGAAGACTACGCTATACAAAATTAACGAGTAATAACCGAACAACTTATATATTTGCGGTTGCAAAGACACATTCTCCCATACATTCTGTATTGAGAACTATAAAGTTAAGTTTGTTCTTGGGATAAATTCATCCCAACTACGGAACCCTTCATTGTGCGTGGTCCGAGACGCACTCGGCCGGTTTTTTTCCTAGCTACAATGAAACCCGTGAAACTGGGTCCTACCCATACGCGTTTTCTACTTTTAATAGTAAACTATTTTGTTAAACATTAACCTTTTATACAGGTGGTTGGCATGGTAACCCGCAAAGATATTGCAAGATACCGAGTATGGCGACACAGAGGCCACATGGGAATGGAAGAGTTAATACTTTCTAGTGAAATTTAGCAAATTAGTGCTGAATGTCCGACCGAAGAAACACGTTTGGCGAGGACAGCTTTCTGCCAACATAATTATGCCTGCAAATATAAGGCAGGAAAAAAACTGAATGAACCAAAGACTGAGATGAGTAATGAGTTGGCTATAAGCAGGCAAAGTCCTATTGTTACTTTGACTAATTGAACTATTTTCAACATTATCAAAATGAGGTTTTACTAGTTTCAGATGTTATTTCAGGGTTGGTGTTTTTACTTCCATGAATACCTAGATCTCTTTCAGCATAATAAAGGTCTGCCTGTGTCCGAAACATGTACACTTGGTCGGATATTCGTACTTTCAATTAGAAATAATTTTAGCAAAATTCAATCAATATGACGAATGTTATTATTTTTTTATATTTTTTATTATTTTTGGTGTAGAGCCTAGGTATAATTTTAATGTCTTATGTGTTTAGAAAAGCCAAATATATTTCAGGACAATGAAAAAATGATTACAGTAATCTAAGTAATTTAAAGTCACCATGTAGAATTTTTTCTTGAAGTATTTATGTGTAGTTGTATGTCTGACTTGCTGCATAATAATTTATTGTGTTATCAACTTATCACTTTGTCAGTGTACCTATTAAATTGTTGTATTCTCGATAGAAAAATAGTAGCACGGGCGTAGCGAGGTACGGGCAGGGAGGGGCAGCTGCCCCCCTTAGAAAAGTGGTTGTTCGCTGGTAAACTGTAATTCTGACGAGCTTCATAGCTTGCGACGCTTCTTATAAGACCTAAGAAACAAATAGACTTGAAGGCTGGCTTGTGAAATCCAACAATACGAGATGTGATCTCTAATTAAAAAAAAATATCTGCCCCCCCTATATACCATCCTGGCTACGTCCTTAGATAGTAGTGTAAGTATTAGAAAGTGGAATAAAATGAATGTTGATTATGAAGAAACTTATGTTGAATGGAATGCCAATGTTTTATGGGCTGAATAAAGATTATCGAGATTCTATTCTTATGATTGTGGAATGTGGAGGGATGAGGAAATGAATGTATATATTTTCTACTAATCAATGTGATATTTTTGTTAAGATATTGTAGACTTGGAAAGCATAAAAATATGATGCAATCATTATGAAAATTGTTATGATTTATCAATTAGGACACTATTGTGATAACTCTAGAGCTAAGATTCTATAAATGTGTTATCAATAAAATGTTTATAAGAAAAAACATTTATTTAAATTAACATTAAAGTATATTATACAAGTTCCTTAGCCTAGGTAATTATTACCATTAAACAACAGCTTAGTTAATTTTCAACTAGAAAGACATTCTTCAAGGCGGCGACGCTGATAACAGGCTATTTATAATAATAAACAAATAGCATTTCACTTTTTTGATAGTGAACTGTGAACGCTAGTTGTTTTCAAACAATTCCCAGCCGATACCAGACCACAAGTTGAAGAACAGAATCACTGGTAATATAACCAAGATTATCAGTAAATAATTGACGAACTCATCCATAGTAGTTTCTTTGTACGGCGTTTGTATTTAAATTATATAAATTAATTATTAGGAGCTGTGTAGGATTGACAACATAACCTATAAAGTTTGACATAGTGCTCTGTGGTTTGACTTTGACAACAAGATGACAGAACAGATTATTAATAATAGAGATGGGTTGTCGTCGTTGTCGTTGAGCTTGTAACCATAGACAGATTAGTCCCTCAAAACGTTCGGCCGGTCTTGGCCTTGTGATACAAGATACATCAAGTCTACGAATAATTTATTCGTATGATCAAGCAAGATCACTGTTGGAAGGGTCATGGGGTTAGTGCACGCCGTGCATGGAGTATTTACTTTATGGATAAGTTTGTGTACGTGGGTTAAGGTAGCTGTCCTTACTGCCCCATCTCAAATATCCACCTTGCAAATTAAGTGCAAATGAAGATGTTTCTATATTTCTATAATAGTCTAATATAGAAGTAAAAGTTTGTATGTAGGGAGTAATCTCCGTCTCTGGGGGTCTACTCCCTAAGTCCGTCAACTAAAAGACGGGCCCGTCCGAAAGTAGTCCGAAACGATGGCGTGTACCCTACTCCCTATTGATTTCGGATTCTTAAGCTTCGAACGGAATCAAAGACAATCTTTGTGCGCGAATGATACATGACGGTAGAGTTGCGCTATTTTACCGGTCG
Source organism: Conistra vaccinii (assembly GCA_948150665.1). Taxonomy (NCBI): domain Eukaryota; kingdom Metazoa; phylum Arthropoda; class Insecta; order Lepidoptera; family Noctuidae; genus Conistra; species Conistra vaccinii. The sequence continues at coordinate 16,962,800 of OX411323.1, forward strand.
ATTACCGGTTTACTTATTTTGTGGTTATCATGCTTACTATTCCAAAAATAATATTGTTGTCGTTAGAAAATTACCACATTTTTAATAATTTAGTTTTTATTACGCCTTTAGTTGTGCAATTGAATTATTTTTGCCATTTTTGTCCCGATGGTGGCTTTATCGTGTTGATATCTTTGCCTTTTTTCTTTTTGACGTTAAGTGTGTAGTATCTATGACGGCAAAGTATTTTGACGCGGCGCGTCTTTCAAGACTTTCAGTTTCAGATTTCTCAATGAATTTGATATTGAAGCGATGAAAACTTTTGATAATTACCTACATGTACTAAATAAACAAATGGAATCAATACTAAGTGCAACTTGGTTGGAGGAGGATAAGGTTTGTACTGTTACAGCAAGAATAAATGTTGTTTTGTAAACATTCTCTATTTCTCATAGTTACATGCTTGCTTTTGCTTCTGTTCCTTACATTGTTTTGAAAGAATTGGTCAGGAGAGGGTCTTCTTAAATGGAAAATCTAAATACGGACGGAAACACCAACGCGAAGAAGGTGGCGGCCCGGCATGATTTACGAATTAGACCTACCTATCCAATTTACTTTTACGTTACAAAGTTCATAAGAAGGCATGTCAAGAATTTTGTTTGCCTATACAAAACTCATAATATTACTTAGTTATTCTTATGCCTCTACAGATTTAATTAATTTGGTATAACTATAATTTGCAAAAAAAATATTACATTAATTTTGTATTTCAGGTTAGTAGGACTAGTAAGGATGGCGCTACACTACAAATAGCAGAAACTGAAACAGCCTGCAGAAAAGAATTACATGAGGCACAGAGGGCAAACAAACTAGATATATGTTTGTTCTAAGAACAAGTTCTAAAAGTCAAATTAGAGTATTATAAAATAAATTAAACTGCTAGAATAGACATGTTTTTTTATTAATGAACTACTCGCTAAAATATCTTCTTATAAAAGTTTGAAAAATAGCATTTGCATTTCCCTTGCAACTTCTTGAGTTGCTTCTCTTGTATGATATTCATTGATATTACTGGGTACCCTCTAACTGCATGTCTCCATGGTGAACTGCAATGTTGTGAAGCACTGCTACTATGGTTGTTTTCACATTTTCTAGTTTGCATGTAAATGTAATGGTCATAGGTTGTGCCATGTAAAAGGCATTGAAAGCTTTGTTTCCACACACCAAAGCACCGTTCCACAGTATATGTCGAAAGTAAAGTAAACAAAGCCAAAAGGGGTATTATATCCTCACACAAGTCCTCAAAAATGTTCTCGTGTGAGCCTATAGTTCCCAACGAACTCAACGTCGGAAATACCCGCCAACCGAAAGTTTCGGCGGAACTATAACCGGCGTCGCCGCCGCCCGCTCTTCCTTCGAGTTTTTTCGAGCAATTCCAGCATTAAAAAAGCAGCCATCGTTTGTATTATTTAAAAAAAAAATGCTTTCGTCGACAGCACGACAACTATTGTGATGTCGTATCAACTGACATATATCTCCGTCAAAACAAGTGTCAAATTCAACTTTTCGGACGGGCAAAAACACATCGGGAGTAGGGACAACTGTCAAATCGTATCGTCATTCATTCTTAGGTCGGGCTTCCAACTAATCGTATGTCCGTAGGTGTTAGGGAGTAGGAAACGCCCGTAACTAAGCCCGAAATGACGGACTTCGTGCTTAGGGAGTAGACCCCCTGGAACTCGCACTCGGATTTGAAAAATTTATTTTGCATTGGATTGCCTAATTCCTGAGAAAGGTTATACGCTCGCGGACGAAGTCGCGGGGAGTAGCTAGTTGTAAATAAAATACAAGCATTCACATTAAGTCCTTTATTGACTGAATTGTCCATTATTATAAATAATGCAAAATATTAGTAATTAAACATGGAAGTCGGTTACAATTAATATTAACAGTTCATAACCACCGTAATAACCACACACAAAACAGAAAAACAATGTCATAATTAGTCAAATTAACATTGTCATACTTTCATATTTTGTAACCATTAAATATGAAATGAAGCATGATTGTTATCTTAATTAAAGATTAAATTAATTCGTCAAAAACTCATAAGATAAATTTTTTGTTAAATTCGTAATAAAATTATTAACACAGAGTGACAAAAGTCTATGCGAAGCAGAATATCAATACAATAACCTCCTCTTCTTTTAGGCGATTATCACACTGCCACGCACCACGCTGCATGTTGCGTGAATGCGTGTTTTAACGTTGCTTGTAAGTATCTCCGTTTGTATAGAAAACACGCACAGTCCAACACACAGAAAATGCATGCACGTGCGTTCATTTAGATCGCACGACACGCAACATGCAGCGTGATGCGGTGCAGTGTGCCAATCGCCTTAATTCGGTTAAAAACAAAGTTTTAGTAGAAACATAATTACATAGACCAATACAATATAAAGCAAATGATCAAAAATTGAAGTTGTGGCAGTAATAACTAAATACAATAATAACAATAAATTTAATATCAGTGCTAGAATATATTAAATGATATGCAACTAATTTAAAACTCAATACAGGCAAACAAAACGAGTAATAATCACAACTTATATGTAAGGAATAGGCAGCTGATGGCTTGTTGGGCATCTTCGAAATACCGCGGTTTATCAACCCTGGCAATACCATAGTCTGGTTCTAAAGCTGGCAACACAATATTGTGCCCTGAACTACACAAGCTTAAGTTTAATGATTGGTTGTTTGTATGGGAGATAAACTTGGATGGCTGTGGTGTATGGAACTTGCTTCTCATAATGTTGGTTGTCATGCGCTTCGTTCTGTCGACGTTCCCTTTAATTGTTACTAGCATCCTGTGGTTTTCGGGCTGGTTTAGAAGCTCTGCTAAGTCCTGTGGAAAAAAAAATGGTTTAGTAGGTTGTATTGATATGACTGCAAACTACACGTCCAAGCGCGTATTTTGTTACGCTGGTTTTAAAGTATTGTATTAATTTGGGAATCCAACAATTTATTTATAGGATCTTTATCGTTTATGCGACATGCGCTAAAAGCGCTGGTCATCATCACAAATAAAAATACTAACATTATTTATTACATAATATTATTTCTTACCTTCTTCACAGGTTCATATTTGGAAAACAGCCATAGATATGTGGCCATAATACAGAACAATTGAGTTTCGCTGTTGCTGAACCTCCACATGAATTTCAGGATAGGCGATATACGATCCCTCTACAAAGAAAATAAAATAATTGATTACACATGATAAGATACGAAACCGAAAGCAAGGGACAAAGGGTATATGAGCAAGGTCCAAAACCTACACATACATCTGGCCCTTCTTAGTCGCGGTCATTACAGATTGAGCATATTTCCGGTGCGTTTGAGCTCATTTTTGCACGCGCGTATATTTAAAGGTCAATTCAGACCAAACGAGCGAATTCTATCCCCGCTCTATCAATAACTTTTAGTGTAAACAGGGATAGCGCATGCTTTAGTTGGTTCGTTTGGTCTCTAAACCTACCTTTAAACGTATACGAGGGAGCTCACACACCCTGTCTCCTCTCGTTCGCACGAGATTGTCATTGACAATTTACAAACATACGCCCAGTATGTAAAGGATATATCCAAGCCTAAGGATATACAGGGTGTGAAAGTAATTGCGTGCCATAGCTTCAGGGTAGGTTCAGTATCCATAAAGGAACCGAGGAAAAATAAAAATAGTTTGGACAATCCAAAAGTGCACGCCTCATACTTATCACTCATTCATAAACGAAAAAGAAATTCAAAACAGTTTAAAAATGAACAATTTATCACTTTTCATGAAGTCGTAATGTCAACGACTGACAAAGATATTTACGTTGGCAGTTGCTAGGCAACGGCACCGGATCAAGGTTGAAAATATTTAGATATTGATATTATATTTTAGTTAGTATTTAATTAATTATAATTAAACTACTATGAATAAAAGAGCCATTTTCAATAGGGTTCCTTCTACGGCTGAAACGAATGTATAAAAAAAAAATTGACTCAATTAATTGATTTTATCGCAAGCTACAATGTTTTCAGGGATCATAAATTGACGGACAGGAATTTTTTTTCAACTATTTTGATGCTTTGTCCATTTCTGCTGCATTAAATCAATTGTTAAAAAATACAACATTAATCTCCATTTAATCATCTATACAATGGTATATAAATTAAGTAGGTTCTGTGTACTAGCAGGAGTGAAACAATAAAAACAGTTGCAGAAATGGGGCAAAAAATATTTTTCGATCGTAGAGCACACTCTAATGCGAAGCATTACGAGTCGTGCAATATAATAAAAAAATATATTAAATAAAGAAAATTATTGCAGTCGGGTTTTATGCTTTTTAAATAATTTTCTTTATTTAAAGCTTTTTAGTTTTATTAACACTTTATCTAAATTTGGAATTGACTCATTACTAGCTTTTATTTGAAACCAATATTGTTGTAATTTATTTAAAAAAAAACTTTCCCCTCCCTTTTTTTTGTACTTGCAGATGCAATACATAAATATTATATAGCCTATGTCACTTCTACGATTAAGACGAATCTAACGACACCTCTTATGTTAAAATCCATCAAGCCGTTTAGGCTACAGAGCGTGCCAAAGAAATAGACATACATACATACATACATACTCTCGAAAAACATTACCCTCCTTCTGGGGCAGTCGGGTAAAAAAACATAAAAAATATTGCAAGATCAACTTTTTTAATTTGTAGGTTTTAATTTTGAAGGAGATAAGCACGCTAAAGTAGGAAGAAGAAATACTTGGAATACTTGTAATTTACGTACCTAGTTACCTATCCTTCACCCGCGTGTGCGCGGTGTAACCTTATTAAGACACATTTTTAACGCGTGGGAAGAGGCCCAAGACGCCATAGGGATCTTTTGTGACCTCTCTAAGGCATTTGATTGCGTTGATCACGAAACCTTGCTCTTGAAACTTGAGCATTACGGACTTGGAAAACTTGCGCTCAATTTAGTAAAATCTTATTTAAATGATAGACAACAGCAAGTCCAAATAAACGGTATCAATTCACTAGGTTTAACAGTAAAAATGGGTGTACCACAAGGCTCGATATTAGGTCCATTCCTCTTTTTAGTGTATATTAATGATCTACTCCATTTATTAAAAAATCAACCACAAATGGTGTTATTTGCTGACGATACATCCTTAATTTTTAAGGTAGATAGACGTGCTAAAAATTTTGACGACGTAAATAACGCCCTACTGCAGGTCCAAAATTGGTTCACTGCTAATAATTTAGTATTAAATGGAAAAAAACCAAGTGCATTAAATTTTCTTTACCAAATGTCAAAAGTAGAGATTGTGAGATAGTATTGAATCAAGAGAAACTAGAATTCGTCGATAAAACTGTTTTCCTGGGGATCACGCTCGACTCAAGGCTACAATGGGGTCCTCATTTAACATCTCTTGCAGGACGGTTAAGTTCAGCAGCATATGCTGTCAGAAAAATCCGTCAATTTACTGATGTAGATACCGCGAGGCTAGTCTATTTTAGCTATTTTCATAGTATCATGTCTTACGGTATTTTACTGTGGGGACGGGCTGCAGACATCGAGTCTATTTTTATTCTGCAGAAAAGAGCGATCAGAGCCATATATCATCTACGCAGGCGTGATTCTCTAAGGGAACGGTTTAAGGATATTAACATCATGACGGTACCTTGTCAATATATCTATGAAAACATCATGTACGTAAGAAAAAAATTACATCTTTTCAGCAAAAGAGGTGATAGACATAATTATAGTACAAGAAATAGGGACCTATTAGTTCAACCAGGTTTCAGACTGGCTAAAGTAGACTCATCTTTCATGGGATACTGTTTAAAATGTTACAATAAAATTCCTCTCCACATACTTCAACTGAATGAGACGAAATTCAAATCTTGTATAAAACGCACACTATGCAGGCAGGCATATTATAAGTTGGCTGATTACATCGCTGATAAAAATGCTTGGCTCAATGCTGGTCCTGCTCCACAACCACAACTTAACATTTGAAAATACTGTTGGCGCTGCTGAAGATTGTAAAACCATCTTTGCATTGTATAAACTCAATCTCCTTCGTATTGTATAATTGCATAGTACATGTGTGAGTACTATGTACAACAGAGCTACCATTTACCGGGTAATATGTCTTTCATTGACTTGAATGTGCCCTGGCGGCTGAGTGTATGTCATGCTCACTCAGATGTCTCGCTGATGGTGGCGTGTGTGTTGGATCATTTAGCTCCCTTCAAAATGGTTGAGCTGAATGGTGCTAATACATGCGTCATGTTCGTGAACGGGCGCCGTCAGTTGGGACTGGTCATCTCTTGGCTGCCGTGGCTTATTTTAATTTATTTTAATCCTTGAATTGTTTTATTTTTAATTTTTTATCTTTTTATTACGGACGCTTTTAACGTGCGCATCTTTTTTACATTGTTCTCACATGTATAATTTTTAAACATGAATTATGTAACCACTATTTTGTAACAATTATTTCTTTAAAAGAGTGTCCGAGGAGTTTCTTGCCCGTTCTTCTCCATAGGTACCTACTACGCTTTGGAATGGGCAACTAGCTTCATATTTCTGACTGACTGACTCCTTGACAATTCAAAAGTGCCTGTATATGGTTTAATTGAAATAAATGATTTGAGTTTGAGTTATCGAAGTGTTCAGGCGTAGGTATTTCATTGCGTTAGATAGTAGTTAGGTAAGTAACTCTAGAAAATTATGAATTAGCATTTAAACAAAATATAAACATAAATTTTAAGCAATTTTCTAATCAATTCTATTCTAAACGATCACTATTTAATCTTATGATAATTTTCGTTTTTTTTTAAAGGTATTTATTTTTTATTGTTTACGGGTTCCTTTATCGATACTGAACTCACCCTGAAGCTATGGCACGCAATTACTTTAACACCCTGTATACATATTATAAATATTTCTAGTCATCTTTTTGAAAAGCTGCGCGTTTTATAATGCTTACCAAGTAAATCTTCGGCCCTGTGATCCTATACCTAGTCAGATTGACGAGCACCGCGGCGGCAGACTTGAGCACTTCTATGCTAGAAATGGATCGGTTCGTCACTGACATGTAGGTGTACACACGGTGGACAATGGCCGACGCATTGTCGTTGTATAACATCGGGAATACTTCCGTTAGTAATTCTGGAATAAAAGGGTGCTTTTAATTTAGGTTTTTTGTTTTTTCTAGTTTTTTTTTTTCTATATCAGTAATGTAACAAAAAAGCACACATCATAAAATACTGATTAAAATTACTATACTAAACTCTAACGTTCAGGGCATGGGCAGTCACAAAATGTTGGAGCGAGATAAAGACAAGTCTTAGTAAAGTTTTAAAAATTCCGTACTAAATATCTACTGTCTTACACCTTCGACAAATGTTGACGTTATTTTAATTCAGTTTACAGAAAAAAAACTTACCAAGGGACCTAAAAGCCTTGATAACAGTCTCGATACCGCTGATATTTCGGAGGACCTCCATAGCCTCCTCATTGCGTTCCTTCATCGATTCCTGGCTTGATTTGAGACCACCATCTCGCCATCTGCGCCTGATTGCTTCCACGCGCTTGTCGTAGGCAATGTTCACTCGGGCTATGTGGCCGCGGAATAGTGCCTGAAAAAGTACGAATTTTCAGTCTTTAATTGTCACAAGAAAATTGAACCTTAGCGACAATATAATGTAAGTGAAAGATTGAAGAAAATGTTTACCTGAATTTTGGAAGCAGCCCAGTAGACCCTTTGCTCTTGCCTCGTCTTTAGGATCTGTTCCTTCTTTATCTGTATTTGTTTCCTCACCAAGTATCCTCTAATGATAGCCTGGAACTTCACAATAATCCTTCTTTTTTGTACAAACTCGCAATGAATCAGTCTTGTAAGTAATTTTCCTCTCCATATTTTTTGTATAAATCTCACTCGTTCGATATATTGGACGTACCACGATCGTACAAGGTATCGCCTTACATGTTTCTGCAGACATATTGCGGCTTCTCTTCTATGAGCCCTCGAAATATCCTTCTGCTTTTTCAGCCTATAAGCAGCTTGAATTGTTACTACAGCCGATCGTAATCTGAAGAAACGCCTTCTTTCAATAAAGGTCCTAACGTAGCTCTGTATTTTAACTATAGAAATTCTAGTCTGAATGTATCTTTGCCTCTCCGTTACAGTTAGTTTGTACGAGCGATAGAACCGCTGTATGCACAATGTAGCATCTCTGATAACTATAAATCTTTTGCGAACAATCAGCATTCTGACCACAGACTGTGTTAGGATAACACTCTTTTTCAGCGTTAAAAACTCTTGTCGGCATACATCGCGTTTTTTTGTAGCGATATACCAGTTCTGTATTTTCTGTGCTGCTTCATTTTCTCTTATAATGCGAGCTATTTTATTCGATCTGAACCTACTTTGTACTAGCAGAACTGCCTTTCTTAGCGACTGATATTCGTTTTGAATTCTTCTGGTCTCTTTAATAAGTCTGTAATGTTTCTGAATAAGGATGGCTGCTGATTTAATTCTATTGTATTCGATTCTTTGGCGTTTACCGCATGAGTACGCCCTGAATGTCCTTTGTATGTTGATGCAAGACTTAACTATATTTGCGTATGTTTTTCTCTCGTTCAACATGAGGCAATGTGCTCTATATTTCCTTTGAATGGCAATAGCTGCAAACTTTATTCCTAAATACGATTTTCTATACTTCCTCATTGCAAGCAAAGCCCTGTATCTTCTTTGTAAAACTATAGCTGACTGTTTTAATTCAAGATACTCTGCCTTTTGCTTCTTGCCTTCGACATAAGCTCTATAGAACCTCTGAATGCAAATGCAGTGTCTCAATATTGTAGTATATCTTGTTCTTTCTGATATCATTAGTTTTTGTGCTCTGAATCTATTTTGAATGGTCACTGTGGCTGTTCGCAACTGTAAATATGTTTGTTTGTCTCTTCGCATCGCGAGTAAGGCTTTGTACTTTTGTTGTAAGAGAATAATCAGTTGTCTAATCCTTAAATATTTTTCTCTTTCAGCTCTCATAGCAATAATACTTCTGTATCTTCTCTGTAAATATAATGTAGCTTCCCGAAGTCGGAAATAGTCCTGTCTGACCTTGTGAGTCTCTTTATAACGTTTATAATGATCCCCGATGATTACAGCTGCGTTTTTCATTTGCAAATACGTTGCCCTTTGTTTCTTAGTTTCTAAATGCGACTTGTAGTATCTCTGGATAGTTATTGTGGAAGTTCTAATTGTAATGTACTGTTGCCTTACTATTTTCATTTCAATATAAGATCTATAGTACTTTTGAATGCAGACAGTAGCTGTCCTAATTTGAATATACTCCTGTCTTTGTTTCCTACCGATTATATACGCTCTATATATTTTCTGGATAGTCACACATGCTTGTTTCGACTGCTGATATTGTTGTTGCACCTCTTTCCCTTTTTTACAACTTCTCAACCAGTGCTGGATTTTAAGAGCAGCCTGTTTTTGCTGTAGATATTCCTTCCTTTGTTTTCTACCTATCACGAATGCTCTGTAGGAATTCTGAATGGTTGTACAAGATGATTTATGTTTGAGATACGTAGCTCTTTGTAAACGCATTTTAATTAGGGCAATGAATCTACGTTGGACAGCTAAAGTTGCTTGACGAAGCTTCATATATTCTTCTCGATGTATTTTCATCAGAACTTGAGCTCTAAACCTTCTTTGGATAACTATGACAGATTTCCTAAATTCTAGATATTCAGATCTCTCTTTACGCATTTGTACCAAGTTTCTGTAAGACTTTTGTAAAACTACTGTGGCATTTCGTAACTGCATATAGTAGTTTCTTTGAGAGTTAGCTAGTAAATAGGAACGGAAGTATTGTTGGATTAGCATCGTAGATTGACGTAACCTTACATAATCTTGTCTCAACTTCTTCATTATTAAATACGACTTTATATACCTTTGGAGTACAATTGTCGAGTTCTTGACTCGTAAGAAGTTTTGTTTCTCTTTCCTCATTAATTGGTGAGCTCTGATCCTTCTTTGGAGCGACATGATAAGTTCTCTCTGTCTCATGTATTCTTGGTGGCATTTCTTACGTCTATACAATGCCTGTATTTTGATAACGCTTTCCTTGAGAGCTAGATGTTCCTTACGAGCAGTCCTCATTTGAATCACCGCTTTATATCGTTCTTCAATTGTTTTAACTGCGTTCTGGAGTTTCAAGAAGTATCTTCTCTGTTGTATCATACGATAATAGCTTTGTATAAGAACAGCGCTTCTGCGCTTCGTAGCGAAATCCTGCAAGTCTTTTTTCATCAACAATTTGTTTCTATATCTCTGTTGGATGCATATGGCAGCTTGCTTGTATCTAATGTATTCTTTCCTTACGAGATATCTGCGGACTAAACTTTGTACAGTAACAATCCTCTTTATTTGTACCGTGTATTGTCTGATACACAACCACCGTCTGATTTGGCATTGTATATGAATGGCTGCCTTACGTCTTAACTCATCCCTTTCTGATTTCAATTTCTCGAGAGTTGCTTTGGCTTCTCTCATCATCCTAACCGATCTGTACCAGGTTTCGATCTTTAGAACACTCCTTTTCCATTTTATAAGGCGACTTCTATGTATCCACATTCTACAATACTTTTGTACTATGATAGTAGCAGTAGTTATTTGTTGCATCTTCCATTCGACTAGACGGTTGTATTGGATACGACGCCACCAACATTGGATCAAGCTCGCAGCGTGAATTCGTTCTTGAAGTTTCTTCTCTTCTTCCCTCCTCTTCTCCACAATAACTTCGTACTTCTTCCTCCACCAAGTCTGTATAACATTAGCGGCTTTCTCAAACAATGGAGCGCGGAATACGTGAATGATCTGCCATAGCAAAGATAGTGTCTTTTCTCTGTGACCATCAGCTATGTCGTTAGATGTGATTTCACCAACGATCATGTAGTCGGCCTCCTTCAATGCGTTTAATGCGACTTGCACGTTATGGATCTTTTGTAGGCGAGAAATAGCAGGAGTCCGAAGTTGATTCAATAAGCCATCCTTCATCAAAATTATCTCCATGACCTTGGTCAATCTAACGCCATCCCTGATGTCTAAGGCTATGTTGTGCACTGCATACTTATACTCGTCTAAATACGATTGTTTGTGACTCACGACATACCCAAGCGGCCTAAGATGTTTCGTAATGTCGCCAATACCTGCGATAACTTCTCTCGTGAATCTTATGATAACTTCCCTGCTTTCTTTACAGATTGCATTCCTGCAGAAAAGACATGGATCGTGTGATATAAGTTTTCTTTGCTTCGCTTGATCCAAAAAGAAAACGAGCATGAAAAACTTCTTGAGGGTGAATTTCTTGATTGCCTCCATGTAAGCTGGTAGTAACATGTTTGGCGCATTTGACTTCGAGTGTTTGTTCTTGAGGAAAGGGTTTTTGAACATCCTTTGAATTATGAACGTAGTAAGTCCCTCGATGTCGCTGTTTGAATGGAGCGGTAAAACAATACCATAGATGGCTTCAAGACCTATTCGAAGCCATAATGGATTGTACGACAACAATATCTCCATGATAATCTTTTGCAGCCCTACGTCCAAATGAAGATTCCGGTCGGCCCTGACAGCAATCAGTTTCTTATCAATTTGAGCGGTCAACTTCTGAAAAACTATGGCGATTTCAGGACTCATTAGTAGGGCTCTTGCGGATCTTCGGAGACTTTCTAGTCTATGACTGTTGTGGTAAGCACTCGAAACTTGCTCTTTAGTAGGCGCAAGTGGAACTTCTTTATTTCTGTTATCAATCCAGACCTTGCCGACATCTATTTTCTGTTCGATGTTACTGTCAAGATCAGCAGGCGGAGTCAGAATACAATTCAGCCATCTTTTGAATTCCGTTTCAAACCTTTCCACAGCTTCTTCATCGTAAAAATATGTTGACGAGAGAAATGGATCGACTGTCGCAGATTGAGAATACACATTTCCGATCTGGTTAACCGACATGTTCTGCACAATACTTCTGTTCGTCTCAAACGTAGTGTTCGATACTTTACTACAAATCAAATCTTTACCCTTCATTGATGCTCTATTCTTCACAGATTTTTTTACATGAGAAACAGGTATTTTCCAAAGATCCGGTTCCGCTCTAACAGCCTTTTTAGACCATGTTTGCAATTGACTGGTCGAAGATACAGAGGAAAACCTATCATTAGCTTTGTCAAAAGTGCGATTTATGGTAAACGTAGACATTTGCTTATCAGTTCTATCGAAAACTTGAGTATCAGAGAACTGTAAACTCTCTTCAGGAATAGATTGAAGAGGAGGCGTTATAGATCTCGGAGGGGGAGACCGCGTGTCTACTCGCAAGTCATTTTGCCATACGTTATGCTCATAGGTATTTACGAAATTTCTTTGATCATACGCTTCTTTTTGTTGTTGGTACTCTCTGAAGAGAGCCTGCCTACACATCTTTGGTTGCTCCTTCAGAACGAATTGAGGTGGTTTCATTTCGCACAATTGATTGAAATTCGGTTCCACTGGCGTGTTCGGGGAATCCTTGGTGTAAGTATCAGAGCTAAGTTTAAGATTTTCGTCAAATATTTCATGAGTGTCGTTGTTCAATTTGGGAAAGAATTTCCTTTCAGTCGAAAATCTTTGTGGGAAGAACGATAGATCACTAATGCGAGAAAATTCTGTGTTTATAGAGAAGTTAGGACTATTTAATTCTTTAGGTGAGGATGTGTTTGGTTGTTTCTTATTTAGAACAGTGGGTGTTTCCACGTAGCTGTCGACTTGCGTGTGATGATTCACTGTCAACCACTTATTAGGTGGTTGGGAAGACGTTACACTGATTATGGAATGCATCTGATTTTCTTTATTATAGTTTCTATTCTCTAAACTATCATCTAAGTCGTCACTTTCGGAGTTCATACTAAGGATAATTTTAGGTCCCTTGTCAAGTTTATCAGCTTTAGCTGTTTTTAATGGAGTAAACGTGAGATCATCAAACAATTCAGTGCCTGATACGTCATAGACTTGCTTCTTATTGGAAGGCTTTAGTACATTGTTGGGTACATTGCTTGCGTGAGACTTGTCATATGTTTGTTGTAATAGGAAGTCAGTCTTGCGCATGTTAGAGAAAATTTCAGAAGTATCAAAGTTGAAATCAACACTACTTGGTGAGTCAAAAGGACACCTATCTGGACGGGAGTCCATGGAATAGTTATTCATGGACATATTTTCTTTATTGTACCCTTGAGTCAACTTTTGTTGGGAATGGATAACATTGTATGTTTTTTTTATTTGTGTGGTATTGTAAATGGTCTCAGATTTCTTCTTGTAAAGAGCTACAGGAGATTTCTTAGTTGGTTTTTTCTTTATTTTACCTGGTGATATTTTGAAGACCTTAGCTTGGCCACCTTTTCCTTTTATATTCTGAAACAAGTTAGAATTATCGCCATAAAGATTCATTGATTTTAAAATTATGTATATTCTGTAGTGACCAACCGAAAGTTCGGTTTCGGTTTCGGCAAGAAAATCTAGTTTCGGCATCAGATCCGGTTTCGGCAGAAAACCTGCCGAACATTCGGCCGCACCGAAACACTGCGTTCGTGAATTATCGCGCGTCTTTCGGCTAACTTCGGGTGAGTTCGTGAATAGTGTGTCACCCGCCATCATCAGCTTTTTGTTACTCACAAATTTTTGTTCCAACAAGTACTTAGTTAAAATGTTTTGATAAAAAAAAATTACTGTTACCCATATTTTAATAATTGTTTTTTTTTGTTAATATAACACGTGTTAACTGTCTATGTGTAAAAAATTAAGCAAAATTTCAGTCAACAATAGATTTTTAATATGTCTAATAAAGTTTCGGTTTCGGCCGAAACTGAGACAGATACCGAAGATTCGGTTTCGGTAGAAAGTCGTTTCGGTCGGACACTAATATTCTGCCTTCTATATTACATTGTATGCTAGAAAATAATAATAAGGTCATAATTATGTAGGTTCATGTGTAGGTTCTATGATGGTGTTAAAGATGACAAATGCATAATATAATTTCAAAACCCAAGTTGCAACTGGAAATATGCAAAAACAAATCAAATGATTGTCTGATCAATTTAAGAATCTAGCCAGTAATTTATGCTAAGTGGTAATTCTTACATAAATACTTGGCTGAGTCAGACAGTTAATATTAAAATTTAGGATGTTAAAAAATTAAATTAAATTACCATAACAGATTTGAGGACAACAATGACATCATATCGGCCTCTGTTCTCGTTTGTGAAGCGTATCGTCTCCCTGATGCCAGTTGGCTGTGTCGGTGTCCACATCATAGTCAAGCAGTAGCATGTCTCCGGTTCTACCAGCAGCCATTCTCCCGGCAAATGTATCACTAAGCCAGGTGGCAGAGATTTTCCAAGGGTAATCTGATGAAAATAAAAGATAACAAGTTTAGTTATTATTTACTTAATTTTAGTTTATGACAGATAATGGATTTTGCTGATGACTTATAATTTTGTTGTGATATAAACCTTTGCAAAAAAAAAAGGGCAGTTTTGATGTTTCTACATTATTAGTAAGAAAAGAAAACCAATGACTGTAGAGGAGCCCCTTTTTTTTTTGCAAAGGAGTGTATATAATGGTCTCTTAATTAGAAATGTTGAGAAATTAGAATATGAGGAGTTTGTGGCTAAGTAATTACAATTGCACGGGTCAATCCACCAGGTTAAGCCACACTTGCCATTTTTACATACCGAGTCTGCTGTGCCTTGGAAAGCATGTTATGCCATTGGTCTCGGCTGTAATTTGTGGATCTTTGATAGTCATTATGGGTCGTCAAAGCCCGAAAAATCTGAGAACCAGTCTTACCATGGGTACCTACTATATTACCCAGTTACTGGGTTGTGTGTGGAGGTCAGATAGGCAGTTGTTCCATGTAAAATACTGGTATCAGCTGCATCTGGTTAGACTGGATGCCAACCTCAAAGTTGGGAAAAGGCTAGGTAATTGAAAATATGAAATAAATAGTGATAATGTTCAACCAAAACATAGGGACGAACAACCAAGTCAGTTTAACATAACAATCTAGTGACTTGATTATAAGTAGATAATGGTAATTAAAAATGCATGCTATATATTATTTTAGGTAGAAAGTGGTTTAGCAGAGAAGAGAACACTGAAGATAGTAGTAAAAAATCTATTATGAGTTATGAGCAGGCAAGATATTTTTAAATATTTTGAAATAAATAATAACATTTGACCAATTTATGAGTGTGCATTGTGCATCCTAAAAGTTGGCAACGTCGTAAATAACTGTAAAATATTTACCTATTTTGATTAAGAGGGTGCATCCTAAAAGTTGGCAACGTCGTAAATAGCTGTCAAATATTTACCTGTTTCGATTAATTTGGAAATAATACTGTATGGAAATAAGAAATGTGGCTAACTAACTAACTAGAATATTAATAATGAATTGCAATTATAACATTGAATTTGATGTTGTACCCGTTTTAGGTGTAAAAAAGGCATTTGGAAAGTTTCCAAATACTTTTTTTACATCTTAAACTAACTATTCGGTGTTACGATATTAATTATTGGATTTCATAATCAATATTCTAGTTCGCTAGTTAGCCACATTTTTTATTTCCATACAGAAATAATATCAAATTAATCAAAACAGCGAAATATTTGACATCTATTTGCGACGTTGCCAACTTTCAGAATAAACCCTCTTAATTTGGAAATAATACTGTATGGAATTATGAAATGTGGCTAACTATTGAAATAGAACATTGATTATGAAATGCAATCAAAATGATTATTGTTGCAAGCCTTTAGAAATTCTAAAATTATTTTTAATAAGTCCCCTAAGACGACCCACTGACCAGTGAAACACCAGTACCTACACCACTTTTTTTGTACTGGGTCACAACTTCACAAGTCATGTAACACACCTATCATAATTACTGACTGTTACCTGTTGCACTTGTTTCGATGGGTTGAACACCTCCAGGTTCCTCTGACATGATGAACCAATAAGGACATTGTCGAACACAACTTGTGGAGGCCTAGAAAACGGAGCCAGTAGAAGACGAGGACATTCTTCTTTGGGAGACTCTTTCACCACAGATTCCGTACGCCGAGCCCTTCGTATGTGCTCAGGAGTATTTTCAATCTAAAATAATAAAATAAAATCAGAACGAATTGCGACAAAATCCAAATTAGAGCAGGCAATACAAACATTTCTTATATTTAGCACAATAAACTGATACACACTTGGAAATACATTATTGGAAAGTCTGTATGCAATCTTCACTGTTTTAACCAGTTTTACTTTATTTTATCACACATTTTAATAATAACAACTGGATAACTTGGATCAAACGAACTTTGATTTTGATTGAATTGAAATTCAAACAATTTCAAACTTCAAACCGTTCTTCAGCCGTTCACCGTTTCGACAATAGAGAACAATAGAGAATGACCAAAATAATCGTTACAACATGACCATAGACAAAATTACGGTTTTCCAAATTCTTTTACAGGGCTATCCTTGAGACACCTCATTTTAACAATCAACCTCACCTTGTATTATATTATCTGTGGCCTTGTTGACCATAAATTAAAACGTGTCGTGGACAGATGTTTTTAGTTGTCAGAATTATTTTTGTATGGCAACTATTTCATCTAGTTGTCATTTCAGCACTACGAAATTTTCGTCCTTCCTTTTCTCAAACTTACGTACGTATTACAATATTTATCCCTCTAATTTTACCAATAATCGCTACAAATCTTATACCCATATTAGCTCCGTGTATAATTTTTCAGAACCCAGCTTGGAACAATGGCTGACTACAATTCAAACGAGAATACTTGCGTAGTGTGTTTCAAGAACGTTTTATACTATTCGCTTGGCGAATGTGACCATCCCGTATGTTTCGAGTGTTCCACCCGAATGCGGGTGCTCTGCCTGCAGAATGAGTGTCCTATCTGCAGGCAAGACCTTTCAAGGGTAAGTTAGAGTTATGTTTAAAATGATGAATGTTATGTTTCTAACATCCTCAGTGCACAGACTATCATTGTGCAACATTGTGTATTATAAACACATTCAGCAAATCTTCTGCATTATTTCACATTAGGCTAATGTTTCCCCTAGTATGTTTATTCTTATGGTAGCATATTTCTATGTTGATAAACTTTTCATACATGACAGTATTAGATGATTGTGTGTAACATTTTTAAATTATGGTTTTTTTCACTGATCAAATTGTATTTTCTAGATTGCAATGTTTTGATTTGTTTCAGTGATTTAGTAGAAGTTATAAGTATTTCATAAAGTAATATAAATACTCATGAAGTAATTAAATTACAATTACTTTATGCTGACACATCTAATCTCTAATCAGAGTCATAATACTGCACAATACTTTAATATTTGTATCTGGTCATCTTAATAATGTGTTCTTAAAACTTTGAAGGCCTGGAATTGATTTGCACATTACTTAGGTACTGCTGCATTTGACATGGTATTATTTTGGCCTATACTTAATAAGGAATTTTATCACAGCAATGGGATGGGGGGGAGGGGGTCTTAACAATCCTAGTCAATTGGAAACAAGGATTTAACAACCTTTTAGATCTAAAACATTTTTGAACAAAATCTAAATGATATGCATTTTCTTCTATTTAGTTTGGTTGTGGTATTGGCTTATATTTACAGCATTTGGAGCTTGGCTCTAATTTAATAAATGTCCTTACATGGTCCTCTTAACCGGTTCGACTGCACGGCTGTGTGGATGCGTCAAAAATCCCCATACCCTCAAAAATGCGGTCAAACAGGTTAAAGGGTGACTCTTCCTAAGATACTGAACCACTTTTCCCAAATAATCTGTGTATAATATAAAAGCAGTCAGTTAATGAACAGTTTGTATGAAAGATTGAAAAATAATTTATTGAACTCTGTATCTATTTATTTGATGCTGAATTTAAAATTAAATAAACAAAACAGCCCACCATCAATATCCTCTTCCATGTAAACAACTGAAGTGTTTTGTGTGAGATTTCTTAATTCTAGTTTCCTTTCAAACCCTTTGGATTTTCATTAATCTATATTATACCATTTCACAGGTTGTTTTTACGGACACTGTCCAACCTTATAAGGAACTTCGCAACATGGCTTTCACGGACTGCCTCTTTGAGAGGCAATACAAGATTGGGTTCTGCAGTGAAGACATCAAGCAGGCCTACGAGTTGTTGTTGGAGAACCGCTGCAAGATCTGCGACAAGATTCCACCATTTCGTACTTTTACTATGCTGAGTGACCACATGAGGAAAGTCCATGAAAGATATTTCTGTGATCTCTGCGTTAAGCATTTAAGGGTAAGACTTATTTATGGATTTTTTTCATATTTATTTGCATTCCACAACTGCCTCCTGCAGTTACTGCATACATTTCTTCAACTATTGTTTAGTTTGAATTTAGTGTTTTCCTGATGTAATTATTTCCTTATAATAATATGCTTATCTATTGAACAGCATAGGAAAACCGACAAGTAATGGTCAGTATATTTAATAAAACCTAAATGACAAAACAGCAACATTAATTTGCGTAATAACAAGCTAA
Source organism: Conistra vaccinii (assembly GCA_948150665.1). Classification (NCBI taxonomy): domain Eukaryota; kingdom Metazoa; phylum Arthropoda; class Insecta; order Lepidoptera; family Noctuidae; genus Conistra; species Conistra vaccinii. The sequence goes on from OX411323.1 coordinate 16,981,477, forward strand.
ACACTAAAGCCCCAGACGTAATAACAATAAAACTTCTATTGTGTCTTGTTCAGTGTCCTTCAACCAATTACTGACTAATATTAGAAGTTAAAAACTAGCATAACATAAAATAACAAAAATGGACTGACCACAATTAGTTAGTGTCTTATTTTGCCTAGTATTATTAATCTGGGGTTTTGCTAATTCGGCTTATTCAATTTAACTTGATTATAATATAATAAATTATGAATAATATTGTGGTAACAGCACAAATTAATACAGATGGGTGCCTCCGCAAAATCATTTAAATAAAAAGCGACTCTTGATACGACACAATAAAGTGCAATTCAGGTTGCACAGCACTAATCATCTACAGTTATATTCACCTAGAAGCTGTCTCTCTTTCTATCGCGTGGCTCTTATATCGTCTGACTACGTTACACTCACTGAATTGGCCCAACAAGACGGGCCCGCCGCGTACTTGTAGCTTCATACCTAAAGTGCGGAGTATCCCATGTTTGTTACCTAGAAAACAACTGCTTGAAATGAATGTAAAAACTTAATTGTGGTTATGCCATCATAACTTACGCAATGCATTAAGCTGTTGTAATACCTACATTTTTGAGCGAATCAGTGACGTAATATACAATTAAATATACTGTGCACTCTGTAAAAATAAATTATCACCCTAATTAACTAGGCAATGGACTCTCGACAAATTGATTGTAATATTTTGTAACAATAATGACTAAATAGTAAACGTTATCACTTATCAGGTATAATGTAAATAACAGTTAATTACTTAAATAGGAGCAATAAAGTGCAAATTGATAATGCCAGCGTCATTAACATAATATTATGTAATTTGTAGATATTCACTATGGAGAGAAAGTGTTATACTCGTCAAGAGCTGGCTCATCATCGACGGAGAGGGGATGTGGACGATACGTCCCACAGGTAATCACACCATCAAAATAAATACATTTCACATTTAACTGATTTATTATCGAAATGCGCGAGACGCCATAAAAAGCGAATACAGTTTATTATTTAGGTAGCAAATAGGAGTGTAAGTTTTCTTGTTTTATGCTAACTTAGGATTTTTTGTGTGGGTACTTCTTAGTTGAGAAAAAAATAAACGGAGAGATTGCAAACTTTACAGCTAAATACCGCCTTACGAGTATTTTTATGACATTTATTTAGCGTATAACGTAACACACTTTTCTTATCATAGCAATAAATTATAAAAGCTTTATTAAGTGCTTATCTATCAGTTGAATTTGCATAATATATCTAATTGGCATGACTGTTCTGCAAAGGACTAACTTTCATCAAGATGCGACACGAGTATAATATTGGCCACTGGACCGTAGGCCGTAACAGTTATTGACAGCCTCGTAGATCTTGTGGCCATGAGTTCTGACCATGGGGGTCCTGGGTTCGATTCCCAGATCTGGCAGTGTTATTGGGTTATTGCATCAAGAATTTCACAATAGCACCTAGTGTTTATTTCCGACATGTAAAAAATCTGTATACATATACATAGTTTCGTATATTGCAATGTTTTACTGATTACCTGCAGTATTGTCTCTCCTTTTCTTATTTGAATGAATCCATCCAAAGCTAAAGGTTGTTTGTAAAAAATCGCTTTTAGCGATAAGACCGCCCATTGTGTCACCCTATGTAAAATTTCTAACTCTATGTCTGTAATTTTTATGGTGTACATAATAAAGAGTATTCTATCTATTTAATGTTTACTGTAGATAAATTTATTGTTATCGAAAATTGTTGAACATTTTCAGCCTCTGTCGGAAGAATCTGTCAGTTTTTGGTAGCATGGCAATTTTGAACCGTCATGCTTATAGCCCTATCTCTAAATCAAAATAAAACCATGTTAGTAGTTACTTTAAAACGCCGACGTACTTCTTGCCGGCAATACGCGAGTGACGCAACTAGCACTGATAAGCGCTTAGCGATATCGAAATTTACGCGAATGTAGTGTTTTGACTTAAGATCTGTTACGACGGAAGCCGGTACTCATATTTAATTTCCATGTTTTTCTTTAATACCATATTTTGTATACAAATTACGAAATGTGAAACATGAAACTGCAATGTTAAACTCATGAAACATTTAATAATATCCTTAGTTAAATAACTTCATACTATAAACCTTAAAATTATACTTTCTTAATAAGCTCGCTCGCGGAGCAGTGGTGGCCCAGTGGTAACGGCCCCGACTTACGAGTCGTAGGTCATGGATTCGAACCCATGCAGGCGCTTTACTTTGTGTAAATAATTCCACCACCAATTCACCACTGCTCTCAAAACGGTGAAGGAAAACATCGTGAGAAAACCGGCATGTCTTAGAACCAAAAATTCGAAGACATGTGACATCTACCAACCCGCACTGGGCCCGCGTGGTAGATTACAGCCCAGTCCCTCTCACAGAGAGGCGGCCTGTGTCCCAGCAATGGGAACATTAATAGGCTGATTATGTGTAATAAGCTCGCCTCCTATCATATGGGACTTAAACAGCCGAAAACTGGTTGTACTGTAGGTACGCTTTGTACCCTCTTCGGGGAATAAATGCGTGATGTTATACATATTAAATTTCAAACAGGGGCCATCCTCTCTGCGAATTCTGCGAGGAGCGTTTCATGGACGCCGACGAACTTTACCGGCACTTGCGTAAAGAACATCTCTACTGCCATCTGTGCGATGCCGATGGACGCAACCTGTACTACGCGTCGCATTCAGCGCTTGCGCATCACTTCCGTACCGACCACTACCTTTGTGAGGAGGGCGAGTGCGCTGGTCAACACTTGACGGCCGTGTTTAGGAGTGAAATTGATCTTAAAGGTAGGTTGTTTCACAAAAAAATAATATTGTCTTTATCTGTCTTGCCTCTCGCAACACTCTGCATATGTGTGCGAACTAGTCAGTAACGAAAATGGATGCTACAGTTACATTAGTAAATAACACAAACTCTTAATTATTACATAAATTATGATAAAATACAATGATGAAGATTAAGTAACTTAATCCGCTTGACTGTACAACGAGGCACCCTCAGGATGACGATTGACTTGTTGCTCGAAGCTAATAAGCTATATAAGTGGGGTTGTCGGGCGGTTGAAACTCACTTTGCGTTCGGCTCGTGTCGTGGCAACACTTCGTGTCCGAGTTCGCAACAAATCAATCGTCATCCTGAGGATGCCTCGTTGAGAGGCGAAACACGTGTCGATTTCTTACAGGGTTCTCTAAGACTCTTTAAGAACCGTTAATTGGATTAAGTTACTAAATATACGGGGTGGCAGGGACATCGACGCGAAGCCGGTTACCATGGATTCAGTACATGATTCTGAACCCCCCTGTGTTGAAATTTTTCGTCGGTTATTTAAAAAAAAATCCGCTGTTTCATAGAAGAGTGCAATACCTACGCGGTAAATAACCGACGAAAAATTTCAACACAGGGGGGTTCAGAATCATGTACTGAATCCATGGTAACCGGCTTCGCGTCGATGTCCCTGCCACCCTGTATATCGTCTATTGTATTTTATAATGGATTTCCGCAAAGTCACGCCTGAGTCAATTAACTGCTAAAAGGCTGTGTATTGGTTAACTTTGAGTCAATTCCGGAGTGCGAAAGTTGAGCTGGGGCTGAATTTCCAGTCTAATTTAGTCTTCACAAATAAGTTAACTAATAAGCTAAACCGCCACCGCCAGCGCACAAGGCGACGGTGCACGGGCGCGGCATGCCGCGCGGCGCGACGCGCCAGGCGCGCACGCTGGAGCTGCAGTTCAACATCACGCCGCACCCCAACGTGCAGCGGACGCCCAGGTATTGTGGCCCAACAGAGAGCTGGTAGCTAAGCTATGGCGAAAGTGTGCCCAGTGCATAAAAACTCATTGGTTTTTTGCCCGATAGTATGTAAATGATGTTCAAAAAATTATGTAAGTTGCAAGTTTATTACGGTTCAGCATTTTGCCTAGTTAGTAGGGCATACAAATGTCATTAACTATGTAGGTCAAATATTGTAAATGCTATCGGGTACGGGCACTTTGACTCAACTTACCGGCTGCACAACGAACAGTAAATTAGGTGTGCATCATCATCATAATTATCATCGACAGCCAGTCGCAGAACACTATGGGAAGTACAACTCTCCTAAAATGGAGATCCCCCATACTCCTATCGCTGGGCAAATGCGTTGAAGACAGCAGGACCACTTCACACCACCGCACCACTCCCTCGGACCACTGACGTAGCGGCCCTCATCATCTATTGAAGAGGATTGTGAGGAATACTTCTTGATACTTGAAAAAACATAAAAATCGGCATTTTCTAGACCTAGAAGCAAAAAGAAAAATATAAATGAAAATAATATATTTTTAGGGAGCGACCAAACTTATCGACACTATTGGCTTGAGCCCATCACGTATCACCACATTTGTCGCTTTAAATTCGACGTGGTTTCGAGTCGACTTGGTCGAACCGAAACGAAGCGAATGCAATGACGTCTCTTTTGCTTTTATTGCATGGACAAGCTCTTTTCCGACCGTCTCAATCCGATTCCGCGTCGATAAGTGGGGTCACTTCTTAAGTCAGCTTTGGATCATCACAATGTAAAGCTTATATAAACAGAATGTTATGCATTATTCCAGGGACAGAAACCATCGGGACCAAGGTCGTGAAGAGCCGGTGGCAGCCCCGTTGCCACCTCCCACGATGACGGAGGCTAACATCGACACGGGCAGCGTGGAGCAGTTCCCGCGACTGTCCGCGACGCCCGCCGCGCCCGGACTCATGATGTCTGCGCCACATCGCGCGTACAAAGGTATTGTCATCACTAATCAATTAATCATGTACTAGCGAACATCTTTTATAGTGTGTCATCTCTCAGAAAAACCAGTTCCTTTTGGTTAGTTTGCTATAACTAGTAAAGCCAAGTCTCAGGCATGTGTGATCAACAAGTTATATCTCTTGCCTTGGATGGGCATAATCAGTAATATTGGCGTCGAGAAAATGGTTTATTCCACAATTTGTTTACAAAAAATTCAGGAAAATCGTACCTTGACTATACTGGGTCAAATTGAAATAACTAGCGAAACTACGCAGACGTTATGGTATCAATATCTAAACACGACAAAATAAAAATAAATTAAACATAGATGCTTTTTTTTTGTGGTCGGCTGTTTGTTATTACTTGAAGTGAGAAAATCTTTTTTTTATTTTTTTGTTTTATCATTTTTGATATCGATACCCATCACTTCTGTGGAGTTTCGTTGGATAATTTAATTTGACCCTGGATGATCACAAAATATTGACCGTTAAAGCTCGTGCAGACTGGCCGGTAATTGTTCTTCCTTGAAGTTTACTTAGAAATTGTTTTATTAGAGTCGCGTCACGCTGTGGCATCACACTTATTTGCAAGTAAAGGCTCCCTACTTAAGTATTTATATAAATTGTCTCTTTCTTTGTTCAGGCGTAGGCGGTCTCCTGCGCAACGACAAGAACTTCCCCGCACTGGACGGCGCGCCCGGCCCGTCGCGCGGGCCGCGCCCGGCCGCGCCCGCGCCCACTACCGTCGCCGCTACTATCGTCAGGAACAGTAAGTGTCATGTTTAGTTATAATACCAACTGGTAGTGACGTATGATCTTTTTACCCGACTGCCCCAGAAGGAGGGTAATGTTTTTCGAGAGTATGTATGTATGTATGTATGTCTATTTCTTTGGCACGCTCTGTAGCCTAAACGGCTTGATGGATTTTAACATAGGAGGTGTCGTTAGATTCGTCTTAATCGTAGAAGTGACATAGGCTATATAATATTTATGTATTGCATCTGCAAGTACAAAAAAAAGGGAGGGGAAGGTTTTTTTTTAAATAAATTTCAACAATATTGGTATCAAATAAAAGCTGGTAATGAGTCAATTCCAAATTAAGATATATTAATAAAACTAAAAAACTTGAAATAAAGAAAATTATTCAAAAAACAAAAAACCCGACTGCAAAAACACATAACTGAAAAGAGAAAAACAAGCATTATAATCTATAGAATTTTGGTATCGCAGGCGGGGACAATAATAACCGGAAATATGGTACCTAACTTTTGTTTGTTCCCGCCTGCGATAAGTACCAAAATTCTATAGATTATAATGCTTGTTTTTCTCTTTTCAGTTATGTGTTTTTGCAGTCGGGTTTTTTGTTTTTTGAATAATTTTCTTTATTACTTCAATCTTCAATTCCTCTTTCAAATTTTTACACATATTTAAGTATTTTTGAACCGACATATAACCTGATTTTAATAACAGTGCGCCTGTCAACATCAAAATTTTACAGTGTATCTGGTTTAAATAATAACAATAACAACTAAACGAATAATAAGGCAGAACTGTGGAGACGACACGAGTTGTGTAGATCGTATTATGAGGCCTATCACAAAATTGCGTTTTGACAGTTCGAGCACCCGATGCATCGCAATAAGTAGCAATTTGGCAGTTGTAATTATGCTTATTTTGAGATATATAATTAAGTTTTTGTTTTTTCAGTATGCAATTTTAATTTTCTATGAACCAACGTTTATTCTGGTATAAATTTTACGTAAAAATATGAATGTAGTAAGGAGAAATTTACAGTTAATTCTGACCGTTTTTTATGATTTTGAATTGGATTTTTTTAGATATCCCATAAATCTTTCAAAATTCTGAGGCCACTATGAACTACAAAAGTTTTTAATAGATCTTATTTTAAATTTTTCATTTCATTTGCTATGTACCATAGTTCTACCCACGAGCTCAAAAAAGTGCCGTCGCGCATTTTTTGAAAAACTTGCTTCGGAATTTTGGCTTTATATAAATAATTAAGAAAAAATTGCAAAAAGCGAGGCCGCTATGAACTATACTAATAAATATTCTCCACCACTCTTTATGTCATAGTTGTCGAAGTCTTACAGTTACTCAGAATAAGAACGCCAAAGTTGGCCATTTAACGCAAAAATCAACGTCGAAATCAGTCGAAATGTAATAGGGCTCTTAAGAGGTGTCGAAGCACTGAGGAGGTTACCGGGCGGGTGAATTCAACACTAACGACCTACGATTTTGACAGCTCCAAGCAAAAATATATAAATTGAGTCATATCTATGAAAATTTACATGATACACGATATTTTATTTATTTCTGTAAATTGATTGTAAAAAATCCTTTACACTTCAAAAGAAATCATAAAATTTTAAAACCAGAGTAGTAACCGACTATGTGAAGAAACACCGAAACGAAAACAAAAATTTACCAAATCCAAATCATTATACAGATGGTCACATTGGTACTCATTCTCGACTTTCATTTGCTGCATATAAGACACTACTCCGAGCCCGTTTTTCGACTTCCATACAACTGCGAAAATGATCTTTCCACCTAGCTTTAACCCTCCTACTATTTCTACTTCCAGCCAAACCCAGCGTATCAATCCAACTGCACAGCCAGCCGGCCAGCGCCAGTAACTTCCGGCTCACGCAGACCAGCGGGCATCGTATCTCAGTGCCGCCACAACACAAGAAGCCGCCGCTCATGGACGACGACGACGACTTCCCTTCGCTCGGCATCGCGAGAGATGACCATCCCAGCATCGGAGCTGGCACCGTGCAGGCGCCTAAGGTAGCTTTTATGAAAGATTAACTGTTGCCCGCGACTTTGTCTGCATGTATTCTCTTTTTAAAACAAATACCCAAGATGGAGGGTACCCTATAGCCTTCTCCACCGGCTCCGGCATTCGGCTACCTATCTATCAAATTTCATTACGATCGGTTCTGTTGTTTAGGCGTGAACAGGTATCGGACAGAGACAAACGACAATTACTTTCTTCTACAAACAGTATCTGACCGATATCTGACGCTCTACAAAGCCGAAGTTTCCTTAACTCGACGCATGGTTTAGTAAGATGTGTATACCTACATCAATTGAAATAAACAGATGACACAAATTATACAAGTTCCGTTTGTTTGTCTCACCGTCACAAATTTATAAGGATTTTCTTTTTTCGTTTCCAGGTCTCTCTAATCAATAGCCAAGAGATGCAAGCTTTAAAGAGCAACCACGTCCAGACTCATCATAAGAAGGCTCCTCTAAGTTCTGAAGCGTTCCCCGCGCTGTCGTCTACATCCGCGCCGGTCGCGCCGCCGCAGTGGATCACCATCTCCAAGACCAAAGAGAAGCAGAAGCCGACCAAGTCCGAACCTCCTCCGAAACCCAAGGTACTGGCTTTCAACGCTGTGGCCGACTTCCCCACTCTACCCATTAACTTAACCAAATCCAAGTCCAAAAAGCAAGCTCAACCTACTCTCCCACCTCCCCAAAACATTGAAAACACAAAACTAAGCAAAAAGGAAAAGAAGAAACAGAACAGTAAAAAGGAAAACTTACTCGACACGTATAACGTGAACGGGACCAACGATATGAAGCTACTGAAGGAGTCGTACGCTTCCGTCAATGCTCATAATAATAACCAAACTGAGGATGACAAGAAGGTTAAAACCGTAGACAGTACGGTCGACGCTGAGAAGAACAGAAACGGTGGTAATGGAGACTTTAGTTTAGCTGCTAAAGACTATCCTCCACTAAACTCTCGAAGCGACAATAGTTTACTGACTAAGAAGATGGCGAATGGTAGCGTGCCGCCGGGATTCAAGCCTCGTCCGGCATGCGACGGCTTGATGTTCACGAACTCGGCCGGGCAGACGTTTCCCGCGCCGCTACACAACTACATGCCGCCGCCGAACTTCGAGCATAGAAACCGAGCTTTAGTCAAGCAGTTCGCAGTCGCTTTAGGCGGGGCTGCGGCTGTGGAAGAATTCAAAGTTGCGTCTCGAGCGTTCCGCGACAGTTCTATTAGTGCGGAGCAGTTTCATCAACACTGTCGTTCGGCGCTCGGTGCGGAATTCGATGCCGTGTTCCCGGAGCTGGTGGCGCTGCTGCCCGACATCGCCAAGCAGCAGGAGCTGATGGTGGGGAGAAGTGAGGAGCTGCACATGTGCGCCACGTGCGGCCAGCTGCTGGCGCCGCCCGACCGCGCCGCGCACAACGCGCAGCACTGGCCGCCCCTCGCGCCGCGCTAGGAGCTGCACATGTGCGCCACGTGCGGCCAGCTGCTGGCGCCGCCCGACCGCGCCGCGCACAACGCGCAGCACTGGCCGCCCCTCGCGCCGCGCTAGGAGCTGCACATGTGCGCCACGTGCGGCCAGCTGCTGGCGCCGCCCGACCGCGCCGCGCACAACGCGCAGCACTGGCCGCCCCTCGCGCCGCGCTAGGAGCTGCACATGTGCGCCACGTGCGGCCAGCTGCTGGCGCCGCCCGACCGCGCCGCGCACAACGCGCAGCACTGGCCGCCCCTCGCGCCGCGCTAGGAGCTGCACATGTGCGCCACGTGCGGCCAGCTGCTGGCGCCGCCCGACCGCGCCGCGCACAACGCGCAGCACTGGCCGCCCCTCGCGCCGCGCTAGGAGCTGCACATGTGCGCCACGTGCGGCCAGCTGCTGGCGCCGCCCGACCGCGCCGCGCACAACGCGCAGCACTGGCCGCCCCTCGCGCCGCGCTAGGAGCTGCACATGTGCGCCACGTGCGGCCAGCTGCTGGCGCCGCCCGACCGCGCCGCGCACAACGCGCAGCACTGGCCGCCCCTCGCGCCGCGCTAGGAGCTGCACATGTGCGCCACGTGCGGCCAGCTGCTGGCGCCGCCCGACCGCGCCGCGCACAACGCGCAGCACTGGCCGCCCCTCGCGCCGCGCTAGGAGCTGCACATGTGCGCCACGTGCGGCCAGCTGCTGGCGCCGCCCGACCGCGCCGCGCACAACGCGCAGCACTGGCCGCCCCTCGCGCCGCGCTAGGCGAGGTCTGCCTTGTGTTCATACATCTCATAAACGCCACTAACTGTGCTGACGAACAGCCTTCAGTTCAAACAACAGTGAGTGTGAATACTTAATCGTTAATGCCATACGGACTTGTTTACTATCAGCCAGTGCCTATTATTTGCGACTAGATTTTTGGGTAATGTTTTACATCACTCTTAGCAACATAATATTGACAGAGTAATTTTTTACTAGGGAGTTAACATTGACATTAATTTGGATTTTATTGCTATGTTTTGTAAATACATAGTTATTTCATAGATACTGTTCCACGTATTGTAGTAGTTTATAAACACATCGATGCTTCGGTGTTCACTGTATGACCACGTATTTCGCTAGCCTGAATATTCCTTTGACTGTGCAATGTTATGTGATCATATTAAATCCACAGTAGCGCAATTACTATACTGAAAATGTGATTTTGTAAAATGTAAATGTTATGATGTAAAATATATTGTTTCAAAGTTTTATTACTTATATTTTTGTACTTCTAAAGCAGAACGATTTCATTAGTTTTGTGTAAAATATTTTTGTTGAATATTGTTAGTGGTTTTATTGCGACCCTTTGTGCTAAATAACTAAATTATAATTATTGATAACGTAAAAGTCCATTTTCTTAACTTTAAATACATTTGTGTATGTAATACATTTATGTACATTATGGATACAATGCATAAAAATTTTATAACGATAAATGTACATACTCTTATACATAATTATATATTCGAGTGTAACACTTTGTTTGAAACAACCATAGTTATTTTCCTAGCTAAAACTTTCCTGGCAAAGTCTGATATAATGATGCTATTTTCTAAAAATCATTAAAATATCGATTGAATCCTAGCGACAATCATCTCACCCATATTAATGCGCGGGAGATATTACTTTGATAATTTATTGTAAAACAGTCACAAAATTCCATGGCTTAATCTAAGAGACAGATACATGCCAGTGACCTTGAATGGTTAGCTTGCGTGTTCTGTACTGAGCTCACGCAACGCGTCGTACGTCCAGCCAGTAATAGAACTCGCGCATCAAGGAGCGCTCTCACCAATTTGACGCATTATTAATTTATTATACAAAAAACAGAAGGTATTTTAATAAAACTCGTAGACTAAAAGATTAATATTTTAATTATCCTTAAAATGGTGAAGCTTTTGAGTAATTATTAGTTTTTTTATCCGCGTTAGACACAACTTTACAAATTAATTTCACTATGTAATGTAAACGAAAATGCTTTAATTTAACATATATTTTTTCCAAATACACCAACATATAATAATCTCGACAGTTTCAAGTAGTGTTGTCACAACGGAGAAGATACTACGTGATGTAAGATAATAAAGATATTTTTAAGTAAGGCGTCTATAAATTGAACTCTCGCCGCGGGTGGTCTCATATAAGAACAGCACAACACTATGAAGCTACTTGTGTTATTTTTGTGGTAAGTTTTATTATTTTATTTTACGTTTTTACGACTACTCTGGATTCGAGGGTTAAGTTTTTCGGTGTATGTAGTTAGGCGAGTCTATATCCTGTAGCTTCAACATTTTTCGGAGTAACCACCATTTGGATTACTGCCAGTTGCTGAATAGTAAACAATGATCGTGCATTTGTCGCTGCAATCTGCCACAAAAATTAAAATGGGAACAGCATAGCATAATCAGCCTATATAGTTCCCCTGCTGGGACACAGGCCTCCTCTCTTCGAGAGGGAGTGGGCTATAATCTACCACGTCGGCCCAGTGCGGGTTGGTAGATGTCACATGTCTTCGGATTTTTGGTTCTAGGATATGCCGGTTTCGTCACGATGTTTTCTTTCACCAGTTTGGGAACAGTATAAGGGGATAAAAAAAATATCCTATGTCCTAACCCAGATCATGTGATCTATCCGTGTGTCAACTCCGTGCAGATGTTTAGGCGTGACAATATTACGGACAGAGACAGACAGGAGTTACTTCGCATTCATAATGTTAGTATGAATATGGATAATCAGCTTGTATACTATCTTCTTGTAGTTCTGCAGTAGCACTGACATGGGGAGTTGCGGTAAAGCAAAACAGAAAATTTCCGGATGATTTCATCTTCGGAACCAGCACAGCAGCTTATCAAATTGAGGGAGCATGGGATGAAGATGGTACTGACTAATACTTAATTTGAACTTTATTCCCATTACGTATGATTTTTTTTTTCTTATTTCGCTTATTTCAGGTAAAAGTGAAAACATCTGGGATCATTTAACTCACACTAATCCAGCAGCCATCGTAGACCAAAGTACTGGTGACGTAGCGTGCGACTCCTACCACAAGTATGAGCGAGATGTCGAGATGATGAGAGAGTTAGGCATCGACGCCTACCGATTCTCCTTAGCCTGGTCCAGGATACTACCCAACGGCCTCGCAGACCACGTCAACGAAGAAGGAATAGCTTACTACAACAAAATAATCGACGAAGTACTGAAATACAACATTGAACCCATGGTTACCTTATACCACTGGGACTTGCCGCAAAAGCTTCAAGATATGGGCGGATTCTTGAACCCTCTTATAATAGACTGGTTTGCAGACTACGCCCGAGTGGTCTATGAACGCTTCGGTGACAGAGTCAAAAATTTCATCACTTTCAATGAAGGAGGACAAATTTGTTATGAAGGTTATGGTTCAGATTCAAAGGCTCCAAGGTTAAACTTCACGGGTATCGCCGAATATATATGCGCTAAGAATCTTGCGCTTGCGCATGCTAAAGCGTACCATATATATAATGACGAGTTCAGGCCTACACAAGGGGGAGTGTGTGGCTACACTATAGCTGTAGATTCGGCTGCACCTCTTACCGATTCTGAAGAAGATGCCTATGCTGTGGAACTATATCGACAATCACAGGTTTGTTAAAAAAAAACCTCCAGTCACCTTTCATTAGAGAGATGTCTTTGAACATAAACATGGATAAGACGGGCGATAAAATTTGATAATAATCGCATCTTTTGTATCCATTATAGATTCCATCTACTGTTACAGTTAATTGTTTTCTTCTTTTCAGTGGGCAGTATATACAGATCCAATATTTTCAAAGGACGGAGGATTCCCAAAAGAGCTTTTAGAGCTTGTAGCTAAAAAGAGCGCAGCGCAAGGCTATCCTAGATCAAGGCTATCGGACTTTACTGAAGAAGAGAAGGCCTATATCCGAGGCACAAGCGACTTCTTCGGCGTCAACCATTACTCAGGTTCCCTTACATCTGCCTCGCTGTTTACGTCACAGTTTGCTGTACCGTCATCCATGGATGATATAGAAGTCGGACAGATGAAGCCTGATGATTGGCCACAATCCGCTTCCAGTTGGCTGCAAGTAAGTATATTGTGGTAAAAGTACCAAAGTTTTTGTTTTTATAATACAATTTTTAATTGACCTTCGGAAAATGTAAGATTTTCCGAAGGTAAAGGTCCTCCATTATAACCTGTAGAAGTGTACAAAAATATCCCAGATTGAGATGAATATTTTATTATTTTTTGCCTAGGACGTCTACTTTTTATCTCTCAAAAAAGGTATTCCAAGTTATCAATTTTACAATGCAACTTTCGAATTACACTTGTCATTGTGATTCTCATGACAATTTGGAAAATTCAGTTGCCGAATGAACTAATTAGTCAGTAATCAGTGGTAATGTTGGATCTATATTCACAGCTTCATGCGTAATATAGATCCACAACAATAATTAGACAAAGGTTTTATTTTAGGTTTTTGACCTATCTTATCATATTGCACAGAATGAACGAGTAAAACGTATTACGTTCACCATCATAATCAGCCTATAATGTTCCACTGGGCCTCGTCTCTCGAGAGAGAATGGGCTGTAATCTATACGCGCGTGTAATCTAGGCCCAGTGCGGGTTGGTATTCAGTACCTATATCATAATCGAAATATTTACTAGCGAAATCTAATAACGAAAAATTATCTAATGCTTTTGTTTAGTAAGTACTTAAACTGGCAAAAAATGTGTGTGTACTATAGGTAGGCACGTCTCTGCCTAACCCTTCGGAGACTACAGACGTGTTATGAAGTATATCGAAGTCTGTTGTCAATAACAATGCATCCATATTTTTATTACCAAACTTTATTTATTGATTTAATCAATTATTATTTTTTGTCACCAGCAAATGCCAAACAGTATTTACATCGCACTGAAAAGCATACAAGAAAGATATGGCGATGTACCGATCTATATCACTGAAAACGGTTGGTCTACCCACGAAGGCATTGAAGATGAAGGTCGGATAGCTTACTATAGAGCTGCGTTAGAAAGCGCCTTAGATGCTATGGACGACGGAATCAACCTCAAGGGATACTTCGCATGGAGTTTGATGGACAATTTTGAGTGGATGGCTGGATACACGTAAGTCTAAAAATATAAAAAAAAAAAAAATGCTTTTACTCCCGCGTGAAGGTCCAAAAACATGAACACCTACATGCATGCCAAGTTTCATGGTAATCCGTTTTTACGATTTTATTGAAAAGCAAGGTCCAAGAAAAGGGAATTAGGATAAAAAAGGGGCGGACAAAAGAAAACATGGATAGATTCTGTGAATATTGATATGGCTACGAGTACCAACCCTAAATAAATTAAGAGACATGAGTTTAAAAACTGTGCTAAATTCGGCTTTATCGTTACAGGGAACGTTTTGGCTTATACGAAGTTAACTTCGACGATCCCGAACGCACTCGCACCCCAAGAAAATCCGCTTTCATCTACAAACAAATCATGAAGACGCGAACAATCGACCATGAATACGAACCAGAGAGCAACGTTATGACTATAGATGAGGGACACTGAGACTTATTACAAAATAAAACACTGACTAATTTATAGATGTATATAATTTGACCTTCAAAAACAAATCCTGGTACTAATAAAACCCATGAAAATGTGTATATATAAATGCATGTTTACTTGTCGCTTTTGCCCCATCCCAAGAAACCCTTGACCAGTCCGGTAAGGCCTGCGCCTTGCTTTTTATTATCAGCTGCGCCGGTCTTATCGTCCAAGTTCGGAAACTCTACGAAGTTACAAGCTAAGTCGAAGAATAACGGCTTGCAAGGAATGGCTTCCATAGACGGAGGCATTTTGTAGATGTTAGGGTTCTTAGTCAGGACCTGAGTATCCTCTCGGTACTCGTCCAAGCGGTCCACCAGAGGTTTCTTGTCTTTATAAGATTTCCCAGAAGAATACTTCGTGTCTTCGTCCTGGTCTTCATCGTCTTCAAGAACGGAGTCAGCATGGACTTCGAATTTGCAGCTCTCAATGTCCTTTTTCAATGATTGCAACTTTGCAACCAGTTGTTTGTCGTCAAGCTTTTTCCCCAGCGACTCGGCAGAGTAGTTGCTGCATCGTTCTAGCATAGCAAGAGCCTCTCTGAATCGACGGAGTCCAGTTAACACTTGAGCGATGTAATAGCAACGGAAGGCGCGGTATGCCTTCGTCAGTGTTTCTATTTCCTGCTGGTAAGCGGCGTCAGTTTCGAAACCGGGCAGTTGCTGCAATTCGGTGAAGTTCTGCAGGATGATCTCGTAAAGCCTGGTGAGGTCCTGAGGACGGACCTTCTTGCCGTCGATTTGTATGTTGTTCTTGCGAGCCTCCTCTGCTTGTTGGACCAGCAAGTTGTTCCTATCAACCGTACGCATCAGACGCACATACATCAAGTAAGACAGCAAGTAGTTAATACCAGACAATTGCGTTTCAGAAGCTGTCTTCAACTTCGGATCAGTTTTGATCTCATCTTTGATGGCTGAAATAGCGTCCTTGCAATCCATGAGAATGTTCTCGAGGATATCGATCTTGGCCTGTATGGTCTCTGCTTTGGAGACGGACTTCTCTAGATCTTGTAGAGCGATAAGGAACAGTCGCACTTTCTCGGGTCTCACGGATACTTTACGACCGCGCCATTCCACTTCATGCATTACGCCAGAGCGGGACTCCCTGAACAAACACACAAATGAGTGAGTGTGTGTCAAATGCAGACACAATTTATAATTACTGTGAATGTCAGTCTTTACGCCTCTCTGTTTCGTACCGTCGACCGCACGTCCTTAGTAAAAGTTGGACTTTGAAACCGCGTTTATATATTAGCAATAAGCCCGGTTTTCGTAGTTCCAGAGCTTTTAATGACGTCCGATTGACGGATTACTTTGGGAATTTTTCACTAAACTAATTTAGGATTTAATTAAACTATTATACAGGGTGTACGGGACATCAACCCAAAAAATGTTACCATGAATGAGTACGAGTTCATGGTAACAGTTTGCGCGTCAATATCCTTTACACCGTGAATATAAACTGACTTAGCTTGCGCCATGAGCGTGTCCAAGTTGTCGATGAGCCCCTGCCCGCGCATGGCCACAAGGTCGCCGGCCGCCGACTCGTCACCGATGTTGTACGCGCAGTAACGGAGACTGGGCTTCAGTTCTTCAGCCTGTATACAAAGTTATAAGCATCTTGTTAAAGAAAGAAAGAAGTGAAGAGTCCAAGAGCACATAGTGCTAATTTTAAATTGTATCACGCGGGATGCGGGACAATATCCGTTCGCACCGATTGTGTGAAATATGACAATGTATTAGAGGTTGGTGTTCAAACTGGAGTTTGTCTAGAGCTTTATGCTTTATATGGTCGAGACTCTGCACAATTTTGTACTTTTCAGGGCTATAAGAGTCGAAGGCTTATATACCTTTTCCCTTATCCCTGTAGGGAAATAAATGAAAAATACCGTACTTTCTGCTTATACACCATGCGCTCATCTTCAGGCAGTGCTGCACATAGCTTCTCAAGCACAATTTGTGCTCGATGCAGCGCCTCCGCAGCGGGGCGCCACTGTTGCAGCTCGACCAACAACGCGCCGCTCAGCCAAGCCGCGTATGCGCCCGCCTCTAGCTGCGTGCGCGCATCGCAAACTCCGCTTTGCTAGTAAAGAGAGAAGGTTCATTTTTTAATGTGGTTCACTAGCAATACTACCTATATGAGCAAGTTAATTTGTAAGTATGAGTCGTGCGTGACACGTACGCACCCGTGTGATAAGTAAGCGCATCGCAAACTCTGCTTTGCTAGCAACGTTATAAGGTTCATTTTAGAAAACAGTGATAATTTGCAGTTGAGCTAAATATTCATTTCCTGTTCCTACAGTATGTAGTTTGAAATTCTTTGAAAGGTTTTCTGCAATGCCATTATGTAAGCACTTTATCAATCCAAAATGGCTCATAACCAAAATAACAACAATTCTTAAATTCTAATATTATGGCTGGTACATGTTTGGTAGACAAACACATGTTGCTCTACCCCGATTCCAAATAAGCTATGAGAATAATGATGAGGAGCTAAATAAGTTTTCAAAAAATCGACAACTGTTTGTAACCAAGTTCCAAGTTCTATACAAGGTGGAGACGTACAGATTAAAACAATATGGCATTCTATCTATATCTACCTCACACAACTGCAACAGAGTCTGCGCATGAGCATACGCCTTCTTCAGCCTCGCAACCAGATGGAACTTCTTCCTTGGTTCGGTGTTGGCCTCCTGTCGCAGCTGCATGGCGTGCGCCCAAGCCCTCTCGGATTGCAGTAGCGGCACACATAGAAGACGGCTCTCGGCAGACGTCGCCGTTAGGTGCACGTTCGTGACGTCACGACGACGATAGTGGCGTCTGTCGCCCTGGCAAAGAGAATTATTAAGTTGAATTGGCCTCATCTGTTAAGTATGGATTAATTTTCCAAGCTAGTGTTATTGAGTTTTCCTACCAAGCATTTTTCTGTAGCATCCCACATAATTGTTGATGTACTATTATTATACACCTCTGCCTCACTCAATACATTTCAGGTATTCCTCACACAATACATGTCATTGTCACTTATATTCGTCTTAAGGTATACAAGTGAAATGTAATGCTTATAATTATTGGAAAGGAGTCCCAATAACATAATACTTTGTCTTTGCGTGTTTCTGTGACAAATAAACTTATTTTTCTATCTTTCTTTTTCTTTCTTTAGAGTGATTGAAAAACAGAAGAATCTAATATGAGATTTTTTTTCCCTTGAAACTATAAGGTGAGGCTCATAGATTTTTTGATTTTGGTCGAAACTGAAAGAGACTGGCATATCTTCAAGGGTTGGCAGCACTTAAATGTTAACACAACATAAGCTATTTGATATACATTTTATAAATTCTAATCACATGAAGGGGAATGTGGAGTTATTATCTACATACCTGCGGTATTTTCAGCACTTTACGCAACCTCCTGAGGCGTCTTGAACAATATCCTCGGTAGCGCTGGTAGTCACCATGGCGAAGACCATGTTGTTGTTGAGCGTCCTTCGTGATACGGAAAACTGATTTCTAGTTAAGAAACATTATTTTGGTATATGAAAGAAAATTTTAGAGAAAATGTCAATACTACTAGGTAACATTTAGTGCAGGAAGATGATGTATTTCTTGACTGAGAACCTCCTACAAAAGATGTACACAAAGAAATCACAATTGAAGTTTTAGCTAGACAGCTTTGTATCCTAGCTAGAAAAAAATAATTGTAATGCAGTTGCTGCACTGTTTACACAAACTGGACTTTATGTAAGTAATTGAAACTGCTACACTTCATATGCCGCCTCTATGGCTACCCACCGACCCAGTAACATGACCAGCCTGCATAACTCATAGGGTTGTGGACCCTGAACAAATTGTAATGACAAAATTATGCGGTCCACTGAAACATGTTTATGACATAAATTATTTACATTATGTACACTAAAATGCACGAGTACATACAGAAACAGAAGGAAGAGGACCCACCGACCAAACAGTAAGTTGAAGTAAGATATTTTGACATACCTAAATATGAGGAATGTTATTGATAGGTTATTGTGCTTCATTATAATAATTTCAGAGCAGACTATGTATATTCGAAATAAATAAAGGAATAACAAATAAATTCTTATTTAAAATTCAAAGGATACTTTCTAATGTTAAAAGTCTCGGAGATTTGACTTCTTCTTTTTCAGTTTCTTCTGAAGTTAAAGGTTTGGCATCCCCGGAATCGTCCTCCAACACCACCATTGTGACTTGCTAGGAATTTAATTAGTCAGTTTAGTTAGACCGTATTGTTTCCTTTCGATTTAATTTTAATGAAGAATTTATGACAGCTCTCAGACAACACGACACATGTTTAAATGTTCGGGTAATACAATTAAACTATAAACATGAAGTGCACAGTTTTCTCTCTCAATTGCGAAAGCAATGTTCGTGTTAGAAAAAGTTGTCAATTGATTTAAAGGCTAAAGATACAATACAATGTTTCTGGAACTGGAACGAAATCGAATTATGTTCTTGATTCGTCACTTGACAGAAAACTTTGACTTCTTTGACATCATGAAGTTTTTTTTTTTATTTTTATTTGTGTTGAAACGAAGTTTTTGTGGAAACGATGGGACTTTATGCGGTCAATAACTAATAAAAAATAACTAATTTCAACTGAGGCTGCGTTCCGACAGGACACGGTGGAGCATACGGTGGAGGCATGAAGGTCTGCCCGGCTTGGGCAGAGCACCACTGTGTCCTCGTTGAGGCGATCGGCCGCGGTGCGTCCGACCCAGGTCCAGTGGCCATGGTACAGAGCGAGAGGGCATGGGAAGCCGTCACCTCCTTCTGCAAAGCAGTCATGCTTGCGAAGGAGGAGGCGGAGCGCGTGAGGGAGAGGCAAATTTCGCGCCCTCACGCCCCTAGCCGCCGCAGGAGATGCCCTGGGCGTCGGGAATCTCGAGCAGATTTCCGGCTACCGTGGGCGCGGGCTTGCGGACGGTGAGCAATGGGTAGCTCACCGTCCGATAAAGACCCAGGGCCGGGCCGGTGGCGCGTTGTGTTCTACACGCGCCTTAAAGAGATGTCAGCACATCTGACGGGGTCCGCTAGGGGACACAGAGTACTTTATAACAGGGCCAATGCCTGCCGGGGATATGGGAAATTCCGAAAGGGATACCGTGGCCCCTGGCAACGTACAACAGGCAACTGTAGGAACACGAGTGGGTTTTAGTCAGTAAACCGCCGACTATACGGTCGGCCGCCGGCCCAACGTCCTCTATTCGCCCTTGGTCGATAGCGCAGTTCTTCAAACCAAGGTCGTTGGAAGGTCAAACGAAATTTGCTCATAAACCACCAACTACACGGTTGTAAACCACGAAGGTGACCCCTGTCGGGACGCGGTTGGCAACCGTATAGCAAGCGTTTAAGAGTCTAACACAATTATAATAGTGCTCTGTGGTCTAACTGTGCGTTTGTACTGGTGAAACATCACGACCTGAGATCACGACAAAACATGTTGAAATCTCTAGTTACTGTCAAACATTGTATGGAAAATTGACAGAAAATAGAGATCCCAAAGATCCCAACTCAGAGTAATAACGATCCTAACATGTTTTGTTGGGAATGTTTTGCCAGTGCAAACTCACAGTAACTGTGCGTTTGCACTGGCGAAACATCACGACAAAACATGTTGAAATCTCTAGTTACTGTCAAACATTGTATGGCAAATTGACAGAAAATAGAGATCCCAACATGTTTTGTTGGGAATGTTTCGCCAGTGCAAACGCACAGTAAGTAACACGCCCTCCCGCTCCGTGAGCAGAAAAAAAGGCTGCGTTCCGAGTTAATATAATGGAAAGTCAACTGAAAAATTAATTGGGCGACTTTAGGCTACTTCGAACGAAATTTTAGGCGACTTCGAGTGCACCGCATCTGGCAACACTGGTGCCAAGTAGCATGTCTGTCCGTACGTTTGTTTTGAGCATGCTTATTTATGAGTATGCTTAAAATAAGTATGCTTATTGCAAGCAAATGTGAACAGTTGCAGAGCATACTCATTTTAAGCAAGCTTATGAGCACGCTTATTTTTGAGCACGTCTGTCCGTACCAATACGCTCATACGCTGTAAACGATTTGAGCATGCTAACGCCCACCCGTTCCGAATAAGCTTGAGTGCATGTCCCGTGAATCGTCATATCATGACATGCGCCATCTTGCGCTAACGCCGACCATGACCTAAATTAATATCACCATGAGTGCTGTCAAAAATATGATAATATGTAAGTTTTGACGTCGCGCGGATATCAATAATTTGCGTTATGACAGCTTATGAGAGCTTAGGGCTGTCACGATTATGACAGCATAGGGCTGTCAATAATTCGGAACGCTCGTGAACGCGCTCACAGTGATCTCTCAAATGTCAAAACTATCATACCATATTTCTTTGTGAATAAACCACAATTTTCTTCTTATTCTTGGGTTAGGTGACGAACGATAGCAGGGTAGAAGCACAATTTTGAAAATGTCACGTTAGTCTAAAGATGTGCTGTTTTTGCTCTCACGGTGATATCAGTAAAAGGCATGGTCAGCATCATCGCAAGATGGCGCATATCATGACGTCATCGATGACGATTCACGGAACATCGTTATCGCGTTCACGCTTATTCGGAACGGCTTTTAGCGCGCTCAAATCTATTACAGTCCAATTCGGAACGCACTGTCGGAAAGCGGTCTGTCTCCCTCCACTGTTGTCATTGTGTGAATTGTCAAAGAAACGAGACAGCAGGATAGCAAATAGAATTTTTGCCATGTGTGACAGAGACACCAACATTGAAATGCTAAGTGACAGTAGAAAATAATACCGAAACTGGAAACATTCAAGCGGATTGTTTTCCTCTTGTTTTTTTTCTCTTGCTGTCAGTTGCTGTTCTAGGTTAGTGTGTTTTGAGTTGTGGAAATATTTCGTAAAATATCTGAGAAATCTTACTGAATTTGATAAGTTTTGATCGTCGCATTGGGAAACCGAGTGATAACTGTTGTTACATAATACTTATTTTCTTTTACAGTTCAACAAAACTCGACATATTTCAACAAAAATATGGCCAAATCCAAGAACCACACAAATCATAATCAAAGTGAGTACTTTCAGATAATATTTTTATGAGAAACCCTGTGACCTAGATGAATTACAAACATTGAGAATAGTTATTTTCCCCACTGTACCATAACATCTAATATCTTTGATAAAGTAGGTATTGATTTTGTGGTTAAGTTTACATATTGTAAATACAACGATACTTTGTTTTATTCCAGACCGCAAAGCCCACAGGAATGGGATCAAAAAGCCTAGGAACCAGAGGCACGAATCCACCCTTGGTGTAAGTAAAATTATTTCAGTAAATTGCAAAATAAACGTCACTATATAGGATATAAGAACTAGTGTGTGTAGACCTCCTGGGTATCGTTTTGCACCTTAATTGTAATGAAACAACGTTGGTTACCAATTATTATGAAATCACAATAACATTAATCTCATTGTCCTTTTATAACCGTAAAACTCACAGCTAGGATTTATCTGTGCTTCTTTAGCTATGCTTAAAATTAATCAAAGCAAAAATTTTTAAGTGATTTATTGATTCCGGTTGTACGTTGTTGTATAGATTATAGAATATCATTTTACATAAATTTTTTCATATATTATTATCATTTCATAGAATAATCAATATGTAGAATACTTACATTGAAAACAACATTATTGTTGGTGGATAGCCTTAGGGGCGGATTTAAAATTATTATTGATTTTTGTTACAAATAAATGTTTCAATATTCATATCATAGAATAACAAATCAAAATAATATTCTTTATCCTCATACTGTTTAGATAGTATAAAACTTATTACCAAGAAAAACATTTTATCGAGTGACCGTTTTAGTACCTTTAAATGTAATTTTGCTTGGACTATTTTTATAATTGACAACATTATATACCGGTATAGTTATATGAAAGCGGTTCATCTGTCGGAGGGTCCTAATTATGATACTGTGACCAATTTCGACGAAGTGGGCTACTCGGCTCGCGCGTAGTTGGTCACAGTTCAAATCTATCTTATTACTAGA
The DNA here is from genome assembly GCA_948150665.1 of Conistra vaccinii. Lineage (NCBI taxonomy): Eukaryota > Metazoa > Arthropoda > Insecta > Lepidoptera > Noctuidae > Conistra > Conistra vaccinii. Next base: position 17,004,305 of record OX411323.1, read on the forward strand.
CACTACACACACACTATTGTTGTATTAGTATAACATGAAGTTTATTTTTGCATTTTCGTTGAAATAATATACCATAGAAAAATACACCGCGCAAACAATATTCGTAACAAAATAATTCTACTGTTTGATAAATTTGTTAAATAAATAAATGTGATTATAAAATTCATTGAATTGCATTTCTGTGAAATAATGTTTCATTCAAGTAATCTGCCGCGGCACATACAACAACTAAATATTATATGAAAGATTTGTTGCGAAACGAAATTCTATGAAATTTCTGTCCGCAAAGCTAGGACACACCATTGATTCCTCATCCTATGTTGTTACATCACCTCTATTTGCTAGGATGTAATTAATATTCTGAGCTAGCCAATAGCTACCTGACAAATAGTCCCTTAGTTTAGTTAAAAATAAACTAATCTAAAAGGAAAAGAATAGTAACAGTTGCCATTCCTACAAATATGCAATATGCAACTATTTGTCCTGCAAACTTGCAAAACAGTTAACCTTCATACCACAACAATAAACTTTAAAATAATCTTTTCTTTTCAGATGGACCCCAAGTTCTTGCGGAACCAAAGGTTCTGCAAAAAAGGTAACCTGAAACCCGCAAAGCAGCTTGCCCGCGCCGCAGAAAGGAAAGCCACACGGGAGGCCAAGGCCAAGAAATGAACATCTAGCTGTAAGGACAATAAAAATTTAAAATCTTATTCAGTAGTTTGAATTTGAATCAAAACCTCTATACACCATTTAAACAGCATATCGCTGGCATTCCACTAAAGTTGTACAAGGAAAAGAAGCAGCAAGTCAGAAAACAACATTCAATTATTATGAGATTCGATTTTTAAAGGAAACAACTTTGCGTACCACTCTGCTTCTTCATACAGCTCTTATGGAAAGCCACCCTGATGCTCCATGCCATGGTGGCTCATGGACTCTTGCCATGGTCACCTCTGTTGATAGATGAATAGTAGTTTGATGGTAACGGTCATTTATTTATTCCTCCGTTACTGATAAACTACTTATCACTATCGTCCACAGCCACCAGCCACACCCCACCTGACCACCATACACACATAACTGCTCTCAGCTTGAAGAAAGTTGATAAGCACAAGTTACTTTAATCTAAATTCTAATCAATCACTGTCTTTACCATTGTTATATAATTTAGGGCCGATTTTTCAATCCTCAGATAAAGAATCGAATAGCGTTTATTCCATAGATAGCATGATTCTGCATTTTTCAACAGTCAGATAGTCAGTATCGGACCATTAAAGCCCCTATCAGAGGAATAAAGTTAACTGTCCCTTCAAGCCTCAGTTAGTACGTTATTCTAGTGAATAAATGATGTTTTGACATTTGTTTTGTTTGGGGTTTTAATATACTTTGCCTCTGTGTGATTTCGTGCTCTTGTGTTGATGAGAAAATGGATGTTTTTGATTCAAATGACGATAGTTTATTTTTTTTATATCTTCAAATATCACTTTTCTTACATTTTCAGGACGACATTATTTTAACAATTTAAAACCACTGCTCAACTTTTAGTACTAATTCGAAAACACCGTTAACACAGAAAATTTGTTTGTAACTGATCCTTTATAGCTAAATACATGCCCACTTCTATCAACTTGGTTATAAAAAACAACAAAAAAAAAAGGTCGCCACCATCTGTGGATCTAAACAAAAGATAAGAAATCTCGTCAAACATACGTTTTGTTTCTAGTCTTGTCTAACACGTTGAATACTGTATCTGTGCATCTCGCTTGCACATGATAGTGTGAAGTTGGTTAACAAAGACCTCAGATAACTATTCTTCAGTTATTATACGATTGAACAATTGAAAATATTTATTCGCCTCATAAACAGCCAGATAATTTTATACGCTAGGTAACTATTCGACGATTTATCTGAGGTTTGAAAAATCGGCCCTTAAACATTTTAATGACAATAGAAATGTTTTTCTTTAGCTAAATAGAGGATAGAATGTAATAAACCTCATAAAAGGTACAAGTAAAAAAGACTAATATGTGAAAGAGCTCCCTTTACTAAGATAGGATAGGAATTTTAGATTTAATCCAAGGAATTTAATCTATGAAAGAAAATATTGTATTATATGTATTATTTTTATTTCTTTACTGAAATAGTTCTCAAATATAATTATGAACTTATAATAATATTCAAAAGAAACCACAAAAATGTGCTTAAAACTAAATCCTCTACATAAATTGTGACACATACATTCATTAAAAATAATCATTCTCAATTTTTGTTTCCACCAATCAGAATATTAATTTCTATATAATTTGAAACAGCCCAATAATCATATTTGATTTCCAAATAAGGATTCCCTGCACACAGACGTAGGTGCATATACACATAAACGGTCTGAAGCAGAATGAAACCATAATGTAGAGTGCGAAGAGCTGAAATTGAATTTTGTCTTCAGGATCACGAATTTAAGTGTCCAGAAGCAGTAACCAATTAGAGCCAAGAGCTTTTTTTATAGGGCTTCATAAAAGTGAATGATGTCGGCCATCAGTCGGGACGGGACAATGCATCACATTCACTATGAGATCCAATAATTTGGGCCTGCTTGTAACGATATGAGCACTGTCGTTACAATCATAATCTTATACCATAACTTCTACTAAATAATAAATGAACATGAAAATGCTACGTATATAAGGTGCTTACAATTAAAACATATTAAGCATATTTAAGTAACTACAATGATCGTTAGTGATTGGTCTTGATAAGAGCCCAAAACTAATTTTTGGCGCACCACAAAGGGGCTTCTTAATAGAGTTATTACATTAGTCAAATACATACGTGTGTATATGAGTATGTCATTAGACCGACATACCCAATTGGATGTCACGTTCAGACATAGAATAAAGGTTTTCTGTATTTTATGCCCGACGTGATCACAGGCTGCCCATCGCCATTCTTTGAATTGATTGGCTGGTTTTTAAAATATTCAGGATTCCTTAGCGTGCCACCACTTGAGAGCTTGCTTGGGAATACGTGGCATACATACACATAGCGTCACTTAGAATATGGCGTCAAGTTTTTAACGGTTGAAACTTACTCGTGAGCCTGTTGATCATCAATATATCGGACGTTCTACTAACTTTTGAATGTTATTTCGGCGATCTGATAAGTTTTCTGGTACTGATCACTGCAGAACGTATTGCTAGTTCTATTAAATGCTTTATATTATAACGCTGAATATTTAATGACTAGCCCAGCAAAGTAAGGTACGCGAGGGCGTGTGTGGTTGCACCCATCCCTCGCGCCTACCTACTCCTGTATCGCAATCTCTTATAGAACGGACGTTAAAGGCAGCCTTTTAATACACACATTACGTACTTAAAATAATGTAGCATATTATGAAGCCATATGTGGTGCACGTAATCACTAGAATTGAACTCCAATGTTGACGTCCTCAATATAACAAGTCAATCTAGTTACATAAAGTATAGATATAAAGTAAAAATTATCCCATTTTTCGACGATATAAGCGAATTAACAGAATAGGTAGGTACGCAGTTTGTTGAAATTACGACTGCGCTTTATTTTTTGCCTTAGGATGGGGCCCAGCTCCATTTTGCTTATTTTTACCTTCCGCATTTTTAGGTCCCTTAGGCCCGGGGCCTTTAGGGCCCGGTCCAGGATTTGGCTTGTTATCATTTTTGCCATCACCCTTGTCATTTTTGTTCTTGGGCGGCGCTGGCGGAATCCTCTTGATGAAGAATCTGAACGACAATTTCCTGTCTTTGATGTAGTGCACCAACACTTCCAAAGGCAGAACGGCACATTTCCCTTGACGGAAGATCTCTTCAGGTTTAATGGCATCATTGAAGCAATGTTCAGTGAACACGACTTTCCTTCTAGGATTCTGCTTGCTCATGACGTGTATCTCATAAATATGGTCATGTGCTGCTTTCTTGCTGCCAATATGCTGAATAGTCCAGTACACCATATTTTGAAGAGTGTCGATCTTCACAGTGATGATGAACAGGAACTTGGTCTGGGCCACCAAATAAAAGTGGCGATCATCATTTTTGATGTCAACGTTGGTAAGTTCCACTTCTTCATCAGTGGTGACGTTGCAGTGGGACGCATGGCGTTCCTTGAAGTGTTCCATCATGTCCTTAAGTTTGCCTGTAAACAGAATAAATACAATGTACCTAAGTGAAGTCTCAATCATTTTGATTCTTTACTCGTTCATTATCATTATGGGCTATGGGTCATAAGTCTCATGAAGTCATGATGTAATTTTCCAAAAGGTTATTATAATTACCTGTCCAGGAACATTTCCCGAACACGACACCGAGCGGGCAGTCCATTTCTCGGAAGATGCATTCCTTGAGATGTTCCTCCAAGTCCACAGACACCATGGTGTAGACACATCCCGAAGATTTATTGGGACACGGCGCTTTTGCCTGGAAAAGATTGAGACACAAATATACAATGTATCTCTGACCGACTCGCTATTTTTACCACCAGCCGCCTTCAAAAACTTAACTAGTTCGTACAATCGTACGTGCCACTGAAGATGAAACTTGTCACACCACCCGTGAACCCGTCTTTGTAGTGGTATGAATGAAGTCTCAGGCACATGACTAAATAACATTTATCCAAGGTGTCATCTGGGCGGCGAGGGCGCTGTCAAAGTCTCATCTTTCGTGGCGCGCTATGGCCGTAGTAAACAGTATCTAACCGACTTCTTAAAACAGGAGGAGGTTCTCAATTCGTCTGTAATATATTTTTTGTGCATGCTCATATTTACGCTTTTTTTATAACATTTTTTTTTCATGTGCATATTTAGATTTACGTCAAATGTGGAACGAATTTGAAAAAGCTTCAACTTTCTGACTAACTGACCGACTTTTTGACAATTCAAAAGTGCCTGTAAATGGTTTAATTGAAATAAATGCTTTGAGTTTGAGCTTGAGTTTGAAAAAAATAACATTTTGTAGAAAAAACTTGCGTAGTGGTCCCATATCAATTTTAATAACTTTGCTTGAGTTGAGTAGTTTTTTAGTTACCTTCAATAATACGTATTCGTTAAATAAATTCTTGACGATCTCATCTTTTTTGGGTTACTTGTACGTACACCAAAATGAAGTTTAAAGTCCCTAGTAACAGGCGAGCTTCCAGTCGCAGGAAATAATTTTGTAGCTGCACTATCGTTTTAAAGGGTCAAAATTACCTTAGCAACAATTTCTTCCAACTGCCAGTTCCTCATTTGCGTGAGGTTCTGACGGCAGATGGGACAAATCGGCGGCAGCAGGTTCTGCGTGCAGGTGTTGCAGAGGCTGTGTCCTGACTGGCACTGGAATATCGGTGCGCTCATAGTCTCCAGACAGACTGGACATTCTGGCAGGTCAATCGCCACTGCTGCAGCCCTGTTAACAAACGATTTCTCGTTTAAACGTATGTTATAGATATGTGTATTTATTGAAACTTATATGTGGATGTCATATCTGGAAATAAAAGATTTCATTTCATTCATTCATTTCATAAACCAGCAAATAAAATGTATCTAATAACTACATTTAAAATAAAGACAAAAATTTATGATGAGTATGACAGATTGGAATTGTGTGAGTCTATCTGGCAGGCCCCAACGAGATTTATCAACAGGTGATAGGTTTACATAAGGACATTATTTTGTACCTATAGAAAATAAATAAGATATATTTTGTACCTCGACAGTTTTTGATTAAATGACGTTTCTATGAAGTGTCTAGCTAGCGGGCCCCTTATGATTATTTTTATTGTTATTATACTTTCAGATCGCCCAGTAGTGCTCGGAGTTAGAAAATATTATGTACCTTACAAATCCGAAATTTCGACTTTCTGTGAGCTATACTTTAGGAGATATTCGTTACTTAGACAAACGTCCAGCCAGCGGGCCACTTTTTAAATACTACTCTTTTATATCATACAATAGCAGTAGGAGCTTAATCCTATTATGTACCTTACAAATCCAAAATTTCGACTTTCTGTGACCTATACTTTAGAAGATATTCGTTACTTAGACAAACGTCCAGCCAGCGGGCCACTTTTTAAATACTACTCTTTTGTAACATACAATAGCATTAGGAGCTTGATCCTATTATGTACCTTACAAATCCAAAATTTCGACTTTCTGTGACCTATACTTTAGAAGATATTCGTTACTTAGACAAACGTCCAGCCAGCGGGCCACTTTTTAAATACTACTCTTTTGTAACATACAATAGCATTAGGAGCTTGATCCTATTATGTACCTTACAAATCCAAAATTTCGACTATCTGTGACCTATACTTTAGAAGATATTCGTTACTTAGACAAACGTCCAGCCAGCGGGCCACTTTTTAAATACTACTCTTTTGTAACATACAATAGCATTAGGAGCTTGATCCTATTATGTACCTTACAAATTCAAAATTTCGACTTTCTGTGAGTTATACTTTAGAAGATATTCGTTACTTAGACAAAGGTCCAGCTAGTCGGTTTGTTTCTAAATACTACTCATTTATATCATACATACAATAAGAAGCTTGATACTATTATCACCCATCAGTCTATACATTATACAGTCGTCTGATGAAGACGTCTAAGACAGGGTAATCTTGCGGGGCGTAAGGGGCGACACGGGGGAAGCGCGCTCCCGGACTGCTTACGCTACCGTGTTAGTAGTTCGGGAAATAACTTTCAGGGCTATCGTGTTGAATTTAATATTGTTTTAATTTATGTATCTATACTTAATATTATAAAGCTGAAGAGTTTGTTTGTTTGTTTACTTGAACGCGCTAATCTCAAGAACTGCTGGTCTGATTTGAAAAATTCTTTCAGTGTTAGTTAGTCCATTTATCGAGGAAGGCTATAAGCTATATATATCATCACGCTAAGACTAATAGGAGCGGAGCACCAATGAAGAATGTTTCAAAATCGGGGTTTTTGTTTTCATTTTGAGAGCTTCCGCTGCGTGCGCTGCGTAAACGGTGAAAGTTTCGCAAAAATTATGTATGACAGAATTGTTTCCCTTTAAAAGTTCTCAAAAAAAGTCCAGAATAGCATATGTCTATCTTTTAAGGTTGGCTCACTATAACCGTTCTTATGCTAACCAAATTTGTTCTAAAATAATGCATTATTTGCAAAGGTGTTTTTATAAACATCACATTAATCCTTATTCCAAATAAATACGTTATTCATGACAATTATCTAATTTAAAACAAAATTGCTCTTTTCATCATTCGATTTCAATGAATATCTTAGGAGATGTCGCAGTTTTAAAATAACATCGCAGCAAAATAATGATCAAGTACTACGCGCGCATTTATGATGGCAACAGGAGCAGTGGTGGCTCAGTGGTATCGCCCCCGACTTACGTGTTGTAGGTCGTGGGTTCGAACCCCAGCAGGCGCTTTACTTTGTGTAAATAATTTCATCACTACTGCTCTCAAAACGGTGAAGGAAAACATCGTGAGGAAACCGGCGTCTTAAAACCAAAACTTCGAAGACATGCGACATCTACCAACCCGCACTGGGCCCGTGTGGTGCATTACAGCCTACTCCCTCTCATAGAGAGGAGCCCTGTGTCCCAGCAGTGGGAACAGTAGGTAATAGGCTGATTGTGTATGTTATGTAAGGCAGTCATGAGGGGGAAGGGCGGTGGCCCCAGTTAGCTCTGCGAAATACCATGCCGCGCAGCTCACATGCGTGGTTGTCTGAGCCTTAAACTGGTTTTCCTCTCACGCTGACCGTCGTCGGTGCTGATAAGACAATGTATATAAGTTTAGTATTCTTAGGCTGATTTTAGTCTCACGCTGACCGTCGTCGGCGCTGACAAGACAATGTATATACCGGGTGCGGCGATTGAACTGTCCGTCTCTATCTAACTGTTTTAAAACCGAACCACTGAATCGAACGCCGCCAAAATTTCAAATGTTGGTCTTTGTCATGTTCTCTATCATCATTTGAAGTGATTCTGTTGTAAAAGAAACACATTCGAATTTAGAACTCGCTGCTTTACAGCGTAGCAAACGGTTGGACCGAACGAAAGAACTGATTCGCTTGCTCGACTCTGGCGGACTTCCCAATTAGGTGTTTTCAGATGAGAAAACTTTTTACGTTGAACAGTTTTTAAACAAACAAAATGACCGTGTTTGGTTGAAGGGACATGTCAGCGACCATTCAGACGAATTGCAAGTCAGTCGACGCTAAGGAGCCGACCAAATCATGGTCTGGGCGGTGGTGTCTGAAAAAGGCCGTTCTCCGCTCGTTTTACTTCCAATGGGTCGCAACCAAGTCAAAACAAACCAACAAATCTATCGAGACCAAGTCTTGCGACCAGGGCTGATACCGTGGGCACGCAACACATTCGGTTCTGAGCGTTGGACTTTTCAGTAAGACTCGGCACCATCGCACAGCGCAATTGGAACGCAAAATTGGTTGTAAGCAAACGTTCCAGTGCTGATCGACCGAGATATGTGGCCGTCGTCATCGCTCGACTTGAATCCGCTGGACTGGTGTTTTACAGGCCAGGGCCTGTGCTAAAAAACATACTTCTGTGGAATCGCTCAAAGTTACTCTTACGCGAGAATGGAATTGTTTGAGTGACGACGTCGTTCGAGCAGCCTGCACTTCTTTCAGAAAGAGACTTCAGCTTGTAGTAAAGGCTAAAGGCGGTTTTATTCCTTCGGAATAAGTCATAATAAAACTTTGAACTTTCCATTTTCACATGGCAAAAATGTATAAATAAATATTGAAAAATAAACAGAAATAATTCATTTTCACATACGGACAGTTCAATCGCCGCACCCGGTAATGTTTAGTATTCTATGAAATTACGCCAACCGCTCAGCGCTGACATCTGAAGTTCATACGTTTCGGCTGTCAGCGCTGACGGTCAGCGTGCGGTCAGCGTGACTCTAAAACCAGCCTTAGGAAACGTTTTTTAATTACGCCAACCGCTCAGCGCTGACATCTGAAGTTCATACGTTTCGGTTGTCAGCGCCGACGGTCAGCGTGACTCTAAAACCAGCCTTCGAAACGGTTGTGCTCAGCGAACTACTTTTTAAATTTGTTTTTCCAAAATATTATCGTATAAAATAAATACTTTTTAGATGAATAAGTCAGTAATAATAAGTTTTGTTTTAATTTAGTTATTTTTGTTGATTTCCTTATCTAAATAGATGCATTATTTGATTTTGTAGTATTTTAGGGTAATTCAGTCGCAGGTTAAAGTTAGCGTTAGCCCAAAGTAACTATTCCACGCGGACGAAGTCGCGGGCAGAAGCTAGTAATATTATAATGGTGCATACGACGTGTGTTGTGAAGAGTGCAAGTCGTCATCTTACGTTAATAAAAAACTGCGATTTCATCAATTTCAGCTTAAAATACTAGCCGTGATCGCTTCGGAGGACTACTAGTCCCTCAGGATGATTTTGTGGATTACATCCATAGCTTGGAAACAAAATTGATGTCGATTTTTATTTTTTCTGGAAACAACATTGGGTCTAAATTGTTTGAGCATTTGAGTCAAATAGAATTCAATACCAAACCATGTTCATGCTTCCCAATATTTTTTTTGTATTAGGATGAGGATTTTTTATATAATTAAGTTCAACAACAGAAATTTCAAATCCAGTAAATCAAAAAACCAAAAATCTAATAAATAAATCTAATATTTCTCAGTCGCCCATTTATAAAGATACCTACAGTTTTATAGATGAGTGGCTGGTACACAAAAAGACGATCTTTTTGATAATTGTTAATTATTGTTTATAATAATGTTGATGCCCATGTTGATCTAAAATAAATTAATAAAATAAATATTGTTAACTTGGGACAACCCTAGCTGTCGTGACAATGCCTACACGTTGTCTGCATTTACCACGAGATCAAAGGCATCGTCCTACTGCATCTTTTTATACTGTGCTATTATGTACCTTCAATCTGCCTAGTCTTTTCCCAACCATGTTGGGGTCGGCTTCCAGTCTAACCAAATGCAGCAGAGCGACTGCCTATTTCACCTCCACAACCCAGTAACTGGGTAATACTATTATGTACAGACGCCAGCACATCAACCTACTCCAATCTGTCAAATTTTCCCAATCAACATTGAACCTTATTCTTTAGCGATAAAGTTAAAAATCTACTAAAGAAATTTGACAGATTGTAGTAACTTGATATTCTGGCGTCTGTACCTTACATATCCAAAATTTCAACTTCCTATGGACTTCATAAGGTTAACAAAATAAGCGCCTAGCTGGCAAACCCGTTTTCAAACATTATACCTACTTTCATAATCACTCAACAGTGCTACAACAAAACTGGGATTAAGAAAAAGAGTAGTTCTTTTAAGTAGGGCGCTATGTAAATGATTAAAAGAGAAAATGTAATACCGAGTAATTATAATCTTTAATGAGTAAATGATAGCTTGAAGATTGACATGGGAGAATGGAATAACTTCAAAGGATAGCTCACAGAAAGTCGAAATTTTGGATTTGTAAGGTACATAATAGTATCAAGTTCCTTATGCTATTGTATGATATAAAAGAGTAGTATTTAAAAAGGGGCCCGCTGGCTGGACGTTTGTCTAAGTAACGAATATCTTCTAAAGTATATCTCACAGAAAGTCGAAATTTTGGATTTGTAAGGTACATAATAGGATCAAGCTCCTAATGCTATTGTATGATATAAAAGAGTAGTATTTAAAAAGTGGCCCGCTAGCTGGACGTTTGTCTAAGTAACGAATATCTTCTAAAGTATAGGTCACAGAAAGTCGAAATTTTGGATTTGTAAGGTACATATTAGGATCAAGCTTCTACTGCTATTGTATGATATAAAAGAGTAGTATTTAAAAAGTGGCCCGCTGGCTGGACGTTTGTCTAAGTAACGAATATCTTCTAAAGTATAGGTCACAGAAAGTCGAAATTTTGGATTTGTAAGGTACATAATAGGATCAAGCTCCTAATGCTATTGTATGTTACAAAAGAGTAGTATTTAAAAAGTGGCCCGCTGGCTGGACGTTTGTCTAAGTAACGAATATCTTCTAAAGTATAGGTCACAGAAAGTCGAAATTTTGTATTTGTAAGGTACATAATAGGATCAAGCTTCTACTGCTATTGTATGATATAAAAGAGTAGTATTTAAAAAGTGGCCCGCTGGCTGGACGTTTGTCTAAGTAACGAATATCTCCTAAAGTATAGCTCACAGAAAGTCGAAATTTCGGATTTGTAAGGTACATAATATTTTCTAACTCCGAGCACTACTGGGCGATCTGAAAGTATAATAACAATAAAAATAATCATAAGGGGCCCGCTAGCTAGACACTTCATAGAAACGTCATTTAATCAAAAACTGTCGAGGTACAAAATATATCTTATTTATTTTCTATAGGTACAAAATAATGTCCTTATGTAAACCTATCACATGTTGATAAATCTCGTTGGGGCCTGCCAGATAGACTCACACATTGGAATTCCCCGCGATAAAAGTTCGCTTGCTGCGATAAGTCCAATGCTCCAGCGAAGCTGTGGGGATTAATTTACACAAAAATCTATTTCGGATATTTACAGATCAGTAAGAACTCACTTTTTATTCGCCTTTGCCGTCGCCATTTTTGGTTACCGGTGTATGTATATTTCTGTGAACAAAAGAAACATTTAATTATTCTAATTTTATTTGTACAGCAATGAAGTACCTACCTATTTACATGTACTCGTAGTAATACATGTTCTGGCCATTGATAGGTATATAAATATATAATATAGCCAGTAGGTAGGTACAGACGCCAGCACATCAACCTACTCCAATCTGTCAAATTTTCCCAATCAACATTGAACCTTATTCTTTAGGGATAAAGTTGAAACCCGATTGTAGTAGCGTGATGTGCTGGCGTTTGTACTACCGTCGTAATCACGGAACGTAAAATGTTCTGTGGTCGTAATAATACCATGGATTCTAAAGTAGGTATTTTTTTCTCTTTGTTCACTGTTGCAAAGTTATAATACCTAACTAAAGTACGTATGTTCGGTAAGTTAAGGTGCAACTAGTCGCGGGCTCGAACTCAATGGTGGGCCTGGCCAAAAACCACACTGTCTCACCTGGCATCGTGTCCGACAGAGATAGTATCAGTGATGAGCAGTTAGAAGCTGATCTACATGGACAACGTATAGTTCGCACGCACAGAAACACCGTACCGACCAATTTTAGTAAAACGAGCGCGTCAAAAATTACGAAAAGGCCTTTGGAAAAAAGGTTTTTCTGAAATAACCACTGCATAAATCAATTACAAATAAAATTTATTGAAATCTTCGTAAATTTTTCTGTGTCGGTACGGATTTTGTTTTCGAGATTTCACACTTCTTGTATTACTTATTTACGCCCAAAGTTGCGTTAAAATTAGCAAGAAAAACGAATCTTTGTTGGCTCATAACTTTTTAATGGCTTTTTATTTTACTATTCTGCTTCCGTACAGACAATTTTAATAATGAGACCTAACGATATCATGTTTAACTTTGAATGTACGATGTCAAATAGTGGAGTAAAACCCCTCCGAAGTTTGTATGGAAAAAGTATCAAATTGTTCATTTTAATGTAATGTAGGGGATATTTTAGAAAAGAATTGCGTTGCCTCAACATCAAGTAGGCCCTTGCAAATCTCCCGAGTGCCTGGGGGGTTAACGAATTATGAAATTAGCCAGAGTGCTAGTCTATTCAATTCTGACTATTCTGAGGTATATCAAGGTAGCTTGTAAAAGTCGATAAACTCATAACGGTGGACCATCGTCAATTATCTTTTAAGTAATTAATGTCATTACAGTTTTGATAATTAACAATAATGTTTTCCTTTGTTCTTCTAAGTGCCCATCAATTTAGCCTGATAAATGAATAATGTGGTACTTATTGTAGGTAGCCTAACTGCGGGTCTTTGTTACTATAAAAATATGATGGATATCATATTCAGTGACATCACTACATACAGCGTGTCCGGGACATCCGACGCGAAGCCTGTTACAATGTATTCAGTACATGATTCTGCACCCAGGAGGGTTTGAAAAAAAAATCTGCTGTTCCATACATTTTGACCGCGTAGGTATTGCACTTTTCTATGAAACAAAATAGCTGTTTTTTTTTTAATAACCGACGAAAAATTTCTACACAGGGGTTCAGAATCATGTAAGTACTGAATCCATAGTAACATGCTTCGCGTCGATGTCCTTGCCACCCTGTATATTATAAAACAAAGTCGCTTCCCGCTGTCTTTCCCTGTATGCTTAGATCTTTAAATCTACGCAACGGATTTTGATGCGGTTTTTTTTAATAAATAGAGTGATTCAAGAGGAAGGTTATAAGTAAGGGTATATTAAATGCATAATATAGTAAGCTATAATTTATAAAATCACGCGAGCGAAGCCGCTGGCGGAAGCTAGTATAATTTATAAATAATTGAATTATGTACCTACTTAGCTACTTACCTACCTAAAAGTACCTAGGTAGGTACCTACTTTAAAATAACATTCGGAGCTACGGACGGAGGTACCTTACGATAACAAACTGTAAAGTGAGTAGGAAGTTGGTATTTTAATTGTTTGTAAACATTGAGTCTGCTTCTCAGAACAATATGATATGGGTACCCCTACTGTATTATGTAGGGATGAAGATGTCAAGCTATTTGGCGGTGGCGATGGCGGTTTATTTTGATACTCCTAAAGTCGTCTAAACTTCCTATATTACAAAAAAAACCAAACCCTAGTAAATAGATATCTTTAGTTTGAACATCAGGTATATTTTAGGTGTAAGTAAAAATTAAAATAAATCTACTAATGGCCTAATAATTATTTATATAATATATGGAACACGACAAAGAAAAACTGTAGGTACGAATAAATTATAAAAAAATGGTCTAATTTGGGGTTTCAGAAAAGCGTGTATTTTAAACAACTTGCCTAAGCAGGTGCTGTAATCTACTAATGGGTGGCGCAGTGGTCAGGTCGTGACAAATGTTATACGTATAGGTACGCCCGTTTTCTAGACCGATCTTGGATTTGACTAGAGGTATTTGTATAGTAAATGAAATCTGAACCCAAGTTTTAAAACTAGATACATGTAGGTACCTACTTCTATGCTAAGTATTTATGCAGGTATGTGTAAGTGGCATTGGGCTTTATTTTTACATTCAAAAATGGGAATGGGACGCTTCCGTATCGCAATTGATCGCCATTATAGATTGCTTATTAACTATTTCAACCAACAATAAGTTTGGTTACAGTCAATAACTGATAACGATTGGAATAAGTCATAGATGGAGAGAACAACTTTGAACCTGACGTAATTCACAAAAAGAAGTTTGCAATATTTCTTATGCAGGATAAAATGGCAGCAAAAGTACCTAAGTTTAAGTATTATGTAATTATATTACTTGATTTCTTGACACCCCATGCGTTTGGTTCGTCATTTGGTTGATAAAAACTGATGCATGTTGAAAGATATTTTTACAGGACAATTTTGAAGGACATTACATATCTTACTTTGTATGATCATACGGCATACCGGCACGCCATTTTGGCAAAACAAAACTTTATTCAACTATGCAAGCGCTTTCTCTAAAAGATTACTTAGGTACTTTGCTTTACAAGTATTTAATAAATTATCTATTCATTGATAGGATTAACGTCTTACCTTATAAGATTTCGTATGAAAAAATAGCTGGAATCCGAAGAGAAGCGCAGTTGTGCTCGATGCAATGGCCGATTTACCCACAGAACATATATACTCAAAGAGGATTTACCTCTGTGGATCTACTAAACGTCTGCCACATTCGACCGCCCTATATAAATGCACTCGGTGACGTGGAGAGTGGAGTCATTCACATTTCGTCTGCGAATATCGTAATCAAAGTTTATGCTTATGAATGTAGACCTTACCGTCTAAGAAATATAGATGATTTTTACTAACACAAGCCCGAAATGTCGGGTAATCCTGAAAATTGGTGTGCGATGTTGCCGTGCAATAAATATTACCGTAGCATGTAAATTCCATAGACCATAGTGGTCTATGGTAAATTCATTAGTGTTGTTTTTGTGCAAATTACCATTTCATTACTATTTCATGAAATCATTTCATTTGAGGCCACTTTAGGTGTATTGATGGTTCTAAGCCAAGCGCCCACACCTGCCGAACGTTCCGCGGCGGAACGCTCCGTCGCGTCAAATTTCTAAGGACGTAACGTTCGGCTGATGTGTCATAGCCTCATAGGTAACTTGAAAAACATTAGGAGCGTATTCAACCGAACCTTCCGCCGCGGAACGTTCGGCAGGTGTGGCTCGACCCTAAAGCCTGCCACTACTCGCGAAGTTGATTGAAGTTAATACGAGAGTATAGAAGAAGGGCACTTCGATTCGGTTCGAGTACTTCGTCGAAGCAATTTCGCGAGTAGTGTAGTGGGTGTTAAATGATTATAGAGGGGAAGGCTGGTGTCGCGCAGCATTGCGCGATTCGCCATATAACAATCGGTATGATGTCAATCTATATTTTATATTGTGGTAACACCACTCTTAGCTTTGACTAACTTATGTTGGTACTGTGCTAGTGGCATGGCGGGAAATGATGACTGCGACTGAGGCAAGTTTGTGAAGTGAGTAGAAAGGTTGTTGCAAGACATGGTAGGAGCTACGAGCTTCTAGGAGGTCCAAGAAGACCCCAGGTGAGTGTTTACTTTGTAATATCCTTATGTCGACCTATAATGCTACGGCTACACTGGTACGATAAAGCGAAGATTCGCGTTGTCGCGACACGTCTGGACAAGATATTCGTCACGTCGCGAATCATTCACGCGTATTTACCCGGCTACACTGTCGCGATAAAGCAAAGATTCGCGTTGTCGCGACACGTCTGGACAAGCAATTCGTCACATCGCGAATTATTCACGCGAACTAGAAGCCTTCGCGCGGCTGTCGGTAAATTACTGAACACCAAAGGATTTTATCGCGACAGAGTTCGTGCTGCTGGCCACACTTCGCGCACTCTTTGTTTACAGCGAGACTTCGAGAGTTTTGCATGTATTTGTCTTGCAACACGTAACTTCACGTCAAAGCGCGTATTTTGCGTACCTATAATATTAAAATTTTTTCGTAAGTACCTAATTACGAATTGGAGTAATTAAAAAATATTTGGAACTCATCGTTAATTATGAAGCAGAAACAGTGCTATAAAACCCGCAAGAGACGAATCATTAAAAAAAACAATTTTAATTACTATAGAACACATCTTAAGAGCGGCGTGCGAGAGAGAGCGCGCGAAGTTTAGTTCGCGATAACGCGACAAATGTAGCCCCAGCTTTCGAGTTCGCAGAATGATTCGCGATGTGAAGAACTGCTTGTCCAGATGTGTCGCGACAACACGAAATCAAAAACAATCTTCGCTTTATCGCGACAATGTAATGTAGCCAGTATAGTTCGTCGTAGAGCGAACACGAACTTTATAGTTTTTGTCGCGACAACGCGACACGAATCTTTGCGTGACAGTATAGCCGTAGCATTATTAGTGCATGATAAGTGGAAAGATGAGTAGACTGTCGTATCATGATATTCTTTCCTTTATGCTACGGCTACACTGTCACGTTATCGCGAACTTTACTTCGTGCGCACTCTGTTGCTCAGCGAGACGTCGAGCGGTGTGCGAGGGAGAGCGGGCGAAGTAAAGTTCGCGATAACGTACCAGTGTAGCCGTAGCATTAGTGGTAGTCCAATCTTGCAGTGCACAGCACACTTGGTAGTCAAGGACATTGGACAGGGAAGTCTGGAGCTCCCGTATATTGGTAGTGTGGTCCGGAAACACACTGGCACGGTCGACTGAGCTGGAGCAACCGTGGCGACGCTATGGGGAAGGTGGAGGCCTCCGGGGGACCCATAGGCCCCCTGTCCGGCTAAGTGCGTAAGCACTTAGCCGGACAGGGGGCACCCTCATGATCAGAGTCACCAGGGATATACCCTGTCTAGACCGGAGCAAGTCGACCGATGCCCAGCTAGGTAATAGAGGTGTGTAGTAGCCATAAGTAAACTGCAGTCTAATAACAGTCATGAGATCCCTCTATAGAGTACGTGGGAGTGCAACCACGAAGAGGTAACAAGAGTATGGCATGGCAAGGCACTTGGTAAAACCAGCAAATGCATGTGAGTGGCACAGCCACACGAGAGAGGTTTGACCTCACCTTATAATATTATACGCATATATGTAATAATAGGAGTGGAATAAATCTGGTCGACTCATCTTTCCACTCTCATGATAAATGTGTATTCATGTATCTTCATGTCGTCTATACAGTATGTGAAGCGAGCATATAGTATTTCACATACATACTATAGGAGGGACGACAGCTGGTCAAAGCTAATTGTAGCTGGCGTGACCACTGCTCGGTCCAACTGAATTTTACAAAGGTCTAAGCTCGAGGTTTGCCAACGCGCCATGGAGCGTAGAACTAGGGGTTCGAATTTCGGACCGTTTATGGAACACAACACTGCGCGCTAAAATCAATTCAAAACTTATCCATTATATAAATTGAGTAAGTCAAGAAAGTTTTTGACCCAGTGCGTGTTGCCAGTGATGACTTATGGCACTGAAACGTGGTCGATCACAATGTGCCTTATCAGATGGCTAAAAGTCACCCAAAGGGCAATGGAGAGGGCTATGCTTGGAGTTTCCCTACGTGATCGAATCAGAAATGAAGAGATCCGTAGGAGAACCAAGGTAACCGACATAGCTCGAAGAAAAAGGGCAGGGTACATTGCTCGTAGCGTTGATAATGGGGCCGAAAGGTTCTGGAGTGGCGACCGCGTACCGGTAGACGAAGCGTTGTTGGAAGACCTCCCACAAGATGTACCGATGACCTTGTGAAGACCGCAGGGATCCGCTGTATGCGGGAAGCACAAAATCGGTCGAAGTGGCGGTGCTTGGGGGGGCCTATGTTCAGCAGTGGACGTCTTTTGGCTGAAATTATGAATGATGATGATGATGAAGTCAAGAAACAAATTCCAAGTTTGTTTTTAAAAGTATAAGTGTGCGTTTGCACTGCCGATGTCAAACATTATATGGAACATTGACAAAAATAGAGATTTCAACATGTTTTGTTGTGAATATTTCGCCAGTGCAAATGCACAGTTACTTTGTTTAAATTACGTTATTTTGGTGGTAAGTTCCTCACTTTTGGCGCTCAAATGATGTTGACAGGAGCCCGCTGTTGGTAAATAATTGTGCAATTGTTTTGCGAATTGTATTGAAAACATTATGAGCTCGCGTTAGTTCAGGTTTTTACCACGCACTAGTATGTGTGATAGACAGGCATAATTAAAGACCAAGGTTTTTAAGCTTGCCAATTTACTTGGCTCGCCGTCGGTGACACACGTGAAGTTTTCTTACACTGTATCGCGATGTTTTCGACTTTTCTGAACCAAACTAAACAGGAATTACACAAATGACGCAACAAAATGCTGGCGGTTTTAAAGTGCGCGTACTTAGGGTGACACACGGGCGAATAAGGTCGCCGAGCCATAAGACCTCGTATCGTATTTGCTCGCACACGTCGCACACGTCTATCACCCCTTTAAGGCGATTAACACACGGCACCACGCACCGCCGCGGAGGGCGGTGACGTTAAAGGGATTAGCACCGCTCGACCGTGCGGTCGGGCGGTTGTACGTGTGTTAGGCATCAATGGATTTATTAGAGGCCAATGCGACATGAGATCCGCTTCACCGCCTGCCGCGGCGGTGCGCGGTGCCATGTGTAAACCGCCTAAAGTGTGTGAGTGTACTAAGTACGCGCACTTTAAATCCGCCAAGTAAGTTCGCCGGCGATCCAACAAATTTGAAATTTTACTCGTAGCCCACCTTGGTTCGTAGTTTCGTACGTCTGTCATTGCCGCGAGTCATCATCATTATCATCAGCCTATTAATGTTCCCACTACTGGGACTGGGACACAGGCCTCCTCTCTGTGAGAGGGAGTGGGCCGTAATCCACCACGCGGGCCCAGTGTGGGTTAGTAGATGTCACATGTCTTCGAATTTTTGGTTCTAAGACATGCTGCGTGAGTTTCCTCACGATGTTTTTCCTTCACCGTTTTGAGAGCAGTTGTGGTGAAATAATTTATACAAAGTAAAGCGCCTGCCTGGGTTCGAACCCACGACCTACAACTCGTAAGTCGGGGCCGTTACCACTGGGCCACCACTGCTCCTTGTCGCGAGCCAACATTTTGTTTCGTTATTTGTGTAATTTATGTTTAGTTTGGTTCAGACTATTCGAAAACATCGCAATTCAGTGTGAGAAATCTTTACGTGTGTCACAGACGGCGAGCCGAGTAAGTTGGCGAGCTTAAACACCGCGGTCTTTAAGTAAGCATGTCTATCACCCACTTTAGGTGCAGCGCAGATTGTGGCGCACTAAAACTACTAAAAGTATGTCGTCTGCCCTGCACCGGGCGGGTGGTAGACATGCGAGCAAGTACTAGTATAGTACTTATGGCTTGGCGTCCTTACCCGCCCGGCCCGTGTGTCATAGAAACTACG
Organism: Conistra vaccinii; assembly: GCA_948150665.1. Taxonomy (NCBI): domain Eukaryota; kingdom Metazoa; phylum Arthropoda; class Insecta; order Lepidoptera; family Noctuidae; genus Conistra; species Conistra vaccinii. The sequence continues at coordinate 17,023,868 of OX411323.1, forward strand.
CGCACTTTAAAACCGCTGAGTAAGTTTATCGGCGATTCAAATGGTTTGAAATTTTGCTGATAGCTCGCTTTGGTACTTCGTAGTTCCGTACGTCTGTCATTGCCGCGAATCGCGAGCCGCTATTTTGTTTCGCCATTTGTGTAATGTTTCTTTAGTTTGGTTCTGTCGACAACATCGCGATACAATGTGAGCAAGTTTCACGTGTGTCACCGACGGCAAGCCGAGTAAGGACGCGAACTGCGGATTTTGGAATCTATCACCCACTGAGTCATTGCCCTAAAGTACTCTGTGGTTGTCAGTTAGAGATCTGACACAGTAGTGAGTGACATTGACAGTTCAGAACTGCTGACATACGGCTGACATTGAATTGTCTTGTCACAACCAACAAATCCAACAATTAATTTATTGAGATTTATTTATTTGTGCTGTGACAGTGTGCAACAATTCCACATGCCACGCCACCCTCTCTTCTTTAGAGTTCTTCATTCTATTTAATATTTTTGTTTATTTCAACTTCAATTTTGTCAAATAAACAATAATTTGTTTAGCAGAAGTTTGTTTTGGTTTTGGAATCAATAACAAGCGTTAAAGTTTGCTCTCCAATTTTCTTTTTAGATCAACGTTAAAATGAGCGAAGCCGAAAAGAATAAATTTACGGTAGCACACATGAAAAATAGCTTGGCAACCGTATTAGATAATGTTAATAATCATAATTATGTAAAAGTTGATCTTATTAAGAATTGTTCATATGTTGGGTTTATGCACTCGGTTGACCCAGTTACTATCAGGTAAATTACCATTACATATGTATTTATTAAACTTAAAGTTTACCTGCTTTGATATTATGCTGTACTGCCAAACTTACAAACATAATCATGATAGATTCTCAGGGTGAAATTAAGTACATGTCCTTTGATAGGTACACAACTACCAAATCTAAATATATAAAAATCAATGCCACTTTTCGTTGTAATTTTATAACTCGAGAACGGCTGGGCCGATTTGGCTGATTTTGGTCTTGAAATGTTTGTCATAGTCCAGGGATGGTTTATAGGGTAGGTAGGGTAGGTAGCCGCAGATAAGTACTTAGTGCTTCCCGTGTGAAGCCGGGACGGGTAGCTAGTTACTTTATAAACAGTTCTGAAGTATAGTAACTTTGAAAATTATTCAGAGCTATAATAGGAGGGATGCGCCTTTATAAATCTTACCAGCTTTTAATCTATAATCTAATTTCTGAACAAAAATAAAATAGGTACCTACGAATACTACATAATATCATGCAATTTGTTTTTCTGATTTTTATTTGTATTCTAGATTCTGAATAACTATTTATTGAATTCTCTCTGTTCCAGTATTATTCTGTCAGTACCTCAAGGAGATGCTTATAAAACAGTTGTTATCCCTGGTCACACAATAGTTGACATTTCATTTGAAGAAGTACCTGTGAATATTAAACCACCACAAAAGAAAGAAACTCAAGCAGAGTCAAGTCAAGACATTTTCAGAAGAAAAACAAAACTTATATCATGGTTCAAAATGAACTTGCTGCCAGTAATAGAATTGGATGATAAAATAGTCATAGGGAATGTTACCCTACTGCAGCCATATATGATTTCAGATATAAGTACAGATAATCCTATAGTTGCTATGCAAATAAAAAATGTCATAGAAAAAATGCCAGAAGATTTTGAACCAAAATGAATGTATTAGTTTAATTAATGATGTTATTATAGTGAATAAGTTTATTTTTTTGTATTATTGTGTTTTTTATTAATTGATAAGTTAGCTTGAATTTATACAATGGTGGAACAAATTAACAATGCCAGAAAATACTGCAGTCAATTCTAGAAATTGTACATAATTATGTACCAAATATTATTTGGTATTTCTTTTTTTGTATATAACCTTTTTAACCGACTTCCAAAAAGGAGGAGGTTCTATGTTCGACTTTATGTATGTTTTTTTTTTTTTTTTTTTTTTATGTATGTTCACCGATATCTCCGCCAATTGTGGACCGATTTTGAAAATTATTTTTTTGTTTGAAAGGGTAAGCTCCCGAGGTGGTCCCATATAAATTTTATTGACTTTGCTTAGATAGTTTTTGAGTTAGCTTCAATGTTGATAGTTTTTGGAAGTTACCATCATATCGTCCATATAAACTAAGTGGGAAAAATATGTATTATTTTTCCCACTTAGTTTATATGGACGATATGATGGTAACTTCCTGTCACTGTTATTTATTGCAGTTAGTGATATTGGATATTGTGTGGGGTAGGTACCACAACTAAAAAGTGAAAAATAAAAACTTTTTACAAAAAAAATTAAAACCGACTTCCAAAAAAAACCACTACAAAGTGAAAAATAACTTTAATTTCGGAAGTCGGTGGCAAAAAACGAAAATTAAAAAACAAAGACACCGACTTCCGATATTAAAGTTATTTTTCACTTTGTAGTGGTTTTTTTTGGAAGTCGGTTTTAATTTTTTTTGTAAAAAGTTAAAAAAAAAAAGAAATACCAAATATTGTGTTGTATGCTTGGCGCCACATTGCGCATATATATAACCTTTCTAAATTAGTATTACACATACAACACAATACAATTCGGCCCATACAACTTGGCAGGTCTGCACTGAACTTATGCATTAAGTACCTACGAACTTTCGCACTGTTCAATGTTCTCTCATTCACACTCGCCTCATGTCACCATTTGGTTCCTAATTTAATGGTTCCTAAGCAGCCTTCTGCGCGAAGTTCGGAGCTGCCAAGTTATATCGGCCGTATTGTCCAATAAAAAAAAAAAACAAAAGAAATAACAACTTCAAAAAATGAAAAAAAGCTACAAACCGAAAAATAACTTTAATTTCCGAAGTCGTTGGGATTGGGAAAAAACGAAAATTCAAAACCAAAGACTAGAACCGTTTTTAGGTTCATAATGTAGTGTAACCCCACGTGCTTTCGCACTAGTGCGGTAATGTAAAGTAAAAAGCACGAAGGTTTAATACACTTCATTATGAACCTAAAAACGGTGCATTATGAGCCCCTTTACGAGCAACTGTGTTGAAAAAGTGGTAAAGCAATTACGAGGTCGACTAAACTTTTTATACATTCTTTATCGCGAAAGTGGTGTAAGCAGAAACACTCATTTCAAATTTAAAGGTGGGTACAAGAGTAAGGTATACATAACAAGCGCACGAGGCGCGCGCCTCAGGCGCTTGTTATGACTAGTCCCTTAAAAATATGGGAATATAGACCATGCAAATTCGATTCTAGAATTAAAAAAAGAAGTCATAATGTCATGTCAGCAGTGAGTAGGTACCTATATAGATAAGCATGTCAAAAAATCGAATGCATAAATAAACACCCACCTCATTTTGGCGGGTTAAATTTAGATCCGATGATGTAGGTAGGTAGTTTTCTGCTTTCCCTCTCGCGATAGGTTGATAAGAAGGTTATAAATAATGCTAGTCATAGCGCGTTTAGATATTATACTTTGTTTGTGATTCAGTATTTCAGTCTCGGTTAGACAGCATTCCCGCCTACTCGCACACTCATGTCATAATTACTATCGTACCGGCCGTCGCCCGTCGTCGGCGCAACCCTGACAGTTGATTGTTGAGATACGCGGCCGTTGTAGTGCTTCTTATTTAATTTAGATAAGAAATTGTTGACTTGTTTCGCAATAGCAGCATTCGAAAATAACTAATTATTGGATAAGCATTTCCAAGTTTATAAAAAAATACGAAATGACCGAAAAACCAGACAGAAAAGTGCAATATTTGGCGGGTGTAAGCGGTGAGTAAACAACATTTAAAGCGCGAAATTTTGAAATTATCAAAGTGTTCTTAAATTATTTTTTAAACTTCAGCTGCGTTCGCGTTTACATTCACTGGCGCAACTCTGGCATGGTCGTCGCCGGCAATTCCAAAGTTCAAAAATGGTGAAGCGAATGTTGTTATCACTGATGTAAGTAATTATTAGCAATCGAACGGATACCTATAGCATAAAGATAAACAGTTACATAGTCATATAATGTGGCGCTGTGTTTCAATGCAAATTCGTCTCATACAGCTCAGTTTTAATGAACAATGGTTAGAAAGTAGGACAATCATCAATGGTTATCCGTTGTAATTAATAAGACTTCGAAGAAAATCCATACTAATATTATAAATTCGAAATTAACTCTGTCTGTCTGTCTGTCTGTCTGTATGTTACCTTTTGACGGCTAAACCACTGAACGGATTTCGATGAAATTTGGCAAGGAGATAGATGGCATCCTAGAGAAGGACATAGGGTACTTTTTGTCTTAAAAATAACCCCCAAGGGGGTGATATAAGGGATGAAAGTTTGTATGGGAAACTCAATATTTCTAAGTTGGGGATATGGAAATTCAAATTTATGCTTTTGGTAAGAAATAAAGAATTACGCTTTTCAGCGTTTTTGTAAAATCATCCCCCAAAGGGGTAAAATAGGGGTTGATTTTAAAATTCACATGTATTATTGATTATTTTTGTTGTCTCTTATTTTTAAGAGATTTAAGGTGTGGTTCCAGTGAGTCGGAACCGGATGCGGCACAGTTCACGGTGAGTCGGAACTGTCTGCGGTGATTGTGGCGATTGTGGTGATTGTGGTTCCAGTGAGTCGGAACCGAGTGCCGCACAGTTCACAGTGAGTTGGAACTGTCTGCAGTGATTGCGGCGATTGTGGTGATTGTGTTGATTGTGGTGATTGCGGTGATTGAGCTGATTGCGGTGATTGAGCTGATTGTGGTGATTTCGGTGTTTTCGGTGATTGAGGTGATTGCGGTGATTTCGGTGATATCGGTGATTATTTTTGTTGTCTCTTATTTTTAAGAGATTTAAGGTGTGGTTCCAGTGAGTAGGAACCGGGTGCGGCACAGTTCACGGTGAGTCGGAACTGTCTGCGGTGATTGTGGCGATTGTGGTGATTGTGCTACCAGTGAGTCGGAACCGGGTGCCGCACAGTTCACAGTGAGTTGGAACTGTCTGCGGTGATTGAGGTGATTGCGGTGATTGCGGTGATTGAGGTGATTTCGGTGATTCCCCAGTGAGTCGGGGTGATGAGTCTAAGGGTGTTGACCAGGAATGCGCGTTCGCTGCATGCTGGTGGTCAGGATACCCGCTGAGCCGTGGGTGCTGGCTGGCTGTGTAACTCGCCTCACGAAAGCTTGCGGGATTGATGATGATGACGTCACGCTGAAGTAGTTGCACGAAGGCTGCGTTGACGTTCAGTCTCAGGGTCACCAATTTAGTGGTATGAGGAACAGGGTGTAAAGTTCACTCATCCACCATAGAAAAGGGAGGATCCTCCGACAAGACGGGTGTTATGTCGGGCGGGCAACTGCTCATAAGTTGATTTCGGATAGTCTTATCTATGTCGTTCGCGTGGTAAATTCTAACTGCGCGATGCAGGATTTGTGTGACATCATGTCTTTCATGCGTAGTTCGTATGTGGCGGTGTAACCGCTACAAACATTACCTCCTTACTAATAAACGTTGTATAGCGTCTGTATAGTTAAACATATAGTATAGTTACAAAGCTTTGTCTTCTTCTTTCGAATGTCAAATTACTGACGACTGAAAGAGATCATTTTTTCATTTTGAGGTACGCAACCCTAAAATGTGCCTGTTACTTTTTCATGCCGTAAGGGCTGAACGGATTTAGTTGAAAGGCGTATGGTCTTTTAACTAAATCCGTATAGGCCATGATCTGGGTTAGGATAGAGGATAATCTGAATCCCGGTAGTACGGTAATGTGGGATATTTTCCGACCTTTACGCGGGCGAAGCCGCGGGTAAAAGCTAGTAAAGCATAAATTAATAATTATCTATCAGCACTCAGCAGTAGGTAGTTGAACATCAATCAATCAGACATTACAAAAAAAAGTCAAAGGGTCATCTTAGGGGAAAGATTATCTAGGTAGGTACACTTCTACACTAATAATATTATAAATAGAAATGGTTTGTATTTTTGTTGTTTGTAATGAATAAACTCAAAAACTATTGGACTGATTTAAAAAATTCTTTCACCAGTAGAATGCTATATTATCTTTATCACTGAATAACATAGGTTATAATTTACAAAGATATCACGCGGGCGAAGCCACTGTGCGGAGCTTGTATTTTGCACCTACCACCTATACTCATTTAAATATACCTACCTAAGTACCCAATAACATAATACACGATACTGATATACCTACCAACCTATAATTAAACTGAAATACTTACTTAATATGTTATATATGCGGTATCGAAGTTGTTTTCCTTCCGCGTAGGTAACCGCGCTCTTTGTTTTTAGCCGACTTCAAAAATTTGGAGGTTCTCAATTCGACTGTATGCGTTTTTTTTTCTGTGTCATGTCAACTCATGCGACCCAATCGCACAAGGAATGGAATGGTGAGGTCACACTCGAGAGATGAAAGATAATTTTATTGTTACGGAATCCCTTGAGAAATCATAATAGTGAGAGGTATCAATTATTCGTAGTAATTGCCGATGCCGGTGGTCTTGGGAGATTTTCTAGCATCCCAGCACCCTAATTGCGTAAGACACGATCAATCATAATTTGAATCATTTTGAAGGATATTGCTAATTCAATCCATTGCGTATTATAATATGTTCGAAAAAGTCTACTCGCTTTGTAACACACGATCAATCACAATCTGTTTCATTTTGACTGTTCATCAACATTCATTGTATTTACGTTGTCGAGCAGACACATTTTTTGGGCCAATGGATTAGCATTCACGGCGCGATGCGACACCATGCACCGGTATACCGGTGCATGGTGTCGCGTCGCGCCTGGCTGTGGAAGCCTTTAATTGTGTTCCATGAATATCTTTATATGAACAGACGCAGACATCGTGGGTGGTGTCCCTGCACTCAGCAGGGGCGCTCCTCGGTTGCTACTTCGGACAGGTGTTGAACGAGAAGGCTGGACGTCGGCGGACGTTCTTCGGCTCAGCCGTGCCGGCGCTCTTAGGTGCGGTACGTTCTATCATACATGACTTAAATATTTAAGACCACTATGTAAATGCTATTGATCGACCATTGAGCAAGTGCTACCGACCTACCGTGATTGGGGCACATTTATGCTAAGAAGAGGACCTAGCAAAAATCTATAATTTAATTTATCTATATACCTACCTACCTAGTAAATACCCATATTTCATATACCTAATTCTTTTAAAAGATAAAATCAGTTTTTTGCACTCTTGCCAAAACTAGAGAGAGAGAGAGAGTTTATGTTCCTCTATATTGAAATGAATTAATTAGTTACCTTGGACGATCTTAAACTGCCTGCTACACGGTCGCCAACCGCGTCCCGATAGAGCTGACATTGGTGGTTTACGACCACACGTTGAAACAACTTTGCCGATCGCCAAGCAAGCTCACCTCTGTCGGGGACGCGCTCGACCGTGTAGCAGGCCTTGAATACAGCATCAAATATACCAGCTAAGTAAAAAAACATAATTATATTATCTTGGCGTCTTATCATGATCATATTTTCCAGGTCATCCTTCTGAATACGAGCTTACCTGAACTGATGTATGTGGCCAGGTTTCTGATGGGGCTAGCGACTGGTATCATAGCCGTGGTGAGATGATTGTTCAGATTAGTACCTAATGGTATAACTATAAAGGGTCGAATAATTAGCGAAACTCCGCAGAGGTGATGGGTATCGATTCTATCGATCGATAGGTATAAAAATCGAAATTCTTAATTTAAAGTAAATACAGCTGACGACGGAGTCAACGGCCGCTGGTTATAAGTTACTTGAAATTATGAGTTCAGTTATTTTTACCCGATTACGGCGAAGCAAAAAGGGGGGTTATGATTTTGACCGGTAGGTATGTATGTATGCATGTTTATCTGTCCCCTCATAACTTCCAAACTATTCATCATATTTTGAAAAATTAATGAGGTGGACAAATTGATGTGGTTGGAAGCGTCTTATTGTGATAGGATACGTGACGTCACATTTAATTTAATACTTACACACATTTAATTTAATATGGCGCCCGCTAGAGGACATAAGTCACGACTCACGAACAAAAGATACATTAAGTAGGTATAAAACCCAAAAATAATTTAGATAAAAATTATAAACAATAAAAACCCGACTATGTACGTACGACAAAAAAGTCAACTAAAAAGGTATAAACAAGACATCACAGACAGACAAATTAACACGTGACTGACATTTTTTTCGTAGTTGGGTTTTCGTTTATTTTTTTGCTTAATCGTCATGAGATATTGGGACCCATCACATCTGCGCAGTTTCGCTAGCTAATTAAATTTGTTCCTCTTGTAAAGCCATAACCACTTGCAAACAAAATGCTTTATAAGTAGGTACTTACATTATGTAACAAATCTTCAAGTTATATTAAATCTCTTTCTTACAGGTAACCATGATATACATAACAGAAATATCCGACAAGGAGATCCGAGGAGCGCTAGGGATGACAGTCCAAGTCATGAACAACTTGGGCAGTCTCACGGTCTACGGCATTGGGCCTTTCGTCTCCTACACAACCCTGAACTGCATCATAATGATCATACCTATATGTTACGTGTTGCTGTGTATGTGGATCCCGGAGTCTCCCTATTATCATCTGAAGGATGGGAGAGTCGAGGCTGCGAAGAAAGAGTTCAAGAGACTTAAGGGCAATCAGGACGAAAGGGTGAGTACCTACCTACATATTGAATATGTCCAAGCTCCTTCTGTGAAAGAAAAGGGTAATTTAGGGAAAAAAAATCTGCGCACTCTGTATAGTCAGCTAGAGTAATCACCAGTACGCTAATTGCGTAATACACGATCAATCAGATTCTAAATCGTTTTGAAACAGATTGTTAATCCATTGGTTCATAAGTTCGACAAAAAAACTGCTTAACAACGTAAATAACGCAATGAATGTTGTTGAACTGTCAAAATGAAACGGATTAGTCGTAATCGTTTACGAAAATGTGTTGCGTAATTAGATAGCAGGAAGATTTAACAATGCAGTTGAGTAATCTTTTTAATATTATGGTATGATTTTTTGTTAGTCTTGCACAATCAGTATGAGAGATTACTGGAATCAACAGCTGTGAAACATGACGCTATCTCACATCACAAGGCTGACGAAAATAACTTTCCACGTTCAGTTTTTTATAGGTAGGAATCATTCACGTCTTTATTCATATTTCAGGTGATAGATGATCAGATGAAGATAATGCGAGCTCATGTAAGAGAAAGCATGGAAAACAAGACGACTCTCAAAGAACTGCTAACGAACATGAGATATAGGAAAGCTGTATACATAGTGACAGGTAAATATGTAAGTACCCATTAAGTACACAACTACATTGATATGACTGTTTATCTTTGACCTCCTCGCGGGTGTTGAGGGTCAAACTTCTTGCCATAGCACATGCTGTTTCCTCAAAATACCATTTCAGACACTAATCCACATGGTCCTCATGTGGCCTGACCAAGATTATGTCTGGACTTTAAAAGAGACTGTGACCTCTGAGTTTGTCTCGGCCTTTCTTCTCAGGGTAGTCGGATAGGAAACGCCGAACTCATCTAGCTTATTTTTAATATGACGTGTAAAAGCGATTTCGATATCCTATTTACAGAATAATAGTTATTTGTTATACAAGAGTGCAAAGTTGCTTTTTAACCGCGTGTTCAATTTTGATGACCGAGCAAGCGAAGGATTCAAAATTAGAAGCCTGAGCGTTAGCGAGGGAATCAAAAGAGCACGAGGTGAAAAATCTTTGCACTCGAGTGCAACACGTAACTTTTCATTCCACCTCAGCGAGGAAATGACTAAATGCAAAAAAAAAAACGTTTACAATCACAAGATAGGTACACTTTTATTTCAGTTTAGGTATTAATTACTACATTATAACAGGTAAGTATTACAGAATAATCTTTAAATTATAACAAAATAATACTAAGGTATAATTAAGAAAATTTTAAAGTAACGTTGCTACAGTTATTTAAATTGAGTGTAATATTTTTGTTTGGTACTGTAATATTGGTGTTAGTCACTTGTGTACTGTTTTTCGGTAAACTATCTGTCATACTTAATAGTTGTACCGATTCATCGGATTCCCTTGGCGTGAATGTTGGAGAGAGAGGGAGATGGTTAGGTGTTTCATAACGGCTTATTTTTGATGTAGAAGGGCCAGTCCAAGGATCCGATTGAGGCTCTTTCAGTGTAATGGCTCCTACGATGCCTTCACATATTTTAGACTTATTTTGGATGGAATCCTCTATGTATCCCTCTACAACTGCATTGGACTTCCAGCCTCCGTGGCGCTTAAGGGACAGGAGATCAGCTCCTGAATCAGCCAAAAGTGTGGCTGAAGTTCGTCGGAAACAATGACCCGTGTACAACAGGGGTTCTGGAAGTTCAAGAAATGTTGCTATTTCTCGTGGGATACTGCCAATTTTATTAGTACCCATAGGCTGTCTAACACACTTTCCATTGCGATACTGTAGAAAAAATCGATTTGGAGTGTTAGGCGGGCGTAAGGCTTGATATTTCTCAACAATCGTTACGTATTCCTTGCGAATGACGAAGTTGCGGTCTCTTTTTGTCTTTGTATTAGGTAAATTAATTAATAGTAAGTCATCTGAATGTTTCTCAATGTTTTTGACATTAAGTTGTGTTAGTTCATTAGTTCGACATGCTCCGTTTATTCCAATAATAAGAACAACCTGTAACGTAAAGAGTATTGTAGTAGATAAATGAATAAAATTGATATGAACGCATAATTATGCCTATCAACATCTACTAAGTATACTATTTAATTGAGATTAATATACTTAAGTAGATACTGAATGTGCAACTGACTTACTTTTGCCGCCAAATATACGGAATCGGGTGCTTCGTTAAGAAACTTTTCAATATCAGATACTGTGAAAACCTTCGATTTTTTTGGTTGATGACCAGATGAGGCTCTTTTTAAAAATGCCACTAATTTAGGATAGGTATCGATATGTTTGTCTTTTTTCATCTTTATTGTTGCTTTTAGCATCGAATACGTACTCCATAGAGTGCTTGCTTTCTTGTTCTCGGATAATTCTATAAAATATGCCAGCAAAACGTTTTCTGAGAAAGTTTTGGCTCCTTTTGCTAGTCGCCACGTGTTGAACATATCGTACTGTTTTAAATACTTCTCGCGTGATTGTTGAGGGAGAAAGCTCATTTGCGCATTATTAACAGTTTCAGTCAATTCTGTTGGCGTCAAGCAAACTTCCTCGTCGCTAGAATCACTCATTTTAGTTTTTTCACTTGTTTTCAAGTTTCTTGTTTTTAATAAAAGGTTTAACAATGACGTGAAAAAATGCCGCGTAAAGAACCGCGTACAAAGCAAATTGAAAAAAGAACACCAAGAAGGTTCCGAGTCTGAGTTTTTAAAAAAATTAAAAAAAAGTTGTATGATATATTCGGCACCATAGAGGTAGCAGTAAATAGGTTTAATGTTTTTTTTAATTCACAAACTTAGTGCACACGATGTTCTAAATTCAATTTACTTTATCCTCTAGACAATAAAAACGGCTTTTCCACTCAGATATTGAAGATTAAAAATACTCTTTCCGAGATGGTGGGATGAAAACAATTTAATTTAATTTCATTTTTTTTTTAGGTATACCGTCTTTTTAATTAACAATGGACAAAAATTTCAAGTTAGTTGCTTGACTTCAACATTCTCCCCTAGCTATTTTCAAAACAGGAGTGAAGAATTTTAAGACTTGACTATGAAATTCCAAATTGTTTCATATAAATTAGGCTGAGAATCAATACTTTTTTGGACGTCAAAGAGACACAAAAGCTCAACATTTGAACTCCGTTACCGTTATTTCAAATGATGAGTAACATACTCTTCATCATCATCTGCCTAGCTTTTTCCCAACTATGTTGGGAGTCGGCTTCCAGTCTAACCGGATGCACCTATACCAGTATTTTACATGATGGAACGACTGCCTATATGACCTCCACAACCTAGTTACCTACTAGGAAACCGATACCCCTTGGTAAGGCTGGTTGTCAGACTTTTGGACTTCTGCATCTAATTACCCGAAACGAGTAACATACACTTCGTCGAGGGAAATAAAGTCCAGTTGCGAAGCAGAAAGAATTTCGTACAATGACCCCTAATTACTCACTCATTGGGGTCATTAAACGAAATTCTTTCTTCTTTGCGACCGGACTGTATTTACCTCGACCGCGACCGGACTTTAAATAACTAATTGGATTGTGTTATACTTATAACTTATCTAAATAGGTACATTAGTTTCGATAGATTATTAAATTAGCTTATAACTTTGTACAAACTTCAGTTGTAGTACAGATAGGTCAGTTCGCAAAATCATTTAAATAAAAAGCGACTCTTGATACCACATAATAAAGTGCAATTCAGGTCGCACAGCGCTAATAACGGTCTACAGTAATTATATTCGCCTAGAAGTTGCCTCTCTTTCTATCGCGTAACTCTTATATCTTCTGACCACGTTACGCCCACGCCACTGTATTCGACAAGTTGAGCCCGCCGCCGCGCGCCGTAACTACTTGTAGCTTTATACCTAAAATGCGGAGTGACCCATCTGTGGTTGTAGGAAAAGGAGATAAATAAGAAATAAGTATGTCTAGCGTACAAGTGTACGAAAAATCTTATCAAATACATAATTTATTACAAGGTCTCTCGGAACATCTGACAAACAGTGTATGATGCCTGAAACTTCTCTCATAAAGTTTTTTTTTTAACGTTTACCAACGAAAAAACATTTTGAATTTTTTCTGTGTTGTACTTGAGAATATCTCAGAGATACAGACACAAATAATCAGACAAGGATCACACTGTAGGTCATAGAAAAAGATATTTCGTGGGGAAATCGAACCTGCGACGCGTAACGCTGTAGAGTGTAGACAATTGATTGCTTAGCTACTTCGCCAGCTTTGAGAGCTTTCTTATTGTAAAACCAAAATATGTGCACATCCTAATTCTCAAATTCCTTTCATCCAACGCATGCAGTTCATAGGGTTCTTTGAAAAAGGAATGTGTATCACTATCAGCCAATAGGCAGGTCAATAAGTAATATTATTTGTATGCAACGATTAGGTACGTAAACAAATACATTGCAGTTTTATTATAGCAATAATAACTAAGATAGGTACCTATTATTGCTATAAGTAATAACAAATAAAGTAAAATGAGGGCTGGGGCTAGGCTGGCAACCTGTCCCGCCTAATGTAATTTATAAATTAGGCGGGACAGGTTGCCAGCCTAGGCACATGATACCTAAACCTTTTTACTGACCCGCACTGTGTCTTGCATCGGGTGATAACTGATAACCTGATCAGCTGTTCGATAGGTAGGTAGGCAGATGAGATCAGCATGAATAAAGGAGTGGTTAATCCATAAAATTGATGAACTCGATAGCGCGATAGCCACTGAAGCGTCTTGTCATGTCTATTTTACTTTTTATTTTACTACCTTAATATTTCCTTTGTTCTATTTTATTTTTCATAAGTAGATGGCATTGGTTCTGACGTCGTCAATTCTGCCAATGTAAGATATGTTGTGAGATAACGTGTTAGAGCTTACTTAGATACTTTTATTGTGCACGAATATTTAATTTATAATCGGGTTTACAAAGCCCGTTCAAAATACTAGAATACCTAGCTACTAACAGAGCCGAATTGTTGCGCTCACATTCCACTTGCATCACCAGTAGGTACGTACAAAATGTAGGTACATTTAGCACGTCTTAAGGCTCGTGCAGACTGGCGCGACACCAGTAATAGGGATGTAGACTGGAAAAAAAAAACTATTTAGTCCGTCAGTAAGATAATAAAAAAATATTAGACACGTATTTTTTGCTTTATCATATTAATAAAAAATGGTTTAGATAAAACGCATTAAAGTTGGGGAGTGGGGGCTCGCTACGTCACAAGTCAGTAAAAAATGTACCGGGGAGTGACGTCATGTCATTTTTTAACTCAATGTATTGCTGTAATCTTTTGATTACGTAAAAAAGAATAGAAAAAAAAAATCTATATCACTATTATTCTACCGTGGAGTTTATATAGATATTATTTTGTTAGAGTCGCGTCGCGCCGGTCTGCACGCCGCTTTAGACAGGACAAGCAAACTTATAATAAATGAAGTTGTATATGTTGTATATTAATTACCTATTAATGTTTCTGCTAATTAAATACTTACGTTGTCAATGCAAACTCCCAACTTTGTCTTTAGGTAAATATACCTACCTAACTTATCTGTGTTGTGTTGACTCAGGCACAGTTTCGGATACAAACGACAATAGAATTTTATCAGTTTTATCTAAATAATGAAGACAAAGTCTACTCACAAAAACTGATAGATACTGTTATCAGGGAGTTTCAAACTGCTATTCAAGTTTTCATTCTTTCACATTCCCAGACTGATACTGATCAGTGATCTCAAATAGTTAACTCTAATGAATTATTTGAGGCGAGTCTCAGCACAATGTTTGAATTCCAAATATACACATGTAAAAGCAGTAGACAAAACTGCAACCTACCATCAACCTTATAAAGATGAGAATAATGACCACTATGATTTTGACTGTGATGCAAAATCGGAGGTAAAATAATTGTGAAAGGACTGTATGTATTCTGCGTTCGCAATTTATTTGCCGAACTTTTAAACAAACACGAGTTTTGGGAAAAATAAATGTAATGCTTACACATAAGGTTCAGTTTACGTTACAAATGCATATTTTTTAATGACTTTTCAACAGTCAGTCTAAAACCAACTTTAAGTACAGTTTCAATGGAAGCAAAAAAAATACAGTTTTTGTTATTACTTTCATCCAACAATGTATTTTGTTTCCAGGGTTGAAACTTTTGCAGTACATGACTGGTATTCTCGTCGTACAGTCGTACTTGGAGCCGATCTTCAGACAAAGTAACTTTGTATCGGGCCCAATCGCTAGCATCGTGTATGGATTCGTGCAGTTAGGAGCAGGTAACCCTTGAAATATTATATGTCGAGGTTGAGGCAGGCCTGCTGAAGCGCCGTTTTGACTGCTAAACAAATATCGACTTTGCGCGCGTTGAAATAAAGTTGAAAAATAAAAATAAAGCAAAACTGCCTAACTACGCTGCGCTTCATCAGGGCTGCGCCGGCCTTAAATGAATATTATTTATTTGCATTATGGTTTAGACTAATAAAAATCAATAATGTGTTTTCCAGGAATTTGTGCAACATTCCTATCGAGATGGTTCGGACGAAGAATTCTCCTGTTCATATCCTGCCTTGGAGTATCGCTGGCTATGACCCTAGTTGGCCTGTATTTCTTCCTACAAGATACTATCCAAGTCAGCGCCGAGGTTTCGCAAGCAATTTCATGGATGCCTCTAGTTGGCATCCTAAGTTTTAATGTGCTATATGCCGTTGGTGTAGGAAACTTACCTTATGTACTTCAAGCGGAATTGTTCCCAGTAAATGTAAAAGGAGTAGCTTCAAGCACAGCCACTATGCTTGCCTGTATTTTAAGTTTCTTAGTAACAAAATGTTACCAGCAAGTGAAGGATGCCTGCGGCCACTACATGGTCTTCTGGTCTTTCGCGGTGGTCGGCTACGTGGGACTGTTCTTTATATACTTCTTTGTCCCAGAAACGAAAGGAAAAACTTTAGAAGAGGTACAGAATAATATTCAAGACCAACGGCCTGAGGAACAGGCACTAAACACAGATAAAGCTGAAAAAGCGTAGAACAATTTAAAACGCTGTTATTTAGAAAAGTTTTACACTCCAAAAGTGGCATTTCGATAATATTTTTTGTAGGTAGGTATACAATTAGCATTTTTAAGTATATTATTTTTGAAAGATTTTAACATGTTGGTATTAGTTATGTATTATAAACCGATAGTACAAAATTACTTTTACGGTACTGAGATATTTGATGAAGAAATATTAGTGTACAAAACTCGTATTTAGCTGGATTACTTTAACAAGTCTTCCAAACATATAAGGGATCTCGCGCACTAGCCGGCTACAACTCCGGCTAGTTGGCCGATGCGACCGAGTGCGCGATTCGTATCGGTTTCTACAGGGTGTATTTTTGCGATGGGGCAGCAAGGACGGCTACCTTAACCTACCTTGTAGCTATAGGAAAACGGTCTTAGGAGACTGTCCTTAAGAACGCGGCGACCTTTGAATTGTCCATACAAACGTAATACCTAAATCATTTCCAATTCGAGCATATTTCCACCAAATAAATTTGATATTCGGATTGAGACAATAATTATCTAGGCTTCCAATTCTTTTTTTTTTCAAAAACCTACCTCTACATGAAGTTTAAGAGAATTGCATTTCGTACATTTTTACAGCGTAAATGACTTGTTTTCATATTGTGTTTTCTTTATTATAAACCACAATATTTGTAATATTGTTTCATCACAAGCATAGCTTATATTATCAAGTTACAAATTATAGAAAAAAAATTGGAAAAACATTAAGTTTTCATTCATCATTTTTGGTATTACGGAACACATCCAAATTTCTCATAATTTCAGATAGCTAGTAGTGCTATCGCGTCAAGCAATAATTGTCAATGTGTGTGTGCTCCCTGTAGGTGTTTATCGCTCCGACAGGCACAAGGCACACTAACGCAACGTGCTTGGTTGGAGTTCGTTCATAGTATTTTTTGTCAACTTTAGACGATTAGGTACATACAGTGTGCTGTACCTGTACGCGCGTACTTATTTGTTTGCTAAATTGTATTGTATGTAATATTTCTGACACTCCTCTTGACTTGACCTATTTTTAACCGACTTCAAAAAAAGGAGGAGGTTCTCAGTTCGTCCGATTTTTTTTTAAATGTTTGTTCCCGGAATACTCGAAGACGGCCGGACCGATTTAGAAAATTATTTTTTTGTCAGAAAGGGTATACTTCACAGGTGGTCCCATTGTCATCAAGTCAGGATTGGATGATGGAATCCTGGAGAAGTCGAGGGAACTCTTGAAATATTACAGGCGCACCTATAGCGATTTAGGTATTTTTTATAGTCACTCTTGAATTTGATCTCGGAAAGCACCATTTAGTGAAGTGGAAGTGATGATGAAGACCACAGATGGCCACCGGAACTTATCAATAATACGTATTTCACGGGTTGCGATTAGAGAAGATTACTTTAATATGGTTGCCAAGCCATTTATGCCCGTCACAATACATAGGGTGAAGTGGAGCTAATGGTGAAGTACCAGGAGAACTCCTCAACAATGAACGTCCCTGCATCGGGAAAAGCAATATTTTGTAAAAGGTGATGAGCAGTTGACATTAGGCTATTGTAACTTAGATAAATTACAAACCGACCCACTAAAAAGGAAGAAATAAAAACTTTTTCACTCTTCTTGCTCAAAAAATCCGTCATTGTAGCGTACCAAAGCGGAGATAAAATAGCATATCATCCTCTAGGGGAAAAAGTTTTTTTTTTTTAATTTTTGTCTGTTTCCAACGAGCCTACCACCCATAAACGAAAAAGTCTTTGTTTGATCTATATTTTTATATAAAAAAGAATCCCTATTTCCTTGATCACGGCATCACGCGTGAACGGCTGGACCAATTTCGCTAATTCTTTTTACCCGACTGCCCCAGAAGGAGGGTATTACCCGACTGCCCCAGAAGGAGGGTAATGTTTTTCAAGAGTATGTATGTATGTATGTATGTCTATTTCTTTGGCACGCTCTGTAGCCTAAACGGCTTGATGGATTTTGACATATGAGGTGTCGTAGATTCGTCTTAATTGAAGAAGTGTCATAAGCTATATAATATTTATATATTGCATCTGCAAATACAAAAAAAAAGGGACGGGAAGGTTTAAAAAAAAAATTATAACAATATTGGTATCAAATAAAAGCTAGTAACGAGTCAATGCCAAATTTTGATTTTTATTAATAAAACTAAAAAGCTTGAAATAAAGAAAATTATTCAAAAAACAAAAAACCCGACTGCAAAAACACCTAACTGAAAAGAGAAAAACAAGCATTATAATCTATAGAATTTTGGTATCGCAGGCGGGGCAAACAAAACTTACACCATACGTATATCCGGTTATTAGTTTGTCCCCGCCTGCGATACCAAAATTCTATAGATTATAATGCTTGTTTTTCTCTTTTCAGTTAGGTGTTTTTGCAGTCGGGTTTTTTGTTTTTTGAATAATTTTCTTTATTTTGTTGTGTTTGTTATCTAGTAAGGAGATGGTTCTTAGGATAGGTTGGTGAAGGTAGGGTAGGTAGGTAGGTAGGTATGCAAGTAGGTAGGTATGTATCTTGGTAAAGTGGGTATGTAGGTAAGGTAGGTAGGTATGTATGTATGTATGTAGGTAAGTAGGTACCTACCTACTTACCTACATACATACATACATACATACCTACCTACCTTCCTACTTACCTACCTAGGTAGGTAAGTAGGAAGGTAGGTAGGTAGGTATGTATGTAGGTAGGTGTAATTAGGGTAGGTAGGCAAACCGTAGATGAGTGCATACCCGTGCGAAGCCAGGGCGGGCAGCTAGTTACTACTATTATTCGATAGGTACCTACTTACGTGTCTAAAGAGCCTCAGCTATGGCCTCAGCGAGTATTTTGTAGTTTGTAAGTTACACAATTGACATAAAGTTCATTATGCTTTGACCCAATTTCGTGCCAAAAACTCGCTTCCATTCCGTTCTGCGCCAACGTAATATGAGCCGTAGCGTGGTGAGTATTGGCCGAGACGGTATAAGCTAGTTGCTCTCCGTACGCGACGAAGCCATAGCCACCACCAAGTTGTAGTATTGTAAGTACCTACCTATCATAACGCGGTTGTACGAAGTTTTGTCATGTCATGTCACTGTTCCTTTTCTTTACTTATGTGACCGAGCGGGCGTAATTATTGTCTCAAGGACACTATCGAGAACACTGCTCGCTCTAAATTGAGTTCGCAATGTATTTGCCAAACATGTAAACAAACACGAGTTTTCCACTTAGACAAATATGAACTTTATGCTAGTGTAAATAAAGTTGATTTTAGACTGACTGGTAATGTTGAAAAAGTCATAAAAAAAATATGAAGTTGTAGCGCAAACTGAATCTTATGTGTAGTCCATTACAGTTATTTTTCCAAAAACTCGTGTTTGTTTAGATGTTTGGCAAATGAACTGCGAACGCAGATTTTTATTTGTCGGTGCAGCAGCGGTGCGACATCAGTATGTTCGGATGATAAAAATATAGGTACCGCCACCACCTGTCGCTTGCACTTACGCACATGTCGGTAAAAAATTATCCCAATAATTTATATTTACGCGACGTGCGTATGACTACTCTAGCGTCGTCCGTCGGTCCGCCGATTTACCCACAAGTCCATGCTCGATAACGAAGTATAGGTACCTACACTTCGCGTCAAATAACTTTGGCCGCTCTGAAGTTAGGTTGCGCATGCGTACCTACTGGCATGCGCGCTACTGTTTTATAAGACAGATTGACTACTCCGCAGTCATATAGAGTCTACTTCAGAGCGGCAAAGTTATTTGACGCGAACTGTTGGTACCTACCTACCTTATTTGTATGACGTATCTACTAGCTAGGTTTTCTCTACAAGGCCTTCTATCTTGAGATTAGTCGAGATATCCTAAAATATTGAGACATCGGCATGGTAAAGAAATTTCCAAAAAACGCATTACTAGTCTGTACATTCACTAGCGATTCCCCAAATTAGTCAACAAAAATAAAGCAAATAATGAACATACCTAATTATTACTCATAATAAGTATTTATGCTGTCGTATGAATGAATGGCATACAGTACCTACATCTAGTATTATCCGCTCACACACACTGCGAAGCGCGCCCGTAATCTGTGGCCCCGCCTTCTTTTGTCGAACAGAGATAGCGATATTCCAAACGCATTTTGCTCACGTCTCGAGTTTGCATTTCGTGCCGTAGTACGTCGGCCTCTTAACTAATACTAATATTATATATATATTATATTAACTTCTTGAGACATTTTGATATGCATTCACAGATTTTGAAAAAAAATATATACAGTCAGCAAGAAAATGGGTATGTGTAAAAAAATTACTTTGTTTGATGCCAATCGATCCTGTTTCATATAAGGATCAAAAACCTCTATTGGACCACCTGAGGTTTGAGTATTAGAAAAGTCAGAAATCACAAAAAAACTTTTCCCATACATTTCATAGGCAATGAGACTCCAATTTTTTTCAAAATCTGTGAATGCTGATCAAAATGTCTCAAAAAGTTAAGGACAGTCTACTTTTTTTTTTTTTTTTTTGGGTGGGAAATCATCCAATGACTTCTCCCGCTCTGGGCGGAGCGGAAGGGCGTGTCAGACTTTTACTGACTAAAACCCACCCGTGTTCCTTCCCTTGCCATGCCAGGGGCCACGGTTTCCCCTTGGGACTACCCGCAACCCCGGCAGGCATCGGCCCTAACGGACCCCGTCAGTTTTGCTGACATCTCTTTGAGGCGCGCGTGGAACACGACGCGCCGTCGACCCGGGCCTGGTCCTTATCGGACGGCGAGCTGCCCTCTGCTCTCCGTCCGCAGGCCCGCGCCTACGGTGGCCGGAAATCGGCTATCAATTCCCGACGCCCGGGAAGTCTCCTACGGCGGCGGCGGCTAGGGCTGGTAGGGCGCGGCCTCTGCCACTCCCTCGCGCGCTCCGCCTCCTCCTTCGCGAGCATTACTGCTTCGCAGAAGGAGGTGACGGCTTGCCATGCCCTCTCGCTCCGCACCATGGCCTGGACCAGGGCCGGACGCGAGAGGTCACTGCCGCCGATCGCCTCCACGAGGACACGGCGGTGGTCCACCCAAGCCGGGCAAACCTCCACCGTATGCTCCACCGTGTCCTCCGGACGATCCACACAATGGTGACACCCGGGCGTTTCCTCCCGCCTTATGCGAAACAGGTACCTCCCGAAACAACCGTGTCCGGTGAGGACCTGCGTCAGGCGGAAGGTGAGGACGCCGTGGCGCCTCTCAAGCCACTCCTCAAAGAGGGGACTTATCGCCGTAATTGTGGCGTGCCCAAAGGACAGTCTCCTAAGACCATTTTGCTGTAGCTGCAACGGTAAAGGTAGCTGTCCTTGCTGCCCCATCTCAAAATTCCACCCTGTATAGTTTACCTGATCGGTGCGCGAAATCCCATAGCCAGAGTAAGATTAGATGCGATAAGACTGTTACCAAAGGCCAAAACAAAAACCAAAATGTGACTATAAAATTGTATTCGGCTGAATAAAAATATGAAATACATACTGATTACCTGAAACCTTAATTATAATGACAACCTTATACAGATTGCCACGCAATCGGAAGATGTAAGAGGCTACTGCAGAATACCAGCTATACAATAATAAGTATGACCTTGGGAGTACAAGAGATGACCTTAAAGTACAAGAGATGACCTTCGAGTACAAGGGATAACCTTGAAGTACAAGTAAATGTCTTTAAAGTACAACGTAAATGTTGTATTTTATCTAAATCCTCTTGGTGTTCCCGTAGGAGTAGAGTGGTGCGAATGGAGTGTCGGCTTGTTCGTCGCCGCTTTCCTCTGACGCGTCCGATTCGAACGTGTTGTCGGGGATGTCGTAGAGGCGGATCAGAGGCTTGTTGGGGTCCTTCATGATTAGGTATTTACCTGAAAAATTTAAGAATTTGGTTGAGATTTGTTTTGAATGCGAATCTGCAGGCTAAGAACATGAGATTTGTTTTGAATGCGAATCTGCAGGCTAAGAACACGTCCTAACCAAACGCGACTAAGCACGCGATCGTCGATCGCCACACTCATTTATATGAATATGACATACTTTTGCCATCAATCAAGATAGATAGAATATTCTTTATTATGTACACCATAAAAAGTACAGATATAAATGAGGATATGATACAGTCACGTACTTACGTCATTATTTATGAAAACGAACGCGTAATCGCGCGACAGTCGTTTTCGGTTAGGTCGCAAGGTAAGTCTGCCTATATGTATAAGATGCTTTACGCGAATAAATGATAGCGCCTTGTTGCATCCTTTTTACGCACGTATCCGTACGAGCGTATAACGCCTTATCTAGACAGGCTCTAAAGCTAGCTGCACATTGGCTGCTATCGCTCAAGTAACAAGTTGCATTATTTGATTTTGTGTTGGCTCCGCACAGGAACACGACTTAGCGGTCGAGTCTAAAACGTTAGGTGTCCGCCTCAGAGAATATAACACAGAGGTCCGCGCGCAATGAAAACGATGTACAAAGTGCGTTAGAATCGATTTGAAAGAAGTTTTATGAACTTACTAGAACATTTTGTTCTTGTAATTTTACAGAGGGAAAAGTGTTCCAAAGGCTTCTCCAGTGTTATATTCCCTAAGGTCCACCCTCGATACTTTCGGTAGTTTTTGCGTATATAGAAAGAGATGCGTGTGGTGTGCAATCGATCTTGATGCTTTAGCAACTGGTTTTTCAAGAGGTTGCTATGGACATAGACGTTCAAAGGTCAAGAACGTTCCAAATCAATGTTGTACTACTATTATTTAATTATTATATAACTAGCTTTACCCGGCCCGGCTTCGCACGGGTGGCACTAAGTACCCTACCTACCACGCAGCTTTTCCATATTTTCTCAACGTTTAAACCTTCCCTGGACTACGACAAACATTTCAAAACCAAAATCAGCGAAATCGGTCCAGCCGTTCTCGAGTTTTAGCGAGACTGACGAACAGCAATTGATTTTTATATGTATAGATTGAGTACTCACCATCCTTCTGCTTCATGCAGATATCGATGATGCACCGTAGGATACCCCACGCGTTGTCCATAGACAAGTTGATTTGTGCGGCAAACTCGTGCGGCTTGAACTGCTGCGTGCCTAGGATGACGTGGCGCGAGTTGTCGCGGACTTGGGTACGAGATACGTAACCGAACTTGATCTGGTCGGAGCCGGCTAGCAGGGCCTGTGGATTTATTTTATTTATTAGGGACAAAAACAGTTACATGTTAAGGCAATACAATGAGATTCTTAAAATAAATTAATAGTTAAACATATAACCCTCACTATTGTCCACGGATTAATCAAATAAGTGAAAAACGGAAGGTGATTTTAAGAATATTGTTCTAAGTTATTTGAATTAAAGTCTAATTTAAAGTTTTAATGCTAATGAAGCTATAGCGAGAGTTTTGAATTTTTGATTAGAGAAAATGTCTATGTCCATGAAGTGTGCGTTATAAGTTTCCACAAGGCGACAAAGAGGTACTCGCGGCCCGGCATTGGTCTTACATGAAATCACGTGGAAAAGGCGGGGCACGCGAGTCCCACGTCTGATTACATTTCTGGGTACCGTGAAACATACTTTATTTGTTTATTTAAACTGTGGTTATAGTAAAGCAAGATCATGTGTATGTCTTTTATAATAATAATAATCACTAGACTGCCTCGCTGGTCTAGTGGTCGCGCTACTGCTGAGCAAAAGGTCCTGGGTTCGATTCCCGGGTAGAGCAGTGTTATTGTTGGGCGAAATATGGATAGTAGGTAACTATAGGTACACCTCAGCCCAACCCTTCGGGGAAACAAGGCGTGATGTTATGCATTACAGAACCTCACTCACGACTCAAGCATTACTTTAAACTCGTTGAAAGCTTTTGATTGGTTGATACGGGCCTTGATGACATGATTCAGTTATGATTCAAGTCCCTAAAAATGTTGGTCAGCTCTGGGTAAAAGTAAACTGTAAGGAGCTTACTCATCAATAACGTAACTTAGAATCATCAGTACAAAGTCTCGAAGTTAGTCATGATTTCATGAAATCATTATTCAATTGGGTAATTTGAAGTTAGAGACTTGTATTGATGATTTTAATGATAATAATTCAGTAAATACAATAATTATGTATTTACAGAATATTATAATCATGACTGTAATCGTTACGGTCGCGAATCAAAAGCCAAAAATTGCAAAAAGCGTAAGAAAAAAGAATTTCGCGGGGTGTTTTAGCGCATCCGCATCGCTAAGGATGGCAGCTTTCAGAGTGGTATCAGTTATTTTAGGGATGGAACGGATTGCTGTATTCCTAGCCTTAGAAAGAGGCCCAACATACCTGAACGGTCCACTTGGCAAGTTTGCAGGAGTTGTTCCTCAGTTCGTTAGCGAGGACAGCACCTCGCTGCGTGTCCAGTTTCTGGCGCCATTCGACGCCGTTGGCCAGCTTCGAGTCCCATTCGTTCAGTGCTTTGATGCTCAGGAACTGGGTCTCGTTCTGAGGGCCTTGCATTACGGCGTCGTGCTCGCATCGGGCGACCAGCGTCTGGAAACAAAAGTTTTTACTTAAATTCGTAGCCAAGCCGATATAAGACGCTTTACTTTTTGCCTTTTATTCGGCATCTTTCACTCGAAGTGAAACATCTATACACAAAAAAAAAAATGTCCGTAACTACCAGTCAGATTTGAATTTTTTTTTTTTGATCATTCTCGAGGAAGGTTATATGAAGTCGCGTGCAGAAGCTTGTTCCTATATCATTTTGTCGGTGAACGTGGAATGAACCTTCACTTGAGTGGTATCTGCTTAAAGAGTTCTACAGACTGTTTTTTTTTCACAATGGAAGGTAACCTCTATTCCTCTGGGGAAGTTCACGTATTTGCTCAATGATCGCTCTATTAGGGGTTGTCCTAGTAGAGAGTGATCAGTCGACCAAAGCGAGCTGTCGATTAAATTAATAATATGTATCCAGATGTACGGTGTCCATAATGTGGGTGCAGTATTCAATATTTTTATATATTTTTGAGCAGATTGTTAATTGAATAGGATAAAGAGCAAAGTCTTGATTGACTGATGATAACCCGAACTTCATACCATTTTTTTCTTCCTAGCTTATACACTAAGACCTGGTGAAGACCAAACTTTTTGTAGGATTTTATAACTTTATAAAGTACTGATTCTCAGCCTAAAATAAATACAACTACTATAAATTTATTATAAACACGAGCTCTGTGCCCAATGGGATTTTCCATAGGCTAAATTGACGAATTTCTATACAATTTTTCATCCCCTATTTAATCCCTTTGGGGGATCTATTTTCAAGAATCCTTCCTTTCTTTCCACTTTCTTTTTATAAGGAATTCTTGTGCAAAATTTGATACTTGTAGATCCAGCAGTTTAGGCTGTGCATTGTCTTTCAGTGAATGAATGAATATAAGTTTTTTATTAAGTATGATTTGTGGGTTTTTGCATTTTGATTAGCTCATGATTAAAGAAGTGTATAACTCACCACACCATTGTTGAGGTTCCACTTGCGGTAACGGTACCCCACGGAGGCGACCTCACCCTCCTCCTCTTCAGACACGAACGGATTCTGTTCGGGGAACTTGTACTTGGTTTCGTTGGCACCGTTCTTTAACACCTGGGTTATTAGGAGAAATAGTGTTAGATGTTTCACTGGTAAAATCGGATAATTTTTAGTACTGAAATATTCAGAATTTCTTCATTGGAAGCATTCCGCTACATACTAATTATTTAGTGAATTTTATGGCCCTAGTTGAATGTCGACTATGGCTAGTTAGATTAACACACAATGTATCGCATTTATTTATTTATTTATTTAAACTTTTCGCACTAAAGGTACAAAGGCGGACTTAATGCCTTAGGCATTCGCATTATTCGCATTTGTGGAAATTTGTAGGCTAGTAGTCATAAATAAATAAATAATCACACACCCCAAAAATAGGTGACAAGAAGTCGTAACAGCGACGACGTTTAGGTTTAGTAGAACCTTTTTAGAGCGTGTTTCGAATAATAATGACCTATTCAAATTTAAGAAAATAAATACCGAGATGCGGATTTAAAACACTATTCCCAAGTCGTTGTTTACTCTTACCTTTATTTTCCTAATTATCTTACACTGCAGTCTTATTGCCGGTAGCGGTAACATCCAGCCGTTTTACAGGTTCCTATTTCACCTATTTCCAGCAAATTTTTTCATACAGACATACAGCATGGACTTTAACAGACTGTCCCATGTGTATGAGTGACTTACTCAATGCTTTACAAAGCAGTACTTTTTTCTAATATTGGATGAGCCCTCCGAATACTGTTTATATGAGTGAGCTAACCTGCTGGCTGAAGTTATGGTTGATGAAGGTGGCTTCGAGCGCGAGGTTGCGCGGCGAGTTAATGGAGTTGCCGTCATCGGTGGGCGGTTCCACGGACGTCTCGTTCACAGTGAGCAAATCGAACTCAGTGTTGTCACGTTTGTCGAAGAACAGCTTGTCACCTTTACAATTAGTAGGGATTTTAGAATTTTTGGTGCAGGCAGTTTTATTTAAAACATCTACAAAATCTGAGTAGGGTCTGACAGTAAAGTTGATGTATTGTTATTGGTAACATTGTAAAGTGAATTTAAGCTTTTTCTTTATTTATTCAATTTATATGGTTATTTTTGGACACCCATGAAATAGAGAGAAATCAAGAGAGAAAATAGAGAGTACACAATAATGTTGGTCGGTTATGGTATGGGAAAACGGGCCTTGGTTGAATTAATAAAAGGGTGGCAATTCGCAGAGCATTGTGTGGTCAGAGGGATACTGCTTGGCAGTGATTTTATAGATTAACATTGTGCAGCCATAAATAATTCTGCCTATAATTATAATTGTGTAAAAACAAGGTTGCTCCAATTAAAGTATACATACCAATCTTCTCAATAACAATATCCCAGGAGTAGTTAGACCGGGTGCAGCACATGATGGTCGCCAAGATGGCGTCGGTGGCGTACACCGTGCCCACCGTCTTACTCAGCCGTCGGATCACCGGGTCGTCAGTGGTAGTCACCTGAGAAATGTTATTGAAATTACTATCCTTAGGCGCGGGACATACACAAGAGGCGAGGAACGCGGGCGCGGGCGCTACGCCGCTCATATTTCATACAAAATGTATAGAAGCGATGATGCGAGAGATATACACAGGCGGAGTGGCGGGGCGCGGGCGAAGCCCACCTCTTGTGTATGTCTCGCGCCATACAGACATGTTAGGCATGTACAATAAAGTAAAGCGTCATAAATAAAGTGCTTAGGAGCCAGGGCTGCAGAAAGAAATGTATTCTTTTGCCTGATAATAATGCCTTATATTACTGCATTTGATTCGAGACGCGTAAAGAATCGATAGGGTCTGGCTTTCCCAATGAATTATAACATAATCTGTCACATGCAAACATAATCTGTCATAGCAATGACTCCAGAGTCAAGCACACACGCATAAAGGAAGACGCGATCAAACGACGACCAATGATGGCATCACCTTGTGATAAAGCTCCAAAAACACACCACTTTCAAAGGCACTACAACATTGTACTCACAGAGGAACGGTGTGACTACTCAGGCCCGAAAGAGATGAGAGTATACACCGATGGATCGAAAACCGACTCCGGCACTGGAGCCGGAGTCTTCTCACACGACTTCAACATAAATATATCCAGCCCGCTGGGAATGTTCAACTATCAGGCGGAGTGTGTAGGCATCATACAAGCGGCCCATGCCCTAAAAGCCAGGAGAGTTACGGACACACATATTCGTATACTCTCCGACAGCGCCTCAGTTCTCCAATCCTTACAGAAAAAATGTATTACCTCAAAGCTAACACTAGAATGTCACAATGCTCTAGAGCAAATAACGTTGTCTGGCCGCAACACGGTGACACTACAATGGATACAAGGACACAGCGGATCGCTAGGCAACGACGCAGCGGACGAGCTTGCTAGACGGGGATCTAGCACGGCAGTCTGTGGACCCGAGCCTATTATACCCATCCCCTTCAACCAAATACGCAGGTGGCTACAAGAGTTCACCAACACACAAGCGGAGTACTGATGGACCTCGGCACCGGGCTGCAGGCAGTCCAAGGAAGCTATGCCATCAGTGGATAGCGGACTAACCAGACGTTTACTACGCCTGGACAGGAACGGCCTGCGCCTGGTGACGGGGACCATCACGGGACACTGCTCGCTGAACAAACACTTCCACACAATAGGTATAACGGACAGTCCTCTGTGCAGGGCGTGCATGGAGGCTGAGGAGACCGTCGCGCACGTGCTCTTTGAATGCACAGGCGTCACCCAGATTAGAACACAAACCCTCGGGTCACCCAGATCTTTCACGGATGTTCTGAACAGGCCAGGAGCTTTAATTAGCTTCTGGAGGGAGGTGGGCTGGTTGGAATAACCCCCCCAAGCGGCCGCCATGGCCCACGCACAATGGTCCACTTGAAGGACTAAGTGCGGAAACCAAACCCTCTAACATAGAACATAGAATCTGTCACATATTGTCTTAGCAGTTCCAAGTTCATGGACATAACTGGATTATACATTTTGTAAGGGCTAGATGTTGGTACGAGAGAGATCAAATCAGTGTATTTTGTCGTGATTTTGACAGATTGAAGTGAAGTTTACGCTTAGTTTCGTTTCTTTATCTTACCCTAAGAAACAATAATTGCGCAGCATAAATATGTAATACAGCATATGGATCACATTTTAGATGAATATTATTCCACAGTATAAACAAATCAGAAATTTAAAAAATTGTTTAGTTAAATAACACTTAAAAATCAAGCTAATACTATACGTATGTAAGATTATGCCAAAAATTCCAGACATCGTACATCCTTCAAATAGAGACAGAAAGTAACAAAACTTACCGTATGGAAGATACGGTCAATACGCTGCAATGATTTCTCATGTTTCACATTGACACGGTCATAGCCTTTGTCATAGTACTCCAGTGTACCACAGCACACAATGTCTTCACCTGTTGTAACAGAAAACCCGTTTATAAACTGACACTCACAGCACTGGTTAATGGCAGTGGCGTAGCTAGGTAACCAAAGGCCCTGGGGCAAAAAATAAACTAGGGCCCCAACTAAACTATTTACAAATTGTTTGTTCCGTATTCGTCGTGTTCAGAATTCGACGTTTTTCGACGAACATAAATAAGTTGTCATTATTAAAGTCGTGTTCCTGGAATCTGGTTTATTTATATTCCAAATGTGGGATAAATTTTCACTAGTTCAATTTATAGTTGGTAAGTCAGAGTCCGAGGGGCCCTCTGAGCTTGGGGGCCCTGGGGCACTGCCCCGTCTAGCCCTCCGGTAGCTACGCCACTGGTTAATGGACAATATTTTGAGTAGGACTAAGGTAAAAGAAACACACATGTACATACATACATGGTGAAATAAATAAAAATAACACTCCTTTTTTTGGCCAGTTGTGTAAAAATATATTCTAATTTCCTACTCATTCTGGAAAGATACCAATTATAAGAGTTTTTCAATATCACTATGGCTTGGGGTTGTACAGTCACCAATATCTATACACTTAGCAACATTTAAAAGTGATTTGCTCCTTCTGTGTTGATTGTTATTTTATGTTGTTACGAATATAGTATTTTGGAACCCATAATAATATGAAATAGGCCTTATCTCAAAGTTGCAGTTAATATTCCATGAGAAAATTACTTTAGAATTTTGTTAAGTGTATACATATTGATACTCATGACTGTACTGCTGATCAAAAGTTTGTAATATTATATGTAAAGATATAATACTTTATTTTTGTCTAGTAGTCTTTTTGAATTGGCATTGTCTCATCTTTACTTTGTTAACTTACAACAACAAATATTCTTACAATCAGAATTGATTGCTGTACTACCAATCTTATTATATATTCTGTTAGAATTTGTGAAAGGAGTCGGTAATAACATACATACCTTCTTTAATACCGGGCAGAGACAACTTAGCAAGACGAGGGAAGTCCATGTCCTCAATGGTGACCCATGTGGGTCTCACAGTGACAGATGCGTCACGGATTTTCATTGGAGCACCTCTCTGACCCCATCTCTTGCCAAGCTTACGATCCCGTTGCTGAAAAGAAGTAACAGACGGTCAAATTATATGAAAACTATTTTGATTGCAGTCTAGCAAGAATCAAATGACGTTTTTCGTAATATGGAAATCACAAGTAATCTATGATTTTGCAAGCATTTGAAAATGATTGTGAATATTGAGTTAAAACATTGTATGAAGAGATTGATAAAGAGCATAATACGCTCTTTATCAATAATTTTCATTAGAATACCATAATATTATTATGGTATTTTATTGTTTGTTTTCAAAGTATTGCTTTTCTATAAGTTACATTTCTCATGTAGTTGCCCTTATTAAGGGTAGTCATGCCGCCTGGCGTGCGAGCACCCCTCTGACCGCGGCCTCTCTGCCCGCGAGCACGACCGCGCTGGTACGGGGGCTTCTGAACCCTAGTAGTGTCCACCAGGTGGAATGTACTCTCATCTTCGTCATGGAAGTACGCGTACGACGAACCAGCGCCGAACTGAGACGCATACTTGTCTGGAAAAGAGTTTAAGAATCTTAGAAGCGTTTGGGCAAAAATTTTGACAAAAACATGAATAACACCAGCAATAAGTCAATAGAAGCAGTGCTTTTATCGTTTGTTTTGGGTCTTTACCATACAATAAATTTAAATATTTGTTATAGTTAATTCACAGTACCCTTCTTTGCACTATGGTACAGTGCAACATTGGGAAATAAGCTGGTGCAAAAAACGTCATCATAACCTCAAAGAAAGGTAATGTTGAGAGAAATAATTTGTGACTAATAATAAAAGCAGGTTGGGAGAATAAACTTACTTTGATATTTCTTGTCCTGTACGACAGTCCAGTCACTAATTTTCCCCAAGCGATCGCCTTTACTGAAAGGTTGGTAAGGCATGTCCCGAAACTGCTCCGGCATTTCGGCTGGGCCCCATCCTGTTGGATTATCTTGAATAATTGGAGCTACAAATCGTATCGGCTCCTCGGCCGGTAGCACATGCTCCGACATTGTAATTATTCAACAGAATTCTTTATTTTAGCGATAATTCAACATGAAGATACACCAATGCCACACGACACTTTCGAAATGACTTTTTTTTAATTTAAATGTCAATTAATGACGCGAAATAGGTACGAGTCTTTTAAGTCTATAATGTTGCCATTTCGGAAAATTTACTTGACGATGAATTTGTTTTCAAGGTTTCAAGGTCAATAGATATTGCGATTAGGTAGGTCATTGGGATAATTATGTTAGTATTATTATACTCTTTGAATAATGTCCTTGTGTTGTACGGTGTACCTACTTGTACCATATGTAATACGTATTATTGTCCTAGATGGGTACGGATCCTTAGTAAAGTTTATCTATGGCCTATGGGATTGTGCTCTATGGGCTTTTATCAGTCATAGGTCCTATCAGTCTACTAATCACAGACTACAATTATATATCTACTAATAATACTGTGGTGTGTGGTCTCTAACCTTGTTCGCAGTTGCATTGCAGAGTGGTCGGTGGGTCGGTCGGTGGTCGCAGACCAGAGTAAAGTAACGACACTCGCAGACCATGAAATTGACTTGTGCGCTTAAATAGATACCTATGTAGCGGTTACACCGCCACATACAAACTACGCAGCAAAGACATGACTTTCAATACATTTCCAATGCCTCGGCCAACTTATTCTATACCTACAGTCTTTACAGCTCAATATAGCATAAAAAGGCATTTTTCTAGATTTCGGTGCTGATAATGCTAAATGAAAAGCTTAGAATACGATCATTGGTCGTAATATTACTCCGTTTTTTGACACGCGAAGTACGTATGTACAATTGCGTCATCTAGTTAGATTTATATCTGTTCTGTGTAACATTATAGTAGGTACAGTCCCATTGTTCATTCATAATTCATACTTACTATGGGGGCTATACCTTATACCAATTTCGAGTTTCGACACAGCACAGCGTTCGTTATTATTATTATACAATCACATTGAACTGGGTATGTACTTACTGCCTACAAAGTACACGGCCCAGATACGGTTCTAGGAATGGCAACATTTCAAGGTATTATTCATTGATAGTAAAAAAAAAATGTACTTAGCTATTTAGGCATTTTATATAAAAGGGCGCACCGAGTTTTTTTGCGTGCGGGGAAGCCATGCGTGACTGATCTGGCTAAGAATGGGCGGTTCTCGCGCTAATTTAGGTACTTCCTTCGAATTAAAAAAAATTATACACATTTTTTAAATGTAAAATGTAGATTATAGAAAATATGTAGTTTTGTTATTATTAAAAAATTTATGAATTTCCGTGAAGTATTTACTCCGTACTAAGGGTTTTTTTTCTATCGAGGAAACTGCAAGTAATCTAAAGTGTTTAAAGTGAATCCTTAAATATCTAGATCTTACGTATTAATTGCATGAATTGCATTGATGAATAAAAAAAAAGAACGATGCAGCAAGGGATCAAACGAACGCAATAATTTCGCAAAATCCTCGGTGCGCCCTAGATAGGTAATGCTTAGACACTTACATACTAGCTTTGAAATAATATAAAATGATCAATTGAATTAGCATAAAAATATGTAATTAAAATCTCGATTATGATTGTAAATGTAATGGTTGGTCATCCCTAGCACCAGTGAGATGACATTGACAGCTCACTCCACCATCACTTCGCCTAAGTTTTCACCGTGAGATTTTTACAGAATAGCACTGCAGTTAGCAACAAGAGCCGATTCGATTATAACTTACTTTCACACGTCATCTAAATTGATATATAACTATTAGTTATATGAGATTAAAAAAACTCACTTTCAGTTTTTTTAATCTTAAATGTTTAGCAAAATATTCATAAAAAATCTGAGCTGATAAAAAATAGTAACTTTTACCTGTTGCTGACATAAAATGCTGAAAAGCAATATATCTATCAATTTAGATGACGTGTGAAAGTAAGTGATAATCGACTTTTATTGCAACCCGTATCTAAAAGCAAAGCGCACAAAGGAACGTTTTTGATCTTGGCTGCCGGCAGTAATGTACTGCCGGTTCCCAACGGCGTTATTTTCGGAAAACTCCTGCTACACGGTCGACAACCTCGTCCCGAGTGATCCCGACAGAGGTGGTTTACAACCGTGTAAATGATGTTTTATGACCAAACGTTGAAACAACTTTACCGGTCGCCAACCAAGGTCACCTCTGTCGGGGACGCGGTTGGCAACCGTGTAGCGGGCACTTTATGTAGAGCAAGAATATTATAACTGCGTTCGCAATTTATTTACCAATTAGTAAACAAACACGAGTCTTACAAAAAACTCCTGTAATGCGTACACATAAGGTTTAGTTTACACTAAGTACAACAAAAAAAAATTGTTATGACTTTTTCAACAGTACTATAGTGTATTCACAGAGACGAGTTAGTATAGCGTCTTCTCTATCGCTCATTATCATACAAATGACAAAGACAAAAAAAACTTTTTTATGGTCAGTGGGCGTTAACAATACCTTAGAAATGTAAATGTGCGTTCACACTGCGCTTCTTAAAAGTTCGCTTAGTTTATTCCTGCGGCTTCGTCTGTCGTATAAATTGAGACATTTATTTGATAGATTTTTTTTATGGGTACCTACTTTTTTATATATCTGATGGATATGAAGGAAAGAAATAAAATTGAGAGTTAATGATTAAATTTTCTTTATTATATTATAATATCTAACCTTTTCCTGTAACGAGAATATAAAACATGTTATAAAACACGTGTTTCAACAATGAGAATATAACAATAACTTAATGATAATAATAACAATGGATCTAGCGCACCTGGGCCAGTTTACTATACAAAAATTGGGAAAAAGTATTTTATTATGATAATGCTCATTTATGACAAAAGAACAATAAACGGGTCATTAGCACCACAAGCAAGAGCTCGTCTGTACAGTACGGGAAGTATGAGTAAACTAAAAAGTACTCGTGCTGTGTACACCGCCTTAGCGTTTATCACTGACCAATCGCAGTTAAAAAATTGTGTGAGTGAGATAGCGCTCTACTAACTCGTCTCCGTGAATATACTATAGTCAGTCTAAAATCAACTACTTACCTATAAAGTAAACAAGATTATAAATAACTGTAGAAAAACATATTATTGTAAGTAGACAGAGATGTGCCTCAGCCTAACACTTCGAGGATACTAGGTATCCTAGGTATGATGTTATGGTATAAGTGTAGGTAATAATAATAAGTACATATCACGGATTTGTTATCCAAAAAGACCCTTGAACTTTGGATCCCTCTTCATTTGGTACCTAAATAAATTACTATTATGTCTTCCCGAAGGTAATTATTAGTGCACCCACATTTCGCATGTCAATAGGGGGCGAGCCTATTGTCATATTTTGATTTTATCCACACAATAGCTTAAGATTGCACATGATGGGTTCAGTATTGCACAATACAGCGGTGATCCCCGCAACTGCCGTAACTTTGTTTACGAAGTAACTCGGGACTTTCCGAGGGTCTTTCTCTACCATAAAATAAAAAGTCCCGCCATGAATGCCGATGTTGTTTTAGGAGACGTGTACTGAACATGTATAAAACTGACCCAATTTGAATTTCGAATTAGTGTAGTGTAGCCCTTTGAACTGGTAACATCTAAGGACGCATTCAAGCACCATTCAAGGTAGGTTTTTTTTTTATTAGAGTATTATTTGAGCGCGGAATTTTAAGTGTACTCGTAAATACTTCTTATCAGCGTTAAGTTATCGTCTGTCAAGAGGCGCAGTGACGGTTGTGAATGATTTCGGTGTAAAGGATAGAGCAGGTTCAGTGGTGTGTTGGTGCATTCGATTTTTTTGTAGGTACTTTAAAGGGTTCCGAAGTTACCTGCCTACTTAGGGCTGCCATCACCTAAATTACGGACCCCAGACAAAATCTTCAAATATCCCGGACATTTGGGTAAAAGGAAGATTTTTGCCCGGACGCCCGCGGATGTTTTTTTCCAATAAAATAAAATCATTGCAAGTACTTAATTAATATTTTTTTTAAACTTCTTTTTAGAAAATCAACTTAAGCCTCAACAATACAAATAAAAGGCTTCATTTACTAATCAATATTGAATTTACAATATTCTCTATTTGAGGGGGCGGCCAGGGTTTGCCGCATAGCGCGACCCGCGCCGAATTTTTAACTATGATAATGCTTTAATTTATTGCAAATAATTCAATTAATCGGATTTCCCCTGACTCAAATAGTGTCCGGGTTTGGCCCGGACATTATTTAAAACCTCGCCCGGACGCTCCACAGGCGCCCTCCAAACTAGGACAAATCCGGGGAAACCCGGACGGATGGCAGCCCCTATAGGTACAGGCTGTTTTTTTTTGTATAGAAGAGTGAACAACAATTGAAGGAAACACATGGCGACCAAGTGCTTCGTCTACGTCCGCTGGCATGATAACAAAGAATTGCAGAAAAAAAAACTTACTTAGGTACTTACGTAGGTAAGTGAGTGTCAGGCCACATAGAGAGAAAGGTTCTGTAATCAGGGTGAATATTTACCTACGTATGCACAGTATTGATTTTACTGGCCGCAACAATAAGTTTGCACCTAGGCACAGGTCAGGAAGTGTCTCACATTTCCAATTGGAACGGCATAGTGTCCGCTTACCGCGAGATTTGATCAAACCGTATGAAGGTTTGATCACACCCAAGAATTGCTTCTGCTAATAAAACACAGATCGTGACACCTCAAAAATATGGCTTCACAGATCGCCAAGTCAAAGATACAATTGAAAAAAAAACATAGCATCTTACCTATAAATAGATGCTATGATTTTTTTTAATTTAATAAAATAAAAAAATCTTAAAAAAACTAAGTATGAAAAACAAAGTTATTTCTGCGGCTGTGACCAAAAATGTCCCATATCTCAAAAACTAATAACGTAAATAGCAAAATCAATTAGAAACATCATAATCTTTTGAACTTATTTGATTCAAGAATACCCCACACGCGTACCTATGTGCATTGCTTTTTCATACTTACCACGTTTTTTTGTATGGAGGAGAGTGCCACCCCTGATTCTTTTTTTCGTAATTTCGCTACAACATGTTTAGCTGTGCACTGAAAGACGACCCACTGACCCAGAATTTACCTTCTTTTCAATTTATTTTCATTGGCTCCGTTTTTGCCATTTGGGTACGGAACCCTAAAAAGACGTCTAACCGTGAGCGTCATGTCAATGGGAAATGAGAAACTCCAGCCAGCCAGACCATACTTTTTTATTAGTCAGAACTCAGAACAACGAACATCTCAAGTGCAGAATGGAAGACAGTAACGCTCTCTGAGCTAGTGTTTTATACAGGGTGGCAGGGACATTGACGCGAAGCCTGTTACCATGGATTCAGTACATGATTCTGAACCCCCCTGCGATGAAATTTATCGCCGGTTATTTAAAAAAAAATCTGCTGTTTTATAGAAAGGTGCAATACCTACGCGGTCAAAATGTATGGAACAGCAGATTTTTTTTTATATTTTGATATTCAACTCTCGGGGCTAAGCATAACGTCGATAATCCAATACTTACGCGAAAATCGCCGCGATTTTATTACGTCCGCGCGAACGTCGGCTTACACTGATACACTCAGAATAAAATACAGTTTGACAGCACATCTACCACAAAATTCGGCACTAAACATGGCGACCGGTCACGCATATACATGACTTTGACGTCACACAAAAGTTTTGCCAAAAGTCCTTGACAAACAATCTCTCTTGATTAGTAAAAAGAAGCAAAACGCTTTACGACATGTGTGTGTCGTAGTGTCGATATGATAGATATTTGTTTATCTATTCTACCTATAGTAGAATATGCCATCTCCATAGCTTTTCTACCTCAATGTTCCACATTGTTTGTCTGCGAGCCGGGCTTTATGCCATTATCTGTCTAGAATTCTAGATTCTGTCACCACACCAACCAAACACTAACTCACAGACTACATGCACTAACTTAACTTTAATTCAGTAGGAAACGTACGATTGGTGTGTACGGTCGTGCAAAATTAAATACCAACATGATTTTACGAATAAATATACCTACTTTATGCTTTATGTATATACTTACATTTAATGTGAATTAATAATATTAATCACACGAAATAAACACTTACTTACCTAAGTATTATTACAAAAATCCGGTGATACCTTTATGTGCTTGTGAGAAATGAGAGTCTACTTCATTGATAAAAAATACTTTAGGTGTTGTAAACAGTGTGTTAATGAGTTTATTTTGACGAATTTGTAGTTATGGCAAACGTAAGTGGCGGCTTATTATTAGTAACAATCACAGCATTTAACAATAATGACAGGCAGATAAAAGCTCTAGCTAACAGGAAAACCTGAACTTATTTATTAATAATTAAAATAGACAACCTTAGAATATTATTATTCTAAGTAAACAACAATAAAATAATTGTTACAATTTATGCCAAACTAAAAATTTATTTATCGTGAAGGGGTTACAGTCTGACCTTTCAATTTCGGTCACACAAATATTTACAGAAATCAATTTCAGACATAACCTAACAGTTGAACTCTACGTTGGAACGCTACATTCCGTATTAGCAGAATGAAACGATTGATAAACAAAACACCATGCAAAACAGTGCAAAACACTATCTAGAGACAAATAAATATGTTCTTATAAAGATAGAATTAATCCTCTGTCACATTTGAATTCAGAATCGTCTTTGGGCACAGTGAGTCAACCTTCAAACGCCTTGGCAAAGGCCAGCATCAAACAAAACAACTTCTTACTTCGCGTTCCATCCCTTTTATTGATCTCACTTTTTCATGAAACCATAAATGTGATGTGATGTGATGTGTGAATATGATGTCTACTGAGCTGTACTTGATTATTATTATTAAAGTTCTTTTATTGTGATAGTGCATTCGTTATTATGTGCTATTTTGTGAGCTGGACGTTTTTGGTGCCAAAATACAGAAACAAAAGTATGAACGGCGCGTTCCAGTAGTTATCTACTTTTAGCGCGGTGCGGTTTGAGCGCGAATATTTGAAAAGGAGATTTTACTAAATTATTTTTAGAATTATTTCGCCAAAAGCCGCATTTATACTATACGTGAACCAGCTATTTTTGGCACAGCAATATTTCGTCGATGACCAAAAGTACACAACTATGGGCGGGCGCCCGCCGTGAGTTTAGTAGCTAGCTAAGTACCTACACGTAAAGTCTATTCAAATCCTGTTTCGAATTGATGATAACTTAAATAATATTATGAACTTTATCTAAGTCTTTATTACGTTAATTTTAAGATGACTAGTACTATTATAAAAGGATGAACATAGGATGGATGATTAAATGTTTGAATTTGTAGTGCAAACTGAACTTTACGTGTGGGAATTAAAATTAGTTTGCCAAAAACACGTGCTTATTTGTTTACATGCTTGGTAACTAAATCGCGAACGCAGTGTAAATACACATGCAAACTTGTGCCTGTTTCAACTATTAGTACAGATGAATACAGATAGGACACTCCGCAGTTTAGGTATGAAGCTACAAGTACGCGGCGGGCCCGTCTTGTTGGGCCAATTCAGTGAGTGTAAAGTAGTCAGAAGATCTAAAAGCCAACTCCCACGGTGCGCCATATCGCGGACGCGCACCAGCCCGCACGAGGACGCACCGCCACGCACGCGTTCAAATCGCGTCTGCGCTACCACGCACGCTAGGTTTCCCACGGTGCGTCGTGCGCGTGCGTCCGCGATATGGCGCACCGTGGGAGGGCGGCTTAAGAGTTACGCGGTAGAAAGAAAGGCAACTTCTAGGTGAATATAGCTGTAGGTAATTATCGCTGTGCGACCTGAATTGCACTTTATTGTGCCGTAGCAAGAGTCGCTATTTATTTAAAGGATTTTGCGGAGTATTCCTTCTATATTAATTTGTGCTATGCTATTAGCTAATGTTTTAAAAATCGTATTTTCTTAGTTATCATTGGTAGGTTCTATTAGTTACAGATTTGATTAAACTACGAAAACTTATACCTACATACTTAATGTATATTATAAGTATTTCTGTTTTTTCTCAGACAATGGAGAACGGAAATAGAAGAAATCTCTATTTGGTGACACTATCCGGTAAGTACTCTTTTGATATTATCATCACAACTTCCCATCGACTGGCATAACTTTAACCACATATTAACTTTAACTGAAAGAGTACTTAAATAAAACACTTTACCGTCACTCCAAACGTGAGCTGCCAAGCCGGGTCTCCCTTGTTTCATCTAAAAGAAATTGACAAATTATCACTTCCCAAACAATTTTCTGCATAATTTCATTTGCCAAATTATTACTTAGCAAATAAACTCTTCACAAATAATTGTAACGCAAACCTAATGTTTGGCAAGTGAATGTTTAAACAATAACTTGCTTACCAACTAGTACTTTTACCAATTTTAATTAAGTCAAATATTTCAGTTGGTATAACATATTTTACGCAAAATAAAATAAGCCAAATACTTAATTTCGCTAGTTTTCAATTTACGAAAAAAAATCGATACGATGTGGGTGTAGTAGGGTGGGGAAACACCATGGGACACCTTAAGGGCATTGTCCTTGACCTTGATGTTATTGACCTAGATGTCAAGATCAAAATTCTGAAAGTCAAGATCCGCGATTCTCAGGAGCAGTAACAGGTCAATATCATGATTTGCTTGCTTCAAGCATGCAGCATGCAAGCAGGCATGCAGCGTGCAAGCAGGCATGCAGCATGCAAGCAGGCAAGCAGCATGCAAATAAACATGCAAGCAGGCATGCAACATGCAAGCAGGCATGCAACATGCAGCAAGCATTGTTTCTGTCACGGCTCCGGCGCTGCGGGGTTTGGGCGGCTCGCCCCTCCGCGCCTACGCGGGTTTAAATTACACTCTAGGGGTGGGGCAGACAAGACTACGTGGAGTCGGTTTTGCAGCGATTCGTTTCTGTGTATTTGTTTTACGACAAACAGTTGGTCGGAGACAAAAATTACCAAGACGCTTTTAGCCTTACATAAACTTACAAAGAAGTACGCAAATAATATCGCATATAAATGATTATATTAAAATAAAAGCGCATTTTTTAATTATATAATTAATAAAAAATCTTAATTTTGTCTTTATATTTTTTGTCATAACAAATCAATTGACTAAATGTTTATTGTCTAAAGATAGTTTGCTGTAATAAATCATTTGATTAAAGACCAAATGCCTTAATGACATTATCCTTGGTAATAGTCTGCCAAGTAAAAATTTGACCAAATGAAAATGTGCGTACTAAAATCATTCCAAATATTGCATTGGTATAAAAAAAGGTTGCTAAAATTTGT
Source organism: Conistra vaccinii (assembly GCA_948150665.1). NCBI lineage: Eukaryota > Metazoa > Arthropoda > Insecta > Lepidoptera > Noctuidae > Conistra > Conistra vaccinii. The sequence goes on from OX411323.1 coordinate 17,064,135, forward strand.
TTGGATAATGAAAATTTGTCAAAATCCTTTAGGCAAAACGGGGGGATCCCTGCCAAGCCAATTAGAAACATCATTGTTTTTCTTGCGCAAGAGTGGTTGTGCAATAATAGTTTATATGTGGACTAACTTCCGCCAGCGGCTTCGCTCGCGTGATATATCTCTAAAAATGCCTTTTAGCCTATGTTACTGAGTGATAATACTGATAATATAGCATTCCACTGGTGAAAGAATTTCACCAGTAAAAATTGGTCCAGTAGTTTTTGCGTTTATTCATTACAAACAAACATACAAATATATACAAAAATCGAACGTTTCCTCTATATAATATTAGTTTAGATAAGACGTTATTTATAATACAATCTTAATTTTTGTTTACTCTATACCCTAAACATTCGGAGAAGCTGATTTTGTTTTCGCGATTTCAAAGTTGGTCCCATATGGTCTCATAGTAGGAACAATTCTAAACTAATCTATCTAACCTAATACCCATAAAAATTACATAAAGTCGAACATAGAACCTTCTCCTTTTTGGAAGTCGGTTAAAAACTAGGGTTGTATTTATCCAAAAGCTAAGCTCCGTGCACTCATCCGAGTCTTGCCTGTGTTATCTTCACATCATCATCAGAACGGGCCTTTGCACCTGCATCTACAACGCTACATCATGCGAACTACGCTTCAAAACTTGACGTCACACAAATCCTGCATCGCGTAAGCAAAGTTATCCGCGCGACTAGCATACATATACACATATACCATCTCATGCAATCTGGGCAGTAGGCCACCAAACACAACACCCCGGTCTGGTCGGAGGATCTTCCCTTTTTTATAGAGGATGAAGAACTTTCCACCCTGTTTCTCATATGTCTATGCAGCTACTGAGGGGAAAGCTCGTCAGAAGGTGATCATGGTCAATCTACCCCGCAAAACGCTCGCATAAGGGCGTTAAAGTTTTTGATATCATGGTAATCTTGCTTACAGTGTCGATGTCAATGGTGACGCTGGGTGTGTTATCCGGTTGGGTCACAGTGGTGCTGCCCAAGTTTAAGAACAAGGAGACCAACGTCGCTATTGATGAGGTATGTCAAAGTCAATATTCTTCCTTACTTTGCTACTAGGTAACTCATCATCAGCCTACAGCACTCCACTGCTGGATATAGGACATAGGCCTCTCCAATCGCGCGCCATTCAGCTCGATTTTCGGTAACTCTCATCCAGCTGCTACTAGCCACCCTGCGAAGATGGCCACTCCTCCTAACCTGAGGGCGGCTCCTGGGTGTCGCGCTGGTCTGCACAAAGCTAATAAGCATACAAACAACAAAGTGTGAACTTATCTCTTGAAAACTGTCGGGATTTAAAACCTAACGTTAGGTTTTATTATTGTTCATAGTACTTGTGTCGACCGCACTAAGCGTACCGGATGTGAATCATACGGCTTACTTATTATTATACTATTAATACATATGTGGTAAAAATTTGATATCTAGGTACTTAGCTAATAAAATACCACATTGTGACCCCAGCACAAAATTCTTATTAAATATTACAATAATTATTGAATTATTTATTATTAATTGCATTGTCCTTCCCGATGAACATGGCCGAACAGCAATAAATTGAATGAATTATATTGTAATTAAATGTATGGGTATTAGAATAGAATAGGGATGATGCCTGGGTAGAAAGACACGTATTTTTTCTCCAACTCCAATTCTGGACATAGGCCTTTCCCAAACAACGCCGCATCGCCACAAACGACGCGTCCGACCTGAATAAAGAATAAAGTAGTCGTGCAGAAAATAATTTTATCGATTTTATGCTACAGTCATTTTTTTGATATTCTACTCGTAAAGGGATTTTAAATGGGTATCATTAATTCGTAGGTCGTAAAGACGAGAACCGGAGGACGATAATAGGTAGGTACGTGACATGACAGCGGTGCAGAGATAAATGTATTGAATAGGACGCATCGCTGTTGCTATTATCGCTAGTTTTCTGTGGGTAAGCGATGAGTCATCCCGTATCAAGGAAAACACTCCTTATTCCCATCATTCATATAGGGTGGCAGGGACATCGACGATAAAACTTTTACCATGGCTTCAGTACATGATTCTGAACCCCCTAAGTCGACATTTTTTTGCGTAAAACACTAACAGCATTAATGGCTTTATTTTTGACAGTTCAACAGCATTCATTGCGTTATTTACGTTGTTGAGCAAATAAATTTTTCGAACATATGAAGCAATGGGTTAGCAATATCCTTCAAAATCATTTAGATTGTGATCGAAAGAGTGCTAAGCTAGTTTTACAGCTGTACGGGAGACCCGTACGCCCGTACGGACCGCCGCGCGCCGTACGGTCTCCCGGAACGGAGATCGCTAGAACATTGTTTCACAGACGCGGATTGGTCCGTACGCAACCCACTCCGGGTAGAGCCTGTACAACGTATCGTACTTATTACTCCTTCGGGCGGGCATTACTGCAGGCGCTACCCGTACGGGTCTCCCGTGTACGGACGGTCCGTACGGGTCTCCCGGACAGCTGTGAAATCAGCCTTACGCAAACAGCCCTTAATTTGCGCAGGTGCCCGGACTGGCGCATGTCACTGTAAACAACCATTTTATCCACATGAAGTTCATTTATCTATAATCTCTCGTCATTTTGTTTTACAGTACCAGACACCGACGATGCTGGCTCTAATCCCAGTCGGGTTTGCAGTGGGCTCTCTCGCTACCGGCTACATCGCAGACAAGTTCGGGAGGCGAACCACTATACTGGCAAGCGCACTGCCTATCACACTTGGATCGGTAAGTGGACCTCTTAGAGTCATCGGAGGATATGGGTAGCAGAAGTGTACACTAACATTGCCAACTATGCTAGTTGTTATCAGTCCCAAAACCCAAAACTTTGGCCGATCGCATGAACCTACGCCACGACTGGGTTGGGTTTAGGAAAAACAACCGTAATACCTACACATAAGGTTCAGTTTGCGCTACAACTTCATATTTCTTATGACATTTTCAACAGTAAGTAATCACTATCAGTCTAAAAATAACTTTATTTACACTAGCATAAAGTTGATGTTTGTTTAGGTGGAAATAACATCAATTGGAAACAAGGTTATAAATAGACCTACATTGTGTTTACATTCGTAGTACTACGTTACCTACTAGGTACGATACGATAAAGGTCACTTTTTGGATCTACTCAAATAAACTATCGGCTTGTGATTGTGAGCCATTGACACAGCCAATGGTCTGCTATATTTGCCAATTGACACACACAATGGGCGATAAAATATGGAAGGTCCCGCCATGGTTGGCCGCCATGACCGAACTTCGGCTAGAACTGCCTATAAACCACGCAAAAAAAAAAGTGCAATTACTATGCCTGCGAGTAGGTAAAGAGTTATGAGCATCCGATCATAACTCTTTACCTATTCGCAGGCCTCATAACTATATTAATATGGTCCGCGAGTAAAATTATTTATCTATACTTTTTTATTGATCTGAGTCTAGACTCTAGAGATAGGGGAGACCGGGGCCACAATTAACAAAAAAAATACTTTTAGTTGTATCTTCGAAATAATTCAACATTTAGACTTGATTTTTTTATTAAATGATGCTTTAATTATTCAGGTATCATGTTGTTAACATAAATCAAACATAAAAGAAAGGATGTCTTAAATAGAACGCTTTTTCTCCAAAAAGTCAGTTGTTAATTCTTACCTCATCTTCGGGGCTAGAATTAACAGCTCTGAGGTAAGTATTAACAGAAGGGGCAACAATTAACATTATGATAAGCCAACTGATATAGAAGAAAACAAATATTATGTATGAGAATATTTTTTGGTATTAATAAAAGTGAAATTAATACAGAATTGTATGGAACACATTTTCTTATTAATTTATAATACATATCAAATACTATTCAAGCAAGTGAATGATGTGATGTCGCCTTTGATACACCTAGCTTAGGCCCAGTCATTGCAAGAGATAGGTATATTGAATCCAGTCAGCACGATGTATCTTTGGGTACAGGAGACGACTTAAAAAATACAAAAATATTGATTGATGTATTTTATTATTTATGTACACACAGCAAAATACATATAGATACTACATTTAAAGTGCATTTATACATTTTTACTGAGCTCGTGGTAGAACTTTTAGCAGAGGTTTTATGGTTTTGGACCAAGAAATCACTAGCATCTCTCTGCATGTTCAGCTACCGGTTCATAAGATATTTGCGCTATCACCACATCTGGGGTAGGTATTAACACGTTAATACTGACCCCACCGATTTGTTAATTATAACCCCAAAGGTACATTTTTAGTATTAAATAACATAACAAAATATTGGTTAATAATTACACCAATACAGCAATGTAGCATTATTAAGTATGAAATATGCTTCTAGGAAAACAAAAAACATAATCATTACACCCTATAATTCGAGAATAAATCAAAAAAATTAAAAGTTAAAAAAGTTCGTTACGTGCGTGAAAATGTCGTCCGGTATATAACGCATTCGGATGATGCGCAGACCGCAGCTGACCAACCCCGAGCCATGCGGCGTGATCTGGTCGTCATATTGAAGCACTCGCTGTAGGTGTAGTGTTTATAGTTTTGGAGAAAATCACCTGTTAATACTTACCTCTGTTAATTGTAGCCCCGGTCTCCCCTACCTACATAATTTTACTCGCGTAACTAGGTAAACTAAAGCCAGTTCAGTTACCTATAGAACAAATACCTAAATATCACACGTGACGTAGGCTGCTTTGTAAATAATCGCTAATTGCAATATCTATTCCTTTTATTATATAAAGTCTGTATAAATTCTTTGTATTTTTTTCAGATAATTATAGCGTTTGCTCTAAAAGCATGGCAGGTGTGCATAACGTCGTTTTCCTGGAGTTGCGGTACAGGCATGGTCAGCACGGTAGGTGTTCTTCACTTTATTTGTTCTGGTTCTAAAGAGTCGCATCTACTATCAGAAGTAGAGCGACCTGTTCTATTCACACATGTTCGGGCAGGAAGACCAAACGCTGGCTGGATGGATGATATAGCTAGCGTTCGCGCTAGCAAGAGAGTAATTGCGTAACACACTATAGTAGCAATCGTTTTCATTTTGACAGTTCAACAACATTCATTACGTTTTTACGTTGTTGAGCAGACAAAAGAGATTGACCAAGCGACTAAGGAACCTAGTATCGCTACGAAACATGCTGTGACTCAAAGATTTATGGTTTAATTTAGAGAATGATCTGAGGGCTTTCAAATGTAATTTACCATTTTATCATAAAATCTCGGCATTACACGGTAATTAGGTCTCAAAATCTAGGTTTAGTATCGAATCTCTTACTGACTTTTGGTCATTGTATGCTGGTAAATTCAAAATACGAATTTGACAAAATGACGTTTTAGTATTTTGAATGATCGTCAATTGCGACCTCAATTCCGACAGATAAAGGTTGATTTAGGGACTTTAGAAGTAAGTAAAACCTTGAGAATTGTCGACTTACCGGTGTTGGAGAAATCCAAAAAGCCAGAGTATTGTAGACATTTTCACTAACTTCTCTCAATGACTGCCAACGTAAATACCGCAGAAGAATCGAACAGTTAATACACCGACGAACTGAGTCTCCCATAGTGAGCAACTTTCAAATGTAACGCAATTATAATTATTATTTATTGCTCAAGAAAATGAAATTAATCAAAAAATTCAAATATTCACAAAAACAAACAAATGCACAATCGGTGAAAAGAATACAAGAAGTTAGTCACAGAGTAGAACCTGCGCATTCAAAAATTGGCGCCAATAATTGGCGCACGTACAGTCGCATAAAAAGCGCAATGGATGTTTTTCTACCACATATTGGTTTCTGCCCGCAGATTCACCCGCACCCATTTTTTTTTAATTGATATGGGTACTTGTTTACGCTTATGTAAATATACTATAATCCAGACCAGACCTTATCTTTATGCAAAATGTGTTCACGTTAGTTATTTCTTTAAGTGGTTAATTAAACCCGGATGGGTTTACAATATTTACTTGTCTATCGAGACAAGCAAAAAGTTAAAGTGAATCAGAATATTCTTATTCACTTTAACTTTTTTTTTTTTTTTATATATAGGTATATAGGTACCTACATTTATATTTGCCGTAAGTAAGTGTTGGGACAATTTCAGTCTTCACTTAAAAAATAATCTATGCGACATAGAAACATAACATAAGTTATTAAATTAAATCCAAATTGCAAAATAATAATGGCCTATGTCATTCAAAACATAAAATGAAATCATTAAATTAAATATACAATAAAAATAAACTATTATTAAAGACCTACCGTTCGAGACTGTACTTAAAACTAAACGAATGGGACGTGCATACATGCTAGAAAGAGAAAACTCGCCGGACGCCAGCATATTTTGCTCAGGATGCGCGCGCATAGAATCTTATGGCGCGCGTTTGTTCTATTTTGAAAGAGTTTCTATTGATGAATGAAACAGGCAAAGGTATCTCAATACATTCTGCCTTTGTCATAACCATAAGGTACTTTTAACACCTACAGATTATTATTACAATGTCATAATAATAATTAGTTGTTATTAATATCTTTTGTTACTAATTATTGAACTATAATTTCAATAGTTCGATGCGTAAATAAATTATTTTGCGTAAGTCAAGAAGGTTTTATTGTTTACATACTCTTTGAAGCCAATGACATGTGACATTACTTACGTGAAAAAAAAACTATGTATGGGTAAAATAGGAAATCGAAATAAAAACTAATACTTTTATGGTGTTTTTTTATCTGGAGAATTTAAGGATTCGCATTACCAGATAAAATTATTATAATTAAAAACAAGATTTATCAACATTATAAACTTAAGTCACAGCAGAGTAAATAGCGATACTAGATTTGGTCAATGTCTTTTTTCGAACATATGAAGCAATGGATAAGCAATATCCTTCAAAATCATTTCGATTGTTATAGAATGTGTTACGCAAACAGGGTGCAGATCTAGATATGTTGGAAGAAGCATGCTACGTCGACCCCAAATAAACAGGTTTAAAGGCAGGATGATGACGATGAATTCGGAGAGTTTTGAGAATAGGAACCGAATATCCGATCTATTTAGTAGAACGAAAATATGAGCATAGTTTCCCATAAACCAGATAAAAATTAACAAATGTTTTATGATTATCTTTATTTGTTCTCAGGTCATCAACTACTATTTGTCAGAAATAGCAGACAAAGACGTGAGGGGTACCCTGTCACTCATCACTGGATTTATGTTCAAATTCGGCTCTCTCCTTGTCATGTCCACGGGGCCCTTCCTGTCTTACGAGACCCTGAATTTTATCATGCTCGCTCTACCTTTGCTGTTCTTCTTGGCCTGCTGTTGGATACCGGAAACTCCATATTTTTGCTTGAAAAATGGCAATGTGGAAGGGGCTAGAAGATCACTTCGGATATTGAGGGGATATAAGGATGAGAAGGTATCTTTGTGGTGGAAAATGGTCTACTAACATGGACATGTTACTAAAGATTTATGGCCTACGCAGACCGGTACCCTAATTACGTAATACACAATCAATTCGTTTTGAAACAGATTACTAATCCATTACTTCATAAGTTCGAAATTTAATTCTGCTCTGCAACGTAATTATCGCATTGAATGTTGTTGAACTGTCAAAATGAAACAAATGATCGTTAACGCATTGCTTCTGCAAGATAGGTAATAGCCCTGCGGGACGGCATGGCAAGGGATTTAAACATTTTTACCAATGGACATTCAAACGTATTGATATAGAAATACGACATAAATTGCTATGTTTTAAAATTATCCCGGGGCATCGAAAGGATGCCACGGCAACATTTTAAAGCGTAGCAATTTATGTCGTATTTCTATATCGATACGTTTGATTGTCCATTGGAAATCCCTTGCCATGCCGTCCCGGTCTGCGTAGGCCTTTACTTTCCTTATATTTATAATAAACAAGCTCAACGCATACGTTTTTTAAGAGCTTTTGTTCTGAAAGTGGGCAACGTCGCAAATAGATGTCAAATATTTCGATGTTTTGATTAATTTGGCAATATTACTGAATGGAAATATGAAATGTCGCGAACTAGCAAACTAGAATAATAATAATGAATTACAATTATTACACTGAATTTGATGTTGTAATCGTTTTAGGCGCAAAAAAGGTATTTGGCAAGTTTCCAAACATTTTTTTTACATCTAAAACTAAAATTCGGTGTTACGATATTTCATATTCAATATTTTAGTTCGATATACAGTAATACCTATGACGAAATTAATCATAACAGGTAAATATTTGACAGCTATTTGCGACGTTGACGCTCCTAAAATTGAAATGTCTGACCACAAAGCCACATAAAAGCTCCTCTACCGGAACTACCTCAAATAAACAATTCTAGTACAGTACGACACAACTTAGATGTAGCATCGGCCATTCATAAAACCGATCACCATCCGAACTGAGTGCGCCTTCAAAATCACCAATCTTTATTACTGCTTTAGGTGGAAATGATCTTTCGAAAACGCAATCACTTGTAAAGTCTTATAGCCAAATACATTCGTGAAATTTAAATGAATGAATAAAAATTTTCAAATCTATGCTACATCTAAGTTGTGTCGTACTGTACCTACCTCAAAACCGTGTCATGTTGTATGTTTATCTAAACGTTAAAATGCCGAAGAGCATGCCAGCGTTCCCGAGGATACCCGAATCTATCCTATAATATTATGTCTGTGTCTGCTACAGGTTTTGGAGGATGAACTGCTGGCTTTGCAGGCGAATGTCGAAAATGAAATGAAACACTCCAGCTCAGTGAAGGAATTATTCGTCGGAGTGCAGTACAGGAAAGCTATTGTTATAGCTACTGGTAAGTCTATGTTCACTTATAGATACGTTACAAATAGGAGGCTTTCAAAAACCGATGTATCGAATAGCCTTAGTCGTTATGTGGTGCAAGCCTCTTTTGCAGGGCTGTAACTGCATGACTGTTTAAAAAAAAAAAGCTTCTCGATTCATTATTTTTTTATTACGAAATTTTTAAATACTAGCCAACCCCTGCCCACTTCGTTGAGTGGTAAACATAGACATATAGCCTATGACACTCACAAATAACGTGGCTTTCTATTAGCAAAAGAATTTTCAAAATCGGTTCAGTAGATCCAGAGATTACCCCCTACAACCTCACGAACTTTACCTCTTTATTTTATTAGTACAGATTTAATAGTTGAACCACTTCACGTCGCACACGTTGTATCTTGCTTATCCTACATACCTTGCGGTGGCAGTAGTGCAGAGTCGATAAGAAATGAAATTGTTTATTCTGTAAATAGGATATCGGAATCACTTTTACACGCCATATTAAAAATAACCTAGATGAGGTCGGCATTTCCTATCTGACTACTCTGAGAAGAAAGACCGAAACAAACTTAGAGGTCGCAGTCTCTTTTAAAGTCCAGACATAATCTTGGTCAAACCATATGAGGACCATGTAGATTAGTGTCTGAAATGGTCTTTTGCGGAAAGAACCACACAGAAATTGCCCTCCAAATTATCCGGATTAAATGACGACTCATGTAACAGAATAATAAGAAATAATCCTTCGTGATTCCAGGACTGAAACTAACGCAGATGATGACGGGTGCAGTCGTGATAAAGCAGTATCTGGGATGGATCATTGACGAGACCAAATTACAAATGGACAAATCCCTAGTGCCCATCATATATGGCGCAGTTATCTTCGCTGTTAGTAAGTAATCGAGGAATTAAAATTATTCAGTTATCTTGGGAATGAAATTGCACCATCTGATGTTTTTTTTCTTTAATTATTTTAAGATCGACATTTGATTTACAGGCATGGTGTCTTCGGTGCTAGTAGACCGAGTGGGTCGCCGGCCCCTCCTCGTGTTCTCATACATAGCCACGGGCGCGTCGCTCGGCGCCGTCGGCTTCTACTTCTTCCTCCAAGAGGTCATCAACGTCAGCAGTGACACCTTAACCACCCTCAGCTTCATACCATTGGTTGGCATCATTCTCGCCAACGTCATCTCCACTTTGGGTTTCAGTTCTCTCATTTTCATCATACCCGCTGAAATATTTCCTATGAACGTGAAAGCGATTGCTATGACGTGCCTAAGCCTCTTTGGCTCTGCTTTAGCTGTCATTATATCTCTTGCGTATCAAAGAGTCAAAGATTTTTGTGGTTTAACGACTGTGTTTTGGATTTTCGCTGGTTTCGCATTTGGGGGCAGTGCATTTTGTTATTTCTATGTCACAGAAACGAAAGGGAAAAATCTACGAGACATTCAGGTAGAATTACAAGGTGATGGTTATGACCCTGTTGCGGGTGATGATAAGTTAGAAAAAGGTGTAACAAGTAATGATGAAAATAAAGACTGCATTGAAATGGAGGAATTTAAAAAGAAAGATAGTTTATAGTCTTCTTTTATTTGTAATCTCATTAACAGGACATCTTTAAATCTGTATGAGTAGATTAACTGAAATCTCCGTAAGTAGTAGTACGAGTATTTAGTTGTATATCTAAATGTTAGTTGCATCTTATGTCATCTCAGTAAGATATTAACCTGAAGTTTATCACTTTTTATTTCGAGTTTCTCAAGTTTGCTTTTTGTAAATTAAAAATTTATAAGTATATTAATAACAAAGACTGTCATAGATTAAGGTAAGGACCGTACTAAACTCAAACCAAGAAATCTCGATATGCATTTAATAATATTGTATGAATTTTTTGTCTGTTTGGATTACTTAAAGCCTACTATTGAAGATATGGTACTAAGGTATACCTATGGATCGTATGTGTTCTATTCATTTTCTGTATGTCTCTTCTGTTGTCTGTTGTTGTATACTTTAAGCGAATAAATATAGAGTTCATAGTTGAATAATTTTGAACATTTTGAAGTTACCTACAGACTGTTTACCTACCTACAGACTGTTTCACATTATATGTATCTTTTACTATATTAGTACTTACTAAACGTCGATAAATACTTAAGGCTTATTCAGATATACTTAAGTGATATCGTTGTCGCGCTCGAAAGCGATACTGGTCCAAAGTTACTAACCTGCTATCTAATTCAATCAACCTTCCTAGCCTTTTTCCCAACTATCTTGGGGTCGGCTTCCAGTCTTACCGGTTGCAGCTGAATACCAGTATTTTACATGGAGCGACTGCCTATCTGACCTCCACAACCCAGCCACCTAATAACCTGCTATCTAATTACGCAACACAATCATTTTCATAAAATAGTCCGACTAATGTTTCATTTTGACAGTTCATTAATATTCATTGCGTTATTTACGTTGTAGAGTAGATTTTTTTTTCGAACTTCTGAAGCAATGGATTAGCAATCTGTTTCAAAACGATTCAAATTCTGATTGATCGTGTATTACGTAATTAGGGTAAAGAAGGCGAATTTGTATCTCCAGTATCCCTAAAACCCAGTATCGTTACCGAGCGCCGGAGCGCGACAGCGATATTGCTTATATATAACAGGTCTTTAAAGTACGGTAGTTTTGTTTTCATTCGTTTTATACGTGGTTGTAACTATAAGGCATGTTTGATCTTTAAAATTTTATTACAATATTTTGCTGCAAATAAAACAACGAAAGCACAAGTGTTTTTATGTCTGACATACCAGTCAATGAGCAGGTAGCATTTTATAAAACTACTTATTGCGAATTTAGTCTTAAAAATGTGTGAAATATTACATAAATAGCCAACCTATCAAAATGTTAAGATTCCAAAGAGTTTTTATAGCTAACATTAACACTGAGGTCAAGGTATCTACATCTTGCCGTCATGTTGGCACCATTGCTTGTCAACCATATATATAATCAATACAGAGTTCAAAATGGTGATTGACAGAACTGTTGTACCTATCGCGATAAGGTGATTAATAGGCTCACTGACCTTGCGCATGTGGGCGGAGCTAAACTCCCTACCCCTGTAATACGTAATCTATAGCAAACATATAATATTTTTTTCATATATTTTAACCAAGCCGTTAATGAGAAGATAGCTTTTTAAAGTGACCGTTTAACGGTACTAAACGAGACTAAGACTCAATTTCATCAAACACAAAAATTAGCTAACAGGTCATTAAACTCAGGTTACTGCTTTGATTGGCTCACTAATATGACAACAGCCAATCACAGCAGTTGACATGTGTGTTAACAGTCTGTTATATCTAACAGAGTATGGTGAAATTGAGTCTAAGGCCCTTAAAGGGACTAACAAGGCATTTTAAAAGAAAACTTTCCAGCATGTTGATACTAATTTACGTCTGATTACAAAATGTGATAATTATGTGCTTAAGGTGCTACAATATTAATACGAAATTTATAAAAAAAATATGTGTCTGAATGTAAAATATGTTTTTTTTTCTGCTGCCATTTTATCCCCAAAGAACTTGTATTAGGTTTTATAAGAAGAAAATGTTGTACTTGACTAGAATATTAGCTTTAAGCTTACATAGATATTTTCTATTCCAATCGCTAGATAGCGTGGTAACGTATAGTGTTATTTTTTGCTAGAGGCTTTCATTTCTATTTTTAAACCTACTTTTTATATTCTTTAGATATTATATTTTTAACCCTTTAACTCCTAGTAGCAAAACATTAGTTGAACAAAGTTATGATAAGCTAGTACAGACGCCAGCACATCAACCTACTCCAATCTGTCAAATTTTCCCAATCAACATTGAACCTTATACTCTAGCGATAAAGTTGAAAATCTATTAAAGAAATTTGACACATTGTAGTAACTTGATGTGCTGGCTGGCGTCTGTACCTATCTGAAAGCATAAGGTAAAGCCATTATTTAACCTAACCTAACCTAACCTAACTAAGAAAATGATAAATGATGTACAATTAATCTTTCTAGTGCTGTCAACGTTGCCAAATGCGCGTTTTTCGTGGTACCTATTCAGAATTTGATATGAATTGAATAAACGCAAACAAAGGCGACGCGACCCTAGTAAAAAATCTGAGTTTTTTTTTAAACAAATACTGTGTAGCAACGCCCCGTCGGGTCGCGCCTGTTTGTGGAAGCCTTTAATGACTTTAGTAGGTACCTAAGCAGAGCTGACGGTGTAGTAATCAGATTGAAAGTTAAAGACTGTGTATGCCTTTAGAACTAATCGGCCGGTTATCGTAAATGAAGTTGTGCAAAGAAGCTAGAAAAAGCAAACGTTTTTCTTTAAACGTGTGTTGTTCTTTTTTGTTTTTATTTTTAAATATTGTTTTTCCGCAAATAAAGGTATTTTGATTCTTTCTTTTTTTTTCAAACAAAAAGCCTATCATGTACTTATTAAAACTGTGCTGGGCAGAGATTGCATCAAATTATTGGTTGATTATTTCTAGCTTCTTTTGGCTTTCTGCTGGATTAAATCAATACTACGAGAATTACTGGTCGAATCAACTCCTTTAGCTTTTTTACTGTTTTGTAACTATAAAATGAAGAATATAGAATATGGATCTGATTTTGTGTTTTTTTTTCGCTAAATTGTAGTGATAGACAATCATCATTTACCCGAAAGGTCCGTAAATACACACATCAAAAGTGTCTAGGGATCAAGCATTTTTATGCGGATTTCTTGAGATTGAGATGTGGCTTTGTAATAAATTTATGATTTTATAAATTTATATGGATCCTTTTTGGTGCATTTCATAATTTGAATCAGGAACTGTGAATCAAATTCGAGTAAAAGATGAAAATCAGCTGTCAATATTTTCCCTATAAAAACATACAACGCATTGAAGACATTATTAGTGCTACTGTTTCCCTACTACTGATTAAAACCAACGTTATTATGGAGCAGCGACGTCATTTAAGCAGGGAAGAAATGCTCAGAGCCGTGGGAATGATAGAAGCTGGTTCCCGGCAACGTACTGTGGCTTTAGCTCTGAATACAAGTCAGAGTGTTATCAGTCGACTTTGGACACGTTACCGAAGCACTGGTACCGTGGCTGAGCGCCATGGAGGACGGTATCGCTGCACCACACGGAGACAAGACCGATACATTCAAATCTTAGCTCGAAGAGCTCCAACAATAACCGCCATGATGTTAGCCGTGAGGCTTCATCACTCTTCAGGGAACTTAATTAGCGACCAAACAGTCAGAAACCGCTTGCATGAAGTGAACCTTCATTCCCGAAGACCGCTACGGGTACCACCTATAGCAATGCACAATCGTAGGATTCGATATCAATGGGCTCTTGAACACAGAAATTGGGCAGAAGAACAATGGCGTTTCGTGTGCTTTTCTGATGAGTCTCGTTTTGGTATGAGACCGGATACAAGACGTATACGACACTGGAGAACCCCTGGACGCCAACAGCGATTAAAATCCTGCCAGGAAGTCCATCCTTATAGTGGTGGAACCATCATGGTATGGGCGGGTATTTGGATCGGCGGAAGAACTGAGTTGATTTGGATCAGAGGCAACCTCAACGCTCAAATTTATGCTGAGACGATTGTATCAGACGTCATCGTTCCTCTACAAGTGCAAATCGGTCCCTTATTTCAGTTAATGCATGATAATGCACGACCGCACACCGCAAGAGTTGTAAGACAGACTCTCGCCGCAGCTAACATCAATGTCCTGCCCTGGCCTGCTCAGTCGCCAGACTTGAACCCGATTGAGCATGCATGGGATATGCTACAGAGAAGAGCTCTGCCGAATATGGAGGGTATCCAGTCGCAAGAAGACCTTTTTTTGTTGTTGCAACGAACATGGGCGGCCATTCCACAGCGTGATTTGGATGAACTCATTTTGAGTATGCCAAACCGATGTTCTTGTGTTGTTAGTGTTCGCGGTAGAAACACGGATAATTAATTGTTTAAGTTACCCAATAAAATTTTAAAGAAAACTGTTATTTCAGTCTTTTTTTCGAACTTTAATGTTAGTGGTTCAAATGTCAAAAATCCCTTTATTAGGAAAATGGCAAATTTCTTTATTAATGCAAAGGTGACTTGGTTTATCGTTACTGTGACAAACGAAAACACTTTATTTGATGAATCCTTAAAGAAAATTTTAATTAATATCAATCAGGAGAAAAGTTATTGCAAAAATATATGTTGATCCCTAGACACTTTTGATGTGTGTACATATCCACGGGTATAAAATATTTTCGCCTGTTTCAGCAATGACAGCTCAGAACTTGTCACACTGGATGCGTTCTGCGTCCTACGGTCCGGTCAACTCGAAAATGTTATGTTATGTTCGAGTTGACCGGACCGTATAACGTAGTAGGTTGCTAGTCCAATGCTTCAAAAGTTCTAAAAAAAAATTGAGCAGATATTTTTTTCGAACTTATGAAGCAATGGACTAGCAATCTGTTTCAATTCATTTCAATTTATTATTGATCGTGCATTACGTAATTAGGCTGCTCTATGAAAGAGGTCGAAATAAAAATCTATTCGTAGGTTTCATTTATCAGATTCATTTACAACACCGACCGTAGTTTCAAACAAAGTGGTTATACATACTTGGTCCCAAATAATTTGTTTGGGACCTCAAGTAGGTATAATCGATTAACTCTTTAAGCTCCGCATCTTCATTCCTAGACAAACTCTTCAACTTCTCATCACCTTCGTTATACAAAGCACCACAATACCCCAACTGCTGTAGACTACAATTAACGACTTTGATTTAATTTACCTGCTTTCTTCGCAGTATCGACCGTTGCAATGTATTCACGTTTTAGCTCATCTAGCTCTGTAACTTCAGCATCTTCGTTTACGATCACATTCTTCAACTTCTCATCACCTTCGTCATACATAGCACCTTGCAAATCAACCTGGATCTCCCTTAGACTTTTACCCTTTGTTTCTGGCACCATGAAGTATGAGAAAATAGCACCGATTACTGCTACACCACCGTAGAACCAGAACACTCCAGCCAGACCTGCTACATCCTTCATTTCTTGATACCCTTTGACTGACAGGAAGTTTAGGAACCCTCCCAAAATATTTTGGAAGGTCATAGCCACTGATTTGACGTTAAGGGGGAATATTTCTGCAATGATAACAAAGACTAGAGACTCTTAGCCTAGAGTGGATAACATGCTAAAGAGGATGATGCCAATGAAGGGGATATAGCTATAGTATGGAGAAGAGGCGGGTTGTATCAAGAAATAGGTTCCAACAACGATGAGGGTTACGCCAGAGCCGAGGTAGGAGAAGACAACCAGGGGACGACTTCCAACCTTTTCCACTATTGCTGATGAAAATGTACCTGCAAAGTTGGAGTTTTAATATTTATAGATGCTATAACGTCCTATCATATTATTATGTTCCAAGATGATATTTCGTCATCTGTAATGTAATATTTATTGTCAACCAACTTCTTAAATACATCTTTGTAATAAACTTTCTTACCCACAACGAATTTGACTGCTCCAAATGATATCAACATTGTGGATATATTAACGTTCACCTTGCTCTCTTGAACAATTAGGCCGAAATATTGTTGTATGGCAATACTTCCAGACAGCATGAGAGTCGTTTTCAAACCTGTTAAAGAATTGGTAGTCTTAAACAAAATGTATGAAATGCTGAATGGTTTTACCCCTTTTACCGCACATTTTGCTATAATGTATTTCAGGAATCAGTAGGTACTTACCTATAGCAATGATCAGTGCCTTGCGGTATCGCTTCCCAGTAAACAGCTCTTTGAGAGAACCGGAGCGTAACGTCTCCTTTCTTACGTCCACCCTCAACGCCGATAACCGATTCTCTATGGCCTGTAACAATCATGTTACATACATATTTGTGAACGGTACACAACGCAAACATAGAACAGTTACAGGTATTCGTCTGGTACAAAAGCTGGTTGGAGAACTATAGTGAAGTCTTAAATTATCAAATAAATTTTACACCATTGTTACCACCAAGTATAATCATTGTAAATATAACATTCAGTGGCGGATCCAGGATTGTCATTTTGCTTGACCCCGATGACCCTTTAGTAAAGTACATCCTAAAAAAAAATTATTTTGCGTATCGCATAGCAAGCCTCCTCGGATTGCTTTTCGCAAATTCCTCAATGACTTCGTTAAGTTGTAGAATACTTGAGAAATGTGTTGGTAAATAAACGTACATGGCCAAACCGGGCAGCGTGAGTAGCAGAGCGAGTGGCGCGCGGATTCAATCATTCGTCACGTATAAATATAACTATCTATCACCTAACTAAAAATACCTGTAAGAGTACTCTAGTTGAATGGCTCCATAAATTGGATTATAATGCAACTGAAGACTTACTTAATCATCCAAAATAGTCCGTCCCGGTAATTTCCTCACATATCATATTTCGCGCATATTTCCACTCCTTTAATGTTTTGTGTTATGGTTTTTTCACTTTGATTTGGTTTTTATCATTGATTTATATTTAGTTTAAGTATACTTTATGCTGAACCCCTTCACATTTACTGTATAACTAATTATGTATACATTCCGCGTGGTGGGACCCTGGTGATCTGCGATACAGGTATTCCTAGTGCAGACACCAGTCTCTCACAAACTTTGTCACGTAATTTTTAAGTTTGTTTTAAATAATTTATCATGTCATTGTTTGTGAAGAGAAAATAAATTATTTGAATTTGAATTTGAATTTATAAACAAAACATAATTCAGAAAAAAAACTTGAAAACATAACTAATAAGTGATAATTGGTGACAATTGTACCTTAGGTAGTGTAATGCTTGCTACAAAGTTTTATTAGAATAATAGCAGGTTCACTGTCACAGAAGAAAACTCACACGCTTTTTGGGGGGGGGGGGGGGGCTTGAGCCCTTTAGCCCTCCCTCTGGATCCGCTACTGATAACATCTACTAATAATCAAGTATTCTCCCACCTCCTTATTGCCAAAATTTCGCATGTAGCGAATGGGTAATGTGAGTTTACCTCTGACCTCCTTGTCGGATACCTCTGCTATGTACATTCCTGATACCTGAAACGAAATTTAGTTAATATTTAAGAAGAATGAAGTATCAAAGTACGAATGGATAGCATACTCTTTACACCATCTACGAGTATATCTAAATATAAAACAAAGTCGGGTTAGTTACACCATTTATAATTTATAACGACTTGACCGATTTATATGATCTTTGATTTTTTGGTTTTTTATTATAATCAATATAAGAATAAGAAGAAATAAAGAAAATTATTCAAAAAACAAAAACCCGACTGCAAAAACACATAACTGAAAAGAGAAAAACAAGCATTATAATAGTAGTAGGGATTCACCGGTTCCAGAACTCGGGACTTAGGGTGGGGCTTGGTCGACCAAACCTAAAAAAACAAAAAAAAAAAAAAAAAAAAAAAAAAAAAAAAAAAAAAAAAAAAGATTAGATTTTTTAAAGGTTTTGGGGTACGCTGATTCCAAATCTGCGGTCCTTTTTTACGTAGCATTCTCTGTTGCGAAGATACAGAAATCAATTAGGGATCTAGATGCGCTGTATTGTTCTGCATTCATTAATGAGGTACCCTCATTACCATTACAGTCACCTCACCATCCGCAACTCATTACTAATTAATACCTCATCTGTACAATGGTTTGCTAATGAGGGCCTATGGTTTATAAGTTATCCACAATAAAACTACATACTTCTGTATTCGTTCCTTTTATTACGTTTTAGTGTTATTTCCTAAAATATGTATGAAACATTTCATCTATTAAAATATCATTATAGACAGTATCCCTTGAAAATAATTTTACAAAATTATTCATTGTACATCCATAATATCTATGTAATAAATACATTACACAGTACTCGCCGCAAACTGATGTAAAATCATTTTGGATTCTATCCGTATTCCAGACCCATCTTTTACAATTCCTTTTAAAAAATATTTGATAATATCCTTTAGGTGCTCGTCCATATGAATCGAAATACTGGCCAACACCATGCTCATCAATATGTATGGCTACCCAATGTGACCCTGGTTTATCATCGGTATCCAAATTGCTTATCATATACGTTGGTACCTGAGTATGTATTGGTAATCTATTTGCAGCATATACATTACTTACTAGACTTGGATGAATTTGTTTTAAATGTTTCCGTAATTCTGTTGTATTCATGTTATGTCATTGGTATGCACCAATTACAGTACCTATCTATCCAGTGGATCATAAAGGAATGTGGTTATGGCTAAATAACATTAAAAATAATTAAGCTAAAGATGGTGTCCTATCATTTAAAAGTACTTTAAACAACATTAACAATAATTTTGCTAAAGATGTTGACCTACCATTTAAAAGCACTTATTACATGGTATAAATAAAGCCCTGCAATCGCTAAAGCCATACAGTTGAGTCGGCGGAAGACGACAGTTTGGATTACTTACAGTGCAGCAGTCAATTATAATTCTCAACATACAGCAATAGCAATGGAGGTAAGCGATTCTTTTACTTTTATATTTCTAACTAAATGTGTAAATAACTGTTTACCTGATGTCTATTTTACTTACGAGTCTAAAATGATCATCGTGTTGTTACAGAATTCATTCAACCTCGGTGATGATAATACTTACAAACATTATTACTATCCACTCTCCCCTCGCGATGAAGAAGACAGTGGAGAAATGGTGATTAAAACGAATAGTGATACAAGGAAAAGGAAGTCTTCAGTGGGCAATTTAGAAGAATTTTTCGAAGTGCAACCGAAAAGCAAAAAGAAAAAGACACTATCATCAACAGTGGCTCGAGCTGTAGCCGGAGGAGTGTCTTATATAACAACCAATACAGATGACGGGAACCAGTCAACGCACTTAATCAAAGTAGAAGTTTACGACATGAAAAAACTGGCGAAAATTCCAATAACGGAGCATTGGAAACATGCCAATATAAGGATTAAGTACTATGTCAAAGAAAACGACAGCAAAATTTTCGATAACACCAACAAAGTTATATATAGCATTACGAAAGAAATTGCCGAGAGTGATAACGTGAAAAAGTATTTTTTTAATAGTGACAAATAGGTTAACAATTCACCTAATTGGTAGTTTAATGGATAACCATTGTGTCTATTGCTAATAAATGCATTGTAAGTAATCATAACTATCTTTTTATATCAACTCAACTGTATGGTTTAATGAAAAATATGTAAGTGTTATGTGTATGATAAAATATGATAATAAAATCAATGATATAAAGTTCCTATGTTTTTCATTTATTTTACAATTATTTCCATATAAATGTAATATTTTATACAAGGGAAATCAGAGGGTAAATGAAAATAAGTTTTTTTTTTACATAGTATTTATTTTATAACATGTTATTGATACAATTTTCTCCTTATATCTAGATACACTTTCTCTTAGTCTAACTACTATAGTCAACAGTAACATTTCTGTTTTTATCTATTTCAATAATATTATCAAACTCTGCATAAACAATACAGTTTATAGTTTGTGTAAGTGATGACTCAAAACGAACTTCTAATCTCACACTTCCATGTTTTATAAGGTTCCAATGAGCCGATGAGTTAGCTGATAAATCAGGAGTTAAATCAAACGCTAACAAACAGTAGCCTTCAGCATATTGCTCACGAGAGATTGCATTACCTTCATTAAGAAAATGTATACCAGTTCCCGAGAATAGAGTATGATAGGCTGATGTAAAAATATTTGTATTAAAAGATGGCTGTAAAGCTTTTGAAGGTATTTGATGACCATCAATGTACAAACTAAATGTATTGATACCATAATTTTCAAAGTTGAATGGATTTTTAACAAGGCTACCATTAAATGCAGCATTACTTACAAACCCAACTATACATCTTTTAGGTACTTGACCCAGAAAGATATTATCAAGGGTTTTTCCCTGAATACCAGATGGTATTGTCAAAACTTTGACTTCGGCTCGAGTAATAGGATATTTAGCTGTCGTTGAAGCTAAAACTTTTTGATGTGCAAGTAATACTGTAGGATTAATTCGTGCCCTACGAATAATAAGAGTAGCATCGGTGATGCAAACTTTAAATTTTGAATCAGTTGATGACGCCATTAAATTAAAATTCTCTCTCGAGCGAACCAACTTTACACTCATTTCAACACCATTAATCAAAAATTTTTCTTGATTAAATAAATCACCATGAAGATGCCCAATCATTTCTATTTCTTTGCTTTCAATTGCAAGTTCTTGTCTTTTAATGAACCCATTATTTTTATCGTCGGTGGAATTCATTTTCCCAGCTGTATCTTCATACCAGAGACCACAAGTTAGATGAGATTGTTTAGCTGCAGGAGCATAGTTTAAAAGAGTTTCTATGTAAGCTCGGTAGGCATACGTATTGTTCGGTGGAGACACAAGTTTTTGATTTAAATAAACATCGAGTTGACTGAAGAGTGAATGCAGCCAATTATTTACTGGTGCTACAACTGAAGATGATATCAAGTTTGTTGAATCCTGATTTAATATCTTCGCTTTTATGTGAAGTAAAGTGTGAGACAAATCTATATAGTCATCACCTGTACCCGGAATTTGAAACTCAATAGGTCCATCGTCAGCAAGTGATGAAATTGGTTTATAATGAATCCACAATCCATTTTCAATACTTGTTTGTGTTGATGGTAAAGCAAACAAATCTAATTCTGACTTAACACACTCACAAGAATGTTGGTGAAGAAACGACATAATTAATTTGAAAATATATCTTTGCCAGTATTTGGTTTTGCCCTAGATATTTTTATAGCTTTCACTTTAGCAGTTGATGGTGGAATGAATGAAGACAAACGTTTTCTTTTGGTTATATACCCTGATCCAGACATGTTAAATCTATCAATTTTATCATCAGCTTTTCTTTTTAAATTTGAACCAACTTCCTTAAGGCGGGATTTTATTGAGTCTTCCATGGGGCGTGCTTGTACCATATCCGTCAAAAGCCCAACTCCAGCGTTTAATGCTTCTTTACCAATAACCCGAGCACCACTTGAAAGTAAAGGTAAAACTGATCTAAACAATCCACCTAAGAAGCTCCCGATTCCATGACCACGCTGGTATGCTGAACCTTTATAAATTACTCCAATACCTGACCCAGCTTGATGAGAATAATAATTTTCATAAGGGCATTTAGTATGTTCACGATGAGAATACATTATAATTTTCTAAAATGAAGTTTAATACACACAGTTCCAAATTGGAATGGTATTTTTTGACCTGTGCTTGATCTTATATCTATTTCTAATGTATCAAATTCCCTTCGCATAACAGGCAAGTAGTGAGGTGGTGAGAAAACATGCATTTTATTTGCACCATAAATGTATTTTGCGGGGTCTAGAGCTATGATTCTCAACAAAGGAGTTATAACATCGCCAACAATCTGGGGTTCAATTATATCACAGTATACAAATAATTGTGATGGCAACCCCAAGTGTAAATTAGCAGGACACTTTCCAAGATTTCTGTCAACAAAATTTTTATTTGGTTCAAATCCTAGTTGCAAGCACAATTTGGGGGATAACGTTAACGATATTATTGATGTATCCATAATGGCAACAGATACAAATTTCGATATCTCATCATAGCGAAATTTTATTTTTTCTTTAATATGGTTTAAATCTGTTAATATATGATCAATGTCATCATAATTCGTGGCTGGAATATGTTTTTTATAGTATACTGTCGATAGTTTTTCCTCATTAGGCATTAACATCTTTTTGGTGATGTAAACAACATTTTCATGATCTTGAACGGTAAATATGGTGCATGGAAACTGAAACTCAACAATTCCAACGGACCATTCACCTTCCAATTTTACAGACTTGGGTAATTTCGTTGAAAAACTTGTGGTCTTGTTATCAGGAAAGTATTCTATTGAACTATTACTGAGCAGGGTTAAATAAAAACTTTCTTTATTCATATTTCTTTTAAATTGCTAGCTAAAATCCAACTATTAAATTTATCTGGATAACCTTTCCACTTCACTAACAATTCTTTTCTGTTACCGGAGTATCGAGAACTAATTATTTTATCTATTTTATAATTTGAGGTGGGGTTATAAGACACCCTTTGTAATTCTCTTTCATAAAATGTTCCGACTATTATGTCGTTCTGTAAATCTGTTATCGTATATACAACACATGGAGATCTATCGATTATTGAAGATATAATAAATATTTCATCACTCCAGTTTGATTCGTAACCTTTTTGGAAAATATGTTTATATTTTGTTATTCGGACATAATCACCAACATTAAATTTTGGTTTTGGACTATCTAAGGAAATTTTATTTACCCCTCTATCATAAAGATTATTCCATACTGTCATAATATTGTTAGAGTTTACATCACATGGACACATCTTAATACTCGAATGAATGCTATGATTATAAGAATGTATTAAATCTTGTAAAACATCTATATATCGATGTGTATTTTTATGCGTAAAATAACGCCACATTTTCATTTTTAATGTTCTTTGAAATCGTTCTACTATGCTAGCCTTGATATCAGGATTATTTGTGGTATAGTAATTAATCTGTTTAGATTTGAAGAATCGTCGTACATCTTTAGAAATAAATTCAGTACCTTTGTCAGATTGAATGTGTGTAGGAGTTGTATTAGCCTCAATAAATATACTTTCAAAACATTCTTTAGTTGTTTCGGAATTTTTCTTTATCATTGGTCTAGCAAAAGCATATTTACTAAAGACATCAATAACACACAAGATATAGTTAAAACCATTATTATATTGAGAGTAAGTCCTCATATCACTTAAATCAGCTTGCCATAGTTCATTGATATTTGATAAAATATATCTATTTCGTGGGAATTTCCTGTGAACAGGTTTGTGTAATGTGTATGTTTCTTGCGATTGTAACCATTTCTTTACGTGTTCTTTATTCATTTTACCCTTCATCGCTCTTGTTAGTTTGTCTATACTACTAAAGCCAGCAGGATTTGATGGATCATAATATATTCTATTAATTTCTTCTAGTACGGACTCCATTTTTCCCAATCAATCTTCTTTCTAATTTTTTTAATAAGCTTGTTATCTCCACTACTCGGAGTTAAAAAATCCTCACCATCAACTTCTGGTACGAAGCTTAGGTCCTTTGCTCGAAGTTGGTCGATATACTCACTTCTTTTTGGATTCCCAATGTAAGTTAGTGGTACTTTAATATCTCTTAATACTTTAGCAAATCTTTCCCATCCTATTGGATCCCTTCTTTTTAATGGTCTCAGTGAGTCATTTACTAAGTCAACAATATTACTTCCAGGAATTTTTTCATTATCAATTACTACTGTGCCTTCATTATCCCAGTGTATTTTGTTTTTACTGGACCCAACTAACTTTAATAACAACTCACCTTTTTTAGTATAGGTTTTTGGTATTAAACTTAAAATTTGAGATGTTGAATAAAGTGGATTTGTTTGAAGAAATTTATCTTCTTGTTTGTCTGCTTTATTCAAAGCTTCAGTAGCAACTGTATTTTTTATGTCTATGTTTTTATTTTTATAACAAATTTTACATTCATCTTTATCATCGATAGAAGTATCAGTATAAATTGGTATTTTGTAAGGTAGACGTTCCTCCTCAGTAAAGTGAAGATATCTTTGTAAAGTTTGTAAATATAGCATCCATTTTTTTCGATCTTCTTCATTGCTACTCAAATTTTTTTGCATTTCTGTGTCTAATCGAGATAAATTACTGTTTACAGTATTTTCTTGTTTTAATTTTTCTATTAATCCAGGATCAATGAGTAACATTTTCTTTGCATTTTCCATTTTTAATTCCCTATAAAAGAACTAACTAATGCACTCAGAATTGAACCTAATATTATTGGTAAGAAAGCTCCTCCTTTTTGTATGATAATATTTTTTCTTAGTTTAGTCTTACACTTACGCACCAATTTTCGAAGTATATTTTTATATTTATTTAATTTTTTCTTATCTTGTTCTTTGAGAGGTACTTTTCCTTGTAGAACGTTATGAATACATTCACAAATACAATTGATTTCTTCTTCATTGCATGATTTGAGTACCGCTTTTTGATATTTTGGTTTTAGTGTACGCAAGGCTTCTAACAAGTTCTTATGCGTTGTTAGTCTACGCTGCATTATGTACAAATGATTTCAACTGTTTGATTCTTTGAGTATTTAAAGGTTTTTGCGGGGACATATACTGTACAATAACCATTAAATGGAAATATTTTAGTTTTGACACGACACAAGTCATTAGTATCCTGTTTTAAATCTACCATTAAATATCCATGGGCTTCTGTAGTGGCATCTCTGTATGCATCTTCAATAAATTTTGTATTGTCTGGAGATACTTGTCGTGCTAAATATCGTATCTGTGTCTTATCACGAGGATTTTTAAAATAAATAATGTAACTTGAATTCAAAGATATGTCTCTTTGACCTTTGCCTTGATGGAATAAATTTTGTGTAATATAAAATACACTAAGATTTCTATGATGACTACCTTTAGTAAATATATCAACAATTCTACCATCGGACTCTCTCATTAGATCATCAATGATAACAAGATGTGGCTTTTCTCCATCAAACATATTAATGTTCGGAATTCCTTGATGGTAGTTGACGTTTTGTAAATTGTATAAAGGCTGCATTTCATCAAAGCACCATGTGATTTGGGTGAAATTACAATTACTTATTTCCTTGAAAGATTTAATAAAATTTGTTACGAAAATTGATTTTCCACATCCACTCGGTCCAGCCACAATTGCAGTAAATGGATGAATAAATTGAAACATTGTACACATGTAGAGTTAAGAAGGATGAAATGAAAGTAATGGACTTAGTGTAAACTTATTATATTTATAAGGAATCTAAAAAAGAAAGGAGACAAAAATAGAGACAACAATATAAACTACTCGATAACTTACTATTACTTAATACATATTTACACATGATGCCAAGAATATTTAAATTTAAGAATCTAACATTATCTTTACAAAACGAATAAATACAATCAGTCCAAATATATACAATATTAAGGACATAATGGAAAGTAGGAATACAAATTAGAAAATATATTTATCAGGTACCACGTAGGGGGTTAAATTTATTAACATTCATATCTATGTATTTAATTTCTTTAAGACTCCAACCACTATCTTTTTTTTCAAATTTACAAATTTTACTGACTATAGTATCAATTAAAGATGAGTAAAAAGTATCTAAGTCATCACCCTGATCAATTGTGTAATTAAACGTTTGAAAATCAAATGTATTTTTAATATCTTTAGTTTCTTGTACAAAATCAGCATGCAATACGAAGTTTACTTTAAGAATGGTATGTTGTTGAATACATTCATTTATCAATAATAAAATATCCGTTTTTAATGAACTTAAAAACAACTCTGGTGTTTCAAAATTTAATTCTTCAGTTTGAGTTATTTTACTTTTAATTCTATATGTTAAAATTCTGTTGCCAAAAGCGGATGCAACAACTGTAACATTTGTTAATGAATTATGTGACTTTAAAAGATTACTTTTATGAGCATTGCTATTAAAGTGATTTGTAAGATACCTTTTATTAATAAATACGTGACATATATTGCATTCAACCTTATTGTTGTCGACTTTGTTGGTTCCTCCGGCAACAGCTCGAGCCACTGTTGATGATAGTGTCTTTTTCTTTTTGCTTTTCGGTTGCACTTCGAAAAATTCTTCTAAATTGCCCACTGAAGACTTCCTTTTCCTTGTATCACTATTCGTTTTAATCACCATTTCTCCACTGTCTTCTTCATCGCGAGGGGAGAGTGGATAGTAATAATGTTTGTAAGTATTATCATCACCGAGGTTGAATGAATTCTGTAACAACACGATGATCATTTTAGACTCGTAAGTAAAATAGACATCAGGTAAACAGTTATTTACACATTTAGTTAGAAATATAAAAGTAAAAGAATCGCTTACCTCCATTGCTATTGCTGTATGTTGAGAATTATAATTGACTGCTGCACTGTAAGTAATCCAAACTGTCGTCTTCCGCCGACTCAACTGTATGGCTTTAGCGATTGCAGGGCTTTATTTATACCATGTAATAAGTGCTTTTAAATGGTAGGTCAACATCTTTAGCAAAATTATTGTTAATGTTGTTTAAAGTACTTTTAAATGATAGGACACCATCTTTAGCTTAATTATTTTTAATGTTATTTAGCCATAACCACATTCCTTTATGATCCACTGGATAGATAGGTACTGTAATTGGTGCATACCAATGACATAACATGAATACAACAGAATTACGGAAACATTTAAAACAAATTCATCCAAGTCTAGTAAGTAATGTATATGCTGCAAATAGATTACCAATACATACTCAGGTACCAACGTATATGATAAGCAATTTGGATACCGATGATAAACCAGGGTCACATTGGGTAGCCATACATATTGATGAGCATGGTGTTGGCCAGTATTTCGATTCATATGGACGAGCACCTAAAGGATATTATCAAATATTTTTTAAAAGGAATTGTAAAAGATGGGTCTGGAATACGGATAGAATCCAAAATGATTTTACATCAGTTTGCGGCGAGTACTGTGTAATGTATTTATTACATAGATATTATGGATGTACAATGAATAATTTTGTAAAATTATTTTCAAGGGATACTGTCTATAATGATATTTTAATAGATGAAATGTTTCATACATATTTTAGGAAATAACACTAAAACGTAATAAAAGGAACGAATACAGAAGTATGTAGTTTTATTGTGGATAACTTATAAACCATAGGCCCTCATTAGCAAACCATTGTACAGATGAGGTATTAATTAGTAATGAGTTGCGGATGGTGAGGTGACTGTAATGGTAATGAGGGTACCTCATTAATGAATGCAGAACAATACAGCGCATCTAGATCCCTAATTGATTTCTGTATCTTCGCAACAGAGAATGCTACGTAAAAAAGGACCGCAGATTTGGAATCAGCGTACCCCAAAACCTTTAAAAAATGTAATTTTTTTTTTTTTTTTTTTTTTTTTTTTTTTTTTTTTTTTTTAGGTTTGGTCGACCAAGCCCCACCCTAAGTCCCGAGTTCTGGAACCGGTGAATCCCTACTACTTATAATCTATAGAATTTTGGTATCGCAGGCGGGGACAAACAAAAGTTAGGCACACCATATTTCCGGTTATTATTGTTATATTATTATTGTCCCCGCCTGCGATACCAAAATTCTATAGATTATAATGCTTGTTTTTCTCTTTTCAGTTATGTGTTTTTGCAGTCGGGTTTTTGTTTTTTGAATAATTTTCTTTATTTCAAGTTTTTTAGTTTTATTAATATATCTTAATTTGGAATTGACTCATTACCAGCTTTTATTTGATACCAATATTGTTGAAATATATTTAAAAAAAAACCTTCCCCTCCCTTTTTTTTGTACTTGCAGATGCAATACATAAATATTATATAGCCTATGTCACTTCTACGATTAAGACGAATCTAACGACACCTCCTATGTTAAAATCCATCAAGCCGTTTAGGCTACAGAGCGTGCCAAAGAAATAGACATACATACATATATACATACATAGGTACATACATACATACTCTCGAAAAGCATTACCCTCCTTCTGGGGCAGTCGGGTAATAAAAAGAAGAAAAAAATACTAACTAATATTTTCTAGGCGAACGTGAGTTTGTTTGTTCGTTACGCTGTCACCCTAAAACGGGTTCAACGAAAGGATTTGGATGTGGCACACGGGTAAACCGTTATTTTTTTTTTTTTGCGTGGAACGTCGTCAATTGACTTCTGCCGCTCTTGATGGAGCGGAAGGGCGGGTCAGACTCTTACCGACTAAAACCCATCCGTGTTCCTTCCCTTGCCTGTGCCAGGGGCCACGGATCCGCCTTAGGACTTCCGGCAACCCCGGTAGGCATCGGCCTTAGCGGACCCCGTCAATTTTTCTGACATCTCTTTGAGGCGCGCGTGGAACACGACGCGCCGTCGACCCGGGCCAGGTCCTTATCGGACGGCGAGCTAACACGGGTAGGCCTTAACTTGCAATAGGACATAGGATACTTTTAATCCCGATATTCCCACGGGATTGAGACTTATGCGGGTGAAACCGCGGCGAACAGCTAATATATTATAAATGGTGGTGTTATATACCGTTGAAGCTCTTGAGTTGGCTCAGAATTTTAGTAGCGTATTTGATATAGGCGTCTACGACTTATAATATACTCTAATAGCGTTAGCATCCCGATGTCATAATGTCGTGATACCAAATCTCTCAGAGATTGCCTCATATTGCAGGCGATCCATGGCGAATCTGGGGCAATACCTGAGGAGGTGGTCAACACTTTGTACGGCGTTGTCGTGGCAGGGACAATAATTGTCGTCTGTAGTTATTTTAAAACGGTGGAGTGGAGGTAGGTTTGTGAATGTAGGTAGGTCGGTGCGCCGTAAATAAGTACTTAGCCGTGTGAAACTGGGCCGGGAAAAGCTTTATAAATATAAAATAAATAAAAAACGTCAAATTCTAAACTCAAAGGAATCACTATTACTTTATTAATGAATGTTTTGTAGTCATTGGATACATTAAGTGGGCTGTTTTTGTAAGACGACAAAAATATTACGATGTAGATATACGTACTGCAACGGATCGCCATCCCACGGTGTCAACGAGACGTCAACCCAAAGTTAGCACGCAACTTTACTGATGAGCACCTCCAACCCACCTCCGAAGTATGGGTTTTCATAGAAAAGATACTGAATGGCTTGGGTTAGGTTGAGGCGATGCTGATCCGGTGCAGTGCTATGTGTGTGATCTTTAGGGTTAAAGTTTAAAATGTTGATGTTTTTAGTTATCAACATATCTTCGAAAACATATCACCTGGAATTTATGCAATTACTTACAGTTGCTAGCATGCCAGCGCCAATGCCCCATAAGAACCGCGTCATGTAAAGCCACCACGCTGTTGCTGTGCTTATAACGATGGTCTGGAAGATTTCATTTATTAAATTCGATGCAAAAAAAGTAATTACTTAGTAATCTTCTTTATACTCATTTTGACATCGTTTGAGTTTCGAAATGGATGTTTAAGAGGGAAATATTTACCTATACCTTATCCTCTAAAAACTTATTGACCTTCTAATGATGGACACTATTTTTAATTAATGAAAAACTCTTTTTTTTTACTACTTTGATGCTAATGATGCACACATTTTTACAATAATTGAGCCTCTTTTTAACTTTCTGACCTTTTCTTACGGTTGGTCGTAGTAACTAAGCTAGGGCACCCCAAATGGGTTTGGTTGGGTTAGAACTGTGACTAAACGCGCGCGAGCCGAGCGAGCAAAGCGGTGCTGCGGCAACGCCGTCGTCCATTTAGTATTTTTAGAACCTTGGGGTTCTAAAAATATAATATAACAGGAATTATTATTATTGATATTGAGGTTTAAAAAAACCGGCGCAATCATTCTAGTAGAGTGTTCAATAATATTTTTAGGAGCGCAAAATGGGAATTATGCAGGTTCTATTAAATACATGCCTTTTTAAATAAGC
Source organism: Conistra vaccinii (assembly GCA_948150665.1). NCBI lineage: Eukaryota > Metazoa > Arthropoda > Insecta > Lepidoptera > Noctuidae > Conistra > Conistra vaccinii. The sequence continues at coordinate 17,094,692 of OX411323.1, forward strand.
TAGGCATTCAGATTCAGAAAAAAAAACGCGACATAATTTTAAGAAATTCGGTGACTGAATTGAGTCGCCACTTACTGTTCCAGTGATAAGTGGCAAAGCACTACCTAAGATAACGGCTCGTCTCCCTAAACTGTCTGAAATGAACCTCGTCATCAGGCTGCCAGTCATAAATCCAGGGGATGCTAAAGCAGTCATCCATGATATTTCTTTCTGAAAGGAAATGTGACATTATTCCGATGTGTTTTCCCTCTGGGATTTGGTCGGGAGTTTTACCAGAAAGCCGCATACTTCATCTTCTTAGCCTTTCTGGTTGCCTAAATATTCCAAGGGATTCTGCTTTATAAAACCCACCCAGAATTAGAAACATGTCACACAGGGCGAGTTGTCTGTCTTTTTTCTTTTAAACCTGAAGAAGATTTCATCAGGCATGATTTTTAAGCAGTACTTATAAATAATCTTACATCTGTAATAATAATGCCGGTCTCATTGTGGTGGAGCTTGGGTATCACTGGGGTGCTCCAGCCATAGATGACACCCGCAACTACAGAGGACAGGGACACTGAAACAGTAGAAACATAATCATAAAATGTCAGTTGAAGAGTTTTATATGATCCCCTAGGGGATCGTAGTGGAACATTGACTGTTGTGTAGTCCCCTGGGGGACTGGTCTAGGGGATTTAGTGGAACGACTCCACACTGGATATAGATTTCGTCCAAGCATTCGCCACAGATCGTGTCAGCACTGCGCCGGTATTTTGCTGATTTCAGTGACTTCTACTAGATGTGACGATGTCATGATGACTGAACGCGACAGCCGACAGTGTCAGTGGGTCACAAGTGGTCGCACCTATGGCCCTTTTACACTGTCGAGCTCGGTACGCAGAATTAACAGACACAAAATACTGAATTACTCGGATTAATAAATAATTGCCCGGAGTCTGCATTGGTTCCTGGTTGATGGCAATAGGCTCGCCCCCTGTAACATGGGACATGTTGGCGTACTATATGTGCACCTCTGCCTAACCCTTGGGGGAAATACATGCGTCATGTTATGTTATAAAATACAATGTCGCCCATGCGCATGTGACCGCCCGTAATTTTCTGAATATTCATGAAAAAATATCGAAAATAAACTTCAAAAGGGGGGGTCTATCTATAACATTTTTCACTAGTTTTTTAAAATTAATACACAATTTTTTACCGAAAAAATTTCTTCGATTCCGTTTTTTTTTTCGTAGTCGATAATTTTTTGTAAAAATTTTAATTAACCTGTTAAAATAACTCGTAAGCTTTTGGAAATAATAAACAGAATCCAAATCGACCCATAAACTTCGGAGATGTGTCAAAAACAGAAAGCAAATCTTTAAAAAATTAAAAATTGGATAACATGAAAAATGTTATAGATAGACCCCCCCTTTTGAAGTTTATTTTCGATATTTTTTCATGAATATTCAGAAAACTACGGGCGGTCACATGCGCATGGGCGACATTGTATATTAATAGTGAAAAGTATCTCGGAGATTATTAAAAAAAAATTGAACTCACCAGCAGCTGCCACTAAGTATTGAGCTTGCCTCACTTCCGCCATCACACAATTTAGCGTGCACTCAAATTCTTAAAACTACAATTAAAATTAAATGGAAACCTAGTTAAACGAGGCATAATAATAATTATGTTACAGTCGTCATATCATCAGACCCTTTTAAAATTTATTTTATCAACATCGTCACAGACCTTAAATAAATAGACAAAATTGGTACCTATCAGCAGTTGTGTACTTTTCCGTGTTTAGGACACTAGTGAATTAGGTTATCATGTCATTAAAGAGATAAGAAAATAAAAAGTGTGTTATCGCAATATAAATAGTAGTAGTAATATGTAGTAGTAGTAGTAGTAGTAATTCTTAGCCAATATTTATATGGCTTTTGTTATCGTCATCAGTCCACGGTTTCTTCAACAACGGTAATGACGGTAACTTGAGGAGGCTCCCTAAATTGTATAAGTATTAATTTGCATTAGGTAATATTCTGAAACAGTCACGCGTACAATCAAAATTGAACTTTAGTACCTATATGAGTTATTGCATTCTATTTCTTTCCCTATACAAGACAGTTACGTAATTGTAACATTTTCGCTCTATTAATTTTTATTCGAAAATCATGTAGTTTTTTAAAGATGATTGAAATAAAATCAAGATTACTCGGCTTTTATGTCTATGACAGTAAGAAAATATAGTTTATTATCAAGCCACAAGATATTTGTCTCTAGATCAATTATTATTACTTTAGTAAACGAAATAAGAATTGAGACTTACGCCATTTAGTTCCGTGCTCGAACACGATCAAAAAGCGCACGTGATATTCAACTTTATTACTGATGCGTTAGCGATTAGCACATAGTGGAGTGGCGAGGTGCAAGGGGCGGAGTTTGCATGGAAATTGTGTTTAAAGTTGCTGGTCTTAACACCAATCCACCACAAAAAATTGGAGTACAGTGAAGTTTCCAAAAAACCTTCGTCTATTTTTTTTCCTCTATCAAGTCAGGATACACATAGGTAATACCTTCCGAAGCTACGGCATTGAGCAGACTACTGCATACAAAGCTATTTAATATTATTAATTACTTGATAACAAAGGTCAAAATAGCCACCACTGATATAGGCACCTTTGACCAATGTTTTGTTGAAATGAAATGGTCTATTCTGTAAATAGGATATCGGAACCACTTTTACGAAAAAAAAAGCTAGATGAAGTCGTAATTTCCCTTCTGACTACCCCTAAGAAGAAATGGCGAAACTCTCTTTTAAAGTCCAGACATAATATTGGTTTGATCATGTGAGGACGTTGACCCTAATTTAGTGTCTGAAATGGTCTTTTGAGGAAATAACCACACATATATGAGTGGACCTGTTCAGTCAATGCAAGCATTTGTAAGTAATCGTGTAGCTCAACTCTGAACTTAAGGAGCTCAACGACTCGACAAAGAAAGGTCATTTGGGTAGACCGCATAAAGTAGGTACCTACTCAAACTGCTAGATCATCATAAAACAAAAAATAAGGTCCACATAGTCCTCACGTTCACAATAATTAAAGTAATTATAATACATATATCCACCTTTTTTATTATTATTTATTATAAGTCAAAGTCATTTCGGAGTCTGGCTGACCGAGTGTCTTTTTGACCGACTTTCAAAAAGGCCGACGCACGTTCTATCTTCGTCTGAATGTTAGTTTTAATGGATATTCCTCGATATTTTCGTCAATTCTGGACGGATTTTGAAAATTATTTTTTATTTGTTAGAGGAAGCTTGCGCGGTGGTTCCTTGTAAATTTTATTAACTTTTCTCAGTTAGTTTTTGACTTAGCTTCAATAATACGTATATTTCCCACATATGTAAATAACAGTGACAGGATATCATCATCCACATACGCTAATGTGGATGATGATATCCTGTCACTGTTATTTACATAGCAGGTAGTGGTATACATTCGTACTTGTGTGGGGTAGGTAGGTACCACAACTAAAAGTTTTTATTTGATATTGACATTATTAAAATATGTAATATGTATACGGACCCGGAAGCAGATTTTCTCGTGCACTGAGCAAGAGTCAGGATCAGAAGAATCACATCTTCTGTCCATAAAATTGTATCTTAAATAACGATGTTCATGTTTGATGTTCATTTTAACATTGTATTTTAGCAACTTTCTAAACGTGAAATAATAACTGGGCCGGTCGGCGTGAGCATACTGGACATCCTTTGAATTTGTACAATTACGGCATTACAGCACTAGTGCATAAATTAATCATCGGATTACTATCTATATCTCAATTCCTTCGAAAACTTTGAACCTGGAACTGTCTCAATATTAAACAGTTGATGCAATGTATTTGAGTACAGACGTGAATTACAATATAACACAAGGGTTGATCACATCGTACAAGAAGATGCTGTTTCACTTGGAAAATGACAAATGACCAACCAGGTAAAATAAAAAACAATTACACATAATATCTTTTAATAATTATTATTTTATGATAGCTCTCTTTACCAACTTTTTGAATGTATTCCCTTGTATTATATTAACTGCTAAACACTGAACACAAAACACTAAACTATATTTTAATCTGCATCCTAATTATTGTGTAACACACAATCAATCACTCACTATCTGTTTCATTTTGACAGTTCAACAACATTCATTGCGTTATTCACGTTGTTGAGCAGACAAATTTTTTGAACATTACAGTAATGGATTAGCAATATCGTTCAAAATGATCTATATTATCGTGTGTTATGCAATTAGGGTGCTGTATGGCATTGCTTCCTTATGTTGGTATATTATATGTAAATGGTAACTACTAATATCGATGTTAATGTGATTTTTTTTTAAAAGGACTTGGTGCATTACTATTTTTTATTTTAATAGCCAGAACAATTTCTTGAAATGAAGCACCAACCAATTATTATTATTATTATAACCATTTCATACAACAGACAGAGAATGAAAATTGTGATTTAAATATACGGACAATTTCAGGTGGCAGTCAAATAGCTTAATAATAACCCTGACGTTACTTACTTACAGTGCGTTCATTATAACTGGACCTGTGACGTGATTGGTAGCACTGAATTTTGCAGTCATGTGATTGGTAGTACGGTTCTGTCAGTTGCCATTTTGAACTCTATTAGTATTGAAACATAAGACTAAAAAATTCAGTGCTACAAATCGCGTCATGGGTCAAGTTTATAGGTACGGTATAGGGAAAATAAATTACAGCTTTATAAAGAATATTTACAAATCAAATTGAGATCTTTCAATTTTAATCTAACTGTATCAATCTAACGAGGTAGCTTATGTTTTCGTACAGTTTAACAAACTTTTTTTGATAAAAATCTCCCGTGTCTCACGTCAATTCTTTTAGTTCTGTATTTTCCTTAACAGCAGTTGCATCTTCTTTCAAATTATCTTCAGCATCATCGTAGATATTACCTTGTAATTCAATTTGTATTTCCCTCAAGCTTTTCCCTTTAGTTTCAGGAACAAAAAAATATGTAAATACTGCTCCACTAAAAGCCATACTGGCATAAAACCAGAAAACACCGTACAGCCCCGTCCAATCCTCCATTAGCTGATATCCCTTCACTACTGCAAAAGTGATAATCGCTGTGAAAATATTAAGCACAGTCATGGCGACAGTTCTGACATTCAAAGGGAAAATTTCTGAGGGAATTATGAAAATTAGAGTATCAAACCCTATGCTAGATATGACTATAGAGCAAATAATTCCAATAAATACAACGAAACGGAAAGGATTTGAGGATTCATCGTCGATTCCAACAACTCTTTGGAGGAAGAAGTAGGCTGCGACAGTGGCCAGCATCACACACGAGCCTAAGTAGGAGTATATGAGCAGTGGACGGCGGCCCACCCTGTCGACTATAACCGGTGATACCAAACCTGGAAATAAAAATTTGAAAATAGATTTATAGCTTGTCCACTCTGAAATGACGCACCGCACTACCGCATTACCCAAAGAAATTCACATTAAGGCCTATTCAGATATGGTCGACGGCGCGTTGTGTTCCACGGGCGCCTCAGAAAGATGTCAGTACAACTGGCGGGGTTCGCTAGGGCCGATGCCTGCCTGGGATGGAGGAAAGTCCGAAAGGGAACACGGGTGTGTTTTAGTTAGTAAGAGTCTGACACCCGCTCCGCCCAGAGCGGTAGAAATTATTTGATAATTTCCCATCCAAAAAAAGCGATATCGCTGTCGCGCTCGGTAGCGGTTCAGCCTTCAGGTAAGTCATTTTGGATCAGTATCGCTACCGAGCGCGAAAGCGATATCACTTATATCCCCCCTAAATTCAAATGGGGGAGGCGCCCCCTCCAATTTTACTACTTGGTAAAGAAGGTTTATAAAGAAAAGGTGTAGAAATATGTTCCTGTCGCCTTGTTTGTTTCCTTGTCGCCGCGTTGTGCAATTCTTCGACCGTGTGGACTGTGATTTGCTTTTTGTTTACACAATAGTAGTACATTAAATCGTTTTCGGAAGAGGGTGCCCAAAGAAGTTTGCCCCCCCGTCATGGAGTAGGTACTTCGTTTTCGGAAGGCGGTGACCAAAGAAGTCTTCCCCCCCTTAATCATGGAGTACTTCGTTTTTGGAAGGAGGTGACCAAAGAGGTTTGCCCCCCCGTCATGGAGTAGGTAATTCCGCGGTCTATGCTTATATCTGAATAAGGCTTTCCGTGTGCGTAAATGCCGTAGTTTGGCGCGTCATTTCAGAGTGGACAAGCTATACTTTCGGTGTAAGTTCTACCCGAATCATATTGTAATCTTATCTGCATTCATGAATGAACTTACATTCAACATTCAGATGATTGCTAAAGCTCCAGGAGTTAGCTAACGCGCCGTAGTTCCAGTAAGTTTAAGTCCAGTGGATACTTGAACGGTAGAAAGTTTGCACTTACCAACTGCAAATCGTACTGCTCCAAAAATAATGAGAGCTGTGGAAACTTGCAAGCCGCAGTTGCTCTGTTGGATGATACGTCCTAAGTATTGCTGGATAGGTATACTGCCAGCAAATATCTGAGTTACTCGTAGTCCTGAAATTGAAAATAAAAATTTATGTTGGTATATCTATACATAATACTTTTCGTGTCTGTTTATGTGTCTGTTGTTCTTCTAAACTACGTAACGGATTTTGATACGGTTTTCACCATCATTTAGAAAAACTATTCCTGAACGTGTATGCGTTATTTTCATTTATTCAATAATATTAAACTTAGAAACGCAGTGTCTCAAGACGAAAGTCTTTGACCAGTGCGTGTTGCCAATGATGACATATGGCACTGACACGTGGTCGCTCACAATGGGCCTTATCAGAATGCTAAAAGTCACCCAAAGTGCAATGGAGAGGGCATGCTTGGAGTTTCCTTACGTGATCGAATCAGAAATGAAGTGATCCGCAGGAGAACCAGGGTAACCGACATAACCAAAAGAATTGCCAAACTTAAGTGGCAATGGATTGGCCACATTGCTCGCAGAACAGATGGCCGATAGGGCTGAAAGGTTCTGGAGTGGTGATCGCGTATCGGAAGACGTAGCGTTAAAAGGCCTCCCACAAGATGGATCGATGACCTTGTAAAGGCTGCAGGAATCCGCTGGATGCGGGAGGCACAGAATTGATCGAAGTGGCGGTGCTTGGGGGAGTCCTATGTCCAGCAGTGGACGTGTTTCGGCTGAAACGATGATGATGAAACTACATATTGTAGTAAAGAAATCTCGATTTTTGTCAAGTCGTGAAAACCGTGTGAAGCAGGCCGGCAGGGGGGTTGCTAGTGTTCCTATCGATCTATTTCAGATTAATGGATTTCGACACCGTTTGACCGATTACCATAAAAGTTGGCACATACTCGTAATATGTATTTTGTCATGGAGAAGGTTTATATAGGATTTTTTTCAGACCTCTACGCGGGTGAAGCAAAAGCTAATTGTCTTCTTCTTTTGTGTGCCTGGTGTCAGAGTTTTAAAGCTGCCCATGAGCCCCTGACTTCGCTTCAAGCTTGTGATAATTTTGTTCTGACTGTAGTGAGTTTTAAACCTACCTGTAGTTATAATAACTGCTTTCCTATATTGTTTACCAGTTAACAGCTCTTTGGCTGAACTAGATCGGAGCATTTCCTTTCTCACATCTGACCGCATCAATGATAACTTCTCTTCGACCATCTGCAAGTTATTAATTAGAAAGTTAAATGGAGATGTGAAATAGTATTAGATTCGACTTAAAAAAGCAAAACACACCTTTTCATTCTTTCTTCCAAAAAGACTCAACAGCACTTTCCTTGCGGCGTCCACCTTCCCTTCTTTGAGCAAATAGTAAGGAGTTTCGGGGATTCTCCAGCAGGCTATGAAGTAGCATATTGGTAGCGCTAACAATAAACCGGTCAACACTTGATATGTAACGAAGGAACCTATGGCCAGCACTAGTAAAGCCCCGAAGCTGAACATGAATCTGGTGCCAGCTGTCAAGGTACCTCTTATTTCTTTATCAGCTATCTCTGATAAATAAATGCTTGATACCTGAAAATAACAAAGAAAGATCTCATTTATTGATCGCAACAATTTGCGATGATAGATGATTGATGGTTGCTTTGATGATTTGCTAGTATAGACGCTCGTGATCTCCAACAAACGACACCCTTTGCACGACAACCTCCTTGTGCCACAAAGACTGAAAAGCCGAAACAGTTTTTTAAAGTATGTCGTCCCCCTCACTGGCGAACGACCAAAAGAGAGACTGAAGCTGTGGCATAAGAGTGTTTCCACCATTCGTTCCACCTGCTGAAAATCTCCCGCCTGGACATGAGTTGCTTTGGGTAGCCTGGAAATCTTTAAACAGACTCCGGACCCAAGTTGGCCGAAGCAAGGAGAATCTGTTCAGGTGGAGATTCATAGACGACTCCGAATTGGAGTGTAAATGTGGTGCTGTTCCACAAACGATGGGACACTTAATGTCATGTCCTGTGTGTCCTGTCAGCTGCACGTTACAGGAACTGATGGACGCTAGTGATGGCGCCAAACACGTAGCCGAATTCTGGGCCGAGTCTATTTAGATTGCCATCGACACGCTAAGAAGAGAAGGGGCTCGTGGCTAAGTCAATCTTCAATCTTCCTAGCCTTTTTCCCAACTATCTTGGGGTCGGCTTCCAGTCTAACCGGATGCAGCTGAATACCAGTATTTTACATGGAGCGACTGCCTATCTGACCTCCACAACCCAGTAACTGGGTAATACGGTACCCCTTGGTAAGACTGGTGTCAGACTTTCGGGCTTCTGTCGACTCGTAACGACTGTCAAAGATCCACAAATGACAGCCGGGACCAACGGCTTAACGTGCTTCCGAGGCACGGAGGAGTCATACGAGTCTCGGTATGTAAAGATGGTCACCCATCCACTGATCAACCCCGGCAAGCGTAGCTTAACCTGATGGATCGACCTGTGCGGCTTGTTATTACTTAGCCACGGGCTCGTGGTTAAGTAATAACAGCAAATGAAAGGCTTTTGCAATCGATTGCCATTTTATGTATGTTACGTCGCTGGTCTGTCCACTTCTCAGAGTGCACTACTTCCGTACCAAGTTCGAATAGTGCTAAGTGGTGGAAAACACACCAGTGCGAAGAACTGATGGTCGTCACCGTTCAAGTTAAAACCACACAATTAATGTAGGTCTGACTGTATTAGTGTGAGGGAATAGTAAAATACTAACCGTTGTAATCATGCCAGAGGCTACACCCCACAAGAACCTGCCTATGTATAGCACCCAGGCCTTTGTTGCGAGTAGCACGAACACCTGAAAGTATATATTTCAGGATTAATAGCTTCATGGGAAGAGGACGTCAACGCTGGATCATGCTTATCATATTTCTTTCTTTCTCTTTTATTTTTAAGTGGTACTTGGCTATCAGACTTGAATATCTATAGAAAATTAAGTTTAAATACAATTTAAAAACAAACAAAAAGAAACCTTTTTCTTTCTTTCTTTTAGAACAGCATGGAGCTTTATCCAAAATAGTAAATTTTCTAAAAATATGATTCATCAAGATTTTTTTTTTTGCTTAAAAATATTTAATAAATAGATACCTACTTCCATAACTTTACAATAAAACGTGGGCTGGATTTTACAGTACTACCTATTTATTTGTATCAACATGCACATTTTACAGTACTACCTATTTATTTGTATCAACATGCACATTTTACAGCACTACCTATTTATTTGTATCAACATGCACATTTTTTCAGCATGAATGGGGCACCATTGTTTATTATTATTACTTACAGTACCAATTATGAAAGGAACAGCACTGGTTAGGAGAGTGACTCGCCTGCCGAATTTGTCGGAGACAAAGCTAGCGGCCAGGGTTCCAGTCACCATACCGGGTGATATCATCGCCACCACCCACGAGATTTCACTCTGCAAACAGACATAGACATTAAGTAAGTTCTAAGCCGCACTTACAGGAACTCGTCAAATGTAGATACGTGGTCTTCTTCTTGATGTGTCGATGGTACATTGTTTAATAAGACAGAACAGTGGCCATAAAAAAAATATCGGTCTGTCTTTGGGGACTGCCGATAGAAGTGAAAACAAAGTAACTGTTTGATTCTCGCGTTGATGTCTTTCGTTAAGTAACTTTTTGATTCTCGGGTTGATGTCTTTCTTTCGAGCGTTAGGTGACGATGACGCGAGTTCCATGATTTTTGTTCACCCAAAAAGTGCTCACGCGCCTAGAGAAGTTTTCACTTCAAAAAACAACGAGTGTCGATAAATATATTACAAAGCCATGTTTTCACTAGGGGTCGCATGTCGCAGGACAGATATGTGCCGCGACATGCCGCACGTCACTTCGCGCGATTTCACTGGAAACAAGGACATAATGTGCCTTATATCCGTGAATACATGGCCTAAATATCCGTCCAGCTGACCCTAGACTGTCTGGCGCAAATGTATTCTTATATTGGTCATGCTGATATGTGAAGAAGAAGGCCACTGATAACGCATTAGGCGTTATTGCGTTATCAGGGGCTTGATTGATGTCCTCCGTGGCAATAAGTAAGCATATTCAGTACATTGATGTTTCCACTGCAGGGACTCAGGCCTCCTCTCTGCGAGAAGGAGTGGGCCGTAATCCACCACGCGCGCCCAGAGGGGGTTGATAGACCTCACATATCTAAGGCCCGTACACCCGTACAGAACCTCACTCAAAGTTCAAGCATTACTTTAAGCTCGTTTAAAGCCTTTTGATTGGTTTAAACTAGTTTTAAGTAATGCTTGAGACTTGAGTAAGGTTCTGTTATACGGGCCTAAGAGTTTTTGCTTCTACGATGTGCCGGTTTCCTCATGATGTTTTTCTTCACCACCACCGCTTTGAAAGCAGTGGTAATGAAATAAATTCCACAAAGTAAAGTGCCTGTCTGGGATCGAAATATTCCTGGCTTTATACAGGTATACCTACTTTTTCTTTTATCTCGTTTGAGAATTCATTGACCGCTAGCACAGACTGTCAATATCCGTTTTGTAGTAATAAAAAGTCTAGATAATTGCACGATTATAAAGTAGGTACCTATGTCTAATGGTAACACAATTTTCGACATCTCGACCGGCACCCTAATTACGAAACGCAAACTCAATTTTAAATTGAAACCAATTGAAAAAGATTGCCAGTCCATTGCTTCATAAGTTCGACAAAAAAAATTAAGCAGATTCTTTTTGTCGAACTTATGAAGCAATGGACTGACAATCTTTTTCAATTGGTTTCAATTTAAAATTGAGTTTGCGTTTCGTAATTAGGGTGCGGATTGAGGAGATTTTTTTTTTTATTAAACTAAAACCCTTCTAAGACCAAAACACCAAAAAACTACGCTTCGCTACGATAAGTGACTCTTGGTGGGGGCATCGTTTTGTGTTAAGTGGCATGTAGTCATTCTTTCTATGTTTTTTATGTGGGTATCAAACAAGCGGCTCGCCGTGCATGGACTATACAATATGTAAAAAAAACACTGTCCAATCCGAAAGGGGCACTAGTTACTGCAATAACATTACCAAAGAGCTTTTTTTATTATTATTATTGAAAATAAAAAAAATATTGCTCACCAAAATTATCCCAAATCCATTAAAAATGAGAAAATTTCCGACAGGGATCATAAGTTATAACTTGTAGACCGCCCGTGCCATGCACTAACCCTGTAAAATTCCCCATTGAAAAAAAATAGTGACGTATTTTTTTTTCTTTTTTCATGTAAATTACCACATAAATAGACTTTCACTATCATTGATATGTATATCAATGCTCAGTACGATATCTAACAACACTCACGGATCGGACAGGGTTTTTTTTACACGTTGTATACACATATATGTGCCATAGCAACGCTGTCATTCCAGAGACAAAGCTGAAATGTCTCATAGGTATCTATATACCTGACTAGTTAATAACATTAGCACCAATACCCTTCATGGCGCAACACCGCCACGCTGCTTGGCGGTAGAAATAAGTAGAGAGAGAGGCCGCTAATCATAATTTTAATCAACAAAAAACGTAAGAAGATGTGAATTTCGCGGGCTACGTTAGCACATCCCCCTTAAGTACAGTAGGCTACACGTCGGTGGTGACACTTTGACCTTGAGCTGGCCTTCAGTAGTACGAAGTTTCAGTGGAATACGAGGCCAGCTATAGTTAAGCTGGTTTTGTTTACGTCTACTCACAGACAATGTCTAAAAGCATAGAGCTTTTTCCACACATCACTATATCTTATGTATACTTACACTTGTAATACTGATGCTGGTCTCGTTATTATGAAACTTCGGCAAGATGGGAGCCGTCCAGAAGTAGGCAGTGCTTGTCGTCATGGTCGCTAAGGACACTGCAACAGAGTAAATATTTGTAAAGTTCAGTGGTTTCTGACTATCCCTTCATGGCATAAGAACAGCAAAATTATATAAGTATTATTATTTGGTCTTTTGACATTTCTCGGGACCCTGGGGTCCCGCGGATCTTTGGAAGACGTATGAGGGGCTGGAACCACCGAAGGCAGCTTGCAAAGGCCCGTTAGACGTTTTTAATCAAATGAGGTTTTAATGCAAGTGCACCCAAAGATAACCATCGGTTGGTGTAGGACTATTAGTAATAGTAATAGTAATACTTTATTTGCCAAAATGTAGGTGTACAGAGTAGTATGATCTTATTATAAAAAAATGTGGCCCATTTACATTCTACCATAACATGTGGTGTGCAAATATTTCCAGAATACATTAAATTATTAAAAATGTCATAATATTCCATCAGTTATCATTAAAAACGTTACAAAGCGTCTGATTAAATAAATTAGTTGCAAATATTTAATGTCACAGTACATGTATAGTATTGCAGGACATGGAAACAAAGATATTGGACTATGGGTTTGGGTGTCTAAACCTTGAACTATGGAAGGACTATGGCTGCTGCCTGATCATTGTTTTATAATTATGTACACATATAAAATATTAAATTGCAGTAACAATTGTGTGTAAGGAATCCTTGAATGATAACATTTATAGTTTACAGTACGTAAAAACTTTTTCTGTACTAATTCCAATTTAATGTTTTATTTGAGGTAGAACGGATTCCAAATAGGAATCGCGGTGTCCTTCACCACACAATCCTCACTTTTGAAAAGTTCATGAAATTGAATTTTGAAAACGCCAAAAAATAGTCAAGAAATAGTCATAAATAGTCACCAAAGTTAAAAAAATAGTCGCATTAAGATTCGGAAGTTATAGCTATAAGTTGGTGAGGATTGTGGGGTGAACGTCTCCACACAATCCTCACCTCAGTGCAAGCAAACGGCTGGGAGTATCGACTTGGTTTCAATTCCAAAAAATAGTCAATAAATAGTCGTAACGCTATGCCAAATCTCGAAAATAGTCATTAAGAGGTTCCAGAGATATAAAGGTGTCTTGATGAGGATTACGTGGTGAGCCTTTCTCGCCACAATCCTCACCTGATTACCGCAGAATGCTTACGTTTTTTCATTTGAAATTGGTGTCAAAAAATAGTCAAGAAATAGTCGTCTCCAACCACCATAATTTCGACCTGGTTTAATATGTAGAAGTATGTTAAATTTCCATCTAAACTTCTACATACATTTTCGAGTCGAGTACAGCCGAGCACAAAATTATTATGTTCGTATTTGTAGTGGTCAACAAATAGGGTCGCACGAAGTCTTTCGAGGATCTCATGACGAAACCATACATCCGAAAGGCTTTATTATGATGTTCTCTATATGCAAATCAAAGTGCAAACTCGAATCAAATGTCACACCAAGGTCGCGCACGGATTCCACCACATTTAAGTGATGGCCATTCAGTATATACGAACAATTATGTTTGTTTTTGTTTTTAGTAATAGATAATTGTGGTACCTTATATGTTTATGATTAAAATATTTTTTGATAGATAGCATAATATCACACCTGTAATTCCTGAAGGCTGAGGCAGAGGTGTACCTAGTGCACCTTGGCCAGTGTTTTAGTCCCATGTAAAATGGGACGACAATATGGCCATCAATTGGGCACAAATACAGACACCGGGCTGCGCCTAAGATATTTCTGATGGAAAAACCAAATAACACATTGCTACCTAGTAATTGGTTACTGCAGTTATTGAAATCGGAATTGAATTACAATGTTACCTACCTTAAAAAGGATTGTTAAGGTAACAATGTAATAATTTCCAAATACAGGATGGAAGGGTAAACACCGTTGTCACTCAAACTATGGGTAGTTGGCTTAAATATAAACATAAAAAACCGAGTAAAAAAAAAATACGTTATTTTCTTTAACAAATATTAAAAAAGTTATAGTCCGACACCGTCCGCAAATTCATGGATATGCGCCCGCCCGAGTGACGTAATCGATCGCCGCCCGTCCTACCTACCTACACAACACATGAATAAATACAATACAACCTTATCCTGGCTTAAGACAGGCAAAAATAAATACCTTAGGAATTGCGTAACGATTATAAATGTACATCTTTAAAAAAAAAAGTTGTGATTTTCCATTGAATTTATCCTTACATATTATAAAACAAAGTCGCCCGCCGCGTCTGTCTGTCTGTCTGTCTGTCTGTCTGTCTGTCTGTCTGAACGCGATAAACTCAAAAACTGCCGAACGGATTTTCAAACGGTTTTCACCATTGGACGGAGTGATTCATGCGAAAGGTTTTAGTGTATAATTCATTAAGGTTTTGTGATAATTGGCTGAAATATGACGATTATTGTTGAAGATGTCGGAAAAAATCATGCCGACTGGGAGCTTTACTGGCGTGCGCTGCGTAAGCCGTGAGAGATAAATCAAATTTATGTTCTAGAGTATTGTATATCTTAAAAATTGCAACAAAAAAGTCCGCGATGGCATATGTCTATCTTTTAAGGGTGACCCACAATAACCATTTTTATCTTTCAAAATTGTATAAAATTTTCATTGTTATTTCCGAAGCTATTTTGACCGGTATCTTATTAATCCTTATCCAATTAAATAGGTTATTTAAATTGGGCATTCAATTTCGATTAAAATATGCCTTCACATCACATCATTTAAATGAATAGTTTAAGAGATATCACAGTTTCAAAATTACGCGTAACAAAATAATTATGGTTGACCACGCGGGCGCTGTAGTAGCCTACCACTGCGTCCGCTGAAAGTTAGTCAATGATCTTTTCCTTGGCTATTAGGTATGTATTCCCGGTAGAACGTTCCCGTGGGATATTTTGCGACATCCACGCGGGCGAAGCCGCGGGTAAAAGCTAGTGTTCTATAAACGAAACCAAACCACTGGTTTGAAGGATAACGGTGTTTACCCTAACACCCTGTATAACCCCGCCGTATCTCTACGTTAACGTCGTGGTGGGGCTTACGCGCTCCAAACTCTAGGTCTGTGCCGGTAAAGTTTACATTACCGGAACAGGTCTAGGATGAGGAGCCAGACCATATAGCTGACATTGGCTGTCCTTTCTCACATTGTACAGTTACCAACAAGTACATTACACATTTCCATGATACATTTTCTCTAGTTTCACAATCACATGGTGTACTCTTTGAGGTCAGTTTCTTAGTATCGCTGCTTTATCTCAAGTGTTTTCTCAATGTTATCAGAGACACGTGTAGTGTATTTCCTCTTTTGATAGTCATTGAGTAGTTTCTCAGTTTAGTTTTTGATCTCTCTGTTTACCCCAAATACATGCGTCGGGCGTGAAGTTAAAATGTGGGTGTAATTATCATAATCATCCTATTAATGTTCCAACATCTGAAACTGCTGTAAATGCTGCTGGTGAAACTATGAAATACATGTACCTATCTTAATAACTCACCGGCAAATGCCGCTAAATACTGCATCCTATTATTCTGGCCCATTTTTGTACACTGACGTGTAATAAATACTATAAGACTACACTTATGGTAAAATAAACGACCCACAATTATTTAAGAAATACTTCACATATCAACACTTGATTCGTAAAAAAACAGTCTTGATCACACTCTAATCTTTTTTGTTCTCACATATTTTTTGTTAAGTAATCTAAACACGTTTTCATTAATAACCAAACACACACAACACGTCTGTTTGCTAGAACTGTTTTACGTTCAATACATTCACAATTTACATATTTGCTAGATACCGTTATCATCTAAACCAGTACCAATTTTTTTTGAAGTGAAAATTTCTTTAGCGGTGTTGTGCACTTTTTTTGGGATGGGTAAATAATGTTAAACTCGCGTCAGGACACGTGACCTGATCGAAAAAAAAAAAAAAAAGACGTTCAAGTTTTTGTTGACAGCACACTCTGTTTAATTTTTTTGGATTTTTTTTAATGGATCTACAGCTTTCGTTCTTTTACCGACATAAATTCCTGAAATTTTCGTTAGATGGCGTTACTTAGTTTTCACTTCAATCGGCAGTCCTAGACTGCCTCGTTTTGTTTTTTTTCCTACCTACATTTTTTCTTCATTTCCTTTGTATGAATTACATCATTTGTTTAACGGATAAAGCATATAGGTAACTGTTTTTTTTGCTATTTTATGTTTTCATTTGTATGATAACATAAAGGACATGAGATATGGAAGAACGATCAACTCATACATACATAAATCTCTGAAATCATGTTGACACAGCATTCCGAGTTAGTATCGTGACATCCCTTTATGTGTATACCTACACGGACAAGGCTAGAATTTGAGCCAACTAATGTCCACATTTGTCATATTTATTATCTTATCTCACCTCTCCAAATGTATCTCAATTCAAATCGTAACATCTGGTTTCATATTTTATGACCTTCCAATGAATGCAAGAGCTCCAAAGATTTACAGAGTTTGAAAATTATACTTGCCTGAAGAAATGTAATAATAAGTTAAACATAAAATATACTCCAATAAATGTAGGAATAAAAATCCACTACTAAAACTGTTGAGGAAGAAGGAAACGCATGTGTTGTAAAGGGAGTGTTTATAAATTTCAGACGGATTGATGGAGCCTTTTGCCAAATATGATAAATTTTTATTGATTTTGAAATACCCAAGACTGGCCATAATTGTCAATTTTTATCTAAATCAACAAATTGAATAGCTTTGATTGCTATTTGACTTTAAAGCTGATCCTTTTGTGAAGATTAGTTGGTATTCAGAAATTTAAAAATATCAAATACTTGAAAGTAATAATTATAAGTTAGTTTCACCATCCAAGGAGCTAGAACATTTTTCAGAGGTGAAAGCTGGCAAAGATGGAAAACCACAATAACTAAAATTAACGAAATCATTGAAGTAACGCCTTGTTTACGTCATCGTAACACTTTTCTATTCAAAGTTTTATTGTAAATACGAATCTCTGCACCTAATATTGTTACTGAGATATCGCCCCTAATTCTTAGTGATAGCTTATAGTTCGTTTCTATGAGTTTTGTAAAATAACCCGCAACACCTCTGCTTAAGATTAATTAAATGATCATGAGATACAAATTTATTTTTGTCCGACTTCTAAAAGAAGGAGGTTATCAATTCGTCTGTATATAGGTACAGGCGAATTGATAACCCTCTTCTTTTAGAAGTCGGAAAAAAAATAATGTTTCAAATCAGCAAGCAGCAGGCCAAATTCGAAACTATAGGTACTTATTAGTGAAGGAATCTTGGGGCTGATTTTGATGAAATCTAAAACTGCATCATTAGATATTTGAAAAAAAAAATTCTAGCTTGTAATCGAACTTTTAAATTTTATGTTGATTTAAAAAAAAACCCACCTTGTATTAATTAGTGCACCGTCCGATGGTGTTGCTAATAAGGATCAAAATCTGGGAAGTGCTAACACGCAAAATTAATTGAAAAGTCGAATTTTTTACAAAATACCATAATTTTGTAAAAAAAATTATCTGTTTTATGTAACAAGAATATAAGTGATGTGGTTGTTTGATCCCTTTGGGCCCCCCTATATAGGTACCATGTTGCACGCTTCATAACGCGAAGCGTTAGAGATACCTAGTGCATTATTCTTAACTTGCCAAAAAGTGCTATCTTGATTGCCTCTATTATAAATTATTATATGCATCGCACAATACTTTAATATGAGTACACTGATATGTAGAAATAAATAAAATTATTACAAAAACAAAAAACCCGACTGCAAAAACGCATAACTGAAAAGAGAAAAACAAGCATTATAAATTAATCTATATAATTTTGGTATCGCAGGCGGGGACAAACTAATAACCGGATATATGGTGTAAGTTTTGTTTGTCCCCGCCTGCGATACCAAAATTATATAGATTAATTTATAATGCTTGTTTTTCTCTTTTCAGTTATGCGTTTTTGCAGTCGGGTTTTTTGTTTTTGTAATAATTTTATTTATTTCAAGCTTTTTAGTTTTATTAATATATCTAAATTTGGCATTGACTCGTTAATAGCTTTTATTTGATACCAATATTGTTATAATTTATTTAAAAAAAACCTTCCCCTCCCTTTTTTTTGTATTTGCAGATGCAATATATAAATATTATATAGCCTATGACACTTCTACAATTAAGACGAATCTAACGACACCTCATATGTTAAAATCCATCAAGCCGTTTAGGCTACAGAGCGTGCCAAAGAAATAGACATACATACATACATACATACATACAGACATACATACATACATACATACATACATACATACTCTCGAAAAACATTACCCTCCTTCTGGGGCAGTCGGGTAAAAACTATCCTTTTACCACAATTATAATAACAAATTAACATAAATATATAAATAATAAATAAATAGAAAAAAAATCTATGGACATCCATAATGTGTCAGTACAAATAGAGATAATTAAAAAAAAAAATACTTTAGACTCGCTTCCTCTGATTTCGTATTAAAATGGCAGTTTAATTCAATGTAGTGTAATTGATATAAATTAAAAAAAAAAAACTTTTTATTTGGCCACCATCCTGAGCGTATTTGCGGACAGGTTTGATTGTCAGTACATTAACCATTGTTTTATGATTAATGTAATGACAAACAAACAAATGACTCAGAGGCAGGCGTATTTTTAAACATTTTAATTTTTTCATTTTTATTTATTGTTTTAAGATTTTAATTGAATTGAATTTTATAATTTTAATGTTATTTATATTATCTAATTAATTATTTTTATATATATTGATTATGATTGGAATTATATTTAATTTTATTCAAATGTACTATGTCGTAATATGATCTTTTTATGGATCGAAATAAATGATTTTTGAATTTGAATTTGAATTTGGATGGGTGTTATTAGGCGTGCACTTAAGGATTTTTCAATATTTATTTTCATTATGTTGTCTTGCATACAAGTTTTAATTCTTGTATGTGTACACATGTTTAAGCAAATATACAGGGTGGCAGGGCGTGAATTCAGTAGGTACATGACTGTTTTTTTTAATTCGCTGTTCCATTCATTGCGAACGCGTAGGTATAATACTGTTTTTTTTTATATCTGACGAAAAATTTCGACCCGCAGCGGTCCAGAATCATGTACTGAATCCATGGTAACAGGTTGAACGGCGATGTCCCTGCCACCTTATCGTATCTTATGTTATCAATTCGACAACATAGTTTGCCTTTTTATCACATAAACGTTTGATAACATGATTCACTAACATCCGAAACGCGGAAGAAGATACAAGAGTGCGACATTATATAAATTTTCCTTAAATATTACCTATATCATAATGAATTAATTAAATAATGTCATGAATTTGATGAGATAGTATAATATAATAATTTAGGGATTTCTGGTAATATTACGACCACACAAATATAAATATATTATGATTACAATTTCGGGTTCATTTTGATGCCAGGCTTAGCGAAGTTTTAATAAAGAGTAGCTGTTTTTTTAATGGCAGTTTTTAGAATTTGAGTGCACGTTAAATTGTGCGATGGCGGAAGGGAGACAAGCTCAATACTTAGTGGCAGCAGCTGGTGAGTTCAATTGTTTCGTATTCGTTTATTGTATGTATGATTATTTTCTTATTTCTTTGTTCTTTCTGTTTTGTAGCGTCGCCATTGACACAACAATAAGCTAGTTCGTTGTCAGATATCTCTAGGTTTTTTTTTAAGGTATTTGCCGTTGTATGTATGAATAGTATTTTTTTTGGGTTCGTTCACACTCATCCCTAGTTCAAAATTGTCCGGCCCATATAGTCTATCTACCTACATGTATAGCGCTGGAAGGCGCAAAAGTACTGATGGTAAAAAAGTGCTAGTATGATTTTTATTCAATAATATATTATTTATCACTATAAATCATAATACGCCTTATTAAATTAATAGTAGGTAGGTAGATACTATTAGTGTTTTTTCAACATCTATAAAATAGAATCAACATCTATAAATTAATTCACAACATAGGTATTATACACGTGATTAAAAGAACCATTCGTATATCTAATCTCTTAAATTCACATACAATAATTAAAACTTTAATTACATATTAAAAAAGACAGTACAGTTTTTACAATAATTAAAGCTCTCTGCTAAAAATCACAGTAGCTATTATAAAATTTCTAGGTATGGTATGGTATTAGTAACTACTTATTTGCACGGAATCTTAGTAGATAACTTTGTTAAAAGAAAAAAAAAAGAACCAGACAGCCATGATAAAATTAATACATGATCAGTATTTATTATTTAAAAGAAGAGTACTTATTTATTTATTACAGCATATCATTTTTCCGGCAAACTCTAATCTTGCAGCTGATAGGCAGATAAAAAAAAAGCGGACGATATCGTTCTAGGGATGAGTATGAACCATAGATATAAGAATTATATTTCTATGGTATGAACGAAGCCAATATTTTAGGAGCATAAACAAATGCTTTTGAAGCATTGATTTATTTAATATATCAATGTTTTGAAGTGAAAACTTCTGTAGGCGCGTTGAGAACTTTTTTGTTGACAGCGGACTGTTTTATTTTTTTTGGGTTTTTTCAATAGAGCTTCAGGTTTCGTTTTGTCCTGATAGCAAGCCACATAAATTCCTGACATTTTTGCTGGATGGCGTTACTTAGTTTTCAATTCTCTCGGCAGTCCCCAAAGAGATTTATTCCCTTGATGTCGAGTCCCGCCACGTCGAGTCGCCGCCACGTCTACTCTGAAAACTCCCCGCTTTTATTCCCGCCACGTCGAATCGTTGAAAAAGTCTTTTTTGTTACCGCCACGTCTATTAACGATTTTTATTTGTACAGTCGTAAAAAAAATACTCTTCCCATAAAAATTACTAGGCTTGCATGAGTTTAAGATAGTAAGTACCTATTGCAATCATTAGACGTGTACAATTTCTGTACCTAACCTAAGAAAAAGTACTAGGCTTGCATGAATTCCCGATAGTATTTAATCATTATAGGATTTGGATGAGGCAGACAGATAGTTTATAACCATAATATAATGATTGAATACTATCGTTAATTCATGCATGCCTAGTACTTTTTGTTAGGTTACTGTTCAGAAATTGTGCACAACGTATATAATGATTGAAATACTATCGTGAATTCATGCAAGCCTAGTACTTTTTCGTCTATGGATAAGGAACAAAACATGATATATGTAGGATCCTATCTATTTATTCCAAGTTACCAACTAGGAGTATTTTTTTACGACTGTACAAATCAAAATACTTAGTAGACGTGGCGGTAATAAAATAGTCTTTTTCAACGATTCGACGTGGCGGGAATAAAAGCGGGGAGTTTTCAGAGTAGACGTGGCGGCGACTCGACGTGGCGGGACTCGACATCAAGGGAATAAATCCCCAAAGACTGCCCCGCATGTTTGTTATTTCTTACTCATCGCTGGTAAATCATTACTTTGCAGTTTATAAGTAGTTATTACATCGTGGAATGATCGATAAATATTCAATGGTGTTTTTTTGTGTGACACCGTGGTGTGGCCTCCCACAAGGTGGACTGACGACCACCTAAGCACCATTGTGGAATACAATGAATAATATTGAGTATTGAGTAAGTGAAGGTCACGTGCGACCAGCGCTAGAACGGTCGTAGTGGCGATCTCTGGGTAGGGTTGCCAACCATACTATATAATATAGTATCCTACTAAATTAGAGACCTAAATACTATATTTCTAAAGAAAAAATATAGTAGGCGAAACTACTACTTTTTTAACATCAATACAAAATGGCGAGATGATCGCAATAGAGCAAATATTAATCTCATAAAAGCTGAATTAATGGTATTTTTATTTATCTTAAATTAGACTCAAAATTTTAGAGTGTAAAAATATTTAGTTAGTATGAGAATTAAAAAAAAAACCTGTTAGTAAAGGTTCGTAGTACCAAAAAAATATGCATTTAAAGAATTAAAATGTTTTTGGAACATTCCTATACTATATTTTATCGCTATCTACTATATTTTTGATTGGCAATGGCTTCGTAAATACTATATTTGATATAAAAAACGTTGGCAACCCTGTCTCTGGGGGAGGCTTATGTCCAACAGTGGATGTCTTTCTATGAAATGATAGTGTTGATACTATATCTTCTTTTCCAGTGTCGCTGGCCACTATGGTTGCAGGATTCTCACTTGCGTGGAGCACCCCTATGTTACCGAAGTTCTACAACAATGAGACCGGCTTCAATATTACAGATGTAAGGAATAAGAGAAGTATTTAGGTACACACGGCTACACATCAAGCTATACATTTCCAGTATAAGAGCCTTATCACACTCACACTAGCGGTTTGCGAGCGGAGCGGGCGCGCAGTGAATGCGTCGCGAACTCGCGACACACTGACACACTGACACCACACTCACACTGTCGCATTGCGCCGCGTGTTCGCTGCGCGCCCGCTCCGCTCGCAATCCGCTAGTATGATAAGGCCCTAAGCTGACCTCGCGTCGTACGGAAAACCTATACAATGCAACGGCAATGTTACTTACGGCTTTCAATTACTTTAGTCGTGACGATCTTCTTCAGTTTTTACCCGACTGCGACAAAGCATACATACATACATAGACTGCCAAAAACATAACCCTTTCTTTTGGCTTTGTCAAAGTCGGGTAAAAAGGTATAAACAAGTCATCGATTTTATTCGGTTATCGTGTAACCGGAGTCACACGTAATCTGTACAATTTATGACTTCGTAATGTTCTATGTCAATAAGCTAATCGAGTATGAGATAAGACCGTACCAAAATATATTATACTAAAAACAAAAAACCTGCCAAACGCGTCGGGCTCTCGTATTCGTGGAACCTTCGTCCCGACTTCACGAGGAACAGAACCCTTAAAAATGTTACAGTTTACCTTCTATTTACTAGTTAATTGACTCAGGCGTGGTTTTGCCGAAATCCATTACTTATACAATACAATAGAAGACGAATATTTAGTAACCCCACTCTGCGTACGGCGCTTGACGTGGCAACACGTCGTATCTGGGTTCGCAACAAGTCAATCGTCATCCTGAGCATGCCTCGTTGAGGGGTAAAACACGTGTCGATTTCTTACAGGGTTCTTTATGACTCTTTAAAACAGTTAAGCGGATTAGGTTACAAAAATAAATATACGTCGTCTCTTTTTTTTTTTTCTATCTATTACTGTGAAAATTCATTGAGCTCTTGACAGACAGACACGAGACGGACAGACGGCTGAGGCGCAGGCGTAGTAATAGGAAAGACAATGTAAAGAAGCAAGCTATAGGATATGCGATGGCAGAAGCTGGCAGCTAAAGCACTAGGAAGTGGTGAAGGGTGGGCGTTTTGGGGGACTTAAATTTTGACGTTCCAATAGTGCTGATTCTCAGCCTAGTTTGAATAAATGACTTTTGAATTTTGAATATGCTACTATACGGGACCAAATTTCATCATACGAGAAAAAATTGGAAGCTATATCTATTCATTCATATTTTAAATTGAAATCACTTTTCGTGTTTGTCTATGTGACCCCGTTGTTCTTCTAAGCTACGCCGGAACGAATTTTGAAGCTGTTTTCACCATCGATTTTTCACCATCAGCATCATTTAGAGAATGAATTCCGTCATTTAGAGAAATCATTTAGAGAAAAAATTTAGAAAATGAATTCACATAAACCTTCCGGAATTTCTAATAATAAAAAAAAAGAAAATTCAAAATAAAAAAAAAACGATGTTTTATCGAATTGTTCAAACGTTGCTAAGCAGGGCCGAATCGCTAGTATAATAATATAAGAATGATTTCAGCATGAAATATCATGGGTGGCTTCTGTATCATCCCCTGGCTTTATGATTGGCAGCCTGGTGACGAGATTCATTTCCGATGGATTCGGAAGACGAGCCGTTATCTTGGGCAGTGCTTTGCCCGTAGTCATTGGAACGGTAAGTTTTTCAATAGACGTTCGGACAAGGTTTTCTGAGAATACAACCATCAGTACAAGTGGTGTTATTTTCTAAATTTCGACATTCTGATGGTATCGAAGAGTTGCAAATGGCGACGCGACGGACTCAAGATGAGATCGCGGGACGAACTCAACTTTTTTCTTCAAGATTGGCCACTTACAGTAATATATAGGATAAGATAAATGAGGGAAGAGGTCGTTGTCCTGCAGTAGGACTGTAGGACACAAGGCTTATAATCATCAGGATGTCAAACCGCATTGGTTTCTTTAAACGAAATGACTGGTCCTGCCACTCACTTATGTGAGGTTCGAAGTAATTTTGGTGTGAAGAATATGACTATTAAGGGACTGTTGTTTGTATCTAATTTGATTAAGAGCGCTTATCTTAAAAGTTGGCAACGTTGCAAAAACGTGTCAAATATTTACTTGTTTTGATTAATTTGGCACTAGTGATAAAAAATATTGATTATGAAATGCAATAATTAATATCGTAACACCGAATATTTATTTTAAGATGTAAAAAAAGTATTTGGAAACTTTCCAAATGCCTTTTTTACACCTAAGACGGTTACAACATCAAATTCAATGTTATAATTGCAATTCATTATTTATATTCTAGTTCGATAGTTAGCCTTCGTATTTCTATTCAGTAATATTGCCAAATTAATCAGAACAGCGAAATATTTGACATCTATTTGCGACGTTGCCCACTTTCAGAACAAACGTTCTTATAAATTATTCTTTCCAGATAACTGTTTTAACCACTGCGACAGCATGGTGGCTTTACTTAACGCGGTTTTTATGGGGCACTGGAACTGGCATGATATCAACTGTAAGTAATTGCATATATTATGGCAATTGGCAGTATATGATGCGTTTTCAACACCGTGCAATGTCAAAATCATCGAAATTGTCAACGTTTTAAGAGTGCACTGATGAATCAGTAACCACAAATCAAGTTTATACAGGGTTATTTGTAAAACACCAGCAACCTCTTAAGGGGGCGAAAAAAAAAACAGCTATTCCCTACATTTTGACAAGATATGAGAACATAAATGTAGGGAACAGCAGATTTTTTTTTCGCGATTTTAACTTTGGTCCCATAGTGAAAGTTGTTATATAATGATGAGTATAATGACCCCTTAAGAGGTTGGTGGTATTTTACAAATAACCCTGTATAATTAATCACTTTATTTCGGCGGTCGAACGATATTGAGAGGGGGGCGCTGTCAACATTTGGTCCTTTCCTCATTCCCCGCACTACTGCCGCACCGAGCTTTCGGTACCGTATATCCAGTACCGTACCGAACGCTCACCGAACGCCTATATTTCAATGAGCGTTTCCTGATTGGCTCGGTATACGCGGGAGCGGCGTTTTATCGCGTCTTGCTAGAAACACATATATTATTTTAATTGAAACACTTATTTTAATTGATACACATGTTTTAATTGAAAATCTATTTTAAAAAAAAGCTGAGAGATGTCAAGGGACACCCGGATGGAACGAAGTTATGGAATGAACCTCACCAAAGGCATGCCACTAATTAGCACCTGTGGTCGCTCACAGATGGCGTTATAATAAAAAATAATTATGGAATGAACCTCACAAAGGCATGCCACTAATTAGTACCTGTGGTCGCTCACAGATGGCGTTGTAATAAAAATAAAAAGTGTCGTTACAACTTTTGGTCCCAATTTTTTCCGTTTAGCCCCAACTTCGTGCCAAAAAAAACAATTTACGGATGTTGCCAATAGCGCTTTTGTTTTTTTCGTAAACGGAGAATCACTCGAAGAAGACATTTTCTCGCGAGGATTTAAGCGGTACTAATCAAATTATGTCAAAAATATAACGTCAGGCCCGTAAATGAAAACCGTGCGGTATCATTTCGGTACAGAAAATACTATGTACACAGAACTGGTGTTTAGCGATCAATGAGGAAAGGGCCTTTGTGTGCAAATCTTTAGTTAAAATGCCACTTCAAATTTTTTCAAAAAACAAGTTGGCTGCCTTAATTCTGATTTTGCCCACGCGTCAAAATTACCTTGTAGCGCTATATACCATTGACTTTCGTTTTTTCAGGTATCAGCCATGTACTTAGCTGAGGTATCAGACAAAGAGATACGAGGTAAACTCACATCATCCCTTCGCTATATGCAAAATTTCGGTGGTTTTCTCATCATGTCTGTTGGCCCCTTCCTTTCGTACCACGCCGTTAGCTACATGTTACTGGTCCTGCCGATTTGTTACTTCATCGCCTGCTGCTTTATACCAGAATCTCCGTATTACCTTTTGAAAGAAGTAAAGGTAAATGCAGCGAGAGCTTCCCTCATCAAGTTAAGCGGGAATAAGGATAAGAAGGTGAGAGAATACCTGGGGGTCTACCAACACCTTTAAAGCAGTATTATTTTAATCTTACTTCAGTGGGGGAAAAAATAGAGCTATACGTTTTGTAGAGCTTCATCTCTTTCCCACACTTAAAGTAATATTCAAATAATACTGCTTTACAAGTGGTGGTAGGCCCCCTGATTATTAGTAAGTGTTATATAGTACTACAGCTATACATTTCCAGTTTATGGTGATCTCGCATTGTAAAAGGTTTCCGAACAATGCGAGGTCAGCTTAAACTGGAAATATCTAGCTTGATGTGTAGCCGTGTGTACATTACTGTCGAAGCCAGCAATTAGGGAATTGATGGACGATCTCGAGTCCATCAATGCCTGGTTGCGGCCAAGGCTTGTAATGTACTTTTCTCAAACAATGCGCGGAAATTCAAACTAAGTAAATAAATGATTAATTCCAGAATCAATGACGAACAAAGAAAAATATTTTTCACGTATGTTCATTTGTTTCTTCTTTACTAACAGCTCCATTTGCTAAGCCAGTTCGAAATTCAAATAAAATCTTTGATAAGTTACCTCCTTGGTTGCCATGTGTTGAAGTAAAAAGTTAGTTACATTTTTAAATAACACGACAGGAGTTTTCATAGTAATTTATTTGGTTAGCGGCCAAATAAATTACTATGAAAACTCCTGTCGTGTAAATAACACGACAGATATTTCGAGTTATCTCAAAGAAGGTTGTCAAAATAATGTTCGAATTTCCAAGCATGTTTAAGAAAATATGCTTTCTGCTTGGTGTTAAAAGGGTAGTAGTTTATTCAAATAAAATAAAAAACTGAACATATTTTTTCTTAACAGTTGGATATTTACATACAATGGTATAAAAATTATTTCCAGAAATACCCAACTCGGCTAAAGTTTTCCAAGCAGCTTTGAATGAATATCTGCTTGTAGCTTAAATAATGATTTCACAAAAACTTAAGAGCTTTCATTCTGAAAGTGGGCAACGTCGCAAATATGTAAATGTCAAATATTTCGCTGTTTTGATTAACATAACATAATCAGCCTATTAATGTTCCCATTGCTGGGATACAGGCTTCCTCTCTGTGAGAGGGAGTAGGCCGTAATCCACCACGCGGGCCCAGTGCGAGTTGGTGGATGTCACATGTCTTCGAATTTTTGGTTCTAAGACATGCCGGTTTCCTCACGATGTTTTCCATCACCGTTTTGAGAGCAGTGGTGATGAATTTATTTACACAAAGTAAAGCGCTTGCTTGGGTTCGAACCCACGACCTACAACTCGTAAGTCGGGGCCGTGAGTGAGTGGTGACCCAGTGGTAACACTGGGTCACCACTGCCCTCTCTCTGTTTTGATTAATTTGGCAATATTATTAGTTCGCTAGTTAGCCACATTTCATATTTCCATACAGTAATATTACCAAAATTCAAAACAAGTTAATATTTGACAGCTATTTGCACCGTTGCCAACCTTAGGATAAACGCTCTTAACATTATTTTTGCAGGTAATAGAAAATCGGTTATCAGCAATGCGATTGGACGTAAAAAAGGAGACGCGGCGTTCCGGTTCTGTCAAAGAGCTGTTTACTGGGAAGCGATACCGCAAGGCACTGATCATTTGTATAGGTTAGTACCAATGGTCTGTTCCTGCACGCGTAGCCTGACAGCCATAGAAACGGGTTTTGTCGACGGATAAATGGACAAAATGACAGATTGTGATTGTATATCTGTCATTTTGTCTATAATTCTTCTGTCGACAAACCCGTAGTGTAATGAAAGTGTAAACAAACTCTGTTAAGGACTCTATTTGGAAAGTTTCAACTTTATATTTCACCACTTACCGCATCCAGCTATTATGGTTTGAGTCACATCAAATGGTAATTGAAAAATCATCGACGAAAATTTTGGTTATACAATTAACCGTAATTGTCAAATGTAAAACATTTTAAAAGTGATTTAAAATCATAATTTCAGATTGATGTATTCAAATATGTAATAAATCCACAGATACGTCTTCTGATCCTGATTTGTTTACATTTTCATCCGTTACTTTTGAAACAGACTATACAGATGGGTAATAAATTCAACGTTTCATGTAGCTATATGTACTATTCTTTTACAGGTTTGAAAATTACTCAAATAATGGCGGGAGCGCTTGCCATCCAACAGTACATCGGCCGAATTGTTCAGGAGAGCGAGACAAGCGTCAATATTTCCACTGTGCTGATAATATTTGGAGCAGTTAAATTTTTTGTTGGTAAGAAATTAGGAAGTTTTTGGTCAATTTTGTACAGAATACGAAATTCATCAGAGGAGCTAACCATAAATCAAAAGGCTCTATTACAATCTTTGAACGTAATTTAAAATAATATTCTAGCACCTGTCAATATTTAAGCTCCCAATTTTTTTGCAGGTATATTTTCATCAGCTATAGTGGACAAGGTTGGACGTCGTCCCCTGCTCATCTTCTCCTACTTCGGCTCTGGCATAACCCTCATCGTTGTTGGAGCCTATTTTTTTATACAACCGACTTCTTCCCCGTACTACAGTTTCATCCCTTTCATTGGCATCATCTTCACTAGCATGTTATCCATTCTTGGCTACGATTCTCTAGTCTTTGTTATAATTGCAGAAATATTCCCCCTTAACGTCAAATCAGTGGCTATGACCTTCCTAAACATTTTGGGAGGGTTCCTAAACTTCCTGTCAGTCAAAGGGTATCAAGAAATGAAGGATGTAGCAGGTCTGGCTGGAGTGTTCTGGTTCTACGCCGGTTCATCAATAATTGGTGCTATTTTCTCATACTTTTTGGTGCCAGAAACAAAGGGCAAAAGTTTAAGGGAGATCCAGGTTGAGTTGCAAGGTGCTATGTATGACGAAGGTGATGAGAAGTTGAAGAATGTGATCATAAACGAAGATGCTGAAGTTACAGAGCTAGATGAGCTAAAACGTGATTACACTGCAACGGTCGATACTGCGACGGAAGCAGGTAAATGAAACCAAAGTGGTTAATCGCAGCCTACAGCAGTTGGGTATATTTCAGTACCCTTAGTACATAATTGACAACGTAGACCTAGAAGTACTACTTCTTAAATAGTGCATGCAGAAGGTTGTGAAAATAGGATCTCAAAACACAATATGTTATAAAATAAATATTTTTAATGACTTGCACTTTGTATTATTTACTCACCATGGCGGGGTAACTTCTGAATGACAGGGATCGCTGAAGTTTTTCGTCTCGCAAACCAACGAAAAAGTTCAACGACCCTTGTTTAGAAAACGTCGTTAAGGCGAAAGCGTCAGGGTAGCCCGCGAAATTCAAATTTTCTTAAGTTTTTCGCAATTTGCAGGTCAGTATCAGGTTGTACGTTGAGTTAAATATGATTTGCGACCGTATCAAAAGTTTATTTATAGAATTATAATCATAGAAATCATCAACACAACTCTATAAGTTCATGTAATCCCCAAATATGAAATCATGACATTTGGGGGTTATTCTATCATACGGAGTTGTATTGCTGATTCTAATGATTATAATTCTGTAAAGCCATATTTGTTACGCTCGCAAATCATATTTTAATCAAGATACAACCTGACACTGACCTGCAAATTGAGAAAAAAAATCGTCAAAAAAAATTCAGAATGAGAACCGCACAAAATCTACCAACAGTGCGGCATACCCGATTCGCAAAATGTTACAACGACGCCAAATCTCATACTCATACAACGTCCTGTTTGTAAGCGGTACGATTCGCAGAATTTCCTGTTAGTCCTAACCAGATTGGACAGTTCACACGCTTTGTATACACACCTGAACAAAATTGTGTATCGGAAAAATAATTGGTCTGACCAACACTTACCATGCCGCGTCCTCATCCGTTGATTGATCCGAATGAATTATACCGCAAGTGCGCAACCCTCCGTACCTACGACCAGAATTGATGACCTAATTACCTTACCGAATAATTCGATTACGGTCCCGTTTATAAAACGTACGGCGGCGAGTAATTTTTACGAACTCATTTACTGGATTACGTTTTGTTGGGAGACAGATTCGATTAATGCGTACGAGATCGAGTTTGATGTAAAGGATATTGATGATGAGGCAAGGAAGGGTTGACAGTCTTCCACACTTGATCGACAGCCTGTTAATTGCTATTTTGAATGTGTAAACACCGATGTGTAGCGGCTTATGTCCATTTATTTGGCAAGTGAAGAGATTAATTAGACGTTCGTATTATCTCTTGAAGTTTATAAATCGTAATTTAGGATATGCATTCATCTCAAAAATACTTACATGATTAAACTCACACACACTCACGTACCTACATATTTCGTTGTAATATATCGGATATAAATAATATTCGGTAATAATAGTTGATAGCCACACTATTTGGCGCAGTCGCGAGGCACACATTTCTGCTTACAATCGAAGTTTGCAGTTTTTATTTGTTTCTTTTTTAATTTTTTTTTCTTGTAGTACAGTACGTTGTGTTGTGTGATAGTCTGTGCTAAATAAATGTATTTTTTTTCTTTCTTTTTCGAATTAGGTCAAAGATATACAAAATTAAGTAGTTTAAGAGGTAAATAAATAAATGAAATAAATAATATCATGTAAGCATTTTTGAGTTGAATACATTTGATATGTTACTGTTTTTTTTGGATGAAACTTCTTTTGTGATAATCTGGAAGCCGGATTGTATGTGAATTGGTATAATTACATCATAAACAACTTAAATGCTCGAAGTTTTTAATTAAATTCAACTTTTAGAACGATTCAATCAATTATCTAGAATAATAAATAAAATAGTAACGACGTCAAAACTGTACATTTAATATAAAAAAAAAGTAATTGCTAAGAGATACGTGGGAACGAGTCCGATGCCGAAAATACATATAGTTATAATTTTTGTTTGTCTGGATTTATGTTCCGGATTGGCGCAAAAACGGCTCTATGTATTAACAGAGTATTTTAATTTTAATCCCTGTAGTAAGCCCGGCAGGGCGAAGCCGCGGGCAAAAGCTAGCCAGTTATAAACTTTTTTGTTCCACACTGTGGTGTAGGCCTTAATAAACACGCTACAACCGCCAAGTTGCACCCTACCCTCACCGCTGTTTCTTGTGTAGAACTACCCACTTCTGATTTGCTTTATTTGACACAAAGCTAGATACTAAGTCAAAGTGTGTTATTATAATATTAGTTTTAGGATGATTACGTACTATGTGTAGTAATTTTTAATTTTAAGCTACGCTTGGTGGCACATAATTTTGTTTAAACCCTGTATATTTTTTTTTTGTATTGTTTGTGTATGTTTTCTCTCTAAGTGAATTTGTAATAATTCTTTTGAGAAACAAATATCTTTAACCGTAAATTACTAAAATAAATCTCTATGCACCCAATTTTATATTAATTCACGTGAGTTTCTAGATCAGTTTTTATTAATTTTATCTTTGATGATGTCTTGTTGAACCACTCTCGCTTGTGGCTATCTATACAGGCTCTATCAGACAGGTCCATTAAGTTTTCATAGAAATTGTTCAACTAGAGTCGTGTCGCGCTGTGGCGTTGCGCCTTTCGCGGGAGCCTTTATTTGGTCGACGATGGTGCCCGTTTTAGTTGGTTGTGTACCAGGCAGGCCGCTGAAAACACAACTTGATAAAATGGGAGATTATAGAGTCACCCGACACGCGATGTGGGTGCGGTGATCCGGCCAGAACATGACCCACTTGCTGGAGTGACCCAAGTGCCCAGCGCTTTTGAGGATCTCATGAACGCCACAGATGCTGTGATTAACATGGCCCTATTGAGCCGAAGTAATTTAAAAAGTAAATACATAACATCACGCCTTAAAGTCAAAGTCAAAGTCAAAGCATTTATTTCAAATAGGCCTTTGAAGGCACTTTTGAACGTCAAAATTTACAAATTATAGTTATTATATTATTGATTCTACCGCCCCTTCCAAAATGTAGTTTTCGTATGGAGAAGAATGGGCAAGAAACTCCACCGTTACTCTTTTAAAATGTTTTACAATATTTTGTATAAGTACATTATTTATATAATTATAATATGTGAAGACGATGCACCTAGAATAAAATTACTGTATACAGTATGAATAATTTAAATTGGAGCAAACGACAGATAAATTAATTATGTGGTAGATACATGGTGTTCACATATTCACAAACATTGTAAAAATAGACGAATCTACTAAAAATTTACAATTAATAAGTCAGTGTGTGAGGAACTAATCACAGGATGTAAAATCAATGTCATATAATGAAAAATAAATACAATTAAGTAAGCAACCAGTTTGATTTTGTTTAGACTCTAAATTGTCCTATGGAGCAGGACCAGCATGTTTCCAAGCATTCTTATCTTGGATATAATCCTCTAATCTGTAATATGCTTGTTTACAAAGTGTACTTTTTACATGAGTTTTAAATTTTCTTTCATTTAATTGTAATATATCACAAGGTATTTTGTTGTAACATTTAACACAATACCCCATAAAAGATGTATGTACTTTAGATAATCTGAAAAATGGTTGATCTAGTTTATCTTTATTTCTAGTATTAAAATTATGTCTATCACTTATTTTATTAAAAAGATGTAGATTTTTCCTTACATACATAATATTTTCATAAATGAATTGGCAAGGAACGGTCATAATATTAATCCTTTTAAATAGTTCCCTGAGAGATTCGCGACGACGGAGATCATAAATGGCTCTGACAGCTCTCTTTTGCAAAATAAAGATAGATTCAATGTCAGCAGCCCGACCCCACAGTAAAATGCCATACGACATAATGCTGTGGAAGTAGCTAAAATAGACCAAACGCGCGGTTTCTACATCTGTTAACTGTCTGATCTTTCTAACAGCATAAGCGGCCGAGCTTAGCCGCCCCGCAAGAGATGTTATATGAGGTCCCCATTGTAATTTCTCGTCTAGCGTGATTCCCAGGAAAACCGTTTGATTAATAAATTCCAGTTTTTCTCCATTCAATATAATGTCACATTCGCTACTTCTAACATTAGGTAATTTAAATCTAATGCATTTGGTTTTATTTTTATTCAGTACCAAATTATTTACCGTAAACCAATCTTGGACCTGAAGAATAGAGCTATTCACGTCGTCAAGATTTTGCGACCGTCGGTTGATTTTAAAGATCAATGATGTGTCATCTGCAAATAACACCATCTTCGGTTGATTTTGAAGTAATTGGGGTAAATCATTAATATAAACTAAAAAGAGGAATGGACCCAATATCGAACCTTGAGGAACGCCCATTGCCATTTCAGACCCTAATGAGTTTATGCCGTTTACTTGAACTTTAACCTTTCTATCTTTCAGGTAAGATTTTAGTAAATCAAGAGCTGTATTCCTAATCCCATAATGCTCCAGTTTCAGCAGAAGTGTCTCATGGTCTACGCAATCGAACGCCTTCGAGAGGTCGCAAAAGATTCCAATGGCATCTTGTGCTTCTTCCCAGGCATTAAAAATGTTCTTTATTAGGGTGACACCGGCGTCAGTAGTACAACGCCCTTTGGTGAAACCGTACTGTTGTTCATGAAAGATGGAGTTTTTATTAAAGTGACGTAACATTTGACTTAACTTATTTCCCCGACGGGTTGGGCAGAGGTGTACTTGTAGCAGGTACACCCACATTTCGCCAGTTATGTATGCCAGTTGTGTAAAAGTAAATACAATTGACTAGAAAACAAGAAGAAGAGTTGTAGGTGTTGGAAAACACAGAATCTTACAGTAAATTTCAATTTATCCCACCCCTTTAAACACCCTACACACAAATAATTCCAGCTTACTGTCCTGGAAGCACTAGTGGTGTGCCGTGTCCCACAAATATTTATCGATAGTTTAACCACGGACGTGCACCGCTTAGCATTACTGTCACGTCCCGTCGCATCGGGAATGCTATATTGTGCAAAACAATACCACTGTACCTAGAATTGTGTAATGGGGAGGATGAAATAGAACTATTATGTTCCTGGGACGGTTTTTGGGTGAAAGCTCGTGAAGATATTTTGAATTAATTTTAGTTTTAACGGCAGGTTTTATGTGTTATAAATCGATGTGAATAGGGTTATAAAAAAAAAAAAAGAATCATTTATTAAGAATTTAAAGCTAATTACAAATCAAACAAATTAGTCTCAAACCATAAACTTTAGAATTGTTATACGATAAATAGATATTAAAAAATGTCTATGCACTACTAGAGATCACTTCACTTATTCTTCGGTTCCTTCTTTGATCTCCTTGCGGACGGGTCCAGTCTGCACGATGGGCACCTTCCTCTCACCCTGGATGGCTTCTGGCAGCTTCTTGGGCGCCGTGATGCTGAGCACCCCGTCGGGCAGCACGTACCGCCGCACGAACTGCCGGCTGATGTAGCCGTGTTCGTCCTTCTTCTCTTGGTGTTGGCCTTAAAAAAAAACAAACAAAAACCAAAAAAAAAGAACCAAAATCCTTTGTTATAAATAACCTGGCTTTTTCGTCGAAATATAGGGTTAGGAGTGCACTCAGTTTGCTTTTTTGCTACTGTCGTTGAGTGCCATTGCCATTGACAACATACTCAGTCAACTTCAATACCTATGTATTGAATTTGACAGAGTCAGTTGTCAATGGCAGTGTGGGCTTAGGTAATCGATATATTCAGCTCAGAGTGAGATGATAAGGTCCTTACGAACATCCTTATTAAGGCCGTCTACAGCCTTTACCAACCTTACCGATGGCACCACCACCGCCGCCTCTTAGCCAGACTGTTTTAGTAACCTGAACAGCTGCAAAGAAACCTATATGGGGGTACGACAGTGCCCGGTCAAGACGAGGCAAAAACAAAAAACAGGGGGGCACTACCTTGCTCGAAGCTGAGACCAGCATAATGCTAGAGAGCGCAAATTATCAGGACTAGATGGTATTATCAGATTCATAAAACACAAAAAAAAAACAACGGGTTGCACTCCGGGAGTGCCGGCAGAAGTGAAAACTTGAACATTAACGTTGTGCATTTTTGAATATTTTGGAATGGTTCGGGAAAAATTTCGCACGAATTGCTTTATTTATCAGTATAAAAATACTTTAATTTATGTTGTTAAATAGAATATTCATTAGTACGTAGTAGTATTATATTTATTTATTATCAAAATATAGTCTAACAAAAATAAGTAATTTATTTAAACACTTTTCATGAAGTATGTTTTGTTTGTGCTTTTTTTTATCCATCAATATGGGTAAAATTTCTTACCTCGCAATCTTTACGTAATGTCAAAGACTATTTATTTTGATATTTAATTGGTCGGTTGCTAGGCAACGGATCTCTCGGTCACACGGTTCTGACGCGAGTTTAACATTTTTCACCCATCCCAAAAAAAGTGCACAACGCCGCTAAAGAAGTTTTAACACTCTACAAACATTACATCTTGGTCAAAATTATGGCTTAGTCGTTCTATTGAACTATTGCATGACACAACATTAAAGTCCAGTGACTTAATTTTCTTACCATAAGCCCAGGAGTGTCGTCAGAAGCCCGAAAGTCTGACACCAGTCTTACCAAGGGGTATCGTATTACCCAGTTGCGTAATTAGATAGCAGGTTATTAGGTGGCTGGGTTGTGGAGGTCAGATAGGCAGTCGCTCCATGTAAAATACTGATATTCAGTTGCATCCGGTTAGACTGGAAGCCGACCCCAAGATAGTTGGGAAAAGGCTAGGAAGATTGATTGAAGCCCAGGAGTGTCTGTGCGACGGATGCGAAACGGCCAAGCCATACATTTTGACCAAGATGTAAAGTTTTTAGAGTAGGTCTTGTAGGGTTAGAGGCTTGGCTCTACTCTACATTAGATCTGATAACTTTTTAACAGTGAAAGAGTTGTGTGAGTCTAATGCCCGTTTACACCATCGTTCCCTCAAACACTTCCTTACTAAGGATCTCTTAACCTAAGAGACTCCTTAAATGACCCCCCTACCTAAGTTTTGTTTCCACCAGATTAGGGGATACCTACTAGGGGCCGCTTACTTAAATGACAGTTGTAGTTCAGTCTCTGCAAATATTCACCTTCAACAACAAATGAACTGTCACTTATCGCTAAGATGCCGAATATCGGGCCCCTATATTTAAAGGATCTCTTAGCAGAAATGTCTTAAGAGCCTCCCTAAATTTAAGGAATGATGGTGAAAACGGACATTAGCAACCTACTTTACATGAAATGTTTTTGGTGGGATCAAATATACGAGAAGTCGTGAAGATTGTCAAAAACATCTAGTAATTCAAGATAAAACGAACGAAGATGGACACCTTCCCCTACTTTATTTCCCTTGTGCCCACTGATCTGTTTTTTCGCAACGATAGAGAATATTTTTTTCCTTTTGTTGTTTTGAGAACAAATGCTCGATAGGTAGCCAGATAAGAGGCTTTGACAAATCACACTGAGCCGCCGGCGACCGAAAACGTGTGTAATCATCGAAACCGTTTACTACATAATGTGTATTATGGAGACCCTGTTTCTGAGAATATAGCTGTTGAATGGATGTTTCATTATATTCGTTAGAAATAGAAAAGAATAGCATGTGTGCTTGTCATGTGTCATTCAGATTCAATATTCTTGTAGCTGAGAATCCGCGTACCGGCAAACGTTACACGTAGTCTGCTCCCCAGCTAGATGTAGCTAAACCTTAAAACGAGGCTGGGACAGACTGGATGCGAGGAGCTCGTGGTTAAGTAGTATGTCCAGCTGTGGACAGTCCACAGCTGGACATAAGGCTGATAGGCTAAGTTGATAGCTGGCAATCATTGGTACGTTTTGGTAAAGCCGCGGTATCATCCTCATTGGTCCCGGAGATCGTCCCGGATATAGGCCTGTCCAATCGAACTCCATCTTACTTGATCATTCGCCACACTCATCCAGCTAATACTGTCTTATCATCATGCTGGTTATTTTACACATGTAATCTTTATTTATTTAATATAACCCTTCAATCTATCTTTACAGGTTGCCCTAATATAACGCGATAGTTAAGTGCAAATATACTTATATTATAAAGAGGTATTTGTTTGTAAGTTTATATTTAGGTGGTAATCTCCGGAACTAGCAGTCGAATTTCAAAAATTGCATTGGATATCCCCTCAGATCAGACAAACAATGTCTGATCTGAGGGATAGCCCAATTCTTGAGACAGGTTATAGGCTCGCGGACGAAATCGCGGGCCGATGCTAGTAATATTATAAAAAATTAACACTTAAATTTCTTTCTTCATCCTCTACCTTTCTTGGGATGCCTGTCTGCATCTCCTAACTATCGACACTTTAAAACCTTCCTAATTTTATCTCCGCAACTGCTGCCACTGAAGGCAATATTTCTAAACTACCTCTCGTTAAATTGTTACTAATTGGTAGTGGCGCGTTATATTATTATTATTATAGAAGTTAATTGTCGGTTCTATCATTATAAATCAAATTAAGTTATGGGTTCGTACAATAATCGAACGTGATCTTAGTTGTTAAATCCGGATTGACTTCTGTACAAAAAAGTTAATTGCTGGTCTTGAACCTCTAGAATAAACTCAATGATTATTTATTTGTTAGATTTACACGGCTGAAGAAGCCAATTACATAAATCAAAATATATATATATAATACGTACAAACACAAAACATAAACGAATAACAAAAATTAAATACTATTATTGTCACAAAAATTTAGACACATAACCGTTTAGCGAATTTATTATCGAACAGATCGCAGTTCGGGTTGGCTTCCACGAGCTAATTTAGAGCAGTCGACACGCGCGGTAGAGACGCGGCACGGGCTGCTGTCCGACACGAAGGCACGCCTAGCAGTCGATGTTTTCTGCCAAGGAGATAATTAACGTAATCTGCGTTCGCAATTCATTTGCAAAACATGTAAACAAACACGAGTTTTAGGAAAAACAACTGTAATGCCTACACATAAGGTTCAGTTTCCGCTTCAACTTCATATTTTTTATAACTTTTTCAACAGTACTAGTCGGTCTAAAATGAATTTTATTTACACATGCATAAAGTTGATGTTTGCCTAAGTGGAAAACTCGTCTTTGTTTACATGTTTGGCAAATAAATTACGAACGCAGATTAGACGTACGTATAATTATTATGACCGTTCATTCCTATTTCCTCTCAGCAATATCTTTCAATAAGTTGGCCAACAACACGGAAACCGGACAGTAATATTTTTCTTCCATATTATTTGTCGCAAATCCAATTATCGTGAGCAGATACCGTTTTGGTGCTTAGACGTCTTAGTAGGAGTGTGCAAGCAAACTCGAGGAAATCAATAGTGCCTAATGCTGTTGGAAGATTGGCAACCAAGTGGGGACAAGCTGTGTGTATTTAGAGAAGGCAATACGATTGGTTTATTTATATATAGGGCAATAGAATTAATTGATCACCATATCTTTTTATTCATTTTTGGTAACCATAGCATCAAAGCCGAATAATATTATACTTGTGCTAGTGGGTTCACGTCAATTGTTAAACGAGTGGCGATCGAACAGCATGATCACTGTATCACTTTTTGATAGGAAAAATAAAGATAAAACACAATAGACGATGTATATCTAGTAACTTAATCCGCTTAACCGTTCTTAAAGAGTTAGAGAACCCTGTAAGAAATCGACACGTGTTTCGCCTCTCAACGAGGCATCCTCAGGACGACGATTGACCTGTTGCGAACTCGGACACGAAGTGTTATCAACGCGAGCCGAACGCAAAACGCTTTTGCGTTCGGCTCGCGTTGATAACACTTCGTGGTCAGGTCAATCGTCGTCCTGAGGATGCCTCGTTGAGAGGCGAAACACGTGTCGATTTCTTACAGGGTTCTCTAACTCTTTAAGAACGGTTAAGCGGATTAAGTTACTAGATATACATCGTCTATTGTGTTTTATGATGGATTTCCGCAAGGTCACGCCTGAGTCAATTAACTATCTTAAAAATAAAGATGACATGTCTAACATATATGCTGCTACATGAGGAGCTCGTGGCTAAGTAATAACAAGCCGCACGGGTCGATCCATCAGGTTAAGCTACGCTTGCCGGGGTTGGTCTGTGGATGGGTGACCATCTTTACATACCGAGACTCCTTCGTGCCTCGGAAAGCACGTTAAGCCGTTGGTCCCGGCTGTCATTTGTGGATCTTTGACAGTCGTTACGAGTCGTCAGAAGACCGAAAGTCTGACACCAGTCTTACCAAGGGGTATCGTATTACCCAGTTACTGGGTTGTGGAGGTCAGATAGGCAATCACTCCATGTAAAATACTGGTATTCAGCTGCATCCGGTTAGGCTGGAAGCCGACCCCAAGATAGTTGGGAAAAAGGCTAGGAAGATTGATTGATTTGTCTAACATGTATGCTATCTAGTAGTAATGGCTGTAATGACATAAACACGAGAACAAGAATTACCTTAAAATTTATAATGACAAACGAAAAAATAACTACGTCTGAATTTCAATAAAATGTAGGATTGTAGGAGGTGGTCATTTTATCGTCGAACGATCATTATTTCATTGTCGATCCAGTTGGATCGAAAAATTTGTCTCAATAAGGTTTTATTGAGACAATTTTTTGATTATTCACTAAGGGGACAAAGCAGTGTCTTAAGTCACGGGCGCTAGTTTGAACCCTGACCGGAACGAAGGATTGTAGTGCTCCCGAGCGAAGCGTGTTCAGAGTTATGGAGTTAAGACTAGGTTCCTGAGTGCAGCGAGGAATTCAAGCTCGCCCAAGACGAAGACACCTTTATCCCCGAGGAGAATACTCTACTTTTGACATCTGCGAGGTAAAAAAAAACAATCCGATCTTCGTTTTGTTTTTTGTAAACGTCCAATTCAAATCACATTGTTGACCAGCGGGGCTATAATGTCTTACTTTAGGTTAAGTTTGCATGACATATAATTTGACATGATCGAGCAGATGGTGTGAAAATCTAATTAGCCCAAAATTTCGCCATATTGGTTGTAGTATGTAGATTCATCGTTGGCTGAGACTAAGTAAACGCAATATCTTGCTTAATTGAATTCAATCCGCGTCTCGCAGGGACTGTCAAAATAATTCGATTACCTTCTAATTTACGTAGAAATTGGCTGTTATAACGATCGAACTTTGGTGCTTTTGCTTCAAATTACTTTCTTTGATTTTATATAATACACTACAATGCAACTGTTCTTTAGGTCAATATTTTTTTTTAAACATATATAAATAATGTAATATTCAAAAGTCGAATGAATGAAGTCTACGGCTGAATAACTTCTCTAATATACCAAAATCTTGCAATTTTCGAAAAAAGAACACCGAACAAGAAGCAAAACAAAAGGTAAACGCATTTTATTCGCACTTTTGCAGTGAAATAACACAGACAGAAAACAATAAAGTAATAGTATATAATGCAACTAATGAATAAAGGACGGATTTAAGCGAGGGCCATAGATGAATCACGATCAAGTGAAGGATTCTAACTACTGAATCACGACCGTAGGGTGATTCATGATGTTTGAATCACGAACGCAGCGAGTGATTCAAGTGTTAGAATCCTGAGCGACGCGAGTGATTCATGGCCCTCGATATAAATCCGTTTTATTCAAGAGTTGCATACTATACTTATACCATGACTACGAGAAAAAGAAAGATTTAAGCGAAAATAAACATTTAATAAAAGGTTAACACGTTCAGTGTCGGGAGCCCTCCTGGAGGGTTCACCTACTTGGATATGGGATGTCGGGAGCCCTCGCGGAGGGCTCATTTAAAATGTAGACATTCAGTGTCGGGAGCCCTCCTGGAGGGTTCACCTACATGGATATGGGATGTCGGGAGCCCTCGCGGAGGGCTCATTTTAAATGTAGACATTCAGTGTCGGGAGCCCTCCTGGAGGGTTCACCTACTTGGATATGGGATGTCGAGAGCCCTCGCGGAGGGCTCATTTTAAATGTAGACGTTCAGTGTCGGGAGCCCTCCTGGAGGGTTCACCTACTTGGATATGGAATTCCGGGAACCCTCGCGGAGGGCTCATTTTAAATGTAGACGTTCAGTGTCGGGAGCCCTCCTGCAGGGTTCACCTACTTGGGTATGGGATGCCGGGAGCCCTCGTGGACGTTGGAAGTGAAACCTCCCGGAGATTTCACTTCCAACTACGAATAATAAAAGTCTTAGACTTCCAACATGTATGTCGGCATGCCGTATAGTTCTATGAAAATGGGTGGTGTCGAAAGTGTTAAGGAGGTTGTATAGCATTGAGATGGCGGTCGAATATATTGACGTGTTCTAAATTCAAACACCAAAATAGTGATTAAAAGAGCTTTTTATTCACTGTTTTCAGTGAATAAAATAAGCTTTTTAGAGGGGGAATGGTATAATAGTAGATTGTTTACTAAGGGAGCAAACAACTATTTTTAAGGCGAGAGTGTTTCTTTGAATCCAAAGCGGAGCGAAGGATTCTAAAGTAGAATCCTGAGCGCAGCGAGGGATTCAAAGTACATCACTCGAGCTTAAAATAGTGTTGCTCCCGAGGTGAACACTCTACTTTTTATCACCCTCTATGAGAAAACAAACGTGTGCCGTCCGACCCCCATCAGGAACGAATTTCCTACTCACTGATTTACACAAAATAAAAAAATTATGAAAAAAAAAAAATCGCAGTCGCCATGTTGGATTCACATTTTGACCTCACTATCGGGTTTACCACCCTCGAAAACTATGAAAACGATACCCATGACGATTTTTTTAAAATTTTCGCATCACATCATCTTGGATTTAAATTTTGACTTCAGTATCGGCTTTATATATAATAATAATAATAATAATAAAGCTTTATTTCATTCCACACAATTAAAATTATGTAAATCATTAATCACAATACTTTCAACAAATAATTTTTTTACATTCTTAATATTATTATTTGATTTCATATTACTTACAATTACTTAATTCTCATGCATTAAATTAAAAATGATAAATTTATTCATTTTTGTAAAAAAGAAATAATTATGATTAAAATAAAATAGTTATGATTAAAATAAAATAATTATGATTAAAATTAGTGTGTGGACCCCCTTCGGGTAAAAGCCTCCTCCAAAGAATTCCACTTTTCTCTATCTGGCGCGGTGACTAACCAATCTCGCCCAGCGTTCGCAATTATCTCGTCCTGCCATCGGGCGCACGGCCGGCCTCTGATTCTGGTACCTCGTGGACCTTCCCATTTAGTTGTTCTTATTGTCCACCGATCATCAGAATACCTTGCCACGTGGCCTGCCCACCTCCATTTCTGGCTTTGCGAAAAAGTGAGAGCATCTGTGACTTTAGTTTTGTTGCGAATGTCTGTGTTCCTTACTCTATCGCTTAGTTTGATACTTAAGCAGCTTCTCTCCATAGATCTCTGTGTAGTTTGAATCTTGTTTCTTGCCTTGTTATCATAAATCCAAGTCTGACAACCATAAGTGAGACATGGCAAAATAGCAGAGTCTAGAACTGTCTTTTTCATTTTAATTGGAAGTTGTGATTTAAATATCTCTTTGTGAGCCCAGTATTTTTTCCATGTAATAGCTATCCTTCGGTCTATTTCTTCTAAATTTCGGTTCTTACTAAAGGAGATTAGCTTACCCAGGTATATGTACTCCTGTACGTATTCGAGCGGCATGTTATTAACCAAGATAGGGGTCTTCTCGTTGTTGGTCATCACTTTTGTTTTGTTAAGGTTCATCTCTAAAACCACATATTCGCTTGTTGCTTGTAATTCGTTGACCATAATATTGAGTTCCAAAGGATTTTCCGATAGTACGACAATGTCGTCCGCGAAACGTAAATGGCTTAGATGTTTACCATTTACATTAATGCCCCTATTTGACCATGGAAGATCTGCCATTATATTTTGTAGGACCGCTATAAACAGTTTAGGTGAAATAGGATCACCTTGTCTGACTCCTCTGTTAATATTGATTGAAGCCCCAACTCTATCTAGCCTGACTCGACTTGTACTGTTTGAGTAGATATTTTTAATAATATTTATATATTTATAGTTCACAGATTGCTTATTTAGTGCCTCCCATATACTATTATGCGAGATAGAGTCAAAGGCTTTTTTATAGTCGATAAAAGCTATGTAGAGTGGTTTTCGGTATTCCAGATATTTCTCGATGACTTGATCTATAACATGTATATGGTCTGTAGTGCTGAATCCCTTTCTAAAACCTGCCTGTTCCATAGGTTGAAATGTGTCTAATTCCGAAGATATTCTGTCGAGTAGGCACGATGAGAATAACTTATAAAAGCAGGACATAAGGCTTATCGGGCGGTAGTTACCTATGTCTGCTGGGTCGCCTTTTTTGTACAGTAAAATTATTTCTGACTCTGACCATTGCTGAGGCACTACTTCTTCATCCAGGATTTTGTTGAACAACAGTGTAAGAGGGGTTACTAGAAAAGCTCTGGCATGTTTAATACATTCGTTCGAAATGCCGTCTGGCCCTGGACATTTTTCTGATTTTAATTTTAGTATCTGTTTAAGAATTTCATGTTCGCAAAACGTTTGTACAGTTGACATATTCTTCGGTTGGTTAGACGTCTCTATGTTTTTTATTGAGTTTGGTCGACTATATAAGCTTGCGTAGAAATCCGTTGCAATACTTATAATTT
Source organism: Conistra vaccinii (assembly GCA_948150665.1). Classification (NCBI taxonomy): domain Eukaryota; kingdom Metazoa; phylum Arthropoda; class Insecta; order Lepidoptera; family Noctuidae; genus Conistra; species Conistra vaccinii. The sequence goes on from OX411323.1 coordinate 17,139,156, forward strand.
CACTTCGTGATTTACTATAATTTGTTGACCCGTGTTGGAGAGATGGGATCCACGTTTTTGTTCTATCTAGCTCTTTAAATGCTTTTTTGGCTGATCTTGTGCTTTCTATGTGTTTTTTCAAAGTGTCAATTCTGTGTGTTTCATAACATTGTTTTATTTCCTAGTATCGGCTTTACCACCGTCAAAAACTACGTAAACGATACCCATGACGAAAAATTTGAAAATTTTCGCATCCGCCATCTTGGATTTAAATTTTGACCTCACTAGCGGCTTTATCACCCTCGAAAACTATGAAAACGATACCCATGACGAAAAATTTGAAAACATTCGCGTCCGCCATCTTGGATTTACATATTGACCTCACTATCGGCTTTACCACCGTAAAAAACTACGAAAACGATACCCATGACGAAAAATTTGAAAATTTTCGCATCCGCCATCTTGGATTTAAATTTTGACCTCACTATCGGCTTTACCACAGTCGAAAACGATGAAAAAAAAAAATGAATCCGCCATCTTGGATTTTCATTTTGATCAAATTCACACTTACTCTCTTGCCAGCCTGTTACTTATTCATACAATGTTCGTGATCGATCTTTTTGGTGAATAGAACTTTTACTACCAATTTCCACATTCCAAATTCAAATCACTTTTAGTCCCTAGGGATTAAAACGCTATTTTGGTCCCTGTTTACGAGGATTAAACTACGTCTTTTTGAATAGATGTGATAAAAAAATCTTTTTCGTCACCACTTCAAGTTGTTTCGTCAGTTCCACAATGTTGCAAATGATTATAAATCTAAGAAGTTATAAACTCGGTCCGTAATGAATTTGCGTAAATCGGATTCTTTGTGAAAGGTCTTCCATTCCTCATCGCACCTTTCGAAGCGAAAAAGATTATTTTGGTATCAAAGGATTCTTCACATTCTTTTATACTGAGGCGTTAATGAAGTACGAAATATTTACGCAATTTTGCTACGAAATAATTTGTTTGTGTACGAAAATAAAGTAAGACTCTGTTTACTTCATACGTCGGTAACTTCGTCTGGCCGAAGTTACCGACGTATGATGAAAGATGTACCAGTAATTAATTAATGAATGAGTTTTATTTAATTACATATCTACTTAGAGCGTAATGAGAAAAGCTAATAAATTAGAGTCTTTTAATACTTATTATATATGGGTACCTATTCCATTAATAATAAAGTGCTTGCTGCCTCCATATTCTCTTGACATTTAATCTTGTGAACTTTACGACACACTGAAATAAACAGGATACTTAGCTAGTTTTTTTGTGAAGTTTACCGACTCCAAAGACGATGCTTGCTTCATCTTCTCTATTGATCCTTGCAAATACCACGTGTATGTACATATTCTGAAAGACTTCGAAAGCACACCAATTGCGTATACACATATACACTCTTCTATCACAATCCGAAGGATTTTGAAGGAAATTCCTAATCAATTGCTTCATAAACATTTGAAAAATTCGTCTGCTTAACGACGTAAGGAATGCTGTCGAATCGTCAAAATAAAAGCCATTGCAATGAGGGTTTTCATGAAAAATACACGCCAGCACATTGCGCCATTTTGACAAGAGGTCTTCCATTTTGACAATGATTATATATCATATGATGACATTCATCATTCGTTCATTTTGACAGATGCCTTGACCTGAAGTCTCAGTGCTGCCACCTAGTAAACCTTTATTGTTAGTGTAGATGAGATCACTCCTTATAAGTGCTGTGCTATCTCTATGGCCCAACTTCTGGTGACAACAATAAAAATCAATCATAGAATTTTCTGGGACGACTGTAAACAGAAAACCAGATAGAGAATAAAACATGAACACAACAAAAATACATCGGATTTATAATACAAATAAAAAGTAGAGCGGGAAGCGAAGCACAGCCAGGCAAAGCTTGGATGCTAGGACTGTGCAATTGCCTATTCAAGCATTCAGAAACTTGTCCTGTGTGCGAACTTATTTTGTTTTTATTGTGTTCGTATGGAGTTCTGGATAGCTGGGACACAGACGGCGGGATTTAGACGTCAAAAGTTATAAGGACTGTGAAAACTGTGCAACGTTTGGTGTAATTTTTATTAAAATTATAATTTTTTTTTTCTTTATTCCTTATCGCACTTTATACTCTGCACACTTAGCGAATGATAGATGAACCGATAAAAGTGTAACAATTTGACCCTCACCACACTTTTGTTACGTAACAATTTGCAAATACTAAAGGAACTTCGTTCCAACCAGGTTTCTTCACGACACCTTCTCTAAGCGTGTGTGTTCCTCTGTGGTTGAGGATTTCGGGTGAAGCTCGCTTCCACCTGATCACCATTTACCATCAGATGAGATGCAGGCCAAGAGCTTCCCCGTAGTGGGTAAAAATAAAACCTTTTTTTTTTTAAATAATTTAATTCACAGGGTGTTTGGTGCAACGTGTGCCAAATTGAAATGGTCGACTGAAGGGATCATCTGCTATCCTTTTACACTCCTTAACATCTCTCATGCCTTGTGGTTTTATTAAAAAAAGACCCAAATTTTACATTCAAATACAATTTTTTTTGTATAAGGCACAGACTCCGAATTTTAATTTTATTTAGATGTATATTGTTTTTAGAGTACTTTTAAATACAAAATTAGTGACATTTGTCATCTAGTTTTTTTAAATTTACTCGTAAAGGTAAAACTTAAATTAAAGCTGTACATGTTACAGCTGTTTACATGGCTACAAAAAAAAAAAAAAAAACAAAAGCGACCGGGATCTTCCAACTCCCTCAAAAATTTTCTATTTTATCCTCTTGCTAATGATGTGCCACATGCCATAAAAATCTCGTAACAACTTTGTGAATTCGCTAGAATTGTGAATCGAGTCATATAAGGCTAATATTCAATATATGATTTAAAAAATCTTTTTGCGTAACTGTTACTAGAGAAACAGGTAAAATTTGCTTTTTCACTCTTGCGATGTAAAATCTATCTTCTATCTCTATCTTGCATAGCGTAAACCGGGTGGAAACAAATCATTTTTTTTGTCGAGTCAAAAAGTCGATAAAAAATCCACAGGGCATGAGAGATGTTAAGGAGTCTGAAAGGATAGCAGATGACCCCTTCAGTCGACCATTTCAATTTGGCACACGATGCACCAAACACCCTGTATATCTTTCTTTTTAGACCCAAGATCCATAACATATTATGTGTTACTTCTTTCCTCTCGCTTTCCTGCAAATCTGTGAGAGTGATTTCGTGAAAAGGGACGGAAGTGTGTAACAGGGAGCCGGGAAAGCGCGCGCTATTTGATTTGACCAATGAGCGTGCGCGGTGCTTGAGTTGGCCGTCAGAAATGTGAAATGTTTATTATCGTAATTTTGCATAATACCAAGGTGAGATGTCAGATGTAAATGTTACACAACTTGTTTGTGCCTTCCGTTGTGCAATGTTTTTTTACAAAGGAAGGTTAGGAAGGTAAATAAAACTTTTTTTTTTACACATATTATGCGACTACTGTAAGGGTCGCTCGTTTTTTACTGGCGAGAGAGAGATAATCAAGTCTTGATACAATTGTTTCTTATCAAATAATTATTTTTCACTTAGATGCAGTGATTTGAATATACGGAAAATATCGAGTTGGTTGGCAATTTACTTATAAATTAATTACCCTGAATTTACATACTTAAAATATTCTTGACTCGGTGACGACATAAGTGCTGAAACACATAAGCGGCACGCGTATGTGAGCATGTACTCAAACGCACGAGCGGCACATTGTCGACTGCAGTCGCCGACGCGCGACGCTTCGACGGCGACGGTTGCAGTCAACGAGTATCGACGGCTGCAGTTGCCTCACCATTGGCACGTGCCGCTCGTGTATATGAGTACTTATTCCAAAACATAATTTACTTCCGAAATAACTTGAGCTATCAAGTAGTTTCACGTACAACATCTACATTTATGTCAGAGTAGAGAAAATGAATTAATTGCCTCGCAAATGCACTTCCCTCGTTGGGGAGCTAAGTTTTCATCTATTTATTAATGTCATAATAACAATCCCCCACTCGAGCGGTGAAATGGTCTCGCTTTAATGCCATTCATTTCTCCCACAAAAGATGGGAACCATCTCGTAAATGCGTTGCACAGATTAATTGCTTGAAACAGAGACTGCGGGTATAAAAATATTGAAGCTGTGACGTCGAAGCACTTGATTAAAAACTTTGAAAATGTTTTTGTAACCTAGCTTTTTCTATAAATGTTTTTGTCCCAACAGTATTTAATATTTTTTTGTTGATTTGCTATTTTTATTTTATATATTTACCTCGTACTATGTAGCCAAAGTACTTGATTGATGAGCAGTTTGTAAAATACAACTCCACTGTTCAAGAGTCTTATAGAAGAAGTCATGCTTACAGGGAAGCAATAATAAAAAAAGTAACAATAATAACAATTGACAAGCAACAACAATAACAATTTGTATAATAGCAATTTGTATCAATTGTCCGTAAATTGTCGTTAATTGTGTTGTTGTGTAATCGTCGTAAATGGCTATATACGGCAAATTCACCATAAACAATACAATTCAACCTTATAGTTCCCTGACAGTCCATGTTTTTCATTTTGTCTCAATTGGTCTTTGTTTTACTTAATTATTTATTTAGAATTTCCGCTACTCTTTGTGCAGAATATTCAAAGCAGGTTGTAATTTACTACACAAACAACATTGTGACCGTACCCTGTGACCGTACCTCATAAAGTCATAACAGATAACCAAAAGCGCCGTAAAAAGCTATCCGCATAAACTTTGAAAGCGCTTAAAGTCGCTGAAAAACAAGCGTAACGTTTTGAACAAGATCCTATGATTTTTCGGAAAAAAACGCAGTTAAGCTGTACACGGACGCACGAATGTAATAACGATGCCTTTCACAGAGTGATTGGGAAAATAGCATTACTTGAGTCGCGAAGAGATCAAAGAGAATTCAGTCATATGCGATACTTCTGCGAGTACGCTGAGTAAATAACAGCACTGCTCCGAGGTCGTCTATTTTGAATTTTTATTTTATTCGCAGTTCTAATTTCGAATGGCGACCGATATTTTTGTTATAAGTGAACGATTTTGTATTTGGAACAGTGTTTGAGCGGACTGCGGAGGTACCTATAAGAGGGTGTTCATCAAAATTATATTTTTTCAGTCGTTTCGTTATTCTCTATTTGAGTACATATTTTATCTTTTTACAAGCAGTTTGTCCGGTGGGATTTCCCTTCGGTAACTTCTCAGAAGCCTTAAGTCTGAAGTCTTCCACGTTTCTGTCTTCAAATATCACGAACTTACCTACATACATTTCATCTCCTGTTCTACTTCGTTAGGAGATGAATATTCAAAAATCCTTCCTTAGTAGTCATCTTCGTTATATAGAGCTCTTGTGCAAAATTCCGTTATTCTAGACCCAGCTGTCAGGCTGTACGTTGTCTGTCAGTGAATGAATTTAAGTTTTTTTTAAGTAGACAACGTGCCCGATGGGATGTTTCACGGGCAAAAATGACATACAAACTTGTATCCCCTTTAGGGGGTGAATCTTCGCCCGGGAGTCATCATTGTGTGGATCGCCCGGAGGACACGGTGGAGCATACGGTGGAGGTCTGCCCGGCTTGGGCGGAGCACCGCCGTGTAATCGTGGAGGCGATCGGCGACGGTGACCTCTCGCGTCCGGCCCTGGCCAGGCCATGGTACGGAGCGAGAGGGCATGGGAAGCCGTCGTCACCTCCTTCTGCGAAGCAGTAATGCTCGCGAAAGAGGAGGCGGAGCGCGTGAGGGAGAGGTAAATTTCGTGCCCTCCCGCCCAGCCGCCTAGCTAGGAAAACGGGTGGGTTGTAGTCAGTAAGAGTCTGACTCACCCATCAAATAACTTCTCCCGCTCCGCTTAGAGCGGGAGAAGTAAATTGATGATTTCCCACCCAAAAAAAACAGGGTTGAATGAAAAAATAAATACTTCCTTCGTATTCACTTTCACTATTGTAACAAACTCTAGTGCAAAATTTCATGCTTTTGGGCCCAGAGCGGCTCAAGCTTTGCGTTGTCTCTCAGTGAATTGTATGAATTTAAGATTTTTTTAACAAAATATCTGTGACTATTTTACCCACTACGAAATTTTTTTTTTCTCATATGTTTTGTATATATTTAGGTAAAAAAAAAAAATATGTAATTTGGCACTGTAGTAAGTACTTTACTTATTCCCTTTACTTTTTAATTTATTCATGTTTTGTTTTATAGATATTGAGCGTAGATACGATTATCGGGAGCGCATTCATCCTTTGACAACAGATCCTTTCTGATTAAAAAGACCTACATTTAAAGTATCAGAACCAGTCATAACTATGCAGCAAAATACTATATTCTACGTCACAAAATGGTCAGAGCAACATAACGCTGATTCTCGGCGAAGGCTCTGTCCTTATTCGCAATACCATTTAGATAACAACATAAGAAAAACTACGCAATATCTCACATCTACATCAAACAACGAAAGTGCCTCCCAACATAGAATACGTAATACGCCATTGTCTTCGAGTTCCAATCCGTCACGTCACTCAGAATAAGTCTGCGGTGAAAAGTGAGTGATGTTCGCTGCACTTTGTCTCGCGAAGAAAAGACGGTTATATGAGGCAAAGGCAATAAAATATTATGCATATGTAAAGCCAAAGAGGATTGTTCTGGCAGAATATTAGACCTCATTTGTATATTGTGAAGTTGGACCATAGATTTTTAGGGTTGCGTACCCGAGGTGGGCCAAACGGATCCCTATTACTAAGCCTCCGCTATCCGTCTGTCCGTTTGTCTGTCATCGGGCTGTATCTCATGAATCGTAATAGTTAGCTAGTTGAAATCTTAACAGATTGTGTATTTTTATGGCCGCTATAACAACAAATATAAAAAAAATTGTAGAGTTAATAACTAAAGCAGAGGAGAGCAGAGCAGCAGCGGTGGCCCTGTCGTAACGGCCGTGACATACGAGTCTTAGGTTCGAACCCAGACCGGTGCTTTACTTAGTGTAAATTATTTCATCACCACTGCATTCAAAACGGTGAAGGAAAACATCGTGAGGAACGGCATGTCCTAGAACCAAAAATTCGAAGACACGTGACATTCACCAACCCGCACTGGGCCCGCGTGGTGGATTACAGCCCACTCCGAGGAGGCCTGTGTCCCAGCAGTGGGAACATTATAGGCTGATTGAGAATAATTAAACTTGTCTTCAAACAAGAAAAGTGTTTTTTTCGGCGTTTTTTGCTCGATATAAAAACGGTACGGAACCTTTCGTGTCCGTGGCCGGTTTTTTAATGTAGTCTTTGAAAGATGGATAGAGTCGTGAGGCTGAAGCTTTTTAGTTGGAATTAATTTATAGATACGACCACAAATAATACTACATATATTTGCCGTAGAAGCTGATTTAGCAACTTGGCGATTATGTTAGGAACATACACCAGCTTAGCGGGCGTGGTACTGTCAATAGGTACTATAGTAATTAATTATACATTTATGTATTAAATTGATGGACAGCAATAGGTACCTATAATTCAGTCTCTTCTATATTTGATTTACCCGGTTTTCCTGCCAGAAGTTCCCTTTTGAGCCTGTATATACGTTTGTACGTATGGTCACCCAGGGAGTAATGTACTGAAAACATAAAGTTTCATATGCAAATTAAACCTTACTTGTAATAAGTATAGAGTCTAGTTTTCTTTGTTTTGCGTCTGCCATCTGCGTTAGTGAAATTGATTCGATTAATTAACATAAGTCCAGAAAATATTCTACTGGAAATATCAGCTGAAATAACTTATGATAAAAACGAAATTACCAGAAAAAAACACATTTTCACAAGCAATGACGTGGGTTTATCGGAATTTTACGATAAAAAAAAAATTGGGAATATCAATTTCGAAAATACGCGTTACAATTTTATTTTATTTTCGGCCAGTTTGATTGCATTTTTTTTTCCAAAACCTGTGAATGCAAATCAAAATAACTCAAACAATTAAGACGGCCTCCTTTAGCTACAACGGTTAAGCTAGCTGCCCTTACTGCCGCATCTCAAAAATCCACCTGTACAACATACCCAACATAAGGAGTGTAGTCTATTGCGTAGTCGATGATTATTTTATTTTATCTTGTATACTTCATTGACATAATCCTTTTATTATTTGACATTATATACCTTCAATATATAGATTAATCTTTTTTAAATTGTATTTTGTTACAGCTATAGCTACAATCATGCATTTGGTTGAAATAGATTTTTATTATTTTATTTATCTTTTATATGGGTAGATTCTTTTCCTCTAGATTTTGTGAATGTGAGCACCTTGTAGGCTTAACAGACTGATCTGTGGTCCATTTTCTATTTTGCTAAGTATCTGGTACTTTTTGATAGGCCTACACTGTCTTCTCATACCTATTATCACTGTAATTTTAAAAAATCCTTTGTAAAAACCAATTTATTTTTAAAAGAGTAACCGTGGAGTTTCTTGCCGGCTCTTCTCCATAGGAAACGACCATTTGGAACCGTGCACCTGGCTTCTAACGTTTCATAAGTGCCCTTGTTGGTTTATGTGAAATAAAATATTTTGAATTTGAATTTTGAATTTATTTAGTTCAAAAGGGTCACCATGGTTTTTGACCATTGACTTACCTGAAGGTAGGTAAGGTAGGATAACTAAACTAAGATAACTTTCCCAATCTTAACTAAAATAGCATCTGCCTTTGACACACGCTGTCTCCGTTACAAGGTGTGTCAGAGGAGATACAAACATGAGACTAATAATAACAAGCTCAAGGTCGCTTGTTAGGATCCGAGAGATGAACGCTTAACAACCTTTAGCTCAATCGTATGTAAATGACCTATATGGTTGTGCTCCTATAAGAAATATAACGTTTGTGGCAAAGCACCCAGAGACACAACCAAACACATTGACTTTACAACAACTGGTCTTATAAACTAATACTCTGAAATGACCTTATCAAAATGGTCACATGTATATCATCTCTCTAAGGTTCTACTACAATTAAACATTAGGTAGTAGTATGACTTCAGTTTATAACTCCCTCTCAGTTTGTGGAATCAAGACCCTTAGCATGGAACAACAGAGAAAACTCTGTATTCCCACGAACGCGTGGCCTACAGGTCCACCGTAAAAGATGATGACGCAGAATCGTACCTGGATGCGGCGAGACTTTCCTGCACGAGATACCGGGTAGGTAAGAACTTCCAATAGAAGGATGGCCACACTGCCGGCACTCGAACTCGTTGGGTCAAACCTCTTAACTGCCAACGCCCGTGGTCAAATCATCACACTGCCCACCACTAGTCGGGACTCGGGACGGACTGCTAATTCACCAGACCACGGGACAGCACCAGGCGTCACGTCTCCACACGTTCGTACCAGTTTCAGGCTAGCCTAAACAGCCAGACAGGTTCAGCTACAACTGAAACAACGACACAGATATATTTCCAATCAGATTATTGATCGGACACAGTCTGATCATCACAGAACCGGTGCCCGTCCAATAACATATCTGTTCAATCACCATCATTTCGTAGCTTCACCAGGATCCGAAGATCAACCTCCTCGTCGCAGACGCAGTATCAAAGACCTCACTATCGTCTAGGAAGCTTCGAGAAGTCCCCAACCACAGACTAAACAGAATCGTTTGACATCAGTGACTGTCCACTTTTGTTAATCTATGATTTATTTATTTTTAGTTTATAAAACCTTGCATGACTATAAAATGTGGTTGATTAACTTATGTATGTTAATAAATGTGGAAAGCTCGAGTAACATAAATTTAATTATTAAAACCAACCACAGCGCCATATCTGCATTATTCATCAACTCTTGAGCTTCAAGGTTTCGCCGCTAGATGTCGCCTCAGATGTCATTTTGCAGCGTCACAAGGTGTGAGGCTTCTTTTAGAATATAACTATAAATCCAACGCTGGCTCGCGTTCGCCACTTCATCGATCAGTTTAGACATACAACAATGAGTTTGATTCAGTCGACATACTTTTTCTTAGTAAAAATTTAAGAAGCAAATCCAAGCAATCCTTAAGGATCAGCAAAGTATTATACCTAACGTAATGTTAAATAATGTACGCACACAAATTTATTTATTTTTTAAATTTACCTTTTTTTTAAATTATAAAATCCAGTATATACTGTATAATCTGTGTTACTAGCTAGTTTCCAATAACCTTACATAGTTATCTGTGGAAAACGTAGTGGGTAGCATAATTGTTATATAACGTTATATTTAAGACATTATGACTATACTTTATTGTGCTACTGTTTGTTATCCTTAAATAAATAAATAACGAATTGGATGATAAACGAAAATAAACTTTTGAATCTTTACAGTAAAGAAAATGAAGCTCACTCATAATAGACTCAGCAGAAAGTGGCAAAAGGGAGGTCCGATTATGTTGAAGACCTGGGATCTGGGAGCCTATGTGCTTGTCCTTCAAATAATATTCACAAGAACTCCATAGACAACACTCCGTCAAATCAAAAAAAGAAAGATCTCATCAAAAATGTTTACGCTATTACCATGAAAATATTTGACGTAAATCGGTTGGCAACATTAAAAATTAGATTGGTTGGTTCAGTTAATGTATCTAACTGACGTCTCTCGCCTTAATCTTGGGCTTGAGAAGCTCGGTAAACAGTAATCTTTGCCGACGCGCTTTGGTTCATAGAGTATGTGAGGTGCAGAATGATTGGGGACAAGGTTTATGACTATTTTTTTGGTATTTATATTCAGATTTATTTGTCTAATGGGCTTGTTTTTCAATATTGTGTTAGTATAACCAGGTGAACAGCGGGGGCCTAGTAAAATTGTCCGCGACTTACGAGTTGTAGGTCTTAGGTTCGAATCCAGGCAGGCACTTATCTTTGAGTAAATGATTTCATCACCACTGCTCTCAAAATAGTGAAAGAAAACATCGTGAGGAAAACGGCACGTCTTAGAAACGATCCACTCTCTCTCACAGAGAGGAGGCCTGTGTCTCAGAAGTAGGAACATTATAGGCTGATTATGATAAAACAAGGTAAGAATCCTAAAATTACAGCCAGATGTATAATGATTTAAAAAGATCAGTGTTTCACGCATGTTTGGGTGGAAAAGCGTTACCTTCGAAAAAGTTCGGCTTTAAAGTGCGCCATCTCTGTCACTTAGGGTATGTGTGGATATGTGTGTGGGTGTGTGTGTCCCTTGCCGTCATGATGACACCATTGCTTGTCAAGCTTAGTTTCAATATGATTAGAGTTCAAAATGGCAACTGACAGAACACTGCTACCGGTCGCGTCACGGGACAAGTTATAATGAACGCACTGTTACATTTTTCACAAAACGAATTTGGATAACCAAAGCCGTTCAGCGCAAATCGTAGCTAACCAACACAATTACAGTCAAACCAATACTAGATTCCAGTACGTATCAGCTGGTTTTAGGCATAAAACGTATCCGCAGAGTAATATCTCATCTTTCTCGTCATTTTCATCAAAGCGAATGGAACTCTATCCAGACTTATTTCCGGGGCCGCTCGTTTGGAATAAACAAACAGGCGACCTACCAATAGCAGCAGAGCCTTGATTTTTTCCTTATTGAGCCTTCGCACTAATCGATGTCGTGATCAAATGTACGTGCCTATTTTATGAATAAATATTAGTGATCAGTGGATCATCTTTAGATTTGTGTTTTGTTTTTTTTTGTCGGATTGGATTTCTTATATCCGTGGAAGATATGCACCTAAAAATATTATACTTATATGAAAAAGTAAAGGTACCATTCCCTACCCGACCGCAGGCGGAACCGTAGGCGACGTGTTGCGGCGCCACGTCGCTCTGACACGTTGGGGCGTCATATCGCGGTGATACGTCGCGACGTCGTGCCGCTGTAGTCATGATTCCGAACTCGAAGGAATTTCATTCCTGTTTGCAGAAGAAAGTCATCTCTTCTGCATACATAATCAGCCTAAAATGTTCACACTGCTGGGACACAGGCCTCCTCTCTATGTGAGGGAGTGGGCCGTAATCCACCACGCGGGCCCAGTGCGGGTTGGTAGATGTCACATGTCTTCGAATTTTTGGTTCTAAGACATGCCGGTTTTCTCACGATGTTTTCCTTCACCGTTTTGAGAGCAGTGGTGATGAAATTGTTTTACACAAAGTAAAGCGCCTGCTGGGGTTCGAAGTTTCGAACCCACGATCTACAACTCGTAAGTCGGGGCCGTTACCACTGGGCCACCACTGCTATCATGGTCCTACATCGACCTACATCTCTTCTGCATGGCAAACCGAAATGAAATTCCTAATGGAGAAACCGGCAAATTCCAATAGCTCATTGCTCTAACCCTGGATAACTATCCCCATACTAAATGAGCAATTCTTGCTTTATCACCGGGGAACAAGATAACATAGATACGGTATAGATGTTTAGAGATATGAGGAACAGGGTGTAAAGTTCACTCATCCTCTATTATATAGAAAAGGGTGGATCCTCCGATCAGACGGGTGTCGTGTCTGGCGGGCAACTGCCCAACTATTAATGTCGGATAGTCATATACAGGGAGTCAGGGACATCGACGCAAAGCCTGTTACCATGGATTCAGTACATAATTCTGACCCACCAGCGTTGAAATTTTTTGTCGGTTATTAAAAAAGTAATTTAAAAACCAAAACCCGACTACTGAAAAATCACGCTCAAAAAAATATGAAACATAACACAACACAAAATTTATGTCTTCTAGAGGGCGCCATATCGAATTTAATGTAATGTCACATAGCCTATAACCAGCGGACGATCAGGACGCTTCCAACGATACCTCATTTGTGAAATTATGATCATATCCTCCTTTTTGCTTCGCCGAAGTCGGGTAAAAAAAAATCTGCTGTTTTTGTTGTACTTAGATACTTTCATATTTATGCATTTAGTAAGCTGTTATTTTGACATTACAAACAGACGCTTCAATTTTATTTATTTGTATGTAAGTATAGTTAAAATATTTTGATTTGATTTGATCGAATTTACGTTACGTTTAGGTACGTTCCGCGTTCATGTTAGGGCCTCAGGATTTAAAATGAGTGAAAACTCAGTTAAGCTTGGACTGCAATTGACGTAGATCTCTCTTAAAATGGAGCAAATACAAGAACCTAGAACAGAACCTAGAACAGAATGGTGATAACATAATGTGTTCGCTCCATTTCCTGATGGTTAGGTACTAACATGTTCGAATAAGCGAAACATTTCATTGGAAATATTTGGTTGAAGATATCATAGAAGTGTGGATATATTTTTTATAAATACTTTAGTATTTAAGGGGTATGTCGCTGAAATTGAAGAGCGACGTACGTTGCGACATAGTAGGAAATACGTACTGAGAGTGTGATCTGCCTGCCCAGTGTGACGGTTAGATATATTGTGTGGTGTCATATTCTGTCATATTTTAGTTCTCGAAAAAAAGGCTTGTTAGCATGAGTTTCTCTCCCAATCTCGAAACCTTCTGGAATAAACAAAAAAAAATCTGCTCTTTCATAGAAAAGTGCAATACCTACACCCGAACCTATACCTATACCTAACCTAACCGAAGAAAAATTTCAACGCAGGGGGGTTTAGAATCACGTACTGAATCCATGGTAAAAAGCTTCGCGTCGATGTCCCTGATACTCTGTATTGTGTGGTAATATTCTGCTTTAGTTTTCGAAATTGGCTTGTTAGCTTGAGTTTCTCTCCCAATCTCGAAACCTTCCGGAATATATTCCCTAAACGATGGTGAAAACCTCATCAAAATTTGTTGCGTTGTTTGGAAGAACAACGCGGACATACAGACAAGCGCCAAAAGTGACTTAGTTTTATAATATAGATAGATATAAATGGTCAATTTCCACATGTCATTAAGCACACAGCGTTAATCCAGGCATTCAATAACCACTACAGCTAAGCTAGAACATTGTCCGCGGAACGTGGCTAATCTTCAATTAGTTCGGATGTCAATTAAAGGCAGTGTGCAATTGTACACAAACTATGTGTAATTATATATACACACACTAGCTTTAGCCCGCGGCTTCGCGTCCGCGTTGAGGCCGGAAATTGTCCACGGGAATGTACTACCGGGATAAAAATTATCTCAAACTCAAACTCAAAGCATTTATTTCAATTAAACCATATACAGGCACTTTTGAATTGTTAAGGAGTCAGTCAGTCAGAAAAAAATGAAGCTAGTTGCCCATTCCAAAACGTAGTAGGTACCTATGGAGAAAAACGGGCAAGAAACTCCACGGACACTCTTGTAAATAAAAAATTGTTACATAAAATCTTAAGTGTTAATCCACGTTATTAACTATCTTTGTGCTAAAGTTTATCCAAATTCGTTCAGCCGTTTTTGCATGATTGAGTAACAAACACCCAAACATACCTATAACTTTCACATTCATAATATTATATATATAATATTTATTATAATTATTATGTCCTAACTGTATAATATTATAAATACAAAAATGAGTTTATTTTTTTGATACACTTTCACGTTAAAACGGCTGAACAGATTTAGATGAAATTTGGCACATGGGTAGACCATGAGCTGGATTATGACATATAATAGTTTTCATTCCGACATTCCCACAGGATCAAGACATAGGTATGCGAGTGAAACCGCGGGGCGCAGTTAGTAAATATATAAAGTATAGGATTGGATGAGGAAATCTCAATGAGGATGATTTAGATCGAACAAATCAGGTTTTAATGGACTGGACGGAGGCTTTCTTGGGTGTCAGAGGCGAAACAGATATAATGTAAATACATAGGTATATATTAAGTTTGAACCACCCGATATATATTGTGAGCTTGCGATTAAAATATAAGAATAATGATGATTGTGGAAAGATTCTTGACCTTTTGTGATAGGTTGGAAAAATGCAGAGAAAAAATATTGATTTTCCAATGATTTTGTTTTTCCTGAAGGACATAACTATTTTTCTATTTTTAACCTTGACCTTTTAAACGGATGGACATAGAGAGACATGTGAAAACCGATTCGAACTCAATCGCAAACACAAAATAATTTTCCCTAGAGATAATAATATGACATCATAAAACATTTTACTAACTCAAAAAGCCTCTGCCTAACCCTTAACAAAATATCAATAGATATTTATTATAAACGGGTACGGCTTTCCTGCGCCTAATGTACGGAGAATTTTCCTAGGAATGTGTGTATTAGTTCCAGGATATCGAAATGTATTCAATCGCGATGATGTGCCAGATGTACCATGACGAATGTGTTAATAATAGATGGATATAATAATAATATTTGTGACGTAAGCAGAGAGATGTTGATATACAGGGTGTGTTTGTTTACTTGCGAGTCATATTGAGCATTAAGCCTTTGATTTTGAATTCAGAGTTTTCGAAGGTTTGTTATATAATGTGGCATAATAACTCAAAATCTTTGAGAAAACTGGCATACAGCTGAACTTTAAACTTCATAAGAACATAGTTAAGTTAAACACCACATAGATATACCAAATTGTTAGGTATGACAATTGATAATAAAGTCCAAATTCGTTCTGCTTATCCTTTTGGTCTTGTGTTTATAGGTAGCCTAGGTAATTAAGGTTTTCGATAACCTATATTATGTTTGTGTCAGTTAGGATAGGTAATTTGTATCGTCCAAAGACTAAATGTTGAAGTTCTTATTTTTAAAGTTGCACAAGTTTATAATCTTATGCTCGCCACGTGCAAACTCCGCGTCAAAATCCTGACGTCACACAAATCCTGAATCGCGCAATTAGAGGTTACCGCGCGAACTACATATACGTATCCGGTATCCGATATTAATCGTTGGGCAATTGTCCGCTAGACACGACACCCGTCTGGTCGGAGGATCCTCCCTTTTCTATAGAGCATGAGTGAACTGTACACCCTGTTCCTCATATCTCTAAACTATAAGTACCTAAACCTCTGCCCTACCTCTCGGGGAAATAAAGCGTGATGTTATGTAATGTGTAGATAATAAAATCACACCCTGTTTAATATTTGTACCAATTTATATTTCCGCTTGGTTTCACGATGTATCTAACGTATGTAAGTTTCTAAATAGAGGGATCTAGATTTATGAGGCATAAACTTGTTTATCACGTCACATTTATCCCTAGGACATTGACATTTTTGGCTAGGACGTTGCTAGGGGATTTAAGCCAAAGACTTATTCGGGATTTGGTACCTACTTAGAGATTTAAGGAATTTAGGTTAATCTGGTGACGGACACTGAATGAGACACAATAGAAGCTTTATTGTTACTACGCCTCGGGGCGTTTAGTGTTCTTTAATGCGTTAAGGAGTTAATTTTGGTAATGTTGAAGGAAAAAATTGCAATAGCAAACGTCGAACGAAAGTTCTTGCATTCGACACAATTTGTTGTATTGACGTAAATCCTACAAGGCTCAATAAAGACGGTAGAAGGTAATGAAGCCTTCACTATAATGCGTTCGCAATTCATTTTCTAAACATGTAAACAAACACAAGTTTTAGGAGAAACAACTGTAATGCCTACAAGGTTCAGTTAGCGCTAGAAAGTTCATATTTTTTGTGACTTTTTCTATAGTACTAGTCGGTCTAAAATCAACTTTTTTACACTTGCATAAAGTTGATGTTTGTCTAAGTAGAAAAATCGTGTTTGTTTGACATGTTTGGCAAATAAATTGCGAACGCAGCATAAAAGAGGCTAAAGGCCAGGTCTCTTTTAGGCCAGAGTAACAAAACACTGCCATGAAAACCCCTCTTTCACTGATCCCGTAGTGTTTAGCTCCGGAGAGAAATTGGTGCAAAAAATCTCCTCACCAACACGACTATCTGTTATTAATTCTTTTCACTGACACTTCGTTAGCAGCGCGAGCGATGGCCCAGTGGTAACAGTCGCGAACCTGGGTTCGCGACACCACAGGCGTTTTACTTTGTGTAAACTATTTCATCACCACTGCTCTCAAAACGGCGAAGGAAAACATCGTGAGGAAACCGGCATGTCCTAGAACCACAATCGAGGACATGTGACATCTACCAACCCGCACTGGGCACGCGTGGTAGATTACAGCCCACTCCCTCTCACCGAGAGGAGGCCTGTGTCCCAGCAGTGGGATCTTTATAGGTTGATTATGCAAGTTGTCACTTACAAATGACAATCAAAAACTGCTACTTACAAGGACACCGTCGCGAAACTAGCACTAACATAAGTAAGATTTAAACATCTTCCTGCTATAAGTTTTGAACAAAAGACGCTCGCGTAACAGAAGTTGCTCTAAAAAGCGCTGCGACATTTAAGAAGCAGTTACGTAGCAACTTTTCTGGCTACCAAGAACACTAGGTAGTACTTCACATTTATTATGTTTCCATAGAATGTGGTTTGGGTGTTACAGAATTACTGTTTTAAAGTAGATTCATACGGGATAGCCTGAGCATAATCCACCCAGTCTCAACTTTTAATATTCTAACAATAGCATTAGCATCTGTAAATAGTTAAAGAATATTTTTTTTTTTTGATACTTCAAGCACACAAATGTACAGAGGCGGCCTTAATGCCAAAAAAAAGAACGAAAAAATAAAGAAAATGTTTGCCAGTCAGAGTCAAAATCAATCTGTCTAGCCTTTTCCCAACAATGTTAGGGTTGGCTTCCAGTCAACGGGCTGCAGCTGAATACCAGTGTACATGGAGCGACTGCCTATGTGACCTCTACAACCAGTTACTGGGTAATGATACTCCATGGTGAGACTGGTTGTCAGATTTTTGGGCTTCTGATTACCCGTAACGACTGTCAAAGATCTAGAAATTACAGACGGACGTGCTTTCCGACTTTCCGAGGCATCCACGAACCGACCGTGGCAATCGTAGCTTAACTTTCGATCAACCCTGTGCGGCTGTTATCATAAACTCATGAGCCCCTCTTATGTCAGTCAGAGTAATATTCATATTTCTTTTTATCAACATTACATAAACTTGCTCAGTATGAGCAAGACAATCTCCAATTTCTTGAATTGTTTGATTTATATTATACGAGCTTTAAAAAACTTAAATACAGAGCTACAATAATTTTCCAACTCAACTATAATAGGAATACTCCTTTGAAAAGAAATCTCTTTAATTTCGTAACATGATACAAAAACAATAAAGTAAACGGAATTTTATATCAAGTTGTATCTTGTTAATGTCTAGGGGGCGCCACTAATGAGAATTTAAATATTTCAGAGGAAAGCGGGAACGAAAGGAAGGAAAATCCGCTAATCCTAAAAGAGAACTGTAGCTATGTAATGTAAGTTGTAGAAATACTTACATTTTCTTATTTAATCTCAGCTATCTACGATCATCTTTCCTCTGTAATTCCCTTTTGCAGTTGTAAGTAGTGTCAAAGTAAAAAGGTTTTATAGATTCCATGTAAATAGGGGTTCTCCTTCATGAACTATTGTCGCAAACAAAATATGAATATAATTTAACTAGGTATCTGGACCCCGCGGTTTCACCCACATAAGTCCTGATCCCGTAGGAATATTGGCATAAAAATAATCTTATGTCCTAATCCATGTCATGGTGTACTCATGTGCCAAATTTCATCCAAATATGTTCAGCCGTTTTAGCGTGAAAGCGTAACAAACAAACTCACTTTCGATCACATTCGCGGTAAAGATAAGATATGCCATTTTCAGCCATATACAGCTACCTACACTCCTTCCCTACTTACTTTTCTTTTCTCATTTACATAACATTTTTAATAACAGCAACCTTCGGGGCCGACGTTAGTACGAACGATATGTATAAGCAGTATACCCTTTCATTGCAGCACTTGGCGGAGGTAACGGTATGTAACAATACCAGGCAAACATACATACAGAAATGTAACGCGTTTTGTTACTGTTAGAGCCGGCCCACACGTTTCGTTGCGGCGCCGCAACTTTCTTAGGTTAGCGTAGCGGCGGTGGCGGCGCGTTTGACAAAAATCTGGTGTTACAGTATGATTTTAAGACTGAATTTCGGTCATAGTAGCCAATCTGGACATATTATGGTGCTGAAGTGTGACCGTATAAACACGCAGGAGTTGGTGTTAACCATCAATTTCCGAACTCTTCCGGGCTACTAAGATTTTCACGACAGAAAACGCTTATACCTTTTTTGGTCCGACCGAGAATTCGAATCCTCATGATTTGCTGCCCTATAAGCTAGCCACTAGAGCTAGACTTACAACAGTCTGTTAACGGTTTGGTTAACGACACTGGACCAGATTAATAATTATTGCTTTACTCTTTACTAATTTTATTTAAGGTATGACGCCGCAACGCATCGTGTGGCGAAGCTTTAACGTTTTTGAGAATTAAGCCAAGCCACAAGGGAAAATGATGGCTATTTAAAGTCGCTCAGAAAATTCGCATAGAAGATAAGCCAGTAATTGCGGACGATCTTGTGGGAATGTCGGAAAAATTCCGCCGAGGCCGAATTTTTATCAATACCTATCTGTCTTTGAAAGTAAAATAGTGGTATTTGAATTCTTTTGGTACCGTTGAGGTGGGTCATTATGGTTTATCGTGCGAGGTCTCGGTGGAGCGGTACCAAATGGTTATTTTTTCTTTGTGGGTTTCTGGTATCTCTGGGCTTCAAATCGTTTTGATTGCTCCCATTATAACGTTGTCAGGATGGTTTTTTTTCGCTTTTAAAGTTTTATCGAAATGTTGTGTAGTTGGTTTTATGATAAAAAACCGGCCAAGTTGCGTGTCGGACTACGCTCAATGAAGGGTTCCTTAGTTGGGATGAATTTATCCCAAAAACAAACTTTAATTAAATAAATAAACATTGTAGTTTAAAAATATGTTGATACGTGACGGTCAATATTCTCGAACTGAACATGTAAGTTAGTCATCGCAAAAATTATATTTTTGTTGATAAAACTACAAATTAACGATTTTCGAAGTTTACCCTTTATAAATATGTGCTTATTTTGATTTATTTGCGAGTGTCAGAATATGTCGCAATGTCCGTATTTTTTTGTTGCATTGACTTAGAAGCTTGATTTTTTTAAGAGTTCCAAGGGACCATAGATTTCAAAATTCATATTCAAATTTATTTATTCATAATAAGTACAAGAACAGATTGGACGGTAACCCCCAAGATACATGTATGCAAATGCCTAGTTTTGGATGATTTGTCGGAATTGGGACCTTTTCAGAGCTATAGTACACAGTTATTATTGCATAACTGGTAAACGAAAACTAAAATTAAACTAAACTAGGTATAACTAAGCAATTAAACATCAGCGATCATCAGAGATCTATGTATTTGGTATTGATTTCAACTAGATGCGTCCAAGCGTTCCTGAGAAAAAAGGTCTTGACAGACTGACGGATGGACAACGAAGTGATCCTATAAGGGTTCCGTTTTTCCTTTTGAGGTACGGAACCCAAATGGTATATACCTATGTTAGATGATGCTCATACATCGCATTTATTATTACGAAAGTAGATATCTGACGTTTTGCACACGTGTGCTTATCCCTGCGGGCTTACAAACATGATTTTATGTTATCCGTCTTTTTCTGCGTACGACGTACGTTTCTGGTTGTTCCATAATACGACCTCGGTAAACTCTAACCATTACTCACCTTTGACGTCCAATTAGTGCGTTGTCATTCCCACACATTAATTACTTAATACCGATTGTGCCACTGTCCACATGTCTTGGATACGTCGTCAGACAGCTCAATAAGACTTGATGTTCGAAGTACAGATTCACACAGATGGTTCACTTTGCAAAATCATTTAAATAAAAAGCGACTCTTGCTACGACACAATAAAGTGCAATTCAGGTCGCACTGCGCTAATTACGTACAGTTATATTTACCTAGAAGTTGCCTCTTTTTTAACCCCCGACGGAAAACGAAGGGGTGTTATAAGTTTAACGTGTGTATCTGTGTATCTGTCTGTGGCATCGTAGCTCCCAAACGGTTGAACCGATTTAGTTAATTTTTGTTTTGTTTGAAAGGTGACTTGATCGGGAGTGTTCTTAGGTATGATTCAAGAAAATCTATTCAGCCGTTTGAAGATTATCAGGTCTTTTCTAATTGATGAATGGATTTGAGCATCTTCCACAGGTCTGATTGAGTCTAAATTTGGTAATCTGTTACTTCAATGGTATTAGAATAACATAGTAACCTTGAACTGATGCTGCAGCATTACCTGGTACTTGCAGGATACCCAACTCCTCATCAACTTACAGCAGTGGTATCGTGTTTGGGCTCATTGGAATGGTCTCAATAAATAGGTTATAGATATATATTTATCAGGGTGTGATATGGAGAAGAAAAAATAAAACAGGGTTAATTAGTAACCAACTTGACTGTAGGAAAAATACGCACAGTTGCGCAGAATTATGCGAGGCACGTGTCGATCGTAGCGTATGTACTAGTAATTAGTATATAATAAAGTTAAAAAAGAAGGAAATAAAAGTTAAATTTAAAATTTAAAAAACCCCCGACACAAACAAAATCCTTTAAAAAGTTTCAAAATAAAATATTATACTGGCCCTTTATGTTTAATACAATTTGTAGTTAATATTTTGTCGTCGCATCGGGGGTCGGCATGCTATTGTAGAAAATATATTTTCATTCGTCGACCCCCGATGCGACGACAAAATATTAACTACAAATTGTATTAAACATAAAGGGCCAGTATAATATTTTATTTTGAAACTTTTTAAAGGATTTTGTTTGTGTCGGGGGTTTTTTAAATTTTAAATTTAACTTTTTTATCGTGTAACTCTTATATCTTCTGACTACGTTACGCTGGCGCTGACTGAATTGGCCCGACAAGACGAGCTCGCCGCGTACTTGTAGCTTCATACCTTAAATGCGGAGTGCGCCTTCTGTATCATTCTGTGGCACAGGTCAATTTAAGGAAGATTTAAGGCTTTTGCAGACCAGCGCGACTTGTCGCGCGACGTGACACGAACAATACAATTTCTAAGAAAACTTCACGGTTTAACAATAACTGGTGTCGCGTCGCGCGACAAGTCGCGCTGGTCTGCACAAAGCTTTATGCTAAGGTGGTTTTGGGTGGTGCTGTCTTAATTAATTGTTAAGCAAATTAACTACCAACTTATTGTCAGTAAGTTTATTAAACAAATATTACCACTGTAGCGGTTACACCACCACATACGAATTACGCAGTAAAGACGTCACACAAATCCTGCATCGCGCAGGTAAAGTTTACCGCGCGAACGACTATCCGAAATCAACTTACGAATCCGAAAACTACTTAGTGTGTAGGAGCCATTAGGATGTTTGATTTGGCTAAAAAATAATTTCGATTATTTTACGTTTAAAATAATTATCATGTAAAATGAGTTCAATAACACCTAAACATTCGACAAACCATTTTTGTAGAGCAGATAAAAGTTAAGTAGCTACCTAAAGGATATTTCAGAGAAGCCACGTCCCTAGCTCATTTGAATATTTTAGAAATAAATGTTATTGTTATCTCCATGTTTAATTCTCAATGCTGATGCTGAATCGCGTCTCCTGCAAGTCTCCGGAAACTTTCGCTTTTATGTTATTATTCTATTAAGGTTTTTAGGCATGAAAGTAGAATAAATGCTGGGGAAATGCGTTCCTTGCGAAGCATGTGTAGTGTAACTATGAATGATAAGCTGAGGATATGATAAAGCAACGGTGCGGTTTAAAAGAACATGTAGTAACAAAAATTGAAAACAGTTTGCTTAGATGACATGACCAAACGGTCATGTTGAGAGGATGAGTGAAAAGCTACTTACAATATTAGATTGTTATACAAGGGATGAAAGGGACCTATTTAGGCACGAGATGGTTTGGAAGAGCGTAGCGAGGGCGCCAGTAGTTAGAGTGCCTAAATTGGTTTTTCCCGAAGTAAACACGCTGCTTTTCATTTCGAATATAATGAGGAAAGTAAATAAAAACCTTTATTAAAACATAAAAACAGTGTTGGTAAGATAATATCTACTTAAAATTAATAAATAAATTAGAGCAATTATTAAACGTAAGGGAAAGGTCTTTCCTGTTATATGAATTAATGTTGAATATTTTTTTCGAAACTTGAGTTTTTTGTGTTTCTGTAAATATTGGAGAAAGCAATATTTTGTAATTTTCTTCAGCTGGAATAGAAAGGTTTTTACTTCGCTCTTTGGAAGTACTATACTCCATTTATTATAGCATTAGAAAAAAGAGGCTCGTAGAAGCAGGACTGCAAAACATTTTATTTTAAAGTTAAGTTATAACTTTGTTACATAAATCGAAGACAGTACTAAATACGCAAAATAAACGAAATAAAAGGCATTTTATTTTAAATAATGCTTTATTTATAATAACATCTTCACAACACATTACAAACTTGCAACAAAACGAATGAATGAAACAACCAATCACATGATGATTTTTTAAGGAACATTTTACTAACAATACTTTATTTCAAATAACAACTTACAACATACAATACGTTGGTGAAACTTCTTCGTCTTCATCAGCTAATTTAGTCACTATCATCAGATGATGAAGATGATAAAGTTTCACCGACGTTTAATAATAAATTTTTCTACCACATTATCCATTATGCTTTTTAACCACTCCTGTACCTATATCAGCATTTCGTGTGGCTGTAGCCGGCAGCTTCTCCAGTTTCCTGGAGTGGTATGGCGCATTGTCCATAACAATTACAGCGCCACTCTCAATATTGGTCAAAATTAACTTGAACCACTTTTCAAAATTAAAAGCAGATCCATTTCAGAGTGGTAATCTCAGTCACCTTTTTCTTTGCGTCAAATATTAATGCAGCATCCTTTAAAAACCCTTCAGTTGATCCTGTGAAATAAAATAAATAAAAGTAAATTTTTCCGTACCTTGTATATAATTTCATTGCTGGAAATAGATCTTAATACTACAACAAAATAGCAACAATATTTATTACTTTTAGTTCGCTTTGCATTTGTTAATTTATAATACAATAATATTATTTATTAATAGTCTATGATAATGTTAATGGTAAGGACAGTGAACAAAATATTATATTAAAAGTAAATCAAGTACATACCAATATGACCATTGATAAGCCGCCTTCCTATTCCCGTTGGGTTCTTTAAACCAGTGGAAAGACCTGACCGATGTGCTTCTTTTGAGGACTTAATAGTGCTGTCTTGCCATAATAAACTTTTCATGAGACCTGTATGTATGATAAAAGGTTATTAATTTAAATACAATATAAATTAATATTAATTTAAACAAATGAACAAAATGATGTTATACTTTTAATTAAATTCTGATAATTTAACTGTAATTAAATCATAATGCTACTGAATACAGGAGATCATACACTGTTTGGTTCAAAAAAACTGTTAAGAAATATTAGAAGCACTGTACCTTCATTTAGCCAAGTCTCATCTAAATAATATATTTTTCTTCTTTGCCTTTTTATTTCATGAAGATATTTTAGTCTACATAGGACGATCTCCTGCCTGTCTATGAGTGCACTTTTTCTACTCCGTTTGATAATTATGTGAACTTTACTGTTTCTTTAATTATTATACATATACAGACTGCTACTCTTAAAATCTGGCAGAGACTCATCACTGTTTACTGTTTCCAATATCTTATCCAAGGTAGGCAACTCATTATTAAAGAAGAAGGAATGAATTTTCCTAAGTATTCCGTTAAATGTCATATCATCAAAATCATCATGTTTTAGGTGCTTCCGCTGGTGGGAGGGTTGCAGGGGACCTTCTGTGTTGCACTCTTTGAGTATGTTGTACACAGTAGCCCGAGATACGCCTATAAATAACAAAATATATGTTTTATCACAATGCATGTTACTTTCAAATATTTTTATAGTAATAATTTTATGAATCATTCTTACCGGCAACTTCTGCGGTCTTGTTTATCATCTGTCTTATAAAAAGGAGTACCTGCAGGCCAGGATTTTTAACTGCTTAAAAATATTGTTTGCTTTTCTACAGCACCAAGTGCAGTTTGCTTCATTCTCTTTTTCTTGGGAGACATTACTATGTCGTCGTGGTCAACTTTATGGCCACGTTTATTTCGCCTTTGGTTTTAGTCAGAGTTTGAACTTATATTAATAGATTGTAAGTCACCCGGAGTCCGGACCCGCACCGGGATCATTCATAGCGCAACAAAACGTAGCGTTTTGTATAAAACAACCAAATCAACACTAATATCGAAAACAAAACAAAAACCAAGGAAAAATAGGGAACAAATAATAACAACAAAATCGAAACTTCGACAAACAATACCAACAAGTATTCACAATTTACAAGACGTGAGTGAATGACATTTGTTTGACATGACAATCACAGAACGGTACGTCAATTTCATGGACGGCATAAACCGGTAAAATTAGAAATACCCCGCTGTCATCGCTTATGAAGGGATTAGCTGACATTTTAGATTTGGTAGAATTATAGTAAAACGAAAAACGTTCTCGGTATTGTTCACTCCTGCTTCTTTTAGGTTTTTAGGATTGACACTTTATTTTAAATTGGAATGAAATAATATATTTAAATGAAAGCCACATAATTTCATAAGATAAATGGTTAAACTGATTACAATGAAGTGTGACCGCCTGGTATAAAAATAGATTATAATAAATTTGGCGATAATCGTAACTGTAACAAGTTTAATGTACTTTTGTTACAAAGTGTACATCAAAAAGAACCTTTTTTAACTTCTGTCTAATGCTATTGTAAATAGAGTATAGGTTGCGGAGAGAATTCTGACGAATATAGATTTATCGTTTTTGTTACTATACTTAATATTTTTGTCTTATTTTCCACTGATTCTTCTGTGTATCCTTCGGCTACTTTACTCGATTCCCTCCTCCGTTTCTTTTAATTGTGGTCAAATCTGCGCCTGAATCAGCTAACAAAGTAGCTAAAGTTCTGCGGAAGCAGGTGATGTTCTTCAGAAAGGTCAGGAGCATAGTACTCGCAACCGGCGTGCGTGTATGACCAGATGTATGAACGTAAACGAAGCAAAATGAGTATGTAAAAGGATCGTAGCAGGTGGCGTTCTGTAGTTGTGCCTATCCCCATGGGAAAAAGGCGTGAGTTTATGTATGTAAGCTATTTATTTAATAAACATGTTGTTCTTCCCTGGAAATTGTTGTTTATTTGTTAACAAATTCTGAATTGAATAGCGAAATGTTAAACAGAGGTGTTCGTACGAAGTTGACGAGATACGTCACACCTTAATTATAATTAGTTTTGGGAAATTCCGTTCCAGGAAAATAACTTGTGTTTACATAATAATATAATTACGTTACTGTGTTCAGTGATTTTGTTATATAAAATATGTGTGGGAATTATTATTTAACAGCACCCTTTGAAGGAAATTACAAATCCATTGTTTCATATGTTTAAAAAATGCGTCTGCTCAACAACGTAAATTGTCATTTTATGTGTGTTACGCAATTACGCAGAAGGTTCTTAAATATATTTTATGCAATAGAGGCATAAAGCTCTCGTATCCACGGGCGATTTTTTAACGCGGTGATTCTTTTAACCCACTGCTCAGCGCTGATAGTTGAAAATCCACCAGTGTAGTTTTTTGACACCCTGGGCTGTTGAGCCTAGCATTGAGAACCCAACAGAGAGCTGTTGGGTTCTCAATGCTCGGCTCAACACCAAGAGTTGAAAATCCAGTGTACGATAAAAAATCGTTCCGTTAAAAAGTCGCCCGTGCTACCTGGGCTTACTCACGAGGTACACTTCAGATCCAACGAAGTCGGGTTGCCAGCTCTGAAATTAAATCACGTTCGATAATAATATTTCTTTTGTTTTTTCCTCTCATCGTATTTTTCGTTTGATTTTTCCTCTTTTATTGTTAAACCGATGCTTAATGAATCCGGTTTTGTTTTTCTTTGAAATGTTGTCAAAAGGAAATTTTTAAAACAAATTGTTGAAAAAGTACCTAAATGGAGTTTTTCTCTTCGTTAATGATTTATAATTTTTTAGAAATTAAACTGCTGGTCAGATCTGCAGCTTCACAAACAGGGTTCTTTTAAACAATCCAGTAGATTGTAGTAAAAGATAAACCACCCAGGGCAATGTTTGCCAGTAGTAATTGAATCTGAGGTCATAAATCTGTTTGATTATAGTCTAGTATCTACCCTACGGACAATCGTTTCAATTGTTGAAGGAGGATTTTCAAATATACTAATGTTTAAGTACCAGACTATTTTATCAACTTATCCTTACAAAATTAATTTAACTTTACTAACTGTTTGATAGAATCAATTTAACACACAAAGAGAGTTTCCTAAAGCGTTCACAGTTGAAAGCTACGCCCCGTAGTAATACAGTTACAGCTACGCCGCGCGCCGTAGCGCTACGCGTAGTGTTTTCCTGCACCGTTTATTTGTAACTTCGCAAATAATTATTAATATTTATTTCTTCCTATTCAAGTGGTTTAAATCATCATTCTCCTGCCCGTATCCCAATTTATTTGTGGTCGGCGCAACGTGTCCCTTTCTTCCATACTTCTCTATAATGGCTACTACACACATGCCGGAGGCATGGCGCCTCATTTCTCTGTATACTACATTGAAAAAAACTTAAATCTTATACAAAATAAAGTTCAGGAATTAACACGTCTATGTAGGTACAATAGGATAAAAGCGTGAGTTTATGTAAGCATGTATAAGTACTTTAGTTTTTATTTTAAAATGCCTACCAATTATTAATGAAAGATCACCTACCATAGGTAAAAGCACGGTGTAATATCTTTTTCATCTCTCATGCTCGGAAAGTAGTGTTTGTTTGATCCGAGTAGCGGGTGGAAAATGCTGCTTCCCTCTCTAGGGCGGGAAAGACTCATAGTAATTGCTTCCCGCCCTAGGGCGGGAATGAATTTAAAAAATAATTTTTTTGGTTAGGACTACTTAACCAAAAGTTCTATTTTTAAAATTCATTGGTACGAAACTTTTTACATGAAAAATATCGAATAGAATAAAATCAAAAAAGCTGCGGCAGTGTTTCCACTTACGTTTTTGGTTTTTCCCCAGTTTCTTAATGAATTATCCCTAAAATTCCCTAAAAAATATAAAAATTCCTTGGTTTAGGAAATTTTTCATTTTTATAGCATAAATACCTAGAAAACATTCATTATAAACCGAGAGAGACAAAACATACCAACTCTAGGTATAATGCGAATTATTTCCGATGTCGTCTTTAGCCACAGAATTAGTACTATTAACAATAACATGGTAAACTAAAATTAGACGTATTACAATTATTACAAGTTTCAGGGAATCCTCTTTATTCAATCGGTGGTGCCATAGAGTAAAGTAGTACATCGGGTGCTGCCTAGTATAAACAATAGGGCTACCAACTCAAGTTAAATTTTTCCTTAAAATTCCCTAAATCCCTGCCAAAATAAAATATCCCTAAACCATGCTTATTATTGGACATTTTTCACAAAAAAAGGTAGAAATCCCTAAAAGTGGAAACACTGGGCTCCAGTCTTGCGAGGTATTTTTTTAAAATTCACACTGGCTGTTTATATAAAACAGCCAGTGTGAATAAAAAAAATACATAATGCGCGGGACGGCCCGCAGCGGTGACGCGGTGTGTTCCATATTAAAAAAAAAACACATATTGTTCTAACTTCTCAGTTCATTTTGAATATGTACTAATCATGTTATTTAAAATCAATAACTATTTTAAACACTATGTTTTACTTTCCTTATATTCGAAATGAAAAGTAGAGTGTTTAACACGGGTGAAAGATATCAATTCCTACTCGGACTATAGCCGTCTAAATACCTCGTATGGGAATTGATTTCTTTCGACCCTTGTATAACAATCTACTATATTTATATTTGCTATTGCGTAGTTGGTCCCATAGTGAAACGTGTTCATAACCATGAGTACTTTCACCTCCTGAAAGGTTAACAGAGAATTAAAAATCACCCTGTAGTGCGCGCGGAACTAGTTGGCCGCGCCTTAGGTAATAGATTATTATTGGTTTGTACGTTGTTTTATAGAGAATAGTTTTATAGAATTTCGTTTCACATAAAAAATTTCATATATTATCATTTCATAGAATAATCAATACGCAGAATACTTACTTTGAAAAAACTTAAATCATTGATTTTTGTGAACAAATAAAAATAAAAAATCAATTAATGTAGTTGTGTGTTGTGTGTGTTTGTGTGTGTGTGTGTGTGTGTGTGTATGTGTATGTATGTATGTGTGTGTGTATGTGTGTGTGTGTGTGTGTATCAATTGTTGTAGTGTAGTGTAATTGATTCGAAATAAAAATATAAGGACTAAATATTATATGAAACATTTGTTGCGAAACGAAATTCTATGAAATTTCTGCCTGCGAAACAAGGGGACACCTTATTATTGAAATAGATTTAGCGCCTTATCTTACTTAATTTATTCCGGCGCCGTACTTCGCGACGGCAACACGCGTTGAAAGTTCCGGCTAGTTTAGACAAAACGCACATGAGATTGCAATAGCGAGATGAGTCGCCACCTAAGGTGCGGTCAACTAGTTCCGCGTGCACTATAGCTAGCTGCTCTTTATTGAAAACTAGCCGTGCTCGAGTCGACTAACTCATAAATTTACCTACGTAGAGTTTGCTTAGCCAGAATTAACACAAAAAGCCAGGTAAATCGGAAAATAGCTTCTCGTTTTATAAGCGACAGACAGACACGAGCCTTTGCGTTATTTACGAAAGGAAAATATATCTGCGTAGCCTTTTCCCAAGTTTGTTGGGGTCGGCTTCCAGTCTAACCGGATGCAGCTGAATACCAGTATTTTACATGGAGCGACTGCCTATCTGACCTCCGTAAGACCGGTTGTCAGACTTTCGGGCTTCTGACGACCAGTAACGACTGTCAAAGATCCGATGTGAAGAAGATGTCTAAAGATGGTCACCCATCCCTGGATCAACCCCGGCAATTGTAGCTTAACCTAGATCGACCGACGGGGCTGTTATTACTTAGCCATGAGCTCCTCACGAAAGGAAAATATAGACACATATAACAATCACATTTTCTTTATCACACGACATTATATCTAAGTGAGCACAATCCGAAATGGGGCTGTAACTTTAAAACCATGATGGCTTGCTCTCTAAGCCGAGGAAGATGTACGGAGATATCATTTGTTCAGTGCACCTGCGACACAATCGGATTGTCAAGTTAGTTGCATCTATTTCATGGTCTGCAGATCAGGTCATGTGGACACTAGGGCTGCCCTACATCGTGTTTCATGAATAGTGTAAGTATTTGAAATAATTTGTACTCTTTTGAAAATATTATATCGAGTACACGACTCTAAGGTGGGTGCAGCTAGTACTTTTGGAGTACCAGATTTGTAATGAGAAACAACATACAATTGGCATGTGTATTGTGTACTTATATGTACCAGAAGGCTAAGGTGACGATAACCGACTTTTAATGATTTTATACTGAAATTTACGCCTAAACGAGTAGTGTTAATGATTTGGAAAAAATATATGTTAAATAAGAGCATTTTCTTAATAACTTAATATACGAATATTTTAGAGTATGTTTATATTACATAGTGAAATTAATTGGTAAAGTTATGTCTAACGCGGATAAAAAATTGAGAATTACGCAAAAGCTATCAAGCATATTTTTCTGAAACCTTCACCATTATAAGGATAATTAAAATATTAATCTTTCAGTACCTATACATGTTTTATTAAAATACCTCCTGTGGTTCTATATAATAAATTAATAATGCCTCAAATTGGTGATGGCGCTCCTTAATGGGCGGGTCCTATTACTGGTTGGACGTACGACGCGTTGCGTGAGCTCAGTACTGAACACGCAAGCTAACCACTCAAGGTCACTGGCATGTATCTGCGTCTTAATAATTCAGCTTTCCAATCATGACTGGAATTTCTAAATGAGTCGGTAAATAAAAACATCCCAATATTAAATTCTAACCGCTGGTCAGACCAAGTAACCGCCCCTCACTGGACTCTCTGTTGCGACCGCCCTGAGAGAAGCGGAGAACCGAACGATATGGAAAAACATCATACATAAAGCCACGAAGGCCTTTCAGGGACACGACCCTTTCAGTAAAGAAATATGTGACCAAGATAGTAGGGATTCTGCAAAATTAAGCCCGCCATCATCCAGGCTGAAGTTATAATGAGTTTCATTTCGATGGGTGATCTCACTGCTGTAAATAAGTCTCCTTTCCATGCTGCGATACTTCTCGGTGCCGTTGCATCCCTTGTCCAGGTGTATCCTAAAATGAATCCATATTCAATGTTTATTTGAAACTGCTTACCAGTAAAAAAAAAATTAAAATAAATTGTGACTTGCAATAAAAATCTAATGTTAGCCATCCCTACCGTATCGGCCAGAACAGGGGTGCAGAGCTTAAAGTGTCACCCCCCGTTAACGCTTACATAGAAAACCTTCCATGCAAAGCACACGATACGAGCTGCGCCTTAAAGCCGAGATGTAACTGTCAACTGCACTACAGTTTACTAGGTAAGTGAACTTCCCTAGTAAACTTCCCATGGGAAACGAGAATTTCCATTTTATCTGGGAAACATATTTTACGTTAGACTAGCTTGCCATCGGCTTCGCCCGCGTGTCAGTAATTATCTCACTGGATCATCCTACCGGGGAAATTATGTACTATGGGGTAATTGCGTAACACACTTACAGCAGCAATGGCTTTCATTTTGACAGTTCAACAAAATTCATTGCGTTGTTTACGTTGTTGAGCAGACAAATTTTTCGAACATATGAAGCAATGGATTAACAATATCCTTCAAAATCATTCAGATTGTGATTGTGGAAGTGTGAAGTGTGTTTCGCAATTAGGGTGCTGGTCATGGTCAAGGTCAAGGTCATGGTCTACCTGTGTGCCAAATTTCATCGAAATCCGTTCAGTCGTTATGGCATGAAACGGTAACAGACATACAGAGTAACCTTCGCATTTATAATATTATTCGTTTTGCGCTATCTTTTACAAACAAGCTGTGTTAGTTTTGTTTCACTTCAAAGTTTCCACCAAACATTTAGGCAATTGCAAATGACAGCACGAAAATAGCATACCTTACAGGCTTACATTCAACAATATTCACAATTGCGTTTTAGATTATGCTCAGTTGCAAAAGTATCTGATGAAAGTGTAAACAAACCCTGTTCAGCGGGGTAATTGCGTAACACACAATGGCAGTGGCTTTCATTTTGATAGTTCAACAACATTCATTGCGTTATTTACGTTGATGAGCAAACAAATTTTTCAAACATAATAAAGTAATGCATTGGAATATCCTTCAAAATCATTCAGATTGTGATTTGAAGTGTGTTACGCGATTAGGGTGCTGGTTAAGTTCTTACGTAATCACTCACTAAAGGGAACACATTCATCTGTATTTAGGTTTGAACTTTATGTCTCTTTACCACTTTTTCCTTATTATCTCTTTACCAATTATTGTTAGAATAACATTTTTAAATTGTAATTGACAAATCATCGATGAAAATTGAGATTATAAAATTAACTTAAAAAATTGTCAAATATAAAACATTTTTTAGGTGATTTAAAATTAGAATTTCGGGTTTAAATATTCAATTCAATAAAAAACAAATCAAAGTATTCATTTTGTATGGCACTACAAATTGGCATCTACATTTACATTTCCTGATCCATTTGTTATCGTTTTCATCAGATAGTTTTGGAACAAACTATACGTACCGATTGAGGTAGATAGCCACAGTTCGTGGGAGCATATTCAACTTGATGACAAATAGCATGTCAAAGGATTCGATTGGTTCTGATTTCAAAGAATCAATCACAATATCTAACATGAAGTCTGATGACAATAGACTTGATAGTTTTAGAAACAAATATATTGTACGCAAGGTAACAAACCGAAAAGAAGAAACCCACTCTACTCACCTACTACTGCACCTCTACTTCTACTCTATTTACCTTATTGGTATCCAAAAAAAACTCGACTTTTAAATATATACATACGGTATTTTTGTTTTTTAGATGTTAGAAAGACTCAAGAATCAAGATACTTACGTACCTACACTTTATCTATACATGTATCTATAAATAAAAATAAATAAAATCGAACTGTCTGTTTGCAATGTCGAAATAACAGCTTTTCACTAAATACTTATGAAAGTATTGTATACAGTACTACTTAAACTATTTTAAATATTTTTGTTTATCTGTATATCTGTCTGTGTTTTCCGGCTAATCTCCGAAACGGCTGGACCGATTTTAACGGGACTTTAACTGGCAGATAGCTGATGTTGTAATGAGTAACTTAGGCTTACTTGTATTATAGAAAAGAACTAGGGTTGCATGATAAAGTATAATGACATTTTACAGAGTATTAGTTTTCCAATAAAGTTCATAGAAGGAAAAAGAAAAGAACATTTCTTTTCTAATCTAAGACTTACCGAGAAACTTGATAGTAATATTACCGTCATATATATTAGAGGCTCATATTAAATATTGTCTCAAGTTAAAAGTTACAAGTCTAAGTTATGTGTTCCGGGCGTAGATAGTACGGAGTAAAGTAGGAATAGTGTTCCTACTATAGATATTTGTTAGAGTATTAGCAGAGAGTATACGGTTAATACCTACTTTTAGTTTTGAATTTGTAACTACGCAATATTTTTTTAAATCTGCTTCTTAGTGCAGACATTCGTAAGTGGAGACACAATTTTATTTTTCAACAAAAAGGGTTTGTTTTCAACTAGGTTTGTTTTGTAATACAAATAATTTCACTGGCTTAAACTAATAAAGTCAGGGAAAAAAAGTTAAAGTTTTTAAAACTAAGTTTAGTTTCAAATTTTATTTTTAATTAAATTAATTTGGTTACCAAATTGACACACAACGCCATGTTATTCCTATTTCGAACAACTGTCATAGAAAAACAGGTGTGATGTGAACTTACGAACGCTTTAAGTTCGTAGTCAATTTGCGAAACAATGAATTTCCATAACTTAACAATACATGTAGGTAAGTTCCTACATAATGATTTAATTCACCGTTTTTGCTGCTTAGTCGTGACTTTCAACTCAAACTAAAATGACCCCGCAATACCTTCAGACAGACTTTAAAAGCAGGTCAAAGTAGAAAAAGTCTGCGCTTCGTCTGAATTTTATTGGCAACTTTCCAAGTGTAATGTCTAATAAGTGTAAAATCTTTATAGAGATACACAAACAAACTTGTTCATGTTGGTCCAATAATAATGAACAGTGTGTTTGTTTGAATCCTTTCCTAGGTTAGTATGCTCACTCTTTTCACTATTTTGTAAAGACCAGATTTTTTATGTTTTTCTGTTTCAAACTGCTATTTTGCATTTTTATCTACAAGCTTGAAAAAACTAGTCTCTTTTGCAGACAAATAATTAGTGAAAATTCCCAAAATACCAAATTGGGTTTTAAAAGACGAATTCCTACCTCGGGCCTCTTAATACTAATGCACGAATATATGGTCGCAAATATGTTAGTGTTAATCCAATAAGTCGATAGTTAAATTACACTCCTTTTTGGGAACTCGTGTAGGTAATATAAATAAGTCTTAGTCACCATGTATTTACTTTTCTACACATCAGACAAACGATTGAAAATGTAGGTAATGGTCCCAGTTGACGTCCGTCACGAGCGCTACTCGAACGCGTCCAAACAAATGGAGAGTGCTCGACGTCGCGTCGAAGCGCACTCTTTATCTGACAGCCCGACGCTTACGTCAGTCCAAAGGGTAATGAGTGGGCATTTTTTATATCTCTGCTAGCTATTGGAGCTCTCACCCTATTTAAATGGATCATAGAGATGATTGGGTTTAAGATTGAAGTGTTTTTATTTAAAGGAAATAGGATTAATATCGCTATAATTTCATAAACGGCCATTACTTTATCTCTCATATTTATAGTATTCTTAGTAAGTTGTGTAATCAAATGACTGAGAAAATCATAGAAAATACGGTAATGCTTTGGGATTTATGGCATGACATGGCGTAAGAGAGAAAAAAACTTGCTGTTGCTGAACTCTGAAAACATTGTGTTTTGTTATAAGTAACCCGACTAAGGGCTGATTTCACCAATGAATCTGAACGCGATCATCATTTCTAAAACACGTTCAAGAGCTGTCAGTGTCAAAATTGTTATGGAATATTGTATACTGCCAGTTCTTGAACGTGTTTAGATGTGCTAAACGCACTCGATTTCATTGGTGAAATCCGCACTAAGGGATCTCGCGCACTAGACGGCTAGGAATCCGACCAGTCGTGGTTCGTGAGTTACGAACATAGATATAAGAAAGAAGTTATATTTCTATACGAACCACGACTGTTCGGATTCCTGGCCGTCTAGTCTTAGCCTAGCGGCTAGTTGAACGGTAGGCCGAAGCGATTGCGTCTAAGTGCGCGATTCGGGTCGATTTCTCTAGTTTACCTGGCCGTGGTCGTGGCCGTCGTGGTCGTCGTCTAGTGCGCGAGATCCCTAAGTCAGTTAGTCAGCAAGTTTATTCGAAATTACAAAAACATAATGTTACATTATTTTATAAAATTACTGCATTACACAGCAATGAATGCCAGTTAGCTAATTTCATCCATATCCATATATTGCTAAACTAATCAAAACAGCGAAATATTTGACATCTATTTGCGACGTTGCCAAATTTCAGAATGCACGCTTTTCAATATCAAATCCCTCAAAAGTATCGATTCCACGAAACCGGAGGATTACTATCTACGAAGTTGCGATTAACACAACAATATACTAATAATGCTTGTTTACCAAATAATCGCTTTGTTGCGCATATTCCGTGGTTTAGGGGTAATTTTCAATTCAAATGAAGATGTTCCAGTAATCCCGTATGGATTATTATTAATAGTAAGAAGGGTTAGTTTCTGTGGTGTTGTTGAGAATAATAATGGTTAGAGGTTAAAATAATGGCTATTGAACTGTAATTTTCTTAGAAAATACGCCTACTTACTCGTGAAAGGTAGTGGTAACAATCATAATCGCATGATATGATAGTGGTTGAATTTGGCGTGCTTTCGTGTTGAAGAGTCGATCTATGTACGGAAAGAAGAGGCAGGTTTTTGTGCATGTGGGATTTGTGTCTTTTTAGTTAGAGGCTTGAAATAGGAAGTCTATAAAATATAAGGCTCTAACTGCCAATTTAACCAATGAAATTGAACGCGGTTAACACATCTAAACCACGTTTAAACAGCTGTCAGTGTCAATATTAACTAAGAATTATGACAGTGACAGAGCTGTTGAATGTGGTTTAGATGTACTGATCGCGTTCAGTTTCATTGGTGAAATTGGCCCTAAGCAGGCTTTGTATTGTCGACCTCGTAATTACGTTACCACTTTTGAGAACAACTCCCAGGAAATTTAAACTTCACTAAGGCCGAAACGATCAATTATATTGAACGATATTACGAATTGCGCAATGTTTTTGACCAATTAGGGTTGAAGATTGCGCAATGATTGAACAAAACAAAACAAAACAAAAGTTTGAGCGAGTAAATTTTGTTCGACGCTCTCTGTATCTATACATATTACCCTACATCGGTCGCGCGGTAAACCTGCTAACGCGATGCAAAATTTGTGTGACGTCAGGTCTTTGATGCGTAGTTTGCATGTGGCGTTGCAGATGGCGCCACATCACAACGTGATGGAGGATCCTCCGACCAGACGGGCAGTCAGTTGTGACACAACACCCGTCTGGTCGGAGGATCCTCCATTTTCTGTAGAGGATGAATGAACTTTACACAATGTTCCTCATGCTTCTATAAAACCTTTGCATAGTTGCCGCTCTCTCAACCACTAGACCTAAAGCAGTTACGTTCACAGGATTTCTTTTGCCCTTTTATTCTCAAGTGATCAAAAAAGGGTCATTATTAAATGCACATACATTAACCATACCTGGCATCTAGCTTGTTAAGCAATTTCTAGTTCTGCCACCTAATGATAAGCAAAGCGAAGCATTGTGATTCCAAAACCGGTGTACATAGGACGGTACAATACCTACGTGGAGTCTTGTACATGTTGCCGTTTGTTTAGCAACGTTTCGTTGATCGTGAGGGTGTAATATACGTCCTAAACTAACAATCAAGTGTGCATAACAGAGGAAATGCCGCCAACAACACAACAACCCGTGTTTTGTTGTTGTGGCCGCAATGAAGGAAATATGTGTGTTTGGTTAAGCTGAGCATAGGTACGGTATAAATTGTGTAGATGATACGGTTGTGGCGTTTTAAGGGATGACTTTCGGGATCCAGATGAGGTGACAGGATTTTGTTATAAAAGTATTTTTATAACTCGAACGCTTTATAATGAAAAAAAAATACTGAGGTTGAGGATCAACTGTCTATTTATTGTGAGTTAAAGTTGCCTTAAAACCCCAAAAAATTATCTAGGGATGGAATTAATATTAAATGACACATACCTACCGCCTCGTTGCCGCGTTGATGGCAATAGGCTCGCCCCTTGGTACATGGAATTTGATATATATATACAGGATGGAAGGGTAAACACCGTTGTCACTCAAACTATGGGTAGTTGGCTTAAATATAAACATAAAAAAACGTGTAAAAAAAAATTACGTTATTTTCTTTAACAAATATTAAAAAGGTTATTGTCCGACACCGTCCGCAAATTCATGGATATGCGCCCGCCCGAGTGACGTAATCGATCGAAGCCCGTCCTACCTACCTACACAACACATGAAAAATAATAATACAACCTTTTCCTGGCTTAAGACTACATCTTTAAAAAAAAAAAGTTGTGATTTTCCATTGAATTTATGTTCTATAAACGAAACCAAACCACTGGTTTGAAGGATAACGGTGTTTACCCTAACACCCTGTATATAGGAAATTTCGGTTTACACCTCTGCCTAACCCTTCGGGGAATACAGGTGACGTTATGTTATGTTGTGTGTGAATTGCAAAGAATTTGTGCCCGATTAGTGACAGAAGTGGTGGCCCAGTGGTAACGGCCCCGACTTGACTTACGAGTGGTTCGAACCTAGGCAGGCACTTTATTATGTGTAATTTATATCATCGCCACTGCTCATAAAATGGTAAAAGAAAACATTGTGAAGAAACCGGCATGTCGTAGAATAAAATAGTTTGGAAAATCCAAAAGTGCACGCCTCATACATAACACTCATTCATAAACGAAAAAGAATTTCAAAACATAGTTTCTAACAAAAATTAACAATTTATAATTTTTAATGAAGTCGTAATGTCAAAGACTGACAAAGATATGACGGTTGCTAGGCAACATCAAGACCAAGGTTGAAAATATTTAGATAAAGATATTATATTTTAGTTAGTATTTTATTAATTATAATTAAACTACTTTGAATAAAAGAGCCATTTTCAATAGGGTTCCTTCTACGGCTGAAACAAATGTATAAAAAAAAAATTGACTCAATTAATTGATTTAATCGCAAGCTACAATGTTTTCAGGGTTCATAAATTGACGGACAGGAATTTTTTTTCAACTTTTTTGATGCTTTTTCCATTTCTGCTGCATTAAATCAATTGTTAAAAAGTACAGTATTAATCTCCATTTAATCATCTATACAATGGTATATAAATTAAGTAGGTTCTGTGTACTAGCAGGAGTGTAACAATAAAAACAGTTACAGAAATGGGGCAAAAAAAATTTTTCGATCGTAGAGCACACTCTAATGCTTCGCATTAAGAGTCGTGCAAAATTCGAAGACAGTCATGTGATGTGCACCAACACTGGCCCGCGTTGTGCATTATGGCCCACTCACTTTCACAGAGAGGAGGGCTGCGTCCCAGCAGTGGGAACGTTGTAGTCCGATTATACTTATGCTAGTGACGATAGACTACTAACATTAAACGTAATGAAATGCGCACTTGTATGCAGACAGATACACCTCTACTTACGCTTTCGGGGAACAAATATGTCATGTTATGTTATCGCCTTTATAAACATGAGCTGAAGCTTTCATATTAAAATAATCACTTATGAAACCTAGAATTCTTTTACCACGAAAAATATAAATGATGTGTACACACTCCGTGACTTGGGAACCGACGCACGCCGGCGGCGGCGCCATGACAGCAGGAAATTAATTCTAATGCTCCAGTTACTTGCTCACGCGTCGCGTCGCTGTCGCGGTTTTGACAATTTGACACCGCACTTTGACATTTGCAGTCGGCGACGTAGTGTGATATTAGAGGAAATTGATAGATCACAGTTTTACATTTTAATTATAAATGAAGCTGTGAGAAGTGCGTGGGAAGTGTTTCAATGTGTGAGTTAAATTATTGATAAGATATTTTATATTTTCCGTACGTAAACATACTTTTTTTTTAATTACCTGAAACTGAAAACTCTGCTATTCATACATCATCATCAGCCTATTAATGTTCCCACTGCTGGGACACAGGCCTCCTCTCTGTGAGAGGGAGTGGGCCGTAATCTACCACGCGGGCCCAGTGCGGGTTGGTAGATATCACATGTCTTCAAATTTTTGGTTCTAACACATGCCTATTCATACATATAATGCTTTTATTGCACACCAAATAAAGGAAAATTTACAAAATGAGTGAAGCAAAGTGTCGGCTTATCGCAACCAACGATCTATCAACTTACAACCATCAACTCAGCAAATATGTAGAAAATTATATTTATAAAAATCGATTGCCGTGCATACTCGCAAAAACTCGAAAATTGATCGACCGATTTGACTAATTTTTGTTTTGTTTTGATAGCCTCAATACAGGGGCGGTTTAGGAAAAATAAATTTGGAAAACCCAAACAAAGCGGAAAAATCAAAATTGAAATTTTGGCACGACAATGTCTGATGGGTCAGCTAGTCTAGATATACAGGGTGGACCAAAAATACACGTCGTTGGACCACCTATTTTAAAGCTTAAAAGGATTTTTAGCCTTCGAAGGCCGATTACAGTAAATTATTAATAATAATAATAACCCCACCGCCGTACCTCTACGTTGACGTCGTGGTGGGGCTTGCGCGCTCCAAACTCTAGGTCTGTGCCGGTAGAGTTTACTTTGCCGGAACAGGTCTAGGATGAGGAGCCAGACCAAGAGAGATACAGAAAACCGCAGGGCAGCATGTGGCGAGCTGTTGGGCAGTAGCGACCCCACGGACCCTATCTCCCGGGAGAAATCTTGTTCCTCATCTCTAGCTTGCCTTTATTGGCCGGCTGGAGTGAACACTGACGAGGAACAGAGCTCCCACCTCATTCTTGCCTTAATTGGCCGGCTTGAGTGGAGATTCGCAAGAGCAAACGTGCTCGGAGGAAGGAAGTATTCCAGTAAGATGCTGGTAGGGATCTTGACCGTACTTCCGGGATTGTCCTGATAGCCGTGGAATACCGCTCCACTCCTCATTAGCACCTCAGGACATGTTGCCTCCTTGTCACTACGACACTTTGTGCTAGCGACCGTTTTCAGGGGCCCATTATTGAGTGTGCAAGTCACCCCCTGCCATTTTATCTGTGTACATTATAAAACATTGATCAGGCAGGGGCATAAGACCTTCCATAGTTCTAGGTAACCAATCCACATAGCCACCCAAACCCATAGCCCTATATTTTTTGTTTCCATATCTTGCAATAGTTCTGCACCAACCGGGGGTTGTCCTTGGGTGCACTAGCATAGTGCATACAGGGATAATCGTCGGTTGGTGCCTCGTTTCATTTAACACGTCTAACGGGCCTCTGCGAGTTGGCTTCGGCCCCTCGTACGCCTTCCAAAGGTCCGGGACCCTAGGGTCCCGAGAAATTTCAAAGACGTAATAATAATAATTCCTTTATTATCAGGCAACAAAGGCCCATAGAATTATAAGAAGGTTAAGTAGTAACTTTTTTTAATTTTTTGCGTAGCTTAGGAACCTGCATTGTTTTTATAGTCAGTTAGAATATATGGAACCTCATTTTTGTATTTTTAAATTGAAGTTGAAAATTTCAGTCTTAGCACTAAAAACTTAAATTCTTGCTATCGACACTTTTTTGAGTAACTTGCAGGAATATTATTAAGTTTATTATTTTATGTATGAAAGTAACATTCAAGACGATAATGTCGCAAAAAAAAAAACTGGAAAATACTCACAAAAAAAAAAAAAAAGAATTTTTCAAGCTCCACCGGCAAGAAAACTCGAAAAAATTACAAATAAAATAATAACTCGAAAACTACAAAAAATCGCGGAACATACATGGGGTATTTTCGAATACCTACCCCTAGACATGAGGAATCTATTTTTTTTATGACGTGTGTTTTTGGTCCACCCTGTATATCTGCATGAAATTAAAGCTAATTCCAGTTTTCAAGACGAGATAATTGAATAAGTATATAACAATTGCCAAAGTTATTCATTGTAATAATTAGCTTACCAGAAACTTATTAACTAAGTATAGCATTATTATGGGCCTTTAAATTATAACTTTAGGCGAAATTCGCCGCTTTTCGGTCGCGAATAAGTCACCTGATTAATTTAGATGATCGTTCTGGCCCAAGTTTGTGACTACATCCCAATTTAATCCAGCAGCTTGGGACTTGGGCTCATTGGATTAGCGAAAATTCAGTAAGAAGCGCCTTCCTAATTACGCTTCTCTTTCCAATATTTATTAACAAGCAGAGCTTCGTTTCGAGAAAATTTAAAATATAGTCGTCTGATTCTAACTGTTCATATTAATGGAGTAATAAGTAGACCCTAAAATATTTCTATATTTACAATACATAGCAATTTAAAATTATAAGGCCTAGCCCGCACTGCGAAATATCATCGCACGATTTTTATTAGCGCGGTTTATATTTAGTGTACAAAAATGCAAAGAGCGCGAATTTTCAATCGTCAGTAGACACATAAGATACAGAATTGCTATAAAAATTTCGCGCGATTTTTTATCGCAGTGTGAGCTAGGCCTAACTATGTGGGACGTTTAACGTAAAATAAAATATGGATTGTCCAATATATTTCGCTTTACATAACGTGCTCTTGTAAGAATGGCAAAGTGGGTTTTCACTTTCAGGTTTACGCAAAGTACAATACTAATGAAAGGGTTAACTATAGGGACTAGAACACCAGTAGCACACAATTTATATTCGTATAATTAATCCATAATTACTTCCCTCGTTGTTCGTCTAAAGTAACGAATCAAAACGAAAATCATTAAGTTCGTTTGCAATTCAAATGATTCTTTGTGAACTTAGTTCGAACAATCGTTAATTAAATTAGCTGAAATTCAAAGAACTTCAGCCATGTTTTTGCGAGTGACGATAATTTGTGAGAATGGCAATGTTTCGTTTTATTTATCGTTATTGCGATGTTCGCGCTATTTTTCGGCTTTGCGTTTGGTATTTTTTGTTGGTATTTTTGTATTTTTTCATCGTAGTGGTGTTAATTATGCTTCTATTATTCAGCGTTTGCAGTAAAGTTTATTAACGGGAAAACGCGTCCAAAAACTGGGTAGGTTACCTTAGAGTATATCATAACAACCAGGCGCGAATCTGTCTAACACAAATAAGGTTCTGCACCAAACTGTACATACTAGCAGTCCTTGGAACGGTTGCTTGCCAGCCGTAATTACTATATTTTCCGAAATCAATAATCCTGCGCTTGCTCCTAAACTATACATCTAAATGAAATAGTGTCAGGGCAAAAATATATCACCACTATACAACGTGACATTTTAGTCGTCTTACAAAAGCAGTCCACAGCATGAGTATCCAATGACTACTAAACATTCATTTAAAAAAATATAATTATACAGGTAGTTAACTAACAGAGGGCGTTCCCGTTAACCCGCAATAGTATAGCGTCCATACATGCGAAAAAAATATTAACAGCGAAAATTTTTTTATTATTTTTTTTTATTAAAAAAAAAATACAAAAAATATTCAATTCTTCCACTAAGTCTTTCCACGTTGAAAGATAACTGCGCGTGTACAGAGTGTTTCTTTCACGTAACAATTTAATATTTGTTGGGAATATTTTATAATTACTTAAAACATTTTAAAAAGTTTTTTTTTTTCGCTTTCAATGTTTTTTCTCGTATGTATGGATGCTATACTATTGCGGGTTAACGGGAACGCCCTCTGTTAGTTAATATATTCACTGTAAAATTTTACTCGTCTTACAAAGGGCTACTCAATGTACACCCGGCATAAAATACCTTTAGGAGCAATAAAAAAATTGTTACAATATGTCATATTTTTTATGTTGTTTTGATTTTTTAATACGGCAATATGAAAATGCCGTCTAAACGTCAAAATCGACCTCTGTTTAAAGGAATTTAATCGACGTAGCTCGTTTACTCTCAAAACAAAGTTTAAGTTTCACATACGAACTGTCAGTAGAAATGTTAACCTAAAGCGACAAAACTTCACAAAGGAAGTTACGTACTCGGTCAACTATGAATATCATGACGCCAGTCTGTTCTGTTTAACTGTAGTTTAGGAGACAAAGAGACGGTTACCTTGTCGTCGTTAGCGTATGTGTTTAAGTGTTAACTAGGTGGCGGAGTTTAGAACATTGATTGGTGCAACCCGACCATGCCAATTTACTGTTTCGTGGATACGAAGTTTGATATACGTTAGTTAATTTGTAGGAATTATGCAGATGGCAGTTGAT
Source organism: Conistra vaccinii (assembly GCA_948150665.1). Lineage (NCBI taxonomy): Eukaryota > Metazoa > Arthropoda > Insecta > Lepidoptera > Noctuidae > Conistra > Conistra vaccinii. Next base: position 17,182,891 of record OX411323.1, read on the forward strand.
ATACCTACAGTTGTTTTGTTTTTACACCTACCATTTAGGTATTTTATTGGAAATATCCTAAGGAATAAATTATTGTAAATATGATGTTTTGTTTTAAGAGTTACATAATACAGTCTTGCATTTTGTATCGCACTGCCTTCATCGGTGGTTAACGTAAAAAACGAGTAATACGGGGTTTACATAGGCCGATTTTCGCTGCAGGGCTAGGCCGCACGGCGAAAATCGATTATCTAAATGACAATTCAACTAGGCCGCAAGTGACTAAAATCGAAGGGCCGAAAGTTGGGTGCCATCCGACTTTTGCCGTGCGGCGGTGAGCCGCATGCTGTGTTGTTTCGCTTCGTTGTCGATACAGATCGCGATTTTTGTCGACCGGTGTAAATGGGGTGGCGATCCGATTTTTACAAGCGATACGACGGGTGACTTGCCGCACGACTAAAATCGACTCGTATAAACCCCCCTATAAAAGGGAATACAAACACCTGGGGGCCAAGTCTACTAATTTACAAACGTTGAGTTTGAGTTTTTGACAGATTTTGTATGGCAAATCTGTCAAAAACTATCAATGGAGAGACCATTATGATGTTTGTAAATTAGTAGACTTGGCCCCCAGTCCGTCTGCCTATCGTTGTTGTTACAAAATTCAGGTTCCTCTTCTTCCATTTCAGCAGTTGATGTTTACTGCCGCATCTGAAGACATAACTTGCAAAGTCTAGTACGATAAGAAGTGAGGAACTTAGCTCCGGAATGCTGCTCAACCAAGTGGAATTCTTGCTGTTATCTGTTTGTCGAAGTTGGGGCAAGTCGAACTGTCTTTCCTAGGTACAATAGATTTGGTAGAAACTTTGCATTTGACCTAGACGGGGGCTGCAGGATAAAATTGAAGAAACAAAATGACTTGCATCGTTTGAACACTATTAAGACGTTGCAAGTTTTGTTGTTGCTTCAAGTTGTGGTATGCCACAGGTGAATATATCGCACCGTGCAATTCAGGCATTGAGTAAAATATGATTTGATATTATAACTAACCATGTAGGTGTTAGGGTTAAAGGAGTCACCAAAGGAAAGGGCGTTCTAAGGATTTCAGTAATACGTTTATTATCTTCCTCCCTTTCTTTAAATATTGGAAGGTGTGTTTTACTAATATTACGTGAGACGTGTGATCCACACAAGGCTTAAAGAATAGTAATTATATACCGGACGGGCGTGATCGCTGGATACGGGTTCAGGTAGGTTGTAAGGCTATCCTGGTCCAAGCGGCGCTGACGTCCTGTACCGAAGTTTTTGCTAGCTATTTTCGAATACTCACATGGATATGCACTCGACCTTTTGAAGGAAAACGGGCTCGGCAGGAATGATTACACTGTTTATTGATAAGTCTTCATAACTATTCAGGACACGATTTCAGGACTCCTCAGGACTACTGCTTTACTTGTTAGGTGGAACTAGTTTCCATGTTGATGACTACAATTTCTAGAGATGGCGTGTTAGCTTAGCTGGTAGCGCCCTTTACCCTATAGAGACCCATGAATCGCCTCCTGTTTTCGTAACTTTATTATTTTCAAAATTCTTATAAAATTACATTTCTTATAGCTAAACACACTTATTTCAATAGCTATATACATCATGTTATACATCATGAGATTCACAAAATTGCCCCCTTTCTAATGAGGGTTCTTCCAGGATTCTGACTATTCCTGTTGAAAAGATATTTCAGGATTATCGGTATTAAAATGATTAAATAAATATTTAATTATTTGCAAGTGACTTTTCAGACAAAGTTCTGATCCGATTTCCACCATACCAAAAGAACACTCGGGCTAGTCTATTCCCCTAGAGAAATCTAGTATTTTATTTATTGTATCTAGATTTTTCAGCCAGTTATAGGCCTCTGAATACAGGTAGGGTAGCCTTTATTTTTACAAATCCGCTTTGCGGCATTCTAACTCGATTAAGTAGGTATCCTGAAGGGCTAGATTTCTAGAAGTTAGGTCCAGGGCTAGGTCTCGGTCTAGGTGACCTGGATGCCATAAATGATTTTACGTTATATCTGTCTAACCTACCTAATCAAGGAGTGCAAGGGCTTTGTTTACCTTTTTTAGTAAAAATTTGATATTTGGATGGTGTCTAGCTGCTAGATAGCATTACTAATACCTATACTATTTTCATATTTGAGTTAGTATAGGCGTTGCCCACAACTTGTATTATTTTGTTTTGCGTTATTGCAACTTTAGTTTTCCTTTTATAGGTGTGCAGATTTTTGGTATTTCAACATCCGGATAAATAGAAAGGTCTTTTCTAACAAAATATTTTGATGACGCATTATTGCGTATAACAAGGAATCTACATACTACATGCTATAATTACGCATATTGCGAAGAAATACTTATCCTATACATACAAGTTTTTAAGCTAAGTTAAAATTAATGATTTTAAACAAGCTAAAATTGACGGTGACGCCTCGTCGCGAACATCTCTCCCGCCATGCAGTGCAGTGGCGACTAGTAGCGACGTCGGCACGGCGCTGCATCACACCGGTGAGCGACGACCGTAGTCGCGACGCTCGCCGCCGCGACGCTCGCCGTCTCGACGCCTCGTTACTTCGGTAAGGGGACGAGTTTCTTCACCGGACGCTTCAGGGTGCCGCCGGCAGTGCGCACCTCAGCAGTCCGGACTTCACCATCAGCCCCGGGGAACACGGCGATTATGCGGCCTCGCGGCCATGTGTTGCGAGGCAGCTGGCCGTCAGCAATGAGAACAGGGTCACCCACCTGCAGGTCTGGTCCGCGGCTATGCGGCTCCCGCCGGTTTTGTAACTCCGGCAGGTACTCCCGGACCCAGCGGCGCCAGAACATATCGGCTAGTATCTGTGAGCGCCGCCATAGTTTCTTGCTGTCTATGTCTTGATCGGTGAATACCCCGGGTGTTGGGAGTCTGGCCGACCCACCAAGTAGGAAGTGGTTCGGTGTTATCGACTCGTCGTCTTCACTGTCCACTGAAACGTGTGTCAGTGGACGGCTATTCACTGTGTACTCTGCCTCACACAATAGTGTGGACAACACCTCTTCATGTGGGTGTTTCTCAAGTAACACAGTGTACAATGCGGACTTCACGCAGCGTACGAGACGCTCCCAGGCGCCTCCCATGAATGGCGCCGATGGCGTTATAAAGCGCCACACGATGCCTCTTCGACTTGCCTCTTTTTGAAACGCGTCTCGGAGCTCCTTGTCGGCACCGTGCATGTTGGTGCCGTTGTCGGAGTGCAGCTCGGTCGGGCAACCTCGGCGAGAAGCGAATCGTCGCAGCGCCAGTATGGCGGAGTCTGCGCTGAGGCTGGCGGCGATCTCAAGGTGGACGGCTCTGGTGGTTAGACAAGTGAATAGTGCTACGTACCTTTTTTGATGCTGGCGTCCGACAGTAACGGACAGCGGGCCGAAATAGTCAAGCCCCGTATAGGTAAACGGCCTCTGGTGATGCGCGAGGCGCGTCTTCGGATGGTCGCCGGTCGCAGGCACGGGTGGTTGTGCCTTGCGAATGCGACATTGTAGGCATCTGGCTAGCACCATTTTCGTGGTCGGCCGCATCTTGACAACCCAATAGTGTTGTCTCACCTCGTTGATAGTGAGTTCTACTCCACTATGTTGTAGGCTGCGGTGTGTCCAGTCTATATATAACTGGGTGATGTGATGGTCGCCGTGTAATATCGGCGGATGTCTCACGTCATCTGATATTTCGTCTGTTGCGGCTATCCGGCTTCTTAGCCGTAGGATATTGTCCACTACTTCGATCTGCAGTGGCCGCAAACGACTATCTTTCTCCAACTTTTTCTCTTCTCGCAGTTTCGCTATCTCATGAGCGAAAGACTGCTGTTGCACGACTTGAATGAGTATTTTCTCCGCTTCGTGGAGATACTCTGCTTCTAAGGTTTGCTTCACGATTTGAATTTCAGACGTCTTTGCTGTCTGTTTCGGAGGACTTGGGGTCGTCTTCTTTTTCCGCCAATCTGGATCTTTCTCTGCGTTTTTCCTCGTTCTTTTGTAGAACGTTTTCTCTGTTCTTCCTCGGCAGAGAGCAATGAAGCGAAGAACACTCGCTGTCGCACGGAGTAACCGTTCCCATCTCGAGAATCTGGCCGGATCTGGTATGGCTTCTGCTAGCTTTCGCGTGTTAGCTTCTTCGACGGCAACGAGGGTCCTTTCTTCCCCTGTCTCCTCTTTGATGGGAGGTTTTTCTGCAGGCCATGACGACGGTTCTTCGTATAGGAAGCTAGGGCCGGAATACCACGCATGCTGTGAGTCAAAGTCACGCGGTACATCACGTGTAGCGATGTCCGCGATATTCAATTTGGTGGGTACCCAACGCCAATCTTCTACTTTGCTGTTTTCCTCTATGGCGGCTATGCGATGAGCAACAAATGGTTTGTATACCCGTGCTCCTCTCCTGATCCATGTCAAGACGGTCTTACTGTCTGACCAGTATGTCACCGATGCGGGTTTGATGTCGTGCTCACGTATCACGGCTGCAGCCACGCGGGTTCCCATCACCGCGGCTTGCAGTTCGAGGCGTGGTATAGATTGTAGCTTCAGTGGTGCCACCTTCGCCTTTGCCATGACGAGGCTGACTTGCTGCTTGCCTTCCATCGATGTGGCCCGCCAATATACTGCTGTTGCGTATGCCATCTCGCTTGCGTCGGTGAACACATGGATTTGTGTCTCCACAGCATCACTATATCCAGGGTAACATCTTGGTATGCTGATATTCTTGAGTTGCTGCAGGTGCTGTATCCAACTTCTCCACTGAGTTGCCAGGTCCTTATCTAGTGGATGATCCCAGTCGACTCCTCGCCTCCATGCCTCTTGCAGTATTTGCTTGGCTCTAATTGTGACTGGTGAGGCGAGTCCGAGCGGGTCGTACAGCGACATCACAATTTTCAGTGCCTCTCTCTTTGTGGGCGCTTCCTTTTCTAGAACACCTTTCGGTAGGCGCGCGAGCGTTAGATTGAAGCCCAGCGCGTCTTCACCCGGTCTCCATATTAGACCAAGTATCTTTTCGGTGTTTTCTGCATCTCCGATACTGATAACTTCGGTTCGGATCTGTGACGGATCTATATTTTGTATGACTTGCGCACTGTTCGATACCCATTTCCTGAGCTCGAACTTCGCTTTCAGGTGTATGTCCTTCACCGTTGTTGCGATGCGCGTTGCGTCTTCGACCGTCTTGTAGCTATCGAGGTAGTCGTCCATGTAATGGTTATGGATGATAGCTTTCACTGCCTCGGGTTGCTCCTCGAAGTGCCTTTTCGCATTCCAATTCTTTGCGAATATGGCTGTGCACGGCGAACTTGCCGCACCGAATATGATGGACGTCATACGGTATTCTTCCGGCGCTCCCTCTCTCTTGTTGCCTCTCCATAGGTACCGGAGTGCGTCTCGGTCCTGAGCTCGCACCTTTACCTGCATAAACATCTCCTTTATGTCACCGGAAATGGCTATGCAGTGTCGGCGAAATCTCATCATGACGCCGGGCAGTGACTGCAGCAGGTCTGGTCCTGTGAGAAGGAAGTCGTTGAGCGACAGTCCTCTCGACTTAGCGGCAGCGTCATGTACTATACGGAGCTTGTCTGGCTTCATGGGGTTGAATACGTCGAAGTGTGGTAGGTACCATGTTCTACCTGGTGTGCTCGTGGTGGGGGCTTTCTCTGCGTATCCCTTCTGCATGAGCGAGTCCATCTGTTCTGTATATCTGTCTCGAAGAGCAGGGTTGCTGTCGAGCTTCTTCTCGATTGAGACTAGCCGCTTGAGCGCTGTCCCGTAACTATCGGGCATCTCTATGCTTTCATTATTCCAAAGCATAGCGGTTTCTATATGTCCATCTTCTAGCTGCTGAGTGTGACGATTTAAAATGTCTTCCGCTCTTTTCTCGGGATCTGAGCTTGGTCGCTTCGGATTGATAGTTAGCGATTCTAAGGCGAAGAACTCACGAAGTCGCTCGTTCAGCTCTTCATCACTCGTTGTCAGTCGGTTGACGTAGTGTACCTGTTGACCTAAGATTCTGGTGTGCGCGCCATGCAGGGTCCAGCCCATTGCGGTAAGTGATGCGATAGGCTGGTGCCTCGGACCTCTGCGTATCTCACTGGCCAACAGCAGATGCCAGTTGTCTTGGCCAATGAGGATCTTCGGTGCGCCAACGTCGTACGTCAGCTGTTCCTTCAAATCGCTCAGGTGTTTGCACTGGGCGATGTCTTCTTCGCTGACTGACTGCGGTGCTAGGTTGAGCTTCGGTATCGTGCGCGCTCTGAAGGGCACTTTGCTTCTCAGCTGGCTTGCAAGGTCGACTGTTACTCGACGCGAACAAGGAGTGTCAATCGTAGTGTTGCCAATCGCACCTATCTTCAGAGGGTCGATGCGGCCCTCTGCCCCGATTTCCTTTGCGATGTCTTCGTCTATCAGCGAAACGGTTGACCCATCGTCGAGCAGCGCAAATGTTGCTGCTTCTCCCGCCGGTCCGATTACCCGGACCGGTACTATTTTCAAGTACGTCTGGTCTGACGTTGATCTCGAGCTGGCTACCGTTTCCTGAGGCTCCTTCTTTACTGGGGCATCAGGCTTCTCGGTACTTTCTGCAGCAGGCTTCTTCTTTTCTTTATGAAGAAGCTGATGGTGAGTGCCTATACACTCCTTGATCCCACACATTTTCTTTTTGCATGGTTTATCCGACCGATGGACTCGCAAACAACGGAAACACAGTCTCAGTTTCCTTGCAAGTTCCCATCTTTCATCTGTGGATGCTTCTTTGAACTTCTTGCAGTCATAAGCATCGTGCCCTTCTTTCTGGCAGACACGGCATTTCCAAGCCGTCTTGTCTGTTGCTGTGTGTGTCCTTTGAGTGACACGCCTAGTCGCTGTCGCTTCGCCGGGATTTATATTTTCGGGCGGAGCGAAAGCACTGCAGAAACGGGCTTGTTCGGTGATGAAGTCGCTGAGCAGAGATAAATCTGGCAGCGATTGGTACTTCTCGGTATAGGTTCTATACCACTGTACCCTTAGGGAGTTTGGCAACTTCTCAGTCAACAATCGCATTAACTCGGCGTTGATTAAGTAATGTTCTTTTTTCAACGCACGTAGCGTGACTATACCACTCCTTACTCGGCTGGCGAACGTGCAGATATCCTTCGGAGATTCACTGCAGCGCGGCAGCCCACGGAGCCTGTCCGTTTCAGCTTGAGCTATCGAGTCTGGACGGCCGAACTGCAGCTCGAGTTCTCTCATGATGTCATCTGGTTTGGCATTTCCGATGAGTTCTGAACTCACTGTTTCCAGTGCTCGTCCGCGCAGGCTCCTTCTCAGCCTAGCTGTATTCTCAACATCGTTGAAGTATCGACGAGTTGTTTCATAGATGGCACGGAACGATAACCATTCCGTGTGAGCCCCACTGTAATTTGGCAGGGTCATGATGACCTTCGACGCCGAGGGATTATTTACTGTCCACTGATCTGTTTTCTTGTCGGCTAGCGACGCTATAGCAGACGTCAAGTCCGTTATAAATGAACGGAGTTGACCTTCCCCCGAATCCTTCGATGGTACTACATTTTTCACTTCTTTTTCTATAGGATGAGGTAACACGGGTACTTGCTTTTGATGGAAGTCTACTATAGGTTCAACATCCTTGGAGGGGCGTGGAGCAGCAACGGCGTCCCGTCTTCTATTGCTCTCGTTCTCTTCAGCGGCGTTGTCTACAGAAAGTGCTTGATCGCTTATCTCGCAATCATGGTTCTCCACCTCTGCAGAAGGGACTTCCTTCAATGGCTCAGGCGCTGGTGCGTCTTCTAGCCACGATCTCACGTACTCGTCGTTGGAATCTCTGTCATCCATGTATCCGTCGGAATTTTCTTCCTCGGCATTCTGAAGTGCTATCTCAGCAAGTTCTAACCTAATTTTCAATAGGTCTTCACGAGCTTTCATTACTTTTAGATGGGACCGCGTCGTCTTAATTGTCGACGGCGGTCTACGTTCGTTACGGGCGTCACCCCGGGTAGTCATCGGAATAATTCCTCTATAAGTTCCATCCCGTTTGTCAGCTGATGGCTTCACTATTTTGTTCGGATTCACTGATTTATTTGAAGGTTTTAATGTTCTATCTGAAGTTCCTTCCAGTCTGGTTTCCTTCCTGGAAGTCGTTGGTTGTTCGATTTGTTCTGTTTCCTTCGTTTGTGTTGGTATAGGTACGTCTTCACCCCCGGTTAGGGCTTGTGGTGGTGGTGGCACTTGCTCAGTCCCTTCCGTAGTGGACGGCGAACGTGGAGGTAACTCATGACGTATAGCTGTAGAGGTACGCGTTCTGTCCAGCTCCACCGTCCATGCTTCAGGCGCTTTGCCTTGTGACCTTGTGATCGGCATGTTGGTTTAGATTCGGGGACGTCACTTCACTATAAACGCACTATACTGTAATCCTCAACACAAATCTTCAAAGTTCCAAGTTGTTTCTTCTATCTTCAAAACAAATCTTCAAACGTCAAACTATTTTCTCTATGTTAAATGTTAATTCTTCAAAGTTCAAAAATAATCCTTCAGGAAATAAGTCTTCAGGATCCAAAAATAATTCTTCAGGAAAAAAGTTTTCAGGATCCGAAATTAATCCTTCAGGAAAAAATTTCAGGAAAAAAGTTTTCAGGAACCGAAAATAATCCTTCAGGAAAAAATTTCAGGAAATAAGTTTTCAGGATCCAAAAATAGTTCTTCAGTCTTCAAAACAATCCTTCAGGAAAAATAACCCTTCAGTTATAAGTCTTCAGGATTCGAAAATAATTCTTCAGTCTTCAAAATAATCCTTCAGGAAAAAATAACTCTTCAGTCTTCAAAATAATCCTTCAGGAAAAAATAACTCTTCAGTCTTCAAAATAATCCTTCAGGAAAAAATAACTCTTCAGTTATAAGTCTTCAGGTTCCAAAATAATCCTTCAGCCGTAAGTCTTCAGGTTCCAAAAATAATTCTTCAGGAACCGATTTTCTTATTCCAGGAATCTTCCTTCTTCGGTAATCCTTCAGTCTTCAATTGAGCTCTCCAGGATTTCGAAAATAATCCGGCTTTCGAAGGACCAGCAGATATACCGGACGGGCGTGATCGCTGGATACGGGTTCAGGTAGGTTGTAAGGCTATCCTGGTCCAAGCGGCGCTGACGTCCTGTACCGAAGTTTTTGCTAGCTATTTTCGAATACTCACATGGATATGCACTCGACCTTTTGAAGGAAAACGGGCTCGGCAGGAATGATTACACTGTTTATTGATAAGTCTTCATAACTATTCAGGACACGATTTCAGGACTCCTCAGGACTACTGCTTTACTTGTTAGGTGGAACTAGTTTCCATGTTGATGACTACAATTTCTAGAGATGGCGTGTTAGCTTAGCTGGTAGCGCCCTTTACCCTATAGAGACCCATGAATCGCCTCCTGTTTTCGTAACTTTATTATTTTCAAAATTCTTATAAAATTACATTTCTTATAGCTAAACACACTTATTTCAATAGCTATATACATCATGTTATACATCATGAGATTCACAAAATTGCCCCCTTTCTAATGAGGGTTCTTCCAGGATTCTGACTATTCCTGTTGAAAAGATATTTCAGGATTATCGGTATTAAAATGATTAAATAAATATTTAATTATTTGCAAGTGACTTTTCAGACAAAGTTCTGATCCGATTTCCACCATACCAAAAGAACACTCGGGCTAGTCTATTCCCCTAGAGAAATCTAGTATTTTATTTATTGTATCTAGATTTTTCAGCCAGTTATAGGCCTCTGAATACAGGTAGGGTAGCCTTTATTTTTACAAATCCGCTTTGCGGCATTCTAACTCGATTAAGTAGGTATCCTGAAGGGCTAGATTTCTAGAAGTTAGGTCCAGGGCTAGGTCTCGGTCTAGGTGACCTGGATGCCATAAATGATTTTACGTTATATCTGTCTAACCTACCTAATCAAGGAGTGCAAGGGCTTTGTTTACCTTTTTTAGTAAAAATTTGATATTTGGATGGTGTCTAGCTGCTAGATAGCATTACTAATACCTATACTATTTTCATATTTGAGTTAGTATAGGCGTTGCCCACAACTTGTATTATTTTGTTTTGCGTTATTGCAACTTTAGTTTTCCTTTTATAGGTGTGCAGATTTTTGGTATTTCAACATCCGGATAAATAGAAAGGTCTTTTCTAACAAAATATTTTGATGACGCATTATTGCGTATAACAAGGAATCTACATACTACATGCTATAATTACGCATATTGCGAAGAAATACTTATCCTATACATACAAGTTTTTAAGCTAAGTTAAAATTAATGATTTTAAACAAGCTAAAATTGACGGTGACGCCTCGTCGCGAACAAATTACTTGATTTCAGTCAAGTGATAAGGATAGTAAAAAATAATATTTATGAGTTAGAATGAGAAAGACTAGTGTTGAAGTAGGATCGATTTGATTTTGCTATAATATGTATTCCAACAGTAGGAGCTGAATGGAATCTTATGATATATTTTGCATCAATAACCTGTAATCCGTTTCTGTTTACACACCAGTGTTATGATGATAATTCAATATTAGAGCTAATACCTAATGGATGCTATTATAATTTGACGATATAGGCCGAGGAAATTAGGTTTGAACTCTGCACTAAATCTTAACAGCGATTTTTTTCTTGAATCGTGTTTTTGAACTTAGCTCTCCAAATAATAATAGAAAATTAAACATTTTCCAGGTCCGCGTCAAGGTAAAAAAAAACAAAAACGCGTTTTTGTGAAAAAACTTGAGGGAAAATAGTTAACAGGAAAATTTTGATTACAATAAATAAAGAATTGGTAAAACCAATATATTTTTACAGAATTAAACATTTTCGTCCACGAAAAATTAAATAAAAAAGTAATTACGATTTTTTTTTTATTGTACTTCAAGCAAAAATATTAACAGCGGTTTTTTTGCATTAAATTACCTAACTATAGTAGATTGTTATACAAGGAGCTAAAATGACCCATTATAACGAGGTAGTTTTACTCCCGAGCTTTAGCGAGGGAGTAAACAGAAACCGAGGTATAATGGGTTTTTAGCGCCGTGTGTTACACTCTACTTTTCACTACGATTGCGAGAAAATAAAATAGTAAATAAAATAATAATTATTTATTAAATAGTATATTATGCAACTAATGAATAAAGGACGGATTTAAAGCGAGGGCCATAGATGAATAACGATCAAGTGAAGGATTGGAGTGATTCATGAGCGAGTGATTCAAGTGTTAGAATCCTGAGCGACGCGAGTGATTCATGGCCCTCGATATAAATCCGTTTTATTCAAGAGTTGCATACAATACTTTATACCATGACTACGAGAAAAAGAAAGATTTAAGCGAAAATAGACATTTAATAAAAGGTTAACACGTTCAGTGTCAGGAGCCCTCCTGGAGGGTTCACCTACTTGGATATGGGATGTCGGGAGCCCTCGCGGAGGGCTCATTTTAAATGTAGACATTCAGGGTCGGGAGTCCTCCTAGAGGGTTCACCTACTTGGATATGGGATGTCGGGAGCCCTCGCGGAGGGCTCATTTTAAATGTAGACATTGAGTTTCGGGAGCCCTCCTGGAGGGTTCACCTACTTTGATATGGGATGCCGGGAGCCCTCGCGGTGGGCTCATTTTAAATGTAGACGTTCAGTGTCGGGAACCCTCCTGGAGGGTTCACCTACTTGGGTATGGGATGGCGGGAGCACTCGCGGAGGGCTCATTTTAAATGTAGGTTTTTTTTAGCAAATACAGATTATAAACCGTGAAAATAAAATCTGATGTACCTATATTTTAAAAAAACGTAATGCAACCCTCCCGGAGGTTTCACTTCCAACTACGAATAATAAAAGTCGTAGACTTCCAATATAAATATGGCGGCATGGCGTATGAGTTCTATGAAAATGGGTGGTGTCAAAAGTGTTAAGGAGGTTGTATAGCATTGAAATAGCGGTCGAATATATTGACGTGTTCTAAATTCAAACACCAAAATAGTGATTAAAAGACCTTTTATAAATAATTTTATACCATTCCCCCTCTAAAAAGCTTATTTTATTCACTGAAAACAGTGAATAAAAAGGTCTTTTAATCACTATTTTGGTGTTTGAATTTAGAACACATCAATGTATTCGACCTCTATCTCAATGCTATACAACCTCCTTAACACTTTCGACTCCACCCATTTTCATAGAACTCATAACTCATCATTCCGCCATAAAAGTCTATGACTTTAATTATTCGTAGTTGGAAGTGAAACCTCCGGGAGGTTTCACTTCCAACGTCCACGAGGGCTCCCGGCATCCCATACCCAAGTAGGTGAACCCTCCAGGAGGGCTCCCGACACTGAACGTCTACATTTAAAATGAGCCCTCCGCGAGGGCTCCCGACATCCCATATCCAAGTAGGTCAACCCTCCAGGAGGGCTCCCGACACTGAATGTCTACATTTAAAATGAGCCCTCCGCTAGGGCTCCCGACATCCCATATCCAAGTGGGTGAACCCTCTAGGAGGGCTCCCGACACTGAATGTCTACATTTAAAATGAGCCCTCCGCTAGGGCTCCCGACATCCCATATCCAAGTGGGTGAACCCTCTAGGAGTGCTCCCGACCCTGAATGTCTACATTTAAAATGAGCCCTCCGCGAGGGCTCCCGACATCCCATATCCAAGTAGGTGAACCCTCCAGGAGGGCTCCCGACACTGAACGTCTACATTTAAAATGAGCCCTCCGCGAGGGCTCCCGACATCCCATATCCAAGTAGGTGAACCCTCCAGGAGGGCTCCCGACACTGAACGTGTTAACCTTTTATTAAATGTCCTTTTTGCGCTTAAATCTTTCTTTTTCTCGTAGTCATGGTATAAAGTATAGTATGCAACTCTTGAATAAAACGGATTCATAGCGAGGGCCATGAATCACTCGCGTCGCTCAGGATTCTAACACTTGAATCACTCGCAGCGCTCGTGATTCAATCATCATGAATCACTCCCTACGGTCGTGATTCAGTCGTTAGAATCCTTCACTTGATCGTGATTCACCTATGGCCCTCGCTTTAAATCCGTCCTTTATTCATTAGTTGCATAATATACTATTATTTTCCTTTCTCTTCCATCTGCAAATTAGGGTCTCCATTCTCACTAGATGATGACATTTTCACTGTTGTAAATTATATTAAGGTCACCAATGCAATTTATAATAATTGGAGAAAAATCATAAATATATCTATCCTATCTTACCTATCTCACCTATCTCACCTATCTCACCTATCTCACCTATCTCACCTATCTCACCTATCTCACCTATCTCACCTATCTCACCTATCTCACCTATCTCACCTATCTCACCTATCTCACCTATCTCACCTATCTCACCTATCTCACCTATCTCACCTATCTCACCTATCTCACCTATCTCACCTATCTCACCTATCTCACCTATCTCACCTATCTCACCTATCTCACCTATCTCACCTATCTCACCTATCTCACCTATCTCACCTATCTCACCTATCTCACCTATCTCACCTAACTCACCTATCTCACCTATCTCACCTATCTCACCTATCTCACCTATCTCACCTATCTCACCTATCTCACCTATCTCACCTATCTCACCTATCTCACCTATCTCACCTATCTCACCTATCTCACCTATCTCACCTATCTCACCTATCTCACCTATCTCACCTATCTCACCTATCTCACCTATCTCACCTATCTCACCTATCTCACCTATCTCACCTATCTCACCTATCTCACCTATCTCACCTATCTCACCTATCTCACCTATCTCACCTATCTCACCTATCTCACCTATCTCACCTATCTCACCTATCTCACCTATCTCACCTATCTCACCTATCTCACCTATCTCACCTATCTCACCTATCTCACCTATCTCACCTATCTCACCTATCTCACCTATCTCACCTATCTCACCTATCTCACCTATCTCACCTATCTCACCTATCTCACCTATCTCACCTATCTCACCTATCTCACCTATCTCACCTATCTCACCTATCTCACCTATCTCACCTATCTCACCTATCTCACCTATCTCACCTATCTCACCTATCTCACCTATCTCACCTATCTCACCTATCTCACCTATCTCACCTATCTCACCTATCTCACCTATCTCACCTATCTCACCTATCTCACCTATCTCACCTATCTCACCTATCGCACCTATCTCACCTATCTCACCTATCTCACCTATCTCACCTATCTCACCTATCTCACCTATCTCACCTATCTCACCTATCTCACCTATCTCACCTATCTCACCTATCTCACCTATCTCACCTATCTCACCTATCTCACCTATCTCACCTATCTCACCTATCTCACCTATCTCACCTATCTCACCTATCTCACCTATCTCACCTATCTCACCTATCTCACCTATCTCACCTATCTCACCTATCTCACCTATCTCACCTATCTCACCTATCTCACCTATCTCACCTATCTCACCTATCTCACCTATCTCACCTATCTCACCTATCTCACCTATCTCACCTATCTCACCTATCTCACCTATCTCACCTATCTCACCTATCTCACCTATCTCACCTATCCTACCTATCCTACCTATCTCACCTATCTCACCTATCCTACCTATCCTACCTATCCTACCTATCCTACATATCCTACCTATCCTACCTATCCTACCTATCCTACCTATCCTACATATCCTACCTATCCTACCTATCCTACCAATCCTACCTAAGAACAAAGACTTTTTCGTCTTTGGGTGGTAGGCTCGTTGGAAACAGACAAAAATTAAAAAAAAATTCGTCATTCAAAATTAAAACTTATTGACTTTCCTACAGAGTTCATTAATTGTGCTCATGGAATATGTTCTGATACTCAACACTTCGCACGGATTCAGTAAAAGTTCGGGTTTATTGAGCGACGACGCACACGAGCAAACATGTTATAATCATAATACACTGTATAAAACATTGTTTATTTATTAAATTAGTTATACTGATTGTGGGAGAAAATTCTGGTCACATTACAAATCAACGCACGCTGCACACAGCCGCACACGTAGGTTTATGGATTGAGCGTAGGTACGTAGCGGGGTGGACGAAATACTGACATACGTACTTCGTCCATTTTGGTTTATTTTGACTGTACAGCGAAAGTGTTACTGTAAATTACGTAGTTTAAATTATTTTTTGGATAAAAAATTACCTAAATTAACGGTATCGTCCCGTTGGCACCATTTGGCGCCACTGTAAAGTCGATTCTGTATACGATTCTGAAAGATAGAAAGAAAGAAAAATATTTTATTTGGGACACGTGCAGGAAATACAAACAGTCTTACAAGCAACCTTATATAAAATAAAATAAATAAAATCTGTCAAGTGCGAGTCGAACTCGCACACGAAGGGTTCCATACCCTGTCGTGCAAGATTTAACACTATGAATTTTTGTAATACTTTCGTAAAGGTAACAACAGAGGCGCTATAAAAAAACAAAGATTTGTAAAGAAATTGTCTAATTTTAATGAAAAAATGTTGTTGTGTTAAAATATAGGTGTAGAAGTATATTTCATTTATTTTAAGAGAAAAATATTAAGTTAACTTTATCCAGTAACATGCATTAACTAAAGTCAAAGTTATTTATTTGCTACTAACATAGTATTAGTAGGTATAAATAGGTATATATGGTAGGCAAGCAGGTAGATATGTAGGGTAGGTAGGGTAGGTTAGGTACCTACCTACCCTGGTAAGAAGGGTAGGGTAGGTAGGTAGGGTAGATAATTAGGAAAGGTAGATGCGCCGTAGATAAGTACTTAGTGCTAACCGTGCGAAGCCAGGCCGGGTAAAGCTAGTTACTTATAAATAAAAGGATTTCTCTTGCTACATCAGACTATATTGTACAAAATAGAATGTAAGTAGTACGCCAAATTTTAATTTTAACTGTGCGTTTGCACTGGCGAAACATTCACAACAAAACATGTTGGAATCTCTATTTTCTGTAAATTTTTCATACAATGTTTGACAGGAACTAGAGATTTCAACATGTTTTGTCGTGATGTTTCGCCAGTGCAAACGCACGGGTCAATACAGGTATTTATTTACGTTATTTTTGATAGTCATACAGAAATCTATTATTTCTTACTTACTTATTATTTTTACACATCCCATCGGACTATGAGAGTGAGGGAAGAGAGACTGCACTCGTGTCTGCGCACACACTTGTGCACTGTAATATCTCCCGCGCCGAAGGCCAGTCTCCGTTGAGATTGGCCGCCGTGACCGAATATTTTTACATATACAATAATTTTTCTCAATATGAAATTGTATCCACAACGGTTTAAGGTAACTGAATAGTACACTGTATGTGCCAGCATTCATTTCAATGTTACTGAATATATTGTCTATTGGAGTGTAGTTTTAACATGAGGTACACACATCAATATCGTCTAGGGATACTTTGAAAAAAGTCGATAAAGTTCTTAAACTCAAAAAATACTGGCCGGTTTTAAAATCTTGTGAAGTTAGTTTATTTTGTAGACCTTTTTGGATGATCGAAATTTAAATGATCGAAATAGTATATGCTGCCATGATAGTAGGTACTTACTAATTCCATGTCATTACTCCGACTATTAAATAGTTATCTGTGGAATTTATATCGCATAATATTAGCACGAAATACAAAATTATTACTTTAAGTTGCAGAAAATCGCCCATATTATATAAAATACGTTATGAATCGGCGTTTTTAGTATTTGTTGATTATAAACAGTATATGTTACATGATACACACAAGTTTCAAATTCCTAATTTGTTTAGTTGTTGAGATATAGCTCGTACAAAAATGGTCTAAAACAGACAACTTCTACGGCCCCCTAATTCATCATTTTTGGAGATAAAAACAAATAAAAATTATATTTATTTTCTACTTGATGAGCTCTAGAAAATGATACCCCACATGCCAGGGTCAGATTATTTTTTTTTCAAAATTTAATTTTATTGTATGGCGACCCCCCTTTAATTTTTAATTTTATTATTTGTTGCTCTTGCGGCAATAGAAATGCTCAATCTGTGAAATTTTCAACTGCCTATCTATTACGGTTCATGAGATAGAGCTCGCTGATAGACAGACGGACAGCGGAGGCTTATGAATAGGGTTCCGTTTGTCACCCTTCGGGTACGGAACCCTAAAAAGGAGCTAAAAAAGAACTCTTGTTCTTTTCGTGTGGTTAGTGACTAACCTGGTGTCAGAGTTTTAATACGTTCAGTGCCGGGAGCCCTCCAGGAGTGTTCACTTAGTCGCACATGGGATGCCGGGAGCCCTCGCGGAGGGCTCATTTTAAATGTAGGTATTTCTTAGAGAATACAGCATTATAAACCGTGAAAACAAAATCTGATGTATATTTTAACAAGATTTATTAGTATATGCGTTGGTTTTAAAATACAAGAATTTCAATATTTTCAAACTTTTTGGTCTCGATTACAAATATTCACTCAAAATCTAAAACGTTGTAACTGCTTATAGCGACAAGACCCCACAGAAAACACTATTTCACTTCGTTTTAAAGTGTTTTATAACACGGTTTTAAACCTAATGCCGTTGACCGTCCGCGATGGTTAACCTTAGCGCAAACGTAATGCCGGGAACCCTCCCAGAGGGTCCACTTACAAAATGTATGGCGGCATGGCGTATGAGTTCGCCGAAAATGGGTGGAGTCGAAAGTGTTAAAGCCGCCCATGGACCTCTGACTTGGCTTCACATGCCGTCGAGAAATATATCTTAGGCAGGCATCTTATGTGACAAAAGAACAGAAAAAACTACTTTCATATAATGTGCATTAATTCAGTCTGTACCTACTCTATTTCTATTTTAATATCTATGCCCGGCTTTGCCCGGGTATGTCCTAATTAACAAACAAAACCCAACGGTTAAATAATCTATTTGCCCAAAATTCACTGATTAACACTCTTTAAATAAACACTTATTATGACAAAATTAAACATTGTTGGCTAAACTAATTACCACTATGCTTCGCAAATATATAACTTAAAACCCACGAATAAGGTTTAAAACGGCTTAATTAATGAAAATCTCTCGCGTTTATCATGGAGCATAATGCTAAAAGGGAATGCCATATTTACTTGAGTGCTCATAGCCTTTCATTAAGTAGGAATGGGAGGTTACTGGTTTTATATTAAAGTTATCAAATTGTTTATGAGGCTATATTGAGTTTTAATAGGTTTTTCATCACACCTATTCGAAAGAGGTTTCTCTCTTCTGATTGGTCCACTCCGTGCTTTTGTTAGCGTACTGATTTGCGTAGTTAGGTTGGAGGCGCTCGCGTGAAGGATTAATGTAAAAAAATAAAAATCGAGTAAGTAGCTTTTTAAAAAAAAAAATGTGAAAAATTGTGTGTCTCGGGGACAAAATATTTTGTTCTCGGGCGGCGTATATTGAATTCCTCGCTAATCTCAGGATTCTACGTTAGAATCCTTTGCTTAGCTCTGAATTCAAAATAACGCCCTGAAAGAACAAAATATTACTTTGTCCCCTTGTAACACAAATAACTACGAGTATTACAGCTAGGAAGGGTTGGAATGTAGGCTTATGTAGGTAGCCCACCCCATCACTACTACATTACATCGAGATCTTCGGGATGTCTTTGGATCATCATAATCAGCCTATTAATGTTCCCAGTGCTGGGACACAGGCCTCCTCTCTGTGAGAGTGAGTGGGCTGTAATCTACCACGCGGGCCCAGTGCGGGTTTGTACAGTCAGCTGCAGAGAAATCTCACCCCCTAGCACTGTATTTTTGTATTGCTAGGGGGTAAGATTTCTCTGCAGCTGACTGTACATGTGAATGGTTCCGTCACATGTCTTCGAATTTTTGGTTCTAAGACATCGGTTTCCATACGATGTTTTCCTTCACCGTTTTGAGAGCAGTGGTGCCTGCTTGGAACCCACGACCGTAAGTCGGGGCCATTACCACTGGACCACCTCTGCTCTGATACTGTAACTAATTATAACTACAGACCGGATTTTACGCTGACTAACTAAACTATAGGTAACAAGTAGGAAAACAAAGGAACCAAAAGTATTTATTGGTAACACGATACAAGTACACCCACAAAGTTCGTGATACTATAAATATGTACCAATAGCAGTTCCATGTTGGTAAGATTAGGCGTGCACTTACGACTTATAGGCTTGTCTATTATGCCAA
The DNA here is from genome assembly GCA_948150665.1 of Conistra vaccinii. Lineage (NCBI taxonomy): Eukaryota > Metazoa > Arthropoda > Insecta > Lepidoptera > Noctuidae > Conistra > Conistra vaccinii. The sequence continues at coordinate 17,202,151 of OX411323.1, forward strand.
GATGATATTGGAAAGGGAGAAAGGACGGCCGATCTTAAGAGCGAACAGTATTTCCTACAAACTTTCAAGCCTTTGTTTTTCGACATGACCGAACCGATTTTAATGAAACTTCATACCCATAAGCAGGATACAAAGGTCTAAAAAGTTAGTTAAGAACATTTTCTAAATGTCTTATTTAAAAACAGATAACTGGAAATATCTGTAATCGGTCTAATTTGGCTGTAACACAATTTTTCGAAAATGTTCTTAACTTTTCTTGCATTTCCCAACGTGCGTTGGAGCGAACAAATAAATTAAGAAAACGAGCGAGTATGTATTACTTACTGTGCTGGTTAAAGCGCCCGCTACCACACCGAGTGCGCAGTCGAAGCCTTCCTGCGCCGCCAAGCGATGGCACTGCGCTACGTGTCTGGCTCTTACCAGAGGTATATATCACTATCACTACTGTGCCGGCTGCAGCGCGCTCTACCACACCGAGTGAGCAGTCCAAGCCTTCCCGCGCCGCCAAGCGATGCTACTGCGCCACGTGTCTGGCTCCTACCAGAGGCATGTATCACTACTGCGCCGGCTTCAGCTTGCGCTACCACACCGAGTGCGCAGTCCAAGCCTTCCTGCGCCGGCGCCGCCAAGCGATGGCACTGCGCCACGTGTCTGGCTCTTACCAGAGGTATGTATCACTACTGTGCCGGCTGCAGCGCGCGCTACCACACCGAGTGCGCAGTCCAAGCCTTCCTGCGCCGCCAAGCGATGGCACTGCGCCACATGTCTGGCTCCTACCAAAACAAAAACTTTAACACTTGAAACTGACTTTTTCGGGCATAACGCTTTTACGTTTCGTGACGATTTCTACCACTAAAGAACTTCGTTCCAAAAACAAAAACAAAAGTTACAACGACATATTCGAACTTTATCATAAAAGAGCAACATAATTTTCCAGTAGGTACGCATAAACCAAACAAAGTTAAACGAGTTTAAACGAAACGAGTATCAGCGTTCAATATTAATAAATTGTAACCAATGGACCAGGGTTTCATGAATACCAAGCGGTGCCATTACATCGGGGACGATCCTAAGCAAACATGTAACGTCACCAATAACGCACGCAGTATTGGTTTAATGACAATTCGGTTGTTAATTCAATAGAAAACCGACCCCTTTTTTATGTTGTTGGGTAAAACATTAATTGATTCTCAGCGTAATGCGGGGTAATGCCCCTTTTGGGGACGGCACTTGTGAACAATGAGCGCAGCAATGTTTTACGTTAAATTATACTGGGTCCTTACATTTTGTTTTGTGTTTTGCATACTGATCAAGTTAATTGCGGAGTTCAGATATCTGATTTAGCAGAAGGTTAGCAGTATACCTACTTGTCATGTGAGTCCCATGAAAATCGGAAAACTGCCTACTGTGTTTGATGGTCTGTCTTGGCGAAATTACGGTTATCTTGGCGAAGTTATTCTATTTGGCGATCTCAGTCGCCAAATAGAATAACTTCACACCGTTATTCTGTGAAGGTTGATAGTAAATACCTTACCCTTTCTTCGCCTACACAACCCTATCTGTGTGGCAAATTTTACCCAATCCCTTCCGCCGTTTTTGCGCTATACCTGAATATACCACCAGACAATCGCACAAAAATTCTAAAAACTATATTTACGGCATCAGACTTGTTCCTCAATATGTGTGTACAGTTTTGCCTTCGTTTCTGTTTTATTATATGTATAGATAGTACCCGTGAGGAAGATATCGATCCATCCAATTTACAATTCCGTAGGTACCCTTACAACGCCCACGTCAGGTGATAAAGTGCTTTATTCTTAGCTGAGACCCTACGACAAATAACAATTAAACTATAATTAACTTAACCCCAATTTAGCAGAGAGTTCCTGTAATTGAGGAGGGTATCCTGCAGTATTGGCAACTTTTATAATGGTTTAATGGTTTGGTGGTCATTGTCATTTATTTATTTTGTTTTTCAATTACGTACTTTAGGACAACATCACGCCTTTATTCCCCGGAGGGTAAGGCAGAGGTGCGCCTATAGCACACCCATATTTCGCCAGTTATTTTTAAGTCCCATGTAATGGGGGGTCAGCCTATTGCCATCAACCGGGCACTAATACAGGCTCCCGGTTGCTGCTGAGAAATTCCAGACGGAAAAACCCAATATGCACTCTGTCCGACACAGGAATCGAACCCAGGATCTCATGCTCAGCAGTAGCGCTTGACCAACGAGGGCACACGTGACACAATCTTGTTTGAATCCAGTTGAGCATTTGAATCCAGTTGAGCATTAATCGCAGCTAGTGTGCGAGGTACAGAAGATTTTAAGTGTAACAGCCAGTATTTACACCAAAAACAACATAATTATTTTAGTTCTTTTCTTTCCTTAGTTTAATATACAGAATGCGTAGATAACGGATTGGTGATGGGTCTTTTTACACTCAGCAGATCTCCCCCATTACAAATATGGTGATGTGTGATTAGTCACGTTTTGTGGTACCTACGGATGGTGAAAAGCATACGTGAACGGCACTTAATTGGCCAATTAGTAAATAAAAAAAGACACTTTTACACTAATTATATTCGGATTAATATTATGATTATTAAGAATAGTAAACTGTTCATCCTGATTGATGTAAAGTTATTTTATAAATTGTGAACACCACTTTTTTTCAAATCTATCAACAGCTTTTTGGGTAGAATCAGCCTTCCTGCTTGTGATGATGTTGTACTTACTTCTTAAAGTTGGCAACGTCGCAAATAGCTACTTGTAATCAATATTGTAGTTCACCAATTAGCGTTATTTTATATTTCCATAGAGTAATTTTGCCAAATTAACCAAAACAGCTAAATATTTTACAGCTATTTGCGACGTTGCCCACTTTCAGAAGTATTACTGGAAATGTATTTGCATTAATTTTGTAACGACGGGTCATCACCCTGTTGGGAGTTGTAAAATGGGAGCCTGCATAATCACGTCTGTAGTAGATAGTCGGCTAAGAGTACACGGAGTAATAAATCTGAGAGTCATTGACGCTAGCGTAATGCCCAATACTACCAGTGGTAACAATAATGCACCGTCTATAAGCGTATGCTGAGACGCAGGTGACGCAGCACAGCACAGTACAGATGTTGCAGGGTAGTTCAGGCGAGGTAGACATATGCCGTGAGCGCACGCTGCGACGCAGCTATACAGTCACATTCGCGTTCTAGCTAGTACAAACAATAGACGGCTGTGCTGCGTTACCTGCGTCTCAGCAAAAAACAAGACAATGACACGCAGTGCAGAACAGACATATCTCTGCGTCGCACGGGCCTGCACCGCAGCGTACACAACTTCCAGTACGGTATTACAAAATCTACTCTGCCCTGCGCTGCGTAACTTTTTGTAGCTACGAGTGTCAAAATTATTAATTTGTCCTTTATGCATGAATGCAAAGAGTATAAATTATCGACCAATCTGTTTAGCTGTTTCAAAGGAACATTGCCAAATTAACTCAAATCGACAATTTATTTAGTTGGTTAAGGCTAGGGACTCGGTATTGAAAAGACAGTATCGATACTGTACTCATGAGTAGTATCGAAAAAAAAGTATCGTACTCATAAAAGTATCGAAACAAAAGTATCGATACTTCAAGGTATCGAGTACTTTTCTTAGGGCCTAATGCGCATAGAACATAGGTCAATATCAGTCAGTAAATAACGCCAGTTTAACTTCAGTAGGGCAGGACATGAAAAAACAAATAGTATTGGTACACAAATTTAATCATCATCATCATCATCATCAGCCTATTAATGTTCCCACTGCTGGGACACAGGCCTCCTCTCGGTGAGAGGGTGTGGGCCGTAATCCACCACGCGGGCCCAGTGCGGGTTGGTAGATGTCACATGTCTTCGAATTTTTGGTTCTAAGACATGTCGGTTTCCTCACGATGTTTTCCTTCACCGTTTTTGAGAGCAGTGGTGATGAAATTATTTACACAAAGTAAAGCGCCTGCTTGGGTTCGAACCCACGACCTACAACTCGTAAGTCGGGGCCGATACCACTGGGCCACCACTGCTCTCACAAATTTAATACAATAATAGAAAAAGACAACTGTAACATCAAAAATAAAAAAAAGTATTGGAACAAAATTAAATTATTTAGTACTTTAGGCATATAAATTAAAGTTCCCAATCCTTCTCCGTATAATCACTTATGTTAGAGTGATTGATTAGTGTAGTAAATGAATGAAGGTTAGGAATTTAACTGTGAACGGAAGGAACGACTTCGAGCAAAGATCGATGTTTTAGAAGGTTCAGAATGAATGAACTAGATGGTGTTGCCATAAACATAAACGTAAGCCGTAAAGTTGCAAGTTTTAAATGGGTAATTTCTAAGATTACCCATTCAAAACCTAAGTTTTTATTCGATACGATACCTGCCAAAAAGTACTCATTGAGTAAAAGTATCGAGTACAAAAGTATCGGTATCGAATAGAAATGTACTCGATACCACAAAGTATCGATACTTTATTCGTGTCCCTACGTGCCTCCCGTTGTTTCGTTGATTTAGATGTTTTTAACTAAAAACATCATCCAAATAAGTTTAGGTTCCATGGACAGTAAGAATTATGGACCTATTCAGGAGTCTAAAAGCAGTTCAAAGTGCAGTTAAACTTAGTCTTGGAAAAGTAATCCAATGCTGTCTGTTAGTAAAATGAACGACCAGGCAATAAAATTTTCCTTCGCATATTTGGTTTCATCGATTTCATGAAACTTTTTGGTCTTTCCTGTACTTTTTTTACTGTTATTATATAGGGGAGTTCGTCAAGTTCTATCGTAGATCGCGTTATCTATCTCATCATCATCATCATTTCAGCCGAAAGACGCCCACTGCTGGACATAGGCGTCCCCCAAGCTCCGCCACTTCGACTGTGGCCTTCACCAGGTCATCGGTCCACCTTGTGGAGGGCTTTCCAACGCTTCGCCTCCATGTACACGCAGGGCACATTGCTGGCAGAACAGATGGCCGATGGGGCCGAAAGGTTCTGCGAGCAATGTGCCCTGCCCACTGCCACTTAAGTTTAGCAATTCTTCGGGCTATGTCGGTTACCACGGTTTCCCCTTGGGACTACCCGCAACCCCGGTAGGCATCGGCCCTAGCGGACCCCGTCAGTTTTGCTGACATCTCTTTGAGGCGCGCGTGGAACACGACGCGCCGTCGACACGGGCCTGGTCCTTATCGGACGGCGAACTGCCCGTTGCTCTCCGTCCGCAGGCCCGCACTTTGGTTCTCCTACGGATCTCTTCATCTCAATTTTTATCAATCTAGATGTGCCGATTGACATTTCTTGTAAAGTCATTTGTGTACTATACAGTAATATTTAAGGCGTTTCTCTGATTGCTAATCAACTAATTAAATGTCATTGCTGCATATCCAAACACAAACACCCACAAACAAAATCTTTTTATTTTCCAGCTGAACGACCTGAAGCTACAAAATGAACCAATTTATCTCCAAATTACCGACACGAAACAAAATATCCAGAGAATTACATATAAATAATGCAAAAACAGTACGGTTTGGTTGTAAATCCCCTCTAATCGGTCCCGCAAGAGCTCTGACCCAAATTCCGCGGTACCTTTGGCTATTTTCACATGATTACAGCGCCGAAGATTAGGTATGGCGATGTTTCGGGGTCCATAGCTGAGTCAGGAACTACTGGTCCTAAGTAAACGGGTTGGTTAGCAGTAAATATTTTAACAATAGGGAATCGCGCCCACGTTGCCAAATCCCTGCAAACATTGAATGACAAACGTTTGTGTGGCGCAAAAGTTAATTTTTGGTTCGTTTATTCTGCGATATGGTCCGCAGATTTGGCGCTGCGGCTATTATCTATTGCGGGGGCTAGTTGTTGACGTAGCTTTGTTTTGGTTACAGGTAAGCATAATAAATTAGGATTTAATAGAGCAGTGTGTGTTTTGTGGTGTTGTTTTAGTAAATTAACTACTAGCTTTATCACTAACTAGCTGTGTTTGCAACTACCTCCACGTGAAAACAATATTCAGTCGCACGTTACGAGGAACTTTTGTTAGAGTTGAGGGGAGATGGATGGTATACTATATAAAAGTATATAACGGGCGCATACCTACCAAAAAACTACAATAATCCCTGAATGGCATTTAGTTCAGACCGCGACGTGACGCGAAGCGACGCTGCGCGCACTTTTTAACAAAATATCGAATTATTTTCTTCACGTAAAGGTATAATTTCAGTGCGAGCGTGAACGCGTGTCGAAGTAAATAAATTCGAAGTTGAGTTGCGTAGTAAATAAATTCGATATTGTATTAGATCTTAAAAAAGTGCGTGTTGCGTCACGTCGCGGTGTGAATTGACCCTTAGTCCTGTCAACAGTTTATACAAGCAGACGGACAGACAACGAAGTGAGTTCAATAAAAGGTTTAAACATTAACAATTCTTTGTAATTCAGTAATCTGTCTACCCGTATTGTCCTTCAGGAGCACTGAGTGATAAACAGCTGTTTCCCCACGGCAGATAATCTTGCCACAGTATGAAAGAAGAACCGAAAATACAATGTCACTTCGTTAGTATGTTGTTGCAAATAAAATGCCTTTAATTTTGAAAGTATTGGGAGTTTCACAATAAAAAGACAACTGCAATGTTAATCTGAGCTTGTAGACACAACGCTCAGTCTGCAATTACGATATTTTTACGCAGTGGGGAAACTTTGTCCCTCGTTCGGACGGTTGTCTGCTGCCATGCTAGTAATCCTTAAAAGTCGAAACATTGACTAGTTTTCAATCTTAATTTATATCCTGGATATGTAGAGCATTTTTTTTTATTTTTTTGGTTGGGAAATCATCAAATGACTTCTCCCGCTCTGGGCGGAGCGGAAGGGCGTGTCAGACTCTTACTGACTAAAACCCACCCGTGTTCCTTCCCTTGCCTAGGAGCATGTGACTTAAAAATTACTCCCTGACTTATCTCAATCTAGAATATTTTTTATAGTTATTGAATGTCCTCTTTTCTTTTAAACCTAAATCGCACTCAATTGAAGTGGTAATTTAAAGGAAGAATAAACAAGCACGTGTTCTAACCCTAGTCGATACCAAGTCAGGTAGAGCACACACCATTCTACTCGAGAAACTTCTGGTCGATGTAATTTACAACAAAACATGACCGCCAGGATATGCTGAATAAAGTTTAGACCACGGACGCGGTCAGTCGCGACCACACGTAACGTAAGCGATACGTGGTCGGTTAAACCCTTGTGGGACGCCGCAAATCTCTGAAGCTTACATCCACTTGCGCGAATATCATATTAAATTGTTTTTATTTACATTTTGGAGACTTGTTTTGTATAAGGTACATTATTTTACTACCTATGTTGTTTTGGTGATTCGAATTTTGTTTTGGATTTTAATAAGTATTATGAGGATCATGGACTAGGTGTAGGTGAAGGTCATCATTCAGGTATTCCAAAATATTTGGAATAGTAAGTGAATAAAAACTACTTTAAGAACTTTAAAGTATAAATAGCAATCAAGCTTGTTTTTAGTTCCTTTAAGGTGAAACAATTTGATATTTTTTCCATACAAACTTCGGAGGGGTTTTACTCCACTATTTGACATCGTACATTCAAAGTCAAACATGATATCGTTAGGTCTCATTATTAAAATTGTCTGTACGGAAGCAGAATAGTAAAATAAAAAGCCATTAAAAAGTTATGAGCCAACAAAGATTCGTTTTTCTTGCTAATTTTAACGCAACTTTGGGCGTAAATAAGTAATACAAGAAGTGTGAAATCTCGAAAACAAAATCCGTACCGACACAGAAAAATTAACGAAGATTTCAATAAATTTTATTTGTAATTGATTTAAGCAGTGGTTATTTCAGAAAAACCTTTTTTCCAAAGGCCTTCTTGTAATTTTTGACGAGCTCGTTTTACTAAAATTGGTCGGTACGGTGTTTCTGTGCGTGCGAACTATACGTTGTCCATGTAGATCAGCTTCTAACTGCTCATCACTGATACTATCTCTGTCGGACACGATGCCAGGTGAGACAGTGTGGTTTTTGGCCAGGCCCACCATTGAGTTCGAGCCCGCGACTAGTTCCACCTTAAGTCCTTTGATTGAAATTATTAAGATTCTTTTAGCTTGATACCGTAGCGTAGTTGATCTTTTCTTCGACAAAAACCAAACTACAATGAAGACCTACTATAATTATTTAACTTTTATTAATTTATTTGAATTTTTTATTATTATTATTAAAATTTAAATTATTGACTTTATTATTATTTTTATCACTTTAATTAATCATAAATAGGCAAACTATATACATAAGTGCTGTGCACACCTTTAACTGTCAAGTTCGCTGTAGTTTATAAGTTATAATAATTATGTTATGATCTCTGTCAATGTTTTTGTGATCTAGTCGTTGGAGTGCCATAACAAATAATTAAAGATAATCATTTGAGACCACAGACGCACGTTGCGGACCTGTTGCTTTTATTTAGCGCTCAATTTAATTTTGAATAGAGTTTTCCGACAATGCATATTGCATCCACTACCGAGTTAAAAATGTATGGCGCGCGAACAAGCCGGGAACTATTTGCTAAGTGCAACCGCATCGTAAACAGTAGCTAAAAACCAGCCCTTATAACCCAGCTTTAAATAACAAACGTGTTTCTGCCTACAGGGCAACAAACAATGTGTATTCTCACTGCGGTACAACCAACAAGTTTGTGGACGCCATTTTTGAGATCGAGGAATACCGAAGATTAATCGGGATTAGATAAACAAGGACACTCTGATGTTATCCCGGAATAAAGTTTAACAGTATTGGAAGTTGTGTGCTGAGCCTTTTTCGGGAAGTGTGGCTGCTCATAAATTGTTTTGGTTTTGTTGTGTTATCCTGAAAAAAAAATACCCTCCTTTTTTAATTTGGCCGTAGTCGGGGATATAAGCACCCTTAAGCAATAGATGTCATGACAGTCGTCTAATGGACTGTCAAGCGGAGTGCTTCAATCACCATCGTAATAGTTTCTTTTTTCTTGTGATTGTTGACTAACTAGGTGTCACAGTTTTAGAGCCGTCCATGGGCCTCTGAATTTTCTTCACATGCCATCGAGAAATATCTCTCAGGCATGCCGGTTTCCTCACGATGTTTTCCTTCACCGTTTTTGAAGCAAGTGATAATTATACAATACGCACATGAATCCGAAAAGTCAGAGATGCGTGCCTTGGGTTCAAACTCGAAACCTATGACTTGGCAGTCCGACATTCACACCACTAGGCTGTGCTGTAGTGACAGAAAACAGTAAAATATGTTTGATCCCTGAGGGCCTAGACAAATGACATTCGCTTCGGAGCGATTCTATTTCGACAATCACTATCGCTTCAACGACATACCTACACTACGTTTCGCTATCGTCTGATCCATTGGTTTCTTCGATAAAAATTACATATTGTCTCTGGTCTTTCGTTAGCAAGTTATCGTTCGAGGCTGTATGAATGGAATGATGTTAAATATTGTCTAGCTAATTTCTATTCGTTGAGCTATGATCACGTGACGTTTCGATAGCTTTTGTCAATCCCATACATTTTTGACTTTTCTACTAGCGTTGTCGCTAATCGAATGTTACTTTGTCTAGGCCCTCTGATCTACCTTTAGCAATGCATGCAAAATATTCGACACCAACATAACAATTGGTACAATATTAATCTTTCACTATTACGATGCCAACTAGTTCGAAAAATATTTACCTATAGTTTCTGATTCTGTGAATACCATTAACTAATATGTTTATTACTTATAATCAAAAAGCACCTAAAACTTTAAAATACATTTACCGAATAGCAAAACTGGCGCCAGAGGTCACTGACATCATATAGCTTATACCAAAGCTTCCGAGATTTGCGGTGTCCCGCAAGGGTGACCCGAAGTCGTGCGATAGTCATCGTGTATCGTTTACGTTGGCTGTGGTCCCGAATGACCCAGACACTGGTCATAATTTTGACCTTTGTGTGGCCATGAAGGTTACGTTTTGATATTTAGTTATCAGTTTGTATCAATATTTTGATTTTTCTCATCGCATCGATCAGTGTATTGTTTGAATTAAGGTGGAACTAGTCGCGGGCTCGAACTCAATGGTGGGCCTGGCCAAAAACCACACTGTCTCACCTGGCATCGTGTCCGACAGAGATAGTATCAGTGATGAGCAGTTAGAAGCTGATCTACATGGACAACGTATAGTTCGCACGCACAGAAACACCGTACCGACCAATTTTAGTAAAACGAGCTCGTCAAAAATTACAAGAAGGCCTTTGGAAAAAAGGTTTTTCTGAAATAACCACTGCTTAAATCAATTACAAATAAAATTTATTGAAATCTTCGTTAATTTTTCTGTGTCGGTACGGATTTTGTTTTCGAGATTTCACACTTCTTGTATTACTTATTTACGCCCAAAGTTGCGTTAAAATTAGCAAGAAAAACGAATCTTTGTTGGCTCATAACTTTTTAATGGCTTTTTATTTTACTATTCTGCTTCCGTACAGACAATTTTAATAATGAGACCTAACGATATCATGTTTGACTTTGAATGTACGATGTCAAATAGTGGAGTAAAACCCCTCCGAAGTTTGTATGGAAAAAATATCAAATTGTTTCACCTTAAGTGAAAAACGCAGCATTCTCGAACTTTGCACTGATTAAAATCCATTTTTATTTCAAGGTTATCGTTTACTTGGAGAGCCGGAATACTACTGATATGCATTAGAACAACTCCATTGGTGATGGTTCAAAATAAATAATTTAAAAAAACATAAGCCATCTATAATAAATAATAACTATTTCATGAAAGACGTTGAAATGTCAACGACCAATTTATAGGTGTACTTTACTAAGACATCTAAGATCGTCTACTGGTTTGTATTCCTACCACGTTTGCCACGATATTGACTCAGGTCTGTCTCGGTGAACTCAGTCGAGCGCCGCATGAATTATGTTTAGCATAATGAAACAGTTGATAGATAACAGATCTTTTGTTAAGATATAAGAGAGTACAAGTAAAAAGGGTAGAGACTATATCGTCCTTCATCCAGGTGGCGTTCTGCCTACCCCCAAGGGAAGCCCTGAGTTTTTGTGTGTGTGTCGTCCTTGGGTATGTCTTGCTGTCACAAATTTTTAAACTTTGAAAATTGCTACTTCTTTTCTAGAATCAGCACGTACTGTTAGCAACAAAATTCCATTAACTTTTCACGTTTATATTATAACCTAAATAGACACAAAATAATTCGATAAACTACTTTTTAGCCTTTCATAAAATAGCTAACAGTTAATAATATCTCTTCAAAACTTCTGTTTCTATTAATAAGCTCAGTAATTAATAGAATAGAATTTTTATTTATTGGAGTAACTAAGACTCAACAAGTTTGTTAGTAAAATTTACGAGTATGTTAGTAAGCACAGACACTACACAAAAACAAGGAAAACACTACAGAAATAACAACAAATAACACGAAATAACGGTTGGTCAACGTTGCCCTTGAGAGACAGCACAACAGTGACCCACGTATTAATTAAGATTTAAAAAAAAATGTGTTAATGAACTTTCGTTGCAGACTATATCATGTGAGAACAGTTTAGAGCGTAGTAAATAATCTTGATTAGTCAGCAAGCTAATATATTCGTATAAATAACCGATTTAACCCAATAAACAAATCTATAACCCTTTTTCACGTAAAAACGGTCAGTCAACAATAAAGTCATTCATAAAAATAATAGAACGACATTACTCATCATTACCATGATAAACCACATAGGGGAAGCAAATAAAAATAGGGGGAAAAAGGAGAAAAAAACAGGGGAAAGCAAAGGCACAGAGCAAACTTGAAAAATTCCCAGATCATTTGTCTTTTACCCCTAGCACCATGATCGATGTCAAAGCGAAAAAAACATGAACGATTTTCCGTAGAGCTTTGGTCGGCAGGTAAATAATCCTGCTAGTCAGGTCAAATGGAAATGTTATGCTTTACGCTTGACTGATATTGATATTCTTATTGGAAGAGCTCAATGTTATATAGAGTAAATGGTAAATGTTATTTTTGCATTTTTCAGATTTTGTTTCATCTAACTAATGCATACGAACTAACTTATATTAACTCCTTCCCCTAGAGCTAGGAAAATAATCTGCTACCACTCAATACATTATTTTCCTAAGGATAAAAAGCAGTAACCTTTCTAATAGTTCCTATGAAGCGATCATCAAAAAAATATTGGCCGTATCTATTACCTTAAGGCGTGTACGCACGAACGAAAAAAATATGGTGAATACGAACATCGAACACGGCACATTTGGTTCGGACGTGTGGACGCAAATTAGGAAAACGAACACAGTTCGTCTTGTGTTTGTGCTCAACCACCCCGCTCTCTTTATTAGCTATGGATTCGAAATTAGATCATCATCATCATCAGCCTATTAATGTTCTGCTGGGACACAGGCCTCCTCTCTGTGTAGTAGTGGGTCGTAATCCACCACGCGGGCCCAGTGCGGGTTGGTGGATGTCACATGTCTTCGAATTTTTGGTTCTAAGACATGCCGGTTTCCTCACGATGTTTTCCTTCACCGTTTTGAGAGCAGTGGTGATGAAATTATTTACACAAAGTAAAGAGCCTGCTTGGGTTCGAACCCACGATATACAACTCGTAAGTCGGGGCCGTTACCATTGGGCCACCACTGCTCTTTAGAAATTAGATCGCCACGAACATTATTGACGAACACAGTGTTTGTTGTTCGTTAGTGGTACGCACATCCGAACAAAGTGTTCGATGTTCGTGTTCACCATGCTCGTACATAGGCAACAAATTCACTAAAAAGTGAGTTGTCATGGAGTGCGTTTCAACAAATAGTTCCTATGCCGTTAAGTTGGCTTCACTGTTAAATATAAAAAACGGGCCTTTTAGGTAGCGCCGCCGCCGTAGCAGCGTAGTGTATTCGTATTGGTCCTACTACAGATGAGCCAACATTACGGCATAGGAACTATTTGTTGAAACGCACTCTACCCGTTATACTTATGCCTGTTATCAAATCGACCCGTTATACCTTATGCCTGTTATCAAATAGACATTAAAGATATCATAGTCACTTGATCATCAAAATCTGAAAACATTGATGCTCTCAAAATGGCTTAATAATTCGAAAGCAGTTGTCCATAATTGTATCGAGAAACATAAACTACCCGAACGTTATCGCATAGTGTTTGCCTTTATACTAGTCTATGAATAAAGTAGCATGAAACAACAACAACAACAATTTCTAGCGAGATTAGCGATTACGGTTTCATAGGGTTCAGTGACAGCTAAATGGACAACCCTTTAGTAACTATTGTAAATGTAATAAAGTACTCGTAATAACCTCTTATTGCATAAAAACCTATTAAACAGGAAATATTTTAAATTGAAAATTTTTCTTTATTTACTTTTTATTTGCACCAAAGACAGGCCCAATTTAATGTCCAGGAAACCACTGTCCATTCCAAGGTTGCCTGGAAGAGATTGCAGTTAGCGATAAGGCTGCCTATTGTATATTTTGTAGTGTACTTTTGCTTTTTATAATGTCTAATCTGGTGTACAATAAAGTATTTATAAATAAAAAATAAATAAATATTTAACTGGTTTAAAAACTTATTGACCTACTAATAATGGACACTGTTTTTAATTAATGAACATCTGAAATCCTTTGACTCTTCTAATAATGCACACCACTTTGGAACTTTCTAGCTTATTCTCACAGTATCCCGTCCAAAAGGGTTAGGTTAGGTTAGAAGTGTGACCATCCGCTACATCCAAGGTCACAGTTACTTGTATTAGTTATTTAGTATTTTTAGGACCCAAAATAGGAATTATTTGAGGTTCACAAAAAGAGGCGTAATCATTATAATTATTACTGTTCAATGATATTTTTAGGAGCGCAAAATGAAAATTATTAGAGGTTCGATTCGATACATGCCATATTCAATCAATAGCAGATTGCATCTTCTTCATTTTATGCTATGAGTATGACAAATATACATTAAAATCAAAAGACTTATCACAAGGTTATAAATAAATTAGGCCCGAACAAGATGTTGTGTAAGCATTTCCAGTTTTATAACGAAAAACTTCTGAAAAGTATGAAATTACCTTTCTTCATAAATTCTCAAAATAAAACCGGTATAATAGGGGTTCCTCAAACAAAGAGTTGTAGTGCGTACTTCATGCTTTTGTTAGGAAAAATAAAACCCCAAACAATAATAGAACAGAATAAAAGTTGTTTCTAGCCTTTCGCTCTGAAGGTGGAAGTTCAAAATTATTCATTTTACGCGCTTCATTATCGTAACAATGTTCCAGGAATTTAAAGAAAAAACTTTAACAATCTTTACAAAATTTATTTTCGTATCATAATGTTTTCCCTTTCCCTAAGTACCTACCTAATTGTAATTTTGTAATTAGCCCCGTGTTACAAAATCTAGCAAAGTTTTTAGTACATTTCTCTCAGTTCTTTTGTAAAGATGAATATCGCATTATTTAACATAAATTAAAAATCGAAAAATATTAAATTTATACTATTTATGGGCACCGCACTTATCTTACTTAAAAATCCGGTGCAATGTGTATCTTAAAAATAAAAACTAACCCCCTTACTAATAAACGTTGTATATCGGCTGTATAGTACACAAGCACAACGCTTTGTCTTCTTCTTTCGAATGTCAAATTACTGACGACTGAAAGAGAGAAATCGGTGTGTAACTATACAGGCGATATACAACGTTTATTAGTAAGGGGGTTAGTTCTAAATAGTAATCTTCAAAATAGCATTTACAATATCCTTTTATCCAAAACAGGGTAATCGACAAAAAATATTTTCAAAAATTGTTATAGTCTTCCTTTATAAACTCTGCTGCTCTCTCTGCTATCATAATAGTAGGTGCATTTATATTACCACTAGTTATTTCTGGCATCACACTTGCATCGACCACTCTTAGGTGCGTTACCCCATGGACCTTCAATCTACTATTTACGACTGACGTCTTCGGATTAGATCCCATTTTACAGGTACCTACCAGATGAATCCTCGAGGTAACCATATTAGTACTAATACATTCCCAGTATTGGTCATCATCTAATTCAAAACTGTCACAAGCTGGCCAGGTCATTCGTCCTAAAAATCCTCCTATATTCTTGAAAAATGTGGTATTAGCAACTTTTGACGCCATCTTGATTCCTGGAATTGCTGCTTTAAGATCTCTTGGGTCGTCAAAGTAATTTGTGAATATAAGCGGAGCATCCTCAGGGTTATTTGTACTTAAGGACATTGCCTGCTGAATATGGGTGCAAAAGGCTGAAGGCGAAGAAATACAGCGAATGGTTTTTGTTCAATGTTACTATCGAGTCTATAATTGAGTCATTGTATTTATACTGTGATTTCAAGAATTGTTTCAAGTCAAAAGTGTTCTTCGGTATTATTGAGAGATACAGTTGAAAGTCAGGACGAGATGAAACATTTTGTGTGGAGTAAAATGCTGTTATATCTGTGAACATACTACTTTCGGCTAAACTTCCCGTACGGTCAAAAATGTAATTTAACACATCACGGTGACTTTCCTTCGTTGACATTTTCTCTGGTCCATTACCATATACAGTTATTGGAATTGAGAGATGATCCTGCAAGTTTTGTCCTACCATTGGTGAATTGACTAAACATTTAATATTCTTAGAACGAAGATGCTCTTCAGGACCAATACCTGACAACATTAGAAGTTGTGGAGTGTTCACCGCTCCAGCACTGAGGATAACTTCATGTGTTGAATAAAAAGTCAGAATTTTACCATCTTTTTCTACTTCAACACCAAAAGCTACTTTTGAATCCTCTGTAATCAATATTTTTCTTGCAAAAGCATTTTTAAGTATTTTCATCTTCCATTTGTTCTTGATTGGCTCTAAATATCCTGTATTAGTACTTTGTCGAACTCCATCAGCTGCTGTTGCTGTGACAATACCAGAACCCATAAGACCAGCGACGTTCAAGTCAGGAACGTACTTGATTCCAATTTCTTGCCACGCCTTTAAGATCCCGTTAGTAATATCTCTTTTAGTGCTGTTGAATCTATTTATAACTATTGGTCCTTCTTTGCCATAAAACTTGCTAATAACAGGATCTTTAAGTAACTTTTTGTTTTGAAGACTTTCAACTTTCTTAAAGCATCGATGTACGTCATCAAAACTCCAGTCCACATTGCCAGCATCGAACCATTTTTGGAAATCCTGGTCGTGTCCCCGAATATAGTGCATTTCATTGAGACTGCTGCTTCCTCCGAACATTTTGCCCTTCGACAGGTTTATGGAGCCGTTAACAATCGCCTGATCTATCGCTCCATTGTTCGTTGATACAGATTTCCAGTTGAATTTACTGTCAGCCATAGTGTTGTCTAGGCCTGGTATCTGTAAATTTTGGAGTTAACAAAAAAAAGTGTTACAACACGGTTCATAAGCAAAAAATTAGAAACATGTATTATTGCTTTGATTGGTTGTTAAGTTTTTTGGTTGCTATAATTGCAGGAGTATTTATGATAATGACATTTTATATAAAATAAGAAGGTTGAATACGTCTGATTAGATCAATAGATTGGATTTGCTGCCTGTAAAATATCTAAAACATTACGGTAATTTCTTGACAAATATTTTTTATTGAGATATTTGTAAAGTATCACCAACAATTTTATAAAGTCCTATGTCCTACAACCTATGTCCTGTTTGGTACTTACATAAGATTCAACAGGCGGGTCGCCTCCGGCCTCTACGAGCAATATTTTCCACCCTTTAACTTCACTGAGTCGTTTTGCGACCACACTCCCTGCTGCTCCGCCGCCGATTATTATGAAGTCGAAACTTTGGATATCTGAAAAATAAATGTACGGACATGTATAAAAAATGATGATAATAAAATTACCAATGAGATAAAATAGAAGTGCAGATGAAGTACCTTAGTTATTCGATATTAAGAGGGTTTATTCTGAAAGTTGGCAACGTCGCAAATAAATGTCAAATATTTCGCTGTTTTGATTAATTTGATAATATTTCTGTATGGAAATAAAAAATGTGGCTAACTAGCGAACTAGAATATTGATTATGAAATGCAATTATAACATTGATTTTGATGTTGTACCCGTTTTAGGTGTAAAAAATTCATTTGGAAAGTTTCCAAATACTTTTTTTACATCTAAAACTAAATATTCGGTGTTACGATATTAATTATTGCAATTCATTATTAATATTCTAGATAGTTAGTTAGCCACATTTCTTAGTTCCATACAGTATTATTTCCAAATTAATCAAAACAGGTGAATATTTGACAGCTATTTACGACGTTGCCAACTTTTAGGATGCACCCTCTTAAGGTCATGATATATTTTTTACTAGCTGCGCCTCCCGGTTTCAACCCCATAGGTCTCGATTCCGTTTGAATATCGGCATAAAAAATATCGGCATAAAAAGTATCGGCATAAAAAGTATCGGCATAAAAAGTATCCTATGTCCTAATCCAGGTCATGGTCTATCCATAATTCTGTTGAGCCATTTTAGCGTGAAAGTGTAACAAACATTCAAACAAATAAAAAAACATATTCACTATCACATTTATAAAACTAATTTATAGTAAGGATTTCGTTTTGGTCAATCATGGAGTCATTTGTACACCACCAACACCAAGGAGATAACCGATGTTTTGCCAAACGTAGAGATAAAAGATGAAAAGTTACTTGTAGATAATCCTACCGGCTTACCCATATATCGAAACCAGGACCACTTCTGTGGTATAGTGGTTAGACCACCTGTCTCAGACTCAGAGGTCCCGGGGTTCGATTCCCAGTGGGGGCATAATTTTCTGCTCGGTTTGGTTGGTGGTAGGGCTTGTTTTAAGTCCACCTGGCTATAATAGCTACCCCCATCTTATCTAAGTCTGACGCCATTACAAAAAAGTTAACAGCATTGTCGTGTTTTGGCAGTTGGAGGTAAAATAGCTAGTTCCTCTGTGGTTGAGGATTCCGGGTGAAGCTCGCTTACTCCTTCGGCCTGATCATCACTTACCATCAGGTGAGATGCAGGCCAAGAGATTCACAGTTGTGGATTTAAAAAAAACAGCTATGCTACTGTTAGGGTGATAGTAACTCCTTGATCGAATTATTTAAATTATCCTTACAAAAATTTTGTGTGGCAGTTTGAGAAATAATATAAAACTTACTTGCAATATTAGATTCAGGAACGGTCCCATGGTTCAGAAGGCACTGTGCAGCTGCAAAGTACTGCAGCGTGGCAGCGAACATCTGAGGTCCGGCCCCCGTCGTGGGCATCAGACATGATGCATTGTTGAGGCTAATGAACAAAAACAGGCAATTTAAATAAAAAAATAACGCTAGCTTAGCTTCTAGGCAATCGTGTTCCATCGTCGACCATAGCTGAAGGGGTCCGTTAGGGCCGATGCCTACCACCGGGGTTGCGGATAAGTCCTAAGGGGAAACCGTGGCCCCCGTCTAGGCAAGGGAAGGAACACGGGTGGGTTTTAGTCAGTAAGAGTCTGACGCCCTTCCGCTCCGCCTAGAGCGGGAGAAGTCATTTGATGATTTCCCAACCAAAAAAAAATAAAAAAATTGTCGATCATAATATTATCGCTTACTATCAGGTGAGATAGTGAAGAAACGCAAGCCTATTCATACCTACTAGACCCTTACACTCGTTTTTCTTGCCCATAAAAAATTACGGTTTACGGCCGAGAGGCGGAGCGAGCGGTGTCGCGGCTGCGCCTGGCGAACGCTATTTCGAAGTTGCTCGCAGTTTTACCATTTGAATCTATTCAATTAACTATCGGCCTAGGCATCCCATCCAGATCGCTAGGCATCCCATCCCGGCGTTTAATGAACGGCCTAGGCCTTCCAATTACCTGGCTATTGAACTAGATGGCTGCGACATATAAGCCACTATGGAAGCTTGCTGACAGACACGTTTTTTCTACGAAGCGTTTATACTCCGTACCGTAAAGAACCTACGGTGTCATGTACAAAGGGCCTAATATTTTAAATATGCGGGCGAAGGCGCGGTCTAAAGCTAGTAAATCATAAAAAAGCCTCTTTTAGGGTTTTGAGTTACCTTTACAAAGAATCTGTGATCAATCTAATCTTTTATTGATATCGAGATAAAGCCTTGAGGCAGCATCGTAATGGCATGACATCTGCAAACTTCGGATTAGTGACCATTAAAAAAACTTGAAAGACGTGGGTACAAACCAGTTCTAATAATAAATGATCACTTTATAATTTACTAATAATTTAAATACAAAAACATAGTAATGTCCATTCTTCAAAATACCCTAATAAATACGATGCAATAAAGTTACTTACCTAAACATTTTTCACAAATGTTTTTCACAGCAACTGACTGAGTTGAAGGATGCACGAACAACGAATGAAACGCAATGAATTGATTGCGATCTTAAAAGAAATGGCTTACTTTTAAAGTAAACATTATTAATTGTTCAAGTATTATTATAAAAGAAGGCGCACAAGCACGATTATTTAAAATAATTAAATTAATTAATTACACGACAAATCACTAGTATTTTCTAAACATTTGGAGGGGTTAACAGGAACTCTGGTAATATTCAACAAAATCAGTACCATTTTTTTTTTAATCAATTAAATACTGAATAAATGTGCTGCTGCTTTGGTTAGTAAACACAAAACTGGTGTTTTGTCGATGCAAAAGGATTGTTGTTGTTGTTTTACTCAAAGTGACTGTCCGACCTTCGTTTACTAAACGGGTTTTAATGTTATTGTGTACAGAAATTGCGATTCGAAGCTTGGCGCTCATGAAACTCTAAAGAGACAGACCAAGAGAATCACAGAGCAGAAGATTGTTTGATGACTTTTGACTGTGAATATTAAACTTTATGGTCAGTGTTATAAAGTGCAAATTAAGAGGACGAGCTTATAATGTTTTCGTTGGTGATGCTAACGAAGACGAGGAGTTTATTCAAAAGTACCAGCCTATTATTGTCCCACTGCACGGCAAAGCCTCTTCTCATACAGAGAAGGTACGAGCATTGATCACCACGCTTGCTCAAGACGGGTTGGCGATTTCAGAATTATATTAACTATAAGTCCAGGTTTCCTCACGATGTTTCCCTTCATCGATGTCAGTATATTGTCCAAGATAAACTCAGAAAGTGTCATCAGAAAATTATCTGACTCCTCTTGGTCTGCGCTGAGCCTTACCTGAGGGCACGAGCAAGCAACAAGCGTCTTGCGACTGCAACTGTGGGAAAATAAATGAAAGAATTTGTTTAGTGCATGCCACGAGTCACCGCGACGCGACTTACGGAACGATGCGACGCGCGACGCGATTAACAAGTGCGTTGCAAGTCGCATCGTTCGACGCCGTGAACGGGGCCTTAGACTGACTGTCCACTGGAGCGGAGAGAAGAAGAGCGGAGCGGAGCTGTGCCAATATTAACCAATGGAATTGCATAAAATCTCCGTTCCGCTTTAGTGGATAGGGATTTGCGAACTAGTTAAAAATTCATACAAAACTGGGAATCGGAGCGAGGAAGCGGAGCGGCGAACCGGAGCGGGAAGCGGAGCGGGGAAGTGGAAAAAAAACCAACCACGGGGTATTGTAGCCCGCTCAAATTACTCATCGCGTGAACTCCGCCTAGCTCCGCAAAGTCCACAACTCCGCTCCGCACTACCTCGCTCCCATAGATATCCCTCCGCATCAATGGACAGACATAGCCCGTAATTCCGCTCCGCATTACTCCCTCGTTCCACTCCGCTGCCTCGCTCCTCATCAATGGACAGGCAGCCTTACCAGAGTAGTTACTAGAGTGAATTTGCATACGTGGTGATAACGATAAGGTGCCAACAGAAGAGATAAGAAAGATAAAAGGGTCATAGAAGTCATAAGATTAGAGAGAAAAAAAACATTTTCATTACAGACTTGTACCGATTCTGTGTCGCTCCAAACCACTTGCTTGCTTTGGATGGAAAACGAATGCCATGAAGGTCAAGCGTGAACCTCTTCTAAGAAGTGTCTTTTTTTTAATGATCTAGGATTCGATGTAATGGGTAATGATTCGTTTTTTTCTAAACCTTTAAAGTGAAGGTATCTAGTAAGCAACATCATTTTGATTGGTAAGTTGCCTGCAAACTTGCTAAAATTACCAAAAGAGAGTCATCATCATCAGCCTATTAATGTTCCCACTGCTGGGACACAGGCCTCCTCTCTGTGAGAGGGAGTGGGCCGTAATCTACAACGCGGGCCCAGTGCGGGTTGGTAGATGTCACATGACTTCGAATTTTTGGTTCTAAGACATGCCGGTTTCCTCACGATGTTTTCCTTCACCGTTTTGAGAGCAGTGGTGATGAAATTATTTACACAAAGTAAAGCGCCTGCCTGGGTTCGAACCCACGACCTACAACTCGTAAGTCTGGGCCACCACTGCTCTCTCTCTCACCTCTGCTCTGAAAGAGAGTAGATACGTTTTATAAGTCAAAGAAAATATAAAATGAATTATGGAATACTTATACAAAAATAAACAAAAATTCTAGAAAATAAAGTCCAAGTCTCAGACCAAATAAAAAACCAAGACATAGTAAATGTGTGCGTGTGAGCGTGAATGCACAAGATGGACCGATGACCTTGTAAAGGCCGCAGGAATCCGCTGGATGCACAGAATCGGTCGAAGTGGCGTTGCTTAGGGGAGGCCTATGTTCAGCAGTGGACGTCTTTCGGCTGATATGGTGATGATGATGATAAGCGTGTATGCACAGAGTGGAGGTGTAGTTTTGGCATGCTTCATTGTATTATTCGCAGCGCTGTTTTGTTTTTTTATTTGGTCGGAGGACAGTGTAAGTGAGTAACAAAACTTAAATAAATAATAATGGTTTAGTCTAGGAGTCTAATTCGCGAAATGACCACAGAGTCTATAACTGACCAATTCTTGGAATGTACAATTCTATAAATGACTGATTCTAAAATAATACAAGTCTCTACAATCATAATCATTTCAGTATGTAAGTATGCTAAGTATATGCAAAACATAATATTATTCTAACTAAAATAATTATTATAAAAATAGGTGGTTTTGCATACAAAGTTAATCGATAGTAGCCAGTCAGACAGTATCTAAAATTTAATAAAATAACATTTGAATAGAATAAGAAGTCTCGTGATTTCACCTCTAGTTATTTTAAGAATTTTTGAGGCCACCAAAAGGTCAATTGGCCTCAAAGCGAAAAATATAGCCAAAAATAGCACTTAGTAAAACGTAATGTCACTGAAAGAACTTGAGTTGAACCAAAAAATATGGCAACGTGAATTAATTGGTTCCCCTTTTTTTACTTCAAAATATCTTTGAAAGAAAATATGACTGCAAACCAAAATAATTATATTTCAAGGAAATTTTCTTGCTCACATTTCCTGAACATCAATCAATTCTTCCCTCGAAAATCCAGGAAGAAAAATTGTTTTGGCCATAAAGCGAAGATAATAAAGGGGTTAAAAGTTATTACGGGAAAGACAAAAGGCTGAATAATGAACGAAACAAAGGCGACGTAGGCTAGCTGTAAATATGATTATGCGAGCCCAGCCTACCTTTTACACCACCGAGTATGACGGAATGGAGTGTTCATTGCACGTCTCTGTTGCGCAGGGTGTGCAGCAGCCCCAACAACGTGCTGATGATCATAGCAGACAGGCTCGAATGTCCATCCATTAGAGTCTAACTCCAACTCTAGTCTAGAGACGTGACACGTCTAATAATTAGACGATGCAGTGACTTGCACGTCACTTACAGTCATCGTCAGTCACTAATGTGTAAGTGTAGATAGTGCGGTGGTTTTTCTTTTGTTTTGATGTATTGTATAGTAATGATAATGTTTTGTATATGTGTGTGTATTGTGTATGAGTCCTGATACTAGGGTGAATATTTGTACCTGGGCTCTTTATAAAAATTGTCTTACATCATGTAGAAACCTTACGTTGCTGCAGGTATGGGGGAATCCAAATAACAGGCACGTCTTGAGTACACCTTATATTGTTCCACAAGCACATATACAGTTCAGCACAAGCAGGTAGCAATAGATAGAAAGAGAAAGGGTCAAGCACGACGTACCTAATGTAAGAACTTATAACTAATTAATTAGATACATGATACACATGCTACAATGTTTCAACAAATGTGTGGAGCCCGCCACACATCACAATCAGCGATAGTGTTACGCTATTTTGTGAGTTAATAACAATCATTAAGATAAAATTTCATCTAGCTTTGAGACTAATATTTACCAAACCGTTTCTGCTTTGAACTTTTATATCAGTGTTCATCATCTTTTTAAGTACCTAGTTGTACGAAATTGCGATATTATTATAAATTTTTACATAGTCAAATTATTTTTTGTATATTAGATAGTAAGATAGTACTCCATCTATTGCTGCTCCATGTTTCCTACGGATAAATTATGTCCGCCTACTAACAAAGGTATAAAGGTGTTAGTAATTATTAAATTCATTTTAAATTGTACAGCGCTATCACTTTATGGTACCTATGGTTTAACTTAGTTACATATTAAGTACTTACATGTATATTATATGAATGTTATGCATATAGATTTTATGGTAAATTGGTGGGTTTTGTTGAGAATATTTATATCCCAGGATATTTTTCGATTGGGATATACTTCTTCTGATTATCATTTGTAGGTAGACTTAATAAAGTCGTTGTCTGTTAGCAAAACATAAAAAAATATGCAACCTAATAAGGCAAACTAAGTACAGACCGTTCAATATAACTTGTCATTTGCCGTCATGTTGGCACCATTGCTTGTCAAGCTTAGTTTCAATACTAATAGAGTTCAAAATGGTGACTGATAGAACAGTGTTACGAATCGCGTGACGTGACAAGTTATAATGAACGCACTGTACTCCGTAGAAAGAAAGAAAGAAAGAAAGAAAGGAAGATAGAAAGAAAGATAGAAAGAAAGAAAGAAAGAAAGAAAGAAAGAAAGAAAGAAATAAAGAAAAAAAGAAAGAAAGAAAAATTGTTTATTCTGCTAAAAACTAAACGCACGAGTCTTAATGACAATTAAGACTCCTTTACAAATTAGCCAAAAGCCTCGTATTCAGAGAGTGCGACTCGTCTCGTCGTCGTCCTCGTATGTGAGAGCTAACATTTTCAATTCGTAAAGAGTTCTAACGTTTCTGGGCCAAGTTGGCCACAAATTGCGGGCGTAAGGTATAGAAAAATAATTTAGTCCTGAAATAGAAAATGTACGCTGAATGTGTAACGTAAAAATGCAACCAACTCTCATTCAACCTCATGACTTTTTTTCACCAAATTAGCAAGCGAAGCGAAAATTTTACTTTTGTTAAACTTCATAAAGAAAATCATTCCTTACACCGGTAAACGTAAAACATGTTTCAACTCAAAGGTGTTGCCATTTCATAAACACCCCTTGCTCGTAGTTTTTGAACTAGCTCCCTCGTTCGCCATTTAGCGGGAGTCAACAAAGTAGTATATTCATAGGCGGGGCTCATTCCGTGTCTAAACGTTGTTAAAATCTATGTTTTAGCTCAGACTTTACTCAGGTAACGTAAACAGTCTAGTTCATGAAAACAAGTTGAGGCGCGGCAGTATTATAGGCGGAGAGACAGACAGGAAATTAGGTGAAAACACTGTTAGAATTAAAAATCTTAGATTTAAATACGTAACTCATAAACGTTTTGACATCCCAGAAGAATAAAATACATGGTCTTTTTTCTTTAATTTACTTTGTTGCTCAATTTTAATCGAATTTGAAGATGTGTGGTGATGTGTATTGCTTGCAGGATAATAGTTTTTTCATATGAACAAATAACAGTTTATAATGATTTATTTTGACTCAATATTTATAAAAACAAAATAATGATGTACGTACATCATACTCTTAAGATATTTTTTCATTCAATTATTTTAATTAATTAAGTCATTTACTGCAACAATTTTGGAACATTATTATTGACGCAGTGAATTGTTTGATGTTCTTTTTTGTAAAAATATGAAACAAAAGATAATACTTATTGCGCTGTGCATAATAATAAGCATTTAAAAATATAGGCACATCGAATTCTTATGAACGCTGAATTCCTGACCTATGACTAAAATATCTTCATGACTAGTAAAGCTTTCCCTCAATGAGCCAGATTAGCTATACCATTATGTAGATATAGTCCTATATGTCCCTACCAACCTTATTTAACTGTAGTTATTATTACCAAACAAAGTTCATCTATTGGTATTCGCACAACAAACACCTCAGGTACCCATTACCAACATGTTTAGAATAATTGATTATTAATATTGTACAGCTAATAAAAATTTACTATCTCCTATCCTATACACCTTCACAATTCAGACCATTCGCGTCGCAGCGCAGCAAGAGGTGGGTTCCGCACGGCAACCATTAGGTAATTGAATTGAATATCTACTTACCTCACATGTCTGTTTCGCACTTTATTTCTTTTAATTCAAATCCATATTGCTTGTTTTGTTCGTCCATATTTTATTTATTTTGAACTAGCTCCTGTTTTGCACGGTTTTTAAGACTTGACAAAACATTATTTATTATATGTACTTAAGTTTAATTTTAATATATTAAACACATAAATCTTCCGGAATAAATTCTCTTAATAATGGTGAAAACTGCACCAAAATCCGTTGCGTAATTTAGAAGAACAATGTGACCAGAATTAAATTATAATTATGTTTAGAAAAAAGAAAGTTTTAGACTCATGCCTCTTACCGTGCCTCTCATGCAAGTCAAACCTGGATTTATAATACGCACACGAAAGATAAAATTGTAAAATGCCAAAGAGCCATGGAGAGAAGCATTCTTAACTTGAAACTCAGAGACAAAAACGACACAGAGAAATAAGAGAAAGGACAAAAGTTATTGATGCGTTAACCCACTGCATGGGCTGGTCACATTGCACGTCAGGATAAAGAGAAGTGGACTAGAAAAATTACTACATGGGCTGGCCCCCCCGGAAAATGGAAAAGAGGTCGCCCCCTGGAAAGATGGGAAGACGAACTTATAAAATTCGCAAACAACGAGTGAATGAGAACAGCCCAAGATAGGAAAACGTGGAGTGAGATGGAGGAGGCCTATACTCGTCAAGAGGTCCTTACTTAAAATTAAGTTCATAAAAATAATAAAAAAACCGTTGTATTTGTATTACTAAGGAATTAAAGAGGCTTAAATAAATATATAGGAGGCAGTTTTTTTTCGTATATACGGTTAAAAAAATGCTAACTAGAAGAAATTAATGGTTGTCAGAGGCGTTTTCAATCATTTTTGTGACCCTAAAAGCGTTGTATTATTAAAAGTTAAACTAAGATGACACGACGGACGTCTGGAAATTCATGCTTAATTTTTTTTTTTTATCCGTGAAGTGCAAGCTCCTGGCCTTCATCTCATCTGATGGTAAGTGATGATCAGGCCGAAGGTGGAAGCGAGCTTCATCCGGAATCCTCAACCACATAGGAACTATTTTACCTCTAATTGCCGAAACACAACAATGCTGTTAACATTGTAGTTATGGCGACAGACTTAGATAATATGGTGGTAGCTAGCCTGGCGGACTTAGAACAAACCTTACCACCAACCAAACCGAGCAGAAAATTTGCCCTCGCTGGAAATTGTACCAAGGACCTCTGGGTCTGAGACAGGTCTTACGCCTAGACCACAGAGGCGGTTATTATTTCAAGCTAGTGGTCATGTAGGCTCACTTTAGATTTAAGTGCCTTTTATACCTTAAGGTGAGCTAAAGACAAATTACTTGTCATTTTGGGTTGTTTACATGTTTACCAAGTGAAAATATGTTTATTTTCAAACATTGAAGAATGTAAATTTTAGCCTAGGCTTAGTTGGACAAGTCTTTAGTTTAGGGACTAGGTAAAGCTAACACGTAAATATTAATTAATCCAATGTTATCTTAGTGCCTAATCAAGCTAAAGAAAATTTTATGTTCACACATATTTACTTTATGTTCTTCTACACTAATATTATAAAGATTTCAAAAATTCTTTCACCAGTAGAATGCTATATTATTATCACTGAGTAATATAAATTGTCTATACTAATATTATAAAGAGGAAAGATTTTTTTGTTTGTTTGTACCGAATAGGCTCCGAAACTACTGGTCCGATTTAAATAATTATTTCAGTGTTAGATAGCCCATTTATCGAGTAAGGCTATAGGCTATATATCATCACGCTAAGACGAATAGGAGCGGACTACTAATGAAGAATGTTTCAAAATTGGGGGGTTTTTTTAGCGTTAGCCCAAAGTAACTATTCCACGCGGACGAAGTCGCGGGCAGAAGCTCTAGTAATTTATAAATATGTCACGCGGGTGAAGCCGCTGGCGGAAGCTAGTACTTTACAACTTGCCTCTTTATTTCCCATTTCTTTTTAACTAACGACCCGCCCCTGCTTCAAACAGTTATTATGACTTAACAAAACATCAAGATTTCTATATTATATATAAGTTTAATATAAATGTTTTATATACACAAACCTGGAATAAAATTCTCTAAGTTATGGTTAAAATCGCATCATAATCCGTTGTGAAGTTTAAAAGAACAACACATTCACTCAGACAGACACGAAAGTGCATGGAGAGGGGCCAGTTCCCACTTCGCTGGAAGACGGGGAAACTGGTCCTCATCAGGAAGCCGGGGCGCCCTGCGGACTCTCCGTCCGCTTACCGGCCCATCGTGTTGCTCGACGAGGTGGGCAAGCTCTTTGAAAGAGTTATTGCAAACCACCTCGTCGGTGCGAGTGGGGCCGGATTTGGCGGATAGCCAGTTCGGCTTCCGCCGAGGGCGCTCTACGGTGGACGCCATCATGCGCGTGCGAGCCCTCACGACGGGGGATGCTGTGGCCCGGGGTGGGGTCGTCTTGGCGGTGTCTCTAGACATCGCCAACGCCTTCAACACCCTACCCTGGAGTTGCATCAGGGAGGCACTCCGGTATCACCGGATGCCGACCTACCTCTGTCGGTTGGTCGAGGCCTATTTGACGGACAGGGCCGTCATCTACCCCGGTCACCAGGGAGAATGGAACCGGCGAGAGATGTCGTGCGGTGTCCCACAGGGATCGGTCCTGGGGCCGCATCTGTGGGACATCGGATACGACTGGGTGCTGCGCGCCGACCTCCCTAGTGGTGTCAGCGTAGTGTGCTACGCTGACGACACGCTGGTCCTGGCGCAGGGGAGGTCGCACGAGGCGGCGGCCGAACTGGCGACACGCGGGGTTGCGACGATCGTCGACAGGATCCGGCAATTGGGACTCGAGGTGGCGCTGCACAAGTCCGAGGTCATGTGCTTTCATGGCCCTCGGAACGCGCCACCGTCGGGTTCCCAAATAACGGTAGGAGGGGTTCACGTCGGCGTCGAGGTGACGATGAAGTACCTGGGACTCGTCCTCGACAGCCGGTGGAACTTCGTGGAGCATTTCCGACGTTTGGCTCCCAAACTGGAGCGGGCCGGGGCTGCCTTGAAGCGGCTTCTGCCCAATCTAGGGGGTCCAAACGCCTCCTGCCGGAGGCTCTACACGGGGGTCGTGCGGTCCATGGCCCTTTACGGGGCACCGGTGTGGGCGCGAACCTTAAGGTTGCGGCCAGCCCGCCGGTTGCATGCAGCCCAAAGGGTCATGGCTATCCGGATGGTCCGGGGATACCGTACGGTCTCCGGCGAGGCGGCGAGCCTCCTTGCCGGAACGCCGCCATGGGATCTGGAGGCGAAGGTCCTCGCCCACATTTGGGAGTGGCGCGAGGAGATGAAGCGCCGGGGTGTAACTCCGCTGCCGCGAGAAATCACGGTACAGCGGACAGAGCTCCGGCGGGATCTCATGGCGGCTTGGAGTGTGCGATTGTCGCAACCCAGATTTGGGCACGCCACAATTACGGCGATAAGTCCCCTCTTTGAGGAGTGGCTTGAGAGGCGCCACGGCGTCCTCACCTTCCGCCTGACGCAGGTCCTCACCGGACACGGTTGTTTCGGGAGGTACCTGTTTCGCATAAGGCGGGAGGAAACGCCCGGGTGTCACCATTGTGTGGATCGTCCGGAGGACACGGTGGAGCATACGGTGGAGGTTTGCCCGGCTTGGGTGGACCACCGCCGTGTCCTCGTGGAGGCAATCGGCGGCAGTGACCTCTCGCGTCCGGCCCTGGTCCAGGCCATGGTGCGGAGCGAGAGGGCATGGCAAGCCGTCACCTCCTTCTGCGAAGCAGTAATGCTCGCGAAGGAGGAGGCGGAGCGCGCGAGGGAGTGGCAGAGGCCGCGCCCTACCAGCCCTAGCCGCCGCCGCCGTAGGAGACTTCCCGGGCGTCGGGAATTGATAGCCGATTTCCGGCCACCGTAGGCGCGGGCCTGCGGACGGAGAGCAGAGGGCAGCTCGCCGTCCGATAAGGACCAGGCCCGGGTCGACGGCGCGTCGTGTTCCACGCGCGCCTCAAAGAGATGTCAGCAAAACTGACGGGGTCCGTTAGGGCAGATGCCTGCCGGGGTTGCGGGTAGTCCCAAGGGGAAACCGTGGCCCCTGGCATGGCAAGGGAAGGAACACGGGTGGGTTTTAGTCAGTAAAAGTCTGAGAGCGGGAGAAGTCATTGGATGATTTCCCACCCAAAAAAAAAAAAAAAAAGAGACAGACACGAAAAGCGACTTTAATTTATAATATCTATAGATATAAATTAGACAGGTATATTTTTTTTTCAAAGATTGAAGAATGTAAATTTTAGCCTCGGTTTTGTTTAGGGACTAAAGTAAACTGTAAATATTAATTAATTCAGTGTTATATTAATGCATATTGAAACTAAAGAAAATTGTGTATAAACGTAATATATAGTAAATCGGAAATACGTAACTGAATTGACTAATTGGGACGCCAGCGCCGCCTAGATGCGCTCGACAGAGTCTATAACATAACGCTCGGACCGGCTGGAGCTAAGCAGAGCTCATCGGTGGCGGTCAAGCAGTGAACACGTTTAGAAACTGTCGCGCATTTCGAATAGTTGGGTCGTGTACCTATAGTGTGTGAATTGCTAGTATGATTAATTTGAGAGTAAATAATATTTTGATCTGAACTGTAAACGGTTTCTCTATTGCGCAATAACCAACACTATCCACAGTACGGCCACAGCAGTTAAAATATCGTTGATTATAACGAAAGAGACTTTTTTTGTATCTCTTTTGGACTTTCGCGCAACCCCGGAAAGAGACAATACCCTCCTCCGTTATATACATAAGAAAATATCTTAACTATTGTCAAACTCTCACTGCAAAAAACTGATCTTGGAAAGAACGTAACAAAAACTTATAAAACCTATTAACTTGTAGCCTTAAGCTGTATAAGAGCCAAGCGCTCTTCGTTGGTTACCTTTACCTACATTTAAACTTCGCCTAATTCTTAAAACTTTTGGAAGCAAACCCATTTTTTTCAAGGATTCTTTTCCACTTTGCATGTAATTCTGTAACATTATACATTTAACATAACCATTTCAAAGTTTTAACAAAACACTACAGTAACAAAGTTGTTCAAAAAACAGAAATTCAAACATAAAGTTCGCTCGTGAAACTTGGACATGACTACGAATCTACAATGAATCTTGCTCCGACATTCTTGGAACCAACAGACTACTATTCACCGCAGTGCAGCTGATACTGAGTTCACCTGAAACTTAGTTTGTTTACCTGTAAAGGTGGTTTCAATTAAGGCGACAGATTGCATCCCTACAGTTGTAGGCTACAGAGGTGATGTCGTAGGTTGGAGCTGTCATGTCCTATGATTGTCTACGGACAGTCATGTGTGCAACTTTCTAATGGTTGACGCAGAATAATGCCTGTTTTGATTTGCACTACGCGAAACCTAAATTAATGCCTAAATATAAGCGCGCTGTTGGATTTTCAACTTTCAGCGCTGAATCGTGCGTTGCAAATTCAAAAGCGCAGAGTGCTTTTATTTAGGCATTCATTTAGGTGTCGCCTAGTTGGCACAGTGGTTAAGGGATCAGTCTTTTGTGTGACTTATGTTTTTTTTTCCCGTTCATACAGATATTAGTTCTATAAGTCATCTAACAGATTGTTGTTTGTTTTGATTGTGCATGTGGGCGCAGCAACAACGGAACAGTTTTTTTTTTTTTTTTTTTATTCACAGCTCTTGGCCTGTCATCTCACCCTAAGTATTAGGTAGAACAGGTAATGGCAAAAAATCTATAATATGAAGTTAGTTACTACTTGTGAGTTTAAAAACTCAGAAACCTAAATATCTGCTACATTGAGAGTATGATTTAAGAATATCATCATCTGCCAAGCCTTTTCCCGACTATGTTGGGGTTGACTTCTACTCAAACCGGACGCAGTTGCCTATCTGACCTCTACAACCCAGTTACTGGGTATACGATAACCCCCTTGGTAATACTGGGTGTCGACCTGTAACTACTGTCGAAGATCTAAGAATGACAGCCGGCATCAACTGACCTCGGAAACTCCAAAACCAGCCTGGTTTCCGAAGCGCGGAGGGGTCTCGGTACGTAAATATGGTTACCCATCCAAGGACAGGCAAGAATAGCTTTACCTGATCGATCAACCCGTATCGGCTGTTATTACTTAGCCACAAGCCCCTCTGTATAATATAAGAAGATATTCTAGTGTTAGCGAAATTTACCGCAATGCAGTTAATGATATCCTCGGAATGGATAAAAATATTGCTAAGTCTGAAGTGTCACTAACAGATATTTTAGCGCCGAGAAAAATATTAACCAACAAACTGGGATTTATATTTTTACACTGTCAGTTTTCCCGGGACAAATTATTATAAGTGAGATTTTTCTGCAAAGGATTAAGTTTTAAGAGGGTTTACGTCATACGGCATTTCATACAAACTTTCAAGCCCTTATTTTTCGAAATGACTGAACTGATTTTAATGAAACTTCATACGCATATGCAGGATATAAAGGTCTAAAAACTTAGTTAAGAACATTTTCGAAAAATTGTGTTACAGCCAAATTAGACCAATTTTATTTTTTTCATAGAAACAGAGATTTCCAGCTATCTGTTTTTAAATAAGACATTTTGAAAATGTATCCTGCATATGCGTATGAAGTTTCATTAAAATCGGTTCAATCATTTAAAAAAATAAGGGTTTGAAAGTTTGTATGAAATGCCGTACGACGTAAACCCTCTTAACAGTTTTAACAATGGTAACTTTCGTAACCTTCGTTGATTTGAATTAATTATTAACATTAGAATCTAAATTGAGACGGGTGTTTCCTTTTTACCCCTTGTAATAGGCTAGGGTGATTGATTGAAAATATCACTCGATTTATACAACACGTAAAAAAAACCCTTTCTGGTCCGTGAGGTTGTTGTTAGGTATCGTACTGAGAGTCTACAACTTTATGTGGTAATTTTTAATACTTTTGCTTTTCTTTTATTTCTTTGATTTTGTTTTAATTTTGTTAGGTTTTTCAAAATTTTGATATACCATTAATATATGTTTGTAAATTAACATGTCCTGTATAAGAGAGCCGGGTGATCTGTAACTCAGGATCTTCCTACCTCAGACACCTTTCTCTATATAGTGCATTTTTATTAACCAGTGCCTGTAACAATATGATGAGATAAATAAAGATTTATGATTATGATTATACATAATGGAAATATTCTCCCCATTTTTTTCAATGGGGAATTTTACCGGTTTATTACATGGGATGCAGGCGGCCGTCGTTTACATCCCCAGTGCATGTAATACACATACATATGATGTTACAGAATGTGAGTGTTAGCCCTCGTTCCCACGGACGCGAAAACCACGCGCGTGATAAAATCGCGTGGCGCGCTTGGAATGGAACAAATGCAAAGCGGTACACATCTGTTCACACGGCCGCGATTTTTCCACGCCGAGATTTTAAATCGCGCAGTGTTCGATTTTCAACGCTCGGCGTTGAGCGTTGAATGAATGTGACATACGAAGTTCTGTACTTCTGTTCCCACGGACGCGTAAATATCGCGCGCGTTGGTCAGTACGGCACGCCGGTCCGTAGAATGCGGACATGTCGCATGCTCAAGGCCGTAATAAAACATTGGAATAATCAGTCAGTTCTGGGCATAAGTAGGTATTTAGGTGGAGTTTATCATAAAGAAAGTAAGTAGGTATTAAACGGGTTTAATTTGATAAAAAAACAGTAGAAGAAACATGCTATTTATTATAATTTTCAGGATATTATTTCCAAATAATTATATGGCTTAAAAAAATGGCTTTTTAAATATAGTTCATTATTCAAGGGCTGGACCGATGACCTTGTGAAGGCCGCAGGAAACCACTAGATACGGGAAGCACAGAATTGCTCGAAGTGCCGGTGCTTGGGGGAGGCCTATGTCCAGCAGTGGACGTCTTTCGGCTGAAATGATGATGATGATGATAAGGGATGCATCCAAATTTTTTTTTGCGGTTTTCGTGCCTCCTAACTAGCTACCGCTAATGATTTTGCGGAACCCATCGTACGTCCGCACTGCTCGCAGATTTAATTGCAAGTGATTTTTTCACGCTCGTTCGAACACTCTGTTGAAGGCGGGGAAAAATCGCGCTGGGCGATTTTATCCCGCCGCGATTTTATTACGTCCGTGGGAACGAGGGCTTACAGAATTTTTTGGATTTGAATCGCAGTGCGGGCTGGGCCTAAAGAACACTGTGATACAAAATCAGAGGTAAAATAGGACTGCAAATCCTGAGTACAAAAGGAATAAGAATGTGTTTGACGAATTCAAACTTTATTAGTTCCTAATCGTGTCCAACTAACATTGTCAGGAACGCATTCTCTCGGTGGCAGGAATTTCTCATGGAATAGACTAAGTAACTTGTTCATCGACATAAATAGTTGACTATTCTTGAAGCCTAGGTACCAACACACCCAAAACTAGTAAATACATATTCATGTTTTAACTAAGTGTAGGTGAAGTTGGGCTAGTTGTAACAAACTTTGCGTAACTTCACCGCTGTTTGAAACACCTCTGCAAACTGCTTGACTTCCAGTTCAAATGGCAGCTTTCAAACCGAAATGAAAAGAATTCAAAAGATACCGGGTAGTTACGGTTAAACTTGTCTGTAAAGAAAACCCGTATGTCTTTGGCGTTTGTAAGCGCACTCATTACCACTCCAGAAGTTATGAAACAGCTAATTATGTCATTATTTAGGATGTTATTTCCTTATGAATGATATGTGAATGAATGAATTCCTAATACACAAATATTTGATCGAAGGCTCAGCCTGTACACCTTGATTGTTATTCTTACTTTTTTATTTTTATAAAATATCTTCTTTTTCAGGTTCGCTGGAAGAAACTCAAAAAATAATTCAATTCAATTTAGTAGCAGTACTTTAGAGTCATGATGAACAAGGTGTAAAGTTCACTCATCCTCATTAGAAAAGGGAGGATGGCGTTGAGTTTGGCGGGCAATTGAATTGCGCGGTATACTCTAATTGCACGATGTAGGATTTTTTGTGACGTCAGGATTTTGTGT
The DNA here is from genome assembly GCA_948150665.1 of Conistra vaccinii. NCBI lineage: Eukaryota > Metazoa > Arthropoda > Insecta > Lepidoptera > Noctuidae > Conistra > Conistra vaccinii. The sequence goes on from OX411323.1 coordinate 17,236,802, forward strand.
GACGTCAGGTCTTTGATGTGTAGTTCGCATGTGGCGATGTAGATGCCGCCACACCCATTAGTAAGACTGGTTGTCAGACTTTCAGGCTTCTGACGACTTGTAACGACTGTCAAATATCCACGAATGAAAGCCAGGACTAACATTACAGCTTAACGTGCTTTCCGAGGCACGGAGGAGTCTCGGTATGTAAAAATGGTCACCCATCCAAAGACCAACCCAGGCAAGCGTAGCTTAACCTGTTGGATCAACCCGTGCGGCAGTTATTACTTAGCCACGAGCTCCTCTATATATTTCACTGTGAACACAAATAATAAAATAAAATGATATTAAATGGGTTCAACTAGGTTCATTTCCCTCCTACTTTTGTCACTTCCATTTTGCCAGCACATAAAACAAAATAACACAGCAACAAAATGAATTCAGTGGTTCATTTCAATTCATAGCTTATTAAATTCGCCATATAAATGGTAGTTTACGAGGTGGACGCATAAAACACGGCACAATGTATATAATCACCTTGCACCCGGGGGATGCAAGCGCTTGTTAATTTTATCCCACCTCTCCTCTGGGAGGTGGAACCTGAATTTATCATAATTATATTGAATATTTTCGACGGGAATTAACATTTAAATAAATTAATATTTTGTTATATTAACGCCTGAACGCGTGATGATTAAATAAAATGAAGTTTGAATTATCTAATGCCAGTGGACAAAATAAGGTAATTATCACGTTTATTAGTCAAATTGGTGATCGTCCATATAGACCGTTCTCCATAAAATTGTCCTTTGCCGTCATGTTGGCACCGTCGGTGTGTCGTTGGTGTCGCTTTTCAATTTCGAGCTTAATTTCAATACGATTAGAGTTCAAAATGGCGACTGACAGAACAGTGCTACCAATCACGTCATGGGACAAGTTATTAAAAATGCACTGTGTTTTTAAACAGACCAAATCGAGAGAACACTGCTAAGTTGTCTTAACTAATCGTGGAGATGAGGTGACCCAAGTCTTTGTCAGTTAGACCGTATAGAATAGTGGTCCCATTTATATTATTTCCACCAACTAAGATAGCCAGTGCTAAAACTGGATTAGCCACCATAGCATGACTGGAGAGGTTCACGCCAGTAGCACACCTCCACCGCGAAACTGTAGCACCGCGTGATTTCGCGGCGGAGGTGAACTACCGACGTTAAACTCATAACCTTTACTTTGTCAGACCGAGACAGAAAAGAGCAAGGTATTAACAGCTTCAAAAGTATGGTACCATCAATAGAATTAAGACAAAATGTTATAATAAAGTTTTCAATTATTTTATTCATAACATTTGCTGCAGAACGTCATAAAGTTGACAAAAGGACAATTACGTTGAGCAAAAAGACTGGCAACGAACTAGCCACTATATAGTACATACTATACTAACTTAACTATTTATTTTAATTATATTTAGTAACGCCACATGCGACTTAGGTGTCACATTCAAGTTCATCAACCTTGGCGTACGACCAGGCGCGTCTGGGACCTATTTAATTACAGTTTCTATTAACTTAGAAGATGCTATATGGATAAACGTAACGCATACCTTTGATGTTAAGTCTCTGTTGGATTTCTAGTCTAGTGCACGTACCTATGTCAGATCCAGGGGATGTTTGCTCGAGGTCGAATATCGCCGTTGGTCCCGGCGGTCATTTGTAGATCTTTGACAGTGGTTACGGGTCGTCAGAAAACCGAAAGTCTGACAACCAGCCTTACCAAGGCGAAGTGTGTTACCCAGTAACTGGCTTGTGGAAGTCAGATATGCAGTCGCTCCATGTAAAAGACTGGTATTTATTCAGCCGCATCCGGTTAGAGTGGAATTCGACCCCAACGCTAGGTAAATTGATTTTTACTCTGACTGGCAAAAATATTCTTTAACTATTTACAGATGAAGCTGTTGTAAGAATATCACCGCATGTTAGAATATTTGCTCACTGTTCTTTGGTAATTGCGTAACGCACTTGCAATGGCAGAGCCTTTTATTTTGAAAATTCAACAACAATTATTGCGTCATTTACGGTGTCGTATTTTTCAAATAATTATAAAGCAAAGTGAGGCAGTCATAGCCTCCGCCGGGGTTGCGGGAAGTCCTAAGGGATACCGTGGTCCCTGGCAACGAACAGGCAAGGGAAGGAACATGGGTGGGTTTTAGTCAGTAAGAGTCTGACACGCCATTCCGCTCCGCACAGAGCGGGAGAAGTCATTTGATAAAAAAAAGGCCTCGAGTTCGAACCCAAGGGACGCACCTCTGACTTTTCGGATTCATGTGCGTATTGTATAATTATCACTTGCTTCAAAAACGGTGAAGAAAAACATCGTGAGGAAACCGGCATGCCCGAGAGATATTTCTCGACAGTATGTGAAGCCGATTCAGAGGACCATGGACGGCTTTAAAACTCTGGCACCAGGTTAGTCACTAACCATACGTAAAGAAGAACATTAGCAATTTCCTTCAAGGTCCTTCGGATTGTGATTGAAAGTGTGGCAGTGTGTGACGCAATTGGGGTGCAGGTTTTCTCATGATGTTATACATTAGAGTACGTTGGTGATTTCGTAAACTAAATTATAAAGTTCAACCTCCAAGCTTCACGAAATGAACATAAACTTGTTAGAACAACAGTGTTTTACAATCTTGGAAGAAGATTGAGTACGTAACATTTATTTTAAAAGTAGCCAGTACACAAGTACAGGGTGTTAACTTTTAACTAGTTGTAGCGCCGTTTACGAGCGGCTCCCAGAGGCTCCGTTTTATATCGAGATATTCCTAGTACTAAAAAAGATTCAGAAAAATATATTAAGAGTGTTCCGTATAAGAAATTTCACCCGATATGTTTGTAAAGTCTTTCAGTTAACAAAAATATCGGGGTAGATCATGTTTTATTTCCAGCAGAATTGGTGCCTAATTGCAACTAAGTGGAATAGTTCAAAATTGTTAGATCAAGCTTGTCACATATAATTATATGAGTTTTAATGGCCAGTCTTGTCTATTCTATAGTCACTGACAAATACTTTTATAGAGGTATGAGGAACAGGGTGTAAAGTTCACTTATATATCCTCTATAGAAAAGTGGGGATCCTCTGACCAGATGGGTGTCGTGTCTGGTGGGCAACTGCCCGACGATTGATGTCGGGATGTTGTAGCTATCTATAACCTTTACGCAGAAAACCCTGCTTGCGCGATGCAGGATTTGTGTGACGTCAAGTCTTTGATGCGTAGTTCGCATGTGTCGTTGTAGATGGCGCCACACGTTAAAAAATCACACTTTTTAATTTTCGCCAAAAAACTGTGTAGTATGATTATTGCCCAAATCTTCAAACAACTGTTTCAGATTTATGTTCTGTTCTTACAATTTACTAGCTTCTGGCTTCGTTCGCGAGATATCTTTACATATTACAGAATTTTTTAAATCGGTTATTTTGAGTTAATTACAAACAAAAATAAAAAAATCGTTTGTCTCTATAATATTAGTGTAGATAACACACTGGACCCTAATACTCTGGAACTATTCATAAACATTAACGAAAGTGCAGGAAGCTAGGACGCTATTAATTTATAGCTCCACTATGGAGATAAAACTGAATTATCCGGATTTTATTATTTAACTGGGAGGAGGAAAATTTAAAAATAGCAGTGTAATTCAGCCATTATGCATTGGAAAGCACGTTAAGTCGGTGGTCCCGGTCATTTGTAGATCTTTGACAGTCGTGACGGGAGTCAGAAACCCAAAACAAGTATTTTCAAGGGTTCATTTCATCCAGTTAGACTGGAAGCTGACCCCTACATAATACAAAAAAGGCTAGAGTAGATAACTATGGTAACTCGCTAACTCGTAGGAGCTCGTGCCTAAGTAATAACAGCCGCACGGGTTGATTCATCAGGTTAAGCTACGCTTGCCGGGGTTGGTCCGTGGATGGGTGACCATCTTTATATACCGAGACTCCTCCGTGCCTCGGAAAGCACGTTAAACCGTTGGTACCATATGTCATTCGTGGATCTTTGACAGTTGTTACGGGTCATCAGCAGCCCGAAAGTCTGACAACCAGTCTTACCAAGGGGTATCGTATTACCCTGTTACTGGGCTGTGGAGGTCAGATAGGCAGTTGCTCCATGTAAAATACTGGTGTTCAGCTGCATCCGGTTAGACTGGAAGCCAACCCCAACATAGTTGGGAAACAGCTAGGGAGATTGATTGAGATATGGCAACTCCATGTTTTGTTACAACCAAAAACTTCTTTTGGTGCGAGCAACACGGCAACACCCATATATGAATATATGGGTCCACGTTTATTACCTAACTCTGAACCAATACGTTATTTTATTCAAGAGAAGTAAAGCACCTAAGTATAAAGCACGGTAAGCGTAAAAAGCGATTTGTCACCGTCGGTCTAAAGCGCAACTTTTTGCCCGGGGATTTCGGAGAGCCGCCGTGTTAACACGGCTCGCGTCGGCTTATGACGATATAACTTGCTGGATAGTTAAAACATTATTATTTGTGGTCTTTTTTTTGGGTAATATTGTTTAGGGACTTATATTTTTGTCCTTGGATTTGTTGCAAGAAACAACGCCCCATATTTTGGTCCTTAGATACCTACTAAAATTGAGGCTCGAAAAATATAGCTCTGTGATTTTTTTCAATGGTACCAATGTTATTAAAATTTGTTTAGATGTATAAAAGTTAGAAAGATAAAATACCTATATCATTTTGTTGGCTGACATAACAAAAATAGAAAACGCCTTATTCATAAAATACATTTGAAAGTTGTCCCTTGGGAAAAAACAAAGGCAGATATAGTATTTTATAGATAAGTTTTTATGAAAACGGGGTAGAAATAATAAAGTTACGTTACTACGCTACGCTACTACGCTACACGAAATTGATTTACGAATGAAAACGTATTAGCGAGGTTAGGAAAATCCACCGTAAAGCAGAATTTTGTTGTTTTCTCGGAACCATTTTCGTGACATCAGTAAGTAGACTGATCACAGCCTAATGCACTAAAGATATAAACTTGGAAAGATTCTTTGCATGGTGTAGGTGTGGATTTGTAGGAATGCACAAAAGAAAAAACAACGGGTTGCAATCCGGGAGTGCCGGCAGAAGTGAAAACTTGAACTTGAAATTAACGTTGGGCATTTTGAATATTTTGGAATGGTTAGGGAATAATTTCGCTCGAATTGCTTTATTTATCAGTATAAAAGTACTATAATATAAGTGGTTAAATACAATATGCATTAGTAGTAGTAGTTTATTTATTTATTTTCAAAATATAGTCTAACAATTCTTAATAAACAAATTATTTAAACACTTTTCATGAAGTATGTTTTTACAGATTTTTTTTACCCATCAAAATAATATGGGTAAAATTTCTTACCTCGCAATCTATACGTAATGTCAAAGACTATTTATTTTGATATTTACGTTGTCGGTTGCTGGGCAACGGATCTTACTGTCATGTCCTGACGCGAGTTTAACATTTTTTACCCATCTCAAAAAAGTGGACCACGCCGCTAAAGAAGTTTTCTCTTCAAAAGAAAAATTGGAAAAGCAACAATTAAAAGGGAATGTTTTTACGAGAAAATCTGGCTAAAAACCTACATGACCGAGGTCGCGAGCTAAAGCAAGTTAAGTTTAGTTTCCAGACCGGCAACTGAAGTCAATCACACTGATATCTCCCGAGCCACTGAACACGAAACATGTAGTTTAGCGTTAGTTCGTGAAAAAATATTCTACCCTGAAAGCCTGAAATATGACGTAGTCTATATAACGAATGTATGTTATATTTTTTAAAGCCAAGAGCGGTCGCGGCAATATGGGACTTGTAATTATCACGAGCACATCGGTCTTCCACGTTATAATTGGATTTTTAAACTAATATTCGTCCGAGGTTTGACATGGGTCTTATTATTTTTACGGGAGATGTAGGTGGATTTGTTAAAAGGTTTGGTGATAGGGTAGTGGTTTATCCATGATCATTATGTTTCACAGATATGCTATAGAGTAAATTATGGATTATGGAGGAGCTCGTGGCTAAGTAATAACAAGCCGCACGGATCGATCCATCAGGTTAAGCTACGCTTGCCAGGGTTGGTCAGTGGATGGGTGACCATCTTCACATACCGAGACTCCTCCGTGCCTCGGAAAGCACGTTAAGCCGTTGGTCCCGGCTGTCATTTGTGAATCTTTGACAGTCGTTACGAGTCGTCAGAAGCCCGAAAGTCTGACACCAGTCTTACCAAGGGGTATCGTATTACCCAGTAACTGGGTTGTGGAGGTCAGATAGGCAGTCGCTCCATGTAAAATACTGGTATTCAGCTGCAACCGGTAAGACTGGAAGCCGACCCGATAGTTGGGAAAAAGGCTACGAAGATTGATTGATTGCTATAGAGTAAATTATATTATATATTTAATATTAATTATTATTATTTATAATTATTTTTATTTATTTATTATTTTTATTTTATTATTTTTTATTATATTTAATTTTTTTATTTTATTTTTATTTATTATTTATTTATTATATATATATTTTTTTTTTAATTATTTATATTTATTCTTTTAATGAAATGAAGAAAAAAAACTTAAATGAGAGCATTTTTTTAATAACTTAATATTTATATTTTACATTATGTTTATATTACATAGTGAAATTAATTTGTCAAGTTATGTCTAACATGGATAAAAAAACTGAGAATCACGCAAAATCTATCAAGCGTATTTTTCTGAAACCTTCACCATTTTAAAGATAATTTAATTATTGATATTTTAGTATACATGTTTTAGTAAAATATCTTTTGTTTTATGTGTGGGTGCCAAATTTCATCCGAATCCGTTCAGCCATTTTTGCGTGATTGAGTAACAAACATACAAACTTTCACATGTATAATATTTATCAGGCTATTAATGTTCCCACTGCTGGGACACAGGCCTCCTTTCTGTGAGAGGGAGTGGGCCGTAATCTACCACGCGGGCCCAGTGCGGGTTGGTAGATTTCACATGTCTTCGAATTTTTGGTTCTAAGACATGCCGGTTTCCTTCACCGTTTTGAGAGCAGTGGTGATAAAATTATTTACACAAAGTAAAGCGCCTGCTTGGGTTCGAACCCACGACCTACAACTCGTAAGTCGGGGCCGTTACCACTGGGCCACCACTGCTCATGCCATGTATAATATTAATAGAATTACATATAACCTGTATAAATAAACCATATACCTACGGTAAAAGCCCACCGGCTCTTACAAGAAGTTACTCGCAACGTTCTATCCTACAAAAATATTATTCCTTTCTAAACTAATAGTATACAATCGATTCACCAAATCCCCAACAGATGGGACTTTACCGTATTTATACGAGTAAAAAAACCCTATTATAAGTTTATACAATGTTTTGGAACACTCTCAAAGTTGCGAAAGGGTTCCAAAGTTTCTGTTCAGGCTCACGTCATTATTTATGAATAGTTGGACAAAAAACCTGAGTGAAATGCCTGACTGACAGGTTGCTATTATTTTGTTTTTGTACCGGATAGGCGAATATGCTTTAATATTTTAGTATTTGCTTACTGGAGCAGCTAATGTCTGTCTAGCTTGTCTATATTAAATTCAAGTTCAAGTTCAAAAGTCATTTATTCAAACTAGGCTGAGAATCAGCACTTTTCGTCAGAATTACATACAGACAGTCTCCCAAAAACGCCCGCCCTTCACCACTTCCTAGTGCTTTAACTGGGAAGAAGAAGTGGCGCAACAAACTCCCCAGCAGCACTGCTGTCTGTTTTTCTGTCTGCGGGCAGTCGGGTTGTTATACAGCCTGTCAGTTGTACAACACTTGAAGTTTCAACTGTGGAACTCACTATCTGTTATAAACTGGTGATGAATGATCGACATCACAGACCAGTTAAAAAAGTTCCAATATCACCAACCCCTTTTTTATTAAAGCAGATTCAAACAATTACAGTCGAGTGCGCCCAAACCGTCCAGCACATAATCCGACCCAACCCAACGTATCTAATAAAATCCACATCGTTCACTCGAACACATCGCTTAATAAGGTCAATTTCATCGGCGTCCCAATTACTGAATCATTTCGCGTTGTACAAATAAAAAGGCACAAAAAGGCACCCTTTTCATGCGGCATGGCTGAATAATTTGTTGTGACAAATTGTAGGCCTATTCAAAACAAGCGGCCGTCAGTGCCTGATTTACGTGGCTTTTGTGAGCCTCCCGCAATTCAGAAGACATTTTTCTGCGCTTATAAGCAGATACTGGGCTTTTTGCGTTTGTTTTTAAATAGAGTTGTGGGGGAATTCTTTAGCAATTTCGTGTCAACAGCTTATCGAGTCGTGCTAGTTAATAGTCGCGTACAAGAAGCTGTTAAGCGAAGTAATTTTAAGCTAATGCTGCTTAAAAATATATGGTTGTTTTCAGTGAGTTAGGATCTAAATAAAAACTTGTTGTATGCGAATGGACATCTACTATCATGAAAGAATAAGATTAGTAAATGTCCAAGAATATTAAAATGTTATTTGGCGTCTTAAAGTTAGGAGTCGAAAGAATTTCATGACAAGTAGATACTATTAATAAAAACTTTAAAAAATCTAAGACACGACGGTTTCGAACTCTTGACCTCCAGATCTCTAGTAAGACGCCACAACCTCTACAAGGTTATGTAGTTAAATCAGATTTTCATCCTACAAAAAAAAGCAGTTTTAACATTTTCTAAATTCAAATCAAATAAACAAGATTTATTGTAAAGGTTAAGAAACACCACAGCAGAAAGATCAAATGCTTACACAGTAACTTTGCATGTAAAGCCATAATTTGAAATAGCATACGAAACTGGAAAGTTTGGGGATGCAAACCTCTGCCAGATTGCTAATAAATTATTTTGGATGCCCTCCAAAACGGCAACACGACGTATATTTCAAATTTGTTGAATGTGCCCGTGCGGTGGTTTTGTGGAATCGATAAATTTGAATAAAGAGGGGTAGCTGCGTTCTTTTGTCCGCCAGTGCTACTGGTAACATACGGTCGCCAATCTGTCCGTCAATTATGGCAAAATCTGTGACAATTAGTAGCAGATATTCAGAGGTTTTTCTTTGCGGTCATTTCTCATTGATAAAGTCTTAAGAACACGTTTACAAGATTAGTCCGTATTACAGTAGTCGTAATACTGGCCCATTTCAGATAGTTATTTGAAAAACGAATTCCGAATTTTGTGCCAAATCCTTGTGCCGATACAAACGCGCCTCTGGCATTTTAGCTTTTTAACCTTTCCAGGAACGATCGGTCAATCGGCCTATGGCAGCCTACTTATTACTGGTATATTTTCAGCAATAAATAGTGAGTTTTCAGTAAATAGTAGGTATTTTCATAAAACTAGTATTTCAACAACTGAAAATCTTCTACATGGATAAAGCGCTATCCAACAACTATAATGCTTCACTCTCTTTGGCATAGACAAGACGCATTTACTAGAACCTTTGTTACTAATGCATTCGTCTTGGATTTGTCGCATGTTTGTGTCGACTACAAGCCGTTCTAATTGAGATGTATGTGTACTCGTGTACTGTGTCGTAATTGCTGTGTATTGCTGTGTACTGGGTAGTACACATGTGTGTATTCATGTGTACTAACTTGTGTTGCAGCGTCTCCTTTAGAACAGCAATTATTGCTGATGAGGAATGTTCGTTTGTTTATTTGTGTGTTTGTATGAGTGTGGGTTTTAGTGTTGAGTTTGGTTATGGAAGCTATAGTTTCGAGTGCAGTTGCTTAAGGGTACTTACTCAAGATGTACCTAACATGGACGACTACTTCGTAGAAGACATTAAGATGGATCTCCATCTTGACATTTAGAATTAAAATTTATTAAGGCGTGGAACATCCACTCTTTCAATAATTCTCATTCTTTCGATTGCGATTATGAAGATCACTTAATTACTACGCTTTTTGAAATGCGCTGATGATCTAAGTAATTGTGATAATTATGTTATTAATTTTTTTTAAGCCTCTTGTGTCTTACTGAAGGACGAAGGCTCTTAATTCTATCTATTGCAGTCTCTCTATCTGAGGCCAATCTTTGTTTTTCATGATTTTTTGATTTTGACTTTGTTTTTGATTTTAATTGTATCTCCTAGCACAGGTATATCTTTTACTTAAAAGGAGGTCCATAATGTAAGATTAACTGTAAAAGTTGTACAAGTTTCTGCAATAAACTTTTTTTTATTTTTTTTAAATTGTCGAGTATTTGGAGTTCGGCCCTGCTTTATTTACGCTAAAAAGTCATTAAATGGGCGTCTATTTTTTATATTAAATTAAATCTACGTTTAAATTCTCTTTTTACACTAGGCTTATTTCGTTATTAAACGTCCGAAATCCTGAGCGATGTGCGTCGTTGGACATAAAACCGTTTTGTTTACGAGTTTGCCTTCGTATTAAAATTTCATCTTGTCTAGAAGATGTTCAGGCTTTGCGAAGTCGTATTGTTAGAGAAATGTACTTTTTGTCTCGCGTCTTCACCGATTTTATTTTGTCCATATATTTTATGGCCGGTCTTTTATTGGGCAAAACTTTGTTGCTACTTAATTCAAGCTACTCTCAAAGTTTTGTGTGCTAGGTGTTACATCCGTTTCTTCCCCGATAGATGGAGTTGATGTCACACTTTTGGGGTGTTTTTTAACATAACATGACATGACGCCTATATTCCCCGAGAGATCAGGCAGAGGTGAACCTATAGTACCACCCACATTTCGCCAGTTATGTTTAAGTGCCATGCAACAGGGGGCAATCGAACACAGGATCTTAAGCTCAGCACTTGCACTTGCGACTACTAGACCTACGAGGTAGGGGTCGTGAGGGGTGTTTTATATAGGCATTAATTACGTGTCAAATAGCCTTTACCCACGTATAAATTTTTTTCATAAAAATCTTGAGAAAACGTAACATACTGTTCACATCAAAAAGCCCCCCGAAAGCCATACAAATCCAGCACAGCCACGGTAATGAGTTTCGCCAGCAAAATTGCCAAAATAAATCAACCTGGGACCATATTTAGCATGAGATAAGAGCAACATTAGATGACACCATAAGATTGCATTATTACAATAAATAATGAGACTGCTGTCTTAAGATGGGAGACTTTGAACGCAGCCGGCAAGCTTGGGTCCAACAATAAATTCCACTTGTGGAAACTACAGAGAAATATGTACCAAGTTTGTAGTTTGTTAAAGCGCTAGGTAATATTTTGGAGATTTCTTGATGATATTGTTTGTAAAGTAGAATACTGTAGGTTTGTTATTTAGGAGCAGATTACTTATACTCCATTAGCATTAGATAAATAACGGCAAAATAACGACAGTTATTGTGTAATATTGTTGAAATTACTGCACTTTAGACTTATTTTTTTAATGTAAATGGTAAATAGATTTCATTGCTTTGTATTTATCGTGAAATAACGAAGTTTATATCGAAATAATTAAAGGGTAATAACCGTTATTTTTCTAATGTTATGGAGAGAGCAATAGTGACCCAGTGGCAACGGCCCCGACTTACGAAGTCGTGAGTACGAACCCTAGCAGGCGCTTTACTTTGTGTAAATAAAATCATCACCACTGCTCTCAAAACGGTGAAGGAAAACATCGTGAGGAAACCGGCATGTCTTAGAACAAAAAAATCGAATACATGTGACATCTACCAACCCGCACTGGGCCCGCGTGGTAGATTACAGCCCACTCCCTCTCACAGAGAGGAGACCTGTGTCCCAACAGTGGGAAAATTTAAATGCTGATTATAATAATAATGGAGTATAGGTACTACTGCAGGTCTTTACTCTATAGGTAAATAGGAATTGTAAATGAAACCCTTTAGTTAACTTTGGTCGAGAATCTTGATGTCCATGTATTGTCATGATATTAACGTAGTCCACTGGGAGGACGTCAGCGGGTAATATCGGATTTTTAGCGACTACAAGCTACAGTGCTCCTTAATTTTCTTTTTTCCTTATTTATAATAATTCCTTTATTGATGAGCTGTGGGCCGAAAATAACCACTATGTGGACCCCTGACACAGCCAGAAGGCGTTGCGGATGGCAGGACGAGCTAGAGAAAACAAACGAAACATCAGCCCTGGATCGAAATAGCGTCATGGGGAGAGGCCTTTGCCCAGCATTGGGATAATGCAGGAATAGTAAATTTATTGCTTTTACCCAAGTGGGAATTGGAATGCCTCTTCTGTTCCCAGACTTAACGATCAGCAGAAAAGATGCGTTATTTCTTAAACTTTTTGCAAAATAACATGTCCTTTTTAGAAGAAATCGTCAAAGCATACATGATAACAAATTACTAAATCTTTTCGAAAAGCACAGATTTACCGGAATATTTTAGCACAAACACCTTTTTAGTTTTCAGGAAACGGATCGTAAAGCATGTCTAACGACCTGCTAACGAGAGTATGAGAGAGAAAACGGGAGAAAAACGGATAAACCCAGGATACAGATGAGTACAAAAGATTAAGGAAATAAATGTGATTTAACGCCCCTGACCCGAATTTAACGGCAGCAACTTTTTTATAATAGATAATTAGCGATTTATCTCGAAATATTTTTAGTAAAATTTTCTTTGCTGAAAAATTTGGTGGAAGACTTTTATTGTAAGCATTGTATTATTATTGTACGCAAAATCATTTATTTAACAGTTATGTTGTGTTTTGTCTGAAATTCTCAAATATTTTTAACTTCTGCGAAATAAAAGGTAACTGTGTCATTTGTGAACACTTGATTGCTTTCGAAATAGGTCAACGAATCAAATATTCTTATTGAAACTAGAACTCCTCATTTTATATTTAATTGGAATCAAATTCGTTTATCTATTTATGGCTTACCTTCCCAGGTTTCATTTTCGATAAACACCTACAAATTTCTAGAATAAGTGATTGACTAAAGAAATTAGATATTGCCACTTTTGATCTCGGAATACTCATAAAATGACAATTTATATTTTATGAGTGGTACATACTCTGAGATCAAAAGTGTTTATACACACATCAAAAGTGTCTAGGGATCAAGCATTTTTATGCGGATTTCTTGAGATTGAGATGTGGCTTTGTAATAAATTTATGATTTTATAAATTTATATGGATCCTTTTTGGTGCATTTCATAATTTGAATCAGGAACTGTGAATCAAATTCGAGTAAAAGATGAAAATCAGCTGTCAATATTTTCCCTATAAAAACATACAACGCATTGAAGACATTATTAGTGCTACTGTTTCCCTACTACTGATTAAAACCAACGTTATTATGGAGCAGCGACGTCATTTAAGCAGGGAAGAAATGCTCAGAGCCGTGGGAATGATAGAAGCTGGTTCCCGGCAACGTACTGTGGCTTTAGCTCTGAATACAAGTCAGAGTGTTATCAGTCGACTTTGGACACGTTACCGAAGCACTGGTACCGTGGCTGAGCGCCATGGAGGACGGTATCGCTGCACCACACGGAGACAAGACCGATACATTCAAATCTTAGCTCGAAGAGCTCCAACAATAACCGCCATGATGTTAGCCGTGAGGCTTCATCACTCTTCAGGGAACTTAATTAGCGACCAAACAGTCAGAAACCGCTTGCATGAAGTGAACCTTCATTCCCGAAGACCGCTACGGGTACCACCTATAGCAATGCACAATCGTAGGATTCGATATCAATGGGCTCTTGAACACAGAAATTGGGCAGAAGAACAATGGCGTTTCGTGTGCTTTTCTGATGAGTCTCGTTTTGGTATGAGACCGGATACAAGACGTATACGACACTGGAGAACCCCTGGACGCCAACAGCGATTAAAATCCTGCCAGGAAGTCCATCCTTATAGTGGTGGAACCATCATGGTATGGGCGGGTATTTGGATCGGCGGAAGAACTGAGTTGATTTGGATTAGAGGCAACCTCAACGCTCAAATTTATGCTGAGACGATTGTATCAGACGTCATCGTTCCTCTACAAGTGCAAATCGGTCCCTTATTTCAGTTAATGCATGATAATGCACGACCGCACACCGCAAGAGTTGTAAGACAGACTCTCGCCGCAGCTAACATCAATGTCCTGCCCTGGCCTGCTCAGTCGCCAGACTTGAACCCGATTGAGCATGCATGGGATATGCTACAGAGAAGAGCTCTGCCGAATATGGAGGGTATCCAGTCGCAAGAAGACCTTTTTTTGTTGTTGCAACGAACATGGGCGGCCATTCCACAGCGTGATTTGGATGAACTCATTTTGAGTATGCCAAACCGATGTTCTTGTGTTGTTAGTGTTCGCGGTAGAAACACGGATTATTAATTGTTTAAGTTACCCAATAAAATTTTAAAGAAAACTGTTATTTCAGTCTTTTTTTCGAACTTTAATGTTAGTGGTTCAAATGTCAAAAATCCCTTTATTAGGAAAATGGCAAATTTCTTTATTAATGCAAAGGTGACTTGGTTTATCGTTACTGTGACAAACGAAAACACTTTATTTGATGAATCCTTAAAGAAAATTTTAATTAATATCAATCAGGAGAAAAGTTATTGCAAAAATATATGTTGATCCCTAGACACTTTTGATGTGTGTAGATCATTATTATTTATTCTCAAATAACCTATCAAAGAAACCTTTTCGGGACATCTCTGAAAACTTTCGATACCCAAAACCTCATCTATTCAGGACCATTGTCAGCTTTCGTCAGCATCCCGCAGTTGTCAGAAAGTCCAGTTATATTGAAAAAGTTCGCTTCCACGCCGTTCTAACGGTGATATATCAACGATCCTCAAACTTTTGTGACAGCTCAGCAATAGCTGAATTCCTATTCATTTTATTGGATCCCCCTTTTAGTATGAGTTTGGGCAGGGATGGCTAACCTTTCAACGTTAGGGTTGACATTTTAATTAAAATAATAACATAAATAATAATTGTGGCTGGGAGGTGTCACCAATGTCTGATGAAAGCAAGAAGTAGGTACATACTTACGTAAATTTTTTTTTGGATGTTTCATAATTAGAATTTGTGTTAGGTCGTTACTTGGGGCTCGTATTCGCAAGTGCTTCTGCTGAGCGTGAGGTCCTGATTCAATTCCCAGGTCGGGCAAAATGTTATTGGGTTTTCCATTACAAATTTCTCAGTAGCAGCTGGGAGTCTTGAATTGTACTCGGTTTATGGCAATAGGTTTACCATTTATACGGACTTAAACGTAACTGGCGGAATATGAGTGTACTATAGATACGCCTAACCCTTCGGGTATAGAAAGAAAGAAAGAAAGAAACATAGGTTTATAAATCACAGAAACACGTGCATACAAAAAGACATGAGGAAACAAAATATTGAACAGAAATAGTGCACGTCATGACTGTGATAAGAAGGCTTCCACTCAGCATAATGCTGTGCTATGGGGGACCCACAGCACAGCGCTGATTTTCAGTGGTCACCCGAAAAAGACGTACGGAAATCAAGTAAGGTTCAGTCATTTGTGAATATATAAAAAGTAACAAATAAACAGTACTTAGAACATAATACAACTATACAACTAATTAAGTATAACTATGAATAAATATTATTAAGTATATAACAAAAAAACATTAAAAAAAATCCGCAGGCATCACTGTGCATAAATAATGTACCTACCTGTAACATAATATTATTTCTTACTACACGAGAGTATACAGGCGTGAATATTGTGAACTTACAATTAAACGTACTAACACACATAATATTTATAAGAAAAACTAAGTTGAACTATATAGGTAAATAGGAATTGTAAATGAAACCCTTTAGTTAACTTTGGTCGAGAATCTTGATGTCCATGTATTGTCATGATATTAACGTAGACCACTGGGAGGACGTCAGCGGGTAATATCGGATTTTTAGCGACTACAAGCTACAGTGCTCCTTAATTTTCTTTTTTCCTTATTTATAATAATTCCTTTATTGATGAGCTGTGGGCCGAAAATAACCACTATGTGGACCCCTGACACAGCCAGAAGACGTCGTGGCAGACCTTGTAGAAGATGGCGGGACGAGCTAGAGAAAACAAACGAAACATTAGCCCTGGATCGAAATAGCGTCATGGGTCAGAGGCCTTTGCCCAGCAGTGGGATGATGCAGGAATAGTAAATTAATTGCTTTTACACCCAAATGGGAATTTTAATGTCTCTTCTGTTCCCAGATTAAGTCTGGGAACAGAAGAGACATTAAAATTCCCATTTGGGTCAGCAGAAAAAATGCGTTATTTCTTTAACTTTTTGCAAAATAACATGTTCTTTTTAGAAGAAATCGTCAAATCCTACATGATAACAAATTACTAAATCTTTTCGAAAAGCACAGATTTACCGGAATATTTTAGCACAAACACCTTTTTAGTTTTCAGGAAACGGATCGTAAAGCATGTCTAACGACCTGCTAACGAGAGTATGAGAGAGAAAACGGGAGAAAAACGGATAAACTCAGGATACAGATGAGTACAAAAGATTAAGGAAATAAATGTGATTTAACGCCCCTGACCCGAATTTAACGGCAGCAACTTTTTTATAATAGATAATTAGCGATTTATCTCGAAATATTTTTAGTAAAATTTTCTTTGCTGAAAAATTTGGTGGAAGACTTTTATTGTAAGCATTGTATTATTATTGTACGCAAAATCATTTATTTAACAACAGTTATGTTGTGTTTTGTCTGAAATTCTCAAATATTTTTAACTTCTGCGAAATAAAAGGTAACTGTGTCATTTGTGAACACTTGATTGCTTTCGAAATAGGTCAACGAATCAAATATTCTTATTGAAACTAGAACTCCTCATTTTATATTCAATTGGAATCAAATTCGTTTATCTATTTATGGCTCACCTTTCCAGGTTTCTTTTTCGATAAATATCTACAAATTCCTAGAATAAGTGATTGACTAAAGAAATTAGATATTGCCACTTTTGATCTCGGAATACTCATAAAATGACAATTTATATTTTATGAGTGGTACATACTCTGAGATCTAAAGTGTTTATAGATCATTATTATTTATTCTCAAATAACCTATCAAAGAAACCTTTTCGGGACATCTCTGAAAACTTTCGATACCCAAAACCTCATCTATTCAGGACCATTGTCAGCTTTCGTCAGCATCTCGCAGTTGTCAGAAAGTCCAGTTATATTGAAAAAGTTCGCTTCCACGCCGTTCTAACGGTGATATATCAACGATTCTCAAACTTTTGTGACAGCTCAGCAATAGCTGAATTCCTATTCATTTTATTGGATCCCCCTTTTAGTATGAGTTTGGGCAGGGATGGCTAACCTTTGAACGTTAGGTTGACATTTTAATTAAAATAATAACATAAATAATAATTGTGGCTGGGAGGTGTCACCAATGTCTGATGAAAGCAAGAAGTAGGTACCTACTTATGTTATTTTATTTTTTTAAGGATGTTTCATAATTAGAATTTGTGTTAGGTCCTTACTTGGGGCTCGTATTCGCAAGTGCTTCTGCTGAGCGTGAGGTCCTGGTTCAATTCCCAGGTCGGGCAAAATGTTATTGGGTTTTCCATTACAAATTTCTCAGTAGCAGCTGGGAGTCTTGAATTGTGCTCGGTTGATGGCATTAGGTTTACCATTTATACGGCGGAATATGAGTGTACTATAGATACGCCTAACCCTTCGGGTATACAGGCGTGAATGTTGTGTACTTACAATTAAACGCACTAACACACATAATATTTATAGGATAAACTAAGTTGAACTATACAGACAGATTGGCGCCGTAACGAGTTACGTAACGAATCGGTTTATCGAATTCCTCCCATAAGAAGTTCAAAAAAACAACTGGAAACGTTATTATTTAACTGTAAATCTAGGTTCTAATTATAAATGTTAATATTGTGTGGATAAGAAAATTAAAAGGCGTTTTTTATTTAATTAAACGCACTATACATCTTATCGGAAAAGTTATGAAAATAATTATGTGAATTATGTTTTAGACGTGCCCAGCTTTAGCGTGCTACCGATGGCATGCATGCCACAGGTTAACCATCCCTGAGTTAGGGTTTTGTCAAAAATATTCTACGTAGCGGAAATGTAATAAATCTAGGGTGCGTTCATTTAGTTTATTGAGCCATTCGTGGTTTATGTGCGTGGAGGAACTCGTTTGTGTGAACCTTGAATACGCTAGTATTGTGGTGGGAGCCGAGATTAATACTTGAATAGTAACCGTTACTTGTGTTATAAATTAGAATGTATAATGGCAGACTGAAACTGTATACATAATATGGTACTTGTGTAAACTTGTTGGCAAATACAAGCAATTTTTATTTTTAGAGAACTTGCAAAGACAAAACATAAACATAATTCGAGGATAAGAATAATATTTATTTGTTTAAAAACATGGTATAAAAAGATGGTAAAATGGCTCCAATAAGAGTAATATTGGAGCAATCGCATTCGTTTTTTGTAATCTGTTGAAGAGTTTCATCCCAATTTTAGCCACTTTTAATTCCCTCGTAACGATCTTTAAAATATTATATTTACATAACATAGCATAACCTCACACCTTGCTTCCCCGAAGGGTTCCACAGAGGTGTACCTACAGTACACCCACATTTCGCCAGTTATGTTCAAGTCTCAGTCAGGGTATGTTTATTGTATAATTAAAGCTTGTTGCGTTGTGAGAGTCTGCGCCATTTAATTAAGGCGCGTTGATGTGCGCTCTTCATATTGCAAGCTGAAATTACCATACATTGTGTGGATAACCGACTTGATATGCACCGTAGGACATTCTCCTTTAATAAGGATTATATTGGAATATTGTAAATGATCTGATGATGATGAGCAGTGGTGGCCTAGTGGCAACGCCCCCGACTTACGAGCCGGTCGTGGGTTCGAACAGGTAGATGCTTTACTTTGTGTAAATAATTTCATCACCACTGCTCTCAAAACGGTGAAGGAAAACATTGTGAGGAAACCGGCATGTTCTAGAACCAAAAATTCGAAGACAGTGTCATCTACCAACCCGCACTGGGCCCGCGTGGTAGACTACAGCCCACTCTCTCTCACAGAGAGGAGACCTGTGTCCCAGCAGTGGGAACATTATAGGCTGATATAATTGAAAATTACTGGAATATGCTTTACAACTACTTACCGATGTTATTTGCCTAGTTATTGGGTTTTCGCATCTGAAATTTGTCATTAGCAGCCCGCAGTCTGGATTTGTCCCCGGTTGATGGCAATAGGCTCGCCCCCTATTACATGGTTCTTAAACATAACTGGCTAAATGTTGGTGTACTATAAGTACACACCTGCCTAAGCCTTCGGGGAATACAAGCGTGATGTATTGTTATGTACGTGGAAGAAACACAAGAAGTCGATATTAATTTACTTAATTAGCGCAGCACGTGGCGTTATCAAGTTATACCTGACTAGTGGGGAATAACCTGAGATTATTCGTGAATGTAAAACCGATATAGGAACTACTACTAACTAACTTATCAACCTACAACGTTCCCACTGCTGGGACACAGGCCTCATCTGTGAAGGGAGCGGGACATAATTCACCACGTACCACACAATTTTCCAATTTTTGATTCTAGGACATGCCAGTTTCCTCACGAAATTTTCCTTCACCGTCTTGAGAGCAGTGTGATGAAAATACCACACTACACTAAGTAAAGTGTGTAAAAATAAAATAAAGTAAAGTAGTTACTAAAACTTATTTGGAATAAATGGATAATAAGAATTGTTTTGATTTTATGTATTTTACTTTTACACACGGTGTCTACATCTCTTTTTATCCTCTGTCCTATCGCAGGTATGATGTAAGAGATTTCGTTAGAAATAAGCATCACCTTTGTTTGTATTTTTCTATTCTTTTCTTCTTGTCTGTTTTTATATGCGTGTACATAAATGGTTAAATAAATAAATAAATAATAATAAAAAATGTTTGGCGGGGTTAAGTTCACGACCTTCAACTCGTAAGTCGTGGCCGGTACCACTAGGCCATGCATGGAATATCCCAACGTTGATTTCGAAATCCTATATTGACAAACATTTTGAGTTGTTTCGTTTTTTTGCTCCTTCGCAGTGTCGCTGGACCGCAAAACGTCCAGCGGTGGCGAAGAGGCCAATCCGCGGAATGCCCAATTCGCACGATGTCCAATTCGCAGAACGTCCGTATCGGTATTTTGCGGTCGAGCATGTGGCAAAGTAGATTTGATTTCGGTTGCAGTTGTAACGGAAAACCTAGTCCAATACAGCGTTGCACATCAGTTGTGTGTGCCACATCTTTTGGCTTAAAAACGAACACATAAGTGAAAAGTGTATAAGATGTTTATTTTTTCGACTATTTACGAGTATATGAAAGTTGTGTATTTAGATACTTTTCACGAATTCACGTTTCACATTTTTAAAATCATTTTCAGGAAGTTGATTTATTTTTAATTAACAGGTTACAACATGATGAGCGACACATAAAGCGGTGCGAAAGTCTTGACGACGAAGTCGGGTGACGTCAAAGGTTTTTGCGATGTGACGTCACAACGCCTTTAATTGTGTTGTCCCTAAATACAAGTAATAATATAATAAGGTTAAAATAAAATTGTGTAAAGTGTGGAATTGGACCATTACAAAAATAAGAATTCTACGTTTCACTTCACATTCCCTTTACACAAGTCAGTTAATCCGAAGAATCGTACCATTTCTCCATGCTGAATCTGGTTTTATTTTTCTTTGTGTTTCACACAGTTTCCAAGTTTTTAATTATTAACAGAAGTCATAACAACAACCAGAGTGCGTAACCACTGAAATAAATGTCCCCAGACTATACACGGCGGAAATTAAACTTTGTAACAGCGTGACAGTTTAATTAAACTGTTTTCACGTAATATGCACATACGAAATATTATATTATGTAGGTTTACTTTGTGTGAGCAGTGTTGCCCAGTGGTAACGGCCCCGACTTACGACTTGTAAGGTCATGGGATCGAACCCAAGCATGCGCTTTACTTTGGGTAAAATAATAATTTCATCACCACTGCTCTCAAAACGGCGAAGGAAAACATCGTGAGGAAACCGGCATGTCTTAGAATCAAAAATTCTAAAATATGTGACATCTACACTTCCAGTGGTTTTTTGTGAAGTTGCTTCTTTATTATTGAAAAAACTTGACAGTACTATAAATTCTACAAATTCTTGTCACTTGTCACATACCCAATTAAATGAGAGGGCAGACACCGCTTGACTTTTTACGTAACTGCGGTCATGTGGGTTGTTTGAATATTTCGTGGGAAATCCAACGTTCAATGTTTCCGTTGCGACCAATTTATTTATTTATCTCCACCAATTACATTCATTTACTAGTTATACATGTTAAGATGACGAGTATTTTGACAATATCTTGAAATTTGTGAGAGATCTAAGACTAAACTAAGCCTAGGCCTGTATTTTAGAACTCTAGGACCCCATTTTAACACATAGTAAAGGTTATCAACGTGGTACAGTTTTGAGTGATTGACGGTGTGTGTGAGTGTGTGTATGCTTAAATTTTTTGTAAGTAGGTACTTACAAAAAAGTTGTTCATAAATATATAAATATCTGGGTACCGTCTAACCTAGCTAGATCGATTTTTCGCCCCCGAAACCTGCTGCATGCTAAATTTCATGAAAACCGTTGGAGCCGTTTCCGAGATTCTGATTATTATATATTATTTTCGTTACAGTGGACATCAGGTGGGCATAACAATTAAAATTCTATTGTATCTCGTTAATGACAGCTGAAGTTGTATGTATACAAGAATTGCTCGTTTAAAGGTATGAGATAGATATATTTAATTATGTACATGTGCATGCAAAATTTAATATAAATATTTATGAAACTAACTGTTAATTACTCTATCTGTTAATTATTTTTTTCCAGTCGATTACTAGACAAGAAGCTATTCCTTCTCCAAGTTCTCCATTAACATTATCTTTCCTTGTCTCGATGTCATCAACTTAATAATATTCGTGGAAACAAGGCTTTACGGCGAGCCACCGGAGATTCCATCTGCCGCATAGTTTTCAAGATTAAACCAACCGTACGAACACACGCGGTCAGGAACTTTGACGTCATAACTTATACAAGGAGTTACCCTACATTATACAGCGAGTTACATTTTCACAAACAATAGGGAATTTGGTTTCTAGTAAACGTGTGGTAACCATAATAATTGTGATAGTATTTTTTTTCAAATTCCGAGTATTCAATATGACCTATTTGTAATATACCAACCTAATAAATAGCCCAAACCTAAGTAAATTATGCAAACCTTGTGTAAGCCAAGCCTTAAATAAAATAGGCCTTACGTCAGCTCTTTAAAAATTGGTATACGCTAGGCAGAATGGTTTCAAGAATTTTGGCTTTTCGAATTTGAATATTAGAACACTGTTAGAGAACTTGGAGATGCTGAGGGAGAATACTTTGAAGCGGGAAAGTGGCATCACGTATTTTCAATGAATTTTGATAATGTTCATGTATTTAATTAATAAATGTGATAAATCGACTAAGGTTTTGTACCTTGTCGTGTTACTTTGTGTTATTTTTTTACTTTTAATCAATATTATTCGAGTATTCTAACAATAATGCAGACTATTAACTACTCCTGCTTGTCTACATTTTTACATAATTCATACATTAAAATTTCTATTTAAATATTTTTTTGTTGTAGTTTTGTTTGACCTTGTATAAATTAAGTAATAAAATAATAAAAAATAATAAAAAGTTTATTTTGGAACAATAACACAAGACAAGTGTACAATAAATAAAACGATGATAGCTGCAAAAGTATAAACTGTAGCGCAGCTAACAACGCCCTTCCCCAGATACAGAATGGAATGATGTTCCATGACAAAAGTGCAACAGAATGTTTAATAATTTAGATTAAGTTAATTAATAATAAAAATAAAATAAAAAACAATAAATAAGATAGAAATGAACAGTACAGGACATAATATTTTATGATTTGGGATATATTTTGACGTTGAGTAAATGTGTGAGTGTAGGGTGAGTGGGTGTGTGGGTGAATGTGAAGTGTGCAAGGGGTGTTTCTGGTGTTTGTGGCATGTGTTTTGTGTGTGGTTATGTTGGTGTGTGCGAGGGTGATGAGTATTTTATACTTCCACGAATTTCTCTGTATCATTATAATTTTGCGACTTTAACCAGGAGACAAGTTTCCTTTTACATTTGCTCTTGGTTAATGGGTAGATGTGTAAGGTTTTGTTTAACTTGTTGTAAATTTTGGAACTTATGTGTTTGTAATGACGACTTGCGGCTGCAGTTCTACGAGATTCAGTGTTACAAACCCTATTCAAGCGACGCGTAGAGCAGCATTTAGGATCAAATGTAAGTTGGCTGTGTTTGCGAAGAATAGTTTGGAGGATAAATAACTGTCTGACGGTGAGGACTTGGCAGAGGGTATATAGAGAAGAAGTCGAATATCGGATCGGTTTCCTTGCTAGCACCTTCAGGACAGCTCTCTGCGCTCGTTCGACCCGAAGCATCACTGTTTTACCGGCACCACCCCAGACCGTAAGGCAATACCCCAGAACGGACTGAGCGAGCGCAAGGTAGACAGTTAGTAAGCAGCTAAATTCGGCCGCGCCTCTGAGCTTTTTAAAGATATAAATGAGTTTTCTCACACGGGCTACAGTTGACGCAATATGTTGCTTCCATTTCAGGTTGCTGTCGAGAGTGACCCCAAGATATTTAATGATGTGGGTATTTTCTAATTGTTGATAACCACAGTTTGCGTGTAAGTATGGGCAGGTGTGCGCACGAATTTCAATCGGAGTAGGTTAGTCTTAACCACAAGGCTGTGACAGGTTCGAAAAATAAATGACCACTTATTGCATTTTATCCCTAATCCTTTGGTGGTTAATGTGGTACAACTCTCTTTCAATTTAATTAAACGTTGAAAACTACGCGGCTTACTGCTGAAATAGTTCTACATGGAAATAATGAAAATGGAAAAGCTAAGTCTTGTAGTTTTAATATACAAGCTTGGGCTATAACTGTAAACATGTTCCTATGTACTTACATAATCTATAAGATAAAGACTCACCTCGACTCTATCCTAAGATTTCTACTACTTTTTCTGTTTTTACCCGTGTGAACATGTAATTGGCTGTAAAAACTGTTATGTTTTTATTATAGCTGTTAGTTCTTCTATTAATAAATAATAAAAATTAAATGCTGTTCGTAGGTAAGCGCATCCCTTGAGAACAGCGCGACCGTTTTGGCAAATTTTTGTTTTAAAATGTTCGATACAGTTCGAATTAGGTTCTTACGGAAAAAATATTGGAAAAAGATTCCGGAAATTTTTCAAATTCGGGAATATCTGAAAGTGTTTTTTTATGGGAATTGACAGGGCAGCGTCCCTCGGGTAAGCTAGTGATAGAATATTAATCGTGATTTGCGATTACTATAATGGAGGATCTTAGAGCGAGCTTCGGTAAAAACCGTAAAAGATTATTAGAAAATAGCCTTTTGTATTATTTAGGAAGCTTTCAAGGAAGACCTGAAAAATAATTTAATTGAAAACAGCATTGAAAGAAAAAACATGATTTCATGATAGGTAAAAACTATGATCGAAATCTACTTAGGCGAGGAAAGTCATGTTGACCAGGGATCGTACGTTGGAATTTCATCCATTCACTCTTAATTTGACTAAACTTATTTTCTAATTCGCCTGAATTTCATTCTGTTCCTAAATGAAAAAGTTAAAGAAAGCTCATCCAGCACAACTTGATCCTAAGAATTATTTGGATAATTTGTTTTCGTCAATCAAAACCGCAGGAACAGGGAGATTGAAAGTTTTATCTGCAAACAGACATGTTAAATATGAATGAATGAATTTATATTAGTATAGATTATAAATTGCTTGTAAAAAATATATTTTCTACAAACCTTTTACATGAAAATAATAGGTATATCAATTACAACATAACACCACGCCTTGTTTCCCCGAAGGATTGTGCAGAAATGCACCAACAGCACACTCACATTTCGCCAGTCATGTTTAAGTCCCATGTAATAAGTGCGAGCCTATTGCCATCAACAGGGCACAAATTCAGACTACGGGTTGGTACTGAGAAATTCTAGATAGTAAAACCTAATCACACTTCGACCTACCTGTGAATCAAACCCAAGACCTCATGCTTAGCAGTAGCTTGCGACCACTAGACCAACGAGACAGTTTATAATTATATCAGTATTATTACATAAATGTTTATTGAACTTCAGAATTGCACTGAAATTGAATTAAATATCGCTCCCAGGGTGCTACTTGAAACTTTGTTTGGGAATTATTCATGTTGTTTATTGCAGTGTCCCATTGTCTGTGAGTCGATACAACAACATTTTTATTTTTCTAAACAGTTTTAACTACATAGTAAGTGGCATCAATTTTCTTACAACTTTAGGTTAGTGCTGTTTTATTTTTTTGTGTTCGGTTTTTAATAGTACCTACTTTTACTACAATATTTATTTATTTAAAAAAAGCACAGCCACATCACATACATTAAACTTATGCTAGAAACAATCCTAATGTACATGACAATTACGGCGTACATAGCATTGATAACAATATCTTGTTGCCTTGCAATACAATACTACACATCGTACCGTTCGAGCATAGTAGGTATATTTTTGATGTGTAACACCTTTCCTCTCGCTTTCCTGCAATCTGTGAGTCATTTCGTGAAAAGGGACGGAAGTGTGTAACAGGAAACCGGGGAATCGCGCGCTATTTGTTTTGATCTATGAGCGCGCGCGGTGCTAGAGTGAGCCGTCAGATGGTACCAACCCATTTGTCCGTAAGGTTGGTACTGTCAGCCAACAGAAGTGAGATGCCAGATGTTACACATCATATGCGACTACTGAAATGTTACCATTCGGTACCCGATCGCAGGAGGCAACTGCAGGCGACGTGTCACCGCGACACGACTGGTTTTATGAATTTCTATGAAATACCTTCTGTAGCTAGCGACACGTCATTGGCAGCTACGGGCGTTTTTCTATCTTCTATCTACCGACTGAAATACGGGCTGCTGCCGCCTGCGGTTGGGCTCGGAATCATGACGGCAGCGACATGACGCCGCGACACATCGCCTGCAGGTGCCGCCTGCGGTCGGGTACGGAATGGTACCTTAAGGCTCTCTTTTTGATTTGAATTTCAATTTAAACCAAAAACATTTTCCAAAATAAAGGCAGTATAATTTAAATTAAACACTAGGTATGAATAATGCATGCCTCCCTTCATTCATTGAGTTTAGTGCTCACGTTGACTCTTGTATCATTGAGCTAACCTATTCGTTAATGTTTGAGCCTACACTAAAATAAACAAAGCCAACTAATACGAACATGTACCAAACAAAATTATATTTTAGTTGTGTTTAGAAATAGAGAATGGATGATGTAAATTCAGTAACTTTATGTTTAACTTGCTCTATTTGCATGTAAAGTTCACCGATTTTCGGCTGTTTCTTTACTTTAAGGCTGCGTTTTCACCAGAGAAGAGCGAGGATGCGTAGCGAGGAATGTGTGTGAAATTAACCAATAACATCGCTTCACTGTCATAGTTTGAGATAAGCTACCGTTGTTATTGGTTAGTTTCACACACATCCCTCGCTACAACCAATAACATCGCTGCACTGTCATAGTTTGAGATAAGCTACCGTTGTTATTGGTTAGTTTCACACACATCCCTCGCTACAACCAATAACATCGCTTCACTGTCATAGTTTGAGATAAGCTACCGTTGTTATTGGTTAGTTTCACACACATCCCTCGCTACAACCAATAACATCGCTTCACTGTCATAGTTTGAGATAAGCCTTATCCTTCTTTGACCGTTTAGATAAACAACATCATTTTAGTAAGTTTCTTGTCAATATTACTTTATCTTTTCTAATTATATTTGCGTTTAGTTCTTCAAATGAAGCCACGCACCGAGGAACTATTCTAATTTTTGCTTTCCCGCTGGTGTTTCCATGAATCTATTCATCCTAGCATATAAATCTAAATAAAAAAACACGAGGGGCTGTCTTTGAGGACTGCCGATGGAAGTGAAAAGTATCCTATAATATTATGTTAATCCAGGTAATAAACTATCTGTCTGCCTCATCCAAATCCTATTAGTAGCATAACCTAATAATTGAATACTATCGTGAATTCATGCATGCCTAGTACTTTTTGTTAGGTTACTGCTCAGAAATTGTGCACAACGTCTAATGATTTTTTTTTTTTTAACTACTTCGACCTCTTTTATTAAGTGCAAGAATTTATATACAGACTTAAAAATAATAGTAATAATATGTACAAGTATATAAAAAAGGGGGGGAACAATTATAGGGCATCAAAAAATTCGTCCGCATCGCTGTCAACAGCAAAAGTGCCCAAAAGGCTGGCAGCATTGCCACGTTGTATGGCAATGCTTATTCTTTGTCCGAAGAAAAGGCCAGCCCTCTGGTCACGTGAAGAGTCGACCAACCGCTTGGCGATGTCTTGAAAAACCAAGTGGGCACTCGGCACTCTAATGATTGAAATACTACCTACTTATCTCGAATTCATGCAAGCCTAGTACTTTTTGTTAGGTCACTAACAAATTCTTTATTCACTTCAAAAATCAAAAACCTGACTAGGCACATTAATCTGAAACGATCCAATATTTCCATGAATACATTAACAAGTATTTCAAAAAGATAACAAGTGTTAAGTGTCAGTTGATTTGCATTTCATCAACATAAAACGCTTGAGCGAGATTTTATAATTTATCGAAGGTATAGGCGATCCTTTTAAAAGCCTTTTGAATAATATATAGAGGGATGAAGGATGAAGCGAAATTAATATTTTATATTTTGTTTAGGTATTATGTGGGTAGGTGTTGGGTTGGGGACAGTATAAAGATTGAGTGTGAACGTGCGTGTTAATGGACAAGCTTTTTCAATTATTTGGGTTAGTGGGTATTGCTAGCCGCTATAAAAGTTAGGACGCATTATCACTATATCGCAAAAACGATGCTGTGGGGGAGACGCTTTAAAGTTTATTACAAGAGGTGTGACGACTTACCGATCATCAGTAAATTAATTCACTTCTTGAAAACGTGGAGCTATTTGAAATTCAACATTTACAAACAGTTATTGGGCTATTGTACAACGTACTATACGTTGTTGTTCTAAACACATACTAGTTTACTTTAGAATTGAGAGGTATGAGGAACAGGGTGTAAAGTTCACTCATCCACCATAGAAAAGGGAGGACCCTGCGACCAGAGGCGGGCAACTGCCCAACGATTGATGTCGGATAGTCTTACATATGTCGTTCGTGAGGTAAACTCTGATTGCACGATGCAGGATTTGTGTGCCTTCAGGACTTTGTGTGACGTCAGGTCCTTGATGCGTCCTTCACACGAGGCGATGTAGATGCCGCCACAAGAATAGATTGTAAAAAAAATGAAAATCACCCTTTACTTAACGTCTGAGTCAGGTCAAGGAAGCATCGGAACGGCATCTTTTTTTTTACGATCATAAGGGCCGATTCTTCAATCATCAGATAACATTTATCTGAAGAATAATATGATGGAACTTTTTAGACCAAAAGCTGTCAAATCGCAATATTTTATTCCTCAGATAAAAGATATCTGAAGACTGAAAAATCTGCTTTAAGACTTGCAAAAAAGTAAAAAATGCCTTCCTACTAAAGTGAAAAGAAAAAAGAAATATGACGAAGAGCTGAGGCGTAGTTTTTCATTTTACTACCAATTAGTGTCTGTGTTAATAGTTTTACACCCCATTGATCAGGTATGCGTATGCAATTCTCGTAACTAATGAAATGTTAAATCAATCACATATGAGCTTGGATACCAAATTATTTATTAGACCACAACCGCACAGCTGTGATGGATACTGCTACATAAACCAAATCAAACGGTGTGCAATGAAATTAAGCATATTGTTAATTGAATTAGTTCATTCAGTTGTTTTGATGTGTTTGACACTTGGGTAAAATTTGCTGGTGTTTTACAATGAGTTATAAGCTCATTTTATGTTGGAGTATTCATATGATCCTTTGAATCTTAAAAACTTTTTACAAATAAGTTATCTTAACTTACTTTAAAGTTTTAGATCACTAGTCAATAGCCATATTTCATATTTCCATACAGTAATGTTACCAAATTAATCAAAACAGCGAAATAAGGTAGGTAACTAAGTTCTAAGAACCTACCCATTGTTAACATCTTCAAAATTCTGTACACTTAGTTCGCAATAAAGAATTTGAATTTGAATTTGAAATATTTCACATCTATTTGCAACATTGCCTACGAATAATAAAAGTCTTATTATTCGTAGGATATTGTCCACTTTCGGAACGAAGGCTATTTTTTGTTTTATTACAAAACAAATTATAAATAAAACTCATAATTTATTCGAACAATGACAGAGTTTTTTTGCAGATTTTTGCATGCTTGTAGATCCATAATGATAAATTAATTGAAGATTGAGATAATGTTATATTAAATTATGAAGATAACTTTGCCTAGTCTTTGCCGTTAGTATTTTCCTCATATTTGGTCAAGTTGCAGTTTCAGTCCTAAGACACAAAATGTACTTAATTAAATAGTACTGCATACTTTTTTGTAATCAAGCAACACTGGACCAATTAATCTACAAAAAAACTAAAACTCCATAATCTTTTGTCCATAAAAATTACTAGCAAAACAAACGAGGGTATCTTATTTCGGTCAGACGCCAGCGTCGAGACGGGGAGCGTTTCCTCGGCAAAAAATTGTAAAGTATTCACGAAAAGACACTGATAAATTACTCCGTGTTTTACAGACACATCTGACGATTTATTACGGCATCCATATACAAGTATACCCACCATCTATGCACGATAAATACGTAAATATACGCTTACGCACTGACAACTAAAACTTGACAGCTCATGGTGGCGCTGCTTGCCAAGAAAACTGTCAATGACATGTCAAATTCCATACATTTTGAATTTAGTTCCATATTTTCCCACGTGTCAAGCTACATTGGTCTCTGTACGTAAACATATACGCTTACATCGACATGCGTGGAGGAAGGAAAGATCGATTGCGCTGTACAAGGCACGGGAAATGTTTTATTCTGCCTTATTTTATTTTCATTAGACGTGATTTTTTCGGTGACAATTTATTGGGGAATGTTTATGGTGATTGGGGATGTAAGATGTCTAAAACAATTTCGTATTATATACTGTCATGGTGTCATGGTTCAAGAGGAACAAATATAATTGATCTTCAAATAACTTGTGACCATAAATAATATTACCTAAGTGCGTTATGGAACTAGGAATGGTTTTGAGTTCAAAATTTCAAATAAGTAAAATTACTGTGACAATTTTGTTCCTGTACAAAATATCTGTCAGTGACTAGACAGACAATATTCAATTGATCACTGTCCTTACCTAAATATTCAAAAGCCACAAAAAAAGAGCATTATCCCACACACATTCACAACTCCACACCTGCCATTTAGAAAAAGAAACATTCGTATTCTCAACGAGAGAAAACGGGAAAAAACTGCCTCCATTTTTCTCACTCATTTTCACATTTTCGCGCGCCAACTTAGTTCGCAAACAAAATACTCTGCGGGGGGAGGGACAGGATCATCTGTCAAGGTCCAATCCACACTTAGGTCCGTACTAAACCCTTTATGTTCCATTGTACCACAGTAAATACACAAAATGGTTGGATACAGAAGGTTGGAACTATACAACGACCGAAAGCGCCCGCGCACATAGATACGCTTCACGTACAGCGAGTGCAAGCGCACTCGCGATTAACATTTGTTTGGCATCTCCGTACGTACGCGTGTGCTTGCACTTGTTTCTGCTCGTTGTATGGACCCGACCTTCTGTACCTACCTATTTCGTGTTGAATAGTTACCGGTCCCTCTTTATGCTTGAAAAGAAAAATATCCGAACACAAAAAAGGCCTTTTCTACACCCGGATGCGTCTGAATAATTTATTAAGAAGAATTCTCTAAACAAAGGAGGTTGAAGTGTTTTATGAGCTGTTTGCATAATAGCCTTATTATGTGTGTGTGTTATTAAAGTGTTTGTTTGGGAAGCGTCAGAACAATGAGGGTATTGGACTGTAGTAGTGCACGATTTTTCTCAAGAACCCAAGAGGGCAACATTTTTTGTTTGAAATAATGTTTTAGGAGTATAAATGCTACGTTGTATTTAGATAAACAAATACATAATTATTTTCGGTACAACGGTAGGCAACGACTTTATTTTAGGGCTGATAGATAAAACCAAAAAACGACCATGTACAATTATGTTTTTCTTTTATTACAGAGATCCCCTAATTAATAAATGTAGGTATTTAATATACTATTTTTGGTTCAGCGTCTCAATCTGTTAATTTAATAGCATAATAAATTAATGGGTTTGCTTGTAGTCCGTCGATATGGTTAGAAATACCAGAACATCTAATCCCGATGATAATCCAGTAAACGATAACAAAACACAACAATAAAGCAGTACCATAATGAGTTGATAACGCATCAATTCAGGATTGAATTATCAAAATAATTATGTAACGTTGCGCAGTCAGCCTGAAGCAACAATAAGATGCTGCATGGTCTATAATTAATGAATTACTAAGACGATCTGATTAATTGTATCTCTAAGCTGAAACAATAAACATGTTGATGTTGTTTACTGTTTATTGTACAAACTGTGGCAAGCCGCTGTGGTTTCGATTCGAAAGTGTTCTGATTGTGATTGTACTCTAAAAGCTTTCATGCATTTTCTTTGTGATTACCATAGAGTCAAAGGCATCGCATCTATAGTAACCGGTTGCACGCACACATTCGACCACAGTCGTTCGCCAATTTTAAATCCGGTGAAACCAAAAGTTCATCTTGTCAAATTCAGTACACTCTTATATTTTTTAAGTCAGGTGCGGTGAAATGGGTAACCATGTTTTGCGAGCATATGGACCATCTGTTTTCATGTTTATTTTTATTACTTATCGTGTCGTTGTTGCAGCCCATATACCAACTTTCATTCTTTCTGTCACTCATCCTCACCAAGCCATGTACACCTGTCTCAACAAAACTATATACAGCAAGAAGTCTGTTGGAAATGTCTGTACTTATGGGTTGTTCGTCGAATAAGCTACCTTAAGTAGGGTTGAGCTCCGCGATGACTTATTCATGCACACCGACTGTCGCAAACTGACCTGGTATTCCTTTAAAAGCTAGTTTATACGTATATTACATTACTGTCACGTAATCGGGGACTACTGTAAGTGTCTGGTCTTTATGGAAATCTTGACCTTGAAGGGTTTTTTTGGCACGTGTCTCTTTTTTAACGCGGTTGGCGTACAAATTGTGTGAGGTTAATGTTTTGGCTCTATATGTGATGTTGTGATTGAAATCTTTATCGGTTGCTGGTGGTTAACCCGTAGTACAGTTTTTATTGATAGTAGCTACAACACTAGACTTTTTCGCTGTGGATTCAGTAGAGACAAATATCACATACACAAAAATATTGACAGGAATCGAGCCCGCGACTCGTAGTGTAGAAACTGGTTTCTTTTAGTCACTATACTTGACAAGTGTTTTAATTTTTTGACTATTTGTATACATCGTATTTTAGATAAAAAAATAAATAAATTGTTTATTTCGGTTTAACATCTTGATATATACAAACTATTCAGTAGTTACTCGCACGTTAACTGTCTACTCGACCGCGCTTAGCGTCAGCGACACTGCACTGTTCCGAACACTACACTGAGAATTTTCTTTATGACATGTATTGTAAAACATAGTCTGCTAGTCAGAGGATTAGTCTGTTGGTAATGCTTGTCTCCGGTGTTATTGGGTTTCATACATTAGAAGCTTAGTAAAATGGTATGCAAAATATTTAGTTTTAATCCCGCAAAAACTAAATCCGCATAAACTAAAGCTCGGGTGCAGAATGCAGCACCGCCGTCCTACTTATACTTAACACATGTTTAAAAAAAAAAAAAAAATTGTGTAGTGTATAAATGAACTAAATAAATTATTGCACTACTATAATAGATCCTAGACGTAGTCATTGCTCGCGCTATGCTACGACGTAGCGAGTTTCCGTAGCAATAGGTATGTGCTACGTTTGTAGCACACACCTATTGCTACGCTGCACATGCGTAGCGCTTTGTTTCTTGATCTGTGTGCAGTATATTGCAATCACAACACAAACACGCTGCATGCATAGTTCATGCTACCTGTCATCTTGTTAGTGCAATGGTTAATAGGGATCTTATAAATAATGTTACAGGTTCGTCTTACAGGTTTAAGGGTTGATTTCACCAATGAAACTGAACGTGATCAGCACATTTAAACCGCGTTCATGAGCTATCAGTGTCATCATTGTTGTGAAATATTGATAGAGACAACTCTTGAACGCAGTTTATATGTAGTGATCGCGTTCAGTTTCTTTGGTGAAATTGGCACTAAGTGTTCGGACACTAGGAATAGGAATAGTAATGTATGGTCGACATCGTAATTACTTTACTACTTTTCACAAGAATTTCTTATAAATTGTAACTTCTCTGAGGGTGGGACAGTCGTACTGTCAAAAGACAATAGGGATGATGCCTAGATCAAAGAATAGAAATTCTATTTAGTCCATCAGTCAGATAATAAAAAATATTTGACACGTATTTTTTGCTTCCTAATATTAATAAAAAACGACTTAGATAAAACGCATCATGTGTCACGTCCAATATTTTTTAATAATCTACAAGATGGACAAAAAATATTTTTTTAGTATTCATCCCTATTAGACACTGTCCTTTTAATTACGGATTTCACCAATGAAACTGAACGCGATCAGCACTTCTAAACCACGGTCAGGAGCTGTTAGTGTCAATATTCCTCAACTATTTTAATACTGACAGCTCCCGAACGCGGTTGAGACGGGCTGAACGAGTTCAGTTTCATTGGTGAAATCATCCCTAAGATGTGCAAGTGATATTCAACTTTAGGGTGACAAAGCAATTACGAGCTCGACAATACCAACAACCTTAAATCACGATCGAGTATTTAATTATTAACTAACGACGACAACTATATTCCCAGTACAGTTATGACTTCAAAAATTAAAAAGCAATTTCGTTGCGAAACGAAACGCGACTCGAAGGACCAGTCTTTGGCGACAGCTCATCATTATAATGAGATAAGAATTTAATGGACTGCCTATCTGGCCCCGAAGCTGCGGCCTAACAATACCAGTGTAACTTGACCTTAATAAAGTAGTAAATTTGAAGAAATACAGGGGTCTTTCCTCTTGGCGTGATACAAGTTATTTAAGAAGATTACGCAGTTTCATTGGCCCTATAAAACACTAATGTCTTGTCGCCTGTTTCGCTGATACTGCGAAATATAGTGAGGGAGCGGTGGCCGCCGTTTTAATGATGGTATAAATGATTTTTTGTTTCATAAAATATTTTTATGTTTCACGTTGAATGGTTGATAAGTAGCTTGATTATGAAGTAAAGCAACTTTGACCTGACATTATTAATAATTTATTTTACAGTCTGCTAAATTAATATAATTTACAAATAACAGAATTAAATCTGGCGTCCTAGATAAGTTACATGGTAACCTGTATTAAGGTTCGGCGGCCCAGGTTCTTACAGAAGGATTATAATTTTTTTAATAGAGACTGCTTAGGACTATAAGTTACACACGTATGTTAACTGACACTAAGTGTGTGAAGTGTTAGAATGTGTGTGTATTTTGTCATGTAGGTGTTATATAATTAAGGTCAAAGTAACAGCATATTATTATATCGTAAAAAATATGATGATCGAAGAACTTCATATGTATACATCGTAAGGACTATTTCTGCTTGCAGCACTCGGCGGCTATAGAACCGGCGTGGTAACAGATGTGATCATCATGTTCACGGAATTTTGTTTTTAAACTGCTTAGCTATGAATTTCTTCAATAGTATCTATGTCGAAGAAATGTGTGGCTTAGAAATATGGCAAAAAAAAAGTTACCTTCTTGATTTTAAATAGATTAGTTTGCCCATTCACATACATAATAATATGAGCATGGAATGTTTTATTGTGTTTTTCCATTACGAATTTCTCAGTAGCATAGCCTGGAGATTGAAAGTTGGAGGTGTGATACCTCCGGGCCTCGGAAAGCACGTTAAGCCGTTGGCCCTGCGCCTGATCTCTCTCCGGTCGTGTCTTATTGCCGTCCCATCGGACTATGAGTGTGAGGCAAGAGAGAGTGCACCTGTGTCTGCGTACACACTTGTACACTATAATATCTCCTGTGCTGAAGGCTGGTCTGCGCTGAGATTGGTCGCCATGGCCGGATTTAGGTCTGAAGGACTATTTTTCTATTAATATGAACATCGAGACGTGAAATATTTGTATGTCTGACCGCATAGAATTAATAGAAGGTGACCATTTTCATTTCAGTTCGACCTCCCGCCATCTAGGACCAAAATTCATAAGCCTAGACTGCGGAGTCGTGATATTTCAACTAATTACATTAAGTACAAAGCCCTCATGAGCGTGCGGTAAATCTTAGAGAATAATTAACGGAACTCATTTAATAGAAACGCTAAGTAATATTTAGTGAGAGGGCCCTTGAGAGTTGAATCAAAAGGAAAATGTTTACTTAGGCTCCTTTTATTATGAGTACCTACAAAATATGGCCGTAAGTAATTTTCGTGTATCCCGTCCTTAATGTAATTAGTAGGAAAAACAACCTGATGTATCTAATAAAAACAATACCTGTTCGTTTTATAACGATTTCATGGAAACATTCAAAATATTTCATAATAATTACATAGATAACATGGCACCTGTTTTTCTGGAGGAGCTCGTTGCTAAGTAATAACAGCCGTACGGGTCGATACCTCAGGTTAAGCTTCGCTTGCCGGGGTTGGGTCCATGAATGGGTGACCATTTTAACATACCGAGACTCCTCCGTGCTTCAGAAACCACGTTAAGCCGTTCGTCCAGGCTGACATTCGTGGATCTTTGACAGTCGTTACGGGTCGTGAGAACCCCAAAAGTCTGCGCCTGTTTTGAAGGGTTAGGTAGAGATGTACCAATAGTAGGAAGTAAGGATTTATGCTATTAACAACCTTATGTTGTACTGGCTGTTATGAATATATCAGTTCGAACCATCTGATGAGTCACATTCTAATTTAGAATAGGTTCGTAGTATTTGTTTTATATAGAAAAATAGCAGAAGGCTAGCTGTCACTTTCATAGACGCGCACAATTATATGTTCTAATATGTTTTAACTTTAAATAATTATATAAATACATACTATAAATATATTATATCGGTGCATTATTGAAGAGGACCCCCACATCATAAGTATAGCTACAACAAACACATCCTACACTAAAAGCGCCTCGACGCACACTCTATATATCATTTAAACGTACCCCCTACAGTACCTACCTACAACAACCACATTTGAACAGTTATGTTTAAGACCCATGTAATAGGGGGCGAGCCTTCAACCGGGCATAAATCCATACTCTTGCCTAATAATCATGAGTCAATATAAACGAGATAATGATATAGTTACTGTTTCTAAACGCCTCTAATTTAGATTATTACAGACAAACGGCTTTTACAAACAGAATGGTTTTAGGGTTCCGTATCCGTATATAAAAACTAAGGGGTACCCCATACAAGAAACTTGTTGTTTGAATAAAGTTTTCTTTTTAATATGTAGTGTTTAATATTGTACGCTGATTACATCTTGGTAGTTTTCATAAGCGAGTCTGATTCGCACTTGGCCGCTTTTTTCTATGTGGTAACATAACACAGATCTTTTTTAATTCTCCAATCCTCATAGTAGTCCAGTATCTGGATTTGTGCCTGCTTAATGAGAATAGGCTTGCCAGCTACTAAATTTTATATCACATTTATCTAGCAAAATGTTTGTGTCGTTTATTACTCTTGTGCTTACATCTTCAGTATATTATAAACATTTATGTTAGTATGGTCTGGCTACTAGGAATGTTCTGTTATACTAACATACGGCCCTGGACGACGTCCAGTTGGACGGTAGCTCACGGATTCTACACTTTACGAGGTAACAATTATGGGCCCGTGACAAGTTTGGTTATCCCGATAGTACCTTGCTATTATTCTGTATAACTATAAATCACACTTTCTATCTGCGGCGGAAATAGACTTTGGACTGCGGATACAGAATCCAGTTAGATGGTGATTTCACTAGCTTTTTATTACTAAACCTCCGCTATCCATTCGTCCGTCTGTCTGTATGTCATTAGGCTGTATCTCATAAACCGTAATAGGTAGACAGTTTGAATTTCACGCTACTGCTGAGCATGAGGTTCTGGGTTCGATTCCCAGGTCGGACAAAGTGATATTGTATTTTTTCATTCGGAAATTCTCAGTAGCAGCCCGGAGGCTGGATTTGTGCTCGGTTAATGGCACTAGGCTTGTCCCCTATTACATGGGACTTAAACATAACTGGCGAAATATGGGTGTACCTGCTATGTTCATGATGAAATTTTACAAATTGTGTATTTCTATTGCCGCTATAACAACAAATAATAAAATTTAATAATTAAAGGGGGTGTCCCCATACAAGAAACTTTATGTTTTGCGTTTTTGCTCGATCATAATATGGTACAGAACCCTTCGTCTACGAGATCGACTCGCACATGGCTGGTTTTTTTTAGAAGGACTTTTAGTGACCTTATTTTTGATGTTCTTGAAAAAGGTTAGGTGCCTAGTAGTACTGGTAATCGGCGTGGTGTTTGTATGACCTGATGTATGAAGTAAACGAAGCAAAAGGAGTATGTAGGGACCGTAGCAAGTGGTTTTTTGCTGTTTCTGCCTACCCCCATGGGAAGGAGGCGGAGGATATCGTAACACCAAAGTTTTAGTTTCCTTTTTTACACGTAAAACGGTTACAACATCTAATTCAGTGTTATAATTGCAATTCATTATTAATATTCTAGTTTACTTGTTAGCCATACATATTTCCGTACACTTTCAGTATAAACGCACTTAACTCAAGAAAAATACAATATTCACAAACGTGCAATACCGACAACTCTAAAATACGTAGGTTTTTTTAGAGTTGTCGGTATTGCACGTTTACATATACTACAACATTTTTACTTTTTAACCCCTATACCAAGCTGTCAGCGTAAATCTTTCATTACATTGCAGTGTGCAGTGTTCAGTTGCGTATCTTTCCTGTCTGGCGTTCGTTCAGTAGCACCAACCGACCGTGAGCTGCACTGACGTACACTTTCAAGCATCCCAGAATATGAGTTAGTTTTATACTGTGAATTTTATTGTTTTAATCATAGTACCTACTTCAAAAATATTCCTATTCGAAGTAACGTATTAACGTCAGAGCATAGTCTTTATACAATGTGTCTGGTCACCCGTGTCCGACTCGGTAAAGCGAAGCAATATGATCAATTTTATCGACTAATACAACATAATAAGGCGTTTTGCCCCTACTGTTTTGAAATGGTTAAGTAAAACAAATAACCAAATTTTTTCACACTTTTTAAGTTTCAAGTATTTAATGGGAGTTTTTGATAAACCTTTTAGTGTCAACTTATTGCCTACTTTTGTAGCTATCGAACGAAACCACTATTATATCTGTAGGATCTGTAAATCGGTAGATATTGCAAAATAAATGAAACATCTGTGTCAGTAAAAAAAAAAAAACAGTCGTGGCAAAATGCCTTATTATGGTGGATTTGTAGATAAAATTGATCTTATTACTTCGCCTTAACGGGTCGGACATCGGTGACCAGACACACTGTACAGCTTAATGATTTATTGATTCTTATTATTATACACCGCACTTTAGTGTCTTAGCCAATAGTGTCATCACAATGTCACAATGGTGCCGATTCTCTTGTACACCGAACTAAACTAACTAAACTACGACTAAAATACCTTACTTTTGGCTATGAGAATCTAAAAGTTATTCTGCGGAAAAATATCTCTAAATTAAAAAATAATTTTGACACATCTAAAATTGAATTTGACAGTCACGTCGCGAGCCACGTGGTACTTGTTTGCTCTACCCCGTGAATTTTTTTAGAGCCAGAGGCGCGCGGGGGGGGCAGCCTTGACGTATTTTGTATGGAATTTTAAACTTTTTTTATGGAAAATATGAAAAAATATTACCAGTGAGTAGGGGCATATGGGTTTACGGGTGGCAGAGGGGGTCGAAATTTCCATTATTTTTGCGCTAGAACGTACCGTTTTCGAGATATAAGCAAAAAAAAAAAGATAAAGTTTTTGCAGCTGAAGTGTGTGAATTTTAGTTCATGCCAACTAATTTTATTCCACTCCTTTTTAATCGCGTTTAAAAATAGACTGATTTAGTTGGATAATCTAAATTTTTAGGTGAAAAACGTCAAATTCAGAATAGCAAAATTGCCATTTTCACTAAACTAATAACTCAGTGCAATCTTAGTGCTGTCAAACTAAAATATAGTTAAGTTGTGTCACTTTAGACTATTTCAGAATGGGAAATGCTCGTTTGACAGGACTAAACTAAATTTTAGTGATTTTTAGTCTAGTTTAGAGGCATTTGTGACAAAGAGAATCGGCACCATTGTCATGTTTTCTTATTTATTTTTTTGTTGTATATTGGCATCTTGTAGCTATATTTATGTATTTAGTTATTATTTAATCGTGTTTTGTATTTTGTGCTCTGTCTTTTGAGTGCACCTAGTAAACGATATACCTATCTATACAATGTGGAGACTACCATACAACAAAAAATTAAAATACTTGCACTACTAATGCTTCAGAGTATTTTGGAACTGTCAAATAAATCCTAGCTTCGAAATAAAAAAATGAGTTTTTCAAACAAATTCAATGTAGGTACCTAATGTATGTCGGATCCACCCTAGGCCTTTAAATTCCATTTATCCAACTAGGCCTTGGGTGAATTCTCGGGCATACATTTCCTAATATCCACCTTAGGGTGGATTTTTCGGGTGGATAAACGGAATAGCCCGAGCTGACTATGGATTTTGCCGAGCTTATAATGACTAAACTATTGAATATATTCAATTGAATTTTTGTATACAGAATGGGAACGTCATTATGGACACACCGTTTAATTTTTTGTCATATTGTCGTCTCCACCTTGTATATACCTGGTCCTTGTATCCAAAAACGGATTGATATGCACTTTACACTGTGTTGTGCTTTTTATTGTTCAATAATGATTAGTTGTGGCTTATTTATAACATACTAGCTTCCCCGACTAACGTTGTCCTGTCCAATTTCAATAATTCATACAAAAAAAGCCACACAAAAAATTCTGACTACTCTCTCTGATTCTGATTATTCTTTCTATAAAACAAAATTCTGACTATTACGAACATTTTAAAATAAAAGACAGCCAAATCGGTCCAGCCTTTTTCAACTGATGAGCTTACCAACGAACAGAGTTTAATTTTTATTA
The DNA here is from genome assembly GCA_948150665.1 of Conistra vaccinii. Classification (NCBI taxonomy): domain Eukaryota; kingdom Metazoa; phylum Arthropoda; class Insecta; order Lepidoptera; family Noctuidae; genus Conistra; species Conistra vaccinii. The sequence goes on from OX411323.1 coordinate 17,277,358, forward strand.
TATAGAAAAAAAGAAGTTATATGTAGATGCCTAAAGGTGCTCCCACACAGCAGTTATATAACGTTATATAACATAGTTTTTAAACAGAACTGAACCTTAGTAGGTACTTTAAAAAACTATGTTAGAAAATGTTTGTTAACATTTTATAACAGCAGTGTGGGAGCACCATAATAATTGCATCCGAGACTTGATAGTTATAAATACCTTCTCATAATATTAAAACACCAATAAAATGAAAATATAAAGATTTATTCCGATCAGACACCTGCACAGCAGAATTATATGAAGGAACTGAGGAACTTGCTCGCTCAGAGAATAGCAAATGGTGAAAATGGGATCTCTATAAAATATGTAAAAGGAATGCCAAAAATCGTTACAATCAGTGATACAAAAAACTAAAAACTGCAAGTACGGCTACTTTAGAAATAGGCGCAAACAAACAGAATAGCGACACTTACCAGGTACTTAATAGTTATCAAAATATAACTAGCACTAAATCAAGCCTTAACTTTTTCTACGCTAATGTCAGAAGCATATGCAGCCCAGGCAAGCTGGATGAACTAAACTGTATACTCCGCTCTTTTAGAAAATGCATACACATCGTCCTATTAGCTGAAACATGGATACGATCGGATGAACAGGCTAAACAGTTTCATATAGAGAATTATACACATTACTACAACATCCGACCTAACGTTGTCGGTGGTGGCGTATCAATCTATGTGCATAACAACCTGAAACATGAACTGTCAACGTCGACTTATGTCGGTGGAAACAACTACTTATGCATACATCTACCCAAGTACGCAGTGGACATTGGGGTTGTATATAGACCTGGGCACTCCAATTTTAATGACTTTTTATCCTCTTATGAGACCCAACTTTTGCAAAAGAAGAGGACTATTGTTTTTGGTGACACAAATATCGACCTGCTGAGCTCCGACAGTACTACTAGACGATACAGTGCCGTGATAGCTGAATCTGGCTATACACTAATCAACAAAATAGATCCGGAATATTGTACCCGTGAAACAGTAACCACAAAAACTATTATAGACCACGTTGCCACAAATTTGGAGAAAAGCAATTTCCACATGGCCATAATTGAGTCATCTCTGTCAGATCATAAGAATATCTACATGGAACTTAAACGAGTAATACCTCCGCAGAAACAAAAGGTACAGTACGAGGTAACAGATTATGAGAAATTGTACGCAGCGATTGCATTATCAAATTTTGATGATAAGTTCAATGACTATTACAGCTTAGATGGGTGTATAAAAAAAGCTATTATGGAAACCAAAACAAGGAAGTACAAAGTATTAAATCAGCCACAAAAGGAATGGATTAACACACAAATAATTACTGGAATTAATGAAAGGAATACATTATGGAGCGAACTAAAACACGACCCTAAAAACAGCAACCTAGAATCAGAGTTTAAAGCCAAAAGGGACAATGTAGCAAGCTTAATCAAGAGTACAAGAGAGACATATTTTTATGGAGAGTTCAAGAAATGCGAAAAGAAACCCAAAAAAATGTGGACATTAATAAATACCCTTTCAAATAATAATATTGTTCCTAGTTGTGCTCCCCCTAAACTAATAACCGAAAATGGTAGCATAGCTACGGATCCCATTGAGATATGCGAAATTTTTAATAGTTTCTTTGCAAATATAGGGACACAACTAGCTAGCCAAATACCATGTACACACATGCACAATAAAAAACTATACACTTTACCGAACCTTAACCAGCACACTGGACATTATGAACTTTCTCAATTTCAACCATGCACAGCTTCAGAGGTATCTAATATTATAGACGGTTTGGATTCCAATACAAGCACAGGAATTGATGGTATTGGTACCAAGGCACTGAAATGTACAAAAAAAATTATTCTCCAAAATCTAACAGATTGCCTAAATAAACTTTTAATGGACGGAATATTCCCAGAAAATTTAAAAATAGCAAAAGTCACCCCAATTTACAAAGCTGGTACCAAATCGAATCCCGGGAATTATCGTCCAGTTTCAGTCCTACCAATACTATCTAAAATATTGGAAAAAATCATATTTATTAGGTTAGACGAACACTTGACTAAAATTAACTTCATATACGAACAACAGTATGGTTTTCGACCCAAATCTAACACCCTTGGCGCAACTATTGACTTGATAACTACAATAAAAACAAATATTGACCAAAACCAAGTAGCACTAGGAGTCTTTGTTGATCTAAAGAAGGCGTTTGATACAGTCAGTCACACACTTCTATTACAAAAACTGGAAAGCATTGGTATAACTGGAACCGCTTATAAAATGCTGAACTCCTACTTAAGTGATCGATATCAGGTTGTAAAAATCGGAGCTTACCAAAGCACGTCTAAACCCTTAAAATGCGGCGTACCACAAGGCTCTATTTTGGGTCCCTTATTGTTCCTAGTGTATGTAAACAACTTACACCAAGCAGGCTTACAAGCTCACCTTGCCCTTTATGCAGACGATACATGTCTATTTTATTTTGGAGACAACATAAATGATATCACAAAAAAAGCCCAAGGTGATTTAAATATACTGGAGATTTGGTACCAGTGCAATCTTTTAACCATTAACGCTTCCAAAACCTCATATATAATATTTACAGCAAAAAATAAAAAACTCCCCAACTACCCTAATCTAAGCATAAACGGAGAGGTGTTGAAAAGGACTGATCAGGAAAAATACCTCGGACTAACTCTTGACAGCAATTTGACATGGAAAGCACACCTTCAACACATTAAAAACAAACTTTCATCACTGGTTGGCTCACTGTATAAAATTGTTAAATGTATTCCAAAAAAAGTTCGTTTACTGATATATAACTCCCTTGTTAAGCCTCATTTATTATATCTTATCGAAGTATGGGGTAATTCATCTAAAACTAGTCTAAAACCAATCCAAATTCTACAAAACAAAATAATCAAAATACTACACAATTATGATTTCTTAACACCGACAAAAACTATTTACAAAGACACGAAGCTATTAAACATCAAACGACTCTATATATATAACACATGCATACTCATCTATAAAATTATTCATAAACTTATACACTCACGCATTACATTCACAACAGAAGGAGAAATATGCAAATACTCATCTCGTCGAGCTTGTCACCTGGTATTGTCTAGAGTAAGAACCAACTACGGTAAAAATAACCTTACTTATGGGGGAGCACAGCTCTATAATAAACTTCCAAAGGATGTAAAAGAAGCGACTTCACTCAACATATTTAAAAATAAATTATTCACTTTTATTCTCAAGGACGAAACACTATATTAATTATGTTCGATTATTTTTGTTTAAAACGGCAACATCTTTTAACTTGGCCCACCACCTTTTCTTAAGAATGCAGTGAACTCGCTTCCTATTTGTTGACAATAATCATACCTACTTCAATATTTTTTGTTTTTTGCTTTTGTTTTTCTTCTACCTGCACTGATAAAATTATAATTATTAATAAGATTTTATGTTCTCATGTAAGTGACGATTGTCTTAATGAGAATAAAGTTCTTTAAACCGAAATATATATTCACCGCGTAAAACTCAAAACAGAGGGATTTATTAAGACAGCGGCTTTTATTTTTGTTTTAGTCAGCGAGCCACTAATTTTCGTCTTCTATTCTACCAAATGAGACGTTATTACGGTTCCTGGTAAGGCTACCGCCGACCAGGCGGTCGGAGGCATACTGTGCACATTAAATTGATGTATGAATTAAGGAGGAAGGATGGACGTATTGAACGTGTTTGCATTAGTCATGATATTCGACACGAAGATCATGGAAGAAGAGCATAACAGGCGTCAAAAACAATGGTTTGAAATAAATTGTTGAATTAAAGCGACATTTGATGAATAAATGTGACTGAAAACATTAGTATTGACTAATAAAAAATTAAAAAACTGTATGCACCAATTTTAACTAATAACATTTATTTCCAAATAAGATATAATACGTTATTTCTAAGCTAAAATAATTATCATCTGCTTCTGGTATGTTGGGGTCGGCTTCCAGTCTAACCGGATGCAGCTGAAAACCAGTATTTTACATGGAACGACAACCTATCTGACCTTCACAACACAGTTACTGGGTAATTCGAATTCCTTGGTAAGACTAGTTGTCAGACTTTCGGGCTTTTTACTATCCGTATCTGCAAATGACAACCGGAACAACGGCTTAATTTGCTTTCCGAAGCACGGAGTAGCCTCGCTATTTAATGGATGGTCACCCATCCACGGATCGACCTCGGCAAGCGTAGCTTAACCATCGATCGACCTGTGCGGCTATTATAACCGCAAGACCCTAATTTATAAGCTAAGAGTCTTAGAATATATATAATAATAACAATATGTACATGTATACAAAACTGACATCAAGGAAAGTGCCCAAAAGAGTATAATAATTAGTATTAAAAAAAACGAGGCAGTCTGGGACTGCCGATTGAAGCGAAAACTAAGTAACGCCATCAACAATCGACTTCCAAAAATGTAGTGAAAAATAAGTTTAATTTCGGAAGTCGGTTTCTTTCGTTTAGAATATTCGTTTTTTGCCACCGACTTCCGAAATTAAAGTTATTTTTCACTTTGTAGTGTTTTTTTTTTGGAAGTCGGTTGTTTTTTTTTGTAAAAAGTTTTTATTTTTCACTTTTTAGTTGTGGTACCTACCCCAAACAAATTCAAATACCACTAACTGATATTCAAATAACAGTGACAGGAAGTTATCATCATATCATCCATATAAACTAAGTGGGAAAAGTACGTATTCTTGAAGCTAACTCAAAAACTATACAAGCGAAGTTAATAAAATTAATATGGAACCAACTTGGGAGCATACCCTTTCAAACAAAAAAACAATTTTTTAAATCGGTTTACAATTGACTGAGATATCGGTGGACACACATAAAAACAAAAAAAAAACAAACATACGCGTCAAACATATAACCTCCTCCTTTTTGGAAGTCGGTTACGGATTACTTGAATGTCTTACGAATTTTTGATTAGGTCACGTGTCAGTCAGTTTAATTTTTTTTACCCATCCCATAAAAAGTGCACAACGCCGCTAAAGAAGTTTTCACTTCAAAAAAATAATTTAGTAATCACAATGACAACTGACACTTTAGGCGGTGCGTTCACACTACGGCACTTTTGTAATACTAACCTAATAATCTCTATCCTTTAATAAATGTATGTGCCTAATACTTGCACGCCACTCTTGGCAGAATGAGATAAACATAGACTAATCTTAAGACCATATAACTATGACATATACTACGGCACAATAACATTCATGTCTCATTGATAATCATAATCATAATAATCATAATCATTATGACTTATTTGTCAGAATATGGTAGTCCATATTCTGACAAATCCGTATTATGATAAATCATAATAATCATAATTATTATGACTTATTGGTCAGAATATGGTGTATCATATTCTGACTGATTATGATTATCAATGAGACATGAATTGTGCCGTAGTAGAGACAACGATAATTCGATGTGTGTCTTTCCATCCGGATACATGAGGTCCATTACCGTAATTAATAATCCATTAACGCCCCACTTTGCTTTATACGAGTTTGAAGCCTTGCTTAAACATAACACTTTGATTATGGAATATTATGATGAATTAAAATATTACGACCTAACAGATTGCCCCCTATATCATTGTTTTTACCCGACTACGGCAAAGCCAAAAGGAAGGGTTATGATTATAATGCTTGGTTTATTTGTTTATTACACACTTGCACGTAAAAAATGAATTAAATAGCTAACATGGAATTTCAAACTAGAAAAAAGACGACAAACTTGCAGAATGGACATAAATCCTTCTAAATATAATTAATATTATAAATGAGAAAGTGTGCATGTTTGGATGTTTGTTACCCAATCACGCAAAAACGGCTGAACGGATTTGTATGAAATTTGGCACACAGATAGTTTATAATCTGGATTAACAGAAACAATACTTTTTATCCCGGTAGTAAGTTCCCGTGGGATAATTTCCGACATCCACGCGTGCGAAGCCGCGGGCAAAAGCTAGTATAAAATAAAATAATATCAAAATTATCTTGAAATCTGTTTAGCTACGGCAAGCTAGCTGAAAAATCCTATAATAATAAGCAATTCAATAAAGTTTTTGTATGTACTTTATTCCATCTGCAATAGCTACCCACTGCATGCAATATGCATGTCGCATAGTCGATATTCAGTGATGCCATACAAATGAGTCTACTTATGTATAAACTGAAAAGCTCGCCAAACATATTGAGTATACTTATCTTGCTTGAAAGAGCTTGCAGCCTCAAACTCCTTGCATAACGTGAGCAAAACATAACATCACGCCTTTATTTCTAGACGGGGTATGCGGAAAAGTAAACTCATCCCAGATCTCGCTGGTTGTTTCAGTCCTATGTATAAGGGACGAGGAGCGTGAGGCCCTAAATCCAGTCCTGCTGAGGTATTGAATAGAAAAACCTGTTTAATTAGACATTTATAAATAAACCTTTGTTACAGTCCGTTCAACCGATTTTGACTTCTATTGCGTAGGTGGCATGACAATTGGTACCTGCATTAAACAGTTGGTATTATAACCACTTTTTTGTTTTTAATCAGCCATCCTTATATGCCTACTGTATAGAGCAGTGGTGGCCCAGTGGCATCAGCCCCGACTTATGAGTTTGTAGGTCGTGGGTTTCGAACCCAAGCAGGTGCTTTACTTTGTGTAAATAATTTCATCACCACTGCTCTCAAAACGGTGAAGGAAAACATCGTGAGGAAACCGGCATGTCTTAGAACAAAAAATTCGAAGACATGTGACATCTACCAACCCGCACTGGGCCCGCGTGGTGGATTACGGCCCACTCCCTCTCACAGAGAGGAGCCTATTAATGTTGCCAGTGTCCCAGCACTGGGAACATTAATAGGCTGATAATGTAATGTAATAGAAGTCAAAAGCGGTTGAACGGACTTTAAAAAAGTTTTATTTAAATGTCTAATCTTATTTCCAATGGAGTATACATTAAAATGAAGTCGTATTAAAACAAAAGCTACAAAATATCTCAACAACTGCATTTCCTTTTATGAAAACGACCAAGAAGTCTCCATTTTCTCCATCGTAAAAACACAACTATCAGATAATTTTAATTGTCCGAGTCCATTGTGAAATTTCCACAAAAAGTTCAAATAGATTTCCGAGCGAACGCGGCGCTCCGTAGCCGTTTTGCATTGTTAGATAAATTCCTCGCGCCGATGCCTTAAGTTCCTTAGTTCTTCCCCGCCATTTCTTTTACTAATTATTGCTCCACGGAGGCGGTACTGCGGGAAATGGGCGTAATAAGATCTTTTGTAATCCCATTTATTAATTTTCGTCTCTCATTATTCTCTTCCTTTACAACGGCGGTTGGTTCTAAACAACCGTCGTGTCGGTCGTGTCGGTTGTGTCGGTGAACGTAATTATATTTCGAAGAGATTTCCATGTCACCCGGATACGATGTTCCGTTTTAAAGCCGTGTTGTTTGCGAGGTAACAAATTGTTATTTCTTAAGACTGTTGCAGACGATCGACTAAGCTGTGCTGTTGTTTCAATGGCGTAATATTCTGTTGTATATTTTTACTGGCAAAATTAGTATTGTTTACTTGATCGTTTGACACGTATTGCGAATAGAAACGTTTTTATAGATTCTAGAAAACTATTTTGGCTCGATTTTAATCATATACTTTAATTGCCGTACTCAGAGACGTGACATAAAAATAATCAATCATGAATGTTAGATCGGGGAAACCAACATAAAAACCAAAAGTAACATAATTGGGATAAACGAAAACGTGACTAGAGTATTTTAGGAACAGTCACATGCTAATCTGAGCATATGACAACAAAATTGAAATGTTCTCAATATTTCTGAGTGATAGAGTTTTAATTCTTTGACGATTAAAGTTAATGATTTGATAATATTTGAGTGATGTCTCTGAGAACCAAAGTACTCATCATACTACGTATATGTCGGAAATACTTTACTCAGTTGTTTACTAATCTACATGGTTCTCATATGGCTTGACCAAGATTATGTCTGGACTTTAAAAGAGACTGCGACCTCTGAGTTTGTTTCGGCCTTTCTTCTCAGAGTAGTCAGTTAGGAAACGCCGACCTCATCTAGCTTATTGGAACGAAGTTCCCTTTCGCGCGTTGCAAAAGGGGGCTAGACGGAAAAAATTGGGACCAAAAGTTGTAACGACACTTTTTACTTTTTATTATAACGCCATGCCATCTGTGAGCGACCACAGGTACTAATTAGTGGCATGCCTTTGTGAGGTTATTTTTTTATTATAACGCCATCTATGAGCGACCACAGGTACTAATTAGTGGCATGCCTTTGTGAGGTTCATTCCATAACTTCGTTCCATCCGGGTGTCCCTTGACACCTCTCAGCTTTTTTTAAATATTTTTTAAATATGATGAAAGTCATTCCGATATCCTATTTACTAAACAATTTCATTTCATTTCATTTCATTTAATTTAATCGGGAGTGCCAGCGCCGCCTGGCGGCGCTCGACGGAGTCTACAACATAATTCATAAAGCTCGTACCGACCGGATCCGGAGCTAAGCAGACTTCATGGGTGGCGGTCAAGCAGTGAACACGTTTAGAAACTGTCGCGCGTTTCGAATAGTTGTGTCGTGTACCTACAGTGTGTGAATTGCCAGTGTGGTTAATTTGATAGTAAATTATAATGTGATCTAAACTGTAAACGGCTTTTTTCTATTGCGCAATAACCAACAGTACGCCCACAGTAGTTAAAATATACCTGATAATAACGAAGGAGACAAGCCCACACCTCCTCCGTCTACATTAGTATTAAGTATCTGTTAAACTATCTACAGACATACTAAAACAGCAGTGCAAGTCCGCAATAAGTTCTCAAATCTCTATCTAACTACTCAGACATTATTCGACCAAATCCAAATTCCATTACGACCAGTCTGTCTGTAACTAAACTGAAACTTCAGATACAAAGCACAATCTACCGCTATCATTGTAAGCGACTAATTACAGACTAACTTCACCTATCTTATGTCGCACTAATCTACAGTATTCGCTACTTAAGGATCAAGGCGGTGCGGTGTGTTGTATGGGTACTAAATGAACTTGGTGTGATCGTTAATTTGGAGACTAATTTCGTTTGTAAGATGTTTATTTTGGTAGAGTATTGAGTTGAGTATCTTTTTTTTATAATAGTTTATTTTTGTATAGGTAGTAACCTATTATAACCATGGTCCCAATAAAGGATAAATTCCATCAAACGGCTCGCATCGCATCAAATCTTTAAACGATATTAAATCGTGTACACAGTATTTAAAGTCTATATTACCTAGCCGCGCACATCAGTTTAACCGCGGGCGTCTTCCGCGACACGCGATGCTGAAAGTATGCTGCGGCGCGCGATCGGTACCCTAATTACGTAATACACAATCAATGTTTGTGTGCAAATGTTTTGAAACAGATTACTAATCCATTGCTTCATAAGTTCGAAATATAATTCTGCTCTGCAACGTAATTATCGCATTGAATGTTGTTGAACTGTCAAAATGAAACAAATGATCGCTATCGCATTACTTCTGCAAGATAGGTAATAGCCCTGCGGCTCCGTTCGCCTGTCGTCGTACAACACGTCAACACGGTAGGAATCACCAATTTAGGGGTATGAGGAACAGGGTGTAAAGTTCACTCATCCACCATAGAAAAGGGAGGATCCTCCAACCAGACGGGTTGTTATGTCTGGCGGGCAACTGCCCATATGTTGATTTCGGATAGTCTTATCTATGTTATTCGCTCAGTAAACTCTAACTGCGAGATGTAGGAATTGTGTGACGTCATGTCTTTTTGTTTCGTAATTTTTGTATGTGGCGGTCTAACCGCTACAAAACTATTTGACTAGGCGCAGAAATGGATCCGTTCACAAGCGGCGGTATGGAGTCAACGTATGCGTCGACATCCTACCGGACGCGATCGGCTGTCGCCGCATCCGTTCGTATCCTTTCGTATCGTTTGGTGGAAATCATCCTTTAATGTATGATACCTAATTAGTTAGAATTGCCAAACTTAAGTGGCAATGGGCAGGACACATTGCCCGCAGAACAGATGGCCGATGGGGCCGAAAGGTTCTGGAGTGGCGACCGCGTACTGGAAGACGTAGTGTTGGAAGGCCTCCCATAAGATGGACCGATGACCTTGTAAAGGCCGCAGGAATCCGCTGGATGCGGGAAGCACAGAATCGGTCGAAGTGGCGGTGCTTGGGGGAGGCCTATGTCCAGCAGTGGACGTCTTTCGCCTGATATGATGATGATGATGATGACCTAATTAGTGACGCACTAGTCACTTTTACAACAAGCAGATCATGATCTGATATACGGATAGGTACTCCAAATATTATGCAGTGAACTGCCTCGTTGGTCTAGTGGTCGCAAATGCTACTGCCGAGCATGAGGCCCTGGGTTCGATACCCGGGTCGGGCAAAATATTATTGATATTTTCCATCTGGTATTTCTCAGTAGCAGCCCGGACTCTGCATTTATGCTCAGTTGATGGCGATAGGCTCGCACCCTATTACATGGGACTTAAACATAACTGGCGAAATGTGGGTGTACTATAGGTACACCTCTGCCTAACCCTTCGGGGATGACAAGCATGATGTTATGTAGGTAAGACAACAATTTTTATGCGGTATCAACTTTATACGAAGTAAGCATTATTTTCCCTAGATGAACTCTTACTAAACCATCACCTAGTAGCAATTAAGATTGTATTAGAAACTCGATATAATAAAAAACCTAATTAAAATAAATCTCACATTCTCATTATCACCGAGATGTTATTTAAACCAACAATTCCTGTATCATCGTATCATTTCCTCACCGCCAACGAAATGAAAAGAGAATGAAAACACCCATAATATTACCGTGAGTGCCAATTAATTCATGTGAGTAAAATGTAATGTACCTAATTATCTGGATTGTCTCTCGTTGCCTTAAACTGCCGCTTCAAATACGAGGGTTTTGAGGTAAAATAAATAACAGCAGTAATTCCCTTTATAGAATTAAAGAAAATTTATTGCTTACCATATTGATTTAAATCAAATTGTAATTATAAAAATAAATGTTTTGAAAATGCGTATTTGGCATGGTTATCACCCGATATAACAGTCTTAGAATGAAGGTTGTATAAACAACATAGGCACTTACTCCTGAACCACCTTTGGTCACCACCAAAAAATAGAAAAAAATTGAAAACAATCGAATTGAGAACCTCCTCCTTTTTGAAGTCGGTTAAAAAGAATCAAAATTGCAATTCTTCTAAAATTATCAATATTAGTCACATAACATTCAAACAAAAAATCAACAATGAAAAATTAAGAAAATCAACTACTTAAAATTGACATTAACTGTTTGGGTATTGCTGCAGTCGCAGTCACTTAACATGTTTGGTTGTGTATGTTCTTACTGGTTACCTACCACAGCCATTTTGTTGAGCGAAAATACATACGACGCGGTTGGCGACGGTGTAGCAGGCGTTTTAATTGCATTCGTATGAATCGCCTCAAGAAAAACTAATATTTAAAATGGTCGATTCGTCCGGATTCGTACGAGGTAATTCGGGCGAGTCACCAATACTGTCTTTTTTCACGATTCGTCATGCGTGTTTCGTTTTTTGACGTCGGCAATGCTTTTTAAATGCCCGTGTATTTACACAGCATTGCCGACCGCGACGTCGAAAAAAAAAAACGAATCGTAACCAATGTTATTGTGATGATGATTTAAACGAGCCAATTACGTAGCGCTACTATGTGAAGGTCGCTGACGTTACATCCGCGTCGACCTTAATTGCATAGCGCCACTATATTGAAGTTCGCTGATGTTGCATCCGTGCCGACCTTGCTAATTTCTAACATCGCTGATGCACGGGCTGTGACATCAGTCGCTTCCGCGAGTGCCTGTTTATTGAAGGTCGCTGATGTTGCATCCGTGCCGACATCGCTAATTTCTAGCATCGCTGATGCACGGGCTGTGACATCAATCGCTTCCGCGAGTGCCTGTTTAAATTGGTTCAATGAATTGTAAGAGAGATCATTCTATTCTCCAACTTCGAGGTGGAATCATCACTCATAGGGTTAATTTTGTAATATTAAGTAGTGATTAAATTCATTTAAGATCATTTCGGTTTTTCTTCAGTCCTCTGATCGCAGCAAACGTAATTGGCGCAGTCGGTAGGATATCCGCGAGAGATATCGGGACTCTTATCTATCTCACATCGATAGTCGCGTCGCGAGTCACTCGGGTGGCTGTCAAGCACCGTTCCGGGTATCCTGAATCTACGGACCTGCTGCAGACCAGAAGGAGAATCCAGCCATCGGTTCACGGAGAGGAATCAGAAATGAAATACCTGTAAGTACACTTGAATCATTCTCGTGTTGCACCCCTTTAAATCTTAACCCTCAAGATTACCATCCAAGGGCTTCCAGTGCGCGGGAGTCTGAATCGACAGACTCGCCAACGTGCAGTAGATATAAATAGGGATATAACTTATAACTTTAGATAAATTAGGATTAGACAATATGGCTCAATGTGACCCAGATACCATTTTCAAGGCCCTTCGCCTTGTTCCAGAGTTTGACGGCAACCCAAATATCCTTACCCGTTTTATTAGGATTTGCGATTCGTTAGCTGCCCAGTATTTAAGTAATGAACCCGGCAGCGAATTTTTCAATCTATGCTTACTGAACGGTATACTTAATAAGGTAACCGGGACCGCGGCATGTATTATTAACGCCAATGGAATACCAGAGAGTTGGCTAGGGATTCGAACTGCCTTGATTAATAACTTTTCGGATCAACGTGATGAAATCGCATTGTACCACGACCTCTCTCTAACTACTCAGGGTAATAGAACACCACAAGAATTCTATGATCATTGCCAAACGTTGTTTAGTACGATCATGACATACGTGACTTTACATGAGACTGTATCGACGACTATAGCAGCGAAACGTGACTTGTATAGAAAGGCTACCGTGCAGGCATATGTTCGAGGATTAAAAGAACCCTTAGGATCCCGTATACGTTGCATGCGCCCACCAACGATAGAAAAGGCGCTTGAGTTCATACAAGAAGAACTCAATGTAATGTACTTGCAACAACGTGAGACCCCTGAAGCCCAAGTTCCCTCTAAAGTCACTCATCCCACTCTGACACCTGTCGCGTTTAACCCACGACCTCACAACTTCCCGACACCAGTACCTAATTGGCCATTACCCATGGAACAGCGTCCAGCGGGACCTGCACCCCAACCTTTTAAATTCCCTGCACCGGCACAACACCAACAACGTATGTCAACGAACACACCAAGAGAGTTCAGTGTGGCACCTCCTGGCTACAACCACCGTAGTAACACACTTATATTACCACCCCGAGATAATGTACCTCAAGGCCCTCAGCCAATGAGTGGGGTTCAACGTTTTACCCCCAGACCTTTACCCCCAATGCAGAATACGCCAGCGGTCCATGACTGGAACAGGTTTGGCAATCCACCACCCTCAAATTACTTTAAATCCCGGGAAGTGAATATGAATGAGTGCATGACATATGACGGCTCAAATTACAACAATTACTACGAACCAGAATACAATTACTATACTGATTACGACAGCAGTGACATTGACCCGAGTCTAGCCGCTGACTCGACTTATTACAATGTAACAACGGACGCCCAGGTATTTGATGAATCGCAAAAGAGTACGACTAATCATGCTCAGCAGGATGTTCAAGGACGCTTCGACGTCACAAAAACCAAAGTAGAACTGAACCTTCAGACACAGAGGCAACTTCCCTACATACAAATTAGAGACCCACCTTTAAAACTTTTAATAGACACAGGTGCCAATCAATCTTTCATTAGCCCTGAAGCTGTCGAAAAATATTTCGCCGAGTATCCTCTGAATTTCGATCCATTTGAGATAACCAACATACACGCAACAAGCAGGAACGACTATTCCATAACCTTGCCATGTTTCGCGGAGTTTAATGACGCCAATAGCATGAAGTTGTTCATCTATCGGTTTCATAATTATTTCGACGGCCTCATCGGTTCAGATCTATTAAATAACTGGGAAGCTCGCATAGACTTGAAAGAAAATACATTGGTAACTCGATCCGCGATAAACCCCATCCTACAGTATCCAGATTTCAGTAAAGAATTTAACTTGACGACAGACGCTTCTAATGTAGCCATCGGCGCTGCTTTATCCCAAAGACCTATAAATTCAGATAAGCCTATCCGTTATGCATCCCGAACTTTAAATGAAAGCGGGATGAACTATGGCACTGTAGGGAAGGAATTACTTGCAATACTTCGGGCTGCGAAATATCTCAGACCCTACCTATTTGGACGTAAATTTAAATTTAAGATTCACACCAAAGAAGCCATGTCCTTAACAGAGGAAACTGATGAACTCAACTTCTTAATGGGTAATCAATCAGAAACCACCCCTGGCAAACCAAACTCCCCGACCGAAACAGTACATATAAGCGTTGCGAACCCCATGCTAGAAATTCTTATAACTGACGAGCTATTAAATAAGTTTAGCAGACAGATATGTTTCACTATTGTAAATGACGTAAAGACACGACCTGTAGTTACCGAGCCATTTGACACCTACGCGTTATACGAAATCCAATTGGAGTATCTTGCTAGCAAACTTGGCAATGTCCTAAAACCATTACGATCTTTAGAACCCAATAGAACTAAAAGAGGTCTCGCAGACGGGCTAGGTTCAACAATAAAAAGCCTAACCGGGAACCTAGATCACGAGAATGCGGTAAGCTATAATCAGGCAATTCAAATCTTAGAACGTAATCAAAACAAATTAGTGACCGAATTCAATGATCATATTAGTATAAGTAAAGAGTGGATGTCTAAATATAATAGCGTAATTACACGGATAGTACAAAACCAGAATAGAATTAACACTACCTTAGAGACTATATTGCAAAGTAATGCACTAAGAGAAAATAGTTTAATAAAATATGCTCATTTTGCCCAACTACTAGAAATTATAAGCGATAATGTAGAAGACTTGACTCAGGAACTAATTAGGATAGAAAATAGTTTAGCTTTTGTTCGTGCGAGTAGTACACACCACTCTATGATAGACGTAGAAATACTGGAGTCAATGGTAAGAAAACTCAAGACTATTTACGCCAAAGAGCAAATTTTAGATCTAGAACTTAGAGGTTATTATGACATTATAAAACCGGGATCATACTATGTAGACAACCAGATAGTATTTGTATTTAAATTTCCAATCTTTTCTAAAAATAGTTACGATTTCTATAGACTCTCCGTGGTTCCTAACAAACACGCACAAGCTCTTATTCCACCCTTTCCTTTCCTTGCAACTAACGAGATGTTACATGTGTACATAGAGGCTGAATGCCCGAAGCTGAAAGACTGGTACCTCTGCGAGAAGGACATTACTCATCAGACTCGCACCAAAACTGACCGCGTCCAGGAGTTAATCACCAACCAAGCTCTTCAAGGCTCCTGCAAGTTTACCACAGTCACCTTGACAAGAGAAGCCATGGAGGAGCTCGACGACCAACATTACGTCATATCCTTTCCTCAAGAAACGAAGGTACAATTAACCTGTAACCAAAAAGACTACACATCGCTTCAGGGTAGTTACCTTGCTACGATTCCTATTGGATGCTATCTGAAATCCGAAGAGTTCACAATTGCAAACATTTACGACGAAACCGATAAAGTCTCGCGACGACAGATCTGTTACGCGCACCCAAAACCGTAAAGCCCCGACGAGGCAGTACTGCGTCAGTGTATAGGCATCGATGCAACGGCCGATTTTACTCTATGTATGGGCAGATCTAGTCTGTTCTTGGCTTTAATTTATGGTAGGATAATATACCTGTCAAATAAATCGACTAAAACGTCAAAATATGCAGAAACAACTCTAAAAAAAAGTAAAAATTGAACATTTTTGGTACGGCAAAATGGCGTCCGCGCATGCGTGCCGTGCACTGCACTCCGCGTTCTATTTATTCATTTTCTATTGTTTTTTAAGTGTAAATCGACGGGAAATGGTGTTATTTCAATAATTAAGTAGTGTCGTCATCGTATATAGATAAAATTTGCACAAAATAACATCGTAATTACCTATTACGGACCCATCAAAAAATGTAAACAAACTCGGTAGTGAAAAAATGTGTTGATGTGAAATTTTGAGTTTTGTGTGTGTTTTGTGCATGTAATCGCTGGTAAGTCATTTATTTTATATTATTTATTAGTTATTGCATACTATATATGCCATTTTTCAGAAAAAAATAGGAGTTCAATATTTTTTATCAACTAAGTAATGTTACGTAATGATACGGATACCTATTATTGAACTTTTTTAATTATTGGTGTTTTTATTTATTGTGTTTGTTCGTAAAAAATGGTTTTGACCGATAGTATATGTATTCATAATGTATCCTGCGAAGTTTCATGTGAATCGAACCAGTAGTTTTATTATAAATAATCAAAACAGTGAACAAAGGAATTTCTTATAAGAATCTGATAAGAATGTTTATTTATCAATACTAGCGTTCGCTTACAAAGATTCTAAGTATTATAAAAAATCCTTTGTCTAATCAGGAACCCAAAACCATTAACGATAAGACTATTTACGTAACAAAAAGATCTCAGTATTTGTTTATGTTAGCGAGCTCTTATCTCCGCTGCGCCGGTGGGTAGTTCGCTGGATTTCCGCACGCGCGTGGCGCTGGAGTCACGAATCTTTAGCGGTTAATGGCCAACCATTGATGTTAATGAAAATACCCTACGACGCTGAGAAACAGACCACCACAGCCACCCACGTCAATCTGAACTCTATTAATCTACAAGGACTTCACAGCATCCAGGACCAAATTATGATACAGAATCCCGTTCAACTTGAGAACGTGCAGACTGACGCTCTTTACCACACTACAATCCCATTCTATGGAGTACTATTAGTTGCGAGCGTACTCGTTATCACTGCAATGATCCGGCGGCGCTACCTATGCAGATGTACTAACACTATGGAAAAGGGGCAGCAACCACCCGTCGCAACCTTGGTACAGAAGGAAACCCCCGACGAACTTCCGGCAACATTTTCACTCAACGTGCTAAAATAGTCGCCGTTCTCAGAGGGGAGGAATTACGTAGCGCTACTATGTGAAGGTCGGTGACGTTACATCCGCGTCGACCTTAATTGCATAGCGCCACTATATTGAAGTTCGCTGATGTTGCATCCGTGCCGA
The DNA here is from genome assembly GCA_948150665.1 of Conistra vaccinii. Taxonomy (NCBI): domain Eukaryota; kingdom Metazoa; phylum Arthropoda; class Insecta; order Lepidoptera; family Noctuidae; genus Conistra; species Conistra vaccinii. The sequence goes on from OX411323.1 coordinate 17,294,753, forward strand.
CCTTGCTAATTTCTAACATCGCTGATGCACGGGCTGTGACATCAGTCGCTTCCGCGAGTGCCTGTTTATTGAAGGTCGCTGATGTTGCATCCGTGCCGACATCGCTAATTTCTAGCATCGCTGATGCACGGGCTGTGACATCAATCGCTTCCGCGAGTGCCTGTTTAAATTGGTTCAATGAATTGTAAGAGAGATCATTCTATTCTCCAACTTCGAGGTGGAATCATCACTCATAGGGTTAATTTTGTAATATTAAGTAGTGATTAAATTCATTTAAGATCATTTCGGTTTTTCTTCAGTCCTCTGATCGCAGCAAACGTAATTAGCCCTAACCAATGTTATTGTGATGATGATTAGATTAGATTTCTTTATTTGTTTAAACATTGTATACATACAAGAGCATGCAAGATATTACATCGTTTGAGTCCAATCATGTTTAGCCGTAAGTATCGGCGTACAAATATTTACTTAACATTGAAAAGAATTAACAATACGAAAAATCGAAAAATTTAAATAGGATAATTATGCACTTCCAAAATTTATAATTTAGAAACTTTATTAGAAATTATTTTTATGATAATTATAATGTCAAAACTCGAGATACGTCAAAAACTATATTAACAAACCAACAAACCAAACAAATAAAAGAATAGTGTCAAAGTTAGTTTGTCAATAACAAAAGATGCATGTCAACAAGATTAATTACAAAAATTACACGATTTTTGTCAAAATTACAACCATATTCACAAATAAATTAGGTCCGTCCACATCTTGACGTATCTTCAAAAGCATCTAGAACTTGCATACTACTTTCTTAACACTTTGAAGGGCTATAAACGAGACACAAATATTAGTGTCAGGAAAAATTATTCAACAAATACTTTTTCGGTTAGAAATTCAGAGACACTATAATACGCTTTTTGCGAAAGAAACCTTTTTAATTGACGCTTGAATGCATTACTATTTAGCTTCATCCAACGTTTAGGCAATATGTTAAATATAGTAGGCGCCATACAGACTATACTTTTGCGCATAAGTGCCTTTTTGCTGGATAGACGCGAAGAATGGTCATATCCCGTCTGTTACGCGGTACAGCGTCCTGTAGACGTGGAAACAGATTGGGGTTTGTTTTAACAAACATTGCGGTTTCGAGGATATACAGACAAGGAAGAGTTAATATTTTGTACCTTTTAAAATATGGTTTACATGTATCAACCGTTTTTAACCCAAACATAGATCTAATGCATCTCTTTTGGGCCTTGAATGCCGTCATGCCGATGATGGTGTCAATATTGCCAGTTGTTTCTTTGTAGGGAGAAAAAGTGGCCTTTGCTCCGCAGTATGATCGTTACAGACGTTACATAAAGTATCCAGGTCAAAATCGAATATCAGATTTTCTAACCCCCTCAACATTTTTACATTTCAAAGTTACTCCCATGTCCTCTCTTTCCAAATAAAAATTGCGCAATCTGATAGGAATCAGTGTTGCAGGTAACTCAATTGTCATATGCTCAGCAGTTGTCCGGTCCTACGTTTTAAAGTAACCTAATGTGTGCACACAGACGATATGTGGGTGACAGGGTTGACCAACGTTTGTAATTGGCAGAATATTATTCCATTTGACTGTATAGATGGTCGTAATGATTCCGTCTTATGAATATGGAAACCGCATACTCATGTGACAGAATTATTAACTGAGAGGTCCCGGAAACAGCTGAACGAATTTAGCAGCTGGCCCTCAATATTGGACATTTTCATCATTGAAAGGGGAAGCTAAGCATTTGGGTTATTTTTGTTAATTAATTGTCATTGAAATATTGGCCATATTTGATTGAAAGAAAGAAAAATAGGTTTATTTTTCACAGAAACACGTGCACATAGAAAGATAAGTAAGTTAATGGAGTAAAAAAGCAAAACAGATTTATAATCACACAACAGAAATAGTTGGCAGCTGCACGTCGACTGTGACAAGAAGGTTTCCACTCAGCATGGGGATGTGCTATAGGGGAACCACAGCACAGCGCTGATTTGAAGTGGTCACCCAAAAACGTATGGGAACCAAGTCAAAAATCTCGGTTCAATTTTATAAGAATCTAAAGCTAAAGTTGAATAAGATGTGTGTTACCGTTGAGATACAACAAGTATACAATCTAGCTCTCAATATTTTTTCTCCTTACCCAATATGCTAAAGGATGACTAATAAAATCTTCCAATACTCCAAACAACAATAGAAATACAACCACCACAATAGTAATATATTTCACCGAACAACCCTGCATGTAATCGACTGAGCGGACGGAGACGTCAATTGGGTTTGGGTTCCCCGCTCGATATGCAGATGGCCCCTCGTTAGTTGTCCGCTCTTATGTACCCACCTTTACAAAGTCGTGGCGCCTAATACATTTACTTGGAGCGAAATTGAAACATGCTGTATGTTACTGGCCTAATAGTGACTGTGGAGTGTGGCCAGTGCTTAATTATGAAATTTGAATATGGAATGAGGATGGTGGAATTGCAATTTTGGTATTTATCTGGTCATTAAAATGGGGGGTATTAGATAGCTTTGACACATTCAGTATTCAGTTATTCCCTTTTCTGTTTATTTTTCAGTCCTGTAAGTGTTGTGACTTTAAGTGTAGCGGCACACCTGCGGAACGTTCGGCGCGGAACGTTCCGTCGCTTGCTCATGAACCGACGTAACGTTCGGCTGATGTGTCATAGGTAACTTGAAAAACATTAGGAGCGTATTCAACCGAACCTTCCGCGCCGAACATTCGGCAGGTGTGGCGCGACCCTAAGGGATACACTAGTGGACGACGCCGACGGCTCGAACTCGTTGATGACGTAACTAATATGCATGTAATTAGTCTAATTTTTTTTTTATTTAGGTAGTTTTTGTATTAATGATTTATTTATCAATTTTTTATTTATTTATTTAATAATTTATTTAGTCATCATCATTCTCCTGCCCTTATCCCAACTTATTTAGTGACATAGACAATGATTTATACTTAAGGAAAACGAGCGCGTAAAATTTCATGTTCAGACCTTTGAACGTATAGATATTATGAAAAAACTGTTAAATGTATTTACTCCAAATTAAAATATTTCAACTACTGAGTAAATAATCTATCCCTGTACGGCTTTTATTTTGCCATTTTCTTACAACATATAGGTACGTTATTAATGTACGCCTAACCACGAGTTAAAATTAGTGTTGAAATATGGAAGATTCGACGCTCATAACTTCCAAACCATTTTTTTTTCAATTCTTCTTCCATACAGAGCTAGGTAATAATAATAATAATACCCCACCGTCGTATCTCTACGTTGACGTCGTGGTGGGGCTTGCGTGCTCCGAACTCTGGGCCTGTGCCGGTAGAGTTTACTTTGCCGAGACAGATCCAGGGTGAGGAGCCAGACCAAGAGAGATACAATCCAAGCCAAGGTTGCACATGGCGAGGGTTTCATAGCTAGGGGAGAGCACTAGTCGTTAGTGTGCCAACTCTGGATAATAGGGGACCTCCAGTTTTATTCACCCTTACTACAGTGAACGCAGGGCTCTGCTGTAGTCGACTTTTTAAGTCCCTAGCTACTCGTGGGAACAAAATGAATACTCGATCTAAAACAAAAAAACAACTTCAGGCGAATCTGCCTCAGATAAATGACGAAACTTCACAATTCTCTTCGTCATCTCTCTCATCTCTTTTTCAATCAATCCCATCATCATCACAATCTTTCCGCGTCACTCCGACGCCATCAACATCATCTATCAGTATACAGTCAGTGGATGTTGTACAGGAGACAAATTTTGTCGATGATACTGTACCCACCGCAAGAACTGCAACAACTCGTAGGAAATGGAGCATAGAAATGAATAAATTCATCCTACGCACTTATCTTCATCTTACTAGTATGGAAACAGACAAAAATGCATACCTTCCATCTCTCCACACAAAGTTTCTTGAAAAATACCCGACTATGCAAGTAAGTCGACAAAGAATAGGCGACCAACGTCGAGCCGTAGTTCAAAAGAAATTACTGCCACAGGCTACAATAGATCAGATTTATGAGGAAGTCCGAGCCGAATTACAAATGGTACACACTCAAATGCAGCAACACTCTACACAATCTCATAAGAAAGAAAGAAAGAAAGAAAGAAAAATATTTTATTTGGGACACGCACAGGAAATACAAACAGTAATAAAAAAATAAATAAAATAAAAACTAAAAGGAGCATCTAAAACTAACAATTAAACGAGTTCAAATTAAAAACGACCTGTGCGAGGCCAAAAAGGCCACTATCTCAGCATAATGCTGCGATACTTAAAAAATAAATACCGCAGCGCTGGTATTCTGATAGGGCCCGCTGTGATGCCACGGACATACCTACGGACACATAAATCCCATTAGAGGATTACAAAATAAATAAATAAATAAACAACAATTATTAGTAAAAAATAAATACAAATAGAAAAAACCGTAAACTAACATAAAGCTATCGGCTCACGCACGACGCCGACGCTCCTACATCACTTATCCTAGTTATAGACTAATTGTCTATGTCATAGCGCATGACAAGTGAAGGGACGCGGGCGCACTGCATGATGCTATTGTAGTCTGTGGTTATAGAATACATTTATACATCTGTGCATTCGGCTGTCAATGTTTGTTTATAATAGTAAAATAAATTATGAAAAAGTAATTAAAGTATTGATAGGAATACAAATATACTACTCTGTACCTTGTTGATACAAATAACCAATTAGTGAATAATAATAGATACTGCAAGAAAGTGGTCCAAATAAATAATATTTTAACATATCGTTGTAAACTAAGTATGACTTACTGTTGTGTTGTCTAAATCGGAAGAAGAGATACAATCAACTAGCATAACAAAGCAATTGGAGTAGAAATCATGGCGCCAGGAACATAAGGCTCCGCTGTGGTCACCAATACCAATTACGTGCAGACCCCGGGTAAGTTAGAAACTATTTTCCTTTTGTACTCGCATCAAATGTTGCTTATATGTAGTACTAAAAGTCCCAACTGTTTTTATAGCACGAAAAGGAGGTGGCAAGTCGTTCCAACAGCGAGAGGCTGCGAATTTAAAGCTTCCACGGAATGCAGCAGTTTTATGCGTTGAGGCCAACAGAAGGTATGATGATGCTCTTGTTTTAACTTTATTAATGTCACGTGACCAAGACAGTTTCCTGTATAGATATTCTGGTTTTTTTGTGAGAATGGTGCCAAAGAGTAGGGTAGCCAGATGAAGTTTTCTGCGATCTGACATTCTCATCAAATTACCCTTATTTAAAAATGGAGTTATGTGGGACCGGGGAGGAACGTTAAAGCAAAATCTCGCACAAGCATTCTGCACTCGCTGGATCAACTTTTCGCTTCTACCGAGAATGCACGCCCCATACACAGTGTCAGCGTAGTTCAGCTTGGATAAAACAAGTGACTCACACAGCATCACCCGCATATCCACACTTATGTAGGGCCGTACACGGTACAAAAGCTTTAAACGGTAAAAACAGTTGCGCACAGCCTCAATGATATGTGTCTCAAAATGCAGATGCTCGTCAAAGACCACCCCAAGATTACGGGCTTCTTGCACCCTATCAACAGAACACCCATCAATCTTCAAGTCCATATTGTACCCTAACATCTTGTTTAGAAAATCCCTTGATCCCATGAGAATGTACTTGGACTTAACTGGGTTCAGAACCAAACAGTTTCTTTTTGACCATGCTGAAATCCTACTTAAATCCTCGTTCATACTTTTTACAGCATCAGCAGAGTGTTGAGGGCGGAACGAGAGATACATCTGCAGATCGTCAGCATATAAGTGGAACTTAGTGTTTATCAGACAGTTGATGATATCGGCACTGTACAGTATGAAGAGAAGCGGGCCTAGGATCGATCCCTGCGGCACGCCACGGTTCACTTGTGTGGGACTAGAGGACCTAACATCTCCATCACTATCACTTGTTACCTGGACAAACTGAGAACGGTGACTCAGGTAACTCCGAAACCATTGAACTGTTTCGGGCTGACATCCATAATAAGACAGCTTGGAGAGGAGAAGAGAGGTATTGATAGAGTCGAAAGCACGCGAGAAATCCAGCAGCACAAGCATGGTACCCATACCCTGTTCTCTGGCTTCCAGGATATTGCCAACCACATCAAGAAGAGCTGTGGCTGTGCTGTGCCCCTTACGAAATCCTGATTGGGCTAGTGGCAAAATACTGTGCTGTTCAAGATATGCCCGAAGCTGGTTCGACACAACTTTCTCTAGAATCTTGGAGAGACATGGCAAAAGGCTAATTGGACGAAGATCTTTCTCACTGGTGGGATTAGATACCTTGGGAATGGGCCTAACTATAGCCAATACACAAACCGGCCAGCGAATGAAATGGACGAACGAATATAATGAAACTATAATTAAAATATATTACACTACCACAAAATTAGAAACAGATAAAACAGCCTATCGAAGACATTTACATGAGGAATTCATAAATATTTATCCGGAATTAACACATATAACAGAGCAAAGATTATCCGATCAAGTGAGAGCGATTTTAAATAACAATTATATAAACCCCAATAGATTAGAAGAAATTAAAAACCAGATATCTGCAGAATTAAGGGAAAATAACACTAATACACAAAATATTGAAAACATAAGTATCGATCACTTGAATACACAAACACAGAAAGAATTAGATCAACCAGATACAAATCCTTACTTCACTGACACACCTACAAATACCTTCACAACTCATATATCCCTAAACAATAGTACAGATACTGACATCGTATCTCAGACTTTCGTAAATACAGATGACTGCAATTTCTTGAACAACATACATATTGGTCAAGTTTCACCTACGCTAACTAACTTTGATGCTGCCCCAGAAATTAACACAGAAATTGAAGCCACATTTCAACTAGCTCAACATAATTTTATTGACACTTTCCCCACTAACAGACCATACATCCCCAAGCAGAAGACATCTAGAAAGTTTTCTGCCATAGTTACTTACATAAATACTGTCATTATCCCGAAACACGTAAATGTCGACACCGAATTCATTAAATTGCAGACCATAATTTACTGTGCAGCATGGACGGCAGCTACATGCAATGGAGCTAAAATATTATCAGACTCTACACAAAATGAACGCCGCACATATATACAGCGAAAGCCAAAATGGCAAATCAGATTGGAAAAGAAAATTGAAAATCTAAGAGCAAACATAGGTAGGCTGACACATTTCATTAACGGTAGTCGAAGTCAAAAATTAATAGCAGCAATAGAAGAAATAAAGAAAAAATACCAACTACACGCACAACACGAAAACTCAAATACACAAATAGAACACTTTTTGGACACTTTAAAACAAAAATTAAGCGCAGCATCTAGTAGACTTAAAAGATACTTAACATGCACGAACCGCAAAGTACAGAACATAAAATTTAGTAACAATGAAAAAATATTTTATAGGAACCTGACATCTAATAACAAAGACACCACTACCCAAACCCTAGAGACACCTTCATCCGAAACACTAAGGGAATTCTGGGCTAACATTTGGGAAAATCCAGTATACCATAATAATCGCGCAGACTGGGTTAATGAAACAACACGGGATATTCCAGAAATGGAATTTGAGTTTATACCTATAGATACATTCATAGACGTTATCAAACGTACACACAATTGGAAATCGCCTAGCGCAGATCACATCCACAACTACTATTATAAAAAATTCTCTTACATACATCCATTCTTACATAACCATTTAAATACATTCATTCAATCACCGAACTTACTTTCAACATACATAACACACGGAGTAACTTACATGATACCTAAAGACATGAATGACACTATAAACCCAGCGAAATACCGGCCAATTACTTGTTTACAGACCTTGTACAAAATATTAACAGCCTGCGTAAGTGAAGTAGTATACGAACATTTAACTAAAAATAACATTCTAGCAGAACAACAAAAGGGAGGCCGTAAGAATAGCCAAGGATGTAAAGAGCAACTTACCATTGACGCGATAACTATGAACAGCGCAGTTAAAAACAGGAAAGATATTCACACAATGTTTATTGATTACCAAAAGGCATTCGATTCAGTTCCGCACAGCTGGTTATTACACGTCCTAAATCTGTATAAAATTCACCCAACACTGAAAAATTTCTTAGAAACTTCCATGCAGAATTGGCAAACTGTTCTTAAAATTAATTCATCCTCCTCTACTGTAGCTATTGAACCAATCTGTATAAACCGTGGAATTTTTCAAGGAGACACTCTAAGTCCTCTGTGGTTTTGCATGGCACTCAATCCACTTTCACATTTGCTTGATAAAACAGACGCAGGATTCACCCTGGCAAACAATGATACACAATACACCCTTACACATCTCATGTACATGGATGACATAAAATTATATGCTGCTGACAAAAAAGCGCTTTTCCAACTAGCTGACACAACACAAAAATTTTCTGACGATATTTGCATGTCATTCGGAGTAGATAAGTGCAAAATTTTATAAATTTTAAAAGGGAAAGTCCAAAATAACAGTTACACACTAGCATCTGGTGAATTGATCGAGCCATTGGATGAACAGAGTACATACAAATATCTAGGTTTTTTAACAGTCCAGGCAGATACAACAAAAGATGTCAAAACAAGAACTTCAAAAAAAATTCTCACACCGCCTAAACCTTATCTTAAAAAGTAACCTTAACTCTAGAAACACAGTTAAAGCCATCAACACATTTGCAATACCAATTCTCACATACTCTTTCGGAATTATACAATGGTCAAACACTGATATAAAAAAACTACAGCGCACTGTCAATACACTCCTAACCAAACATAGAAAACATCATCCAAAATCATGCATACAACGACTTACACTGCCACGCCAAGAAGGAGGAAGAGGATTAATAGAAATACAAAATTTACACAACAAACAGATACTTTCACTCAGAGCATACTTCCATAACAAATCAGAACATTCATCACTACACAAACAGGCAACGGAAACAGATAAAAAACTTACACCACTAAACCTACAAAACAGGAATACGCAAATAAATGAACACATTGTAAGTGCACAACAAAAAATTGCAGCATGGTATGCAAAAGCCCTACACGGAAGACACCGAGCCTACCTGGGCCAGCCACACGTCGACAAAGTTAAGTCGAACGAATGGCTCAAACGAGGTGAATTGTTTCCCGAGACCGACGGTTTTATGCTGGCCATACAGGATCAAATAGTAGCCACTCGTAATTACAGAAAGTACATAATAAAGGACCCACATCAACCGACTGACTTGTGCAGACATTGCAACACTGCCTCTGAAACCATACAACATATAACAGGAGCTTGTAAATCACTTGCACAAACCGATTATAAACACCGTCATGATCAAGTCGCTGCAATTATACATCAGCATTTAGCACATAAATATAAACTCGTTAACGAAATGATACCATATTATAAATATAAACCAGAAATTATATTAGAAAGTAGGATCAGAAAATTTACTGGGACCGAACAATAATAACAGATAAAACTATTCATTACAATAGACCAGACATTACCGTTCACGACAAAACCAATAAAACAGTTTATCTGATAGATATAGCAATACCTAACTCACATAATATTCAAACCACCATATCCGAAAAACTCAGTAAGTATCAAGATCTCGCCATAGAAATTAAAACCCAATGGAAAGCACAAACCGTTCATATTGTCCCCATTGTCCTTTCATCTACTGGTATAGTACCAAAATCTCTCACACAGAGCCTTAACACTCTACAGATGCCAGCTCACACACTTTACATGCTCCAAAAAGCCACCATTCTTAACACCTGTCGCATCACCCGAAAGTTCCTGACTTCTTCAACATTATCATCCACCTTTTCTATCTAAACTTCGCCTTACATACTTGGTCCCGACCCGTGTGTAAGGTTTCTTAATCTCTCTTAAATGGGAAGAAACATAAAGAACCGAAAATAATAATAATACAGTGATAATCGTCGGTTGGTGCCTCATTCCATTTAAAATTGTCTAAGGGGCCTCTGCGAGTTGGCTTCGGCCCCTCGTACGCCTTCCAAAGGACCGGGACCCCATGGTCCCGAGATATGTAAACTTAGAAACATAATAATAATAAACACTAACGATCGCAAGGAGGTATGGCAGACTCAGCTTCACGGACGCTACTTCCGGGCCCTACATGGACCCGATGTAGATTTCCTAGCGTCCGTAGCCTGGCTGCGTTTTGGTGACCTCTTTGGGGAAACCGAAGGTTTTGTCTGTGCAATTATGGACGAAGTTATGATTACGAACAATTACCGGAGATTCATTGTGAAGGACGGCACGGTTGATATTTGTCGGGCATGCCACCGTCTGGGAGAATCAATCCGACACATTATCTCCGGGTGTTCTCGTCTAGCTAACGAAGAATACTTGCATAGACACAACCTTGTAGCCAGGATTATCCACCAGCAACTTGCTCTGAAATACAGCCTTGTGGAATCTGAAGTGCCGTACTACAGGTATGTGCCCGACCCAGTTCTCGAAAATGGCAATATCACATTGTACTGGGATCGCTCCATCATCACTGACAAGACTATTGTTGCCAATAAACCTGATATAGTGGTGGTGGACCGAGTAGAGCGGCGCACAATGATCATTGACATAACGGTCCCGCATGACGGGAACCTCGTGAAAGCCGAGAAAGATAAACAAATCAAGTATCTTGACTTGGCTCGCGAGGTTGACGACATGTGGGATGTGGACTCAGCGATCATTGTGCCGATAGTCGTATCAGCCAATGGCTTAATTGCCAAGAGCCTCGACCAACACCTAAGGAGGCTCTCGTTGGGCAGCTGGATCAAGGCCTTGATTCAGAAAGCGGTATTCCTGGACACGGCTTGCATTGTCAGGAGGTTCCTCTCTCTGGAGCCCTGACCGCAGGTAGCTTGGACCCTGTTCCCGATACCGGTGGGCTACTATTTTTTATATTTTTAAATGATTTTTTGAATGACTTTTATAAAAATATTAAAAAATGTACTTAATAAGTTTATACAAATGAATAAACGACAATAATAATAATAAGTTTCTTCTTCCAGTTCTTGCTTTTATTGGCATTATAAAAAATACACCTTAGACACCAAATTAACGCATTATTGATTTATTATAGATAAATCAAAAGATATTTTAATAAAACACGTATACTAAACGATAAATAAGTAGTTAAATTATCTTTAAATTGGTGAAGATTTTAGCAAAATACGCATGATAGTTTTGGTTTGATTCTCAGTTTTTAACCGCGTTAGACATAACTTTACAAATTGTTATAACATAATCTAAAAATAATAATTATTCACAATTAAGTTATTAAGACATATTTTTTAAACATTATTTTTTTTCCACATCATTGACACTACTCGTTTAGACATGATCTTCAGTATAAAATCATTAAAAGTCGGTTATCGTCGCCTTAACAGATTTCTATAAAATTTGGCACACAGGTAGACCATGACCTAAGTTAGAACATAGGAAACTTTTAAAAATAAAATAAAATAAATTATCGATAATTTCCGACATCCACGCAGACAAAACCACGGGCAACCACTAGTGTTTTTATATTACGAACCAGTACCCTAATTACGTAATACACGATCAATCAGAATTTGAATCGTTTTGAAACAGATTGCTAATCCATTGCTTCTTAGGATCGAAAAAAAATCAACTCTACAACGTAAATAACGCAATGAATATTATTGAACTGTCAAAATGAAACAGATTAGTCGGAATCGTTTACAAAAATGTGTTGCGTAATTAGATAGTAAGAGTAAAAGGGGTTCACTGTGTAACAAAATATGGTCACCCATCTACGAAATAACCGTGGCAAGTGCACCTGAACCACAGATTGATCGAAGAAAAGAAGTTATAATATTGTCTGTGTTGTTGCTACTTGCACCACAACCAAAAACCTGACTCAGCGTTTATTCCATAATTTTATTTTGTTATTGGACATAAAACAATACAGGGTAAAAAAAAACTGCTGTTTCATACATTTTGACCGCGTAGGTATTGCACTTTTCTATGAAACAGCTGTTTTTTTTTAATAACCGACGAAAAATTTCAACGCAGGGGGATTCAGAATCATGTACTGAATCCATGGTAACCGGCTTCGCGTCGATGTCCATGCCCTGTATGTGAAGCCTTTCTATCTGCGCATGTGTTTTCGTTCGTTGTATCGAGTGTACCTTCTGTATCTAAATATCTATTTTGTAATAATATTAGCAGTTTCCTGGAACCAGGTTTTGATGCATGATTAATGGAGATAATAATGAAATTTTATCTAGTTTTCCCCATATTCCTTACTAATGAGAATCTCTTGAAATCTTCAATTCGGCTTCGCGTCGATGTCCCTGACACCCTGTATACTGTTTTTAATATAATTACCTCCGCAAACTGAGAATATCTTCACTCTAACAACTTGCTTACAATGTTATCAACTAACTACATTTTCAGATTATTGTTGTTGAAGCAATTCAATTTGTTGTTTTAGAAGGAACTTTGATGAATTGTTTTATTCTGTGCTTAGCAGAGGAAGTAATTTGAGTTGATAGGTTGGTTGGTAAGTAATGTTATAATTTTAATGGTATATTAAAAAACCACAATAATAATGGCTATCATAATCAGTCTATAATGTTCCCCCACTGTTGGGACAGAGGCCTCTTCTCTTCGACAGGGAGTGGCCTATAGTCTATGATGCGGGCAATGTCACATGTTTTCGAATGTTTGGTTCTAGGACAAGTCGGTTTCCTCACGATGTTTTCCTTCACAGTTTTGAGAGTAGTGGTGATGAAATTATTTATACACAGTAAAGCGCCTGTCTGAGTTCGAACCCACGAACTACAACTCGTAAGTCGGGGCCGTTACCACTTGGGCCACTCCTCCCCTTATAATGGCTAATGGGTCAAATTAATTAATTTCCTTTTATATCTTTTTTATCGCAGACATGTGACATCTACCAACTCGCACTGGGCCCATGTGGTAGATTAAAGCCCACTCCCTCTCACAGAGAGGAGGCCTGTGTCCCAGCAGTGGGAACATTAATAGGCTGATTATGTTATGTAGGTATATCTTTTTTTATTTTCCTATCTAACTGATTATGGTAACGATGATATTTTGAGAAATGGCTCGTTTTTTTTATTGCCGTGGAACCTTGACCATTTTACGTAGGTATCTAAGCGAACTACCAGAAGAATTTATTTTAAAAAACCCACATCGCGAATTCTCATTACAAAATTATTTATTTTAAAAACCACACTGTCGAAATAAACCTTCATTATTTACTTCTTAACCCTTCAAAAGCTCACGCAAGAGCGGGATACCCACGTCACACGATAAATCGGATAGTTCTGACGTCCCATCAGCTCCGAACGAAATAAGCTCCTTTGTAACGACGGACGCTTAATCCCTAACACGTAAGCGAGGTAAAATGAAAAACGAATGGCATCGAATCGAGGTTATAATCTGATGGGTGATAAAATGTTAAAGATCTAAGAAAAGAAAGCAAGAAAAAAATAAACAATCGACTTCGAAAAAAAAACACTACAAAGTACTCGTAACATAACATAACATTAATTTCGGTAGTCGGTGTCTTTGGTTTTGAATTTTCGGTTTTTGCCACCGACTTCCGAAAAAGTTTTTTTTCACTTTTTAGCGTTTTTTTTTGGAAGCCGGTTGTTTCATTTTTTATAAAAAGATTTTATTTTTCAGTTTTTAGTTGTGGTTCCTCCCCCACGCAAGTCGAATACCACTGCTATGTAAATAACAGTGACAGGAACTTATCATCCTATCATCCATATAGGCTAAGTGAAAAAAATACGTATCATTGAAGCCAACTCAAAAACTACCCAAGCAAAATTAATAAAATGTATATGGGACCACTTCTGAAGTATGACCTACAAAAAACAAAAAAAAAGAATCATTAAAGTAAAATCATAATTGGCGGAGTAATCGCGTAACAAACACAAAAAAAAACCTCCTTTTTTAAATGGGTAAAAAAAAGGTTTTTTTTGTCACAGAAAAAATGAGCTTGAATAATAAAAAACATTTAAAAAAGCAAAATAGATCTAGGTATAATCACGAGCACAGAAGAGAAATAGTCGGCAGCTGCACGTCGTGACTGTGACAAAAAGACTTCCACTCAGCATAATGCTGTGCTATGTCCACAGCACAACTCTGATTTTCAGTGGTGACCCAAAGAAAGATTGGTGATGTAGATTTCAAAGGTTGATTTCCGTAATTTCATTGCAAAATACGCGTCATTCTGCAGTTCGGCGCGGTTCGACGCTCAGAAGCGATTAATCTATGCTGATTGGTTGCAGATAAAACATAGATTTAAGGATTACAAATTTACAACCCAACTCAAAAACCTCATTCAAATGAAACTGCAATCTATTAGTTTGCAGTAAAAAAACGTGCGTAGAAAGTAACAATTACTTCTTAAAAAAATATTTTCACTTAAACAGTTCTTCTGTCACTTCAGCCTTCTTTCTTGTTTTGACTATTCTCGACTAAAATTTAAAAATGGATTATAAATACTAGAAATTGTTCTTTTTCTTATGCGTAGACCCCATAAAGCGCATTAAACTTCGATGTCTTACAAGTACAATCTAAACTTACCTTGTAGCGCAGTCTTATTCGGAACCTTGTCAACAATGCAGTGCAAATAGATTAAACATTCCTTCGTTGCATTCACTTGCAACGAAGTCAGTGTTCGGCTCTTTGTCCTAAGACCGAAGTACATTTCTGAATATTTTACTTTGTGTCTGTGCTGACTCTACAGGGTCAAATTAAACTAGCTAGCGAAACTTTGCAGACGTGATGGGTATCGAAATCTAAACACGATTAAATAAATAAAAACTAAAAGATTTAATGTGTTTTTGGGGGGTCAACGACCGCTTGAAGTATTGTTAGTTGAAGTATGAGTTGAAAAATATGCTTTATTTGTTTCATCGTGCTTAGATTTTAGAGGTATGAGGAACAGGGTGTAAAGTCCACTCATCCTCTAATGAAAAGGGAGGATTCTCCGACCAGACAGGTGTCGTGTCGTACGCGCGGTAAACTCTCATAGCGCGATGCAGGATCTGTGTGACATCAGGATTTTGTGTGACGTCGTCTTTGATGCGTAGTTCGCATGTTGCGGTGTAGATGCCGCCAAATTGATACCTATCACGTCTGTGAAGTTTACCTACACAAAAAAAAACGGATTTTTAAACTAATATATCAAGTGATACTAACTGTGGTCGATGTCCCCACAAAAAACATCATCCAATTAATTTGTTTTATCACGTTTAGATATCGATACCCATAACGTCTGCGGAGTTTCGCTAGCTAATTTAATTTAACCCTGTATACCTACTGAGTCATTATCAACATCAAATTAAATTGCTTAGCTATTGTTCTGGCTTTAAGCATGAGCTCTCCCCCTGTCCATTTTACTAGAGGAAACGCTTTATGAGTCAAAAAACTTCCGAGTTGCGAAGTAAATGGCTCACATTGACTTATACGTTATACATGTGACTGCCTCAACTAGTACTCATGTATCCTTTTTTATTGCGTGGTATATCATCAAATAATTTCTTCCGCTCTGGGGGGAGCGGGAGGGCGTGTCAGACTCTTACTGACTAAAACCCACCCGTGTTCCTTCAGTTGCCTGTAAGATGCCAGGGGCCACGGTAACCCTTTCGGAATTCCCCATTTTGGAATTTATGTATCCTTCAGGTCTATTATTCAATAACAAATCTCTCAATAATCTCAGCAAATGGCGCAGGACGTAACGACAGTGACACACAACAACGTTACGTTAAGGTTAGCGTGAACTGTCTTTTTTTTTCTCGGGTATAAAATGGGGTAGCTGGCCGCCTGATGATAATTACAAATTTTTCACCTATAGACAGAATATGTTTTACTAGCTTTTCTCGCGGCTTCTCCTACGGAAACACTACTTACCTGGAAAAAAATTATCCTATCCGTTGTGTACCCATGTGCCAAATTTCCTCCAAATCCGTTCAGCCGTTAGAGCGTGAAAGCGTTACAAGCAAACAAACTCACTTTAGAATTTATAATATTATATAGTTAGGATCAATGATATTATAAGTAAAAAGACGTAGATAAGTTATCTACTCAACATTCGATCTTCAAAAACGGCACAATGCCACACTTTTAGATGACTCGTGGAAGTAGGACGGCATGACGTAACTATCGGAAGCGAAAAAGAGACAAGACGAAGAAAATGTGGCTAATTAGCCACATTTTAACGTGTCGTTTGCTGAGCGCCTATAACCTATCTACACCTTTCTACTTATAATATCATTGCTTAGGATAGTAAGAATTATGAACACTGTTAATATTCTTTCTGCAAATATAACTCTCAATAGTCATAGTAGTCATACCTATTATTATATATATTTCTTGAATACGTCAAAACATAGCGTATATAATAACGTGTAAACTGTAAGCTGAATGTAGAGAATACATGTAAGGGACTCTGCTACACCCTCTCAATACCTCTGAGTATCTAAACACATTAATCAATTGGTATATGATTCATAATATTAGTCAATAGCATGATTAATTAATAACGGTATCAGTAACTGCCATACCTCAAAGCTTTTCGAACACTATATTGGTCGTGCGTCCTTTTAGTGTGTCGTATTCAGTATTTTGTATGGCTTTGATAATACGATGTAATCCCGGTTCTGGGAAATACTAATGAGAATCTGCTTTAGATTATAATACCATAGATTGGTACAGTAGGTCGGGTACATACGGTGAGGGAAAACAGGCGCACGCACACATAGATCCCAAGAAAAGTATGCACTTCGGGAATCATCGTCTATCTTCGGAAATATAAACGCGCGATGATGGGATCTAATATAGAGGTGTTACACTTACAACTATGAAATAACTTGCCTATTTTGTATTACAATGATGAAAAGATTAACAACTCTATAAAATTCCAAAGACTTTTTAAAACTTTTGAGTGACAGATCTGTTCTCGATCTATGACCGAAGTAGGTAATCCGTCAGAGAGAACACTTCATACTAACGCTCAATGGTAGGTGCACTACTACAAAGCGCGGTAGTACAAAACATAAAAACTAAGCTTCTGTATTGTCTTTCACTCTGTGGCGCGACGTTTGTGTTAATTCGGAAACTCGAAGATTACCGAAGCCCATACCTTTTCTGGTTTAAATGTATACGATGATCTCAATTGATCCCTTTTGGATACCAGTCGCAAGAGCCAATGCACTCGTGTGCGCGTGCATTTTCGTTCGCTATATGGAGTGTACCTTCTGTATCTCAGTATCTATTTTGTAATAATATTAACAGTTTCCTGGAACCGGGTTTTGATGCATGATTAACGGAGATAATAATGAAATTTGATCTAATTCCGCGTATTCCTTACTAATGAGAATCTTATGTGAATATCCAAATTTATTTATAATAACCACAAGCTCATTTATCTATCGCGATTGTGCGAAGATGTGTACTGCCTAGACCGGAGCAGAGATGTGTACTGGCTAGAGCCTTCGTCACTAGGTGGCGAGGCACCGCTCACATTTCAGCTCAGCAAATATGAGACACTCCCTCTCCTCTCTGCTCAACTGTATCCACTGTAGCTAAGTGGACACGACACATAGATATAAGAAAGAAGGAGATATGCCCGGTAGTTGAAAATGTATCGAGACCTAATGTCTCCAACTCCTCCCTTCCAAAGCGCCACAACAACACATGCACATCAGTAAACCCAATAGATATGAAGTCCTACTCACACTTGCGAATCATAAATCACAACGTACTACACAATCAATTATAAACCTTATCGCATCAAACACAGCGTGCATTTACCATGCACCGTACAACTCACTCACACGAAAACATCGATCGCTATCGTTGTGCTGTGCAAAAGCCATTTATTTTACATATACGCTAGTGATTGACTAAAAAGGATATTTATCGATTCTCCCATTTAATATCGTATTAAAAATTTTGGGAGTTCTTGAAAACTAATACTTAATAAAAAAAACGATATACATATAATAGAGATGATATAAATAAACAATACCCAGCTAAAAAAAAAAATTAAGTAAAACAAAAAATTTCAACATTATAAGAAAATCTAAATGAGTATAAAACAAGATTTCACATCGGTTTTCCAACCAAGCTATAACTGTTGACAAATTGAAGAATAAACTTTAATAGTAATATAAATTCATACGATAAACGACATTGTAGTCGATAACCTACGTTAGTGGATCTGCACAACCGCATCACTAGCTCGGCGCAGGACACAGCGGCCGTACTACGCGATGCAACCGCATATGTGAAGTATCGTTTTGTGATTTTTACATTGCGTGTCGAGTCAGTTAGCGACATACTTTAGGTAGTAGTTAAGACGCAATGTATTTACTGCAAAAATAGTACAGTCGCTGTGATATATTAAAAAAAAAATTACGTAGTAAAGGCGAGAAATATTTTACGATTTGTTGTTTTTCTTGATTTTCAACACAAATAGAGTCAAATACTTGTGCTGATATATTTTAGGTGGTTCTATGATTTATAAAGTTTCTAGTTTGGCTTCGATTTTTACAAGAAACCACTGAACAACACGGTATTCTTAAATTTTATCACGATCGCGGTCGAAAGCACACTAGTTCGCGGAGACGGCCATTTGCCGAGAACAGGAGCAACGTGATCATGACGCGCGGACACTGACACGCCCCCATGCCACTTCTCCTGTTATTTATATTTCTATGACACGACATATGTAAATAACGAAATCCTATTGGTTGTTTCCAAATTCCAACACATTTGCTCCCATCTCGTCTCGTCTCATCTCCGATTAGGTGGAGTCCGGGCGTAAGGTTGATATTAGTATGAAGTGCTTACTTAGCAAAGTCGAAATGCGTTCTTTTAAAATGTTGCCCTTATACATAGGTAACTGCCTAACCGTTAAGCCGTGACTGGGATGACTACAAAATTATTACCAGTAATAACTTTATCCTATACTTTATATAGGGGTTTATGGGGGCGAAAAATCGATCTAGCTGGGTCTCATATCTGGGAAAATTCTTTTTTTTCTATTGTCACCCAAGCAGAGTTCGGTCGATCAAGTACTAACTTTTTTTAAATTCTTTATTTGAAGGGCATTATCGCTGAGCGATGACGTCACCCTGTCAGCAAATATCAATATCAGCAAAATAACTAAACCTAAAAACATTTTTTAATTCTAATGTTACTGTCATTACTACATACTAACTTTAAAACAAAAAATCCCAATTTGTACATTATCCTAGGTCGATCTGTAATGCTGTCCTGGCTTTTCCTTTATCAGGTACTAACTTTAAATTAAAGTAGGTAAATATGAAACTTTTAGCATAATTCACTTTTTACTACCCTCTTCCTTGTTGGTACTGTCCTACTTTCAAATTCAGTGTGTGGGGCATGCTAACATAACTAGTTTTATCACGCAAACGCGAAGTCAAATTGTTAATAAATCCACATACTTGAGTTTTATGGTCATAGTACAGAGTTTTTACTTCCGTGTGTGGAACTAGAACGATGGGCGTGTCATAGTAGGTGTAGAATTAGATATAGTTGCAATGTGGAATACACCTAAAAACAAATGAAATCCATACTAATATTTATAAATGTAATGCAAAAGTAAGGCCCTTTGGACACACATTTTTTTTGCCGTGAAAAACTACGGTTTTTTCGCCGTGTGTAGGCATGGTCGTCAGTGTTGTATGGATCAAATCATCTGCATACTGTTTACCCATATTAGCATATAGATGATTTTGAATTATGTTTACTTAAATAGTCATAATTGAATCATAAAGAATTGTAAAAAAAAGTATCAAAAAGAATTAAACCAATCTGTCTAGCCTTTTCTTAACTATATTGGGGTCGGCTTCCAGTCTAACCGGATGCAGCTGAATACGAATATTTTACATGGAGCGACTGCCTGTCTGACCTCCACAACCCAGTAACTGGGTAATATTATACCCCTTGGTAAGACTGGTTGTCAGACTTTCAGGCTTCTGACCACCCGTAACGACTATCAAAGATCCATGAATGACAGCCGGGATCAACGGCTTCAAGTGCTTTCCGAGGCACGGAGAAGTCTCGGTATGTAAAGATGGTCACCCATCCACAGACCAACCCCGGCAAGTGTAGCTTAACCTGATGGATCGACTCGTGCGGCTGTTATTACTTAGCCACGAACTCCTCCCAAAAAGAATTAGGCAAGACGTAGTAAGTTAATTGACTGAGGCGTGACTTTGCGGAAATCCATTATAAAATACAATAGACGATGTATATTTAGTAACTTAATCCGCTTAACTGTTCTTAAAAAGTTAGAGAACCCTGTAAGAAATCGACACGTGTTTCGCCTCTCAACGAGGCATCCTCAGGATGACGATTGACTTGTTGCGAACTCGGACACGAAGTGTTGTCACGACAAGAGCCGAACGCAAAATCTTTGCGAACTACTTGAACTGTTTGAAGAACTTTGCGTTCGGCTCTTGTATATATGGGATGTACGGGGACGACGGAAATATATTATATATATGAGACGCTCTAGAAAGACAAGGGGTGCAAACAAAATACATAAGAATAATTAAAAATGTATACACAACGAGCACAGCACAAGTTAAACTTGAATCTACTGGTAACGAATTTCCTATAAAAAGAGGTGTTCGCCAAGGAGATCCTATATCACCTAAATTATTTTCAGCAGTGCTGGAGATGATCTTCAGGAATCTAAACTGGACAAAAAACGACCTCAACATAAATGGCGAAGTTCTGAACCATTTACGATTCGCGGATGATTTGATTTTGTTCTCAGAGGACGCAGGATCTCTGGGACTAATGTTGCAGCAATTAGCCGATGAAAGTGTTAAAGCCGGCCTGACAATGAACCTAACTAAATCCAAAATTATGACGAATTCCCAACGAACAGAAACCTTAACAGTAAATAACGAACAAATTGAATATGTAAATGAATATATACAACATGTAACTTAATTAACGCACATCCTGAAAATAGTTTGTTCAGAATCGTTTACTGAATCGATTTATATAATTTTTAATATAGGTAATTTTTTATCCCAAAAATAATTAAAACTACGGAAATTATTGTCATATTAACGCTGTACAGTCAAAACAAATTGAAATGGACCGTAAGTCAAAGTAATAAGACTTTTAAAATCGCAGTTTTATTTGTATTCATACAAATTCCATCATTCAATACAAAATAAAGAAAAATAAACCTTATTCCAAGAACCTAATTTAGTAAATAACAATGCATATACATGTTAAATTCAAAATTCAGTGTATGTATTATGATTATAACATAATATTCTAATTGGGGTGTTTGAGGGTGTGCGTTAATTACGTTACATGTTGTATATTTGGGCCAACTTATATCTACAGAAGATTGCATGAATAAAGAAATAGAACGACGAAGAATAACTAATACTTGGAAACGGTTTTGGTCTCTTAGTGAAATAATGAAGGATAAAGATATGCCAATGACAGGAAAAAAGAAAGTAGGTATATGGAATATGCATTATGCCGTGCTTATTATACGGCTGTCAGACATGGGCGCTAACAGAACTCCAAGAAAGTAAATTAAAAGTCTGCCAAAATGCAATAGAAAGGAGTATTTTAGGTATAAAAAGAAGAGATAGAGTGAAACTACAAAAAATTAAAAAGAAAACAAAATTTAAAAATGCACACACAGCATACAGACAGCTTAAATGGCGATGGACGGGACATATGTTAAGGGAAAGTAAAGAAAAATGGACTAAGTTAGTAACGGAATGGTATCCAAGAGAGAGCAAAAGAAATAGAGGCCGTCAAGTCAAACGATGGGAAGATGACTTCAAGAAAATAGCCGGTCCAGTATGGTCCCGTTTAGCAAGAGATAGGAGTACGTGGAAATCTTTAGAGGAGGCCTTTGTCGACAGACAAGCTGTTCCACACAAACAAGCAGTTGCCAATAAATCAAATGCAAGTTAGAATTATGAAATAAATTTAGTATTTTAGGAAGTAGGCATGTATTTAGAGTAAGAAGAAACAGCAATAAAGGTTATTTTATTTATTTATTTTATTTTATATCATGAACCGCTCTCTGGCAGCTCTCCAAGCTGTTTATTTGAATGTCCTTAAATTACTTTAACTAAGATAATGCAATTATAATCTAATGATTGAAAATACATTCATAGATACTGAAGGGCATTTTGAAGGCTTTCTTTTGTAAAACTCTAAGTTCAAAAGCCGATTTACAGCCTTCATGATCATTCAGCCGAATGACGTCCACTGCTGGAAATAGGGCTCCCCCAAGCATCACCAGGGCCTATATATTCTGTTTGAATATATCACCATCATCATCATAATTTCAGCCGAAAGACGTCCAGTGCTGGTTGGCCTCCCCCAAGCACCGCCACTTCTCGGTTCTGTGCTTTCCGCATCCAGCGGATTCCTGGAGCCTTCACAAGGTCATCAGTCTGCCTTGTAAGAGGACTTCCAACGGCTTTGAATATACAGGGTGGCAGGGACATCGACGCGAAGCTGGTTACCATGGATTCAGTCATTATTCTGAACCCCCTGCGTTGAAAATTTTCGTCGGTTATTAAAAAAAAGTCTGCTGTTCCATACATTTTAACCGCGTAGGTATTACTACGGTACTTGTCTATGAAACAGCAGATTTTTTTTTAAATAACCTACGAAAAATTTCAACGCAGGGGAGGGGGGGGTTCAGAACCATGTACTGAATCCATGGTAACCAGCTTCGCGTCGATGTCCCTGCCACCCTGTATATTTGTTTAGTTTTATTTTAACACACAAACACATACAATATTAATAAGATTATTTCCTATAAATAAATACGTCGCTATTACGCACAAAATATTAACACAATAAGAGGCTTATGAAACAAACAATACGTAAAAAGCTATATTATTATTTACGCTTAATCGCATTTAGGAGGGCACGCCGCCCGTAGGAGGTCGCGATACATAACGAGAATTGAGGGAGACAACGATAGGCATGTGCGTACCTATGTATGTGTTGTTCTGTTAAATTATATTAAATAACGGAACGTGTCGCTACCGAGACGCATTGTCACGTAATACTCTAATAGAAAGGTTTTTGTTGTGCTACTCAGATTATGCTTTGCAACTGGCTAGTTTAAAATACATTTTTGTTTGGTCATGAATAAGGTAGTTTCTTTAATAATTATTAATCTATACAGGGTGGCCAATTAGAAAGTAAACAACTTTAAATTAAGTTTTTTTTATTATTTACAAACGTATATTTATATTTTTCAGGCTTGGCAATTTTATACGGTGAATAAGATCTGCCTAATCTGCTCCTGTTTTATTCTTAAAAATGCGATCGCTTTTCATCGTATTTTTAATTATATTTCACCATTTTCGTATACTTTATTAGGTATCCCACTAACAAAGTTACAAATATTCTGCTTTTCGTATTCAAGCTTGACCACGACCGTCCCTTTAGATAGCCCTACAGAAAACAATCAGGACGTGTCTCCAAATCTTCTGATTTTTTAGAAAAATTTAGTCGTTTTTAAATTCGTTTAAGAACTTCAGGATAAAATTTATGAAAGTATTGCGATGGTCATGGCCTTATAGACTGCATAAAAAATTTACCGCATTTTAACTAAATAATACAGACACCGTGCGTGTATGTCCAGATGTATGAACATAAACGAGGCAAAAGGAGTATGTTAGGAACGTAGCAGGTGGCGTTCTGTAGTTTATGCCTACCCCATTGGGAAGAAGGCGTGAGTTTATCTATGTATGTAATACAGACACCAAAGCACTGCAAGATTTCGCGTCAAATCAGAATGGGGGCAAAGAAAAGTTGTATACTTCTTAATTGGCCACCCTGCGCTAATCTCTGGAGTAGTTCCAGAGACAATCATAATCTCTGGAGTAGTTCCAGAGATAATCATAATCTCTGGAACTACCAGTCGGCTTTGAAAAATTGTTTTTGCATTTGACAGCCCAAATCTTGAGGAAGGTTATAGGCTATTTAATATCATGCCTTACCTTTAGGAGCCGACAGAAAATAAGTCAGAAGGAACGCTAAGCGAAAACGAAGTAGTACCATAGGCTGGCGATGCGATGGGTCCGGGGAAAAGAAATTTGACGCGGACGAAGTCGCTGGCAGAACCTAGTGCATATCTAAATAAATTAAATACTAACTATTCGCTTGACCGTTACAGTGGACATCAGGTGGGCATAACAATTAAAATTCAATTGTGTCTCGTTAATGACAGCTGAAGGTCAATACAAGGTATGATTTAAATAAATAAAAACTAATTGTTTTTGTGATTTCAGGGTTGGCTCCCAGTAAAAGTTGTTCATAATGATTAGGTACAATGACCCGTTTCAGGTTTTCAGTTAATTCATTTGCGCCTCGTATATTAAATTGTGTTGCGCTCTAAACGATATTAAAAAAGCTCAGTATCATTTCTATGTGTATAATAATTTATAGGTACCATTTTTACGCGTTACTTTAAAGACAGGAAGATCGAGAGGGGAGGCTTTTGCCCTACAGTGAGACATTACAGCCTTGTAATGATAATTATTTCAAGACACCTATTCTTATTTTTTTCTTGTGGTTAGTGACTAACTTGGTGTCAGAGTTTTAAAGCCCATGGGCCTCTGACTTGGCTTCACATGCCGTCGAGAAATATCTCTCAGGCATGCCGGTTTCCTCACAATGTCTTCCTTCACCGTTTTTTAACCAAGTGATAATTATACAATATGCACATGAATCCGAAAAGTCAGAGGTGCGAGCTTTGGGTTCGAACTCAGGACCAATGACTTGGCAGTCCCACGGTCACATCACTAGGCTATCACTGCTATATTACCTTATATTGTATAACCGAAATCTGTGGGTAGTCGCTACGTCCCCGTCAGGGGGCGCGGCAGGCGGGTTACGGGCATGGCCCTTAAAGCCCCGCGGTTTAAGAGGGAGCATCCTGAAAGTTGGCAACGTCGTAAATAGCTGTCAAATATTCACCAGTTTTGATTAATTTGGAAATAATACTGTATGGAAATAAGAAATGTGGCTAACTAACTATCTAGAATATTAATAATGAATTGCAATAATTAATATCGTAACACCGAATATTTAGTTTTAGATGTAAAAAAAGTATTTGGAAACTTTCCAATTGAATTTTTTACACCTAAAACGGGTACAACATCAAAATCAATATTATAATTGCATTTCATAATCAATATTCTAGTTCGCTAGTTAGCCACATTTTTTATTTCCATACAAAAATATTATCAAATTAATCAAAACAGCGAAATATTTGACATCTATTTGCGACGTTGCCAACTTTCAGAATAAACCCCCTTAATACGGTGCCCGTCAATATGGGCACGTTCGTTGGGTGACCATGTAGGCCTGACCTGTGACAAGTGCGGCGGTGGTGCAACTTGCCTATGTGTGTGGATGCATAAGTATTCAGCAGGAGCGCCACGGCACTGTTCCACAGTACCGTTGCTTCACGCCACCCTTCCGGTCCTTCTCCGCCAGGAGAGACCTCCGGTTGTCCGGAGGATTGTATAACCGTTATGACCGTATTATTGATCTGCCATAAAATATAAATTATAATGTTTAGCAAAATATTGCGATCAAAAATAGATCGTTTGTGTAAACCCTTACTTGCCGTGTTTACGCACACGATATGCTCAAATTAGGGCGGACAGTCACATGATTTGTGTACCAAGTTAACACGGAACAATTTTCAATATTTTTTTTGTGTATTTTTAAAGGCGATATTGGGGAACTCCACGTTGCGTTTCGTTGTCCATAATTCGGAGGGCAATACCGATAGCGAGAGCGCACTTCGACATATTTTTTGCTAAAACAAGAATATGAAAATGCAGTGTTTTTTGGCTGGAATTTGTGTAGAAAAAGTTGAATTTCCGTTATTTTTTGCACGGTCCGAACTTTTACTTTAACTTGGGTTTTTTTTTATTAAAAACTTTCCTATTTATTAAGATTAATTATGATATAAATCATGATTCGTATCGACTCGTGGTAATTCAGCCCGGATCCAGCAAACCGCTAATTCGTATGAAGTGTCCTGAGAGTGACAGCCTCGAATATTATTGACAATGTTGGACGTAATTATGACCGTAATATAATAATTTGTTGACCGTACAACTCAGATAATATTTTACTAGCAATTTGCCCATGTTTCGCACGGGTGCATTCAACATACCAATACATACTTAGACACTCTCACAAATACATACATACTCTTTATAATAATATAATCATCGAGATTTCTGTTCTATATTTAAGCTGAATATTAATGTATTATAAGTACACACCTTCCAGAAGATTTTTTCTAAATGATGGTGAAAACTTCATCAAAATCTATTAAGCGCAGCTTAGAAAAACTTAAGGAACACACACAGACACAAACATTGACTTTGTGTTTGACTGTTTATAGATTTTCAATCAAACGTCATATCTGTTATTTTTTTTAGATTAATCTAATCGATAAGATTTTAAGCTATTGCATAGCTTCTATCGCGGGCCTTGACCGTGGAGACCGAATCCAGAAATTCCGTAACGAAAATACCTAACGCCTAACGAGAGTGGTGTATTGAAAATTATGTATAACTGTTTGACAACAAAGTTCAAATTTACTTAGACGAATGATCCTTGACTATTAATAGTTAAATTAAAACCTTTTTATTAGTTTGATGTTCCCATTACGTTGTGTCAAGTTTTAAAAACTATAAATGTGAATAACAGTTCCTGTCAATGTCACCATTGCTATTTCTTGTATTCGGGTTAATATTTTACAATTGCATAAGTTGATAAAAAATGCTATGCAATAGCTTTACCGTGGCAGTCCCCGAGTCCCACACGTCTTTTTATTTTTAGTTCTAACCTATCCAAACAGATTTGAAAAAAAAAACAGCTACCTGAAAACCCTATGAATTTACAGTCATTGGAACCTTCAAATCATTGGCTTGATAAAAATGTTAATATATTTTATTTGTGTTCCAATAACGCACTGAAATATCTACAGTATGTGTTCGTCGCTCCTTTGTGTCCAACGTATGATATTGAAATTAAATTACAAAGCTTCAAAGGGTAGGTTACACGTGGGACAGAGGTTTCGTATCAAAATTAAATACCGCAAAATTGTAGATGTGAATAAAAAATCCCGGCTTTGAAGTTGTGATCACAATAATTTCAACCGGCGACCGTTAAGCTTAAGAGCGGGTTCAGACATAATTTCTAACCTACAGACCCTTGCCTATCGCGTATGACTAGAGGCCATAACATCCACACGATACGGATTTTTAAAAGGTCAGGTGAACCGGGAAATAGATCTGGTAATGTATGCCATCGTTCTTAGGTTTAGTTTTCATGGCTAGCACAATGTTGTCTTGGTTTTCTGAGCGAAAGTCTTCTTGTATAGGTATAAGTTAGGAGGAAACCGGCATAAACCAAAAATTCGAAGACATGTGACATCTACCAACCTGCACTGGGCCCGCGTGGTAGATTACAGCCCACTCCCTCTCACAGAGAGGAGGCCTGTGTCCCAGCAGTGGGAACATTAATAGGCTGATGATGATGATGATAGGTATACAGAAGGAGTCATAAAATTAATAATAACGATAAAATTTATAAAAATAATAATCACTGTTTACTTGCAAAAACTACCCTATAATAACTGTATACTAAATAATTATTTAGGTCTAGATAAGTTGACTGCGAAAAATACCTGGTATAGGTAAGTTGTTCCAACAACGTATATCGGCCGTCATAAACACTCGTCCTCTGCGAACACGAGTAGTGTAAGAACATAAAATATTAGTACAATAATCCTCTTTTCTTTTATTTTCGTTTGGTTTTCCTACCTAAATGTCAGTCTAAGAACAATGTTTGGGACCACTCATAAATACAAAATGTTTCTAAGACATCAAGATTTAGCGCAATGAAATATTGGGGTTTATAAAGGTCTAAAAAGTAATGAAAAAAAATTGATCAGCTTGAATTTATAACATAAATAAAGCTTCCAAATACGTGCCGAAATCGTCGAGGCCATCAGCCACGGAGTTGTAGCCTCGTAGCCAAGTGCGAGCTACGCCGTAGCTTATGCGTAGCGTAGTAAGAGGCGCGGTTCTTCTATAAACATGCAAACTATACATCGATACGTATATATTATTATAAATTAAAGTTGCCTATCGTGTCTGTCTGTGTGACCGCGTTGTTCTTCTAAACTTCGAAACGGATTTTGATGCAGTTTTCGCCTTCATTTAGAGAAATTATTCCGGAAGGTTTGTAGACGATGTTTTGTCAAGTTATAAAAACCTTGCGAAGCAGGGATGGGTCGCTAGTTCGTAAATTGACATAAGTAATAACAACATTTGAAAATAAATAAAAATAATCGGATTACGCACAATGAAGTGTTCCGTAGAACAGTTGGATGAATTTATCCCAAAAACAAAATATAAAATTGTAGCTGAAAAACATGTTCTCCCATAACTCCCATACATCGATATTCGTCACTGTCAATTAGTCAACAGCAAATGTAAGCTTTTTAATCGCATTTTCTTTTTGTGCAATAAAACTACAATTGAACGATTTTCGAACGTTTTCCTTTAAATGTGCTGTGAAACCTTGCTTCTGGCCAATTTAATGATTCTAGGTCAACGGAAACTACCCTGTAGGTTTTGATTTATTTGCAAGTATCAA
This sequence comes from Conistra vaccinii, assembly GCA_948150665.1. Classification (NCBI taxonomy): domain Eukaryota; kingdom Metazoa; phylum Arthropoda; class Insecta; order Lepidoptera; family Noctuidae; genus Conistra; species Conistra vaccinii. The sequence goes on from OX411323.1 coordinate 17,323,645, forward strand.
AATAATGTCCCGTAAATTACCATATTTATTTATTACGTTGACTTAGAAGCTTGCTTTTTTTAGAGCTCCAACGGACCATAGGTCTACGTAATTGATATCAATTTCTCTTGAACACATGGAGGTATCCATGCGTTCCTGAGAAAAAGGGTCTTGACAGACTGATAGACAGACAGAAAGACGAACAACGAAGATCATCCTATAAGGGTTCCGTTTGTTCCTTTTCAGGTCCGGACCTTAAAAAAATAACTATTTTGAATTTATCAGCTTTCAATGAAAAATACACTCCCCATAACACACTTTTCCAAGACGTGAATTTTCCACGCTTTATTGAAGCGCCCTAGTCTACAATATCCTGATTTTTCGCTTGTGTGCCTCAGCGGAAATTGTTAAAAGGGCTTCAGCAAATATTTTGTTGATGCTGAAACAACAGACTTCGCCTTTTATTATGTAAATCTGTGTGTAGAGTTAAATTGCAGACAGCTTTGTGTTGTGACTGAAACGTTCGATTGGAACAAGGGCTTGTGATGTTATGATAATAAAAGTTTCAGATTTTCTTTTGATATTTTTGCCGCCAAGCTGCGTTGTTGTGATCCGGTTCGAAGGTTACAGGTGCCAACGATAATAATAATGATAACCCCACCGCAGTTTCTCTACGATGACGTCTTGGTGGAGCTTGTGCGCTCCTATATACTCTAGGTCTGTGCCGGTAGAGTTTACTTTGTCGAAACAGGTTTACGGTGAGGATATAGGACCAAGATGGACCAACCTCAAGAGGTTACAGGTATCTGTCGAAACCCACCAGCATGTGGCGAGCTGTAGGGCAGTAGCGACCACAGACTCTATCTCCCGGGTGAAGTCTTGCTCCTCATCTCTGGCTTGTCTTTATCCCCGGCCAAAGTGAATACTGACGAGGAACAGAGCTCCCACTTCTTTCTTGCCTTTATTGGCAAGGTTGAGTGGAGATTCGCAAGAACAAGCGTGCCCGGAGGAAGGAAGCATTCGAGTAAGATGCTGGTAGGGATCATGACCGTTCTTCAGAGATTGTCCTGATAGTCGTGGAATACCTCTCCTCTTCTCATAAGTACCTCAGGACATGTTGTCCCCTTGTCGCTACGACACTTTGTGCTAGCGATAATTTTCGGGGGCCCATTATTGAGTGTGCAAGTCACCCGCTGCCATTTTATCTGTGTATTGTATATGTATATGTCAGGACCTAGAATCACCATTGATTGATTTGGATTGGACCACGATATATCAGGAAGGGGGCATAGTCTTTCCATAGGTTTTAGGTAACCAGTTCATTTTAACTACTCAAACCCATAGTTAGATAGATAGATAAATCGTTTATTTGGTGCACACATATGAATATAGATACAAATTGCCAATATATAAAATAAAAATAAAAAACAATACCTATGTATTTATATATTATAACAACCAGGAGAGACTACCAATTAACAACGTCCCCCAAAGCACTTAAAATTGAAGGTCTAGTTACTATTAAGAAACATGAAACAATAGTTCTAAGTAAGTTTATAACTTTAATTATCGCGTAAAATGTTCCCGGTAATAAATGCGGGAACTTTAATATTTCACTTGCGAGTTCCAACGATCATCGAGGGACTACCGCGAGTTAATGAGTAGCGCGTTTCACTGGCTCATTGTTAATGTACATCAGCCAATGTTTTAACTATTTGAGGTGGATACAAGTTTAAGCAATTATTCGTCAAAATTGGCAAATGTTTCTTTAGACATTTTTTTCAGGTTATATCTAAAAGGTCAATCACAGGAACAGACCATTAAAGCGAACAACTTTCTCCAAGGGAACAACACTGTAATCGCGAAAATTGATCAGTCGTCCCATACATTTGGGTCAGTCGACCCAATTATTATTCCATATCCTTATTTTCAACAACCCACACCAACAACCAACAACAACCCACACACTCAACACCGACAACAAAAACAGCAACAACGACCAAAAAAATCAAAATAAAACCAACCAACTCCAACACCAACTCTGGTGTTTAGTTTTGTATTGGACGACTGATAATTTTTTCACAATTACGATGTTGGTCCCATGGAGAAAGTTATTCAGTTTGATGGCCTGCAACTGGGTACAGTTACAGGCCATCAAACTGAACAGGGTGTATGAGAAATGTGTGGTCAAAATGAAAGGTACTTCATTTTGACCACACCTGTCTCATATACCCTGTATTTCTTCTTGAGTGCATTGATACACTATTTAGTGTTGAATAGAATTGCCATGATTTGCAGACGTTTTCTACTTTTATTAGCAGAGAGGAAGCCGCTAGTGCCTATCTTTTCAGTAAAAATACCTCTTGAAAAGTATATGGAACGTCGGGAGTAAAAGGAATCGTACCTCGAAATAGACCCGAGTAACAATGTTTCTTTAATCCTATTCTTATTTCCGCAAGAATATAGGTTATAGGTGACTTTTTCTTTGTCGGGAACTACACCGAATTCAGTCATCTGAACAACCCACTCATCTGAGCACCTGATTGGGAGTCTATTCAAAAGTAACGAGAACCATTAGGTTTAATTTGAATCACGAGGTTTTGGGTTTCCGCCCGTATCCTCATGGGTCAAATATGAATGATGAGTAAAAACTTTTTTGTCCGTCAGATAGACTATTAAAAAATATTGAACATGTTTTTTTTGTTTTTTTTACGCAATCAAAAGATTACGGCAATACATTGAGTTAAAATGTGGCATGACGTCTCTCTTCGGTCAATTTTATACTGAACCCACTCCCCAACTTTAATGCGTTTAATCTGAATATTTTTTGTTGTGAAAACTTCTTTAGCGGCGTTGTGCACTTTTTTTGGGGTGGGTAAAAAATGTTAAACTCGCGTCAGGACATGACCGTAAGATCCGTTCCCTAACAACCGACAAATTAAATATCAAAATAAATAGTCTTTGACATTACGTAAAGATTGCGAGGTAAGACATTTTACCCATATTGATGGGTAAAAAAAGCAGTCAAAACATACTTCATGAAAAGTGTTTAAATAAATTGTTTATTTTGGTTAGACTATATTTTGAAAACAAATAAATATACTACTACTACTAATGAATATTGTATTTAACCACATACATTATAGTACTTTTATACTGATAAATAAAGCAATTCGTGCGAAATTATTCCGTAGCCAATCCAAAATATTCAAAAATGCACAATGTTAATGTTCAAGTTTTCACTTCTGCCGGCACTACCGGAGTGCAACCCGTTGTTTTTTTATTAATATGATAATCAAAAAACACGTGTCTAATATTTTTAATTATCTGACTTACGGACAAAATATATTTTTTTACTCAGGCAACATCCGTATTATCCATTCTTCTCACTCCCTTTCACTATTAAATCTACCTAGACACTATCCCAACTATGTTGGGGTCGGCTTCCAGTTTAACTAGATGCAGCTGAACACCAGTATTTTACACGGCGATTGCCTTTTTGATCCACAACCCAGTTACTGGGTAACACGATACCCCTTGGTAATACTGGTTGTCAGACTTCTGGGTTTCCGACTACCTTTAACGTTTGTCAAAGATCTACGAGTGACAGCCGAGACCGGGGCGTTTCGTGCTTTCCGAGGTACGATGGGGTCCCCATGGATTGCCAGCCATCCATGAACCGATCGCGCCAAGCATAGATATACAAGGTGGAGACGACAATACAACAAAAAAAATTATCGGCATGTCTTTAATGACGTTCCTATTCTGTATACAAAAATTTAATTGAATATAATATTCAATAATTTAGTCAATATAACTCGGTAAAATCCATAGTCGGCTCGGGTTATTCCGTCCACCCCAAAAAATCCACCCTAAGGTGGATATTCGGGAACGTATGCTCAAGAATCCTAACCTTAAGCCTTAGGCCTAGTTGGATAAACGGAATTTATAGAATAGTATTTAATTTGTTTGATAAAGTCATTTTTTATTTTCCAATCCAGGATTTATTTGACAGTTCCATAATACTCTTATGCATTAGTAGTGCCAGTATTTTCATTTATTGTTGTATTGTAGTCTCCACATTCTATAGCAAGCATAGATAGCACCTTCGATCGACCCATGCGACTGATATTATTTGCCACAAGCCCCTCACAACTTTCCACTACTGTGACCAAAGAAAACAACTCCTAGAGCCAAAAAAAACTCTAAACGAGTAAAAGTTCGTTCCGCCATCTACATTTAAATGCTCGTACATTCGACCACACATACAATTTGAACACGTTCAGAAGTGAGTTTTAGCTTTGAATAGAAAGGCGTGAACTACTCCAAAAGTCTCAACTTTTTGTAGCCTCACTTCACTTGCATTGTTAACCGCTTTAATAGCAAAGAGAAACTGTGTGGCTTTTCTACCTTTTTAGGGTTAGAATGCAAATAAACGTGCACTTTGACTGGCTTTTACGTACGTAGGTACCATACGTCAATTTGACGTATTATATCCATTTCTTACAAATCCAAGTTAAAAAGTTGTGTTTTGAATATACGAACAATTTAAGTGGGCAGTAAAACCAATTAATTTCCTGACTCACTAACTCAGTCATCATTTAAAAACTGAAGGTTTTTCAAAGGAGCAAGTGTTGTTCTATAGATACATCTTATCTAAATATAGTACCACTACTATAACACCCGTATCTTCGTCTGTGCCCAAGTACAACGATCGAAGTTGACCGATTAGATAACAAAACTATCCTCTGTTATTCGTTTTCCTCTAGTAAGACTTTGATCTGAATACAATATTTGAGTTTATCTGTCAGATAGCTGAATACAGAGAGTCCTAAGAGTACTCGTAAAAGGAGATTTGTTAGGGAAAGGGCAATGACTGCTATCGCCATGCAAAAAAAACGTGAAAACTATAGTTAATGTGAATTAAACTTTTGAATGCCAGTAATCTATCAGCCTATAATGTTCCCACTGCTGGGACACAGGCCTCTTCTCTTCGAGAGAGGATGTAATGTACCGCGCGTGCCCAGTGCGGTTTGGTAGATGTCACATGAATTTTTGGTTCTAGGACATGCCGGTTTCCTCACGATATTTTCCTTCACCGTTTTGAGAGCATGATGAAATTATTTATACAAAGTAAAGCGCCTGTCTTTTATTTGTTTTTTGGGTGGGAAATCATCAAATGACTTCTCCCGCTCTAGGCGGAGTGGAAGGGCGTGTCAGACTCTTACTGACTAAAACCCACCCGTGTTCCTTCCCTTGCGTTGCCAGGGGCCACGGTTTCCCTTTAGGACTTTAGGGGGAAGAGGAACAGGGTGTAAAGTTCACTCATCCACCATAGAAAAGGGAGGATCCTCCAACCAGACGGGTTGTTATGTCTGGCGGGCAACTGCCCATATGTTGATTTCGGATAGTCTTATCTATGTTATTCGCTCAGTAAACTCTAACTGCGAGATGTAGGAATTGTGTGACGTCATGTCTTTTTGTTTCGTAATTTTTGTATGTGGCGGTCTAACCGCTACAGGACTTCCCGCAACCCCGGTAGGCATCGGCCCTGGCGGACCCCGTCAATTTCGCTGACATCTCTTTGAGGCGGAACACGACGCGCCGTCGACCAGGGCCTGGTCCTTATCGGACGGCGAGCTGCCCATTGCTCTCCGTCCGCAGGCCCGAAAGCGCCTGTCTGGGTTCGAACCCACGACCTACAACTCGTAAGACGGGGCCATTACCACTGGGCCACCACTGCTCACAGATTCTCAAATATGTTGCCACTGACGTCTGTTGAGATAAAATTGAAAGGACTTTTAGGACTTATGTGAACGGATGCACCAATAAAAAGCTTGTGAGATTGTTTTGACCCTATCAGATCTTAGCTTCTTATAAATTGATATACACTTTTTTCTTGACTCCTTTTTCAGTACCACAGTACCCACTACCCATTAGTAAAAGTAAAATTAACCAGTAACCAACCTCGTTAATATTAATTTGATGAAGTCGCCCCACATAGTGGAGAATGTCCACAGATTGCAGTAATGCACACCAGTAACAGTTTGTTGCGAGCGTTGCCAGGGCCGTGTAACCTATTTACAGTTGATGGACGCTTAATATTTTTGTATTACCTAGTCAGCAGATGCAGGGTTTCATTTTCGTTTTATTTAAATTATAAATGGCTGTTTTTGTACTGATTTGCGATATTGCTGATGCAGTAATTGCAGTTTTTCATTGGGCCGGTTTTTTTGTACATGATTGGTACAAGTTAATGTCACTTTTCATGTCTGTCTATGTGGTCGCGAATTCTTATTATCCACGCAACGGATTTTGATGAGGTTTTCACCATCATTTAGAAAATTTACTTAATAAAAAAAGCTGAGAGGTGTCAATGGACACCCGGATGGAACGAAGTTATGGAATGAACCTCACAAAGGCATGCCACTAATTAGTACCTGTGGTCGCTCACAGATGGCGTTAAATAAAAAATAGTTATGGAATGAACCTCACAAAGGCATGCCACTAATTAGTACCTGTGGTCGCTCACAGATAGCGTTAAATAAAAAATTAATAGTGTCGTTACAACTTTTGGTCCCAATTTTTTCCGTCTAGCCCCCTTTGGCAACGCGCGAAAGGGAACTTCGTTCCAAAATCTTAAATTCATTCACTGACAAACAAGGTACAGCCTAAACCGATGCGTCTTGAAGCATGAAATTACAGCACAAGAGGTCCTCCATATAACGATGGTGAGCACTTAGGAGGGATTTTTGGAAATTCATCCCCAATATGTAAAGAATTGATAATGAAAGTTTGTATGTCCTCATTTATGTCGAGCGAAAATCTATCGTGCGCAGAACTTGTTATATAATAAATAGGTAATAAGCCTTAGTAAAAAGTCAGTACACCAAAATTCACACAGTCAACATAATTTCTACAATATAATTATATCGTAGGATTATTTGATAATTCGAATTTTTGAGACAATGGTGAAAACATTTCTGCGAGCAATTTAGCTCTCGCTTCGCTCGCACGGCTCGCGCGCGGTTGGTCACAGTTCTAACCTAATCTACCCTATGTATTTCACCCAGTTCAAAATGACGAATCATACAATCTGCAGCAGAATTTTTTTCACCATTGTCTAATTATCTAGTCGCAGCCAGATTGTATGATTCGTCTTATTGAACTTTGTGAAATAGGTTAGGTTCGGTTTTCGAGAAAATTCGAATTATCAAATCATCCTACGACACATACATAAACTCACGCCTTCTTCCCATGGGGTAGGCAGAAACTACAGAACGTCACCTGCTTCGATCCTTAACATAAATTGCTTTGTTTACGTTCATACACCTGGTCGTACACCCACGCCGGTTCTTTATTTGTATAACTGCCCTTGTTTGATGATGATTATTAAGTTTGGACCTAAAGTAAGCATTAGCAAATACTTAAATGAATATAGTTACTAGTGGGGTTGCAAAGGTAATTTGAAAGTCACTTTGAGCTCGGATTTATTTTGAACTTTTTGAGAACTGAAATTGAATTTAGTGAAAATGTAAATGTATACAGTTTCGGATAAAGCTTATAGCCTTAAGAAGTGTGACAATAAAGTAAATATTAATAAAATTATGTATTTTTACGAGTATATGTCTTGGAAAATGAAATATTATTATTTCAGCAGAATATGTAGATGTTCAGGAATAGTCTTTCTAAATTCAATTACATAGTCATCCCTAAGGAGATAAAACGTGTTAGTACAAGAAAAAATATTTTGTCTTCCTTTCTGTGTATTTAATCATACATTATTATTTTTCTTTGTTCTCATGGGATTATAAGAAAAACAATATCCTTACCATTCCATTACGTCTTATATCCTTAGTGACAAAAAAATTAACACTTTGACGTTTTTAACAGTTACGTTTTTTTTTTCACTTGTTAGAAGGAATTTCTTAGTAACAGCCTGGAAGTTGGCGGTGTGATATCCTCGTGCCTTGGAAAGCACATTACGCTGCCTGCACCTGATCTCTCTCCGGTAGTGTCGGGTTGCCGTCCCATCGGACTATGAGAGTGAGGGAAAAGAGAGTGCACCTGTGTTTGCGCACACACTTGTGCACTATAATATCTCCCACGCCGAATGCTAGTCTCCATTGAGAATGGCCGCCGTGGCCGAAATACGGTCTGGATGACTATATACATGTCTTAATACATAGCCTTTCCATGCCTGGAAGAAAGCAAGATAAAAAGGAAATCCTAAATGATACATACAACAATCTATGTCTGAAGCCTGAAAGTCTGACAATCGACCTAACCTTGTTTGTTAGTATCGTCCAATAACTGATTTGGGGAGGCAATATGGCAGTCGCTTTGTATTATGTAATATTTTGTCAGACTGGAGACATTTTACCGCGATAATACGCGCCGTTTTTGCGTGATTGAGTAACAAACATCCAAACTTTTATTACACATTTATAATAATGTATTATACCTATTTAGTGTATATTTTTGTGTATATCTATATATATATAAATTAATCCCTATTTCCTTGGTCACGGCATCACGCGTGAACGGCTGGGCCAATTTCGCTAATTCTTTTTTTGTTGTGTTTGTTATAGTAAGGAGATGGTTCTTAGGATAGGTAGGTAGGTAGGTAGGTATGTATGTAGTTAGGTGTAGGTAAGTAGGTAGGTAGGTAGTTAGGGTGGGTAGGTGCGCCGTAGATAAGTGCTTACCCGTGCGAAGCCGGGGCGGGCAGCTAGTTTTTATATATATGTATATAGTAGGATGTAAATAAATTATCTGGTTAGTGACTTTTGACAGTGCCCGCAAACTGTGTTGAAAAGGGTGCGATATGAAGCACTAATTATAAAGTATACTGTGATTAAATTAGCTCTAGTTATGTAAAAAACTGTATGTTTTTTTAGTTTTAATGAAACTTGACTTATTATATATCTGAATTCAACATAAAATATTATTATGTACCTATTACGAAATACTTGTGCGTGATACGGGATACAGAACTAAGAACCGCGTAAAACTTCTTTTACCGCAACAAATAAAATCTTAAGCATAACGGTATCTACAGGTACACAGTCCCCCATACGTACAATTGTTCCCTCTGAACCCTCCACCCTTTCACACAAAAGATTACGTCATATTACGTATGTTTAGGGTGGCTCGAGTCGTTAGGGCTTCGCTCGAGCACCGGAAAGACTCGAGCATTGACTTGAGGAGTATTCAACCCTCGGAATATGATGCCTATCTGCTTAACGGGTCTCGATAAGGTAAAGGTGAAGGTTACTTCGTAATAAAAATTTAATAGTTTGGGTATTTGTGGTTTTTTTTTGAGAATGGAAAATAAATGTTTTTTTAAGTTATAAAAGGAGAGTAAAATCTTGTAAAGCATTTTTTTTAAAGACAAATCTTATATTTCAAAAACCTTAAAAGGTAAATATTGCAAAATTGCGATAGGCATTGTTATTATTACGTTTATGCGAATAAAATGAAGCATTCAAAAGAGATAAAATACACAGTTGCTCTTTATTAAATTTTCCGTTCAATAAAATTAAAGCCGCAAGCGTATGCTTTATTCATTACCTTTATTTAAATTGCAAAATAAGATTTTTATGGGAGTTGTATCAGACAAACGGAAGCTCCGCCTGGGGCCACACATCATACATGTGGACTTTCAAATGCAGGCATTCCATTTTCACGTCTCCCTTTGCAAACACAAATTTATTCCATGGCATGAGTCGTAGTTGGCGGATCACCCACCCTTCTCTGATGTTTGATTCAACCTGATTGGTACCGAAACTAGATACACGTAAGCTCTCGATGACTTGCTTTCTAGCTTCAGTATTTCCGTATAAATCAGAATGCTGATTGGTGTATCATAGATGTGTACTCATAGTATTGAATGCCTGTACTTTCCAAAGCAGAGGAGGATATAGGAACCCAGATTACACCAGTTATAAGTCATAGGGGGCGAGCCTACTGCTATTTACTAAGAAGTAATGAAATATTCCCATAAAATTAATCCCAATCCTGGAATCTAGGCCAGGGCCAAAAACAGTTGCACTTGCGACGTCTAGACCAACAAAGCAGTCAGAATTTTGAACAGTGTCTTCATTAGTCCGTTCGTATTTGATGCAAATGTCCAAGTTTCTTAAAGGTAGAACGTTGATAATGATTGCTGCCCATTTTCTTTGGATTTAGTTTGAAAACTTGTGAATGACAAACATTTAAAGCCAGAGCTAACGATCGGCTCAACTTTCTTGCCTTGACAAGAACAGTTTTAGTTATTCCAATCTTGTGCGTATTGTGAGAAGTTTTTGATATAGTTAAAAATATTTATCATATTTTCACGATCAAGCTTTTACGAACTTACTTTAGAAACCTATGTAAATTCACATCTCATTTTAAAGAAAAAAGAAAGAAAGAAAGAAATATTGTTTATAATGTGATGTGTGTGTTTGTGTGTGTGTGTGTGTGTGTGGTGTGTGTGTGTGCTATGTGTGTGTGTGTGTTTGTTGTTTTGTTTTTGTGTAATTTTGATATTGCAAAGCTGGCCTCTCTATTACATAGAATTTATAACATATCTGGCAGAATGTGGTTTCAATACACTTCTGCCAACCATCTGTTTGGTAGGTATTGATCATAATATACCCTACTTGGATTTATTATACAATCCACGAAAATACCGACACTATTCGATATTTATTGCCCCATGAAGGTTCAACATAAGCTGTAATATCCACATTTATGTCAACCCGAAGGTACAAAAATAAACAATACTTTCCTTTTTACATTCCTAACTTATAATACAACTAGCGACTCGTCCTTGCTTCGCACGGTTTTCTCGACTTGACGACAAAACCTCGAGATTTTTTTATTATATGTAAGTTTAGTATTAAGTATAAAAAGTTTACAATTATGAATAAATTCCCAAAATGATGGTGAAAACAGCATGAAAATCCATTGTGTAGTTTAAAAAAAAAAAGGTCATACTTAAGGACACGAAAACCGACTTTGTTTTATACTATTTATAGAATATAGATAGGTACTGAGCTTTGTCCAAAATTCACCAACGATTCCGTGTTAGCTATGAAAAATGTAGGTGTGTGTTTGAAAAATATATTTTGATTTCAGTCAACTAAATCCGGGTTTTATCGCTAGCCCCGTACAAAGTTAGAAAGGATGATTAATGAGCTGTATAACAAGTCAGGTTCATATGTAGCAGAATCGATTACCCTTTGGCGAACTGGAAAAATTGCTTATACGTGCTATGTGGACGATGTTTTATTACCTAGGTAATTTTTTCATCGAATGAAAATCATTGACCGACCTTCCATTCGTATTTTGGATTGACAGTTTTATCGCCAAAGAATTGCAGAATTACTTTTTTATTTGTTTTGTTAATGTTTTACTTGTGTAGAAGGTCAACTCATGAATAAGGGCTCCGGTCGAGTCCAAAATTGGTCGGGCATACGGTGTGCCGAATATCCGAAAAATGCCTATAACACCGATTATTACCTAAGTTTTTTTCTTAAATGAAAATCATTTGGGTAGATCATACATATTTTGGATTTGTAGTGTTATCGCCACAGAATTACGGAATTACTTTCGTATTGGCTTTTTAAGGTTTCTATCTCAGGGTGAAGTCATGTGAGCAACACCTGAATAAGGGCACTGGTCGAGTCCGAAAGTAGTCGGGCTTACCCGAAAAATGTTCATTAACTTCTATTTGCACCCGTAACATGAATAATAGAAATTGAAAATGAAAATGAAGAATAGAAATTGAAAATGAAAATTAAGAATAGAAATTGTGATTTTTTATTTGTCTTTTTGTCTATTCTTCCGTCGACAAAACCCGTTTCTATTGTAGAAAAATAGTAGAAAATTGTGTCCGATAAATAAAAATTGTCTTTAGTATAGGCGTTAGTGTGTATCTGTTATTGTGATAACAAAGTTAGACCCTGTTGAGGCGCTCTGTAAGTGCAGAAGTTCTATATTTTCAATTGTACCCTGTAAATCGTATAAGTTTGTACTACTCAGGTCTTAAGGTGGCAACTTTGGACATTACGCGTCACCTGTGGCTTTATTTACGCCTTTACAGCTAAAGGGAGCTAGAACATAACAGTTAGAAACACATACTTGGTATTTCTGACGTGAGGAGGTCGTGGCTAAGTAATAACAGCTGCATGGATCGATCCATCAGGTTAAGCTACGCTTGCCGGGGTTGGTCTGTGGATGGATGAGGATCTTTACATACCAAGACTCCTCCGTGCCTCGGAAAGCACGTTAATCCGTTGGTCCCGGCTGTCGTTCGTGGATCTTTCACTGTCGTTACTAGTCGTCAGAAGCCCGAAAGTCTGACACCAGTCTTACCAAGTGATATAGTATTACCCAGTTACTGGGTTGTGTGCGACGTTTTCTTAGAACTATTGAGAACATTGTGAATACAACAACGGTTTTTTTTACTGAATCTATCGTTCTTTATTTGAAATCACTTCTCTATTCATCATAGATAAAAGAAAATTATTCAAAAAACAAAAAACCCGACTGCAAAAACACATAACTGAAAAGAGAAAAACAAGCATTATAATCTATAGAATTTTGGTATCGCAGGCGGTGACAAACAAAAATTAGGTACACCATATTTCCGGTTATTATTGTTATATTATTATTGTCCCCGCCTGCGATACCAAAATTCTATAGATTATAATGCTTGTTTTTCTCTTTTCAGTTATGTGTTTTTGCAGTCGGGTTTTTTGTTTTTTGAATAATTTTCTTTATTTAGGTTTTTTAGTTTTATTAATATATCTTAATTTGGAATTGACTCATTACCAGCTTTTATTTGATACCAATAATGTTGAAATATATTTAAAAAAAAACCTTCCCCTCCCTTTTTTTTGTACTTGCAGATGCAATACATAAATATTATATAGCCTATGTCATTTCTACGATTAAGACGAATCTAATGACACCTCCTATGTAAAAATCCATCAAGCCGTTTAGGCTACAGAGCGTGCCAAAGAAATAGACATACATACATACATACATACATACTCTCGAAAAACATTACCCTCCTTCTGGGGCAGTCGGGTAAAAAAGCGAATAAAATGGCGCTCCCGGTGTGACGGGTTCCTCTTCAAACTAGCGTAACAATAATCCACCCCTAGGAGAACTTACGTCTTGCCCAAAAAGATAAGTAGTTTAGGATTATATGTTTTCCTGCTCCCAGAAAAAGGTGGAATAGGTACAAAACAAAATAATTCGGATTTTGTTTTTGTGAACATTTTCTTTGTTTTATAGCTATACAAAAAAAAAAAACTTATTTACGTCCAGAATATCGAATGTCAATATCTCCTAAATAAAACCAAGGCTATATTAAAATTGCCTGTTTACTACGCATTGTTTGTTCTGCAGTGCCATTGACAAACTGAAAATAATAATAAGTTTTAAAGAGAATATATAAACCTTTTGAATACTACGATTACCATTTAATTCAGATAATTTATTTCAATTTACTTGCTCTCGATTTCTATCTACTCACCAACCTATTTTGTTTCCATTTTATATGCCTTCTCTATCAATCGAACCCGGGTTGTGCCTTAAGAACTCCCCAAAGTACGCAACGTAATGGATTTGGTAAAATAATACGAGAATTTGTGTGTACTTTTTACTCAGAAAGGGTTTGGATAGGTATCTACCTACCTATGTTTTTTTAGGGTCGGTTTAAAGATGTTATTGTCCGTTACAAGTTTATGGTTTTACGTAGAGTGCTTTTTAAATTTAATTTGAAAACGAGTTTTAAATCCTATCCTTTTGGTCTCTAGGGTAGTGAGATTATAACTCATTAATTTGTCCTTCGATTCGATTATACACCGACTCTACGGTTCGTTATAGAAAAGTTTCTGAATGAGGAGGTCGGCCCGGTAAATGAGTTGTGGTTATTCGATAGTACGATGAGAATGCCTCTGTCCCTTTCAAGATATTATACGGGTTCGGCAATTAAGTCATGTTCGAAATTTCCAGTATCTAGTACATATGTAACAGCCCCCAATATCCAATCTACCGTGTCCAGTTGTATACAAGATGTCAATAGCAGTTAGCCATCTATTTGTATTCGTGAACTATCCGTTCGAAATTGTCGCCAACTACTTGAAATATTAAATAAACAGTATCTGTCCACAATCCACAAATGGTGGACACACTGGCCACATTTTCATGTCCATGTTAATACTGCTAAAGTTCGTTCTTCGCAGAGGTTTCATTATACTCTTTTTTCAAACTGAAAAGAAAAATGAAATGTTATTCTAATGAGTCCAGTTCATGAATTTTAAACAAATACTATGTGTACACGAATGTATGTAAAAACAAACTCAAAGTCCATTTCCTTTTGTACGAATGCCCCAACATTTCCACTCGATGTGATATTATTATTTACGGCGCCTGCTCGCGTGTAAGGAATAATAATGTGCTGTTGTAATAATTTTACGGACGACACATTTATCATTTCATTATTTACTATTTTAGGTATCTAAAGGCGATAATATTGCTGTAAATACCTGTTTGGTAAATCCTGATAACTTTCTGTAAACTAATTAGATTTGTAATTAATCGTTTTTAAATAAAGTATTTTAGTCACATCATTATTATGTCAACTTTGCAGTTTGTAAACGAGTAGATTTGACACTTAAAGTACTTTATCCATTTAAATTCCGTCCCTAAAGTTCAATAAGGTCGATCTCATCGATAAACATTTTTAATTATAACAAGACTCTCCCTAATTTTACTCAAGGGAAAAGTAGGAAGGGTTTTCATTGAAACGTCAAGCAAAATTGATGGGCTCGCCGTGTGCCGTGACCAATAGTCGTGGGGCGTTTGTATCGTTGGGTCGCGTCAGTCGAACGTCCGGAGTCAGTGTGGCCACACGCTTGTTTACTGTGGACACGTCCTATCACGCGGTCACCACGTGGATACCGCACGTGACACAACAACTTTTAAATTTAAAAAAATCGAACGCGTATCCGACCTTCTTGCTTCAATTATTTTTTCCATCCGTCTATTTTTGGCGCGAATTTTTTAAATGTCAAAGTGGAAATAGTGTAGGAAATGTGATAGTTTTGGATTTCGTTTGTACTTTTTGAGTAATGGACAACATGTGTGGTATTCGGTACCTCGTTCTCTGCTTCCTGGCTCTCCCAGGCCCTTCCTGCAGCAACTCAGATAATTTAGGTGGGTGTTAGATTTATTACTAACATAATTACCGGGGTATCCGCAGCTTGTGGGTAATGGCGCTTTACTTAATAACAGTCGTTGACAGCGTTTTAATGCTTTTAGATATTAATATATATGTTTGTAGCGACTATTAGTGTTATCGTGTTCTGTTAATTGCCTCGTGCATCGAGCTTATTATTTGTAGTTATGTTTTTATTAGTTTAATGTGTTTGTTTTAAATTAATTGTAATGGTATGGCATGCAATTAATTCTAAATATTTACACAATTATAACGTTTTATTAGTTCAATAAATATGTGTTTAATTTCCATTCATATCTTATTACATAGTAGATCATTAGTATTTTTTTATACAATTATAGGTTTTATTCTCTTAACGATAAAACTTATAATTGTTTGTTTTAATTGTATCTGTAAAGTTTTAGTTAAGGCATGAACAAGATATGTTGTGCTAATGTTGTTATCTAGTGCTCATTATGGAGGAGTTCAGACGTAGTGTTAGGTAATCTTAGTGCTTATCTAAGTACTGTTTACTTTAATGACCTAATCTATATTATTGCTTAGATTCTAAAGCCGATAACAATTGCTTTTCTTTCCTCAATTTCTGCTTCAACATCATAACTGCTGAATAATTTAAATTTACTTTGTGAATGTTTTAGATATTCATTTTCTGTAGACGTAGTAGAAATGTTTTATCTTTAAGTATCATTAACTTTGTAATTTAAATAACTACACGTGTTTCAAGGATAATGCTTTGTAGAACCGTACACAGTATATCATGGTCCAGAAAAAGCGAGACTGTACCCACATCCTAAATTATACAAACATGTGTTTTAATTAAAACAGCGTCCATAATTCTAGCAACCCTAGGCTATCATATGCTCCGCTATTTAGCTCAGTTAACAACATCGTGTTTTGGCAACAGAAATTACGCAAACAGCCTCACTCGCGGAATTAAAACGTTTGCCAGTAATTCGCAGCAAAGCCTTTGGATAATCACAACATCAGTCGCTACGAGCGTAGCGCTACGAAACCTACGAATCTTTGCTACGCCGTAGCGTTCAATTGGGCGGCATGCGAGTTACGATCTTGCATAATACTCAAGTTCCATTAACTCGAGTGGAGTTCAAGTTTGGAACTCAATTAAACTTTTCTTCTATTATGTTAATGAAGCACGCATACAAAAAAGTGGCCAGTTCCCTCTTGAAAGTTAATAAATTATAAGATAAGACGTTTTATTCTGTTCCAATGCTAATTGTAAGGAATATGTTGCATTTTTATGAGCAAGCGGAGTAATGAGAATACCTTTGCCATTTAAAAAATATTCTCGTAAGCATACTTTTTTAAATCGATCTTTCTTTGACGTGATTATATTAAAGTTAATTGAATGATCAATTCGGTTCGTTTCCTAGAAACGATATTGTTATTCTTTTGAAAGGAAGTGGGTAATAAATAGCTCGGATGTTAAAGGAATAAAAGTACGATGTTTTACGTGAATTTTTTGTTAAATCTTGTTGTTTTAGTTATCGGGGATGAAATCTACTTCGGCTATCTGTGGTCTATCTGGAAACATTGGTAAACAAAATATATCATCATCATCATCATCATATCAGCCGAAAGACGTCCACTGCTGGACATAGGCCTCCCCCAAGCACCGCCACTTCGACCGATTCTGTGCTTCCCGCATCCAGCGAACAAAATATATACATACAAATATTTCAGTATTTTATCTGGTACCCACGTAACTGTCGTACTTCATTTAGTCCGTTAGGTGGAGGCTATTTCTTATGTACCGGCGTTCAAGCGTGATCGCTAACGTGCGATTGACTGTACGTGTAATATTGATAATTAATTGATCACTGATTATTTAACCCTTAAATTTTAACAAGATTCCACTACAGTTAGCAAGCAACTGATTATAGCGCATTTGCCTTTGAAATTGATAGGTTCTATAAAGTTGTGAGCAAGCTGGCCTCTGGTGTAGGCTGCGGCAAACAAAGCTTTGATGTTGCCGACAAAATCAACATGTACGGTAGTTGCTAGTGCTCATGAATTGCCAATTACCGCTAGGAGGCGTTCTTTTGTTTAATAAACAATTGTTTTGTTGCTTAACTCAAGTGTTGAAATCAATTGTTGCTAAAACAGTGAAATTTTATGGGATTTATTGAATTGTTTTGTTGTTCCTATTGTGTGTTGCTGTTGAGGTGAACGCTAATTTAAATTGCTTTTTGTTGGTTTAGGAGAGGTAGTTGGTTACCTCTTGAAAGCGATTTGTATTGTTTAATTTCCGTTCATTTCCTGAAGTAATTGTTCATTCAGTCAAGTTAGCCTTTCGTTGAGCATACACAGAAGGAATGATACTGTGTCGCCTTGTCGAGTTACTATTCATAAGAACATGCTGATGGTTAGAAATGGAATATCATTTACGGTGTTCTACTACGTTGTGACCTTTCGTGGGAGTCTCCGCAGTAACAAAGATCACAGTCTAATCACACGTAGCCGGCAATTGAACCCGCAACTCATAACGCAGCGAGCTCATCAATCAGTCACTGCGCTACTCAAGCCATTTTTTGGTAGATATGCGTATAGGCATAAAATGAGTAGGGTAGGTATTTTCAGAAGTTAATAATGCAATGTGTAAGTATAACTGACGTAGTAAGTTCATTGTTTAGAAGCTTTAAAGTTTCTTTTGGCTTTTAGCGAGAAAATACACTTAAGATTTTCCTCCCATTCCAAGTTTCTGTTAACTTCTGACGTAAGCCCAAGTGGCCAGTAACATATCTTTGCATTTTACTAAGAAGTGTTTTTGTTTACACACCTTATTTTTTTATGGAATTCTACATAAAAATGTAGGTAAGGTGTTCTTGGATGGCAGAATCGGGGCAGTGTCGTCGCCCGAACAGTCAGGCCCAAAGAGGGGGCAGGCAGTGTTCGCGAGCCTTTATAGGAGGACGTTCGTCGTGGGATCGGCCGCACTGGGTGATGGGGCCCCGTATGGCATGGCGTGCTGATACCAGTCGGAGGTGCCGCGAATGTACAAGTATCTCCCGGGCCTCGACACATGGTATTAGTAGGATCTGTGGGGTTCTAGTCGGTAGGAGACCGACATAACACTTTTTACACTTTTTGTTAGATTTATATATTTTTTTTTTTTTGTTTTTTTTTTATCTGCTGTGTAAATTGTGTGCTTTTTAGTCTGTGTTTAAATAAATGTATTTTCTTTCTTTCTTTCTTTATAACTCACCGTTCTCCCAAGACGGAGGGTATCCATGAGGGATTCCCCCTGGTTTTTTTGTTGTTTCATTTTCCAATTTTTTTTTATCATACTTTATGCATACTTTGTACAATTTTTATTGGAGGCGTGAAGGAATTTCTATAACATAATACTGGTTTTCCTCGAAGCGTTGGATAGAGGTATAGGTACCTATAATAAACTCACAATAAGCCAGTTAAGTATATTTAAGTGCCATGTAATAAACTGCCCCGTTGGTCTCATGGCCGCAAGCGCGACTGCTGACCGTGGTCCTGGGTTCGATTTCCAGGTCGAGCAAAGAGTTATTGGGTTTTGTCATTAAGAATTTCTTACTAAAAGCCTGCAGTTTGAAAGTTGGCGGTACCCCCGTGTGTCGGAAAGAACGAAAAGCCGTTGGACCTGCGCCTGATCTCTCTCCGCTCGTGTCGGATTGCGCGCCGTCCCATCAGACTATCGGAAAGAGATAGTGCACCGTGTCTGCGCACACACTTGTGTACTATAAATACCTCCTGCGCTAAAGCTAGTCTCTGTTGACATTGGCCGCCCGCCATGGCCGAAATAAAACCTGGAGGACTATAATAATAAAAACGAGCGACCCGTACAGTAGTCGCATATGATGTGTAACATTTGAAATCTCACCTTGGTAATAAATAACATTAGTCGTCGGGGTCGAATTCATTTATGACGTCAAGGTCGTTTATGACGATCAACTCTAGCACCAATGGTGCGCGCTTGCCCGGCTTCCTGTTATACGCTGACGTCGCTTTTCACGAAGTCACTCTTATAGATTGCACGAAAGCGAGACGAAAGATCTTACACATAAAAAAAAACAACGGGTTGCACTCCGGGAGTGCCGGCAGAAGTGAAAACTCGGACATTAACGTTGTGCATTTTTAAATATTTTGGAATGGTTAGGGAATAATTTCGTACGAATTGCTTTAAACACTTTTCATGAAGTATGTTTTGACTGCTTTTTTTACCCATCAATATGGGTAAAATTTCTTACCTCGCAATCTTTACGTAATGTCAAAGACTATATAATTTGATATTTACTTTGTCGGTTGCTAGGCAACGGATCTTACCTGACGCGAGTTTAACATTTTTTACCCATCCCAAAAAAAGTGCACAACGCAAAGAAGTTACACACTTCAAAAATACGTTACAAAACAAACACACAAATGCTTAAATTTACAAATAATAAGCAATTTCGCAATGCCCCAGTTTCACCTCAATCTAAAAACTCTAACTTCCCATCGGAACGATAACACTCTCATAAACTGGATCAAACTAGTTACGCCCTAACACTATTTGTACAGCTAATTTCGGTTTACAATGATGAAAATGTAAATGTAAGTGCCCACAGCACTAAAGCCACGTTAATTGATGAATTTCACATAAGCGGACAAAGGTTATGCGTGATACCCGGCCTCACCCACTCGTAAATTAATTAAAAACGTGACAACCGTGAATTTAGCCCTTTTCATGCCGTGACTGAGTGAAGTAACAAAACAATGGAGGAGTGCTGAGGACAAAGTTTAGCGGATTTTAATGTTAATCATGTTCGATGTGACGCGAAATATGCTGTCAAAGGTGGAATTTTTGTTCGCGTTTAGCTTCAATCCTTCAATCTATATTTAATCATTTATTCAAATTAGGCTGAGAATCAGCACTTTTTGAACGTCAAAACTACATAAGACAGTTCCCCAAAACGCCCGCCCTTTGCCACTTCCAAGTGCTTTAGCTGGGGAGAAAGCATAATAGCTGTCTATTAAGCTAGAAGAACTTACATAAGTAAGGTATGTATCTGATATTGAAACTCGCAAAAACGTAGAAGATTTTTGACTTACGTTCACAGACACATTATAGTCTTAATGCTTTTAATATTCGACTTGTTGCAATTAAAATATGGTGTTAAAGCTGGAAGGTCGTGGGGATTTTTTTTAAATTTATTGATTGATTGAATACTTCAAGTACACGAATGTATGGATTTAAGGCATTTTCTACCAGTCAATCTTTGGGTAATGCAGACACAAACAGTGGTAGGTGCAATAGCGAGAATATTTATTTAAATATAAAGATACACATATACCGATAGCAAAAAAATATTATATGCTCCTAATTATATATAATTAAAAGCACAAATCATTACCGCTGTGTTGATACTGCTAGCTTCTTGCAAATGTGCTCGCCCTTTATTTCGATTTCGATCAAACGCGCAATAACAACGAGGTCAAACGTTTGATTGCATATTCATACAAATTTAGATACCCATCTTAAATATATATATGCGTCCTATATGTATTTGGTTTAATCCAATGTCTGTATGTTTGTTTTAGACAATTTCCGAGAACACAATTTCAATATAGCGTACACCTGTATTTGTCAACGCTAGGAATTTAGTCCGGTGATCGACATTCGATTAAGCATTTCCGATCGGTTTACTAGGAAATATGTGACTAACCTAATCTCTACCGATTCGACTACTATCTAGTATCTCCTACTACCTAAACTCCATTTGAAATAAGATTAGACATTAAGCAAACTTTTTTTACAGTCCGTTCTACCGATTCTGACTTTTATACCCTGGGCATAAGGATGGCATTAAAAGCAGAAAAGTGGAATACAATACCAACTGTTTACTGCAGCTGCCATTTGTCATGTCGCCAACGCATTATAAGTCAACATCGGTTGAACGAACTGTAAAAATGGTTTAGTTAAATGCCTAATATCATTTCAAATGAAGTACAGTAGTTTGGGCCCCTATACTTCTCAAACGATACCAATTTTTTTCATTCTCAGCGTTAAAAAACATCGCGCCTACAGATACGTACAAAACGTTTCGTTTTACCAAAAAAACACGTATCACTATCGCATTTTCCTTTCATGACTAAACAGAATCGAGGAAACGACCTGAAGCAAAAACTGCGATAAATCTCATTCCTTAAAGCTGGTTCCGTAATGGACAGAGCGCGAATCAAACAAAATATCTCGCGTAAATAATTTAAACTTAAGATAAATTAGCATAACTCTCATCTTTATGACAAAACGGCTTTCAGTCGTTATCGTTAAATAGAACAAAATTTATCTCAACCTCATTTCTGACATTCTATATATACTTTAAACACAACAAAGGCACAGAAAATATAATTTGTTGAAAAAGCGAAATACGATGTGACAAAAAACAAACACTTATGTGGGACGTGACAATTTGATTACGAATATTGCGCTCACATTAGCCCGTTTTATACAGGGTGTGATGTTACACAAACATATTTATTTTTTATTTTACTTGAGACAAGATGTCTGAACACAATGCTCGTCAAATCTTAGAAATATTCTTGTGTATTTGCCAAAACTTTATGTCATACCTCGCTTCTGCGATATTAGTAAAAATATTTTAGCTGTTTTCTACTTTTTGTCATTCAAAATTTTATATTATTTGTGAAACTTCATTTCGCTTTGTTTATTCAGTGTCACATCTAGTCTTGGTTTAATGAATTGCAGTCTTTATGCTTTAAATTAGATAAGAAGTAGGTACGACTAATGTGGGGACGTACATTAAAATTTAAGTCATAACTTTCTAACTTTTGTGACTAAAATAAATGGAAGAACTTTGTAACTAAGGTGAGTAGTTAAAAATGATGATGCTGTAAACACTAATGAGCAGGTTCATAATTATTCTTACCTATACGTAGGTATGTAAGTTTTCACCCTTTTAAATGTCGAGTGTAGTACTTCATTTCCTACCGTACTGCTTTTGCCGCGCCCTATATATATTTTTATTATAAACGATAGCAGTTTAGAAGCAATTAGCTTAAAAAAACAGTTTTCAATATTGTCAGTTTTCACAGCCAGCATCATTTCATTCGTTGTTTTTAAATAAAATGTTTTGTATTTATTGATAACTTCAGAAAGAAAATACAACAAAAAAAAAAACGGCTAAAAACTAACACCTACTGAGCGAGAAACACCAGCCATTCTTTACCGTCCATTGACGCGTCGTTCGCATAATAAATAAGAGCTTTTACCTTCATTTTTAGACTCTATCGCATACAAAATAGAGTCAAAAATCTCAAAGCAGAATACATAAGCTTATAAAGGTCGGGACTGCGGTCCCGGGATTATGATACGATCACCAATCCACTGACTAAGCGCGGTGTTAATGGCAAAAATGCATCAGAAGTGAGGTAATTCTAAGACTAACATTGGAGAAAACTTTGACTTAGGAAAAACATGAAAGCTTTCTTTACTTTACAGTTTGTTCCAGAAAAAGTAGGGTTGAAAATACATGTTTTTTATATGCAAATATTCCCAACTAGCAGCATAGGTAAGATAATTCGTAAATCAAATTCCATTAACTGTAGGTATATTCAGTGTTATGCATCATAAACAAAGATTTACAAAAACGAGACATTTCAAAAATTCTCCCAAAAAATTATGACAGCATTCAGAAGCTACCTTCAAATGGGTTCCAATAAAAAGAATCTTGAAACTAGAAGTGACACACAACCACTGAACTCAATTTTGGCTTTAAAGCCAGGAAAACTGCACCATCTATGTAGTATAAATACAGCTATGTTACGTGCAGAAATATTTTCTGTTTTACACCTGTTTATATGTGCATAAAATATGAAGTCTTTCATTTAAACTCACAATATTGACCGCCCTACATTGCACCGAGTCGGTTATTAAATATAAACTATTAATAAATAGCTGTGTGACCTATATACACAATTATACGTAGAGGGTTAACATCGGCTAGTGAATAAGGGGGATCAGCCATTGCTCTGAGCGAGCGAGAGTAATGTCTCCGTAATCGATCATGATAGAATCACTTTGTGCATTTTAAATTGATTGATTTATGACACTGACTGATTGATTGTCTTGAGTTTGATTCCCAGGTCGTTCAAAGTGTTATTGGGTTTTTCTGTCTGGAATTTCTCAGTAGCCCGGAGTCTGAATTTGGGGCCACTTGATGGCAATAAGCTCGCCCCCTATTAAATGGGACTTAAATATAACTGGCTAAATATGGGTGGACTAGGTATGGTTGGTACACCTCTGCCCAACCCTTCGGGGAAACAAGGCGTGATGTTATGTTGTGATATGACACCATGCTGAAATCAAATGCTTTTTTTCTAGAACCTGTAGGCATCAGTAAGTTGATTTTTCGATGTTTCTTATAGACCTGTGGTTTTGGTGTGTCGCTTTTTACTATATAAAAATGCAAATGCTTGTTTTGTGCCACATCACTAATCACAAAATGAACAGAGTATAGCAAACGTAACGTTGATTATAGCATGTTGTTATTATTAGACAAGAGTATGTTACTGCTAATACATTTCGTTTAATTCCATATACTCATGGATGACACTCGAGGGAATCTTAGGGAAAACAAAACAGTGGGTGAGCTTTTCCTTGTAGAAAAACACACAAACGTACCTTAGAGAACTACTTACATGTATACTCACATGTATGGTCTGATTAAAAACTATATCATAAAAGTGTAAACAAACCCTGTTACGGTTAAATTGTTACGCCATCACTAAGGCAAGGCATTCATATAACTTTATATCGTGACTTAACTTACCAAGACTTGGTAACTTTAACTTATTGTTTGAATCACACTATAAAATTATTATTAAGAAAAATCATCGATGTAATTTGAGGTTATAAAGTTAACCTCAATCAAATTGTCATATGAAAAATCTCTAAAATTGAGGTTATACCTACCTAAAGTTAACCTCAATCGAATTGTCAAATGTTTCTAATGTGATTTAAAATTAGTATTTCGTGTTTAAGTATTCAAATAATAATCAAACCAAAGCACTCATTTGAAATTGGATCAGCACTGATCCATTTGTTTATATTTTCATTAGATAGTTCTGAAAGAGACTATGTATATGTACAATATACATGCCCATATTATATTTAGAGAATTTTAAAAGAAAATTTCGCGATACGTTTGAAATGTGCCCTCTGCTCCTACCAATCCCTCTGGGACAATAAAACCCGGCTAAAAGTAAATAGGTATTCTGTTCGGTCGGTATGTTAACATTCAGGAGCACCTTTGTATCCCTTGGGATAATACGTGAGGATAATGTCAGGCACTGTTATTATATAACAAGGATGATTCCGTTACGGACGCGAAAACTTTAGTGGTCGGCAAGGTAAGCGAAGTCGTCCATAGTTTTTTTGCTAGCATTCTTTTGTTATTTATTGGTGGAACGTATTCTTTTTGGGACGCTTGAGATCATTGACGTAAAAAATAAAAGTTGTAAAGACTAAAACCCAACTACGACAAAAAAGTCAACTAAACAGGTATAAACAAGACACACACACAGACAAATTAAAAATCCGGAATCACACGCGTTAAGGCACATATTACGTTAAGGCTCGTGTATGCGAGCGCGAATTGTCGCGCGACGACACCGACACCGGTAATAATTGTTCTATCGCTTACTATTTAAATTATTTATAACTTTTATTATTATTTAAATTATTTTGGGCTAATAATATACGACGTACTTTTGAAATGTGCTAATTATGCCCTTTCATTTGACTTTATGTCCTAGAGGACATAAAGTCTAGAGAGGGCGCCATATTTAATGTGACGTCACATAACCTATAACTAGCGGACGATCAAAACGCTTTCAACAACATTTGTCAAATTATGATTAATAGTTAAGAAGTTATGAGGGAACAGAATGATGAACTTACATACCGGTCAAAAGGTTAACCCTCGTTTTTGCTTCGCTGTAGTGGGGTAAAAAGAAAGTCTCAGCCTCTCCAGTTAGATTAAGCTGTAGCATACTGTCAACCGGACTTTGCCATATTTTCATCTTGTTTCTGTGTGTACAATAAAATTATTATTTATTTTTATTCATTTTTATCTAACCCTAACCCGCGACCGGGTTAAGATTTCGGGTCAGGTTTGGAATAATCTTTAACGACACCCAATCATATAGGTACGTTGGCACAAGATTTAAGAGCATATTGAACACATTTTTAAAAACAAATCTGAGAATTTGAATATTATCTTTATTTTTTTCCACATTATTTCTGGATTTTTAGGACACTCGTTACTAGTAAGTACCTTATCAACTTTTCATCGAGTGTAGATAAAATTCTTTATGTATATTTTTACGATCACTACGATGAAAATGAGTATATTTACGACACGGTTTGATATTTGTAGCAAAATTCAATAGTCACGCGTTGGCTACAAATGCTGTTTAAAATCGATGATGAGTCGAACTCGGGCCCTGAAAATTGATGGCTCTTCAAAAGCGATATATTAGGGTTGGTCTAACGAGGCCCTGTCGAGTAATAATCTAGGGTTTGAAACCATTAAAAGGCTTTAGGGTTCAATTACATAGGTTTATTCACAGCATGTAAACTTACATTGCTGGGAATAATCCTTTTCTTTCATTTCATCTTTGACCCGGGCAACGTTGACATAAGCCAGAGGTACAAACATTTACCTGTGTACAAAACCCAAATAAACCTGCCACCTAATACCGTTCCCTAACATATATTTGCCTTCTTACGTCCTAGACCTTATTAACACTAGGAAAACCAACCAACATACCACGAATAACAAACATTCTGATAAGGGCAAAACAGACCCGAATATACTGTTGGTAAAGTGTCCTTTAAACTTGGTATTTCGAGTCCTTTACCCAAATTCCACTCAAATTAACCCCAACAATGAAATGAAATGAAATGAAATGAAATTGAAATTTCATTTCAATTTCATTTCATTTCATTTCATTTCATTTCAACATTCTGATAAGGGCAAAACAGACCCGAATATACTGTTGGTAAAGTGTCCTTTAAACTTGGTATTTCGAGTCCTTTACCCAAATTCCACTCAAATTAACCCCTAAAAACTGTTAGTTGGCACCGAAATCCTAATTTTATTTATATTTTTTGACCTTCAAAGTTTTAGAAGCCTTCTCGTGTAAGCAAAAGGGAACTATAATGTATAGAGTAAACAAGGTACGGAAGGATTTGCTAAAGTAAATTGTAGGTATATCATGCTTATTGTGACAGTTTTAGGTGTCCTAACTAAACAATTTTATGTAAGTTAAAGTCCCTTTTGTTGTGTCAATTTGTTAAGTATCTTTGTTTGTTCGGGAGCCTTGGAATTGGAGAAAAGAAAACAGTGTTTATCACCTGTTTATTGTTCCGCGCCGGTTGTAAGATTTAATGAGGACGTTGAAAAGGGAATATTATTATCTTACTACAAACAAAATAATCATTATTTTGCCTAGCTTTAGAATTGACAGTTATTACCGTGAATATTTTTCTTCAGTTGCCTTTTTCCGTGATCGTTTTCTTACACGACTTTGTTGTTATATTTATGAGAATTTTCTTTTAAACAACTTTAGTACTAGAATTACACGTGCCAATAAAATTGAAATTAGTTGACATTCGAAAAACTGTTTCAAATAACCCTTCCAGTTATTTCCTGTTCCACGTTCCACTTGAGACACGGGTCTCAAATCCGGCACGTCAGTTCCCGTCAATCACGCACGGGTCGGAAATCAAATAGCACCTTATTTGATTGTTGGAAACAGTTTACAGCCGAATAGAACAGGCCGGTTTTTGAGCGTTTTAAAAAGAAGGAGTTAGTTAAATATTTTGTGTTTATAGTTTTAGGATGATACCTACGTAAAAGTTCATCATCATTATCAGCCTATTAATGTTCCCACTGCCGGGACACAGGCCTCCTCTCTGTGAGAGGGAGTGGGCTGTAATCTACCACGCGTACCCAGTGCGGGTTGGTAGATGTCACATGTCGTCGAATTTTTGGCTCTAAGACATGCCGGTTTCCTCACGATGTTTTCCTTCACCGTTTTGAGAGCAGTGGTGATGAAATTATTTACACAAAGTAAAGCGCCTGCTTGGGTTCGAACCCACGACCTACAACTCGTAAGTCGGAGCCGTTACCACTGGGCCACCACTGCTCTCGTGAAAGTTCATAGCTGATTTAAATGTAAGTGGTTTTTTTTAGTCACTTTATTCACAATTTTTTAGGTTCATACAAACAGAACAAATTCATAGGTATGCATCGTTTTCAATAGGAAAAGTACCTAAAAGACTAGTAGATAATGTTATTGTATCAATATTATAATAGTTCTGCTTTATTTTATTTATATAGGAGGACTGCATAGAGGTGGGTAGTATGAAGGGTACAGGAGTAGGTGCACCCTACATAGTTTGCTTACTGACCTGAAGCCACCTAACGCCTCTTTATATACATATCCATATCTTTTAAAAATCAATGATACTCACTTTCTCATTGACCCACATTCCAAACGCAATAAAATCTAATAAATATTTACAGAACCATTTCAATTTCGTGAAAAAGTTCTTCTCAAATAAAATGGAGTTCCATTGAATTGAAAACACTCATATCCTGCCTATTATTATCAACAATAGGTATTTAATAAACAACACAATGGGTTTTAAATATCCATTCCATTTTGTGTAGTATTATTTCGTTTATTTCGTTCATAAATTTTGATAAAAACCCATTTAAATGGAGTTAGAGCGATGTGGATTTGGGAAACTGTTTGATTCAAGTTGTTCAATGTTTTGATAGTATTTTATTGGTTCGGTTTTAGTCTTTATGGTGGTGAAAGTCATTATGGCTTATGTGGAGCTTTTCCAAAATGACCGCTACTAGATTTTAACTTGCGTGTTTTTTTTTTAGTATAGTGTTTAAAACCTGCGTACGTTTAGATAGGTAGTTTACTTGACAAAGCGTAAAGTTTAACATGCACTAACTACTAATTTGATATTTTAATCTATTCGAATTATAGGCATAACGTGACGAATTTATGGCCATAACTGGAAGAGATGTAAATATTAGATGGCCTATAACGCCCAAAGCATTACCTAGAAACCTAGTTGTCAAATCATAAAAAAAATAAGCTACAGGCCTATACGATACCAGCTTGAAAATAGGACGCACGTGGTTTCACTAATCGTTAAAATAAAAATCTTACAAAAATGTTGGCAGCATATCGAAAGAGCGTTCATTCTAAAAATTACGATAGTGATTATTGCATTTAGCGATATTTTATATTTCCATACAGTAATATTGCCAAATTAATCAAAACAGTGAAATATTTGACAACTATTTGCGACGTTACCCACTTTTTGAACGCACGCCGTCGGTGTAGCCCACAAAATTCAAATTTTCATACTTTTTTTTTGCATTTTGCAGGTCAGTATCAGGTTGTATGTTGATCTCAATATGATTCGCGGCCGTATCAAATGTTAATAATTAACATTTGACTTTTATGATAATAATTCTATAAATTATTTATAGAATTATCATCATAAAAGTCATCAATACAACTCTCTAAGTTCATGTAATCTTATTGAATGACTATTGGCTAAGGAGTTATTGCTGATTCTGATGATTATGATTCTGTAAAGTCGTATATTATTTGTTACGATCGTGAATCATATTTTAATCAACATACAACATGACACTGACCTGCAATTAGCAAAAAACGACAGAAAATACAACAACATAATGAGAACCGTCAATCAACTGTCAACAGTTTCAAACTCTAACTGTTTCAACGAAATTGAACCATAGATTCAATTGCATAGTCTCTCAGAAACCTTGCAGGGGTTGTGTATTCCACACATTTCTGCTTAGAAACCTGTTTCCGAAGTCCGTTTTGCTGTAACTATATATATAACCACTTACTACTCATATCGGTCGACCTAAATGTCTGCGAAGCTTCCGCATGGATGTCTGATCTCAGGGTAATGGCGCCCAAGATACAGGAATACTAATGTTAGATGTTAATGCAAACTGTTTAGATACTTGAGGTTTAATTAGCCATGAAGGGTTAAGGAAAATAGAAAAACTGGCTTAAGAATAAACATACCTTACAATAAAGTAATTTAATAATTAAGATTTTTAAGTAATCAATACTTTATTTGCATTCCACAACGTGGTAAGTTAAAATTATATGTGATCATTATGAACTCTGTCGGGCACAGCAAAATAGTAGGAGAGAGGAAGCTTTGAAAAAATTTTGCATATCAGTCTTCTGAACTAAATCTATTATTATTATAACAGAGCACTTGCCATCAAATCTCTTCACCACCCTTGGTTGACTGGTAGAGGCATTAAGTCCGCCTTTTTACCTTTTTTGAGTGATAAATAAACAATATTAGATTAATCGATTATTAGTAATAATTATATCGTTAGCCTTTAAGTACCTTACTTACATTATGCTATAAATATTGAGATCATACACACCAAATAACATTTATTTTTATACTAACTGGATGTTTTTCTCGAACACGATCGTTCACAATAATAATATTATTATATTCTCATACAGACATTGAACTTCCAACCTATATTATCTTTGAAGATATTGCACTTGACTGCTGAGTCGTGATAATGACGTGCTTAAACATGTTTAGATTTCTTTTAGAACTAATCTATGTTCTCATTTTTAATTCCATTTCAAAATAAGTACAGTACGACACAACTTAGATGTAGCATAGATTTGAAAATTTTCATTCATTCATTTCAATTTTAGGAATGATTTGGCTATAAGACTTTACAAGTTATTGCGTTTTCGAAAGATCATTTTCACCTAAAGCAGTAATAGCGATTGATGATTTTGAAGGCGCACTCAGTTCGGATGGTGATCGGTTTTACGAATTTTGCCGATGCTACATCTAAGTTGTGTCGTACTGTACCGTATTCTGTTACAAAAAAGCGGCCAAGTGCGAGTAGGACTGGCACACGAAGGGTTTCGTACCACCTTACATTATAAAAAAAACAAAACTCTCTTAAATTTTTTACTCTATTTTATTTTTATTTGTTGTTATAGCGGCCACAGTAGTATATATTCTGTAAAAGTTTCAAGAGTCTACTCTTCTTTTTATTAAAATATATACTTGTCCATCCGTCTATCACGGGGCTATACCAAATAAAAGTAAAATAACGTAAAACATTTAAAAGGGGTCCCCATACAAGAAAATTAATAATACAAGAGTCTTAGTAGTAGAGCCCTTTGGCACCCTTTGTTTACTTCCGTACCAATTGAAATTGTTTTTAGAGTTTCCCCTAAAAATGATTTCAAACTAACGTGAAGATCGAATCAACAAGCCATAATTTTATTTGCATGTTTCAAGCAGCCACTGCACATAGATCTCAATATGCCACGTAGACAAAATGCCTCATGCCTCGGCATGGAAACGAGGCATAAATATTCCAGTATATTAAACTGAACGGGGTCAGAACACAAGCCCCAAACAAAACAGTGGCTTGTACAGAGACGAATACACAAATAAATAACAGCCTTTGTGTTTTTAACCGACTTCAAAATAGGTGGAGGCCGTTTTGGAGATAGAAAATTGAAGTCTTTTATCTCACTCGTGACTTCTGTAATCTCGTTATTATTATCAGTTTGAGGGCCACTAAACGCCCATAGGCGTTATATAACATTAAAATTTCTATTGTGTCTCGTTTAGTGTCAATGAATACGTTAAATATGACACAATTTCGTTTCATTTTTCTTTTAAATTTTTTAATAAAATTTATAATTTTTATTTATTTTTTTGCCATAGATTTTGTATCTTTTTTGCAATCCTTACCAGAGGCACCTTCCAAAACTGTTTCACTCAACCTTATTTTATCATTTTTGAAAGAGTTTTTTATTTTGACGAAACCATTGTAACGATTGCAATCTATCCCGTCTCAAATCTAATGGCGTATTACTTTTCAGGCTCAACGTTCTCTTAAAAATTGACGACTTTGTTATTTTTTACTCCAAAGTCAAATAAAATAGGCACTTTGTTTGAGTACTAAGCCTCAAATTATGCCTATGTATTTAAATGTGCGTGATTTTCTTTGTGAGGTAATTGAATTTTTGGTATCTCTTGTGTTAATAGGCGTTTTAAAATATGAATGTTATCTGCCTAATGTATGAAGCTCAATAGCTCAACTGTAGATATTGAAATTAATAAAAATAGTATCATCATCATTCTCCTGCCCTTATCCCAATTTATTTGTGGTCGGCGCAACATGTCCCTTTCTTCCATACTTCTCTGTTAGTCATCATCTTGGTAATCCGCCCCTTTCTAGCCATAATAATATCTTTAACAAAGTCCATCCATCGTTTCTTTGGTCTTTAATTCATTTTCATTAAAAACATAGTTTAAAAAAACATAAGTACCTACTTACCTTGCATATCTTAGTCAGAAGTCCAAAAATCTGACTCCTATTCTTACCAAGGAGGATACACTTTGGTAAGAATGGGTGTCAGATTTTTGGGCTTTGTTGGGGATAGTGTTAGGTACTCAGTAACTGGGTTTCGGAGGTTCGATATATAGGCAGTCGCTCCATGTAAAATACTGGTATTCAGCTGCATACAGTTAGACTGGAAGCCGACCCCAACATAGTTAGAAAAAATCTAGGCAGATTGATTGACTTAGGTAACTAATTATCTTATAGGTACCTTCAGGGAATACATGCATGATTGTGATATTGTCACAATAACCGGCATTGGTATTATTTCCGTTAAAGGCCTTAAAGGGGGACTTGTAACGTAAGTAATCCTATTACAGACTGTAGTCTTCTTCACAATAGTAATGTGCAACATTAGTTAGGTTTATTTTTCTTTTGCTTTACAAGCTCTTTATGTGATACAATAAATTGTTATTCTATTCAGAATATAAAAAACCTTATATAAAGATACGCGAAAGTTATCTTGTACTAATATTATAATTGTAATTATATTTTAGGTATGTACGTGGTAGTCGACCACACATGTCGGTGATAAGGCTTTGACCTTGAGGAGGCCTAGCGTTGTAGTACGGATTTTTAATAGAATGAGGTCAGCTTATAAAGGGTGATCCATTTTGAGGTTCCTAACTTTTATTTAAAAAAAATAGTATGCATAATATAACAAATATTTTTTTCAAATATTTAGTGTTATTCATTACTGAAATTATGGAAAATGATGTAAGGCAAATGGCCGCCTATGGACCGTCTGCAGCAGTTGATTCTTTCGAGGTAATTTTTGCATATTTTGTGGGTTTTCTTGGCAATAACTTGGCGGATGTTCGTTTTTAGGTGCTCCAACGTTGCAGGTGTGTTGGTATATAGACGCGACTCTTAAGAAAACCCCACAAAAATCGCACGATCTTGGTGGCCAGTTGACGTCACCGTAACGTGAAATAATGCGACCTTTGAACGTTTCTCGCAAAATATCTAACGTTTTATTTCTGTAGAACAACTGAACAATTTTAACGCGTTCAGCAACGGTAAAGCAATTCATTTTGTAAATGTATTGTTACAAACTAACATTTAACGTTTGAAACACGCGCCATTACTAACAGCTGTCAAAATTACAGTGTTGCCAATACAGGAAAATCGAATTGGATCACCCTTTACTTGTTTTGATACCACTAACGAAAGATCATCGCCTTTTAGAAAAAGCTCGGCTTTGTCTAGCGACGCCACTGTCGCTCATACCTGTTCGAATTTCTCTTTGTTCAGCTCATTATTTGTCTTATTTACTTCCGGGTACTACGTACATAATATCTTACCAAAATAATGTCGAAAATCTTATTTTATCGCCATGGTAACCCGTAGCCCGGTAGCCCGTAGGTTCTCTTATGAACTCGGAGCGCCTAATTGAAATGAACGG
Source organism: Conistra vaccinii (assembly GCA_948150665.1). NCBI lineage: Eukaryota > Metazoa > Arthropoda > Insecta > Lepidoptera > Noctuidae > Conistra > Conistra vaccinii. The sequence continues at coordinate 17,356,793 of OX411323.1, forward strand.
CAGTGCAGGCGGAGCATATTCTCCATATTGCAATCATCGCCTGCTCGGATAGTTGATTGGGGAAACAGGAAATCTACTACTGTTCCATACTGTTTCTTTTGAGTGTTTCAGTTCATGACTTATTAGATTTTACGTCGAAAATTTGTCTAAGGGCGCTTGGAAAATAACAACTAATCATTTGTTCAATAAAGTTCTTATCATAAATTAAATAAAAAATACAAAAGACCTTTTTCTTGTAGATTAAACAGTTTCTATATATATCTCTACTTATTATTAATATCTGGTGTGGTGGCACAGTGAGCAGTGGTGGCCCAGTGGTAACGGCCCCGACTTACGAGTTGTAGGTCGTAGGTTCGAACCCAAAGCAGGCGCTTTACTTTGTGTAAATAATTTCATCACCACTGCTCTCAAAACGGTGAAAGAAAACATCGTGAGGAAACCGGCATGTCTTAGAACCAAAAATTCGAAGACATGTGACATCTACCAACCCGCACTGGCCCCGCATGGTAGATTACGGCCCACTCCCTCTCACCGAGGGAAGGCTTGTGTCCCAGCAGTGGAAACATTAATAAGCTGATGATGATGATTATAAATCTATAATAATTATTTATCTAATCTATAATAATAGTAGGACCTATCAATTCCAAATAACTTTTTATAAAAACAGTTTCTTATTTCTAGTATTCGTATTTTTATTTTAGTTTTGTTCGTTTTAAATTCAAGTATTATTTAAGTATTAGTAGTCATTTTTTGTTTTTGTTAGTAACTGTTAAATTAATAATTAGTTATTGTAATTTTGCTTGCTCTACAAGAATCACAGGGTGGAGCCTTCTTCAAATATCTCAATTTATCTCTGTCCTACATCCTAAATGTCTCCAAAGTCATTATTAAACCTTTTAATAGGTAAATACAACTTGTCTTTGTCTTGTTTCGATGTTAATGAAGTCTTAGGGCAATACACTTAACCACAATATTACAGTTATCAACATTTTTTAAACAGATTAAACGTATTTAAATAAAGGAAAGTCCTTAGTGTCGAAAAAGCTAGTAACTTTCTCTTTATTTTAGTGGTGTCGACAAATAGGGTCACTTATGTTGCCTATATTATATCCCACTGAAAAATGCCTTGCTTTTCTCTTTTCAAATATCCCTATAACTTGCAATATCTGTCCACGTTTCTAACATATCCGTCTCGTAATTATCTATAATGATTATGTCAAAACATCTTGGCTTTACCGGAATATAATTTTCAATTATACCATAAAACCTAACTCCATAACCCTTACATAGTTAAGTCTAACAAATAAACAAAATGACTTCTCTTCATGCAAGTTTATAACAGTAATTTCCGTAAACATGCTACCCGTAATTATTTCCATGCCGTTTATTCGGATGCATTAAAATGCGGCGTCGTGTTTTATTAAGCTGTATCATTGCCCTATATTTTGTTGTGGAAATAATTTTGGGTGCTAATTAGATACTGTTATTTTGTAGTATTCATGTCTGTATGTTTAAAATTATTTAGAAAACGTTTGAGAACGTTTTTAGACGTAGTAAACGTTTCATGGAGCTTGTTTGTGTGATAAATGTGAGGCCATTTATTCAAAAATTCGAGATAAACTCTGTGCTTGGTTGATAATATTCATCTGTCTAAAATTGAGCGTATAACATACGTCATAATGATAACATAATGTCGAGCAGTTCAATACGTTGGCATGAATGTGAAATAAAACCGCAACGCTAATACCGTTTAACCATATTAAATAGCATTTATGCAAAGTGCACCATAAATTCCGACTTTTATTTGGGTACAGAAATCTGCAGGCTTATTACGTATTGCACGATCAATAATAAATTGAAATGAATTGAAACAGATTGCTAAGTCCATTGCTTCATAAGTTCGAAAAAAAAATCTGCTCAATTTTTATTACGAACTTATGAAGCAATAGACTAGCAATCTGTTTCAATTCATTTAAATTTATTATTGATCTTGCATTACGTAATTAGGGTACAGGTGTGAAATTAACTTAATATTCATTATATTTTAATTATATAAAACAACTTAATAAAAAAATACTTTCTAATCCTTTTGTACTAAAATATTTTAATCGTTAAAAGATAGAAAACCTTAAGGTGCTCCCTCATCGAGAGCATTCACCTGTAATGTAACGTTACAGATTTGAGTTTGAGCATTACGTTACAATACTGCCTCTCTGACTGACGAGAATTCGCTTGTAACGTAACATTTCAGATTAAATATTACAGAAATTATGCACTGTAATGCTTGGTTCTTCTCCCGCACAGATGTAATGCTCGAATTGTATCATAACAGGTTGGGCTCTGTAATGCTCGGTTTTCCTGCCTAATTGATTTAATGCTTGACTCTGAACGTTACATTACAGGCGAATTCTCTCGGTGTTCACCTTTAAATAACGATTTAGTACCTAATTAAAAATGAAAAAGTCTCACAATATTCTGTTTTTAAATCCGCAAACAAGCAATGCAAATTCATTATTTTAATTACAGTACTCCTATTACAAGGTTTGAAAGGCGTAAAAATAGATCAAAGAAAAGCTATGAAAAAGAATGTTTAACCGTCAAAAGAAAAGATGAAAAGGATCAGATATTCTAGTAAATAAAATCGTTATTCTATTGACAAGTCACTGACTAGACTATGTTATTAAATAATATGTATTCATATATTAAACAGTCAGCTGTGATGTTTCACTTAGCAAAATTGAAAAGCGAATATCAAAGAGATCGAAAATATCTTACATTTTTTATACATCTCATCTTATACATCGAGTAGGTACACATACTTGAAATGTACGTCTTTTTAAATATTTTCTTCGATATTTTAACAAGGCTTTGGATACGAATATCTAGGTTTAGTTTACTTGGAAAACTGTCCTACATCCCTACATACATTGAGGAGCTCTTGGCTAAGTAATAACAGCCGCATGGGTCGATCCATCAGGTTGAGCTACGCTTGCCGGGGTTGGTCAGTGGATGGGAGTCCATCTTAACATACCAAGACTCCTACGTGCCTCGAAAAGCACGTTAAGCCGTTGATCCCGACTGTTATTCGTAGATCTTTGACAGTCGTCACGGGTCGTCAGAAGCCCGAAAGTCTGACACCCAGTCTTATCAACGGGGTATCGTATTATCCAGTTACTGGGTTGTGGAGGTCAGATAGGTAATCGCTTCAGGATGTACTCGTATAATACTGGTATTTAGCTGCATGTGGATATACTGGAAGTCGAGCCGACATCCTGATGATTATGTTATCATGTATGTAGCATGATAACATACGATTATCCATTATGCCATTCACAATCATTGCCATAACACTGTTTTAAATCGCATTAGGTATTTTGGCATCGATACGGTGAGCTAAAATACAGTACAAAAATAAAACAAAATTTCTATTTAGTGGCCTTAAATACTAGGGCGTGGCCTGTAAAGAAATCTCGATCTAATAATTTGGACTCATGGTTACAAGTATGATAATCGGGCCAATTTAGCACCAATCTTACACCGATTTCACCGGGTTTTAACCAGCAGGCCTTAAACGTAACTTAATAATACAAGCCCGGCTGTGCTACACAGGGTGACACGTATGTGTGCGAAGTTGATCGGCCGACCGTTCGTCGATTACGGACATTTAACCAGCCGATGTCGCCGTTAATCGAGGCCTGGACTTGGACCCTCGTTAGATAATTATTAATGAACCAGCGATGCCCTAGGGCGTTGTGTCGTGGAGTCGTGGTCGATTTTAATCTTTGATTATTAAACGCTCGGTTATTCGATGGTAGAGGTTTTCGTTTCTGAATTTTGATATTATGGTAAAATATTAAATTAAGATTGATAGGGAAAGCGGTTTAGAGAAAATAATGTCCCGTTATTTATTTGTGGAATTTTATTTCTGTGAATTTGCGTGATGAGTAAATAACAATTTAGTAGTTATATAAAGTAGATCAAGCATGACAATAAAAACGAAGCCATATTAAGGCCTACCTCAATTATAACCACATTAAATAAACTTTCTGATAAGAAATTCTTTTAGGGTAGTATTTAAACGCAAATCAAAAAATATCCTTTTTCTATGCAATAAGATTCCGAATTCCCATCAAAATTACTGATTGCACAGCAAAATATTCAACTCAAAATATCACTAAACACACTACAATATATTTTCGCAGCGTACAGCGATATTTCCTAAAGCAAAAGCTTTTTCATCAATGCACAGCTAATAATCTTAATGCACATTATACATGTTAACTCTTTTTCTTTTAAATATAGCTTCTATTTTTATATTATGTACAGCAGTTTTTCTAAATAAAACAGCATTTTATTAGTCACAGTCGTCTTATTATTTATTAATTACCACATAATGAGATCAGCAAAAAAAATATAAAATTAGATACAAAATTGTAATTTATTGAATTATTAAAGTCCACGCTTCCTTTTTTGCCCAATAGGCACATTTTTAGCTTCTGCAGGTGGCGCCACGTACTTGAGTCGGATCGCAAGTCCGATGATATGCTTGCACATATAGTTCTTAAAAAAAATGGGGCAGGTGCATTTTCCGTTGACCCAGGCGGTTTGTTGGGTGGGCAAAGCAACTCTCCAATATGCGAAAGCGTTTTTTTTGTAACCATCAAAAGTGTCCCAATCTTGAGTAAATTTCATGTCACTTGCTGTTGAGCTTCCAACTATCTATGTATTTAGTCCGGAATCAGATTCTAAAAATTTTACATTCTTATCAAGTTTCGCCCATTGATACGCAAGAGTCCAGTCTTTCAGTTCTTAGCTAGCTTTTAGAAATAATGCAATGTAAAAGGTTTTTTTTGTTATAATAATCATTAAATTTGCCGAGCATGGCTTCTTGAAAATTAAGACAAATATGATGAACAGGTTTTGTTGTACTTACTGGTTAATATGCGACTGGGATAGTTATTTTGCTATGAAATATGGAAAATTTGCTGTGCAGTCAGTATTTATGCTATGTATGTAGTATTTTTGTACAAAAATAAATTTAACTGTATTGCATTATGAGGAAAAAAGTAATGTTATATTGATGTATAATTTCGAATTATCTGCAGTTTGAGTTTTGTTAAACATTTAGTTTATTTGTAGTGAAGTAAGTTATTAGATGTAAATAAGAATTTAAATGATGAGTATTGTATTGATAGGCGATTATTTATTTGATATGCAATTTATAATATCCCATTCTTTTACTACTCCCACTTCTGTTACTACTGATAGTGTTACTATTTTAATTATTTATTTACTAGCTGCGCCCCGCGTTTTCACCCACATAAGTCTCGAACTTGTGGAAATATCGGGATAAGTAAAGTAAAAAAAAAGAAAAGTATCCCATGTCCTAACTAAGGTCATGGTCTACCCATAAGCAAATTTCATCGAAATCCGTGTAGGCGTAAAAGCGTTACAAACAAATAAATATACAAACAAAATCACTTTCTCATTATAAATATTAGTCAGGATAAAATATTTTAATGATTAAGTTACTTATTGTAAATGTGCCCCTTTTTATAAATAAACGATTTTATTATTATTATATTATTTTTATAATATAGTTAGGATTTATTTTTAGCCTGTGTTGTGCCACTGCAGGGTAAAGGCCTCTCTTTCTCTTTTCTACTCCTCTCTGTTTTGTGCTAGTGTGGACCTATCCTGTTTGTAGGCATCAAACTCATTTCGCCATCTTCTCCTATGTCGACGGAAGTTTTCTGGGACCGACAAGATGGTAGGCAGACGTGTCCGGCCCAGTCCCACTTAACCTTGCCTAAGCTTAGCCAAACCTACCTAAAAGTAAAGTGTTTTTGTTAGAGTTAAATTAAAACGCAAAATATTAATTAAAATATAGAAACGAAGGTTACAAACTTTTAAAGTTAATAACAGTTTCAGAAATCTGATCTTATAAAAATATGTCTGCAGAAGTATAAAGGGTTTCTTTTTGCTTTCAAAATCGAGACCTAAGTAATTATTATGAGAGTGTTATTATTTCTTTAGCTTAAAACGACTTTGATCTCGAAGAAAATTTTATTTTATTGCATGATTTGAATTTTAAGCTCAAAAGCTTATTTTCTTTCAAGATTTTTATTCTAATTTTTTCTTATCATTTTAAGTCACAATAAATATTCAACTTTCGACGCAAAATATTGAAACATGTTTCAAAGTAAGTTTTAGAGTTGAACGAAGAATGATGTAACCAATATTTTGTAACCAAATTTTTATTTAAAAGAGTGTCCGTGGAGTTTCTTGCCCGTTCTTCTCCATAGGTACCTACTACGCTTTGGAATGGGCATCTAGCTTCATCTTTTCTGACTGACCGACCCCTTGACAATTCAAAAGTGCCTGTAATTGGTTTATTTGAAATAAATGCTTTGAGTTTGAGTTTGAGTTTGAACTAATTTTACACGTCTCATCATCTCATACGAAGTAAAAATTACGTTTTGACAGATCTGCCTACGTTACTTTCGTGAATAAAGTATCAATTAAGTAACTGCAAGCCAACACGCAATACCTCGATTGATTTAATAAAATATCGGACACCTACAGCAAAACAAAGGCGTAGACTACAAGCGAAAAAAATTCGTTTACGTGCCATCTTACGTAGCAACGATCATTACGTTACCAAAACATAGTTCCTATTGTCTATGTTATTATGTGGTAGAAAAATCGTTGAGCGACAAACAATGTAGTGCTATAGGCCCTTTGTACACGCCACGGTTTCTTTACGGTACGGCGTATAAACCAAGCCGTAGAAAAAACGCGTCTGTCAACAAAACAAGCTTCCATAGTGATTCATACAGCACTGACGACCGAGCCTACACACGGCGAATAAACCGTAGTTTTTCACTGCAAGAACAAGCAGTGATAGCCTAAGGGTGTCACTAGGGGTCCCAAGGCATGCACCTCTGAGTTTTCGAATTCCTGCATGTGCGTATTGTATACAATGTGTCCCAGGGATAAGTGACCGCCCGGCGTTTTTGAATATTTGTACAAAATTATTAATAATTATTTATATTTGGCTTTAGTTTTTTTTTATGATTTTTTTTCTTTTTTTTGTAAAGACGCGTGACGTGCTGCAGTTTTTTTACGATATTTCCTAAATTTGTTCATCTTTTTCCATTTTTTTTTTTTTTACTGACGTTTTATAGTTTATCAATTAAAATCATTAAACATAACTACAATGTAGTGAAACATTTATTAAATAAAAAACAAAATTAAAATTCGAAGAAAACTCTTCTTTTCAGTTTTTTCAAAATAAATCTAAAAAATGCCCCCTTAATATCACATTTTTTTAATTTATTAATTAACTACATGATATTTCCTACACACTAACGCCGGGCGGTCACTTATCCCTGGGACACATTGTATTTATCACTTGCTTCAAAAACGGTGAAGGAAAACATCTTGCAGAAACCGGGCATGCCTGAGAGATTCTCGACGGCATGTGAAGCCAAGTCAGAGGCCCATGGGGGGCTTTAAAACTCTGACACCAGGTTAGTTAGTCATTAACCACACGAAAAGAAGAAGACGGCAAAAAAACGTCCATGTACAATGGGTCTTACTCTTGTCTCTTGGTAGAGGCGCAAACACCTTTTATGCGTATTATTCCTAACATCTGTCCAACTATTTATTTCGCACAATTTCACACGACACATGACGTGTGAGTGTGACGGGCTGTCCTTTGTCTCTTTCGGACCTAATGGGCTTTTTGATAGTTTTAAAGGGAAATGTGTGTTTCGCTTATATGAGGCTTTCGCGCACCGTTATGAGCAGTAAACGCGTGTTTAGTGGTGAAAAGTTTCATGAAATAGTTTGTTTTGTGTGCAATGATATCTATAGATATATATCTGCAAATATACAGCGGTTAATTTATTTATATTCTTAATACGTACCTACACCTATTTAAGTTACTGTACAAAATCTTCGTGTGCTTAGGCTTTTACGAGTTCTTGGAAAAAAGACCTACTTACTACCGCCTTGTAATCTTTTGGTAGATCTAAAAATAGTGCCAAGTGCTCAAGATTCAATGTATATTAGAAACACTCTTGTTTACGTTATATTTTTCTGTTTTATTAGTCAACATCTGTTACATTTTGTGTAGCTTCTTATTTATTTAAAAGACGTAGGTCTTGAGTCAACCGTTGAGTTTCATAGCATGGGCTACATAAGATAAGAAATAAAAACAGCGAAGGTCATCAGACACAGACAGCTGTGCTGCTGGGGAGTTTGTTGCGCCACTTCTTCTTCCCAGCTAAAGCACTAGAAGTGGTGAAGGGCGGGCGTTTATGTAACTGGGGACTGTCTTATGTAATTTTGTCGTTCGAAAAGTGCTGATTCTCAGTCTAGTTTGAATAAATGTCTTGCGATTTTGATGTAGTATACCTAAATGCAAAGGAATAAAGTCTAAATTTTATGAAACACTGCACATAAAACGAGACTTAAATAACAAAATTATTCCGCGAATTTGCGAAGGAACGAAATCTGTGGTAACTCGTTTAATCGAATTTCAAATCTAGCCGCAATTAAAAGTTAGTGCCAGAATATTTAAGATTTTATTTTTAATCTACTCTTAAATGTGAAAATTACCTAACTTTATATATATTTTATAATCTTTCACGATAACGTGAAAGATTATAAAACTCTTCAACGTGTCGAAATTTTAATAAATCTCCCAGTAGGCACCTAAAACAGCTCATGAAGACAAATTGATGTCGGCATGTCCTATGTCCCAATTAATAGGGTTGGTCGTAACGTCTGTCACGGCCTAATGTCCAATGCCACACGTCCTAATGACATCAGAGAGAACCCTGCGGTTTGTACTTCTGAGCCTACTCATTTTCCTAATTGTTATTGAGCGATTCGACTTTAGTGCTCGATTGAGCGTTGACGCACTCCATCTCGCTACTCGAGTTAAGTAGAATTAACTGCTTGCATTGGTTTGTTTGCTTGCTTGCTTGCTGGTTTCAGTGACTTCAGAACTGATTTCACCAATGAATCTGAACGCGATTAGCACATCTAAACTGAGTTCAAGAGCTGTCAGTGTCATCATTGTTGTGGAATATTGACACTGACAGCTCTTGAATGCAGTTTAGATGTGCTGATCGTGTTCAGTTTCTTTGGTGAAATTGGCACGTGAATCGTGGATCTGATGTGGGTACTGCCAAAACCACAGTTTTTGATAGCGCACATCTCACAGCTGAAGGGCTCCACCAGTTCCCGTATCTTTAAGAGCGTTCGCATTTTGTCTGTCATAAACCTAAATTGTTGACAAGATTTTGACATTGATTGTAGTTGTGATCAGATGGCGAATTGAATTTGAATGTTTTTAAAAATAAAAACAGTTTTTCAGTACATATTATTTCACTATGAGACTGTTTTATTGCGAGTATGTGTGTCATTATTGTTTTATTCGATTTTTAAACAAAAATTTTACTCAGCAACTCACCTTATCACTCAGCTTATTTTACCTCGCAATAATGTCCCTCGCAAAAATCGTCCCCTAGCTAGAACTAAGTAGAATAAGACGTAGGTAATTCTGTTTCTATGGACTTCAAAGAATTGACAGAAATTACCATGATTTACAGTGATATTTTAAATGTTTTGGTAAATGTCATTTAACTCCGGTTTTTTGGTATTCGTTTTATTAAAATGATCATAATGTATAAATATTTACGTAGGAGTAAAACAGTTTAAACTAGCAGTTAATAATTAGCAAAATTTTACAAGTTACAACTCACAGGGGAATACTCGTAATTTGTGGTACGAGACATTAACTACCCACTGAACAATACTCACTAATTTCGTTGTTTTTGTTTTTCAATTTCCGAATGGGCCTGCTCTTGACCTCGATCACGCCAGATGGAAAGCGATGAATGAGGTCTATGATACAAACTGGAACTTTAAGCTTTATATTTTTCTTTCTTGTGCTATCATAAAAGTTACTTCCACTACATACAGTAAGTACCATATTTCCGGGTTTCGTACCCAAAGGGTACCAACGGGACCCTATCACCTTAGCTACTAAAGGTAAAAGGCAGAACTTGAAATTTTCCAGAGTTTGTACACTACTATGGCTGCTATAAAAAAAAAGTTCAAACTAAAGGCGTTCTTTTTCTAAAGTAAAAATCACAAAAATTTTTGTCATCATCATCATCATCATATCAGTCGAAAGACGTCCACTGCTGGACATAGGCCTCCCCCAAGCACCGCCACCTCGACCGATTCTGTGCTTCCCGCATCCAGCGAATTCCTGCGGCCTTTACTAGGTCATCGGTCCATCTTGTGGGAGGCCTTCCAACGCTACGTCTTCCGGTACGTGGTCGCCACTCCAGAACCTTTCGGCCCCATCGGCCATCTGTTCTGCGAGCAATATGTCCTGCCCATTGCCACTTAAGTTTGGCAATTCTTCGGGCTATGTCGGTTACCTTGGTTCTCCTGCGTATATTTTTTGTAGTGATAAATATTATACGGTTCCACAGTAAACCATCTAGTGCGAGTCCGACTCGCATTTGGCCGCTTCGTCGTTAATGTTTTGCCAGAAAAAAACCAACCTCTTAACACCCACAAAATAAATATCTAACCATTTTGAGATAATATCTTGAAACGAACAGATACCTACTTCGGGATCAAACAAATAAGGTGTGAGTCAACGGTGGGTGAAAAAAGAAACACCCTCTTAGCTTCGATTAAGTAACAGACAATTACAGAGTGTAGTGATTCCAGTTTGCCTCGCACTTGTGTAGATAAGGATATTCAAACAGAACGAGTACCTACATTGACAATCTACTGATTACAGGAAAACGACTTTCAGGAGCCCTTTTTCGGGATACGGATATGACGTTAATAGAGTTACTCGTTTTGTATAATGAAGTGCTGGAGTGCGCTAAATAATAATCTTTTATCTTAGACGCCCTTTTTCGGGATAAATATATGACGTTAATAAAGTTACTCGTTTTGTATAATGAAGTGCTGGAGTGCGCTAAATAATAATCTTTTATCTTAGACTAGCTAACCCGTCATACGTTGTCCTGTAAAATTTTCGGCTGTTCCTTTGGGTTTTTCCGAATTTTCTTTTTTCCTATTCCACCCCAGGATTCAGGCGAATAAAACAAAAAAAAGAATATATTCAGCGAGACACACGGCAATTGATTGTTATAAATATAGATAACAGTTTATCTTGGGCATTACTGATATCGGTGAAGGAAAAAGATCGTTAGGAAGCCTGGACTTTACCTGGACTGGTAATAGGTAATACGGGCTGGTATCCGCAACTCCACGTCAAAGCGCGTATTTTGCGTAAGCCTGGACTTTATAGTTAATATAAGTCTCAAATCACCATCCCGTATTGAGCAAGCGTGGTGATGGCTCGTGCCTTCTCTATGAGAAGAGGCCTTCGCCCTGCAGTGGGGCTATAATCCGACATTCGCACGGACGTAATAAAATCACGGCGATTTTTTTCGCGTATTGGCGTTTCGACGCTCTGCTTAGCGCCGAGAGTTGAATATTCAACAGTGTATTTTCTTGACGCTCTGGGATACGCGCTTAATGCGCTCTGTTGGATATTCAACTCTCGGTGCTAAGCAGAGCGTCGAAAATCCAATACACGAAAAAAATTGCCGCGATTTTATTACGTCCGTGCGTACGTCGGCTTATAGGCTAGTATTGTTGTAAAAGGAGAAAAAGCAGGTCGTTTTAGTTTAATACTATTGTGGCGGTATTTACAACGCCACATGAGAACTACGCATAACACTGACGTCAAGCAAAATCTTGCATCGTGCATGCAGAGTTTACCGCGTGACGAGTATATATACAATGTCCCGACATTAACCGTCTGGCAGTTGCCCACCAGACACAACACCCCGTCTGGTTGGGGGATCCTCCCTTTTCTCATACCTCTATACTATAAATATGAAGTCCAGGATTTCTTATAATGTTTTTTTTTATCTTAGATCCTCGGAAATAAAAGTGACATTAGAAAAGTAACATTAGTACAGTCAACTGCGCGCCTAATGGTATCCGTTTGATTGAGCCTTTATTTCGTAGCATTAAGACCGGCTTTCTTAATTAAAGTGACATGACATTGACATATTACTGACAGTCTGTATTTGACTGTAGATGAAAACTTTTTCAATCCAGAGGGACAGCGCGGAATTCGTAAACCTAGGCAAGTACACCACTTTTTAGGGTTTTGTACTCAAATGGTGCCAACGGGACCTGTCCGTTTGTCACAGGAGTGTGGAGTTTGAACCGTAATAACTGATCATCAAATTAGCGGGTTGGTTGAACCGCAAAAAGGGGTTCCATAAACAAGAAACGTTTTTTTTTTGGTAATTGTAAGGTGATACGGAATTATTCGTGTGCGAGGAGTCCGACTCGCACTTGGCCGCTTTTGTCTGTTTTACGCTCAATCACTCCCTCTTCATGTAATGGCTGAACACCACTATAGAGAGAGTCGTCGTTTTGATTTCATTTAATAATGGTTTTAGGTTTCACCAGAAAGAAAATATTTTATACCTAAGCTAAAAGATGGAATGCCCATTTTGTTCAGTAATTTGTTTAGATCAAAATTTGAAACCTTTGACTAGTCAAGGACCTTCAAAGCAAGCAATTAGGGTATACAGGCTTGAGATTTTAATAGTTTCAATGTTTTACATTTTTCACTAAACATTTTTATTTACTGGTGTCAAAAAATATGAATAATGAGGTGTTCAGTACACAAAGTTTTCAATTCTCTTATTATTTGACGGTAACATGTTTGAATTTATTATTAGTTTTGATGTTTTTGATTAATGTATGTGTTAAGCTATGAAAAAAAAAACCTAGGAAAAAATTACCTTGAGTGTTTCGTTATTTGAGAGCTAGAACATTTACGCTTATTGGATGGAATTTAATAGAGAAACAGATGTATGTTAAGATAGCATCGTCAAAAGGGCAATAGGGCTTAATTTCCCAAGGGGTAACCGAAAGTAGTTTTGAATAGTTCTCGGTAAAGGCTCTTCTTTTTTTTTTACTTAGATTTGGGTATCCTTTCCTTAGATGTTTTAAAGGCAGCTCCATTACCATACCTCGATATTGCTTTCAATTAACTAAGTAAAGAGGAAAAGTTTCTTTTTAACGTGAAATCTTCCACAGTTGCCACCTCGATTGGTAGACTTTTTAGAATCCGTAGCAGAATCGTTTGTTCTGGAAGAATAAAAAAACAAAAACAAAAATTGGTTTACAAAAAAAACCGGCGAATACTAGATATTGCCCGTGACATTCACAAATGAACTCAATTAGTCTGTGCCTACCTAAGTCACGCAACTGTTCCATCTGTAGATATCTAACAAAGTTCTAGAGACAGTAAAAGCACATAATTGGACATGACTGTTTTATCTTTGGTATTGTTCGTCGAGTCGTTGAGCTCCTTAAGTTTTGAGTTGAGATTCGAGACACGATTACTGACAAATGCGTCCACTGCCTGGACAGGTTCACTCAAATCTGTGAAATGCGTGCACTGCCTGGACAGGTTCACTCAAATCTGTGAAATGCGTGCACTGCCTGGACAGGTCCACTCAAGTCTGTGAAATGCGTGCACTGCCTGGACAGGTCCATTCAAATCTGTGAAATGCGTGCACTGCCTGGACAGGTCCACTCAAATCTGTGAAATGCGTGCACTGCCTGGACAGGTCCACTCAAATCTGTGAAATGCGTGCACTGCCTGGACAGGTCCACTCAAGTCTGTGAAATGCGTGCACTGCCTGGACAGGTCCACTCAAGTCTGTGAAATGCGTGCACTGCCTGGACAGGTTCACTCAAATCTATGTGGTTATTTCCTCAAAAGACTATCTCAGACACTATTCTGCATGGTGCTTTTATGGCCTGACAAGATTATGTCTGAACTTTACATTCTGTCCATTTTTCAGAAATAAATAATATCGTTTGTCATCCACTGAAATATGAAATTTTATTTTCATCACACCATATTTCTCTTCTGAACTACACTTTAATATGTTGCCTGCGCCATCATAGTTGATTATAGTAAGTAGCATTAACATGCATCTTGAGGTTCACTCAAAGTGAACAGCTAATGTAACTTTTGAAGACGGGTCGTACGTGGAATACATGACGAAGTAAATGTGGCCCGTAGGTTTAACTTACAATAATCTTCATGTTGCTACATGTCATAAGATTAACTGGTTAACTTTTATTATTATTTAATGTATGCTGTTGGCGTACTTCATCATCATCATTCTCCTGCCCTCATATCATCTTTCACACAGTCCATCCATCGTTTCTGGTCTTCCCGTACTCTTATAACCATCGACATTCATACTCAAAACTTTCCTTACGACATTTTCCTCATTCCTCCGCATCACATATCCATACACGACAACCAATCTCCGTTCCTATTTATAAAATATAAAAATATGTATAAATATATGACGTTAATTATATAAAATATATAAATTTATAATACATAATTTAATGATAAAAAAGAAAAGTTAACGCACGGATCGATCGTAGGTTAAGCTACGCTTGCCGCGGTCGGTTCGTGGATGGGTCACCATCCATTACATATCGAGACCCCTTCGTGCCTCAGATAGCACGTTAAATCGTTGGTCCCGGTTGTCATTCGTAGATCTTTGACAGTCGTTTCAAATAGTCAGAAGCCCAAAAGTCTGACAACTAGTCTTACCAAGGGGTATCGAGCTATGCAGTAACTGGGTTGTGGTTGGAAAGGCAGTCACTCCATGTAAAGTACTGGTATTCAGCTGCATCCGGTTGGACTGGAAGCCGACCCCAAATGGTTGAAAAAGTCTAGGCAGATTGATTGCTTGATAGCAATTCTGAAATAGTTTACTATATTTATGAAATGTTGTATGAACTTACTGAAGAAAGTAAAGAAAGTAGTATCAGCTGAGAAAAAAAAAAGTGAAAAAATTGTGTGGGAAGCTGGTCTGTTTTTTTTGCATCTACTGGATTGAATATTTTAAATGTTTGTAGTACAAAGTTTAAGAAAGCCTGTGATCGATTATATACATAAACTCACGCCTGCTTCCTATGGGGGTAGGCAGAAAATAAAGAACAACACCTGCTACGATCCTTACATACTTGTTTTGCTTCGTTTATGTTTGGTCGCGCTCTTGTTGTGAGTACTACCCCCCTGACCTTTCTGAAGAACATCACCATCATCGGTTATCTCGAATTTATTATAAGTGGTTGGTCATCAGATTACGTAATTAAGAAAGCCTTATCAATAGATCTATAAAATTTATTACAATAAGCACGTAATAAATTGCTTTAATTTCAAAACTAAAATATTACTCTCATCTTGAAAATTGTCTTCATTACAAAGTTCAAATATAAAAAAAAATTAAACTTTAAAAAATAAAGTTATAAAAATTAATCACACACAAAGGAGCATCTTTCATTGTTAATTATGATTCAGTGAGTGTTAAAGTTTTGAGTGGGTTCACAAACTTCTCTTAGGCTTAAAGTTTAAGTTTCTTACTGGAAGTTTCTAGAATTTTCAAGTCTCAAGCCTCGACCCTGGACGATTCTAGTACACTTTTAGGTTTTATTTTGTGATATTTATAGCTCAGGGCAGTTTTCAAGCCTTTTTCTTCTAGTGTTTCTTTTATAAATAAAAATTGGCAGATAGTTTTTTCAGAAAATGTTTTTTAATTGAAGATATAAAATGGCAGCAGTTTTGTAGAAAACATGTCAAACCACCATATTTATTCTTCAGATAAAAATAGTTTTAAAAAAATCTGCCCGTGTGACATAAAAATAAAATAATGTTTTATGGAACTTCGTTGAAAAATTAAAATCCCAGAATAATTTTCCACTTGTTTGTGTATTTAAATCTAACTGTCCAATTCCGAAATTCTGGGTTAAGCTCGCCTTTGTGCATATATAGGTAATCCATGTTACAACTGTATTAACATAACATCACGGCGGTTTTTCGCGAAGAGTTAGGCAGAGGTGAACTGTAATAATTGTATAATTATTCGAAATTCTATGAAATTTCTGTCTGCGAAACAAGAGGAAACCTATAATTATGCATGATGCAGGCAGGGAAAATTGTCACACTGTCAGCTGTGTGTGTGTGTGTGCCCTTTTTATACAACTGTATAAATTGAAAATTTTAATTATGAATAATTAAAGTGGCCAGTCAATTAACTAGGGCATTAAATAATGATTTTCTCTGACTTTTAAAAAGACAAATAATACCTAAATGAAAACAAAACCAAGTCACATTTTAAACGCTTTAACATTTAAGAAGAGAAGATTCTATATTTAATATAACCTTATTAATAATGAATTTCTCTGACTTTTAAATAAACAAATAATAAAATAAAAAATAACTAAGTCTTATTTTAAACGCTCTATAACATTTAAAGAAAAGAACATTCTACATATAAGATAACCTTCTTTATCCTGTACAGGAACAACATTTTATCAAAAGCCACGTGATAATAATAGCTTCTAAGCGCATGGAAGTACCTAAGATCGCCGATAGGGGCGCTACCTGTCACATGGAACATAAACTATCGGCAACGTCGATACGTCGACACTCGATTAAATAGGTGCATGTAATGTAAGAACGACACCATTTTGCTAAGGTAATAGAAAAAATTTTGCCCGACCCGGGAATTGACCCCAGGACCTCATGCATAGCAGTAGCGCTTGCGTCCAGTAGACCAACGAGGCAGTCAGGAAATTCAAATTTACAAACTACATACGTCGTCTACATACGTACAATTGTGAGTTGAATATTACGAACAATTTAATCTGGTAATGCTTATCATTATATCCCTAACTTTACAAGCCACTACTTCGGTTCTGGGTAAAATTTTATCTATGATTTTTTATTTCTGATTTTATACGTTCGGTCCTAGTCCTTTAATTTCTGGCCATTTGGCACTTAAAAACTATGCCTATTCTGATCGTTAGGCTCGCTTGCACTATAAGTCAATAAATGCGTCTAGCACAAGAGGTCTTTAAACATCGCTCTGTTTCTGTCTATCGTTTGATAATGACAGTGACAGAATTATGTTTTAAATAAGTTTAGTGTAAAATGCATTTTAGTGAATTGTGTTGCAAACGCGCGTTAGTGATTAGAGATAGTACTGTCGTCACAAGTCGTCGCCGTGTCTGCCATTGCAACTGCGGTTGGATCTTTAAGCTGTTAATGCCGTAGACACTTAAGCTGCCGACGCAAATCAGACTTAACTTTATGTAACTGCGCCCCGCGGTTTCACACGCATAAGCCTCGATCCCGTGGGAATATCGAGATAAAAAGTATCATATGTCACAATCCAAGTCATGGTCTAACAAACCCGTTAAGGGCGATGCCTCATTAGTGCGTTGCGTTGCGTCGTCACAACGGATCAACGCATTGTATGCCACACCTGACTTGCAACGACACACGACGCCGCAGCGCAAGAGGACGATGCACGTGCCTCAGTCAGTCTCCACAATGGATCAGAACAAACGTGTTCTATTGTTGCTGTCCGTCGTCGCACCGGAGCTCCGACAGCTCAGCGCATCACCCTCCCCCCACTTCGTCTCTCGCCCGCCGATCCGTTGAAACGTCGCGAGCGACGATGTAACGCTGTGGCATCTCATTTAAAATATGGAAAACGACGCAGCGTTGGCGCCGCGACGACGCAACGCAACGCACTAATGAGGCAGAGAAAGCATAACAAACAAACAAACAAGCAAACCTACGTTCGCATTTATAATATTCTATATCAAGCCTATATGGACGTATGGGATTCAGCTATGGGGAACAGCATCACACTCTAACATAGAGATCATACAGCGATTTCAGAACAAGCTCCTAAGAACAATCACAAACGCCCCATGGTTTGTACCAAATGAAGGTCTACACCATGGTCTTAACATACCAACAGTCAAAGAGGAAATAAAAAGCTATATCAAGTCGTACAAAGAAAGAATAAATCGGCGATCGAATATCCTGGCAAATCACCTAATGGATAAGAAAGGAATACCCAGGCTAAAACAGAATTCCGCAGGATTTAATCTGATAAACTTAGCTTGTTGCTTACTAATACTAGGATGTGTCATAGGACGCATACCAGGCAAGACATCTTACACGTCATACGAATTACTGAATGTCCTACAAAAGATAGTGACAGATTGTAAGGAAACAGAAGCAGAAAAAAAAAAAAAAATTAGTTACGATACTAGTCATATTAACGAAGCCATTTGAATTAACGTCTACGCAGTTGCATGTAGGAATGGCAAAGGGGAATGTCATGCTTGTATACAATGAAGGGGTGGGTAGGGACGTATGATATAGTAATTAACTCCAACACATATTTCATCAGTTTTGTACGTCTCATAATAGATGCAAAGCTTATTTTCTACATAATATTGAATTAAATTCGTCGTCTCTTTGAATAAAGTAATCGTTTATTTTTTTGTGGTACTTTTATTAACACGGTCACTTTTACGTAATATCATCAAACTATGAGTTAGTATGATGATCTGATTTTAATTAAATATTTCGTTCAATAATGAAGGTTTAAAAGACTGAACTGTTCATCGATTTAAATCATTTGTTGCTTGTTTTGTATTTTTAGTTGAACAGTAGGTCCTGTATGTTAGCACAAAATATTTTCATTAAAATAATTAAGTCGATTTTTTTTATATAATTTATTGATACAGTACAGATGTAACGTCTAAAAACAAACCTTTCCTTTGAATAAAACAAATAAATACTCCTTTTAGTACCTAAGCCAATAAATTGCGCCCGAATAAAGCATTACACTTTTCACACCTAAGAAATTTACTTTAGGCTCGTGTCTACCAAAATAAATGTTGGCAATACATTAACTATGTATTGGTACTGTCTCGTAGGTACTGTTTCAGTATTATTTTCCAGTATTTTACTTTTTCGTGTTTTTATTTGGGTAGCCATTTTGAAACCACATTCCGACACGTGTGACTATTACCTATTTGACAATTTGGAAATGAATGTCTTACTTTATTCCTCAAACCATGATACAATAAAACCAGGTATGGCATTCTGAGACACAGTGGTCACGTGGGTGACACAAGGCTGCGTCATCACATCTGTGTTACCAGTATTGAGTAATAATAACTCCCCAATCACGTTTATTGTGCGAATCCGATAAAACACGTACAAAACGTAATTGTTAATTAAAACCTCATTAGGTTTATAGTCATTAGGTCTATGTTTAAATAGAATTGTTTCGTTTGATTAGACAATCGAATCGACATTTTAAATGCTTTCTACGAGTATATAATTTTTAACAGAATGGTGACTTAAAATCATTACTTTATTCGTATTTTGTTGCAATAAAGTGGCAACTGGATAGTGACGTAAGCATGTGTTACTCCAGGAATGGCAGACCTTGTTTTCTTAGACCATGCCTCAAACGAGAAATAAATAAAATAAATAATACCAGGATATTATTGTCCCATTGCTGGGCAAAGGCCTCTTCTCATACAGAGAAGGCACGAGCATTGATCACCACGCTTGCCGAAGACGGGTTGGTGATTTCAAAACTTATATAACTATAATTATGTCCAGGGGGCTTGTGGCTAAGTAATTACAGCCGCACGGGTCGATGCATCAGGCTGAGCGGTAGTAGTTGGTTCGTGGATGGGTGACCATCTTTACATACCAAGACCCCTCTGTGCCTC
The DNA here is from genome assembly GCA_948150665.1 of Conistra vaccinii. Taxonomy (NCBI): domain Eukaryota; kingdom Metazoa; phylum Arthropoda; class Insecta; order Lepidoptera; family Noctuidae; genus Conistra; species Conistra vaccinii. Next base: position 17,376,512 of record OX411323.1, read on the forward strand.
GGAAAGCACGTTAAGCCTTTGGTCCCGGCATTTGTAAACCTTTGACAGTCGTTACGGGTCGTCAGAAGCTCGAAAGTCTATTAGATTTTCGGGCTTCGTTTCGATCAGTCTTACCAAGGGGTATCGTATAACCCAGTAACTGGGTTCTGGAGGTCAGATAGGCAGTCGCTCCGATTGTTGGCTGAACTTTAGAGATTGTACATGTAACTGACTATCACAAAACACTTTTCATCCTACGATTATTCACTTTATTATTGTATTATTAAACAATAGACAGCCGTAATATTTATAAATTTTTTGCCGGTGTCGGCGCCTGCGTCTCTTTACTTGTCACATCGATGCCATGCCATAGAGTATCATACCACAGACACTTAAAGGCATAGACAAGTAATCGATGCTACGTCGGGTGCAGACACACGGACTACGTATTTTATTTTTAATTTTTTTTTTTATTAATGTATTTGATACATAATAATTTATTTATTATTATTTAGGTACCTATCTATCCGTGACATCACTGCGGGCCCTATCAGAATACCAGCGCTGCGACTTTTAGTATTAAATGTCGCAGCATCGTGCTGAGATAGGAGCCTTTTGGCCTCGCACAGGACTCCTTCTTTTTTACTTTGTTTTATTTTTATTGTTTTTTATTTCCTATTGATGTTTCAATGTGTTTTAGTTTAGTTTGTGATCTCCTGTGCTTGTCCCAATAAATAATTTTTCTTTCTTTCTTTCTTTCTTTCTTTCTTTCTAGATTGACATTCCACAAAATCGTGCTTATTAGCACACTTTACTTACCGACCGTTTCGTTGAATTAAAATACGATTTTCTTTAAATAGTGAACAGCAGTTTTCATAAAAATGGGTCAAGATGCTGACTCCGTCATCCATTTAGATATAGCATTAAAAAGCTGCACGGTTTTGAGCCATCATTTAAAATTACTAACTTTCAATTCAAGACTTGAGAAGCATCCAAACCCTCTAGCAGTTGCACTAACCAAGTCTGACCACAAACGAAGACTTAAAAGGCTTGCAATCACAGACCTGTCAAGCTAGACCATAGGCCTTGCAAGAATTTTTAATGATTAAATTACTCTGTAGAGTCTCACATCTGCTCATAGTTGACTGACTGATTGCAGAGTCAAAATAGAGAAAAAAATAACATCGTGCATTCTTTGGAGACTGCCGATAGAAGTGAAAACTAAGTAATTTTTTGATTCAGCGTAACGCCATCTAACGAAAATGTCAGGAATTTATGTGGCTTGCTGTCAGTACAAGAACGAAAGCTGTAGCTCCATCAAAAAATCCAAAAAAATAAAACAGAGTGCACTGTCAAGAACATTTCTACTCTCCCACCGTCTTACGAATTTTCGATCAGGTCACGTGTCCTGACGCGAGTTTAACATTTATTACCCATTCCAAAACAAGTGCACAACGCCGATACAGAAGTTTTCAGTTCAAAAAACTTTCAATTAATATTGCTTCCATTCATGTAACCATTGACATATTAGCAGTTCTTATGTCCGAATATAACACAACCCGGAAACAGTGGCCGGTTGATGACATTAGGCTCGCCCCCTATTACATGGGAATTAAACATAACTGGCGAAATATGGGTGTGCTATAGGTACCTACATATACCACTGCCTAGCCCTCCGGGGAATACAGACCTGCTGTTATATTATTATGTATATCAGAAAATATTAAGAAAAAATACGTTTCGTTTTTGTTTTTACCTCCATAGATGACAGGTAGCGGGCGTATATGAACTGTGTTTTTTGTAGCTTCGTGTACGTTAACATTAATAGAGGGTGTGTCGCGTATATTTATTTGCCTTTATTTTATGTACGTATATTTAATGTCCACAGTTAACACGCAAGCTTTTTATATGAAAAGTGTCATCATTCAAAGTGAACCTAATTAAATGTTGACCTAATAAGATTTTTTTTTCGTTGTTGCTTGGCAAAGGGAAGGTTTTTGTGTTTAAGCTGCTAAAAATGTAGGTCAAAGAGTTGCTCGTAGGTACTCTTAAATGAGACTAAGTCATGAATCTCGATTTAAAACTAGGTTTGAATCGAGATTAGTATTATGTAGTTTTTAATAATATAACATAACATCACGCCATCAATTCCCGAAGGGTAAGGCAGAGGTGTACCTACAATATAACCATATTTCGCCATATAATAGGAGCGAGCCTATTGCCATCAACCGGGCACTAACTCTGGGCTGCTAGGCACTGAGAAATACCAAATGGAAAAACCTAATAACATTTTGCCCGACCCGGGAATTGGCCCCAGGACCTCATGCTCAGCACTAGCACTTTCGATCACTAGACCAACAAAGCAGTATCACTTTTAAATTGATATCAACAATAGAGAATTCTTTTTTATTGCAGGTTCATTTTATGTTAGTATTTAGTAGAAGAAAGTTACAGATTCGGGATCAAAATTAAGTAGCTGCTTAGCAGTGATTTCGAACTCTCCACTGCTTCACGGCAATAATTAACCTTTGAATGTCTTGATGAGTCTTCACGAACAAAACAAACGAAATATGAACAGTGTCGCCATTAAAAGGTTTTCTAAGAATTGTCTAGCTCTACTTATTGTCAGAACTAATATTCTGTTGAACAAGGTCAAAGAGCACAGGATTAACCTTAACACTCTGCTCTGAAATTCCCTTCTCCAATAATAAAACGAACGAACGCGACAATAACCGAGCAACTGTACATATAAGCATCCAAACTTCAACTGAGAAAGTTCCGAAGTTAATCTGAACAAAACATATGTCATTAGAGTATCAACGTCTTCCCAAGTGTGACGCAATCAGCGTCTTGAAGGTTCTTATTTGTTTTCTCTTGTTTACGAAGACAATGATCATTGTTATTTCAGGATCACGTGTCTATTTTTTCACGTGTATCTGTGTGCCGAGCCTCCTCTATAAGGTCGTGTTGTTCTACCCTAATTTGTGCTGGCATATATTGGAGTTGTAAGCCTGGATTTCTGAATTATACCCAGTTTTGTATAGCCTTGTTTATGGAGTGAACACCTGAAGTATATTGCGATTTGTGCGAATTGCCTAGGGTTGTCAGCTCAGTGTAGCTTTGTTGGATGTTTCTAGTTTATTTCAGTATGTGGGTAACGCTCTGCGACACCCACCTACGCAGGTATCTCAGGATTATATATTTTCGTATTCCGAATTTTGTTTCCATAAAAAGATTATCATTCACCTGAGTTCCGTAATGTAAGATGGTTTTGTGAATAATTCACTGGAAAAGAATAATCCCTTTACACTCCATTACAAAGAGACTTCGAGCGACGTGATCGAAGAATAACAGCAACAGGCAGATTATTCATCTAAGATAATCTTCCAAGTATCATTATGAACAGCTTAAAAGTTCAGAAGCCGTGAAGTGAACTTATTGTAACAACCTCCTTTTCTACATTTGTTACAGCACTCCTACTGGATACTCTCAAGGTCATACACCGGGCAGTCTGCAACGACGAGACAGTAGCCCTAGCATGTCCCAGAGGTACTACCATCAGCATACAAGTAGCTCAGTACGGGAAGGCAGGTGAGGAGCAGGGATGTCCTGCTTTGAGCAATGAGCAAGTTGAAGAGAGCAAAAACTGTAAAAGACCTAATGCAATGCAGGTTGGTAAAATTAATTACTGATGGTTTAATTGTAGCTTATATCGTAATGGTACATAGTCATAGTAATTGCTTATGGATTCTTACAAGTTAAATTATACTTAATTGATTCAGGCGTAACCTTGTGAAAATCCATTATCAAAATACAATAGACGTAGATATATCTAGTAACCTATTCCGCTTAACTATTCCTGAAGAGTCATAAAAAACCCTGTAAGAAATTAACACGTGGTTCACCTCTCAACGAGGCATCCTCAGGATGACGATTGACTTGTCGCGAATCCGAACACGCCGTGTTGCCACACCGAGTTACTCTGCGTCCGGTTCTCGACGTGGCAACACGCCGTGGTCTTTAGGGCTATTCAGGAATAGTTAAGCGGAATAGGTTAAAATTGATATACAACTGAATACGTATGCGAAAAAGGAAAAAAAAATTGGGTTAGATGATGATGACTGTGTAAAGTTAAGGTTTGAATGTCCTCTATTATAGATTTTAGACAAACTGGTTTCTAACTATGTACACAAATTAACGTTTGGTTCAATCGTCAATATAAAATTGAAACCAATGGCTTGTGTTTCAAACCAATGGTCTAAAAATTTCTCGATTCGGCATTCTCTTTACTGGCAAAGATACTGTCATATACCCTGTTAAAGATACTCAATTTCTAAATGATGTAGAAGTTTGTTTATCAGAGCTATTCAATGATTCCATTTAGATCAAGTACAAACCCCTCATTGAAACATTAGGATTCGATTACACTCTCCGTCCACATTGTTGCCGGCCCACGATTCATTGGTCCAGTCATATAACGCATTCTGATTGGCTGGTGCAGCCTGAATTCTAATTAGGTAATGCATAGTGACAGCTTGCATGCGGTGTGTATGCGGACAGCGAACAAATGTAACTTCCCCTTTATGTTTAATTGAATTTTTGAAAGTCTGCTCGATTAGAATTTGTGTGCCGTAGCTTTGTTTTTTAAAACCTGATTTATTAAAAAGTGCTATCGATAATCACCTTAGCTTAGTTGGAACTACTTTGAATAAAACTAATCAAACTTTTAGAAACTAGGAGAAAGTATGTAGTGACTGCAAGTCTACAAGTAGTGCTCAACTCCTATTGAAATACGCATTATACCAAAGCAAATAAAAAAATAGCATTTACTTTAATTTAATTCGCTGATCCACCGACACGTGAAAGTCGAGGCAATTCAGATGCTTGACAACACGGACATAGTGCGTAGGCTAAAGAGAACTAAACCATTTGAGTTAGTCTAGTGTGTAAATAGTGAATTAATAATAAATAGTAACAATGTTGTGCTATACAGTATACATGTAACACATGAATAACGTGTTTTTACCAATTATTAGACCCTAAGAAAATGCTACGAAATTGGACTTGTGTAAAAGTACAAATTGACACTATTCTTAATTATAACATAATCTATCTCGTAAAATATTAAGTTAGAATTAAATTACTTATTAGTCTATATTGTAATCAATTACTAAGAACGTCAGTTCTTATTAAAACAGAAAAAAAAAATTACTGATTAAATAAGTACCCTATCTCTCCTAAAACTTAAAACACACTACTTCTAACGTTAATGTACCGACGCGTAGTCTTACCATAAAAAGTTCTTTAAAAATTCAGGGAGAGTATTCAAAAAGCCTTATTTGCAAAGGTGCCGAAATTGCGGATGTCTACAGACTATAACAAGCACTTAACATCAGGTGGGCCTTTGGCCCGTTTGTCATATTTTGACATAAAAAATGAAAGATGACTCTAATAGGAAACATTAGATCGTCTTTGGCACCTATAGCGATATTTTCTTAGGGATACTTCCTAAAGTTGATGATATATGTCGTTCACTTTAGGGAAAGGATAATTTATTTCCATTGAATATTTTTTCGAGATTTATTGTGTTGGTTCGATTATTCTTCAATATTAGTTATGTGAAAAATAAATTCCAATGATAAGTAGCCATAGTGAGAAACAATGGTACAACATGACAATTTGTCTTTATGTCTAAATTAAAAACTAAACGTTCTACCATAAAACTGTGCTTATCATTATTTGTTTAGGCTAAATAGCTGTTAGGCACGACATTAAAATACCTATTCAGTTTGATGAATGAAATTAGTCAATCTGCCTAGGTTTTTGTCAACTATTTTGGGGTCGGCTTCTAGTCTAACCGGATAGAGCTGATTACCAGGATTTTACATGGAGCGACTGCCTGTTTGACCTCCACAACCTAGTAACTGGGTAATACGATACCCCTCGGTAAGACTGGTTGTCAGACTTTTTCTGACGACCCGTAACGACTGTCAAAGATCTATGAATGACAGTCCGAACTAACGGCTTAACGTACTTTCCGAGGCACGGAGGAGTCTTGGTATGTAAATATGGTCACCTATCCACGGACCAACCCCGGCAAGCGTAGCTTAACTTAATGGATTGACCTGTGCGTCTGTTATTACTTAGCCACAAGCTCTTCTTAGCATGAAATTAGTATGGGACCTTATTTTGATGTTAGACTGTCATTGGACACGTGTTGTTCAAATTAAATGTCTAAGTTTTTGTGGTATAATGCTAGCCACACATGTAACGATTTGCTTGCGCTTTAGGCTTGCGTAAATCTAACTTGACGAGACTGAAAAAGGACCATGGGCAACTTTGTGCTTTTGGGGTATTATTTAATTCATACCATAGTATGAATTAAATAAGACCGTGTTCGCGCTCGATTTCGACTTAGCTGCCATAGCAGCTAAGTCGAAATCGAGCGCGAACACGGTTTTTTGAACATTAAAAAAAGTTAGGTTATGTTAGGTTAGGGATGAAACTCATGCCATGTGAAAGCTTTTGGAGTATCATTTAATTTATACTATGGCAGCTAAGTCGAAATCGAGCGCGAACATGGTCTTTTTGAACATTCAAAAAAAGCTAGGTTATGGATGAAACTCATGACATGTGAAAGCTTTTGGAGTATCATTTAATTTATACTATGGCAGCTAAGTCGAAATCGGGCGCGAATATGGTGTTTTTGAACATTCAAGAAAAGTTAGGTTAGGTTAGGTATGACAGTACTCATGTCATGTGAAAGCTTTTGAGGTACCATTTAATTTATACTATGGCAGCTAAGTCAAAATCAAGCGCGAACATAAAAAAAAAGTTAGGTTAGGGACAAAACTCATGCTATGTGAAAGCTTTTGGAGTATCATTTAATTTATACTATGGCAGCTAAGTTGAAATCGAGCGCGAACATGGTATTTTTGAACATTCAAAAAAAGTTAAGTTAGGTTAGGTTAGGGATGAAACTCATGCCATGTGAAAACTTTTGTAGTATCATTTAATTTATACTATGGCAGCTAAGTCGAAATCGAGCGCGAACATGGTCTTTTTGAACATTCAAAAAAAGCTAGGTTATGGATGAAACTCATGACATGTGAAAGCTTTTGGAGTATCATTTAATTTATACTATGGCAGCTAAGTCGAAATCGGGCGCGAATATGGTGTTTTTGAACATTCAAGAAAAGTTAGGTTAGGTTAGGTATGACAGTACTCATGTCATGTGAAAGCTTTTGAGGTACCATTTAATTTATACTATGGCAGCTAAGTCAAAATCAAGCGCGAACATAAAAAAAAAGTTAGGTTAGGGACAAAACTCATGCTATGTGAAAGCTTTTGGAGTATCATTTAATTTATACTATGGCAGCTAAGTTGAAATCGAGCGCGAACATGGTATTTTTGAACATTCAAAAAAAGTTAAGTTAGGTTAGGTTAGGGATGAAACTCATGCCATGTGAAAACTTTTGTAGTATCATTTAATTTATACTATGGCAGCTAAGTCGAAATCGGGCGCGAGCATGGTGTTTTTGAACATTTTCAATACTGAAACTAGAAAATAAAATTCATAGTAAATAGTAAAGTTTTTTCTTGTTTTTTTTTGTGTACATGCGCGTGCGTTGTGCACGCAGGCACAGTATAATAAAGTAATAGTAATAAGTCTGGGCAGTGATCTTGAAATAATTACCAAGGGAACATAGAAACGCAACGCAAATTAAAAAAATCGCTATTGCAATTTCATGTGCATTTTGCCTAAACTAGCCGGAACTTTCACTTCGCGACGGCAACACGCGTTGAAAGTACTGGCTAGTTTAGACAAAACGCACATGAAATTGCAATAGCGAGATGATTTGTGATGATTGATGATTGAGATGAGCGGCCAACTAGTTCCGCGCGCGCTATATTGAATGCATTGGAGATGTCCAACGACACCGCCGACATCACCCTGCCCCGGGATTCCGCTTCCTCCGCACGGCACGATGAACCTAACCTAACCAAAAAGGGTTCCTACCTACCCTACCTACCTACATACCTACCTACCTTATCTACCTACATACCCTAACCTAACCTAAGTTTTTTTTTTTTTGCTCCGGGTTGGATAATCCTCATGGAAGTCCTCCGCCCTGGGGTAGGCGATGGGATCTGTCAGAATCCTACTGAATAATTACCACCCAATTGTTCTCTTCCCACACTTAGACCGGGAATCATGAGATCATCCTAACCTAACCTATCCTAACCAAACATAACCTAACCTTTTTTAATGTTCCAAAACACTATGTTCGCGCTCGATTTCAACTTAGCTGCCATAGAATGAATTAAATAATATCCCAAAAGCTTTCACATGGCATGAGTTTCATCACTGTTGAGAGTTGGTACCAAAATGACGCATGGTCCTTTGCGCAAATTTCTTCCCACACATGTAACGATTTACTTGCGCAAGCCAAAATTTGCGCAAGAAAATCGTTACGTGTGTGGCTAGCATAACAGTTCAACTTCATTCGTTTCTTTAATTCACGCTAAATGCAATAAATCATCGCCCATTATTGACCAACTAATTAAAAGTAAATAAATAAAAGTAAATAAATAAAAATAAATCCTACGGAAATCTTCTGAAAACCATATACCGCAATAGTATCCTTCATCATCCTTCTCTATTGAAAGAGGTGTTCACTGCCACCCTTGAAGAGGTTTTCAAAAGTCTTTCTGACACCTGGGTAAATAAAGGCATAGTCGTCGGCGAAAAAAGGTTGACAAACCTGCGTTTCGCCGACAATATCGTTCTATTTTCATCTTCGGCAGCTGATTTAAGCGATATGCTAAGTGACCTTAATAAGGCGAGCCTCGAGATTGGACTTCGTATGAACATGTCAAAGACCAAACTCATGACAAACAGCGTCCAACGTAAACTGTATGTAGAGGGTGTGGAGGTTGCATATGTTCCAGAATACATCTACCTCGGCCAAATAGTCTCATTCCAGGCGAGACAAGAAAAAGAAGTTACTAGACGCACCGACAACGCCTGGAAGAGCTATTGGTCGATGAAAAACCTTATGAAAGGAGACCTACCAATTTGCCATAAACGTAAATTAATGGACATGTGCATTCTCCCTATCCTCACATACGGCGCTCAAACCTGGTCTTTGACGGTTCAACAGAGGTCCAAGCTTGAGGTTTGCCAGCGAGCAATGGAGCGCAGCATTCTTGGAGTCAGATTAACAGACCGTGTTAGGAACACAGTGTTACGCTCCAAAACACAAATCGCCGACGTCACCCAAAAGGCGATCAAGCTTAAGTGGGACGGACTGGGCCGGACACGTCTGCCGCATGTCAAATGAATCATGGGCCAAATCTACCACCATGTGGGTCCCAGAAAACGTCCGTCGAATCGAGGCAGACCCAGGAGAAGATGGCGAGACGAGCTTGTCGCCTACAGACAGGACTGGTCCACACTGGCTCAAAACAGAGAGGAGTGGAAAGAAGGAAGGGAGGCCTTTGCCCTGCAGTGGGACAACACAGGCTAAAAATAATAATAAAAAATAAATTAAAAGTCAATTACCCGACTGCAACAAAAGAAGTACCTACGTAGATATCTACAGAATATACAAATTGATTAACTAAAACTTTTTTCTTCTAGTACTCATTACTGCAGACGGTGGTGGAAGCTTGCCAAAAGAAACCTCAGTGCAAGTTCAGTACCCTACCAATGGCGGGTCTCGTGGACCCCTGTCCGAGGCAGAGCAAGTACGTCGAGGTTGCGTATAAGTGTCGCCCGTGTGAGTATTTGAATTTATAATGTAGTTTAGAAAGGCATGTTTAAATGACAAGATTTGCCTTTAGTTTCGTCTCATTTAAGATATCAAAGCGACCACTACTTAAAGCTAGACCTATCATAAAACATGATGAGACTGTTTTGTGCATGTACATACTGATGTATGCATACATCAGTCCTCATTTTGCCTTCACAAGGCAACTTGTCTGAAGGCAACTATCTAAACTAAAATCTAACTATTTCAGAGAGATGTTAATATATATTACATCTCAGTGTAAACGATTCCATTTAAAAGTACGGTGAGCGATATTAATAATTATATATATCTCGAGAAATAATTATAATTATCTCAAAGTGTGAAGGCAGCTAATCTTTACCTACTGTCCAAACTATACTGTACAGTTTGACCTCTCCATAAATGGTGGGTTTTGTAGAGCGATGGGGCAGAATATTGGAGACAGAAATTACTGATTCTTTTGTTCTTTTTCATTAGACTACTAGCAATGCATATAGCATCTTACAAGTGTTTCTGATTTGCATTGACCCTTAAAAAAACAAAAAAAAATTAAACAACGAATGTGACCTCGTCAATTGTACACAATTGCGTTTGAACTTACGACCTCTTGCACGTCCATAGTCCCCCTTCCTAAGGTGGCCATTGCCGTTTCGAATTGGGTAATAAGGCAGGGCAGAGATGGATGTCGTAAAGGAAATTGAGTATGAACTGAATAACAGACAAGTGTATGTCATAAATTACAAATGAGTGCCAAATTGAACGAAATTCATCAAAAGTAAACATGAGTCAATAGCTAAAAACATAACGTCCCAGAAGGTTGAAATACGGTTTTCCATATTCATTATTATACCTTTCCTAGTATTTAAATCTAAATATTTATTCAAGAACTGTTATGTTTTGCAACGTACAACCCAATATTTATGTTACCTAATATTTTGCTGCAGAAAAGTTTTTCAGTTAAAATAAAATTATGTTCGTTGAAACAAAATTGACCAAGTTTTGAAATTTATAATCGGTTTCGGGTGTTCGGCAAACGCTTAATGAATTTAGATATTAACTCTGCTAATCGTTCTTTGAGCATTGGTGGCACAGAGGTACCCAGGCAGGCGCTTTACTTTGTGTAAATAATTTCATCACCACTGCTCTTAAAACGGTGACGGAAAACATCGTGAGGAAACCGCAAACGCAATGGGTCCGCGTGGTAGATTATAGCCCCCTCTGGAAAAGAGGAGGCCGGTGTCCCTACAATGGAAATATTATAGGCTGATTATGAATGAATCATTCCTTGAATGTTGAAGTGACAAGAAGTAAAGTGGACTCCATAGAAACCTGGGTGAGGTTTCTATGGAGTCCACTTTACTTCTTCTTTTCTTTTTTTTTTGGGTAGGAAATCATCAAATGACTCCGCTCTGGGCGGAGCGGAAGGGTGTGTCAGACTCTTACTGACTAAAACCCACCAGTGTTCCTTCCCTTGCCTTGCCAAGGGCCACTGTTTCCCCTTGGGACTACCCGTAACCCCGGTAGGCATCGGCCCTAGCGGACCCCGTCATTTATGCTGACATCTCTTTGAGGCGCGCGTGGAACACGACGCGCTGTCGACCCGGGCCTGGTCCTTATCGGACGGCGAGCTGCCCATTGGTTTCCGTCCGCAAGCCCGCGCCTACGGTGGCCGGAAATCGGCTACCAATTCCCGACGCCCGGGGCGTCTCCTACGGCGGCGGTGGCTAGGGCTGCTAGGGCGCGGCCTTTGCCTACCCCTCGCGCGCTCCGCCTCCTCCTTCGCGAGCATTACTGCTTCGCAGAAGGAGGTGACGGCTTGCCATGCCCTCTCGCTCCGCGCCATGGCCTGGACCAGGGCCGGACGCGAGAGGTCACTGCCCCCGATAAACCTCACCCCCTAGCAATGTAAAAAACAATGCTAGAGGATGAGGTTTTTCTGGAGCCATTGTACAAACTTACTATGTTAACAAAGTCTTAAATACACTGCACTTTTTATTACGGAAGAATAAAATTAATAACTTCAACGATGATCAATTACTACACCATATGGAGCCATATGAGATGTGTGGAGCGAACACACCTACTACAAAAAAACAAAACTTATATATAAGGTAATATAACGTGTCATCATCATTATCTGCTTAGCCTTTCCCCAACTATGTTGGGGTCGGCTTCCAGTCTAACTAGATGCAGCTGAATATCAGTATTTTACATGGAGCATGCCTTTCTGACGTCCACAACCCAGTAACTGGACAATACGGTACCCCTCGGTAAGACTGGTTGTCAGACTTTCGGGCTTATGATGACCCGTAACGACTGTCAAAGATTCAAGAATGACAGCCGGGACCAACGACTTAACGTGCTTTCCGAGGCACAGATGGGTCTAGGTATGTAAAAATGGTGTCCCATCCACGGACCAACCGCGGTAAGCGTAGCTTAGCCCGATCGATCGACCCGTGCGGCTGTTATTACTTAGCCACAGGAAACATAACGTGTCTGAAAAATAAAATCAACACTTCTACGTATAGTTTAAATTGTGCAGCATTTAAATTTATTTCTCATTCTTAGTATTCCTTACAATTTCTATTAATAAGGTAACAGTTTTTGCTTTGACGTGACTGAAAATCTTGAATTATCTTCAATTTTTCTATTTGCCCTCCATCAGGGTCGTAATTATTCAGTAAAGACCGCGACGTATTTCTAACGACCACTTTTAAAATTAATGAGTTTGCTTTACCGGAGGGAGCCGCTTTATTACTATCGGTCAAGAAGAAATTAATCGGTTTAGTAAAGCAATCGATTTTGATAGATTGGTGTTAGAATATAAATAAGAAATGAAAAAAATATACAAAATTATGTTTTGTATCTAAAAAAAGAGTCCTATTACGTTTTTAACGCAAATTCATGATTTATGACGTTGTAATTCTCGGCACCAGTAAGATATTTTAATTATTTGATAATGAATATCGATAGTGCTATTCTCTTTTTTGTAAGTTGGAGTTACGCATCTTGATTTCTCATTTCGTGTAATGTACTATAAATATTTTACGAACTCAGGTTACAAGAAAAACCTATCGGCTATATAAGTTTGACGCTCAAATTCACATTGTTTCATTCGGTTTTAATAAAAGCTAATATTACTAAAAAATAAATTGAATGTTTTACTTGTTTATTGAAGTTCTAAAATTTCTTTAAATTCCTTGACTTTTCACGAAATAAATCATAAAGAAAAGCAATAAATGTCTTGATTCAGCGTCCTTTATATTCCAAATAAACACAATTTTATCAAATAAACTAATATGATATAAAACTTCTATCTACAATGAATACGTTTCATAAGTTTTCGTTTCTCAATATAATAAGACAAAATTACAATAAATAATATTAAAGTACTATATATTCCGCATCAATTCAGCAAATTACACGAAAAGACTGTGTAACTCCAACTTACAAGAAAGAAAATGGCACTATCATTATTATAAACAAATAATTAAAATATCTTACTGCTGCTGAATTACACCGTTTAAAATCATCAATTTCTGTAAAAAAATGTATTAGGAATCTTAAGCGTCGACTTGAGAACCTTTTCCTTTTTTTTGTCGGCTAATATGAGACAAAAAAAAAAACTTTTCCAACTATCCTTACCCGACGTTATCAATAGATGAGATATATTTTCCGAAAAAAAAAAAAACAAAAGAAAGTTTCCTAAAAATAACCACAAATGAACCTATCCATTACCAAAATTGGTTCGCCCACAAAAAAAAGAGACATGGGGCATCCTACTGATAACATGACCCTCTAAAACAAAAAAGAGGGTAGCAGAATCACTGATCGCGTGACGTAACGTTTTTACTCCTGGAAGTGTATTGAAGTGATTTATGCCCAGTTAATAAATTCCTGGATGGGGTGAACGGCCGAAGGTAAGGGCGTGTACAGGAGTGCCGCCATAGGTGTGCCTCGTGCACATTACAAGGTGCAGACGGGCGTTTCGAACGTTGTGTTAGTCAATTTATGGTATTGTTCATGGTTTACTTTTTTAGCGTTTAAAAATAGAATTACGGATATTCAAAAAAAAGAAAACGGATTTAATCTACATAACTTATATGACTATCGGTATTACATAAAAACCAGGATTGGGGGTATTTTATAGTGTGCCCTGTATCCGCCATCTAGTGGTGCTTGCTATGCGTTAGTAAGTCATCATTATTTTCCATGCTGCAGGATTATTCGAACAGTTTCGTCCAAAAGATCCAAATATTTTGATTTGAAATCAGATTCTTAATCGGTATTCATGAACTGGGTCAGCCGATTTTCATTAGATTACTAAACAAGCTTTTTTTCATTATCTACCACGTTTTTACTCCGGTTTTCCCCGTTGGTTTTATAATGACGTGTAAAAGTGTTTGTAAAAACTTCAAACCAATTAAAAAACCAAGACAGAGCGCTGTCAACAGTAAAGTGAAGTTTCGTAAACATGTGTGCACTTTGTGTGGTGTAGTTTGATTGTAGTGTCATTGTAAAAGGTTGTAAATATGTGTGTGTGAGCGTGTATGCAGAGATGCGGTGTAGTTTTGGCATGCGTCACTTTATTTTTCGCAACGCTGTCTTGGTTTGTTATTTGGTCTGAAGTACAAACCTACTCTACTGAAATAAATCATAATATTATTATAACATTTAAGAGTTAGTCAGAGGTGCGCCTATATAGTAGGTACATCCACATTTTGCAGGTTTAAGTCCCATGTAACAGGGGCGAGAGCCTATTGCAATAAACCAGGCACAAGCCCAGAGTACAGGCTGTCTATGAGAAATTCCAGATGAAAAACCCAAAATACTTTGCCCGACCCGGGAGCCGAACCCAGCACCTCACGCTCAGCAGTTAAGTAGCACTTGTGACCACTAGACTAACGAGGCAATCATTTTTTTAAATTGATACGAAGCCTCAGTCTAGTTTTATTTACATTTGCACTTCGTCTTAGCAATTTTTAGAAACATTTTATAAGTACCTAGTTGTAATGCCATTATTCATAGTGAAAAAGAAAGTGCTGGAGGGATTCAATGACGTCATTAGGTGGTACCTCGTTATCTTGTTATTTTTATAAACTTGAGAAGTCTTTGTAGCGGTCTTGTTACGGAAAATACCAGTGTTTCATCTCTGATTAAATAATTATACGAAATTAGTTATGATTTTAGACTTGAAAATGAATTGTTTGGGAGAGGTTATATATAGATAACCACGTCACTGTTTAAAGAATAATAATTATGTGCGATGTAGAAGGATACCGAATGAAAATAAACTACGTGTTCTTGTTCTTTTATTCTTTTTCTTTATATTTTTCTACGAGTTAACATGCAAAGTAATTGAAAATTCGAAAAGCAAATATAAGAAAAAATTTATGAAAAACTTTTATCAAATTACAATTTCCATACATCTCTACGTCATGCAAATCATCTTTCTGTTTACTAAAAATAAAAAAAACTTAATAGCACATCAAAATAATTACTGTGAAAGACGAGAACAAAGCTTTGCTTGATTTATTACTAACTATAAATTTTGGAAAAATGTTTGATCAAGACGAAGAGTGAAGTTTTTATATTTATTACAACACTTTTTAGCTGGACAATCTGTTATGCTTATATATCTTTTTTTCTTGTGTCAAAATCTCTATGATAACTTTTCTTTTGCGTTCATATTTATTAAATCAGTACCTGGTTAACCGAGCTCTACTCGGGTGAAAAAAGGAAAACATATCGTCCAGGTATACTAACGTTGTATCACATTCCCAAGACTGTGAAAATAGAGGAAACGAATGTTCAAAGCCAGATATTAGACCTAGCTAGATCGATGTTTCGTCCCCGTAAACCCCTTCATTGCAGCTTTCATCGAAATCGTCAGAGCCGTTTTCGAGAACGTGATTACAAATAATTATAGCACATTTAATAGTATAGGGTTATTTATATAAAGTTAATTATATCTAATACCTTTAAACGAGCAATTCTTGTGTAGGTATATATACAGGATGTTAAAGTAATTGCGTGCCATAGCTTAGGGGTAGGTTCAGTATCGATAAAGGAAACTAGGAAAAATAAAAAATAAATCCAGAAAAATAATTTAAAATAAAAATATTTAAAAAAATTGCAAGGTCGACCTAATTTAGTTTGGAATCAGGTATTTACAAAGATTAAAAATCAACTTATTTACTCATGTTTTAAGTTGATTTGATTGCTATTTTAAGTTAGTAGGTACTAAATTAGGTTGACCTTGCAATTTTTATTTAATGTTTTTTTTTTTCTGGATTTATTTTTTATTTTTCCTAGTTTCCTTTATCAATACTGAACCTACCCCTAAGCTATGGCACGCAATTACTTTAACACCCTGTATATATTTATAATCTGAATCTCGGAAACGGCTCCAACGATTTCGATGAAAGTTGCAATTTAGGGGTTTACGGAGGTGAAAAATCGATCTAGCTATGTTTCATATCTGGGAAATTTCTCTATTTTCACAGCCTCGGCAATCTGATAAAACGTTGGTGTACCTGGACGATATTTTTATATTTTCACCCGAGCGGAGCTTGGCTTGACCAGATATTATCTAATTAAATAAATAAATATATATTTAATAGTATAATTATATAATATCTATGAAGCCTTCAATGGCAAAGTCACAATGCAACTTCAGTTGTATCGATCTGCTTTAATTCAAAGCTACAATATATCTTTAGTCTGCCTTTTATGAATATTTAATAAGATTTGATGATTTGATCGCCATTCTAAAGTAAATGTATTCTCAAGCTACTATTCAAATCATGAATAAAAAATTCAAAACAAGGAACAATATTTACAACTTAAAATTCATAGCTGAGACCCTAACTTAAATCGCCAACAATATTGCTCCTTTATTTTTTACGAGGTCATTTCGTGCCCTTCGTATGAGGTTACAATCGTTTTACCATAATTTGGTAACATGACGGTGCATTTAAATCGGTTACGACCACTTAGAGCCGACGATCACCAGACGACAAGGGTTTTTTAGGTGACGAATCGAAATCTTAGTATATGTAACGGTAGTTTGTGAATTTGGATGTTTGATAATCTATCACGCCAACGGTTTAGTGGATTTTTTGGCACACGAGTAGACTATGCCCTGTATAAGGACTTTTTATCCAGCCAGCACCTACTCGTGATATATAATTTAAACGTTTATATAAAGAACGTAAACGAAGCAAAAAGAGTATGTAATGTAATGATTGTAGCAGATGGTGTTCTGTAGTTTCTGTCTACACCTATGGGGAAAAACTAGTTGCCAAACATTAAAATCACGGTTTTAGGAAGAACAACTGTAATGCCTACACATAAGGTTCAGTTTGCGCTACACCTTTATTTTTTATGACTTTCTCAACAGTACTAGTTAGTCTAAAATCAACTTAAATACACTTTCATAAAGTTGATGTTTGTTTGAGTGGAATTGGAAAGACCTTAGGTATAACATAAAATTATCGTCACCTAAAACAATCTTGACGGCCAGTGGACGCAAGGCCTTACAAGGAAGTGACGGTACAACCGCCCGTCTGCCGACGTCATTAATATTAGTTATAGCTTCCTTAGCTAAGCGTAAAACACTCGGACACTCCACTAATTGATACACGAACACTTACCGAAGCTTTTATCGTATTGGCGGTTTTACGTTACATACTAATGGATGCGAAAGGGGTGAAACTAGAAACAAAGGGTAGGTAAATACATCCATATCGATAGAAGGGTCGTCTAGTGTTATCAGCGCTAATTAGCGGCGAAAGTGATACTCAATTATCGTAATTAAAATCTGCATCGAGTCGAACGCCGTTCCGAGTTAACTAATAATGTTCGAATATTAATCCGAGCTTAAGTTCGGATTACTATTTGTATTTTGAAGTGGGAATTATTTCGATAATATAAATGTTGGGAGATAATTATTGTGTACGGATTTGTTGATTTTCAATTCCATGATATTTGGAATTTAGGTTGTAATAGTTGGTGTTATTTGGGTATTTAGTCTGAACAGCCCAAAGCGAATGGACCGCGGGCCATTCGACCGCAAACAAAAATCATCTACGTTCCAAAGGACCGATAATAAAATGATTTCAAAATTAATTTAAAGGGACAGTCGCATACATTGTGATAGTCGCATAGTTTATGAATTTTAACTATTTAAATATTTAGTTATTATATTTGAAATCATCTAAATAAACACAAGACTTATTTTTACTACATATTATTGTTTAATTGTAATTTTTTCAATTTTGTTGATAACTTTCTTTAAAATAAGACTGATTTTTATTAAAATTATTTAATTACCAAATTTAACTTGTGTAAACATTTAATATTAGGTATTGTGGATTGTTTTTCTAAAGAAGATAATACAAACCTATGATTGTTATTTATTTATAGCTGTTTGTTAGTATGGAAGATGTTTTATAAAAAGCAGCTACAATATCTAATGTGTAGTGGTTTTAGGTGCAGCTGTTGTACATGGTTTCATGTTCAAACCATAACCAAAGCAATGTCAATGGAAATTCTGAATAGCAGCTTGGAGTTTAGTTTTTGCCGATAAATAACTATACACCGTGGCATTTAAGTCGTCTCTATGTCTCCAATGAGTACTAAACATTCAATAAAATCAAAAAAGATAAACACCGTGACATTTCAGTCGTCTTACAAAGGGCCACTCAATGTACCCGACATACCTCTAGGAGCAATAAAAAATTGTTACATTAACCGCTAAAGACTCGCGACTCCAGCGCCACGCGCGTGCGGAAATCCAGCGAACTACCCACCGGCGCAGCGGAGATAAGAGCTCGCTAACATAAACAAATACTGAGATCTTTTTGTTACGTAAATAGTCTTATCGTTAATGGTTTTGGGTTCCTGATTAGACAAAGGATTTTTTATAATACTTAGAATCTTTGTAAGCGAACGCTAGTATTGATAAATAAACATTCTTATCAGATTCTTATAAGAAATTCCTTTGTTCACTGTTTTGATTATTTATAATAAAACTACTGGTTCGATTCACATGAAACTTCGCAGGATACATTATGAATACATATACTATCGGTCAAAACCATTTTTTACGAACAAACACAATAAATAAAAACACCAATAATTAAAAAAGTTCAATAATAGGTATCCGTATCATTACGTAACATTACTTAGTTGATAAAAAATATTGAACTCCTATTTTTTTCTGAAAAATGGCATATATAGTATGCAATAACTAATAAATAATATAAAATAAATGACTTACCAGCGATTACATGCACAAAACACACACAAAACTCAAAATTTCACATCAACACATTTTTTCACTACCGAGTTTGTTTACATTTTTTGATGGGTCCGTAATAGGTAATTACGATGTTATTTTGTGCAAATTTTATCTATATACGATGACGACACTACTTAATTATTGAAATAACACCATTTCCCGTCGATTTACACTTAAAAAACAATAGAAAATGAATAAATAGAACGCGGAGTGCAGTGCACGGCACGCATGCGCGGACGCCATTTTGCCGTACCAAAAATGTTCAATTTTTACTTTTTTTTAGAGTTGTTTCTGCATATTTTGACGTTTTAGTCGATTTATTTGACAGGTATATTATCCTACCATAAATTAAAGCCAAGAACAGACTAGATCTGCCCATACATAGAGTAAAATCGGCCGTTGCATCGATGCCTATACACTGACGCAGTACTGCCTCGTCGGGGCTTTACGGTTTT
The DNA here is from genome assembly GCA_948150665.1 of Conistra vaccinii. Classification (NCBI taxonomy): domain Eukaryota; kingdom Metazoa; phylum Arthropoda; class Insecta; order Lepidoptera; family Noctuidae; genus Conistra; species Conistra vaccinii. The sequence continues at coordinate 17,396,044 of OX411323.1, forward strand.
GGGTGCGCGTAACAGATCTGTCGTCGCGAGACTTTATCGAACATTTTTTTAATGAATGTTTTTAGTCATTGGATATATGAAGTGGCCTGCTTTTGTAAGATGACTAAAATGTCACGGTGTATAGGTATAGCTACAAACTCAATACTTAAGATGTGTAACTTAATAGCAAAATCTCACCACGTGTGGTGACAGTCAATATTTGCCTCCTTAGTACTACAAAGATCTTTTGACGTTTCAATGACATTGACAGGAGCTCTGTGATGTTGGTAAACATTTTCGAATTTGTATTAAAAAACAAAATCTCGGCGATAGTTTAATTCTGGCTACGCGCCAAAGGATTGTTGTAAAACTTTAGGCATGTCCTAAGGGCCTAGTCAAGTGGAAATTGCTTTCTAAGCGTTTCGTATTTGTACAACAACTTTCAACAGGATTGGCATAATTAGGCTTGTTGGTACCTAGCTTATGTAATAAACACAAAGATAAACAAGTTACAAATGTATTGACATTTGTGATTTGTTTATCTTTGTTATGAACTTATCACTAATAAAATGCCCTATATTCCATCTGATCTATTTTATTTTTGGGTGCTGTTTTCCACTATTATAAAACTAGTAATGTACATGTCCATTAATGGGGATTCTCAATGGGGATTTGTGGAATAAATCAAAGTATTGTACTCAATTTCCCAATGGATGCATTTCCTAAAAAATATAAATATTTCACAGATGAATTCCGAAGTCGAACAGGCTGCGAAGGCGAGGTGATCAAGTTGAGCTGCAACCCTCACTCCAGGATTGCTATTTTTGATGCCCAGTACGGCAGGACAGCTTTCGAAGCCATCACCTGTCCACAGACGCAGGGAGTGCCGGATGAAAGTAAGTATAACAGTCGATTAACTTTAAAAATGTATGTCAGAAAGATTTTTATATCTTAAGCCGCCCTCCCACGGTGCGCCATATCGCGGACGCACGCGCACGACGCACCGTGGGAAACCTAGCGTGCGTGGTAGCGCAGACGCGCGTTGAACGCGTGCGTGGCGGTGCGTCCTCGTGCGGGCTGGTGCGCGTCCGCGATATGGCGCACCGTGGGAGTTGGCTATTAGGCAGCATGTTGAAACGTGAAGCTAAGTTGTCCTAATTTTTTACATTCGGATAATGTGAATATATTTTAAAGGAAGAAAAAAAAAAACATTTTCACCGCTATCTTTAATTTTGAACGGTCTTGTTGAAAGTGCTAATAAATCCTCTGTAAGCACAAAAAAAAACAGTAAAAAAATAAGCACTTTTTTTGACTACGTTGTCATAAGAAAGGTTATGATTTCATCAATGTAGTCGGATAAAAAGGCCGTATATTTCATTGCCTTATCAAGAATATAACTGATAGAGAACAGTTGACATAAGTTCTTACTCGTAATAAAATGAAAGCCGCTTGCTCTAATAGATCGAAAGATTATTTTCTGACCTTATGTAAAATGACACACAATTTCTGAAGAAATGATTTCTTTTCATTTCGTCTCTAATAGTATCTAATAATAAACGTTATTTGAACGTACTTCTAACCCAATTTCTGCTACTCAAAATTAGTTTTTAAGTACCTACTCTATTTTCAATTTTCACTACCAATTTTAGTCTTCACAAGTCTTGTAGAAAATGGCCGGTAACGACTACGAAGAAGCGGGGATATTAAACTGTTTTGAGGCTCACAAAGAACATAATCATTCGTATAAAATAAGGCAAAGGAAAGACTCCTAAGTTCTTAAAGATTCCGGAGACAAAAACTAAACGAGGCTCTTTTGATGAAGTAGACTAACAAACTGACGAGTTATTAAATTAGTTTTTATTATTGTTAGTCTTGATCATAACGTTATAGACGGGTTTCTTATCTTTATGAATAGTTCTTACTACTGGGGTTGTGACAAATGTCAGGACTATTTTTAGGACTGCTAAGCGTATTTTGTTATTATTTTAGGCTGGAATTTGAGTTGGTACAAGATTTTCTTTTCATTGTTTTCTGTTATTTATAGTTTTAAGGTGTTTTTTTTTGCTGTAAGGTCATTAAAAGCATTTTTCTTTCTTTTTTTTTCTTACATAATTTTAATTTATTTTTATTATGTCACAAATTAAAATATATATTTTGATATGTACCTATTTGGTTGCAATGATTACCAATGGATATCGTGTTACCCAGTATCTGGGTTGTGGAGGTCAAATAGGCATAGGTTAGACTGAAAGCTGACCCTAACATAGTTGGGAAAAGGCTGGATAAACAATTAAACAATAAAAAAATTGTATGCTAGAAAGTAATATTGTTTTATTTAATGTTTTCTTGAAAGATTTCTATGTGCAGAGAACAATCTTACTTCACTATTAACATTTAATTTACTTTAATTTCATAAATGGGTCACCAGAACTAAACATAATAATACCTACATATTAATTTCACTCAAAACAATTAAAGTGCTAACGAAAATAAAAGTTCGAAGAAGTCAACCAAGTTCGTGGAATATGTGTTTTATGTTCCAAAAATGTGTTAATTTCATTTGTCATTCTTAATGGCAGGTGGGTGTGGGATTGTATACACCGCAAGCATTCGTTATTTGTTTTGACAGACTTGAAATTAGTGAAATTATTATGTCCCGGAAAAATAAAAGAAATGACATATGAACACGGCACATTTGTTACCTACCGTAACATGACAAAAAATTGTTCCCAAATATTGTGCGAAATACGGAGCCACGTAAGAATAGTGGGTTAAGGATGTATCAAGCTAATTAATTACTACTGTAGTACGCAGGCACTTCAGTATTTATTATATTCTTATCTACGAATATTACATACCTACTTACCTAGTAATCGTACCTCGTTCCGTACTCAAGGCGTGTTTAATACGACTTATACGACTATCATTATTTATTTTTCCTTCTGTTAGAAGACACTAAGATGTACTAAAAACTGTACTAAAAATATTCAGATTGCAGTTTCTGGCGATCGTTGTAAGGCCTTATTATTATCCGACTTCAAAAAAGGAGGAGATTCTATGTTCGTCTGTATGTATGTTTTTATTTTTTTTATGTTTGTCATCGATATTTTATTTAATTGTGGACCGATTTTGAAAACTCTTTTTCTTTTGGTAAAAGAAACTTGCGCGGAGGTCCCATAACATTTTTATTAACTTTGGGGTGCTGGTAGCTGGGGTGGTTTTGAGCTACATAGCTTCAATAATACGTATTTTTTCCACGTAGTCTATGTGAGTGATGTTATAATAACTTCCTGTCACTGTCCAGGTAGTGGTATTCGAATGTGTGTGGTAGTACGTACCACAACTGAAAAGTGTAAAAAAAAAACTTTATAAAAAAAAAAAACAACCGACTTTCAAAAAAGTATTTTTTCTTTTTTGTGTTTTTTTGGAAGTCGGTTTTTTTTTTGTAAAATGTTTTTATTATTTCTAACTTCCTACCTATCTTATCACATCATAGTTTAATGCATAAAGATGTCTAAGTTATATACGTAGACTAAGTTTAAGAAGGATGGTAGAATTATTAATATTTCGTAATCTATAGCTTTGTCCACAGCATGCGTGACTCCTCATGCGGTGAAGACAGTTATCCAGCTGTGTCTCGGGAAGAGGCGATGTCAGATTGCGGCCAACAATAGGACTTTCAACTCATCCTGCAACTTTCTTTCGAGGCCATATCTTAAAGTCGTCTATGCTTGTGGTAAGCCTTCGAATTGTCGTCCTTTAAATACAGTAGGTGTAATATAACATTGAGAGCAGTGGTGGCCCAGTGGTAACGGCCGCGATTTACGAGTTGTCGTTCGTACTCGTATGTTCGAACCCTGAGGCGCTTTACTTTGTGTAAATTATCACATCACCATTGCTCTCAAAACTGTGAAGGAAAACATCGTGAGGAAACCGGCATATCCTAGAACCAAAAATGCAAAAACATGTGATATCTCCCAACCCGCACTAGACTAATTATGCTAATATCATATTTAAAACGCAGAAGATAAAAAGTTTGCTTACATAATGCATAATCAGCCCATAATGTTCCCACTGCTGGGACACTGGTCTCCTCTCGGTGAGAGGGAGTAAAAAACTATAAACAAGTTTGCGAGAAGCTATTTAAAAAATGTGTTCTACAAAAATTCATAGACCAAGTACTACTTCTCTTTGAATTTAGAAATCCAAGCCAATGAAATAAAGATCCTTTGTTAGGTAGACTCCTCGCTTTTATTATACAGTCAGTATACATAGTAGGTACACCTCTGCCAAACCCTGCCGGAAAAACAGGAGTCACGTTATTTTATTACTTTAAAGGAAATGTTATTTCAATAACATTGTTACACATTTTATTAAAAATTTTTGCTTGCACTATTTTGACAAAATATTTCTGCTGCTTTCAATTTATTTTCACATACATTCTTGTTCTGAGCACCGTTTGTCCCCATTTTTACAATGTTGACATGACTATTTCAAAGTTATTGATACCTATCGGTCCAGCTTTAGCTAATTTATTTCCTTCATACACTTCTGTATAATATAGAGGTCTGAAGGACCTTCGTTAAATTGGTTAACTTTAAACTCTGCAAAGTTCACTAATCAGTAGATTGCTTTATCTCCAACATCACCTCAATCTCGTGCAACCTCGAACTATTCCTGAAACGCTCCAGCCCGTAATTGCGCAACTTGTTCAACTCTTGAACTACCCTATTCTGGTGCATCTTGTAAGTTTTAACAATACAAAATCTCTATTTTACCTTGCAACTTTGCTCTTTGCTCCATTGTTAGGTGTAAAGTACAATAATCTATGGTTGTATTAGTGTCATCATCATCTTTTCTATTCTTTGTAACTGAGTTTGTTTTGGTGTATTCTTGAGTTGTAATATTCAGGTGTTTTATTCTTAAATGAGGGTTCTAAAAATGTTAGACATTTCATCAGAACTCAGTATTAATATATCCCTTCTCGGTGTTACCTAACGAATTTGTCTAAATGACCACGCTAATAGCCTAAAACTGACTCAAAACTTTTAACTAACTCTTTTTTTTACAGTACCATTAGGTGTCCTCTCAGAGAAATATGAGAGTGCGCCTGAGAGAGATGAAGATTCTACCAGTTTTGACCATAGCAAAGCTCTTTTTGACGAAACGGGTAAATATTGTGACCGTATTAATATACAATGTCGCCCATGCGCATGTGACCGCCCGTAATTTTCTGAATATTCATGAAGAAATATCGAAAATAAACTTCAAAAGGGGGGGTCTATCTATAACATTTTTCACTAGTTTTTTAAAAATAAATACACAATTTTTTACCGAAAAAATGACTTCGATTCCGTTTTTTTTTCGTAGTCGATAATTTTTTGTAAAAATTTTAATTAACCTGTTAAAATAACTCATAAGCTTTTGGAAATAATAAACAGAATCAAAATCGACCCATAAACTTTGGAGATGTGTCAAAAAACAGAAAGCAAATCTTTAAAAAATAAAAAATTGAATAACATGAAAAATGTTATAGATAGTTTTTGAAGTTTATTTTCGATATTTTTTCATGAATATTCAGAAAATTACGGGCGGTCACATGCGCATGGGCGACATTGTATACTAAGTTACAAAATATAAAGGATGATTTCTTACTAATATTTTCATTTTGTTAGAAGAAGCTGGTGAGAAGTGGGGGGAGCCAAATGCTGATCGCGCTCTGCAGCCATCTCTAATTGAAGATAGCGTCCCACCGGCACATTCCGAAGGTGAATCAACAACTATTTTACAACCGAAAATTAACGTCGACAGGAATGAAGGTAAACCAGGTAATTTTGATAAACTATGTCCTAGCTTTCCAGTTAAAACATCAATTGATCAAAGCAATTGTTATTCAAATTGAGTGTGATTTCACATTTGTCAATAATATCTATCCCATATAGCACAAATGCAAATGCAAATTCACTTTCTACTCTAGGTACCTTAATAATTCATGCTCAAATACGATCCATACATTTATAGTACACCAATTAAACTCCTAACAAATACATCAATATTATTTGTCCGGAGCCGTAATAGAGCGCATTAGTTAATTAAATTCGTCGCTGTTATTAGAAAATATTTGTTTGTTTCAGAGCCACAACACGGAAACTCAATATTATTGTTATCCGTTAGTATAGGACTGCTAATTTTCATTGTCATAATTGGAGCATTCATTGCTGTCAGATGTTATATTAATCGCAAAAAAGAGCGTTCAAAAAACGGAGATATGTATACCACTGAAGCTCCTAACGTCTTCAATGATGCTTTTTCTGATATTGACAATGATGCAGACATCAGTCATATTTCGGGAACATTCCATGATCCGATGCATCCAGACATGATTCTGTACAAGAATGTTCCCGGTAGTAGGGGAACTCTTAGAGCTATGAAACCATTATGTACAATTTACCCTACTAACGCAGAAGCCAATATGTACGGTAACGTAGACTATGTGCCTTCACACACAAGAGAGGTAGCACCTAGGTTTACTAGAAGCAGAAGTAATGAAGAAGAAATGGAACCAAATGTTATGACTAGTCCTAGGAGTTTAGGAGCGCACTCTAGTAATTATTACTACGGCTGACGTCACGACGACGGAGGCAGACAAGATGCCTCTAGGACATATTGCTTTTAAAGTGATCTCAAACAAGTGCACTAAAAAAACAGAAGGCTTATAAAGCAAACGATTGTGTAAAAATGATGGTTAAAGTACGGAACTGTTAAAGACTATGGATTTGTTTGTGAGATTTTTAATTGTTACATCATATTAGTTAAGGCATCTTGATTGTTATGTAAATTCTCCTATTCATTATTCAGTCTGTCACGCTCATTAGAGATGCACCTACGTATCTACTTTTGCATATCGTCAACTCAGCACTTTTGTATTTCAAACTATTACTACAATTCCATCTGTGATGGTGAATTATATTATCCTCTACAAGTCTAAATATAGAAAAGATTATTTGTATAGAACCTGAAGCTTCATTTATAAAAAAATTGCCCTACATGTAGAAAAATGTGAATCCTTTTATATCATATTTTTTAATAAAAATGCGGAAAATCTGTGTTTTATTAACGGTAGTACCAGAAAGATGTACAACAAAAATAATGGGTGAGTCATTAACCACAGTTATGCGATATTTTTTCTTGTTAAAATGCGATGTAATGGTCGCGTGGCTGATGTCATTATTCATGGAAATTAAGGGGAGATCCCGGTAGCTATCACTCAAGAAGCTAAGTAGGGGAGAAGGATAATGGAAGGTCGGATAACAACGAAGTTATATGCATATGAAAAATAAAAGCAATAGATTATGTAAATTGACATGCCGTTTGAAGTCACGAACGTGAACTTTTGGAACGGAATGCAATTTATGATGACACGGAAAATCTGTTTTGCAATCACGGAATATTGTGTGCGCTACCACAATGTTTAACGATATTTTTTAAGGGTAGTAATAAAAAACCTCTGAAAAAAAATGTTTATATGAGCATACTCAAAATATGAAATTTACTGCTTTATATACTCATTTTCCGACCACTTATATGCGAATATAAATAAAGAAACTACCGAATAAATTCTGGAAATTCTGAAAAATCAATACAGCATTATTTCTGCGAGCTACTTAGAAGTAGCGCTCGCTCGGCTCGCGCGTGGTTGGTCACAGTTCTAACCTAACCTATTTAACCCAGTTACTCGCAGAAATGTTTTCACCATTTTCTAAAAAACTCTCCACTCGAACGAAACCGATGTCAGCCGAAGTATGCACGAAGTGCGCGCGAGCCGACCGGCAGGTAGTTATTTTCATTAAAATTGAGAGTTAAAAAAGTTATTCTATAACCAATAGTAGAAATCAAGCTGGTGTTATAGACCTCAAGAAAACGATTTTTTTTAGCAGAACACGTTTTCGGAAACTTAGTATTTTTTTTGGAACATTTTATTATTTCCCATTTTTTGATAACTATTTAGTTTTATTTATTTTTATTATAACTGTGGATTTTTAGTAAACAATGCTTCTGATTGCATTATGTGGATAAAAATATAGAACTAGAACAATATTTTTAGGACACTCGCACATCTACCAATGGTTGTGTGTATCACACAATTTTATAATATCACTAAGCTTAATTAAACTTACTAAAACCCTACTAAATCACAGCATTCTAAAACCCGATCACAAAAAGTGTAAAATTCAATACCCGAGCAATATTGATTGTGAAGTTTCATTACCAAGTACCAAGACGATAAAAAAAATATTAGAACAAGAAACCGGCTCACTGGCTCGGCTCTTGAATCCCGAGGAGGAATCTGCATAATTTTACAACTGTAATCCAAAGGTTCACAACTTTGCGTATCAATAGTTAAGAGTTAGTTTCTGTCGTAATCTGTTCAATAATTCTCATTGATTATTCCACGGACCAGTAGGTGGGATATTGGTCTGAAACTCTGAACTAAATGATTTATCTGTTAATTACGATGGGAAGTAAGTAGTTTCAGATCATTCATTGATGCATCTTTTTTTGGGCTAATTATATAGTATTGTTAGTTTGGCTACAGATGCTCTCATGTTATATACTACCAAGTACTAGCCTATAAATATGTGTAATTCGTTATAATATTTTTTTTTTGGTGAAATAAATAAAATTATAAATTTTAATTGGATAATGGATGATGCTAACTATAATTACGGGCCTCATTGTGTAAAAAAAACTACGAAAAGTGTAAAGCTACATATAAACTCACACGAAAAAATATTAAAACGCATAGTGCAAAGGCCGTGTGCTCGGAATATCAGGCTACAATAAAGTACGCAAACAAAACACAGAAATAAATTTCAACCACACTATGTTCAGTATTTCACAAAAACAACTTTTAAAATCACACACTGCAACTTAATAAATACATTTGTAAGCTACAAAGCTATAACAATTTCAAATATTCTCTGAATTCTTATATAAAACACGAACTGCGTCGAGCTTTGACTGCGCCAAAGTTCTATAACAACATAAATCGTTTGCAATAAAAACTATAAAAAGTGAGAAAAAGGCGGAGAGTTTATTCCGAGTTTCCTGAAGCGAGCTACGATGTACATGAGCCCAGTCGTGCGGCAAAACTTCATTATTCAGAAACCCGGTGCGATTAGTTCACGCTGCGATCGCTAGATGGCGTTAAACATATTTTTGCGAAGAGTGCAAAGTAGAGTTACTTTTTTGTTCTGAATTTGATGTGCAGATGTTTTTTTGTGACTGATTTTTCATTGAAATTATAAGATAATAGGGATAAGTTGTATTGGTGCGAAGATACTCGCTTTATGTAGCCGTTTTCGCCGTAACTAATGAAAGCCTTCGGAAGAACATTATAAACAGATTGTTCACTGATTAAATTCCCGTTTCACAACAATAAAAGACAATTGATGTCAAATTAATATTTTACTAATACAATAAAAGCTACCTATGCCAAGAAAATGGGCAATAGCATCCACCTGTCTCTCTACTACACTAATACTTAGTAAGAAAATTCATCTCATAGAGACTGACTTCAGTAAATATACTGAACAAGTTAGCAACTCGATCGTGAGATAGAAGCCATCGTTTAACTTTGCCGACTGAAGTCACTAATTCAATAATAGTTTGATTCAAGATACAAATGAAGCGTTTGAGTTGAAGTTTTGATGGAAATCTGTCTTTCGAACTATTTTCAACTTATGATAAGACATGCTTGAAACGAAATAATATTATTCAAATCGTTAATAGCTGTTCTAAACTGATCAACCAACCAAATTGGATTAGAAAAAGTTTGGTTGCAGAAGAAATTTAAAAAACAAATAAGTACTTATTATAAATAATATCTATAGATATTCAAAGTAATAAAATAAATCTGATAATACAATAATTTATATTGAATTAAATGAAATAATCTCTCATTCTAATAAAATCATTATTTTATTATTTGTAATAAAATGAAATACTTACAACAAAAACATTCACTATTCGTAGAAGCTAACGGAGTTTTTGCAATAGAAAACACTTATTAAAACAACGGTTTTTCTTTCGATCCAGGTTTAAACCTTCGAGCCTATTTTGAATGTCGAACTTTCTTCCGAGAAAACTTAATTTCCAATAATACGAGTATATTATTATGTCAATTTTGTATTAAGAACTTTACCCCAGTCGGAATATGGATCGAAATAATAGTTAGAACTAGTTTTATAATATCACGGTTATAAATAAAAACTCAGAAAAGCTACTATGCTGTTGATGTTGATCTCAAAACGGTAAAGAAAAACATCGTGAGGAAACCGGCATGTCCTAGAACCAAAAAATCGAAGACATGTGCAATCTACCAACTGGGCACTGGGCTCGCGTGGTGGCTTACGGCCCACTCCCTCTCACCGAGTGGAGGCCTGAGTCCGAGCAGTGGGAACATTAAAGACTGATTATGCTATGTTTATGGAGCTATAGGTCCATGGCAGGTTGCAGTGCAAATGACTTCGTATTGATATAAAAAAGGTTGGTAAGTATAATGTAAATTTTGATAGATGTGGCAGGTACCTTCTCAAAGTATTATTTTCTGTGAACACGGAAAAAGAAGAGGAAACTAAACAACAAATAATATAACATGACATCACGCCTGTATTTCCCCGAAGGTATGAGCAGAGGTGAACATACAGTACACCCAAATTTCACCAATTATTTTTAAGTCCCATGTAGGGGGCGAGCCTATTGCCATCAATCGGGCACAAATCCAGACTCCGGGCTGTTACTGAGAAATTCCAGATGGAATATCCAAAAACACTTTGCTCTACCTATCGAACCCATGAAACTAAGCAATCATGACAAAAAATGGGCATAGTAAATGCCCAATAGGTAACTAGGGCTTAGAAAAGGTAGTGAGATCCTATCAGCGTTAACGATGATGGATGTATAAAAAATGTACGGGACCAACATAAGCTACTGAAAAACGAATGTCAATCCTGTTGAAAGTTGTTGTAGAAATACAAAATGGTTTGAAAGCGATTATCGCTTGTCTATGCCCTCAAGGGCATTTACTTCAGTGCTCAATGAACTGTATGGCAAGATTGCCGAGCGTAGCGATAGTGATAATACTGCCTTCGAAGAAATTCACATCATGCTCTGATTACTGGCTAGGTTATTTAAGGTTCACTTAACCATTTTGAGATGACATCGGGATCATTTTCAGATAATATTTTAGATTCATAAAACAAGAACTAATTCACACCACAAAATATAAGCACAGTTCGATTTCCAACACTAGGCTTAGTGCCAAGAGTCGAAAATCCAACGTGCAATAATTAAATTTAAATAATTTATTTAAGTGTCGTTTAGTGGTAGTGAAAACGGCCATTCCTTAAGTCTATTAAAACAGATCTGTAGGCCAAGACTTAGTTAAGTATACTTCTGAAAATCTATTCTTATTGCCTATAACCAGCCTATAGATAATGTTCCCACTGCTATGACACAGGTCGGTTCGGCTGTAACCTACCACGCGGGCCCAGTGCGGGTTGGTTGACGTCACAGGTCATCGAATGTTTGGTTCTAGGATATGCCGGTTTATCCACGATGTTTTCCTGCAATGGTTTCAGTGTAAACGTCTTTGACTTACATAAGGTCGTGGGTACGAACTCAGACAGGCGCTTTTCTTTGTGTAAATAATTTCATGACCACTGCTTTCAAAACGGTCAAGGAAAACATCTCATTGCCTAACCTTCAATAATACTACAAACCGCAGCTTCTCCAGACAAACAAAAAAGTCAAACTGTAACACAGTGAAATGTTCGCTATTTTTAAGTGTCACAAAGAAGTGGCTACCATACTTCAGCAGTTCGGTAATGTACCCAATGGGTACCTAGTAAGAAATTGACATGAAAACTATTTTGTAAAAATGTCGTTTCCAAGAAGCTATGGAGGAGGAACTCAATGTTCTTAACTTATTGTTTTCCAAAGCAATACACAGCTTGTAAAGGTGACTAGCTGTTTCATGACCATTGAGGTCCAATGTAAACTAGAGCAGCTATTACAAACTAAAGATGTGTCCCGCGGTTGTCAAATGTGACGTGTTAATGTCAATGTCATACAAATTTTTGCGCATAATTTTTTTTCAAATTCTAATTTATGATTTTTTTTTTCAAGGCACTTATGAAACGTCAGAAACTAGGTGCTAGGTGTTTTAATAATAGTTTGGAAAATCCAAAAGTGCACGCCTCATACTTATCACTCATTCATAAACGAAAAAGAAATTCAAAACATAGTTTAAAAATGAACAATTTATCACTTTTCATGAAGTCATAATGTCAACGACTGACAAAGATATTTACTTGGCGGTTGCTAGGCAACTTACGCACGTCAAGTCAATGGTTGGAAATATTTAGTTAAAGATATTATATTTTAGTTAGTATTTTATTAATTATAATTAAACTACTTTGAATAAAAGAGCCATTTTCAATAGGGTTACTTCTACGGCTGAAACGAATGTATTAAAAAAAAATTTACTCAATTAATTGATTTTATCGTAAGCTACAATGTTTTCAGGGTTCATAAATTGACGGACAGGATTTTTTTTTCAATTATTTTTATGCTTTTCCATTTCTGCTGCATTAAATCAATTGTTAAAAAGTACAGTATTAATCTCCATTTACTCATCTATACAATGGTATATAAATTAAGTAGGTTCTGTGTACTAGCAGGAGTGTAACAATAAAAACAGTTACAGAAATGGGGCAAAAATAATTTTTCGATCGTAGAGCACACTCTAATGCTTTGCATTACGAGTCGTGCAATTATTGGGTTTTACAATGTTTTCAAATAACTGGGTTATTAGGTATGGGAGGACAGTGTAGATCTTTCAACAAGCACAAATTTTGTCCAGCACCCTAATTGCGTAACACACAATCAATCACAATCTGTTTCATTGGACAGATCAACATCACATTGCATTATTCCAGACAAACAAAAAACCAAACGTAACCCAGTGAAACGTTCGCTATCTAAGCAATTCCTTCAAAACACGGTCCGTTTATACCTACCCCATGTCGTTACACTGGTGATTTATTATTATAGGCCCCATTTGTTTCTTTAGTATGCATGTAAATCCCACAAAGGATTACTTATACCAATAGAAATCAGTACGTGCCGCGAATTCTGCTTTTCTTTTACATTTTCTTGGAATTTTGTTTAAGATTGTCATGGACTGCGTTTAGTGTTGCGGTTCTGGAGTTTATGAGATATAGATATCAATAGACCCTAATGCAATTTTTATCTTTATATCTCCTTCAAAAGCATTTCTTTTTCTGCCATTATTTTTTTATTTCGAACTGAGAATAAAATAATATCAATTTCTGCAACCTTAGAATATAAACTCTAGTAAAGTGAAAGACATTTTTCATCGCGTGACCGGCCTAGTTCTACACCTTATTTCAATCCGTTTACATTCATTAGCCTAGCCCTTGAAAATCAACATATTGTTTACAAAGCTTGCCAGATAGTCCAATCGTAAGTTTAGGGTCTTAACATCCAGTTAACGTAAAGTAGGTAAAATAATAAGATCAACTGTTACTGATATTCATCTACCGAATGCAAACCAAAATTATCATGCTTATATAGCAGTGCAGCCCAAATACATTCACTGCAGATGATGAGCCTCATAACGACCGCTACAATAATCAGATAAAGAGTACTTAATTGCAATAAATATGCTTTGCAAACGGATAGGAGCTCACAGATTGCTGTTAGATAGGAGAAGGTTGCTTGCTCTTAACGTAATGGCTCTTAGCCATTTACTGTAGCCACAGATTGAAAAGCCACCCAGTAAATGGCTCTTTAATTTAACTAAAACCTGGAACGACTAGGTACCAAATTATAAACATCTACTGCCAAATACCAACTTCTTTTCTGGTCATGGCTAGAATTGGTGACTTTTGCAGTTTTAAGTGTGTAAAAGTACAATGGGACGTCAATCCGACACTACCGGAGAGATCAAGTGCAGAATCAACGGCTTAACATGCTTTGCGAGGCTCGGGGGTATCACACCGCCAACAGCCAAACTCCCGGCTGTTACTAAGAAATTCGTAATGGAAAAACCTAATAACAATTTGCCTGTCCTGGGAATCGAATCCAGGACCCCACGCTCAGCAGTACCGCTTGCGACCAGAAGACCAACGGGGTGGGACGGGGCTAGGCCGGTAGAGAGAGTGCACTTGTGTCTGCGCACACACTTGTATACATTATAATATCTCCCGCGCCGAAGGCTAGTCTCCGTGACTATATATTTATATATATCCCTGATTATGAGTTTATACATGTTTACAATAAGTTTTTAGTTCTAGACAAGTGCTGAAGCTTCAGGGGCACTTATATCAAAGCCCGTCTTTCTCTATTCTCACCACGTCCTCGACAACAAAGTCATAAGCCCCGTCGAAAGTTTCCAAACTCAACCGTCGCGCGTCGCCAGAGAACCTCACGAAAATGGCAATCTTAGGAAAATAGTATCTCGAACATCAGACTTAAGTCGACAACTAATTCTTTTAAACTGTTATTTTGTTAAAGTCTTCAAGAAAAGGCAGTTTTTGTAACTTGGTTTTAATGCGAACGCGTTAAAGCTTGAAAGTTAGTCGTTGTTACTTACGGTATTCACATTTAACGACAAGCCTTTATCAATATCAACATTTTTTTTTAAGAAAAGTAAGGGATATTAGAACTTAAAAGATTAAAAAAGCGGCCAAGTGCAAGTCGGACTCGCATACAATGGGTTCCGTACCATCATCTGCCTAACCTTTTCCCAACTATTTTGGGGTCAGCTGCCAGTCTAACCGGATGCAGCTAAATATCCGTATTTTACACGGAGCGAATGCCTATCTGACCTCCACGAACCTAGTTACTAAGTAAAACGATACCCCTTGGTAAGACTGGTTGTCAGAGTTTTTTACTATTAACTACCCGAAACGACTGTCAAAGATCTACAAATGACAGCCGGGACCAACGGCTTAACGTGCTTTCCAACGCACGGCGGGGTCTTGGTATGTAAAGATGGTCACCCATCCACGGACCAACCGCGGCAAGCGTAGCTGAACCTGATCAATCGACCCGTGATGCTGTTATTACTTAGCCTCAAGCCCCTTAGAGTAAGAGTACGTACCACCGTACAGTATTTAACGCTACATATTATTTTAATAATGACCGAAAATATATAATGAAAATATACGCAGGAGAACCAAGGTAACCGACATAGCCCGAAGAATTGCCAAACTTAAGTGGCAATGGGCAGGACATATTGCTCGCAGAACAGATGGCCGATGGGGCTGAAAGGTTCTGGAGTGGCGAACGCGTACTGAAAGACGTGGCGCTGGAAGGCCTCCCACAAGATGGACCGATGCCCTTATAAAGGCCGCAGGAATCCGCTGGATGCGAGAAGCACAGAATCGGTCGAAGTAGCGGTGCTTGGGGGAGGCCTATGTCCAGCAGTGGCTTCGGCTTTCGGTTGATATGATGATGATGATGATTATTTTAATAATTAATAAACACACGTTTCTTGGATGGAAAATAAAATAAAGTATTGTAGTAGGTACACACTCTGAGAAAATTTAAACTCTCTACGTGTTACGGTTCAAAAGATTCAGCCCTGTGACAGACAGACGGACAGCGGAGCCTTAAGGTCTTCGCCCATTATAATAGCACCGCTCCAGTACAGTAAGCTCTCGTTCCCACGGACGTAATAAAATCGCGGCGGGATAAAATCGCCCAGCGCGATTTTTCCCCGCCTTCAACAGAGTGTTCGAACGAGCGTGAAAAAATCACTTGGAATTAAATCTGCGAGCAGTGCGGACGTACGATGGGTTCCGCAAAATCATTAGCGGTAGCTAGGTAGGAGGCCAGAAAACCGCAAAAAAAAATTTGGATGCATCCCTTGAATCATCATCATTTCAGCCGAAAGACGTCCAGCCCTTGAATAATGAACTATATTTAAAAAGCAATTTTTTTAAGCCATACAATTATTTGGAAATAATATCCTGAAAATTATAATAAATAGCATGTTTCTTCTACTGTTTTTTTATCAAATTAAACCCGTTTAATACCTACTTACTTTCTTTATGATAAACTCCACCTAAATACCTACTTATGCCCAGAATTGACTAATTATTCCAATGTTTTATTACGGCCTTGAGCATGCGACATATCCGCACTCTACGAGCCGGCGTGCCGTACTGACCAACGCGCGCGATTTTTACGCGTCCGTGGGAACAGAAGTACAGAACTTCGTATGTCACATTCATTCAACGCTCAACGCCGAGCGTTGAAAATCGAACACTGCGCGATTTTAAATCTCGACGTGGAAAAATCGCGGCCGTGTGAACAGATGTACCGCTTTGCATTTGTTCCATTCCAAGCGCGCCACGCGATTTTATCACGCGCGTGTTTTTCGCGTCCGTGGGAACGAGGGCTAACGCCCCGGCACCGCCTCGAAATATCTAGTCGCCAACGCGCCGTCAGCAAGGCGACCGCTCGCTGACGGCACGCCACCGGTGAGGGGAAAGCTTGTTGTTCATTCTCAAGCGAGGCGTCACCGCGTGGCCGGCGAGGCGTTACCTCGCGGACGGCGAGGCGCCAGCGAGCGGGCTCCTCGCTTGGAGCGTGCTGTCGGCGCGCAATTTGACGGCTCACGGGCCGCTCACTACCGGCGAACCGTCCACTATTTTGTATAGCTATCGTAAAATAGACTTTAATGCATTTGACTTAAAATCCTAACTTGATTGACAAGTTCTTTGCCGTGTCGGAGCCGTGCTGCTATAATGAGCGATGACCTTTAGTAATAAGGTCCGTTGGCAACTTTGCACCCTTTGTGTACCCTAAAAATGTTTTGACACTAATACTTCCAACCACGCTATTGTATATTATTTACGAATGAAAAAGTCTTGCTGTTTAAAGTGTCTTTAATTAAAAATACGCGGCGACTTGAGAACCATCTCCATTTTCTTGATCGGAGAAAAACATTTCCATTTACAAAGTAAATATTACTTTGTAAATGGAAACAAAACAGGTTTCAAAAACGTTCTAAAAAATCCTCTTATTCTATTCTTGGCAAATAAAAATATCGTAAACAAAACACTTGCAAAACACTATACAAATTTTATAGAAAATCAGTGGCATTGAACTTACAATGAAATACAGAGAATTTATAAGAGCGTACATAACTTGTTTTGCATAATACATTCAGATATATCCAATATGGCGCACATTTTCAATACGAGTGAAAGTTTCCAGAATGTTCTAGTCAAAACAAAAGATATTTTGTTTGTTTTACAGACGTTGGGAGTTACTAAAATGTTTGTTATAGTGTTTTCAAAATTTCTCTCTCGATATTTTCTTGAAGGTTTCATATTGTTTGGAACTTGGTTTTCTTGTTCTAAATTTCTCTGAATATGTCATGGAAACGTGGAGTTGGACTGTGTTTACTTATTGGTCTTGCAATATCAAGAAATGTTTTAGGATAAACCGAATCATTCTCGTTAATTAAACCCATGACTGATCTGTTTCAGCATTTACTTTGAAAATAATAATCAATCTTGCATAGTTATTAAAGCAAGTAAACAATGCTTGTAATAACTATCTTAAATTACATTAAATTCTAAATCTCGAACCATTTCAGAAATAAGCAATTTCGAACCCTAAATAACTTCACAGTCTACTCCAATTACAGCCTCAGAAAATATTTGCTTTACAAAAATAGCATCGCACGAAATCGAAAGCGTTTTCGTGCGATCACGTACGAACGAGTCCAAATTGTACGTAAGCCTCTCGTGGCCGTGACTTGCTCGAAAGACACGTGTGCTACCCTAATCGACATCTTGATGATCACTGAATGTACGCACCGTGTAATTATGTTCAATTTACTGAGTAATTTTACAAAAGATCGGGTTTTTGCGGGTATTCATTACAATGGGGTGATAGACTATCACTCTTTTATAGAATCACATAGTTATACTATACATTTACCAAAAGAAATACACTGGATGATACTAAATAAGCAGAGTACAGACGAGCAGCACTTTGCTGGAGCCAACTTCAGCCGTCGACCGAGGTGACTGCTGCTGCTGCAATTTGCTGCGGTAACTGCTGCTGCTGTCGGCGTTCGCCACGTTTCACATCCGCGTGTCGACGGCAAACGCCGACCAATGGCGGCAGCTGCAGTTGCCTCTATCGACAGCTGAAGTTGGCTCTGTTGACAGCAAAGTGCTGCTCATCTGTACTCTGCTTATTTACATAGTATCATCCAGTGTATTTCTTTTGTTAAATATATAGTATAACTGTAAAAAAGAGAAAAAAAGAAAAAGAGTGTATAAAAGAGTATGGGGAAGAGTAAGGAGGAACACCGCGATTTTATTACGTCCGTGCGAACGTCGACTTATGCGGTTAAGACCGCGGGGCGCAACTAGTTGGATATAAAGCTGACTCCAATATACTCCAGTAGTCAGGTAGAAGCATCACAAGGAGCAATCTAAGCACACTTATATATGTTTTCTTCAGTAAAAATGTAAATGCACTCTGCTCTTATTAAAATGAACTAAGTAAATACATTACCAACATTATAAAAATGCTTTTATATACGTCTTTCTTAGTAAAGCAGGTTTACTTCAGGATTGAGTGGGCTCTTTCATTAAAAGAGGTAATTAATTTCTACGTGGAAATTCTATTAGTTTCTGAGTTAAACTGGTTGGTTCACTATTTCGATGAAGCTCTAGGAACGTAATAGTTTTAGGTAAATAGTGGATTTCCTAGAACTATTACGTTGATGGAAATGATTAAAAGTGGCCTATGTCTAAAGGTGGCCACACACGTGACGGCAAGCATGACAAGCTTGCATGAACAATCATATTGTGCAAGCCTGCTTGAGCGTCTGTATTATGATTTTGTGCAAGCATCTTGCTTGAGCAAGCGGCATGAAGATTGATAGAATTTTCATTATGCGGCTTGAAAAACTCACGCTTGCGCAAGCATGATTGAACGTGTGTATGCAGGTTAAGCTTACGGAATCCCAGTTGCACGCAATTAATGCAGCTAAAGCAAGTACGTCGTCGTCAATGTCAAATCATTTATTTCAAATAAGCCCTTGTAAGGCACTTAACAACATCAAAATGTCGTTCATCGCTCAATTAAAAACTGATGCTGCTCTAGCTTGCTTGTACAATGTGTAGCCTTTAGGGAAATTGTGCACTCTTGCACAAAATGATTGTTCACGCAGGCGTGTCATGCTTGCAGTTATGTGTGTGGCCAGCTTTACAGCGGTAATTTTTGCTGTAAATATCATGATGATGAACAATCTGAGCGTTCTCGCTTGTGAGGTATACAGCTGTCTTTTTGGCAATCTGGGTTATTTAGGTTGACATGACGTATCATTTTATTATGGTCACCACTACATCCGTCAACTGTTTGATGCAAACTGTAAAAGCTCGGTTGATTTTGAGGAAAATCTAGTGAAGTAGGTTCTATTTTCCCTGAAATTAAACCTACGCTTGACATTCAAGAAATAGAGACTCTTAACTCATTTAAATACACTACACAACTTATAACAAAAATCTCAGGGATTCCCAGAAACGGTAGTCACAAATACGCTGGCTATAAGCTAAAGCGAAACAAAGTACTAACTTATTTTACTAAAGCCTGGACACAGAATAGGTAGGTACAGAAGGCTAGGTCTATGCAAATAGCTTATATTATAGCGGCATGCACACATAGACGCGTAATATGTACGGCGATGACGAATGCCAGTCGCGAGTACTCGCGAGGCACTAGCTGTGCGCGTGCCGTGTACCTATAGTTTATAATGAGGGAAAACACACACACATTCAAGCTGGAGTCGACAATACGACAATAAATTAAACTGCATATATCTAATGACGTTCTGAGTCTGCATACGAAAATTCATTCAAAGATATCCAATAGTTTAGTCACTATAGCTAGTCAAAGATAGGCAAAACCCATAGTCGGCCCATCACTATTAAGTTTGTTAGATAAAATCAGTTTTTTTAATTTAAATGTTATGATTTATTAGACAGTTCATAAATACTCCTATGCATTAGTCTCACACCTATGCTCAGCAAAAGGCGCTACGACCCCGTCGACCGGTCCGTTGGTAGACTTAAAACTTGTTCCTCTGAACGATTCTTCTGTTTTCTGGGAGGCTATATCTATAACAAAATAAACAAAGATCACAACATCTTCCCACTCACAAAACACCGGTGCAAGAAAAAACTTAATGCTTGGCTAAGGACTCTGGACTATGACTCAACCGAAAGGCTACTTTCTATCCCAAAATAATCAACGCATTCAATCAAATTTTAGCAAACAGTTTAACACGCACCAACTTCTTCATCACTCACACTCACTCACCCACACTCACACACCCTCACGCTTACACACCCAAATACTCCACACGAACACTCCTATAAGTAGAGTGGAAATTATTGTCTAGTTTTAGTTTTAGAGAAACCATAATTATGTATGTATTTGGGGCGGAGACCACGGTGGCCTGAAATACAGGCTTCGGCTTAGCTCCAGTCTCCCACAATATTTTTCTTTAAGCCCATAGCTGGACAATATTGTTCTTTGTTATTATTTTGTAAGGATATTTTGTTGAGAAAATAAATTATATATTATAAATTATATATATTATAACTAAGGCTTTCATTTAATAACGGATTGTCGTCTCGACATTGTATAGGTGTGCGTGAGATTTCACTCGTTGTATGGAGCCGGACTTCTGTTCTTATCTATTCTGTGACCTGAATCTAGTACTGAGGGATAGTGCTCCGAGTCCCGATGTAAATGGAAGTGGTCGCTGGCGGGTAGTCTCGTCGCTAGTTCTGTTTTAACCTACTTTTTCTTCGCTACTGTCTGTTTATATGTTTGTAAGTGTGTTTATAAAATTATGTTTCGTCTGCTTTTATTTTTTGTTATGGAAATAAGTTGAAATTCCCTTGTTTGTATTTAAATATATGCTTTTAAATTTCAGCAAATATACATTATCTTTTTTTCGCCTCTGAGAGTCCTTTTTGCATGATGCTTTTATCTTTTAAGCTTCTTAGGACACACCGTTCGATTGACAAAGAGGCACCTCTGTGAATTTGGAAGATATTGGATTTACCAAGTGACGTATAGGTACAGTAGAAACTAAATACTCAGTATTAACATACCATATGTTGATAAGGCCGCGTACCGGAAGACGAAGCGTTGGAAGGCATACACGGTGGACCGATGACTTTGAATGCGGGAAGCACAGAACCAGTCGAAGTGGCGCGGGCGGTGCTTGGGGGAGGTCCAGCAGTGGACGTCTTTCGGTTGACAAATGATTAGGCTGATGATAAATTCATCATCATCATCATATCAGCCGAAAGACGTCCACTGCTGGACATAGGCCTCCCCCAAGCACCGCCACTTCGACCGATTCTGTGCTTCCCGCATCCAGCGGATACCTGCGGCCTTTACAAGGTCATCGGTCCATCTTGTGGGAGGCCTTCCAACGCTACGTCTTCCGGTACGCGGTCGCCACTCCAGAACCTTTTGGCCCCATCGGCCATCTGTTCTGCGGACAATGTGTCCTGCCCATTGCCACTTAAGTTTGGCAATTCTTCGGGCTATGTCGGTTACCTTGGTTCTCCTGCGGATCTCTTCATTTCTGATTCGATCACGTAGGGAAACTCCAAGCATAGCCCTCTCCATTGCTCTTTGGGTGACTTTTAGCCTTCTAATAAGGCCCATTGTGAGCGACCACGTTTCAGTGCCATAAGTCATCACTGGCAACACGCACTGGTCAAAGACTTTCGTCTTGAGACACTGTGGTATGTGGGACGAAAAGATATTGCGTAGCTTCCCGAACGCTGCCCAGCCGAGTCGGATTCGACGATTGACCTCTTTCTCAAAATTGGACCTACCTAGCTGGACAGTTTGTCCTAGGTAAACATACTCGTCTACAACTTCGAGCGTAGCGTCTCCGATCTTTATGAGAGTGGGTGTGAGTGGGTGTGGGGGTGGGTGTGGGGTGGGGTGATAAATTAATGACGCCTAAATCGACCTATATTATTAAGAAAAACAAGACAAAGCTGGCCCCGACCAAAACCCAAGCCATCTTCAATATTTGTGTTAAGCACTTCAAGCACAAAAGCGCAGTAAGTAATGGTAAACTCTTTTAATGGAAAGGGTAAATTTTTTAACACATCCCAATAAAAGAGTTAATTCTTTATTACAAAGAACTCGATCTAGTCTATATGACTAATAAGCAATTTTAATCTAACCTAATTTTCTACGTGATCATTATTATAAAAATTAGAATCATGTTGATTGTACTTTACGCCCGTTCCACTTTCTTAGAGTCTGATACTATAATTTAAACACTTTGTTCACGTGTTATATGTGTGTCATTGTCACTATTATTTCTACACTTTTTACACTACATTAAATCAAAAAGTTTTGTTCGTTTTAGTCTTCGCACTATATTTCTTTGGTCGGACTTAACTACTTTAAGCACAGAAGTGCAGTAGGTACTGGTAAACTCATTTAACGAGAAGTGTCAAATGGAAAGCCTTTCTAGATACCGTGTTGTACGATCGGAACGTGCGCCGGACCCTACAGTTTACGATCTTCTCTACGTGTCTGTAGTTAAATTCGTGGAAATATTTCGATTGCACTGTTGGCATGGAATACACCTTTATTTTTCTTATTTATATTATATTCTTTGTTTCCTTGGTGGCCAAGTATAGTAGTATTTTTGAAAAGTAGGTATATCTAGTAATTGGGTGTCAAGGGAGCGCACCCTGAAGTTATTTGCGGGGCCCAAAAGAATTTACAAAAGGTATGCTTACGTTTGAAATAAATCTGCTTGAAACTTAGACTCAGTTTTATCGACTCAGATGAGTCTGGGTGTTCTTCATTCCGTTCCTCATTGAGAGGCTCATGTACAATATAAAAAAAAAAAACTATTACATTGTATTTGTGAAGTGAAAACTGCTTTAGGCGCGTTGAGGACTTTTTGGATGTAGAAGTGAAAACTTCTTTGCCTTTGCCTGTGCCTAGAGCACTTTTTGGGTGATCAAAAATCATGGAACTCGCGGCATCGTCATTGAACGTCATCGTCCCCGTACGCTTTCCATGATAAATGATGATGACAGCGCACTCTGTTTTTTTCGTTCTTGTACTGACAGCAAGCCACATAAGCTCCTGATATTTTCGTTAGATGGCGTTACGTTGTTAGAGGCATAATAAATATTGTAGCTCTGGTAACAAAGTATATAATTATATATACATTATTTACTTAGTTTTCACTTCTATTGGCAGTCTCCTATGACTGCCCTGCATGTTTTTTATGTAAGTATAATAATCAATAGTTATAATTATTTAAATAACTGATCAAATAATATTATAATAATTTAGTTGTTTTTGTTAATTTCCTTATCTAAATAGATACATTATTTGATTTTGTAGTATTTTAGGGTAATTCAGTCGCGGGTTAAAGTTAGCGTTAGCCCAAAGTAACTATTCCACGCGGACGAAGTCGCGGGCAGAATCTAGTAATATTATAACAGGTATATATTTTTACGCCGTTAAGGTAAAACATTACTGTGATCTTTTCTGCAATGAACATAACATCATGCATACTTTGTGTGTGCATACTCATGTTTCGGACGAATAAAATAATGATCATTCATTCATAAAATAAGGAAGTACCTCTAAGTACTCAATTAAAACCGAGGGGATAAAGACAATCAAGTTTCAAAAACAGAACCTAAAAAAAAGAAAACCGAAGGCTGGAAAAGAAAAATGGCGATCGAACGTTGGGAACGTTGGAACCTAGCTAATCAGGAATTGAGATGAAATCGAACAAAAGTAATATAACTTTCCTTATTGAGTATATTAAGTAAAATCGAACTCGGTCATACGTATAATTAAGGAACCTCAAAGTTCGTTTAATATAATCGTCTGTTCTACCGATTGTCGGATTGGAAGTCTTGAGAAACTTGTGCTATAGGGATTACAGGGATTATTTTAGAGCTTAGCAGTAATAAAAGGGTCTGCATTGATTGTTCTGAATAACACATTCATAGTACTTTTCACGTTATACCGAAAATAATAATAACTTTGAGTTCTGCACGCTAGGTCCGTTGGTTGAAGCTCGAGGGGTCGAACCCAAACAGGCATTTTACTTTGTGTAATTTATTTCATCACTTTCACAACTCTTAAAACGATGTAGGAAAACATCGTGAGGAACCAAAAATTCGAAAACATGACATGTGACTAAAAACTGACTTGAAAAACAACTCATATGTAAAATAATCCGGTAATTTACTGCTAAAATATTAGAAAAACACTTGAAGCAAAATGCCTGTAAAAATAACAAATTGTCAATGAAGAGTAAACGAGAAAAATATCATAAATCATCTGTCAGTGATGTTTATATGACTTAATTTGATTTAGATGGGTATTTCAAACGGGATAATAAAGGCTCTTTGTCGGTATTCGTGCCTGCGATCATTTGGGAAGTAAATAAAAATACTGGTAAAATTTTGGTTGTAACGCCCTTTTAGAACCAAAACGCATAGGGGTTAAAAAAGTTCCTTGGGTGACATTTTAAAATATGAATTACTAGCTGTGCCCCACGGTTTTACTCGCATAAGTCTCGATCTCGTGGGAATATCAGGATAAAAAGTATATATTCTGATCCAAGTCATGGTCTAACAATGTGCCGATCCAAATCTTTTCTGCCGTTTGAGCGTGAAAGCGTAACGAACAAACTCACTTTCGCCTTTATAATTAGGATAGTTAGGATGGTAGCCGTAACTCGAATTTAATGCCGTAAAATAGAATACCTAAGTCTAACACTCGAATTGAGAATTCGAAGTTGAGGACTTGTAAAAATCTACTTTAACATTACTTTAGGTGATTTCTTCAATGTAGCCCGCGAAATTCGTACTTTGCAAAAAGTTTACAAGTTTTCAACTTCAAATTCTCCGTTCAGGAACTGGGTGTATATTTAGGAGAGGACTGCGTATTGTTGATTGAGTGCCTTGCCTGAGTATGATTCGACCACCTGTAAGATATCCTTCCATCTCTATTGTCGAAGAGCTTTGCTGTCGTCCCAACATTCCCTCGATTTGACTATTAAATGTGATTTCAGAATTCGGCCAAAACCAAGCCATGTATAGAAATCTATTGTGAATGTTTTGGTGTTCCGATACACTATCGGATTATACAATCGGGTACCGCATGAGGAGGATATCTAAACGCAATCCCGGCCTCAGGGAAATTGATACTATTTTTAAATTGTACCTAATAAGAGGAGGGCTCGTATATATTATAGCGACACACAAAAGTTTACTATTGGACAATGGAATTTATATTGCACGACTCATAATGCGAAGCATTAGAGAATGCTCTACGATCGAAAAAAAATATTTGCCCCATTTCTGTAACTGTTTTTATTGTTACACTCCTGCTCGTACACAGAACCTACTTAATTTATATACCATTGTATAGATGATTAAATGGAAATTAATACTGTACTTTTCAACAATTGATTTAATGGAGCAGAAATGAAAAAAAAACGTCAAAATAGTTGAAAAATAATTCCTGTCCGTCAATGTATGAAATCTGAAAACATTGTAGCTTGCGATAAAATCAATTAATTGTGTCAATTTTTTTTTGATCGATTCTTTTCAGCCATAGGAGGAACCCTATTAAAAATGGCTCTTTAATTCAAAGTAGTTTAATTATAATTAATAAAATACTAACTAAAATAAAATATCTACATCTAAATATTTCCAACTTCGACCCTTCCGTTGCCTAGCAACTGGCAAAGTAAATATCAAAATAAATAGTCTTTGACATTACGTAAAGATTGCGAGGTAAGAAATTTTACCTATATTGATGGGTAAGTTAAATACCTACTTCATGAAAAGTGTTTAAATAAATTGTAATTTTTTGTTAGAAACTATGTTTTGAATTTCTTTTTCGTTTATGAATGAGTGTTATGACTTACAAGGCGTGCACTTTTGGATTTTCTAAACTATTCTTTTTCTTGTTCCGTACAGCCATAGCTCATTCCATCACAATTATACAGGGTGGCATGACATCGACGCACAACCTGTAACCATTGATTCAGTACCTATAATATAATATGGGAATAATAATATTATTATTATTCCCATGCGTTGAAATTTTTCGTCGATTATTAAAAAAATAATCTGCTGTTTCCTGTGTGCAAAAGATAGTCAGCAAGCTGGGGCATATAAATTTTTGCACGACTCTTAATGCGAAGCATTAGAGTGTGCTCTACGATCGATAAATTTTTTTTGCTCCTTTTCTGTAACTGTTTTTATTGTTACACTCCTGCTAGTACACATAACCTACTTAATGTATATACCATTCTATAGATGATTAAATGGAAATTAATAGATACTGTACTTTTTAACAATTGATTTAATGCAGCAGAAATGGGAAAAGCATCAAAATAGTTAAAAAAAAAAATCCTGTCCGTCAATGTATGAAATCTGAAAACATTGTAGCTTGCGATAAAATCAATTAATTGTGTCAATTTTTTTTTGATCGATTCTTTTCAGCCATAGGAGGAACCCTATTAAAAATGGCTCTTTAATTCAAAGTAGTTTAATTATAATTAATAAAATACTAACTAAAATAAAATATCTACATCTAAATATTTCCAACTTCGACCCTTCCGTTGCCTAGCAACTGGCAAAGTAAATATCAAATTATATAGTCTTTGACATTACGTAAAGATTGCGAGGTAAGAAATTTTACCTATATTGATGGGTAAGTAAAACATACCTACCTACTTTATGAAAAGTGTTTAAATAAATTGTAATTTTTTGTTAGAAACTATGTTTTGAATTTCTTTTTCGTTTATGAATGAGTGTTATGACTTATGAGGCGTGCACTTTTGGATTTTCTAAACTATTCTTCTTCTTGTTCCGTATAGCCATAGCTCATTCCATCACAATTTTACAGGGTGGCATGACATCGACACACAACCTGTAACCATTGATTCAGATCTATAATATATGATTATTCCCAGCCCTGCGTTGAAATTTTTCGACGGTTATGAAAAAAATTATCTGCTGTTTCCTGTGTGCAAAAGATAGTCCGCAAGCTGGGGCATAAACATTTAATTATGAAAAAGGATGACCTAAGGTTGAAAACCGACACACAAGAAACCCAAACCAGACCACAATCTATAGGAGATACAATGGGCCTTATCTGAATAACTGCCCTCAGAAGGCCCAAGGCATGTCGGTAGATAAGGTGGGTTTTTCTCTGCCACTAAAGTTGTTACTGCTTTTTAGTTTTCACATAGAATCTGTATTTATAAACTGTAAATCCTTTTTCAATAGCCCTGTGTTTGGAGAATTAAAACCCGGTGAACCGTGTTTCATCTGGCCAGCGTGCACCATTGTATATTCCCAAAATAATATTATGTGCATAATATATTACCAGCTCAAGGAAAACAATGCGGTGGAAAGCCACACGCTCTCAATAATATTTGACGTGTATGATGCATGAGAGAGCCGGTGTATCGCCATTTATACCTGACTGAGTAGATAAAGGGGAAGAATTATGTTGGAATTTTTGTGGCTTTTTATCATAATTTATCGTAGCCTGAGGAACCAGTCTGATAAAACCGGCTTCCTTTTGTAAACACTAAAAAGTATAAGCAGTGGTGGCCCAGTGGTATCGGCCCCGACTTACGAGTTGTAGGTCGTGGGTTCGAACCCAAGCAGGCGCTTTACTTTGTTTAAATAATTTCATCACCACTGCTCTCAAAAACGGTGTAGGAAAACATCGTGAGGAAACCGGCATGTCTTAGAACCAAAAATTCGAAGACATGTGACATCTACTAACACGCACTGGGCCCGCGTGGTGGATTACGGCCCACTCCCTCTCACCGAGAGGAGGCCTGTGTCCCAGCAGTGGGAACATTAATAGGCTGATGATGATGATGAAAAAGTATAAACCTGCCAGCAAGGTCGGTAGGTGGACTGATGACCTGCCTGGTGAAGGAAAGGTGATCCGCTGGATGCGAGAAGCACAGAACCGATCGAAGTAGCGGTGCTTGGGGGAGGGCTATGTCCAGCAGTGGACGTCTTCCAGCTGAAATGATGATGATGATGAAGGTCGGTAGATGCGCTCAAGGTACAGTCACCAAAAGAGTTAAGTATCCGGTTTTGTAGGGCACTCCAGTACAAAACTGGATACTTAACTCTTTTGGTGACCGTACAGGGTATTGACTTTTCAAAAGTCTAAACTCTTTATGCAAGTTTATGCAAGTCGAAGCTCTTTATGCACTTGTTCACTAAATACGAGGCCGTATCAAAATTGCTAATCCTCTTCGTCGTATCGATCGATATTCCAAATTAGATGAGTTTTGATCAGGATTCAGCCAAAACGTCAAACAAATAATTTTATGACAACTGCGCGCACAGATTGCAATAGGTCTGCGGCGCATGAGTCGCCGACGGAACGGAATGTTGCCGTTTTAAATATTATATTTATATAAACATTTAGGACTAAGATTATTATGTATTTTATTTTGCTATTGTTATCTCATTATTTATGCTGCACCGGTTGACGCCATCACGTCAACGCCGGCTGTCGCTGAAAATCAGCGCTGGGGCTCTGTCTCGCATAGGGTCGGTTGCATTATGCAGAGCGACGGCCGTTTTGCGTGTATGTGACGCATATTTTTCCCTAACTTATTATTTTCATGTATCTGTTCTTTCTAAATGTTTTCCGCAAATAAACGTATTTTCTTTCTTTCAATCATCTTTTCTTTGTTTGCTCATAACTGCATTACATGATGCGCATTATTTAACGCATTTGGAACGGAATTTTCAATTCTAAATCACCAATCAATCAATCTGCCTAGCCTTCTCCCAACTATCTTGGGGTCGGCTTCCAGTCTAGCCGGATGCAGCTGAATACCGGTCAGTATTTTACATGGAGCGACTGCCTATCTGACCTCCACAACCCCGTAACAGGGGTAATACTATACACCTTGTTAAGACTGGTGTCAGACTTTCAGGCTTCTGACGACTTGTAACGACTGTCAAAGATCCACGAATGACAGCCGGGACCAACGGCTTAACGTGCTTTCCCGAGACACGGAGGAGTCTCGGTATGTGAAGATGATCACCCATTCACTGACCAACCCCGGCAAGCGTAGCTTAACCTGATGGATCGACCCGTGCGGCTTGTTATTACTTAGCCACGAGCTCCTCCATTCTAAATCACCATAGCACCGAATTGTTAAACTGCATTTTGATAACCTCTCCTTCATCTTTCAGACACTTATATTCTGCATCACTAACGTCCCTTTTACTACCTTTGCATACTTAAATACCTAATCTTATTCACTCAACACTATGTTAATGGTTTAAAGATCCTTAGCGCCATAAATTCAGATATAAAGCGAACGTTAGTACTATTTTATGGTCTTCATAGACGGTATCCGTCATTCTCCAGAACTTTATGGGTTGTTAGCCATCCTCGGAATTTATAACGTGTTCAAATTATGGCGCAGGTAGTGTTCGGTAACGCATAATTTTCTTGTGATTAAAGATTTATCGTTTGGAATTGAATATGCTACTCTTGGTTTTAGATGCTAGGATTCCTCGTGGCTTTCCGCCATCGGTTCGTAGATGGGTAACCATCGATTACATATTATAGAGTCCCCTCAGGTAGACAGAATCCCACAAAGCCTGTCAACCAGTCTTACCAAGGGGTATCGTGTTACCCAGTGACTGAGTTATGGATGTCAAAAGGCAGTCGCTACATATAAAATACTGGTATTCAGCTACATCCGGTTAGATTGGAAGCCAACCCCAACATAGTTGACTTAGCTCGAAAAAGGCTAGGCAGATAAATCAATCTGCCGAGCCTAAAATAAAAACTTTGTTTTTTAGAAGAGAGTTAATATAGTTTATCGCCAAGAGACAG
Source organism: Conistra vaccinii (assembly GCA_948150665.1). NCBI lineage: Eukaryota > Metazoa > Arthropoda > Insecta > Lepidoptera > Noctuidae > Conistra > Conistra vaccinii. The sequence continues at coordinate 17,426,071 of OX411323.1, forward strand.
TGACAAAGCGAGAATGGGGTAACCCCCTGTTCGATGAAAATGATGATCAGAAGAGTAAGTTCAGACTGGTTTTTTTAAACACCTTCTTATATACTAAGGACACTGTAGCTCTTACATTGATTTAAAGTTGTTTTCACATGACATGTTGTCATGACAGCAATGTTACCAAAACATTATAACGTGTAAAAGACGGAGTACCATGAACGTCTTGCTCTGAATCACTTCATATCCATCAATCAGCGTGTTTTAAAAACATTTTTAATTCAGTAAGCTTGTTTTTACGTTCATTACACGGTCTTAAAAAACACCAGCTCAACAAAACAAACATGAAAGAATATTGCCACTCTAGTTGAACCAGCAAAGTTAAAAAAATACGGAATTTTTCGGGGCAGTAAATTCATAACTTGCCTTTGGAGCTTACCGTAGTCAGCCTAAATGAAATTTAATGCAACATCTAAAAGGGATTTCCGGAGAAATGTACTAATTGAACGAAATGTTTACTTAGGATGCTTTGAGCTCCGCGTAATTAAAATTAAAGTTCCCATATTATTTTTGGTAAATGGAACTGTTTTTATTAAAATCTTTCAAAAACACTTTTTTATTAATTAAAAGTGTTTATATTTAATGAATAAGAATATCTTTCTTTGTTTTTATTGAGCTTGAAATACCTACTTTTTATGACTGACTTTGCCTTAGAGCAGCATTGAGCAATGAGCAGGTGGCACAGTGGTGTCGGCCTCGACTTACGAGTTGAAGGTCGTGAGTTCAAACCCAGGTAGACACTTTTCTTTGTGTATTTAATTTTATCACCACTGCTCTCCTAGAACCAAAGAATTTGAAGACAAGTGACATCCACCAACCCTCACTGGGCCCGCGTGATGAATTGTGGCCCAGTCCCTGTCACAGAGATGAGGCCTGTGTCCCAGCAGTGGGAACAATAAATAGCCATTATAATAATCAAAACCAACTTGAATATGTACTTTTCTACTTATCAACGGAACATTTATTTCCGAATTATTGTATAAATTATTGGTGGAAATATTTACGGAAATCACTTAACTGCGTTGAAATAGTGATATCCAAATATAAAAACAAAACACGAATGATGAATGAAAACTAAGAATTGAGAAATATTTAAGTATGTATATTTTTATTATCCTTTGACAGTATGGCACTTTGGCATTTTTAACTCAGATTTTTCTATTGTTTAAGTACATATATGTTTGTATAAATGGAAACTGGTAATTGACCTTCATCTACATACTGCCTAATCAAATGTACTAGTTGTAAGTTTTCTTAAAATTTATTAATTTTAATACAATAAATTGTTGTATTGAATAGTGCTAATAAAAAAGACGACTCTAATGTTTAATGAACAAAGCCTAGCTACGTATACCTACTTACATAGGTACAAGTCTATTACAGAACACTGTCACGTCAACTTTTAAACACCGCTTACTTATCTTTGGGTCCCTAAATTACAATTTCTGAGGTACCCAGTATCAGCCATTGACCTTTGCCATTCATCAACCCGCAAACGGAAAAGTGAAAAACGCAGATATAAGAATTTTAATATCGTGAAATGTCATGAATTGTTTTTAGGTTGAGCGCACTTGCGCATGGTCAAGATCAGGGACCGAATACCTTTATGAATTATGGTACCGGTATCGAAGAATTTAGGTTACCTTTACGACTATGGTAACCGATATCTGGGTAACCAAGAAGAAAAAACATGTTACCTCTATTAAGGTTACCGTTTTAATACTGGTTACCTAAAAATGGCCTTGATTACGACTAGTCGGCCAAGCCGATCGTTGTTTTCGGTTGAGTTCGGGTGACTTCGGCAATGTTCGTGACAACGCTTTCTGCTCGTAGGTAGTCAAGTAGCGCGCGGCGCCCGGCGGACTTGTCGGGAAATGTTTTTGTTTACATTGAATTTTTTTCTATCATGGCTCTACGTGCGTGCTAAAGTTGAATTACTGAAGTCACATGAATTAATAATTGGACTTGAAAACTGAGGACTTATGATTGTTTTACGCATACCTACAGATTGTTCGATCTGACTCAAGATCGAACAATCTGTAGGTATGCTAAATGAAAATGTATAAAGATTTGGTGAGTTTTAAGTAGAGCCTCTTGTGAACGGTTCCGTGAAAGTGTATGTTTTGATCAGGAACAGTATGGCCTATGAAATTCCCTATTGGCACGAGGCATTCCAATTTTGTCTTTGAGTTTTAGTTAGTTCCTACTAGTCCATTTAAAATCCTGTAAGTTTCTACCAAGTCGGACCATTCAGAACTTATGTTTACTTTTTTTATTTTGTTATTTAGAGATACCCCACATAGCACTTTGGTATTGGCATGCTACTGTAAAAGTAGTACCCGCTTGGGTCAAACCTGCCACAATGCGGGTTACAGAAAACGTCCGGAAACATCAAAGCAGACCCAGGAGAAGATGGAGGGACGAGCATAATGGCACAGACAGGATTGGTCCATATTAGCTCAAGATATAGAAGAATTGAAAGTAGAAAGGGAGGCCTTTGCCCTGCAGTGGGAAAACATAGCCAAAAAAAAAATATTGTACCTGCTTGCCCGTTCCAGGAATTATATCAATTCTAAGCCATCACAGTCCGTACGCCTGTCACGTTTTTATATGAATTAAGCGCGAGGGGAGAAGAGTTTGTGTCCTCCATTTTCCTTGTCGGTAGATCTCGACATGTTGGATTTATGTATTTTGTACGTCATGAGCGTTTTGACTAGTGTTAGCAAATCGTACGCGTTTTATTTCGTAAATCTGAATGTTTATTTATTATTTATTTACTATTACCACATACATTTGCTTTTACAGGTGGGAAACCCAATACAACAATGTAGTCACAATTTACCACAGAGGACAATGTACCTTAGAGTGTTATACAGAGGACAATATGTTCAGTGTCACCCTCTGGAATTCTGCCAATGAGCATGTAAAAATATCCACTTGCACTTGCACTTGCTTTTATGTTATCGTAAATTATTTCGTTGAGGTATTATATCTACAGCATGTATAAGAATGGTGTAGTCATATTTAAGAGATTGGTACAGACCATCAAGCTGGTCAGCTTTCTCAATGGGAGCAACCGTCCCGTACATTTGGGTCGGTTGGGTACTAAGTTTGAGTAGGTAGATTAATTTATTTATCCTAAATACTATTTCAATGCGAAAGTGAGCTTGTTTGTTACTCTTTCACGCTAAAATGGCTAAACGGATTTGGATGAAATTTGGCAGATACGTATCCTGGGATCTGTAGAAGGACCTAGACTACTTTTTATCCTAAATCGCAGATGAAGTCACGGGCAACAGGTTAATAATTTTTTCCCAGTTTTGAGATTTGGTAATTCAGCCACACCTTTCTGATATGCATGCTATATGCATAAAGAATAGTGAGGTATCTACTTAGCCTATTCATTTTTCGTCACATAATCTCAACACTCAGCACTCGGGCAAGTACTGATCGAAACTTATATAGGATATGTGGAAACATCGCTACAACGACGAAGAAGAAGAAGAATCGGGCTTTTCCCAACTACGCTATGATAGCCTTTCATTACGAGTATAACTTACTGACAACAACTAGAACATTAGTTTTCTTGTTTGAGTAGGTACAAGTTTATAATAATTAAATCCATTCAAATTCTGAGAGTGTATTTAAATAATTTATCAAGAGTTTCCAGGAAAGATGAAATTTCTATTCACATTTCAGGCTCAGCATATAATACGCCAGTGGTGAAGTAGCGTATGGAAATTGACAAGGGTACCTACAATATAGTGACAGCTATCAGACAAGCAGATGCCATCTGGTAGGTATACCCTTACATACTTTGCCAGCTAGCTAGGTATACAGATTAAAAAGGTGTGGTCATTATATTATACATTTGAGTCGAGTAGGTTTCAGACGTATGAGGAACAGGGTGTAAAGTTCACTCATCCTCTATAGAAAAGGGACGCTCGTCCGACCAGGTGGGTGTCGTGTCCCGATGATTGATGTCGGATAGTCTTATCAATATCATTCTCGCGGTAAACTCTAATTGAGCGACGCAGGATTTCTGTGACGTCAGGAGTTTTGTGTGTGGTCATGTCTTTGATGCGTAGTTCGCATGTGGCAATGGAGATGCCGCCACAGGTATTAAAGGTTTATACGGGACAGTTGATCATTTTTTGAGTTGCAGTATGGCCAGCAGCCTAACCGTGTGAAAAAAGCCTAACTGCTCCATTAGTCGTCTACTACACACAGGATGAGCTAACAACTAACTTACGTAACTTACTTAACATAGGCATAACTCTATGATAGAACCAACACTAGTATTAATTTTAGTCCTACGTAAGTAGTAAGGCTGGAGTATCTTTGTATTTAAGTCCAAAGCCGCCCAATTTTCGTTTCTTTTCGAAATGTTTACTAGATACGTCATCATCGTCGTGTCTGCAGGCAAAAATCTCAGACTGACAAACACTCAGGCCCAGAACAAGAATTCAAACTCAAAGTATTTTGTTTCGATTAAACAATTACAGGCACTTTTGAATTATCAAGGAGTCTGTCAGTTAGTCAGAAAGTGGAAACTAGTAATTTTGGAAACACACGTTTGTGGCTATTTTTAATATCTGTTACATTTTGTAGTTAATTAATTTAGCTGCTACACTACACATAGTGGACTATCATCATCTGCCTAGCCTTTTTTATGTTGGGGTCGGCTTCCAGTCTAACCGGATGCAGCTGAATACCAGTATTTTTCATGGAGTGACTGCCTATATGACCACCACAACCCAGTTACTTGGTAACACGATACCCCTTGATAAGATTGGTTGTCAGACTTTGGGGCTTCTGACGACCGGTAACAAATGTCAAAGATCTACAAATGACAGCTGGGACCAACTGCTTTACGTGCTGTTCGATGCACGGAGGGGTCTTCGTATGTAAAGATTGTCACCCATTCATGGAATTTAAAAAACTTAGAACATAATTATATTAATAATATGTATTTATTTCGTGTTATTTTTGCCATCGACACGCTAAGAAGAAGATGGACCAACCGCGGCAACCGTAGTTTAACCTGGTCGATCGACCCGTACGGCTGTTATTACTTAGCCACTATATAGATTTATAAGTATACAAAGTCCTATTAAAATAGATAGACAAATTTTAACACAGCATTCAGTACGTCCAACCAAAGATATCCGGTTGACAGGTTATATGAGTTTATAGAATGTTTAATTTATTTGACTTTATTATACAATTTATTTTATTTTTATTTATTGTTGACATGATCTACTCATTACAATGTTTTCGTATGAGTTGTATTGCAATATGTGATTAGCTAGCGACCTCGACAGTAGATTATATATTATTCTTGCCTAACTGTTGATCTATTTTTGATTTATTTTTACTTCAATGGTCCTAGTTTATCATATCTAATTATGTGACATCGAGTTACAGCTTTATTAGCTATATGTAAGCGGGCACGCCCTTTATGCCTGGAGGCTTTATAATTCGGGTATTAAGTTCTGTTTACGTTTTTAGTTTTTATTTTTGCTTGAGTTTAGATTTCGATATTTTTTTTTGTTGGTACATTGGCGCGTGCTAGCTGTCATTATGGCATATATTTTATTGAATGTTTTGTGTTGAGTAATGTAAATTATTTGCATACTATTGTATAGAATCAAGTTTTTTTTTCTAACTGAACAGACAGCTGTGCTGCTGGGGAGTTTGTTGCGCCACTTCTTCTCTCCAGCAAAAGCACTAGGAAGAGGTGAAGGGCGGGCGTTTTTGGGGGACTGTCTTATGTAATTTTGACGTTCTTAAAGTGCTGATTCTCAGCCTAATTTGAATAAATGACTTTTGAATTTTGAATTTGAATTTATCCCAGCAAAAATAAAGTGATTTTATTTAGACCAAAAAGAATAAATGACATTGGGTAACCAACATTTTTGGTGTATTTTCGTTGGCAATTTTTATTTTTTTGTATGTATGTAATGCGTTTTTCTTATTATTATTTTTTACCATTGTCCTTATTTTGGTGGTCTGAATGATTACTAAAAGTTTGTCCAACTATTTAAATGGGACCTTAATTATGGTGGCTATTCATGAATAATTTCTACTATATTTTAGAGCGGTTTATCATTCCGCAAGAACTATTTAGTTCAGAGGTAGCAAAATGGTTTTAATCAACACAAATAAATACTATGCTAGAGGAATTTAGTCACACGCCAACCAGAGCGATAATATGGTATGTGGGTAGTTCTTACGTTCTCATAATAATAGTACCTACTAAAATGGCTCATGTTAATAATATGTTTTGCAAATAACTAACTGAGAACAGTACCTTTGTTTTGGCCTCTTTAAAGTTGTACATAATTTATATACTTTAGTGTAAGATGATAATTGAATGTTAATCTTTACCTCAACTTCTGAATAGCAAACATGCAATATGTTCTAGGATCATCTTCTGTCTGACCTCTATAACCGCAAAAGTCACCCAAGAGTCCATTGCTCCATCATTAAGCATTACTAATTTAGAGCCATTAGTTATTTTCCGAATAATTTACGTAGCGTGTCCAGCAGACCACATCTAATCATGCAATATATTGAAATTGAAAGCTCTGTAACTAAATTATACGGTTAATTTAAAGTGCCATTCAATATAGTGAATTATGAATACACAATTATTTGCTAACATTGATTGGTTTACGGTATAGAAATAAAATACCTTAGATTGGCCGCACATTGGCTACTACTTCTCCCGATTGCTTGATTCACACTACTGTTCTTTCAAAGTTATTTTACCTCTGGCAGCAGCAACCCAATAGCAACCTTATTGTAACGACAATACAGATTATTGTGATTTTGACAGTGACGGTAAATCAGAGGTAAAATAACTGGGAAAAGACTCTAATCATGCAATGTATTGAAATTGACGGCTCTGTAACTAAAATCTATAACTAGAAACTATCAACCAATATTATGATTTTGTGAATTATGAATACCTACACAATAATTTGCCAACATTGATTGGTCTAGACTCTAGGCGTTATTGAAATGGAAACTTCGCTGGCCCTTAGACGGGCCGCACATTGGCTACTAATAGACTACTCCTCTGAATAGTTAGTAAGCAAGTTATATCTTTATTTACATAAAATGTGGTAAACAAAGGATGTTGCAGATATCTTACTGCAGGAAAACGATCTTGTTTGGCTTCTGTAAAAGAAGGCAACTTATTAGTAACGCTTTAATGCTTTAACAAAATTGTTTTTGTTAAAGTGACAAGTTTGTGACACAGGTCTCCTCTCTATGAGGGGACTCTGTGGGCTGTAATCCACCACGCAGGTTGATAGATGCCACATGTCTTCGAATTTTGGTTCTAAGACACGTAGTTCGTTTCCTCACGATGTTTTCCTTCAGCGTTTTGAGAGCAATCATCATCATCATCATCAGCCTATTAATGTTCCCATTGCTGGGACACAGGCCTCCTCTCTGTGAGAGGGAGTGGGCTGTAATCTACCACGCGGGCCCAATGCGGGTTGGTAGATGTCACATGTCTTCGAATTTTTGGTTCTAAGACATGCCGGTTTCCTCACGATGTTTTCCTTCACCGTTTTGAGAGCAGTGGTGATGAAATTATTTACACAAAGTAAAGCGCCTGCCTGGGTTCGAACCCACGACCTACAACTCGTAAGTCGGGGCCGTTACCAATGGGTCACCAGTTCTCCAGTATGTTATTAAAAATAATATTGTGTTGGTCGAGAACGTCATGTATGTAGGATATGTGGTTTCATTATAAATGTGATAACCTTTACTACAATATATGTATAAGTATGCAACTTAAAAATTAAGTGTACGAGAGGTTGGTTCCTTTATAGTAAGTAATAACGTCGACATAGTCGTGCGACAATCGTAAGCAACTATTGCTCTACAAATAGTAGCCTAATTTGCGGCCAGTCTAAAATTGGTTTATACTTATTTGTTATTATTGTAGATGTTGTTGGAAGTTAATTTTCGGTTTGGTTTATATAATTTAAGTTGTTACATCAACAGCCTACCTACTATGAAATATAATAGTGAGATACAAGGATACTTTGACGAACACACAGCTAATAATAATATGGGGTAAAGAAATAAACGACTGTCGGGTTAAATAAATATAACGTCGACGTGTTTCACCTTACAGAGGATCACTAGTCTAAGTACGCCATAGCCGTACTTTCGCTCAATATGCTAATGTATCAAAATACGGTTTCTCTTAGTCCCTGCCAGAAAATAGAGATTTTACGGGTTCCTGTAGAACTTTTAAAATCAAAAGGTGGTTTAAAGTTACGTTTTTCAAAACTTGTTATTCGGGTTTTTTTTTCAGACCTTGGAGCATAAGACTAAACAAATGTTTTACTGCCCCGCACGTGTGCAATGGCGACATTTCAAACCAACGAGATTTCTATGCGAAATCTAAAATTAAATATTAACACACATTAACCTTCAGGAATAAATGTTCTAGATTATGATGAAAACCGCATTAAAATCCCATTTATAGTTTAAAATATCTACGCGGTTACAACACAATTTAATTATTAACACAAATAATTAACTATTTTATTTGAAACTAATTTATAATTATTACTAATGGGAATGTTAATTGATTTAATTTTAATATTTCTACACCGGCAACGGTAGTATTTGTGAAGCCTTTTATTAATATGTATTAAGATCTTTGTACCATGTACTGAGAAATAAATTCTATTTATCTTATCTTATCTTAAAAAGCGCCTTTGTTTTATACCGTATATAAGATTCAGAATATAAGAGAAGTTTTTCTGTACTTTTTTTTTGTTGAATATGTAAAGGATATAGTTAGTTTCCAGTTACTTTAAACTGTCGTCGCTCGATACTGCGTTCCAACCCGTATCATTATATTTATCGTTATTGGTTCCATTTCACGTCCACTACTTTCGGTCCAAACTCCAGATTCTGGGTCCGTTGTTTATTCTACTTAAGCTATGGATATCTGACATTTATTCGAGGAGGCCAGTCGAATTTCTCGCCGTATTGTGAGTAATAACGGCCCATTATTGGCCCTATTGAGTCCTGCTGGATAATATACTGATATTACTTTAGTAAAGTTTTTGGGAGGATCGGCACGTCATAAGTTATGTGGATAAAGTTGTCTGTTTTAAACCGCCAGCGTTGTCTTGCTGAAGTGTCCTGAGTTACTGTTCACTTGCATATTTGATGACCTAAAGAATGCCGCAATTAACGTGCCTGCCTACTGGCATGGGGTACCAATTCGAACAAATTATAATTAGTCTTGAAAAAAGATCATAGATGGCAGCATAGGTAACAATTATGAAATTAACAGTCACTAAAAAGCGATAAACGGAAGATTTTGGCTGAAGTAAGATTAGTAAAAATCAAAACTTCCTGGTTTAACGCTGATTTTTCTATTGCAACTCATAAATCTCGTATTTTCAACAAAAAAAGATAAAACCTTTTTGTTTAGGGCTCTTTGGAATAGATGGCGTTTTACTCAATTTGTCATAACTGTAGTACAATTAGCCAGTCAATAGCCCGACTAAGGCGGTCTCATTTCTTTGTATGGGATTGGGTATCTGTACGTAGTATTATATTATCTGTGCTACTGGGCTCAAACAATACAGGGTCAATTTAAATTAGCTAGCAAAACTCCGCAGATGAGTATCGATGTCTAAACATGATAAAACAAAAAACAATTTCATTTGATGACGTTTTTTTTTTGGTGTCATCAACCGCCGCCGTTAGGTTAATATCAGTTTGAAAATTAGTTTTTTTGTGTAAACTTTGTAATGTAAACGATCATACAAAAATCAAATCTTTTCTTTTTATAATATTAGTTTAGAGTAGTTTTTGTCGTGTTTAGATATAGATATTCGATACCCATCACGTATGCGGGGTTTTGCTAGCTAATTTAATTTGACCCTGTATAATAAAATTCCATCAAGGTCGTTTGCTGTGTGTGTCAACACAAAAAGAAGAAGACCGTCATAAAAATATTTTTAGGGTAATATTGCATTGAGGATTGGATAGGTATCATTTAATTAATTAGGTAGATACTGTTTTTAGGGTCGCCATGTCCGTCTGTCTGTCTGTCCGCGGCTTAGCTCAGAGACTCTTATTACTAGAAAGTTGGAATTTGGCATGGGTATGATAATTTATTAAAGCACGCTAACAAAGTGGTCAAATAAAAACATATTTTTTTTAAGATGCGTTGGGAAAAACTCATTCCAACTACGGAACCTTTCATTGTGCGTGGTTCGACACGCACTTAGCCGGTTTTTAGGTATGACAAAATGCAACAAACTTTTTTTTTCAATATTATGTCATTTAGTGATGTCATAAAATTGTATTAGGTAGTAGGTAAAATTTTATTCTTGAAAATTGACTTGTTCAGTCACAAACTATATTTAGGTAAATGGAAGTCTACTAAAACGTTGAAAAGGCAATAAGTAGCAGTCAATCTAGTTCCCGTACAAAGCTCAAAGGCAATCAACTGGCTAGTTAATTATTTTGTTGCTAAATACAGATTTCAAATAATATGCTTAATTATGCCTGTTAATAATGTTGTTGCTAAAAACAGATTTCAAATAATATGCTTAATTAGGCAGCCCATATACCATCAGTCCAGTACATTTTCTGTGAATGTTGGTCAATTACAAAATTCCTTACCTGTAAATAATTTTGTTGCTTAAAACAGATTTCAGATAATATGCTGGCACATGGGTAGACCATAACTTGGATTAGGACATAGGATACTTAAATGCTAGCTGCATAGGCTAAACGGACTACTGGGCGTAAAATCCCCTCTATCGGTACCCCGATATGCGCCGACTCGGCGCCACTGTTACCCCTCGCACCCCTCGTCCCGTATACCCCCGATCTGCGCCGACTCGGCGCAACTGTCACGAAGACCGCGGCCGAAGTCGCGCGATTTCCCCGCGTTCACTAAAACTACGATATCTCAGAAACTGAGCATTGTAGCTCTAAAAACCCTACACCATTGAAGTCGTTATGAAATAAGCTATCTGATTATATAGGGTTTATTATAGTTTTACCTTTTTATTCAATGCTAGTTTGAAGTTGAAAGCAGGGTATGGACTTTGTCCCAGTTGTCATACCAGTTGTCATACCAAAAGTTGTCAAACCAGTTTTTCGTACAAAAGTTGTCATAAAATAAAAGCATTATTGACGAATGTTATTGTTTTATTTCCATTAAAACACATTATTTTACAATAATCAATGAAAAGAACAGACCTCTCAATAGTTTTTTTTCATACCACAAGCTTTACAATAATAAGCCTCAAGTAGCCGACCCGTATGAAACGGAAAGAACGCCTCTTCATACACTAAAGATGATGCCACATTTTGGCGCTAAATGTTAGGAACATGTATAACAAGTGAAGTTCTATGCCTACCTCGTTCTTTTCCCTACACTTTTGTGTAAGTTAGAGTAGGAACGGTATAGTTTCTACAGGTAATATAAGAAATTATTTGCCGCCGGAAAGAACTGAGCTCCACGACGTCAGTACCAGACGCGCGAAATTTGAAATTGGTGTCGCGGAGCACTTGTACCGCGAGCTCCACGACGTCAGTACCAGACGCGCGAAATTTGAAATTGGTGTCGAGGAGCTCTTGTACCGGTCAAGGGGTTACAAAATTCCTTACCTGTAAATAATTTTGTTGCTTAAAACAGATTTCAGATAATATGCTGGCACATGGGTAGACCATAACTTGGATTAGGACATAGGATACTTAAATGCTAGCTGCATAGGCTAAACGGACTACTGGGCGTAAAATAGGCTACTTTTTATTTTGATATTCCCACGGGAACATTGGGATTAAAAGGAAAATAGTATATTATGCAACTAATGAATAAAGGACGGATTTAAAGCGAGGGCCATAGATGAATCACGATCAAGTGAAGGATTCTAACGACTGAATCACGACCGTAGGGAGTGATTCATGATGATTGTGTTAGTGTTAGAATCCTGAACGACGCGAGTGATTCATGGCCCTCGATATAAATCCGTTTTATTCAAGAGTTGCATACTATACTTTATACCATGACTACGAGAAAAAGAAAGATGTAAGCGAAAATAGACATTTAATGAAGAAAAAAGGAAGGTTAACGTTCAGTGGTGGGAGCCCTCCTGGAGGGTTCACCTAGAGAGAGCCCTCGCCGAGGGCTCATTTTAAATGTAGGTTTTTTTTTAGCGAAATCAGATTATAAACCGTGAAAATAAAATCTGATGTATATTTTAACAAAACGTAACGCCGGCAACCCTCCCGGAGGTTTCACTTCCAACTACGAATAATAAATAGACTTCCAATATGTATGGCGGCATGGCGTATGAGTTCTATGAAAATGGGTGGAGTCGAAAGTGTTAAGGAGGTTGTATAGCATTGAGATGGCGGTCGAATATATTGACGTGTTCTAAATTCAAACACCAAAATAGTGATTAAAAGAGCTTTTTATTCACTGTTTTCAGTGAATAAAATAAACTTTTTAGAGGGGGAATGGTATAATAGTATATTATGCAACTAATGAATAAAGGACGGATTTAAAGCGAGGGCCATAGATGAATCACGATCAAGTGAAGGATTCTAACGACTGAATCACGACCGTAGGGAGTGATTCATGATGATTGAATCACGAGCGCAGCGAGTGATTCAAGTGTTAGAATCCTGAGCGACGCGAGTGATTCATGGCCCTCGATATAAATCCGTTTTATTCAAGAGTTGCATACTATACTTTATACCATGACTACGAGAAAAAGAAAGATTTAAGCGAAAATAGACATTTAATAAAAGGTTAACACGTTCAGTGTCGGGAGCCCTCCTGGAGGGTTCACCTACTTGGATATGGGATGTCGGGAGCCCTCGCGGAGGGCTCATTTTAAATGTAGACAATCAGTGTCGGGAGCCCTCCTGGAGGGTTCACCTACTTGGATATGGGATATTGGGAGCCCTCGCGGAGGGCTCATTTTAAATGTAGACATTCAGGGTCGGGAGCCCTCCTAGAGGGTTCACCTACTTGGATATGGGATGTCCGGAGCCCTCGCGGAGGGCTCATTTTAAATGTAGACATTCAGTGTCGGGAGCCCTCCTGGAGGGTTCACCTACTTGGATATGGGATGTCGGGAGCCCTCGCGGAGGGCTCATTTTAAATGTAGACGTTCAGTGTCGGGAGCTCTCCTGGAGGGTTCACCTACTTGGATATGGAATGCCGGGAACCCTCGCGGAGGGCTCATTTTAAATGTAGACGTTCAGTGTCGAGAGCCCTCCTGGAGGGTTCACCTACTTGGGCGTGGGATGCCGGGAGCCCTCGTGGACGTTGGAAGTGAAACCTCCCGGAGGTTTCACTTCCAACTACGAATAGACTTTTATGGCGGAATGATGAGTTATGAGTTCTATGAAAATGGGTGGAGTCGAAAGTGTTAAGGAGGTTGTATAGCATTGAAATAGCGGTCGAATATTTTGAAGTGTTCTAAATTCAAACACCAAAATAGTGATTAAAAGAGCTTTTTATTCACTGTTTTCAGTGAATAAAATAAGCTTTTTAGAGGGGGAATGGTATAAACTCATTTACGCGGACCGTTAAGCCGTCTTAGCGTGAAAGCATAACAAAAAAACAAACAAACCCTTGCGCATTTATAATATTAGTTAGGATAGGATTTCACTACCGATCTTTTAAAGCTTCATCAACATGTTTTGTCTCTCTAACACCCGGTAGACTGGTAGAAAATGTCATAAGCATTAAGTCCGCCATTGATTAGTTTTTTTTAACATGTGCAAACTTATTATAAAGTTTTAGCTACAAAAAATATCAATACTAACTCCTTTTTTTACTCGCATCTTAACTACAAACAAAATAAAATCTTGTTGCACGTTCCAAGTGCCAAAACATTCTTCGTCTTAATCTAACCGATGACATTTATTTTGCCTCTCTACATCAAGGAAAACAAGACATTGAAAGCTCAAAGGTAGTCAAGATGCTTGGACGTTGCAAAGTAATCAATCATTAGCACCATGATCCCGGCATCAGTCGGCTTGATACGCCACATCATCAATCAAGCGGGAACTATCATTGAGCGCTTGTTACTAGATGCGATACTTAACTCTTGGAAAATTATTGGAGTTCAAAGACATTTATAAATATATTTGTGATAGACGGGACAAAGCGAGGAGGAGGAGGAGGAGGAGCTCTTGGCTAAGTAATAACAAGCCGCACGGGTCGATCCATCAGGTTAAGCTACGCTTGCCGGGGTTGGTCAGTGGATGGGTGACCATCTTTACATACCGAGACTCCTCCGTGCCTCGGAAAGCACGTTAAGCCGTTGGTCCCGGCTGTCATTTGTGGATCTTTGACAGTCGTTACGAGTTGTCAGAAGCCCGAAAGTCTGACACCAGTCTTACCAAGGGGTATCGTATTACCCAGTTACTGGGTTGTGAAGGTCAGATAGGCAGTCGCTCCATGTAAAATACTGGTATTCAGCTGCATCCGGTTAAACTGGAAGCCGACCCCAAGATAGTTGGGAAAAGGCTAGGAAGATTGATTGAGACGGGACAAAGCGAACGACTTCAAAATCTACCTGGTAACCTACACAGGGCTCACCTCGCTCAGTTTAGTTCTATGGATCGTGTAGTCGAGTCATACGCCCAATATATCGCATGACAGCTCGCATTGTGTGCAAAAGAAAATTATTTTCTACGAAAATATGTGTAACTGGAAAATAAATATTGCAAACCTCATAGTGATATAATGACTAAACTTCACTACGGTTTGTTTTCGTCAGTATTTTATTATTTATCGAGTATTTAGATAAATTAAATAATTTTCTTAGGTTTGTCAAACTACCTGACGGTCGGTAATCAAAGGTTGGTGCCGGTAAAAGCGTATCATGTCAAACTTGGCTATTGTGTAATTTTGATATATGACGATAGATGGCGTCACTGAGACATGAGATCACAGTTTTTTACTAAGCCCACACCTGCCCACACTGTCCGTTCGTTGTCCGTCTTTCTGTCAGCGGGCTGTATTTCATAAACCATAATAGGTAGACAGTTAAAATTTCCACAGATTGTGTATTTCTATTGCTGCTATAACAATATTCTTTTTATAAACTTAATAATCCCAAAAGGAAAAATAAAGGAGTCCCCATACAAGAAACATGTTTTTTTGGCGTTTGTTGCTCTATCTAAATACGTACGTACGGAACCCTTTGTGTGCGAGTCTGACTCGCACTTGTCCGGTTTTGTCTATGATTCTTCTGATAGCCGCTCAATAGTATATTATCTTAAATCTCTTTATTGAAATTACATAGTTTCTTCCGTATTATGCTAAAAATGCAATAACTCACGCCAAATTCCCATTTGGGGGTAGGTACAAACAACAGAACGCTGCTGTGATCCTTGTGAACTCCTTTTGCTGTCTACCTGACAAAATTAGTATGGTCATTTTGAAATTGGCTTCCGATTTATCGAAAGAAAGAAAGAAAATACACACAGTAATTTAGCACACAATATTTTTAACAAGATCCCTCTGCCAAACTGCAAAACAGTTTGTTGGCAGACGTAGCTCCTTTTTTTACACTTATACATATAATTTATATTTAAAAAAATATCTATGCTTTCCTTAAATATCCTGCAGGTTTTAAAACAGACTTTATTTAAATATTCTCTACAGTGAGGCTTTGATAAAACATTATCAAAGAGGTACATTTATGTCTTTTATTTTTAAACAAAAGAGGTTTTTGTGATACAACTGTTTATATCGACTGCAAGCTTATTAAAAATAGTTGGGACCTAAAACCTTCGACCATGATAGTTATTGCAAGTGGGCTCTACAAATCTAACCTAACATAACATAACAGCACGTCTGTATTCCCCAAAGGGTTGGGCAGAGTCGTACCTATAGTACACCCATATTTCGTCAGTTATGTTTAAGTCCAGTGTAATAGGAGCGAACCTCTTGCCATCAACTGGGCACAAATCCAGACTCGCCGGCTGTTAAGAAATTAGAGATGGAAAAACCCAATAGCACTTTGCCCGACCCGTGAATCGAACCCAGAACCTCATGCTCAGCGGTAGTGCTTGCGAAAACTAGACTAACGAAGCAGACATAATCTATGTGATAAAAATAGTAAATCAATGTACTAACCAAAATTAGATTTCTGTCACGAAAAGGAGGTTTTCGCCGTCCAATTGATCTCTCAATATAATATTCCAAAATAATCTTGACAGAAACCCTTGGTAATACATTCCGATCAAACAGTTCAGTGTATTAAGTGAACCAGAAACGTTCTGATGTACGGAATGGTCTTCCAGTTAATTAGGCAAAGGGTGCTCTATGTGGAATCAAGCGAAATTGAGGACGCTGTTGATTTAGTCAACATCCTTTATTTATTACGAAATATGGTTGTGCTATTGATGTCTTACTATTTGAATAGATAGAGAATTTGATGGAAGGAATATTGATATTGTTGTAGGTAGGTCGTATTTTAGGTTAGGCTAAGAACTTTGGGTTAGGTTAATATAAAAAGTTAAACCTTGTTAGTTTGCCTAACATTATACTGAAACAAGTCTTGCTAATAAATAATGTATCACCATTGGTGCTATCATTATTACAAAGTGAGAAAAATAAACACTCTCATTCACACAAAATAAAACTTTTTAACCTTTATTTGCATTCGTAAGTTGACAGCACGGCCTTAACGCTAAGGGCATGCTGAGGCGCAGGTGACGCAGCACAGCACAGTACAAATTTTGCAGGGTAGGGCAGAGGAGGCAGACAGGCCGCAAGCGCATGCTGCGACGCAGCTACACATACACATTTGCGTCTTAGCTAGTACAAACAATAAACTTGTGGTAAAAAACACGCATCGCGCAGAATTCTGTGCCGGCACTACAACGAGATGCAGAGCAGGAAAGATACATGTCGGCATGGCACGTGCCTGCGCCGCCAGCGTACGCAGGTCTCAGTGCGTTCATGCATTACAAAATCTGCTCTGCCCTGTGCTGCGCGGACCTGTGTCAACTGCGTCTTAGCACACGCTTAGCCAAACGTTTGTACACAGAATAATTTTGCCACTTCCAGTAGTTCCCAATATCCGTGTTAAAGTCGGTAGTGACGTGCAATCTGATGATCGCAGCGTGTTCAAACTGCACGTGAAAGCTATATGGTCGGCAATAGGATGCCTAATTAGCCCGTCTACTTATGTACTATGTGTTTTATAGTTTCATCTTTGTGGGGAAAGTCAGGGGGATAAAAGATAGGAAGATTACCTCGTGGTTACTGGAAAATGTGGGGTTTTGAGTTTTATAGTCTGTAAGGTAAATTATAGTGCTCTTTTTTTCGGGTGTAGGAAGTAAGTACGAGCCTTTAGTAAATAACTTGTTAGTAAAGGGCAACATTTAATTGACTCTCTAAAAAAACTTTTTGCAAAAAAAGAACAACCGACTTCCAAAAAAGACACTACAAAGTCAAAAATAACTTTTATTTCGGAAGTCGGTGTATTTGGTTTTGAACTTTCGTTTTTTGCCACCGACTTCCGAAATAAAAGTTATTTTTGACTTTGTAGTGTCTTTTTTGGAAGTCGGTTGTTCTTTTTTTGCAAAAAGTTTTTATTTTGCACTTTTTAGTTGTGGTACCTACCCCATACAAATTCGAATACCACTAACCTGCTATGTAAATAACAGTGATTGGAAGTTATCATTATATCATCTATATAAACTAATTGGGAAAAATACGTATTATTGAAGCTAACTCAAAAACTATCCAAGTAAAGTTAATAAAATTAATATGGGACCGCCTCGGGAGCATACCCTTTCAAACAAAAAAACAATTTTCAAAATCGGTCCACAATTGACGGAGAAATCGCGTAACAAACATACAAAAAAAAAAAAAAGAAAAAAAAAAAAAAAAAAACATACCGTCGAATTGAGAACCTCCTCCTTTTGGAAGTCGGTTAAAAACTTATGGACTTGTACAGTTCTAAAGAAAATTAACCTCTTTTTAAATGCCTGGCTTTTTATTATATATGTAGTAGGTCACAGTAACTAAGCTAGGATACCCCGACCAAATGGATTAGGTTAGGTTATGAATGTAACCAAACATGCGCGAGCCGAGCGAGCTAAGCGAGCGTTGCCGCGGAAGCGGCCGGCGAGTCCTACATACTAGTTAGGCGCAGTTACTTGGTATTTTTAAGAACCCCATATAAGATTATTATTATTAAGAGGTTCACTCAAAGAGCCGAATTCATTAGTTTAATAAATTATTTTTTAAAGCAAAATGAAATTGATTTGAGGTTCCATTATATACATGCCGTTAGTAGAAACCAACCTTGTTAGTTGGTGGCGGGGCTAACAGGATACGCTGGATTACAAAACATCGTTATTCGTAGCATGTTAGTTGAAAACAAAGGACTTGTGGTCGACTAGAACTGTTGCGTAACAGAATTTAATATTGCGCCCGTAAAGCTCGACTAATGCTGAATGAACACTGTTCCCTACTCCACTGTTCCCTGTTTGCTTACCTTTTCAGGAAATATGGATCCCTAGTACGCCTCATGAATATAGTGTTGGTAAGTCTAGAATCTAGAAGTGGGATCACAGTATAAATTAGGTGCAAACTAGGTTAGATATCTAGTTAAGATTTATCAACTTTATTGCAGAAATTCATGCAGCTGACCTGAATCCTCTCGAAGAATGTTTTTAAAACTTTGGAATAACTTGTTCTATAAAAAAAGATTGCAAGACTTCTTATTTCCATTCGAGTTGTGAATAATCCATCGGGAGACGTTGGATGGCTTCCAATATGGGTCATTATGAATTTATTTATGTATGCTTAAATATTAACGGTTCAGTTGGCGACATTTGGGAAACCGCAGGAAGGAATTGTGAGATAAAAATCGTTCTTATTGATGAACGGAGATGAAGACACGAATTTGCAATGATCACTGAGGTCCAATCCTAGTTACTTTTTACGTAGATATACATTTCTTTCTTTTCCAAACAAATATAAAATACGAGCACCTACACAAATTCCAAGGTGCTAATCCTAGTGGGGCAAAACCCACAAGATTTAAAAATAGTGGAATCTGCCCCGCCAAGTGGGGCAGATTCCACTGCAAAATTTTAAGCATTCCATTTTGCCCCACCAGTGGGGCGGCTTGCTGGGGAAAAGTGGAAGTACTCACTAATACGCATAGCAATACACATATTACACATTATTATACAGGGTGGCAGGGACATCGACGCGAAGCCGGTTACCATGGATTCAGTACATGATTTAGAACCCCCCTGCGTTGAAATTTTTCGTCGGTTATTAAAAAAAAAATCAGCTGTTTCATAGAAAAGTGCAATACCTACGCGGTCAAAATGTATGGAGCAGCTGATTTTTTTTTTAATAACCGACGAAAAATTTCTATGCAGGGGGGTTCAGAATCATGTACTGAATCCATGGTAACCGGCTTCGCGTCGATGTCCCTGCCACCCCGTATTAATATTTACCTGAGCAGTCAGCTCCGTTAGCTACCTTGCTGACTGGCTAATCCTAACTAATATTATAAATGCGAAAGTGAGTTTGTTTCATTGTGATTGTTACGCTTTCACACTAAAACGGCTGAACGGATTTGAATGAAATTTGGCACCTGGGTAGACCATGCCCCGGAAAAGGACAAAGGCTAATTTTCATCCTGAATCGTGGACGAAGTCACGGGCAACAGCTAGTATTAAATAAATATGGTGATCTTAAAGTTAATTGACGGTTCAAAGTTAATTGTTAATCTAAATGTTCATCTAAACTTTAGTTGGGTAGGTAAATTGTTTTGAAATTACAGAGCTGAAACCTTTGACAAGTAAACTGAAACCTAAATCGTTGAAACACTATCATCTAATTTAATTAATTTATTCGTACAATCGAAATATAAGTTCACAACAGTTCATAACATCACGCCAGTATGTCCCGAAGGGTTAGGCAGAGGTGCACCTAGAGCACAGCCGGATTTCACCAGTTATGTTAAACTCTCATGTAAGTATTAAGAGGATGATCCTATTGCCATCAACCGGGCACAATCCAGACTGCGGGCTTCTACTGACAAATTCCAGATGAAAAAAACATAATAACAATTTGCCCGACCCGGAAATCGAACCCAGGACCTCATACTCAACAGTAGTGCTTGCGACCACTAGACCAATTATGCAGTCTGTATTTATTAGATCTTATCTTAACTAAAATATTATAAATGTGAAAGTGAGTTAGTTTTTTTTATTTTTTTTGTGGTTATAATTAATTTTATTTTCAACAATTTTATGCTGACTGTACCTGAAACGCAGTAGGTAGGTACCTACTGTACCTAAATAGCTACTGCTTTCAGCTATAGGCTAAGTAGGTACTAACGTTGCGTCGTCGCAACGGATCAACGCATTGCACGCCACACCTGCGTTTGTTTGTTATGCTTTCACTCTAAAACGGCTGAACAGATTAGGATGAAATTTGGCACATAGGTAAACCGTGACCTGGATTAGGACATAGAATACTTTTTATCTAGATATTCCCACGAGATCGAGACTTATGCGGGTGAAACCGCGGGACGCGACTAGTAAATAATAGATTGCCAGATAAAGGGTCAGACATAACATCAGATCGTTTTGATTGGAACATGCAAAGGTCGCAGGTGGCCCATCGACCTTTGGGGCTAGTTTTTAGGATTGAAAAAGAAAATGACGGTCAGAAAGCACTTAAGGATGCCATAAAATCGACCTCTTATATCCCGAATAGTCGAGAACGGTCGTCGTGCGTGTGAATTTGATTTCTCGCAAAATTATGAGATTGTTTTTATGGTAACATTTTCGGGAATTATAAGAATGTGGAATTCTTATATCGGTTAAACTGAAAATTGAAACATTGCTTACGTTACTAACATATTCGAAATTTCTGGGTCGGACAGGCCTAAATACCAAGGCTTCGACGAATATTTGGCCTATCGTGAAAATTTGATCAACGGTCTAAGATATAGATACTGAACTGCACCGCACAAAACGGGGCTTGGAAACATCTACCGCTTGTAAAGCTGTGAAAAATAAGTATTATCAGAACAAAATGCCTATTGCCTAGGTAAAGAAGACTATGTGAGCATTAAAAGCATAATTTTTTCAGTTGAGTGTGTATAGTGGCCTACACAACTAAGACTTTTTTAATCTAAGGGTCGGGCCACACCTGCCGAACGTTCCGCGGCGGAACGTTCGGTTGAATACGCTCCTAATGTTTTTCAAGTTACCTATGACACATCAGCCGAACGTCCATAGAAATATGACGCGACGGAGCGTTCCGCCGCGGAACGTTCGGCAGGTATGGTGCGACCCTAACGTAACCAGAATATTATGCTCTGTCTTTTAATACTAAACTTACTAAGGGCCCGATCACACAACCACAACCTCATCACAACGACATAGCAGTGATAGCCTAATGGTGTGATCGTCCGACTACCAAATCATAGGTCTCGAGTTCAAACCCAAGGCACGCACCTGTGACTTTTTGGATTCGTGTGCGTATTCTATAATTATCACGAAAACATCATGAGGAAGCTATACCTGATAGATATTTCTCGACAGCATATGAAGCCAAGTCAGAGACCCATGGATGGCCAACAAACTCTGACATTGGAGGTTAGTCAATAACTACACGAAAAAGTAAATCACAACGACACAACGTGGATGGCCGTTAATTTGTATGAAAATGAATATTCTATTGACACGGACCACATTTTGCCGTCAAAATTTACTGTGTGGGCGATACGGACCACATTATGGCGTCGTCGTCGCAACTACCACGCAACCACAAAGATCTGTCTGTTTGCAAATACTAGCCACAGCGTAATCACATCGCAACTAATACCGACAACGCAATCACAACGCAATCACAACGCAACTGTAAAAAATTGCAGTATTTATGCTTGCCCACATTTTGTCGGTGCGGTGGTTGTGATACGCGTTAACGGGTCCTTAGGCTGCCTGTCCACTGGAGCGGAGAGGAGAGGAGAGGAGCGGAGATGTGTCAATATTAACCAATAGAATGGCATCTCTGGAGCGGAGTTTAGATCCTATTGGTTAATATTGGCACATCTCCGCTCCTCTCCTCTCCTCTCCGCTCCAGTGGACAGGCATCCTTACTGGGCTAAAACCGTTACCAGTTATCTAATTGCGTAGACATTTTCGTTTGTTTCATTTTGGCAGTTCAAAAACATTCATAGCGTTATTTACGTTGTTGAACAAATTTCTTTTTCGAACTTATGAAGCAATGGATTAGCAATCTCTTTCAAAATGATTCAAATTTTGATTGATCGTGTATAACGCAATTAGGGTGCTGGATATTGTAATACTGATTAGTGCCCAAAGTTTTGACAGTTAATTATTACACTTTGGACATAGGTCCTGCGTATATGACTGAAAGATTTGAATTTGAATGATGTAGACTAGGATGCTATAATCCATTTGAAATAAGATAAGACATTTAAACAGACCCTTTTTACAGTCCGTTCAACCGATTCTGACTTCTAAATCGTAGGCATAAGGATGGCATTAAAAGCAAAAAGTGATTACAATACCAACTGTTTACTGGAGCCATTTGTCATGCCACCGACGCAATAGAAGTCAAAATCGGTTCAACGTTAAAAAAAGGTTTTTCACTACTCTTGCTCAAAAAATGCGTCATTGTAGCGTACCAGAGCGAAGATAAAATAGCATTTCATCCTCTAGGGGCTAAAGTAAAATTTTTTTAATTTTTTCTGTTGCCAACGAGCCTACCACCCAAAAACGAAAAAGTCTTTATACCATTCCTCCTCTAAAAAGCTTCTTACCTATCTTACCTATCTTACCTATCTTACCTATCTTACCTATCTTACCTATCTTACCTATCTTACCTATCTTACCTATCTTACCTATCTTACCTATCTTACCTATCTTACCTATCTTACCTATCTTACCTATCTTACCTATCTTACCTATCTTACCTATCTTACCTATCTTACCTATCTTACCTATCTTACCTATCTTACCTATCTTACCTATCTTACCTATCTTACCTATCTTACCTATCTTACCTATCTTACCTATCTTACCTATCTTACCTATCTTACCTATCTTACCTATCTTACCTATCTTACCTATCTTACCTATCTTACCTATCTTACCTATCTTACCTATCTTACCTATCTTACCTATCTTACCTATCTTACCTATCTTACCTATCTTACCTATCTTACCTATCTTACCTATCTTACCTATCTTACCTATCTTACCTATCTTACCTATCTTACCTATCTTACCTATCTTACCTATCTTACCTATCTTACCTATCTTACCTATCTTACCTATCTTACCTATCTTACCTATCTTACCTATCTTACCTATCTTACCTATCTTACCTATCTTACCTATCTTACCTATCTTACCTATCTTACCTATCTTACCTATCTTACCTATCTTACCTATCTTACCTATCTTACCTATCTTACCTATCTTACCTATCTTACCTATCTTACCTATCTTACCTATCTTACCTATCTTACCTATCTTACCTATCTTACCTATCTTACCTATCTTACCTATCTTACCTATCTTACCTATCTTACCTATCTTACCTATCTTACCTATCTTACCTATCTTACCTATCTTACCTATCTTACCTATCTTACCTATCTTACCTATCTTACCTATCTTACCTATCTTACCTATCTTACCTATCTTACCTATCTTACCTATCTTACCTATCTTACCTATCTTACCTATCTTACCTATCTTACCTATCTTACCTATCTTACCTATCTTACCTATCTTACCTATCTTACCTATCTTACCTATCTTACCTATCTTACCTATCTTACCTATCCTACCTATCTTACCTATCCTACCTATATGAATAAGAACAAAAGAACTTTTTTTTCTTAAAGCGGCATTCTCTTCGGTAGAATGCGTGCATTGCGTTGCGGCTACAGAGGAAATAAAAAAAAAGACTGGTGCGATATCCTATTTCTAAATTATTCTCCAATAAATTGCATTGGTAACCGTAATATGATTTACAACAAATGTCATCATCTAGTGAGAATGGAGACCCTAATTTGGAGATGGATGAGAAAGGAAAAGAAATAATTTTATTAATTTACTATTTTATTTTCTCGCAATCGTAGTGAAAAGTAGAGTGTAACACACGGCGCTAAAAACCCATTATACCTCGGTTTCTGTTTACTCCCTCGCTAAAGCTCGGGAGTAAAACTACCTCGTTATAATGGGTCATTTTAGCTCCTTGTATAACAATCTACTATAGTTAAATGTCTAATCTTATTTCAAATGAAGTATAGGTGAGGTTGGATTTGAAACTGGCGGAAATTGTTGCTGACTCAGTTAAACCCGATGAAGTTCTGGACTTTGATTGTTTTGCGAGGCCTTAGTTCATTACCCTACTGCCCCAGAAGGAGGGTAATGTTTTTCGAAAGTATGTATGTATGTATGTCTATCTATTTCTTTGGCACGCTCTGTAGCCTAAACGGCTTGATGGATTTGAACATATGAGGTGTCGTTAGATTCGTCATAATTGTAAGAGTGTCATAGGCTATATAATATTTATATATTGCATCTGCAAATACAAAAAAAAGGGAGGGGAAGGTTTTTTTTTAAATAAATTATAACAATATTGGTATCAAATAAAAGCTAGTAATGAGTCAATTCCAAATTTAGACAATATTAATAAAACTAAAAAGCTTGAAATAAAGAAAATTATTAAAAAAACAAAAAACCCGACTGCAAAAACACATAACTGAAAAGAGAAAAAAAAGCATTATAATCTATAGAATTTTGGTATCGCAGGCGGGGACAAACAAAACTTACACCATATTTCCGGTTATTAGTTTGTGTATCGCCTGCGATACCAAAATTCTATAGATTATAATGCTTGTTTTTCTCTTTTCAGTTATGTGTTTTTGCAGTCGGTTTTTTGTTTTTTGAATAATTTTCTTTATTTACCCTACTACTAGACTTACTACTTTGAACTGTACAAAATGTTGTTTTTGGAATTAACGTCCAATACCCTAATACGTAATACACGATCAATCGGCATTTGAATCGTTTTGAAACAGATTGCTAATTTATTGCTTCATAAGTTCGTAAAAAAAATCTGCTCAACAACGTAAATAACGCAATGAATATTGTTGAACTGTCAAAATGAAACAGATTAGTCGGAATCGTTTACGGAAATGTGTTGCGTAATTAGATAGCCGACTTAATTTATCTAAAATAAATTGCCTATTAAGACATAGTGAAACAGTCCCTTTACGGATTTTCATAAAACTGTAAATCGAAGTATTTTCAAAAATTCCTACAAAAAACTTGGTTCAACCAATAATATTCCAGTCAGGTTATTTGTACAAAATAGTTTTCAACCAAAAATAATATAATAAAAGGTCTGTACGTACAAACGAGAAAAAAAAATCAAAGAATATCTAAAGGTAGGTATTTAGAGGCATGAGGAACAGGGTGTAAAGTTCAGGGGAGGATACTCCGACAAGACGGGTGTCGTGTCTGACGGGCAACTGCCCAACGGTTGATGTCGGATACTCTTATATTTATGTCGTTCGCACGGTAAACTCAGATTACAGGATACACAGTTAACAGGATTTGTGTGACGTGAGGATTTTGTGTGACGTCATGTCACGATGCGTAGTTCGAATGTAGCGATGTAGATGCCGCCACAGGTACTTTCGACACGGCCCTACAAGACTTCGAACGGTTACTACGACCGACTTAATAAACCACCGAGATGTCTTTATTCCATAAGAAATGTATTGTACACAAATTTTAATAATTCTTCCGGCACAAATTCTCAAAATTATAGTGAAAACAGCATCGAAATCCATATGTGTAGTTTATATGAAGTAAGCAGTCGCATAGAAAGACACGAAAACCGACTTTGACTTTATAGTATGTTTAGATATTTTTTTAGATAATAACCAATTGAAGTGCATTAGTCTCGCAAAAACTCGAAAATGGCTCGACCGTTTTGGATAATATTTTATTTTATTTTACGCCTCTATGTCAAAATCGGAAATACCCAAAGGAACAACCGAAAAATCGAAACTGAGATTTTGACAGGGCAACGTCTGACGGGTCAGCTAGTAGATAATAAATAGTTTGGAGAATCCAAAAGTGCACGAATCATAACACTCATTCATAAATGAAAAAGAAATTCAAAACATGTGTCTAACAAAAACGAACAATTTATCACTCCTCATGAAGTGTGTATTGACTGCTTTTTTACCCATCAATATGGGTAAAATTTCTAACCTCGCAATCCTTACGTAATGTCAAAGATTATTTATTTAGATATTTACTTTGTGTGGTTGCTAGGCAACAGATATCCATCAAGTCAGTCAAGGTTGGAAATATTTAGACATAGATATTATATTTTAGTTAGTATTTTATTAATTATAATTAAACTACTTTGAATAAAAGAGCCATTTTCAATAGGGTTCCTTCTATGGCTGAAACAAATGTATTAAAAAAAATTGACTCAATTAATTGATTTTATCGCAAACTACAATGTTTTCAGGTTTCATTCATTGACGGACAGGATTTTTTTTAAAACTATTTTGGTGCTTTTTTCATTTTTGCTGCATTAAATCAATTATTAAAAAGTACAGTATGTTAAGAAAAACGCTCTTTTCTTGCTAATACTTTTAATGCACACAACTGTACTACTTCACAATCAAACGAAGACTGACTATCCATTACATTTTACCATTTAAAACGACTTTCGACCCCACCCAGAAATAACGATAATATCATAACCGTTATTTCTAAGTGTTGTCAAAGTAAAATAATACATTCAGTTGCCATAATGGAAATACATTTAAAAGTTTCTTACAATATTAATCATTTGTGCTTTGACAGTGTTGCCACAGTGGATATTATAAATCGATATTAAAATCATACATAGTTTTTTCAAATTAAATTAAAGAAATCACGACACTCGGCCATCCGACGGCGTGCTAACTCCGAAGCACGCAATAATCACGACACTGAGGCAATACATCAAATAACAAATATAAGTAACTATACAAAAAATATAGAATCAAGATAATTATGTACAGAATACCTGCCCTGAGAATGTTACCAATTAATATTCCGTCAATAAATTTTCAAAACATAGCTTTTGATAAAGTAATTAAAACCTTAATAATGACATTAGTACTTTGACATTATGAATTCTTGGACATTGTAATTTTTATTTTGACATTATTTTGACATTATGATTTATTCTTTGTTCCGTCCAATTCTACACCAGCAATGGTAGTATATGTGAAACAGTATTTTAATGTAAGACCTTAATGTACCATGTACTCAGAAATAAATAAATACAATATAATATACTATACAATAGACATTTGTGACAGGCAGTACCTATGCCTAACCTATCTATACCTGATAAAAGAGAAACGAGTATGCACTTCACATCACATCACATCACTTCACTTCACTTGTATAAATCCTCTTGAACGAATCCTCCCGGCCACGAGGCGGCCAATCTCACCAGAGACCAGCCACGGGGCGGCCAATCTCAACAGACCAGTCACGGGGCGACCAATCTCAACAGAGACCAGCCACGGGGCTGCCAGTCTCAACAGTGACCAGCCAAGCAAGCAGGAGGCATAGTGCATAAGTGTGTGTGCGTAAACAGATGCACTCTGCTCTCCTGCTCTCCTACAGTCCGACGGGACAGCAACCCAACACGACCGGGTAGAGATCAGGCGCAGGACCACCAGCTTCACGTGCTTTGCGAGGCACGGGTGTCCAACGTCCAATCGCCAGGCTGCTACTATGTAATTCCTAGTGGAAAAATCAAAGAACACCCTGCCCAACCTGGGAATCGAACCCAGGACCCCACGCTCAGCAACCGCACTCGCGACACGAAACCGACGGGGTTGAAACTAATTTTAACAACCATTTTATATTATAAATAAATTAACGATTTATTAAAAGTCTGACAAATCAATAATGAACCAGAGGATTTTTGAATTCCTAACGATTTGATGTTGATCCACGGTGTCAAGAAATGAAATGAATGAAACACCTATTTATTTAATTTAAGTCTGGCATATTACTTTATTCCATCTTTGTTGAAATAAATAATCTTTTATACGTCTTTGGTTTTTGTATATTTAACCGAATTGCAAAATGATTCAAATATAATTAGCAACAAGATTTAATTACAGGCTTTAATTCTTATATTTCGTCAATATTAGAAGGAATGGGTGGGACTAAATCTTCTACCTACAGATTAGGCTCATTATTCTGGAAATTGTTTTCAGACGACCTCGAATAGAATAAACAATTCTGATGCACTTTATTATTTATTTATTGTCGCGATAATGGCGTTGATGATGATGACCCATCGCACTTTAACCAGTTGCTGGTTCAAGATGCGAACGAACGCAAACTCAAACTTTTGAGTAGACAAGGTCGTCAGAATCGTCTGGTTGAACCTATAGGCTTGGCAATTTCCTCCAGAACAAGTAAGCGATTAAGCGTTTAGTAAATTTTTAACTTCCCTAGCACAAAGTCTTTAAGCTGTTTCGAAGGGAAAACTATGCCATGATCTGAAATTAAAATGATTCTAGTCGGTGCTTGTAAATTTTCGACACTTTTGAGTTGGTCTACCAATGAGATATTTTGTAAATGCATCAATAAATCAGTTTTACGTAAAATTTATTAGATAGTATTTATTGGTGACAAGGTAAATAGCCGGATATGCCATAAAGACACTCCAGTTCCCACCAATAAAATTATTTAAGAGAAATGTATACTGCATGTCTGTTATAATATCTATCCATTTACCAAATTCCGACAGTATTAATGTATTTGCACGCCATATCATGGCAGGATAAAATTACTGTAACATCTATTGTACCATATTCTAGCAAATAAATCTTTTTGACTCGATTTGATTTGACTATGGATAAATTATTATAATTGGAAAAGTAAATGGTCTAAGTATATGGCATGGACACATGATGCAATAAATAGCCCATTACGCGTTGTTGGCGCATTATCTTTGAAATATGCACCATCTCTACAAGATGTCACATAATTATTAGATAATATTCATATTTTTACATAACGTCCTTTAGGAAACCAATATTGATTTTGAATTCGTTTAAAGGTTTGTCATAAGATATAAGTTTATATTTCTTTTATATTTCTATGATTTGTGTAAAATAAAAGGAATAAAAAATAACCTAATATAATAATATTAGATTTAGTTCGGAAGATTGATGATAAGACTAAGACTATTTTGCTGTGCCCGACAGGGTCCATAATGATCACATATAATTTTAACTTACCACCTAAGTACACATTGTGGAATGCAATTAAAGTATTGAGTATTAATTATTTTATAAAAGCCTTGATGTAAACGATATTCTTGATTTGGATTAATTCGTGTACTTCAAGTCGAGATAATATTGCCCGAGTAATGCTCCTATGGTAGACTCTACCGCAACATAATTATAGACGTAAAGTTCCAATTGATATTAAATATATATCGGTCACTTTATTTGAAGGGTATATAAAATTCATTATCCTTCATAACAGTAGTTCAATAAAATTCTGTCCCATTAATCACCGATTCAGTTTCAATATCAACTCTGAAATTTCGGTTTGGTAATAGAACTTCCAGAACCGTTTATGTTTGGCAGATCTTAATACAAAACAATGGCGAAATCTTATTTGAAACATCTGAAAAGTGACACTTATTCGAAAGAATTGACTATCTAGGTCTCTGTGTGTTCTTGCTTACCTAAGAATATTGCAAAAACTAGGAAAAATGTCAAAAATGTAATAATAATTTTGAAATAGGATTAGAGTCCTAAAAAAAATATGTAGCTTGGTTGGACATTGTCAACCATTGACAGTTTACAACTCTTGACCAGATGCTTGCGTTACTAAATATTAATCTCTGCTTTCTCTAATAAAAATATTGCACAAACTAGTTCAGAAAATGACGCAGAGCTAAATAGGATATTTTTCATTTAAAGACGCAGTGATCTAATTTCAAATAATACAATGTGTGTAACAAGCTGCCATTGTTCTTTCTTCAAGACAGTTCTTTTGCTTTCTAGCATTCCATAATTTATACAATCTACTGCCTTTCGGCCATCATTTTCACACCTACATGACTTACTAACAGCACACATGGCTGCATAGAATAACATAAGTGCCTTCGTTAAACTTTGAACTACAGCTCACCTACATGGCTGCATAAGATTAAATAAGCAGGTGCTTATTGTAACTGAGTTTAACGTAGGTACGTTAAACTCTGAACTTCAGCTCACCTACATGGCTGCAATAAACTATACGCGTACATCTCCATAAAGCTCACCTACATGGCTAAACTAGAGTGCAAGCCGTAAAGAACTATAAGTTATACTCGTACATCTTTATTTTTAAACTCTGAACTACAGCTCGCCTACATGGCTAATAAACTATACGCATACATCTCTAAAGCTCACCTATATGACTGAACTAGAGTGTAAGCCGTAAGGAACTAGAAGTTATACTCGTACATCTTTATTTTTAAACTGAAGTACAGCTCGCCTACATGGCTGTAATAATCTGTACGCATACATCTCCATAAAGCTCACCTACATGGCTAAACTAGAGTGTAAGCCGTAAAGAACTATAAGTTATACTCGTACATCTTTATTTTTAAACTCTGAACTACAGCTCGCCTACATGACTGTAATAAACTATACGCATACATCTCTAAAGCTCACCTACATGGCTGAACTAGAGTGTAAGCCGTAAGGAACTAGAAGTTATACTCGTACATCTTTATTTTTAAACTGAAGTACAGCTCGCCTACATGGCTGTAATAATGAGTGCAAGCCGTAAAGAACTATAAGTTATACTCGTACATCTTTATTTTTAAACTCTGAACTACAGCTCGCCTACATGACTGTAATAAACTATACGCATACATCTCTAAAGCTCACCTATATGGCTGAACTAGAGTGTAAGCCGTAAGGAACTAGAAGTTATACTCGTTCATCTTTATTTTTAAACTGAAGTACAGCTCGCCTACATGGCTGTAATAATCTGTACGCATACATCTCCATAAAGCTCACCTACATGGCTAAACTAGAGTGTAAGCCGTAAAGAACTATAAGTTATACTCGTACATCTTATTTTTAAACTCTGAACTACAGCTCGCCTACATGACTGTAATAAACTATACGCATACATCTCTAAAGCTCATCTACATGGCTGAACTAGAGTGTAAGCCGTAAGGAACTAGAAGTTATACTCGTACATCTTTATTTTTAAACTGAAGTACAGCTCGCCTACATGGCTGTAATAATCTGTACGCATACATCTCCATAAAGCTCACCTACATGGCTAAACTAGAGTGTAAGCCGTAAAGAACTCTTAAACTTTACAGGGTCTATCTACACTATACTCGTACATCATAGGTCGCCCACATGGCTAAACCACAGTGCACGCCGTATAGGGATCTACACTATACTCGAACATTTTTGAACAACTCACCTACATGGCTGAACCCGAGTGCACCCCGCAAGGAGTCTACACCATACTCGTACATCTCTGAACAGCTCACCTACATGGCTGAACCCGAGTGCACGCCGCATGGGTCTACGCTATACTCGTACATCTCTGAACAGCTCACCTACATGGCTGAACCCGAGTGCACGCCGCATAGCAGTCTACACTATACTCTTACATCTCTGAACAGATCACATACATGTCTGAACCCGAGTGCACGCCGCATAGGAGTCTACACCATACTCGTACATCTCTGAACAGCTCACCTACATGGCTGAACCCGAGTGCACGCCGCATGGGTCTACTATACTCGTACATCTCTGAACAGCTCACCTACATGGCTGAACCCGAGTGCACGCCGCATAGGAATCTACACCATACTCGTACATCTCTGAACAGCTCACCTACATGGCTGAACCCGAGTGCACGCCGCATGGGTCTACTATACTCGTACATCTCTGAACAGCTCACCTACATGGCTGAACCCGAGTGCACGCCGCATAGGAATCTACACCATACTCGTACATCTCTGAACAGCTCACCTACATGGCTGAACCCGAGTGCACGCCGCATGGGTCTACTATACTCGTACATCTCTGAACAGCTCACCTACATGGCTGAACCCGAGTGCACGCCGCATAGGAATCTACACCATACTCGTACATCTCTGAACAGCTCACCTACATGGCTGAACCCGAGTGCACGCCGCATGGGTCTACTATACTCGTACATCTCTGAACAGCTCACCTACATGGCTGAACCCGAGTGCACGCCGCATAGGAATCTACACCATACTCGTACATCTCTGAACAGCTCACCTACATGGCTGAACCCGAGTGCACGCCGCATGGGACTACACTATACTCGTACATCTCTGAACAGCTCACCTACATGGCTGAACCCGAGTGCACGCCGCATAGGAGTCTATCTACACTATACTCGTACATCTCTGAACAGCTCACCTACATGGCTGAACCCGAGTGCACGCCGCATAGGAGACTACAGTATATTACATTTTATAATACAATATCTCATGCAGTCATTAGTCATAACCGCAATCAACAAAATCTAAGCTGCTGCTTAAACAAACCAGCAAACAAAACATAACCAAACTACCATACCACCGTACCATCAACAAACTATAAAGCTGCTCAGAAAATTCAGTGAACGGAGCAGACAGAGTTAAAATACTATTCAAAGTGAAATCCTGTGGCGAAATTCCCAACATTCACTCGTACAATTTTTAATTTATTTATTTTCCAAGCTGTCCAATGCAATGATAGATCTATCGAGGAGTTGCCTCGACCAAGAGTACCACGTGCACTGGTCCAACTATTTTACTTATTGTTTATAATTAGTCCAACGCAACGATAACCCTATCGAGGAGTTGCCTCGACCAAAGGTAGCACGTGCATCGGCCCAACCATTTACTCATTATATTATTTTAAATTAGTCCAACGCAACGATAACCTTATCGAGGAGTTGCCTCGACCAAAGGTAGCACGTGCATCGGCCCAATTACTTTTAACTATGATTTAAATATTAACCATCTGGGAAATACGCCACAATGATTGCTACCGAATCATGAGACTACATAATAACCATACTTAATGCTCACTGAACATAACTGGGATAAAAAGAACGAATAATGTATATAGAATTCATAAAACTACTTACGATTTCACCAACAGCTAGCTCGTGGTTCTTGTCACTTCTGACTTGTTAAGAAAAACGCTCTTTTCTTGCTAATACTTTTAATGCACACAACTGTACTACTTCACAATCAAACGAAGACTGACTATCCATTACATTTTACCATTTAAAACGACTTTCGACCCCACCCAGAAATAACGATAATATCATAACCGTTATTTCTAAGTGTTGTCAAAGTAAAATAATACATTCAGTTGCCATAATGGAAATACATTTAAAAGTTTCTTACAATATTAATCATTTGTGCTTTGACAGTGTTGCCACAGTGGATATTATAAATCGATATTAAAATCATACATAGTTTTTTCAAATTAAATTAAAGAAATCACGACAAGTATTAATCTCCATTTAACAATGGTATTATATACATTAAGTAGGTTCTGTGTACTAGCAGGAGTGTAACAATAAATACAGTTGCAGAAATGGGGAGAAAAAAATGTTTCGATCGTAGAACACACTCTAATGCTTCGCATTATGAGTCGTGCACTATGCATAGATATTGAGTATTCAGGCAAGAATTAACGCTATATTAACCAGCGGTTTGTGGCGTGATTATTCGCCGGATCGCTACACGAGTTACTATTGATAGATCATAGTTGGTCACAAGTGGTTTGTGGTTGTAACAATTTGCCTTATCATCACGTCACCAGCACGACTCACCAGCTGGTCCTTTCTGTAAATATCTCACCGTAAAAACGTAAGTGAAGTGAGCTTGAAATTAGATGTTTTTCCACCGAGGCTAGGAATTGACACTAGTGACAGCTCTATATAAGCTAACTTGACGTAATTTTTCACGTTGAGCTTCTTACAGAAAAGATCGGCAGTTATGAGATTGCCCAAATCCTTCGGGTTGTAATGCACCTCATACCTAGTTTCAATACTTTGCTCGACCTGAGGGGATTCAATAGATCGTGTGGTGTCTTGGTTTAGGTGAGGTATGTACAGTATGGGTCATTAGTGCATTACCAGTTTTACAAAGTTATCGCATCGTAACTCGTCTTCTTTCTTTAACCAAATAGAAAGAGCGCGGTATATAGGTAACAGTTTTCCTTAGTTCGTAGGCTTATCACGCCCCGTTGTCTTTTTCTGATTATAGCAATTAGAAAAAGACAGCGAATGTCGAGGAATGAGTAAGTATCATTAATACAAAATTTTAAACTAGTCAACATAAATAACATAAAAATTGAGGGTAGATTTGAAACAAAATTTATTTACTGGCTGTAATTAATTCGTATGACGTTGTTATATGGTGAACTTAGTTACGGGCGTTTGTGTTATTGCTATTAGTGTTTTTAGTTTAAAGATTTTATTCAAAATGCAATTAAATATAAATGATGAAGCCAGGGCGAATATTGTAGCCTTGCATATCAATGGGTTTAATTTTTATCTGAAATATCCAATGAAAGCGGTTTACTTATGTGTAAGTTATTTTGTTGTGATTGATTATATTTGTTAATCTCTTAAGTGGTGGTTCAAAATGAGTAATAAGGATTTATTTATTTTTAGAGAAACACTGTGAGACGTTGACGTTGGGTGAAAAGATTTGAGGAAGAGGGAAGTCTGAAGAGCCGTGTAAGTGACTCAGCGACGCTTTATGGGTGGTGAATCTTAAACGAATGGTGTTATACCAACAAGAAGATTTGCTGAAGAATTCGCAACTTTTTAACGTAAAGGCATAAGGATGAACGGTTACGTTTTGCCCGGGAATATTTAGACTTTGATTGGGAGACTACTATATTTACTGACGAGAAGACTTTCAAATCGTGTCTAAAAGGAAGACTTCATTTGTGGCGCAGAGACAATACACGGAGGTCTGACAATAACATTATAAATAATACGGAGTCAGGAAGAATAAGTGTGAATATGTGGGGGTGGATTAGTGCTCAAGGGCCGAGTGAGTTGGAATTTATATCGACGCGGCCCAACAGCTCCAATTACGTCGAGGTTTTGA
Organism: Conistra vaccinii; assembly: GCA_948150665.1. Classification (NCBI taxonomy): domain Eukaryota; kingdom Metazoa; phylum Arthropoda; class Insecta; order Lepidoptera; family Noctuidae; genus Conistra; species Conistra vaccinii. The sequence continues at coordinate 17,461,394 of OX411323.1, forward strand.
GCGACATAATGCTACCTACAGTGTGCGCAATGTTTATCCAGTGGATAAAATTGGTGAACTTTATTTTGTTTAAGATAATTGTCCGATTCATCGTGCCAGTAAGTATTGTTCGAGACTTCGTGAGTGGGTTTAGTCAGTATTTAGATGTTAAAGTTATTCCGTGACCAGCACGATCCCCTGATCTAAACCTTATGGAAAATGTATGGGTTTAATAGTGCAAAGATTGGAAGCACGAAATGAAAGATGTCTCGATCAGAAAAAAAAAAAGTAAGTAATATTAAATGTTATCAGGGGAATTCAGGGGATCCACTAGCCATAATAGAAATAAGTTAGTTAATAATTGTAAGATTACAGGATTGAGGTTAAGTTTCAATCTTCTTTTCCTTGAGAAAATGAATAAATTAAGCTATAACCTCAATAAACAATAGGTAACATCCAATATTATTAGCAACCAAAAATTATTTACAAACAAATTATAAATTTATTTATTGTCAACGTTTGTTATATCGTTCTTAATACGTGTATGTTTTAAAAGCTAATAATAACATTAATATATGTTTCTATGAAAAACTGTGTTTTTTATTTTATTAAATTACCTATTATATCTATTTACTTTATTTCTACCTTCCGTAACCTATAGTCAATGTAAATTAATGAAATTCAAATAATTGAACTCTGACACGAAAACAAAATAAAACAAAAAGAGTCGAGAGCTCGCACTGAGGTTCGAACCTTCGCCATTCTCATGCACACACAATTATTCCGACCTACTCGTGCGATCCTGCCATCGCTTCATTCAAATGTTATGTTGAATTTAAGCATTGCTTTTAAATAGGAAAACAAGTATAAGTAGGTATACTTTATAAAGTGTTAACCACACATTCATCTGACCAACCAACATCGCCCGTTCGTAGTTATACTGTGTGCGTGTTATTGTCTGCATTTAAAACATCACACACACAGAGATAGGCGCAGACCTGGCGTGCAGGCAAATATAAACATTCCGGTGCTTCACAATTTATGACCCTTGACTGTACAATAAAACACTGTTTGCAAAATCACTGCGCTAGACGTGCTATCGCAATGGCTGCTCAGAGTAGACTGTTGAGCACGGTACAACGCTCTGCACTCCCTCTACTGTGCATCCCCCACCATAGCACGCATAACTTATTTATTAGACGTCACAGATCGTGCACATAATATAATGAAAGTGGCGCGAGGAGGTGAAACGCCGGGGCGTAATTCCGCGGCCGCGAGAAATCACGGCACAGCGGACAGAGCTCCAGCGGGATCTCATGGCAACATGGACAGTGTGATTGTCGCAACCCAGTGCTGGGCACGCCACAATAGTGGCGATAAGTTAAGGAGTGGCTAAAGAGGCGGTTTTTATCTTCCGCCTGACGCAGGTCCTCACCGGACACGGTTGCTTCGGGAGGTTCCTGTCCCGGATAAGGCAAGAGGAAACGCCCGGGTGTTACCAGTATGTGGATCGCCCGGAGGACACGGTGGAGCATATGGTGGCGGTCTGCCCAGCTTGGGCGGAGAAAGCAACGCTGTGTCTTCGTGGATGTGATCATGGCATGGGAAGCCGTCACCTCCTTCTACGAAGCAGTAATGCTCGCGAAAGAGGAGATGGACTGCGTGAGGGAGAGGCAAATTTGGCGCCCTCACGCCCCTAGTCGCCGCAGGAGACGCCCTGGGCGTCGGGAATTCCAGGTCGATTCCCGGCCACCGTAGGCGGGCTAGCGGATGGTGAGCAATGGGCAGCTTGCCGTAGACCAGGGCCGGGTCGACGGCGCGTTGTGTTCCACGTGTGCTACAAAGAGGTGTCAGCACAACTGACGGGGTCCGCTAGGGCCGATGCCCGGTCGCGGAAAAGTCCGACACACAGGCAACTAAAGGAACACGGGTGGGTTTTAGTCAGTCTGACACGCCCTCCCGCTCCACCTAGAGCGGCAGAAGCTATTTGATATCCCACCCAAAAAAAACGGTATCCAATGGAAAAAATCTTTTTATTATTTTTGCAAATTGTATTTCATTTACATGAATTAGCAAATCAGGAATCGTGTCGGTCCAACGCTGGTAGTCATTATTATACTTCTGCAAAATATTTAAAAACATCAGTTATAAAAAATAGGGAATTAATAAGTAGTAGTTAATAGAGGTAACTTACTAACTTAGTCTGCTCGCACGCACGCACCGTTAATAATTAAATAGCCTTCTGGACACTCATGGTTAGTTATCACGTTAGGAATGGCATAAGTGATGGATGCAAGCGCAGCAAGCACCACAAAGATGACGAGGTACAGCTTCATGTTGATACAAGTTCACTTATCACAAGAATGTACTGTGATACGTTATGAGCTCTTTTATATAGAACATAATTAACTAACTAACAGGTTTCCAAACTTAACATTAGACAATATTAATAGATAATTAATATATCTGCGCAAAACAACGTAATGCAATAAAATTTATAAAAGGCCGTATGATTTTATGTTTTTAGGGTTCCATAGTCGTAAAAATAGTGGTTGTACCACTAATCCTACTATATTATATATAATTATTATAATTATAAATGTGAAGTTATGTATTTTTGGATGTTTGTTACTCAATCACGCAAAAGTGGGTTTAACGGATTTGGATAAAATTTGGAACACAGATAGTTTATAACCTGGATTGATGAAAAGTATCCTACATGTTTCTTTATATCCCGGTACTCCGGTAGTACGTTCCCGTGAGATAAATTCCGACATCCACGCGAGCGGAGCAGCTGGCAAAAGCTAGTAAAACATAAAAATACTAATTTTCATACCTACATTATTAATTATGTAACTATCAGGTTTCAAACTTGACATTTGTTAATATTAATTTGTCTAGGATAAATAAATTAATATAACTGCGCTAGAATAATAAAAGGCCATACTATTTTAAGTTTTAGGGTTCCATAGCCAATTATGTAAACTGATAATCGTTTTTTAAAAACGCTTAAAAAAACGGTTAGATATTAGTTTTAATAGATAAATATCTTTTGTTTAAATTGTTTCCAATATTAATTATTATGAACCGGGTAACAATAACAATAAACGGTCAATAACTTCGTGACAAGTCAGGAATCATGTCCAATATGGTGGTAGCTGGCGGCCAATTACAGCGACGCTGGTTCTGTAATGAAAGATAAAAATAATATTCAAAGATCAGGAAAACCTATTTTTTCCTACGGCATGGCAATATGTATTTATTATTCTAACTTCTGCACCTTTTGAATAGAATTCACCAATCACGGCGGTGTGGCGAAACTGAATCAGAATCAGAATCAGAACTTTATTTGCTATGAATGTAGGTACAGGTATAAGATGTTGTACATAAATTAATAAAATCGGCTACAGTCTGCCTTACGGCGTGCAAATTATTACATAAATTAAAATATGTTAATACAAAAAAAAAATACAATGTCAACAAAACAAAACAATGTCAACAAAACAAAACAGAAATTAAAGATAGATGCAAGTGCGGCAAGCACCACAAAGATGACGACGTACAGCTTCATGTTGATACAAGTTCACTTAACACAAGAATGTACTGTGATACGCGATGGAATCCTTTACATGCCACACAAAAATTCTAATTTTCCTACGAATATTATTGATTAATTAAAAAACAGTTTCTAGACTTCACATTAGTTTGCATGCGGAAGAAAAAAAAAAACTAAATGCAATATAACTGCATCGTCAGGCGCGGGACATACACAAGAGTCGTAGCGCGGGCGACGGTGCGGCGCGGGAGTTCTGTGTATGTTCCGCGCGACGACGTCGTTATTGAAACATGAAACGGGCGGCACAACGCCCGCGCCACACCGACGCCACGCCCGCGCCACTTGTGTATGTCCCGCGCCTAACATTATAAAAGGCCATAATTGCATGTTTTTAGAGACCCTTCGAACAGGGATCTTTTGCAATTTCGTCATGACGTCCATCCGTCTGTAAAATCTTCAATGAATAAGTAATGTATTTGAATGAAACTGCGAAGATTGTGTTCTGTTTATTTTTACATGAGGAAGGTAGAGAAGATCTCAGTGCTCTGTAAAAGATTAATTACTCAATATGTAGTGAGAATTATTCCAAACAAAAGAAGATTCAAGAGCGTAAAACATCAAACCGGAATTCAATAGCCAGATAAACTTTAAATAATAAATCTTCAGACGTGACCTTCAAAATCCCAAGTATGAGCTAAATTAGCAATAAATAATCAACAACCAATAATTGGTAATACGATACCCCTTGGACTGGTTGTCAGACTTTCGGGCTTCTGACGACCCGTAACGACTGTCTAAGATCCACGAATGACAGTCGGGACCAACGGCTGATCGTGCTTTCCGAGGTACTTACGGAGGAGTCTCGCCGTATGTAAAGATGGTCACCCATCCACAGACCAACTCCGGCAAGCGTAGCTTAAGCTGGATGGATCGACCCGTGCGGCTGTGACTTAGCCACGAGCTCCTCCTTCACCTCCTTCTTAGATTTAAATAGTTGATAGATGTTGGAATATCTGATACACATAGTGGTGCCCCAGTGTTGACATGAGTTGGGAAAAGTGCCTTTTCACCAGAGATGTGCGAGGAAACTAAACAGTGAAGCTAGGCTGCAAAAACGAGTCTATTTTTAATGGTGCAACAGAGCAGATAAGATGTGTTGTGAAGATTGCTCTTTGCACGTATGTAAAAAAAAATCTTTTTTCCAGCAGAGCTAAGCTCTATGCTAAGCCGGATCATCTCCATAGGAAACGATCAATTGGAACCGTGCACCTAGCTTCTGATGTTTTATAAGTGCCCATGTAGGTTTATGTGAAATAAAATATTTTGTATTTTGTAGTTTAATACGAATCCATCGTTACGCAGCTTAGCTTAGCTCTCTCTCTCTCACTCTTTATATATTTAGTAACGTACATGTAGGGATTCGGTTCCTCTTGTTATATTTTTGTGAAAGATCTTGAGAAGGTTATTGAGGTTTTATCTTTACATGTGACCTTGAGGTAACATTTCAAAGCAACAGTTTGGTTGTTGGTATTTCGGATAAACCCTTATCACCTTTGAATAGATAATAATATAAAAGAAAACAAACTTTGAATTAGCTTTCCACCCGGTTATTCCCCAAAATACCTCTATAATGGTGTCGGTGGAATAAAACCAACGTTGGATGACAGTTAGGCGTTTATTCACTTTACTTCATAACGTTTTACAGATTTTAGCAAACAAAGTTAGACTGAAGGTCGAACCTATAAGTGGTCCTAGGGATGGACTGCGGGGCTATCCTATCCCTTAACCTCCTAGCTAGGCTATTCCTGAGGGCGACGGGGCCTCCGCTCAGGGCAAGCTTATGACAACAGTGGTGACTGCGGGGCTATCGACCACTGTGCCAATCAACACTGCGTCGGGCAGCAGTATCTATGTATGCATAGCCTTCTTCGCCTTTAATATTTACCTTTATAGTCGGTATTTTGGCTTGAATCTTCAAACTATTTTGCACTATATAAAATGCAACGGGCTTTGGTGGCGTTTCCTTATTTTTACAGGTACTGCAGTTGCTTCTGTAAACACCAGGTGCTCCACATCCATAGCACGTGATGACTGGCTTCTTGTCTGTTGGAGATACAGCTGTTTCCTTTTGTTCTGCCAACCTTTTACGACATACGTCAGAAAGATGACCCTTCTTGCCACAAAAAGAACATCTTTTGAGCGGCTTCCGTTCTGATTGTGTTGATGTCGTAACTTCACCAGCTTCCTTGAGCAGACTCTCAATATGACGACCCCGATCCAAAAGTTCAGCAAATGTCTTCACATCCGTGCGAGCAATCTCCTTTTTGTAGGTTATGCTGAGAAGTCCGTAAACAAAATCCAAATGTTCCTCTTCCTTATGTCGTTTTGCAGGTAACTGAGCGAGTAAGGCACGTTTTTCACACACAAACGCGTCAATTGCTTCAGTTGTTTGCTTCTTTGAATAAAGTTCTAAATAAATTTCGTATGGCTGCATTTTTGGCGCAAAAGCAGACTTAATGGCGTCGAGAGCTTGCGTCCACTTTTTGATGTCGTTTTTTATACCGTTCCACCACGTAGCAGCAGCGCCAGACAATAACAAAGTCAATCCTTCCAAGGCGTCTTCGTCACTGATTTTCTCAATTTTTTTGTAAACTGAGATACCGGTCACAAATTCTTCAACTTTGTCAAAATTTCGTTCACCGTCGTACCGCTTCGTGCACGCAGCAAAACTTTTAAAATGTCTATTTCCACTTTCGTTCACTTCTGTCACCTTCGTTATAAGCGCAGTGAACTGCTCCTGAGTCATCATCACCATTTCTTGTCTTTTTTCCGACATGTCAATACTGTCAAAATAATATAAATTCTTTTGAGGGTAGGCTCCTGTTTATCCGACAATATGTGGGTACACCGTCAAAAATGTGGGTACTCCGATAAAATTGTTGCGGGTAGAAGAAGATTTTCGTTGGGCGCCAATATAATGGTGTCGGTGGAATAAAACCAACGTTGGATGACAGTTAGGCGTTTATTCACTTTACTTCATAACGTTTTACAGATTTTAGCAAACAAAGTTAGACTGAAGGTCGAACCTATAAGTGGTCCTAGGGATGGACTGCGGGGCTATCCTATCCCTTAACCTCCTAGCTAGGCTATTCCTGAGGGCGACGGGGCCTCCGCTCAGGGCAAGCTTATGACAACAGTGGTGACTGCGGGGCTATCGACCACTGTGCCTTCTAAGTAGCGAGTGATTGTTCCTCCATGGTTGACCGTTTATATAGTCGGTTTTGACAGATGTGTGTGTCTTCATCATTTCATGCTTGTATGTGGTTGTAACGTCACGGACACCTCACATGTCGAATGTTAGATGTCGCCAGTAGTCTGTTGGTACTGTTGCTGTTATCTTCTTATCGATGATTGATCCTGTCTGTGTTACGATTAACTCGGGTAGCGTAGTGTTGTGCACACAATCTGCTAGATGGCGTAAGGCGTCGTGTTATATTCTCCCCCTCTGGTACTCTATGGTCGTCCCGACTGAGTACCAGCACCAGTTTGTTTCCGCGGCCTTCCTCTTCGACGTATCGGATAAGTTGGCTTGGATATCACGTTGTCTCTCTTTTCAAACTTCGTTATTGCTGACGTATGATACTTTCCAATAGGCTTGTCTGGTGTTTCCGAGTGAGCAATTTCATAAGTGGAGGTTCCATGTTTCTTTAATATAACATACGGTCCATCTCGTCGAGGAGCAAATTTCGAAGTAAACTGTTTATCTATATTGCTAACGGGATGAGATTCTATTAAGACTAATTCTCCAACTTCATAGTTTGGGTCGGGTCTTCTCTTGCTATTTGCTCTTTGGCGTGTCGTTTCTTTGTTACACTCTATATTTTCTTTTGCTAGCTCCAAGTCTTGGGCTAGTTGTTTTAACTTTGGGGTGATTTCTGCGACAAAGTTTTCTGATTCTACAACCGAGCTTAGATCATGTGTCAACTCATAAGGTGTACGCAATTCTCTCCCAAATGTAAGGTAAGATGGTGAGAAACCTGTAGTTTGACACTTAGCTGTATTCATTGCGAATCTTATTGTTGGTAAGGTCGATGGCCAATTCTTATGTTTGTCTTTCACCATTATTGCAATTTGTGACTTCATATCCCTATTTTTCCTTTCAACCTTTTTTCATTTGGTTCAGGGTGATATACGGGTGTGAATATTTGTTGAATTTCTAAGCAATATGCTAGTTTTTGCATTATCGCTGATATAAATTGTACTCCATTATCGCTGATAATTTTCCTTGGCAACCCGTACCGAAGAAATATTTCATTGAGCAAAATGATGGCACAATTTTCACTTGTTGCTTCATTTAGTGGGAATAATTCTACCCATCGTGAAGTAGTATCTTCTATTATCAGAATCCACTTTTCTCCTGATGGTCCCTTTGGCAAAGGTCCAAAAAGATCAATGGACAATACCTCAAATCGTTGTGAGTTTGGGGTGGACTGGTATAAGCCTGCTGGCTTCTTATTAGTGGGCTTATATTTTTGGCATTCAACACATGTTTTAACGTATTTTATAACATCTTTTCGTAGTCCCGTCCAATAAAAATTATTTGTTATACGTTGCACTGTTCTTTCTACTCCCATATGACCAGCAGTAGGTGAGTCATGGTAAGCGTTCAGTACGTTTTGTATTTCATGACGTGGAACTACTAACTTTGCGTTGTCGTTTTCTTGTTCTGGCATGTAAAGATACAGGACACCTTTATGGACTAGATATCCTTTCTTAATGTACTCTACATAACTTTGTATTTCTTTTCCTTCTTCTAATATTTTTATGATAGTTTGAAGGGTGTCATCTTTCATTTGTTCATCTCTCAACTGTTTTTCATTGTATCTAGGTAGATCTAACTCTGTGCTGCATATGATGCATTTTCCATCATGCTGCTCACATGGTGGTCGAGACAAAGTATCAGCTACTACATTAGATCGTCCTGGAGTATATTGGATTTTGAACTCGTATGGTTGCAGCTGTAGTGCCCATCGTGCTAAGCGACCAGTTGGTGTTTTAAGATTCATTAACCATTTCAACGGTTGATGATCTGTAATAGTTATGAACTTTGTTCCCTCTATATAGCCACGGAATTTTGAAATAGCCCATACTATGGCTAGTGCTTCCTTTTCTGTGACACTGTAATTGCGTTCAGCTTGCGTTAAGAGTCTACTTGCGTATTCAACAGGGTGCTCATTGTCTCCCTCCCCCTGCACTAAAGCTGCGCCAATGGCATACTGGCTGGCATCAGTCTTGATAGCAAAGGGTACATCGTCGCTTGCCTGTTTTAACACTGGTGACGTAGTCAAGGCAGTTTTTAATTTCATGAATGCTTCTTGTTGCTCTCGTTCCCACTTCCAGCCTATTGTCTTCTTAGTTAGGTTAGTAAGTGGTCTAGCAATGTCTGCAAAATTATGAATAAATCTCCGATACCATGATGCGGTTTGTAAAAATGATATTAATTGTTTTAGGTTTTTAGGCGCCTGACGGTTTGCAATAGCAGATATTTTCTCTGGGTCTGTTTTGATACCGTCAGAAACTATAAGGTGGCCCAGATATTTAATTTCTGAACACATAAATTTACATTTCCTTCTGTTGGCTCGTAGCTTATATTCTCTCAGTTTAATAAATACTTCTCTTATGTCTTTTATATGTTGACTGAAAGTAATAGATCTTATAATTAGATCATCTAAATAGCTTAATACACACTTCGCGTGTAATCCTTGTATGAATTTGTCCATTAATCTTTGGAACGTAGCTGGCGCGTTTCGTAGACCGAATGGCATTCGCTTGAAACGGAACGTTCCAAATGGTGATACAAAGCTTGTTTTATCGTAATCATCTGGATGTACCATAATCTGCCAGTAACTTGACTGTAAGTCAATTGTTGACATGTATGGCATCGCTTTGGCTTGATGTAATAAGTCGTCAATACGAGGCAACGGATATCTGTCTGGTTTAGTTATCTCGTTGAGTCGTCGATAATCTACGCAAACTCGAACATCGGTTTCTCCTTTTGGAACTAGAATTACAGGTGCTGACCATGGGGAATCGCATTCCTCGATAACGTCATCATTTATCATATTATCCAACTTTTCCCTTAATTGCTTTTGCCTTGTTGGTGACAATCTATAGGGCTTAACACTAATAGGAGGATGATTGCCTGTGTCGATTCTATGTTGTGTAAATGGAGTTGGTTCCGTGTTTTTCTCAAAGATGTCGCTGTGCTCAATTAACAATTCATTGAACATCTTTTGCTCATTGTTTGTAAGTAAGGTTCCTTCATCGGGATTTAAATAAAGATCAACAGAATACAAAGAAGTAGGGTTTATTGGTAAATAAACAATACGTGGATCAACACAAGATTGGCTGTCGGCGGGTTCCCGAGGACGTGGAGGACCTGGTGGCGTGTCCAATTTGTGTAATGTCCATTTTGGTCGTTTGTTTACTGGTGGGCTGTCTTGTACGTCGGATAGTGTCGGTGTTATGGGTATCGGCGATAACATGTCCAGCTCGTTAGCCCAACGGATGAACTCCGACACTGCCTTTATTTCCACTGGCTCCTTTTTTTCTTCAAATGTCATTCGCTTCACTGCCTTCATTGGTATGGCGTCATTATTGAGTTGAATGAAGTCGTATGTTGTTTGCGGTTCGTCAATGAAATTCCAACTGCGTTGCGGTGCATTAAGTATAATTCCTGCCTGTTCTAAGAATTCGATACCTAACAGCGTCCGGTTGTCAACAGCTTCTAGTATGACTGACAATGTTATTGATAGTGTGCGTTTACCAATACGTATGTCAGTTGTAGTTGTCAACAAGTTCGAAGTTTTCACCGTTCCATCTGCTAATTTGATGTCAGTTACTCGCTGGTCAAACTGTGTTCCTTTTCGTAACAATGTTCTATATAGCTGCATACTGGCAACACTGCGTCGGGCAGCAGTATCTATGTATGCATAGCCTTCTTCGCCTTTAATATTTACCTTTATAGTCGGTATTTTGGCTTGAATCTTCAAACTATTTTGCACTATATAAAATGCAACGGGCTTTGGTGGCGTTTCCTTATTTTTACAGGTACTGCAGTTGCTTCTGTAAACACCAGGTGCTCCACATCCATAGCACGTGATGACTGGCTTCTTGTCTGTTGGAGATACAGCTGTTTCCTTTTGTTCTGCCAACCTTTTACGACATACGTCAGAAAGATGACCCTTCTTGCCACAAAAAGAACATCTTTTGAGCGGCTTCCGTTCTGATTGTGTTGATGTCGTAACTTCACCAGCTTCCTTGAGCAGACTCTCAATATGACGACCCCGATCCAAAAGTTCAGCAAATGTCTTCACATCCGTGCGAGCAATCTCCTTTTTGTAGGTTATGCTGAGAAGTCCGTAAACAAAATCCAAATGTTCCTCTTCCTTATGTCGTTTTGCAGGTAACTGAGCGAGTAAGGCACGTTTTTCACACACAAACGCGTCAATTGCTTCAGTTGTTTGCTTCTTTGAATAAAGTTCTAAATAAATTTCGTATGGCTGCATTTTTGGCGCAAAAGCAGACTTAATGGCGTCGAGAGCTTGCGTCCACTTTTTGATGTCGTTTTTTATACCGTTCCACCACGTAGCAGCAGCGCCAGACAATAACAAAGTCAATCCTTCCAAGGCGTCTTCGTCACTGATTTTCTCAATTTTTTTGTAAACTGAGATACCGGTCACAAATTCTTCAACTTTGTCAAAATTTCGTTCACCGTCGTACCGCTTCGTGCACGCAGCAAAACTTTTAAAATGTCTATTTCCACTTTCGTTCACTTCTGTCACCTTCGTTATAAGCGCAGTGAACTGCTCCTGAGTCATCATCACCATTTCTTGTCTTTTTTCCGACATGTCAATACTGTCAAAATAATATAAATTCTCTTGAGGGTAGGCTCCTGTTTATCCGACAATATGTGGGTACACCGTCAAAAATGTGGGTACTCCGATAAAATTGTTGCGGGTAGAAGAAGATTTTCGTTGGGCGCCAATATAATGGTGTCGGTGGAATAAAACCAACGTTGGATGACAGTTAGGCGTTTATTCACTTTACTTCATAACGTTTTACAGATTTTAGCAAACAAAGTTAGACTGAAGGTCGAACCTATAAGTGGTCCTAGGGATGGACTGCGGGGCTATCCTATCCCTTAACCTCCTAGCTAGGCTATTCCTGAGGGCGACGGGGCCTCCGCTCAGGGCAAGCTTATGACAACAGTGGTGACTGCGGGGCTATCGACCACTGTGCCTTCTAAGTAGCGAGTGATTGTTCCTCCATGGTTGACCGTTTATATAGTCGGTTTTGACAGATGTGTGTGTCTTCATCATTTCATGCTTGTATGTGGTTGTAACGTCACGGACACCTCACATGTCGAATGTTAGATGTCGCCAGTAGTCTGTTGGTACTGTTGCTGTTATCTTCTTATCGATGATTGATCCTGTCTGTGTTACGATTAACTCGGGTAGCGTAGTGTTGTGCACACAATCTGCTAGATGGCGTAAGGCGTCGTGTTATACCTCCCCATATGAGCAGGAGCAGTGGTGGCCCAGTGGCAATGGCGGGGCCGTTACCACTGCGAATTGTAGGTCGTGGGTTCGAACCCAAGCAGGCGCTTTACTTTGTGTAAATAATTTCATCACCACTGCTCTCAAAATGGTGAAGGAAAACATCGTGAGGAAACCGGCATGTCTTAGAACCAAAAATTCGAAGACATGTGACATCTACCAAACAGCACTGGACTTGCGTGGTGGATTACGGCCCACTCCCTCTCGCAGAGAGGAGGCCTGTGTCCCTGCAGTGGGAACATTAATAGGCTGATTATGTTATGTATGTTATTATCATCGTATTCTCTACTAGAATCGGCTTCTAGTGTAACCGGTTGAATAGCAATAAATTGCTCGTAATGACTGTCGTAAATATTATATTGACAACCGAGACCGATTTAAGTGCTCACCAAGGCACGCAATGTTCTCCATTGAGCTCAACCATCCCAAAGACTAATGCAGTTCAAATTTTATTGTGTCTCATTAGTGACAGTCAAGCGGATACGTAGAAAACTGGTCACTCAAGAAGAGCAGCTTAGGGCCTGTGCACACCACGTTTTTTAAACGCACCGTCGATACGCTTTTTAGAAACGCGCGTCGATGCGACGGCGCACTTTTATCCTACAGAGCAGTTTGTAAGGTCTACAGGCTGCGTCTGACTTGCGTGCGTATCGCGTCTGGATCGATAGAAACGCGCCGTTAAAAAACGTGGTGTGCATAGGCCCTCAGTCTATGCGCACAGTTGTTTTTTAACCACGTGATCCTTGTAAAAAGGAAGGGTGCGACAAAAATCACAAAACATGCAAATGCACTCTTAAAAGTATTAGGTAGGCTACTGAACCCAGTATCGATCATGTATTCGACTTACCTATGTATATAGGTACAGATACATAACCGATTATATACGATACATCGACGCAACAGGTATGTTGTTGTTTCTGAACTTGTATATCTGAACTTTATTGCGTTCTTTTGAATCTAAACCAGTCGGTTTAGCTATTTTACATAAACTATTTTTTTAAACAAAAGCTATTCTTAAGTGTGTTATTTGATTAAAATAGGTACATATTTTATTTAAAACATTGAATAAGAATAAGACAGTCGAACTTGAAGTTGAATGACAATGAAAATATTGAAGAAGTCGTCTTTCCCTAACTTCGTTAAAAAAATCCAAGCATGTTGAGGATTAAACCAAAACTTCTAAATCTTACCCCAATGATTAATTCAACAAAATAATTACTTAAACCAAGTACTTAATAACTCAATTACAAAACTTTTGAATTGATAGATAATTACGTTGCTCACAAAATTAATGTTACAATTTCAGCCAGCATTCCTTCCATCCATATACCTAGTAGGCACTTTACGACAAATATTCGGAGAGCTACCTCTTAGTAATCAAGCCAGGCCGACTTGAGCAAGATTAATTAAACCAACAGAGCATCAATCATTGGGCCGGATTCCCCATCGTAGTGGCAGACGTTTCACCAGTTTCAGTTCGTAGGTTACTTAGATTGTTCCTACTTTTCTACTTACTAGGAACGTTTGACGTTGCGTTAACGCACTGCATGACTGCTTTTAGGAGTTGAATGGCATAATTACGTTTGTTTCGACCGTGAACTATTAGATGTGTTGCATTAAAGGAATGATGACATTCGGTACACTATAGAGTCAGTTTCCGCTACCAACCTTGCCGATTAGCATCGTCATTCAAAATCCGTAAGAATAAGTTGGTTATTGATTGACCAGAGGACATTGTTTTGATTTTACCTTTACTTGCCTAATACGACCGAGAATATGACCCATGTTTTTCATGAATTTACTCACCCGAAACGGGTGAGAACGGAAACTTCTCAATAATTAATTGTTTTCGCGTTTTCGGAAAATCGACAACTCCAGAAATCGATGCGCCTACAAAAAAAATTACTTCGGAAATCGCCTCAAGATTTTTATTTTTCAAGTTTTGATTCGCCCGTTTGATGTCAAGTAAATTCGTGCGAATCACCCATAAGCCGATTGTTCAAACAAGCGTTTTCTAAGCGACGTTTATTTAGGATAGTGCGTGAACTACCTAGTTGATTGGACGCGTATTACTATCGTTCGCAGCCCACATGCAGTAGATTTTTACGTATAAGTAGCTGGTAAAATTAGTACTTAAATTAAATAACATTGGAATGTCTTACCTTAGTTTTTTATTTATTCACATTTTGGTTTTCACAACGCATGCACATAAACCGCTGCTACATAAGTAGATACTCCAAAATACGCAAAGGACAAATTTACATTTTGAATTAATTAAGTTTTGAGTTCGGTAACACGATCTTTCTACGCAGTAAGGTCAACAGGCTGCTAATACCAATCATTATTTTCTTTTCTTATTCCTTATAATTATACGTAGATACCTTCATGCAAACCCCAAATAATTCCTATTAGGTATGTTTTCCTAAAAATATTAATGAACAATCTAATAATAATATAATAAACGTGACTCTTTTTGTGAGCTACAAAGAGTTCCTATTTTGGTCTCCTAAAATTCTAAATTAGCCAAGGTTTTGCGACCATCTTTGACTAAGCTCAGAAAGTTAAAACGTACATAATTAGAATCCCAAAAAGTTTTTGGTGGTTCATATTATCTGAGAACGTTGTAGGCATAACAGACTAGATTTGTAGACTATTTTCTATTTTGTTAAGCCGGGTCTTCTGCGCACGTTAATGTTTCATGTTAAACCACGCCCCCGAATCGGTTTGTGTTGGATGTTTCATGTTTATAAAACACCAAAAAATATCGCGCAGCGAATCCGGCTTTAAATACCGGATACTTGTTCACAGGCCTACACTGTCCTCTCATACCTATTAACACTGTTATTCGAAAACATTGTAAAACCCATTTTTTTTCAAAGAATAATCGTGGAATTTCTTGCCAGCTCTTCTCCATAAGAAACGACCAATTGGAACCGTGCACCTAGCTTCCAACATTTCATAAGTGCCCATGTAGGTTTATGTGAAATAAAATTATTTGATTTTATTCGTTAAAAAAAAGCGTACATCATCATTAGAATTAGAAGCCAATAAGTTTTGAGAGGACCAATCAAATGTTTCCCTTTTATTATTAGCGGGTGATTGAGACCATCTAATAAAACGCAAAACATCAAACTTTCTTCAATTCCCCAGCGAAAGCTCGTCGACCCAAACAACCAACCGACACGAGTCTGACGTCTATTAATTTGATTATACGACACTTTTTTATTAAATTAACTAGAATGAAAGGAAAACGTGATTTATTAGGCGGATAATAAAGCCTTGTTTGTCTAACGTCTTAATGAGATTATGAATTCTCTAATCTAATAAATATAAACGGGAGTTTATTGTGCAGTCTATCATAAGATTCTTTGTTTATTTAGGAAGATTTTGATAGAACTGTGACGAAGCCACTGACAAGTCATTTAACCAGAATAATTAGATGTGTTACTAAGAACTTTGTATATTTATCAATGAAATTAAGAATTTTAGATGGCTCCTCGCCGTTTGGAAATAAAAAGGATTATTTATAGAAATGGGTTTTCGTTTTTTTCAGCATCGCTCCTTCGACCAACACAGTTTGAAAAACTTTGCATTTACGTTCCAATGTACTAGTTATCACCACCTGCCTTACGAAAGGATCCCGATCCAAGAATCCGATTCCCGACATCCCCTCTAAGATTACACAACGACCTCGGGAAGGCTTTTAAAAGCCATAAAAGTTTCTTACGCTCTACGCAGGCCATCCAGGACAAACCACCTAATGAGAGAAGCAAAATATCTTAAGACAAGCACCAGATCTCCAGACTTCGTCAAACCCCAGGAACATTTGCCTCCCCGACACGATCTGCAGTGGTCTACATGAGAAGCTCTCAATCGATTGCGTACCCAAGTAGACCGCTACAAACACAATTTGATGAAGTGGGAAATAACAGACCCATCCAACACCAATTGCGAGTGCGGTGCTTCAGATTAGACCACGTTCCACTTACTGGAGTGTCTTAAATGCCCGATCACTTGCATATTTGACGCCGTAATCAACGTGGCCACCTTCTGTGCACAAAAAATATAACAATATTTATTCAAAGTACAGTCGACTTGCAAAGAAGACGGTTTTGGTTAGCCCCACGTACATAAAATTATGTACGTGGGGCTAACCATAAGCCTGTCTGCCTGCCACTACCTGCCTGTCCACTGGAGCGGAGAAGTGAGAAGAGGAGCGGATCTGCGCCATATTAACCAATAGAATCTACATTCTGGAGCGGAGTCTAGATTCTATTGGATAACACAGGCACAGCTCCGCTCCTCTCCTCTTTTCTCCGCTCAGGCGTTCTTCTCCGCTTCCGACAGGCAGCCTAAGGAACCAAACCATAGCAAAAAAGTCCAACAAAATTGTATCGCAAAATAAATACGGTTTTCTGGCGCACCTAAGATGTTTGTTAGAGTGGATCGTTTTTTATAAGTGTTTACTTTATGAAGAATTGATCGGCAAATCAATTTGATTTATAATGAGAATTCGGTCACTGACTTGAATACGTGTGTACCTACTTATATTAAAAAGAGGGATTGCCCTATGTAAACTGAGGTGCTAGGTAAGTATAGACTTACGAATATTTTATTGTCTTCTGACAGAATTTTTCACTTTTTTTTACCCATTTAACCATCGGCATGCCTGGTAGGGTCTGTCATACCCACCTCTGCAAATAAACTGTTGTTTTTCATTCAAATGAATTGAATTCTTTGCCTAACCACACTCAGAAGCTGGCCTGTATGAATAGCTAGACCCCCTCCGCCCGCTAACATAGCCTCCGAGCACGTTCCCGTAGTAGGCAGTAGAACGAGCGTTTGCGCGGATTTCTACTAAGAAATTTATGATAGAAGAGTAACGATGTCTATTTCTTCGTTACCTGAGTATAAAGTTAAAAATCTGGGTCTGACAGACCCACCAGGGATACCATGTCATAGCTTTTTGCCACCAGGCATGCGCATGGTTCAGAAATTCATGCGTGATGTTATTATAATAATAGGTAGAAAAAAGGCTCGTGGTTAAATAATAACAGCCGTACGGGTCCATCTTCAAGGTTATGCAACGCTTGCCAAGGTCAGTCGTAGATGACTAGTTGCGACTTTATTGGAATACTCGTACAAGTTACCGGTTCTTAATGAAGACCAAAAAAAGAATACAAAGTGAAATAACGATTTATTCTTCGTTCGTCCTGAAGTTTTGTCCCACATTCCAAAAACTCTTAGTTTGTCTCCTTTACAGGTACAGTCAAAAAAAAATAGGAACTTTTTCTGTTTGTCTGGTTGTATGTTCCAAAACTATTTTGCACAGGTATTCCTATACTCGTAGGTCAACGAATCCTAACTAGGTAAATATGATTAAATGCGAAAGTGAGTTTGTTTGTTACGCTTTCACGGTAAAACGGCTGAACGGATTTGCATGAAATTTGGATAGACCATGACTTGGATTATGATTATGACATATGATTCTTTTTATCCCGATATTCCCACGGGATCGAGAATTATGTGGGTGAAACCGAGGGGCGCAGCTAGTAGGCTATACAATGTCGCCCATGCGCATGTGACCGCCCGTAATTTTCTGAATATTCATGAAAAAATATCGAAAATAAACTTCAAAAGGTCTATCTATAACATTTTTCATGTTATTCAATTTTAAATTTTTTAAAGATTTGCTTTCTGTTTTTTGACACATCTCCGAAGTTTATGGGTCGATTTGGATTCTGTTTATTATTTCCAAAAGCTTATGAGTTATTTTAACAGGTCAATTAAAATTTTTACAAAAAATTATCGACTACGAAAAAAAAAAACGGAATCGAAGTCATTTTTTCGGTAAAAAATTGTGTATTTATTTTAAAATAACTAGTAAAAAATTTTATAGATAGACCCCCCCTTTTGAAGTTTATTTTCGATATTTTTTCATGATTATTCAGAAAATTACGGGCGGTCACATGCGCATGGGCGACATTGTATACTCGTATTATCACCCTATTTGATATGGGGGATTAGTAATATTGCATTCCTTAAAATGTTGTAGATACATACAGATTTGATCATTCTCTGAAATGAATATCATCACGCTACGAGTATCACGCTATTCCTACAAGTAGCTAAGCTGTCAATCTGGATATGATGGCTATTTTAGTTAAATTGTTGCGCTCTAATCTACGGGTTGTGAGTTCGATCCCCAATTGATGTTCATTTTTTGTGATTAACTTTTTATATTTTTTTAAAGATGCATTAAGATTTCCAAATAATAATTTGTATTTCTATTTTCTATTATTTCTCAAATATTTCTCCAGAAAGTAATAATAGTGATTAGAAGTCTGCTAAGTTTAGAAATTGTTGCTGTGCTGGGAGTCATTTTCTTTCTTTCTTTTTGTCAAAGATAAAAACAAGTATAAATGACAGCTTAAAGAGTAAGCAAGTAGTAGTAGAGTAGTCATGCGTTCATTATAACTTATCCCGTGATGCGATTTGTAGCACTGTTCTGTCAGTCGCCATTTTGAACTCTATTAGTATTGAAACAAAGCTTGACAAGCAATCAAATCCAACCCCTCTAGTTACCGTCCCATTAGTTTGCTCAAGGTGATGGCAAAAATCTATGAGAGACTTATTTATAAGCGACTCAGAGACTATGCTGAGACCAAGGGCCTCATCCCCAACGAACAGTTCGACTTTCAAGCTCAGCACTCTAGCATGCATCAGGTCCACCGGATCATAGAACACATTAGCGGTGGTTTCTATCGTGGTTACACGACCGGTGCTATCTTCTTCGACATAGCAAAGGCGTTTGACAAAGTTTGGCACAATGGCTTAATATACAAGCTATACCAGCTCGGTGTGCCAGATCGTCTCGTACTCATCTTACGGGACTTTTTGTCAAATCGCACCTTTTGCTATCGTATCGAAGGAGCGTTATCCTCCCCCGTCTCATTCGCGCAGGAGTCCCTCAGGGCTCCGTACTTGCCCCCCTCATTTTCACGCTGTTCACCAGTGACATCCCAAAGAGTATAAAGGCTCAGTTGGCTCTGTTCGCAGACGATACGGCCATATACTGCAGCGGGCTAAATTCCAACCAGATGATCCTTAACCTTCAAAAGGCCGTCAATAACCTTGGCGCCTGGTTTAAGTTATGGAGAATCGAGGTCAATCCTGACAAAAGTCAAGCGGTCTTTTTCTCAAAGCCGCGCCGTAGTCCCATCCTTCCCCGTCCAGTCACCATGTTTGGCAAGCCGATCCCTTGGGAGAAACGAGACAAATATCTAGGTGTAATTCTGGATCAACATCTCTCATTCTCAGATCACGTAAAGTCGGTTCGCTCACGAGCCACTTTCGCTCTCAGTAGACTCTACTATATGATGAACGTACGCAGCAAATTGCCACTCAAGTGCAAATTGCGCATCTACACCGCGTGTATTAGACCAATTATGACCTATGCGGGAACCATCTTTCCACACGCGAAACCCCATATAATCCATAGGATACAGTCCTTACAGAACCGTGTCCTTCGTAGGGCCATGGGAGCCCCCTGGTTCGTTATGAACGAGATCCTCGGATAAACCGGTACTTTGAATCCGCCGTCAAATATCGGAATCCTCTGATAGTCAAAGCAGCTAGCTATGTCCCGTCAAATAATCAAATTAGTAAGGCTCGCTGCCCAAGGCATATCCTCTCAGACCCAGATGACCCTATAACTCTCCTCTTGGAGAGCAGTAGGGCCACAAGTACAGTTTACAAAAAAACACACCGACACAATTTCAGACCTCGCCGTAGAGGTCCGCGATCGCGACCCACCCGAGTAAATGATACTCCCCCCAACCCTTGCTCGATAACGATGCGCCAGCCCGCGTTGCTGCTGAGCCTGTAGCTTTAAATTCCCCGATTAATAATAATGATCTATCCTTGATCCAGTCTGTCCCTCTTGCTGTCCTCCCCCCAGCGAACGCCCTAAACCGAGGTTCGTACCCCACAGGGGGTGCCCTTAGCGAGCGTTCGTCTAGTTTTAATTTAGAATAGTTTATACCCCTGGCTGGAGGCTTTGAGTTTCTAGGAGCTTAAGGCAGCCACAGGAATGTCCAGTTAAGCAGTTATGTGTGACCACTAAGGTCATAACTGCTGCTAACCTGGGAGATGCCCTAGTCAAAAAAAAAAGGGCAAGCAATGGTATCATCATTACGGCAAGGGACAAGTTACAGTGAACGGTCTGTAAGGAGAACTCACTGTGCCTACTGTAAGAACAATGGCAATGACTGTCATTGAACTGCTGCAATAGTCTCACCATTGTTCTTCAATCAGCTGATCAAGTTCTCAGAGAAGTGAAAGAAATTACAACTACACTCGAGAGCAATGAATCCGGGTCACTTAAAGAATGTTAAAAATCTCGGAAACTAAAAATGATAGGTTAATGCAATAAATTGTATTTAATAGACAATGTAATACTCCTTAAATGAAAGTAAAAAAAATATGAGTCACCATACATTTTATTAACACAAAATTACATAAAGAACAAAACTGCTGATCTCTCCTTAAAACAAAAATAGGAAACATGAAATTTTTGAACTTTATTACGATTTTCTTGAATTTTAATACTTCGTATTGCCTCCTCGTGCTTCCATTACTGCGTTTACGCGGTTTGGCATGCTGTACACCAAGTTCCTTATACGATTTTGGGGAATATTCTCCCATTCCTCTGTGAGAGCAATTTTGAGCTCACGAAGCGTGATTGGGGGAGGGTTTCGTTGTTTTACGCATCTGCCTAGCTCGTCCCAAGCATGCTCGATCGGGTTGATATCCGGGCTGCGCGCTGGCCACTCCATACGAGTAATGTTCATCTCTTGAAGGTAGTCATTCACAATCCTACCTGTATGAGGTCGGGCATTGTCATGCATAAATATAGCATCCTCACCTAAATTGACCATAAATGGACCAACGTGATCATTGAGGATTTCTTCCACATATCTTACGCTAGTTAAAGAGCCGTTTTCTATGATCACCAGCTCTGTGCGACTTTCAGAAGAAATTCCGGCCCACACAAGTACAGACCCACCACCGTAGGCTACTTTTTCTTCGATGCATGCTTGCTTGAATCTTTCCCCTGGTCTTCGATACACTCTGTGTCTTCCATCGTGCTTGTAGAGCATAAATTTTGATTCGTCGGAGAACATAACTTTTGACCAATCTTCAATACTCCAATTTACGTGGCTCTGGGCATATCTTGGTCTTGAAATACGATGCCCACGCTCCAGTTTAGGGCCGTTTGCAGGTCTAAGGGGTTTTAAGTTAGATTCAGCAAGCCGACGTCTTACTGTCCATGCACTTGGGTTACTTCCTCCGAGGCGTCGAAACTGATTTGTGAGTTCAGTTCCTGTGAGAAAGCGATTTCGAAGCATGGTGTTCACCAAGTATCGGTCTTCTCGTGCTGTGGTACACCTGGTTCTGCCCGTTCCTGGTCTGCGTAGGTTAGAACCAGTTTCTTCGTAACGTCGGAGAACTCTTTGTACTGTTGACACGACACACCGACAGTCCTGGCTGTATCGCGCTGACTCCGGCCGGTTTCCAGCATTGTAAGTATTCTGGTGCATTCTTCAGGCGTAAGCGACATAATTTCAGCTTGAATAATGAATATAGAGCACTATCAACATGGTTTATGTACCCACATAAATGACAGATTACAAACAAAAGCAAAACCAAATGCTGTAATTTCGTAGTTCCATCTTCGAAAGTGGCCCTTTTTCAAATTTGATTTTTTTATGATATAACTTTACAATAACTAAGAAGTTTTAATACCTTCATTTAAGGAGTATTACATTGTCTATTAAATACAATTTATTGCATTAACCTAGCATTTTTAGTTTCAGAGATTTTTAGGATTCTTTAAGTGACCCGGATTCATTGCTCTCGAGTGTATTTTATTTTGTTCATATAGGTACTTAAACTAAAGATGTACCTGCCTACTAACGAGGTTTAGTTTTAATTAACAAAATTATCCGATGTTGTCGAGGATATGACTACACGTTCCGATTTACATAAAATGCCAATAGAAAACACAGTCACATGAGCGAAGCCGGGGGCACTGCTAGTTAAATATTCAATCTGCCTAGGCTTTTCCCAACTATGTTGGGGTCAGCTTCCAGTCTAACCAGATGCAGCTGAATACCGTATTTTACATGGAGCGACTGCCTATCTGATCTCCACAACCCAGTAACTGGGTAATACAATACCCCTGGGTAAGACTGGTTGTCAGACTTTCGGGCTTCTGACGAACCGTCACGACTGTCAAAGATCCACGAATGACAGTCGGGACCAACGGTTTAACGTGCTTTCCGAGGCACGGAGGCATCTCGGTATGTTAAGGTCACTCATCCACAGACCAACCCCGGCAAGCGTAGCTTAACCTGATGGATAGATCCGTACAGCTATTAGTACTTAACCACGCGCTCCACTGCTAGTTAAATAATAAAATACAAAAATAGGAAACCTATCTAGAGGTCATTATGACTGCTAATAATTTATTGGCTGTGGCGTCATCTGTTCCGAGGTGAGACCAATTTTTGTTTTTGTTGTTTTTTGCAATATTATTTTATATGAGACAAAAGGTCACGAAGTCACGACAATGTGACCGAGACTAAGGTCCGCTTGTATCCCAAATCAATGAATATGTTTAGCGCTAAACATATTTAAAACATAATATTTCTGTCTGTGTCAACTTCAAACTACAAGGACGTTTTGATGGGTTGATGAGCACTGAAAGTATTTAGGGATTTGTAGTGCAAGCGGGTTGATTATTATACACAAGTGTGTGTCGCATCATTTTATCCCAAGGGTTATCTAGGGATATAGCTATATACCGTAATATAGTTATATGAAAGCGGTTCATACCTGTCTTACTAGGAATATAACAATGATACGAGCACGATCTAGTAATATAACTATTAGGGCACTCCGAATAAATAGGTTAGGTTAGGTTAGAACTGTGACCAACTATGCGCGAGCCGAGCGAGCAAAACGCCACTGCTGCGGCAGCGGTCGCGGTCGGGGAGCGCTACGTTGTAACCGTTCGCTGTAACAAAATTTAGGCACTCTGACAGTTATGAACCGCTTTCATATAACTATATTACGGTATATAGCTATAGCCCTAAGGATATAGCTATATCACGATTGCACCCATCTTACTGCGACATAATATGTACTATCGCATGCACAACATACAGAAATAAGTTGTTTCAATAACTTTTTCAACGAAGATAATGCCATAATTACCTACCTGTGTCTGTGTGTTGCAAAGTCTTGCAAATTATGTTTGTGATAACATAATTACTAGCTTTTGCCCCCGGCTTCGCCCTCGTGGATGAAGAATATTATCCCATGGGGACGTACCTACTACCGGGATTAAAAGTAGGTATTCTATATCCTAACCCAGATCATGGTTTGTGTGGCTTTAAAAATCTATTCAGTCGTTAAGGTGACAAATGTAACAGACAGAATTACTTTCGCATTTACAAATATTAGTAGTAGGTCGGGGAAAGTAGGTTTGAACCCTGCACTAAATCTTAACAGCGATTTTTTTCTTGAATCGTGTTTTTGAACATTTTCCAGGTCCGCATCAACATAAAAAAAACTAAAACGCGTTTTTGTGAATAAAAATTGAGGCAAAATAGTTAACAGAAAAATTTTGATTACAATAAATAAAGAATTGGTAAAACCAATATATTTTTACAGAATTAAACATTTTCGTCATTAATCAAAGTTTTTTTGCAATAGTGGTTCAGGCAAAAATGTAACACGAGTTAAATTTTGTTTAACTTTTATTTATAGGGTAATAATAGGGTAGATAATTTTCTTGCAATTAAGTGAGATAGAGCCTATAAATAAAAGTTAAACAAAATTTAACTCTGTTACACTTTTTTCTACCAAGTAAAATTTAAAAAAACGTACACGCGGGGTTTAACTTTTCGCGGGATACATTTTAACATACTTCCTTGTCCATACCCTACACGTTAAATGAAAAAAAATCGCTGTTTTTAATTCATGCAAAGTTGGCCTAAAATTCGGCGGATAGGTATTCCCCGGACTATAGTTATAGTATAGTTAGGATGTAACTGCAGTGCACCTATTATGGTAAGAAATCAAGCTTTCCGTATTCCTTGTAGGTATTTAAACTTAACTTTAGAGACATGAAAATACAGGGATATAGTTGATCCCTAACCTTGAGTCGCTTAATCCCGTTTCGAGACAAAACTAGCAAATCGTTCGGGATCCGAGCCTTAAACTACGGTGGCTCAGTTGCCTTAATTTAATTAAATATTTACTGAAACTGTAACGTACTATTAGACGAGATGTATGAACGTAAATAAATAAATAAAGGATCGTAGGAAGTGGCGTTCTGTAGTTTCTGCCTACTCCCAGGGCATAAAGCGTGAGTTTATAAGGCTATGTATGTAATATTACTCTGTATTAACTATGTAAATTAGTTAAATATGAACAATTCGAGAAAAGTTTATTCCGATGCTTAGAAATTCACGTACCGCGCGGTATTGACGTACTATATCAATTTATGATCTTGCATCAAACTTGATCGACAAAACCTGTTTCAAATACCTACCTAATAACAATAATAAGAAACTCATGATATAAAAGCCAGTCGATCACCTATTGGTATTCACTCAACAACTGGATAATATTGAAATAACAACATGAAGTTCTATCAAGTTATATTTGTTGTGCTTGTTGCATTATTTTTTATAACATTTACTTTTGCTAGCCCTACAACTTCAATAATTTCGGAGTGTCCACGTGGCACTATAAGAATTGGCGAGCTTTGCCTTCCCAGTGAACAGGTGAGTACGTTGCCTTTCAGCACAATTTTAAAATCAAAAGTCATTTATTAAAAGTACAAGACAATCAGCAATTTTTGTATGTCAAAATTACATATAACAGTCTCCCAAAATGCGGAAATTTTGGGGGACTGTCATAAGCAATTTTGTTCTAAGTCTTTCAATAACTAGAAATAGCGCGCTATGCGTTGCCCATAAGCAGATGAGTCGGTTACCTACCAGTACAATTACAAAATCAAAAGTCATTTATTCCAACTAGGCTGAGAATCCGCACTTTTTAAACGTCAAAATTATTTAAGACAGTCCCCCAAAATGTCCGCTCTTCACCACTTCCCAGTGGTTTACCTGGGAAGAGTACTGGTGCGACAAACTCTTTTTAAACGTCAAAATTACTCAAGACAGTCCCCCAAAATTTCCACTCTTCACCTCTTCCCAGTGGTTTACCTGGGATGAGTACTGGTGCAACAAACTCTTTTTAAACGTCAAAATTACTTAAGACAGTCCCCCAAAATTTCCGCTCTTCACCTCTTCCCAGTGGTTTACTTGGGATGAGTACTGGTGCAACAAACTCTTTTTAAACGTCAAAATTACTTAAGACAGTCCCCCAAAATGTCCGCTCTTCACCTCTTCCCAGTAGTTTACCTGGGATGAGTACCTACTGGTGCAACAAACTCCTCGGCTAGGCTCCGATTTTGATTCGCTCACCCGCACTTTTTTGTACATCGAACATATTTGAGCCTTTGTATTACTCACGGGAAGAACAAAACCTTTTTGAGTTCAGTGAGAATTCAAATAGATAAATTAAGAAGAAACAAATATTTAGGTAAATAAAATACAATAGACGATGTATATCTAGTAACTTAATCCGCTTAACCGTTCTTAAAGAGTTAGAGAACCCTGTAAGAAATCGACACGTGTTTCGCCTCTCAACGAGGCATCCTCAGGACGACGATTGACCTGTTGCGAACTCGGACACGAAGTGTTATCAACGCGAGCCGAACGCAAAGTGAGCTTCAACCGCCCGTCACCCCCACTTATATAGGATCGCTTATCGGCCCACCTCGGCCGGGATCGTTATCAGTGCGATAAGCGAACAATCGCAACAATGGTGACCTCGGAATACTCGTATTTAATTCGTTCAACAGTGTAACGTTTCCTGTATTATTTTTTGCAATTTCTAAACTCTCTAATACAGACATTTTGAAACCTTTATGTGTGTGTAAAATTTTGAAAGTGTTATTGTTATTTAACGAATGACCAGAATCGAGAACCAAGAAGACTTAAGTTACTAGATATACATCGTCTATTGTATTTTATGATGGATTTCCGCAAGGTCACGCCTGAGTCAATTAACTATTTAGGTAAATGTTTTTAAGAAGAGAGCAACTTAAAATGTCGACGAGGCCTTTTCTATTTAAACGCAGTAAATGTGCATTTTTTGTCTAGAATAAATAAAGAGAAAAGATTTGTATTTTTGTTTGTAATAATAAACTCAAAACTACTAGACCGATTTAAATATTCTTTCACGAGTAGAATGCTATATTATCACCAGTGATCGGATATTCGGATGCATATTTACCTAAAGTTGAGGTGTTGGCTATAATATGGAAAGCACTTTTGTATCCAAAAAAATCTCGAGATTCCGGGATCAACAAATTTTGAATTCTGGTTATAGAATCGAATGTATTATTTACTTACGTGCAGGTATTGGCTAATATGGAATGCTCTTTTGTATCGATCGCAAAAATCTCGCGATTCCGGAATTGATTTGTGTTGAGGTAGGAGTCCCTGATAGTGTTGGGAGTATCTGGAGCGAAAGGCTCCTAACCGTCAGTGAAGCGTTGGCTATATCGGCGTACGAATGTGTTAATGCTTGCAGCTAGCAGCTACAATTTGTTTAAGTAGTTTCGCAAATTGGCATAGCACAGCCCACAAACAATTCGGAGCCTTGAGTTTCGTTATAAAATGTTTACAGTAGGTACATAAATGTTTATGTTAACACCGCAAAAGTAACCTTCATAAGAGGGCTGATAAGTCGTTTCCATACCATGTATCAGATCCCGGAATTCAATAAATTCCGGGATTTATAAAAAGAAAAAAATATATTTAAAGCCACTTCCATAATTTCTTAGCCAAAACGTAACTTTAGGTAAATATGCATCCGAATATCCGATCTCTAGCTATCACTGAGTAGCATGCTATAATTTATAAAGATATCACGCGGGAAAAGTCGCTGGCAGAAGCTAGTATTTTATAAAATTCTTACTACAAAAAACTCGTCCACATTAATAACCTATACTCTGAAGATCACTTTAGATTTGAATAAATCACGGATTAGATTTGATATATTATATAAAAGTCTATCTCGTATCACAGTACATTCTTGTGACAAGTGATCTCTTATCAACATGAAGCTGTATCTCGTTATCTTGGTGGTGCTTGCCGCACCTGCATCTATCACTTGGCACTCCCGAAAAATTACAAGCTTGATGCCCAGGGCCCTGTTTAATAAAGCTGACAATCCGACAAGTCCGACATATTATGTCAAAAAGTGACAATTTGACAATTTTTCTGTTTAATAAAACTTACAGGCGACATAATTGTCATGGTGGAAAATTCGCAATATATATTATTAAACGCGTTTTTAAATGGCAAATATGTTAAGATAACCTGTCGATTATTGACTTATTTGTCACTTTTATTAAACAGCCTGAGCGCGACAATTCTACAATTTTGTCAGTTTTTGACATATATGTCGAATTGTCAGCTTTATTAAACAGGGCCCAGATGGCACTATTATCGATAGCACGGGGATGTGCATCGTAATCGACTAATAATAAGTAAGACACATAATTTTAGAAGCTGTTCCAATAGAGCATCTATAGGAAAACAAGATTCGGGTCTTGACATTGACTTATTGAACACTAGCTTCCGCCAGTGGTTTTGCCGGTGATATCTTTAAGAATTGTTACTCAGTGATCATTTTTATTGGTGAAGTGAACACTCTCCTTATGATATAATTTTTTAAATCGGCTCATGAGTTTTTGAGTTTATTCATTACAAACAAAAATACAAACATAAAAATATTTTCTAGATTCGATTTTTTTGAAATGTGTTTGCGACAATACCTTTTCATTTCATCTTTTAAAACTATGTAAAATAAATATTTTAAATCTTTTTTTACAGAAGTAGCTGCTATGAAGTACGACTACCAGCAGTAAACTGACACATTTCCCGATTTTGAGAATTAATGTACGTGAAAATTTAATGTATTGGTGAAATTAATAAACGGATATCTATATCTATACATATAATAAAATTGTAGAAAAGTGGTGTCTGTACAATGGAAATATATGAAAAAAAAATAGCAGGGGTTGTTATTATATCGATGCTGAACCCGAGATTGTAATTAAATTTTTTTTTGTCTGTTTGTCTGTTTGTCTGTTTGTCTGTGTGTTTGTGCACGCTAATATCAGAAACGGCTTATTCGATTTAGATGCGGTTTTCAATAATATATTGTAGTAAGCTTCACTTAACATTTAGTGTTTATTTCATGTCAATCGGTTCATAAATAAAAAAGTTATGTCAATTTAAAGAATCACATCGAACATTTGTTATAGGTTAGGCATTTCTTTCCTTGATTTTCGGTATACTTATCTTAATTTTTATTTAGGGTTTGTATATAAATATTATAAGTATTTGGTATAGGTTAGGCATTTCTTTTTTTGATTTTCTTTATTAAGTATAAGTTTATTAGCTCAGGTTAGTAATTAATTTTTCTAGCAATTCTTTTGTTTTATAAAGTTAGTACGTTTGGTTTACACGTCTTAACACTTATTACTTAAACTGTGACAAGTTTAGACTGTATAATAATCTGTAAGTATTTATAATTTAATTGTTTACGATAGTACGTGTTTACTAAATAACTGTGTGTTAAGTAGTAAGTACTATTTTATTGTAAGAATGCCTCGAAGAAGATCCAACCTCTCCCAATGTAGCAGAAATGCTAAAAGGATGAGATAAGTTCGATCACAGGAATCTGAGGAAGGTCGTGAGGCAAAGCTCTCTGCAACTCGGGAACATCAGGCTAGGTTTCGTGCTGCAGAAACTTCGACTCAGCGGGAATCTCGACTGAGTTCAAATCGTTCTCGAATGGTCGAGGTCGCGAAAAATTTTTTTCATTCTAATGGGGTCAAGTCATGAAAAAGGTTGAAAAACACTGCCCTACATTAATCCTACTAATATTATAAATGCGAAAGTTTGTGAGGATGGATGGATGAATGGATGGATGTTTGTTACTCTTTCACACAAAAACTACTGAACGGATTTTGATGAAACTTTACAATAATGTAGCTTATACATTAGAATAACACATAGGGTACAATTTATAAAGATTTTATGTGATTTGGCCATAATATAACGATAAGTATCAAGTAAGTCGGAAAAATTCCTGCCCTCTGAGATCTATCTTTGCGTGCGCTGCCTTTTTTTTTTTGGGCGGTTAATCATCCAATGACTTCTCCCGCTCTGGGCGGAGCGGAAGGGCGTGTCAGACTCTTACTGACTAAAACCCACACGTGTTCCTTCGATCCTTGATATCTCTTTGAGGCGCGCGTGGAACACGATGCGCCGTCGACCCGGGCCTGGTCCTTATCGGACGGCGAGCTGCCCGTTGCTCTCCGTCCGCAGGCCCGCGCCTACGGTGGCCGGAAATCGGCTATCAATTCCCGACGCCCGGGACGTCTCCTACGGCGGCGGCGGCTAGGGCTGGTAGGGCGCGGCCTTTGCCACTCCCTCGCGCGCTCCACCTTCTCCTTCGCGAGCATTACTGCTTTGCAGAAGGAGGTGACGGCTTGCCATGCCCTCTCGCTCCGCACCATGGCCTGAACCAGGGCCGTACGCGAGAGCTCACAGCCGCCGATCGCCTCCACGAGGACACGGCGGTGGTCCACCCAAGCCGGGCAGACCTCCACCGTATGCTGCGTGCGCTGCCTAAACCGTTAGAGTTACATGAAGAAAATGTATTGTGGGATTGTTTGTCTTAAAGAGTTCTAAATAAAAGTCCGCGACAGCATAAATATCTACCTTTTATGTGGAAGCCTTTATAACCAAAATAGTGAGCAATAAATACAGTTAAATTGAATGCTTTTCTTACATTGCATATTTTAGAGTATTTAGTTAATTCTTATCAAAATAAATACCTTCATCGCTTTTGGTATTTAATGTAGATAAAGTTTGTCTTTTACACTAAGTAATTTGGACAAATAGTTTAAAAGTTAGAATGATAAGAATGACCTGCGATATTGAGTCGACGGCGCACAGAACGAGGCTGGAGGGGCGGGCCAGCCAGGGGATGACGCGCCAGAGCGCCAAGTAGAAGCTATGCTTAATAATTATGTTCGAGAAATAACGTAAATAACGCAATTAATTGTTGAACTGTCAAAATGAAACCCATTGCTATTGTAAGTGCTACGCAATTACCCCGCTGATTTAGGACATGTTACATGTTCCTGTGGGATAATTTCCGACATCCACGCGGGCGAAGCCGCGGGCAGAAGCTAGTTATTATAAAATATAAATCATTTACAATACAACTTTTGTGAAAAGAAAAATAGGTTCTAATCCGAAATGGTTTCAAGGCAAGTGGGATTGGTAAATTCCTTTTGTGGTTTGCCACAAGGTTGCATGCTGCACCCAAACAACAATACACCACGAAAACAAGATTTTTATGTGTGCTAATATGTATTAATAGATTTGATTTAAAAAAAACAATAAAAATTAAAGCAGTGATACTATAACCTTATAAAATTTTGGCGTAAAACTTTCATTTTCTGCAAACAAACTAGTTTGAAATGTGTTATTATGTTAATTTTACTATTAATAAAACGATGTATGATGTAATGCATATTAAATGTGTGTGGTATATAAAGTAGTCCATCACGTATCACAGTACATTCTTGTGACAAGTGAACTCGTATTAACATGAAGCTGTACCTCGTCATCTTTGTGGTGCTTACCGCTCTTGCATCTATTACTTTCGCCAGTGAAGTTTTGATCGGCAAACATCGTCAAGGTGGCCAGGGTCTATTTAGGGGAAATACGTCGAGGACAAATAAGTAAGTCACTAATAATAATTGTTATAAGTAGCTGATCCGCAGCCTAATTACGTAATGCACGATCAATAATAAATTGGAATGAATTGAAACCGATTGCTAGTGCATTGCTTCATAAGTTCGAAATAAAAATAGAGCAGATTTTGTTTTCGAACTTATGAAGCAATGGACTAGCAATCTGTTTCAATTCATTTCAATTTATTATTGATCGTGCATTACGTAATTAGGGTACCGATCAAATTATTTGAAAAGTAACTGTGAGGTCGTGAGCCCGCCCGTGATGTTGATATTTGTGAGGAAGTGATGGTCGCAAAAGAAGCGGTGGACAAAGCGGGAGGATGTAACCTCCTTCCCTATCCGCAGAAGACGCACCGGGCTCCGGAGGGCACACAATGATCACCGGCCGCCGTAGGGTGTGATCTGCAGGTGATAGAGTCCGCATGGAAATGGGGTCCCTAGAGCGGTCATCCATGGCATCCATCCATAAACAGTGTGTAAAAGAAACCCTGTCCATTCCGTGAGGGTGTTTTTGAGATGACTCTCAAAAACACCCTCACCGAATGGACAGGGTGCTGAGAGTATATTTATGTTTTGATTTTCTAGAAAAATGGCTTTTTAATTTCAATAGGGTATTTTACCGGGTTATCATGGGGCGCGGGCGGCCCTCTCGTTTAGCGGGTGTCTAGAAGTCATAACTTATGACCCCTGCTGTAAATTTAACCAATTTTAAACGGAATTGGGATACTTTTGGTAGGTAGGTACTAAAAGCGTGATTTATAAATAGCAATTACCGTTTTATTTTCAATAATAATTAGTTATTTTATTATTTTTTGGTAATGTTATTGCAGTACATATGTGCCCTTTTCGGATCGGACTGGGTATTTGTAACACATTCTATACTAAAATCATAAAGCCGTAGGAATTTTGTGGTTCTAATCATTAAAACTAAATCGTAATTAACAATCGATTTTTATTGGTATGAGGCACGCAATAACAAAATCCGACTAAAAAGTAAGATTAAGGAAAATGTTCCACCAAAACCACTACGAAAAGAACACAAATAAAAAATTATGTAATTAATTTTTACACTATAGCTACATAATTGTATTTGACACATAATAATATTGTACTATGTACGGGGATTTGACAATGTTTTCCTTACATACAGGGTGGCAGGACGCAAAACTTTTACCATGGATTCCGTACATGATTCTGAACCTGACTGTGTTGAAGTTTCGTTGGTTATAAAAAAAATATCTACTGTTACGTAGAAAAGTGCAATACCTACGCGGTCAAAATGTATGGAACAGCAGTTTTTTTTTTTAATAACCCACGAAAAATTTCAAAGCTGGTTAAGAATCACGTACTGAATCCATAGTAACAGTTTTCGAGTCGATGTCCCTGCCACCCTGTATATCCTGTGGTCTTAGGGTCTATCCACACTGCCGGCGATTTGCATGTTTCTAACGAGACGAGCGGTTAACCATACTATAAAGATCACCAGTATCTCAACTAGGCCCTTTTTGCGAAATCAAACGTGGGCTGCCAAACGAAGCTTTTTTGTAAAACTGAAAAGTTTACTATTTCATAGAGAACTAATGTACTAGTACTTGCCCATGGCTTCGCCCGCATAGCCACCATATTAAACTTTTAGCTACGGAACAGATTGTACCCCAGAAGCATGCTTAGAATTTGTGTTAATGCGTTTGCATGTGTGTGTGAGTCGATCCGACTATCTATTCCTAGTTAATATGCGTGACTTTGCAGAAATCCATTATAAAATACAATAGACGACGTATATTTAGTAACCTTGTGACGAGGTCCTTCCTTCCTCACTTATTGCTGGCAATATTTTTATGTCAGGCCACTTCATCATCATTCTAATTCTTGATTCAAATTCAAATCCAAATGCTAAACTAATCCGCTTAAGAGTCAAAAAAACCCTGCCAGAAATCGACACGTGTTTCATCTCTCAACGAGACATCCTCAGGATGACGATTGAATTGTTGCAAACCCGGACACGACGTGTTGCCACGACAAGAGAAGAACGCAAAAAAAAGAAAGAAGACCTCTCTTTTTTGCAACAAGTCAATCTTCATCCTGAGGATGCCTCGTTAAGAGGTGAAACACGTGTCGATATCTTACAAGATTCTTTATCGATGGGACGGGAATTCGACACGACCGGAGAGAGATCAGGAGCAGGACCAACGGCACGGGTATCACACCGCCAACTTCCAAACTCCGGGCTGTTACTGAGAAATTCCTAACGGAAAAACCCGCTAGCACTGCCCGTCCTGGGAATCGAAACCAAGACCCTCAGTAGTCGTGCTTGCGACAACGAGACCAACGGGGCAGATGAGCATTTTAGGTTTAGGTGATGTATTTAAAGATATAGGGAAAGTTCCCTATGACGTTTCCCGTTCAAAAAAACAACGGGTTGCACTCTGGGAGTGCCGGCAGAAGTGAAAACTTGACGTTGTACATTTTTGAATAATTTGGAATGGTTAGGGAATAATTTCGCACGAATAGCTTTAATATCAGTATAAAAGTACCATATTTTATGTGGTTAAATACAATATTCGTTAGTAGTACCTAGTAGTATATTATTAATTTATTTTCAAAATATAGTCTAACAAAAATAAACAATTTATTTAAACACTTTTCATGAAGTATGTTTTTTTACCCATCAATATGGGTTTCTTACCTCGCAATCTTTACGTAATGTCAAAGTCTATTTATTTTGATATTTAATTTGTCGGTTGCTAAGCAACGGATCTTACGGTCACGTCCTGACGCGAGTTAAAAATTTTTTACCCATCCCAAAAAAAGTGCACAAAGCCGCTAAATAAGTTTTCACTTCAAAAATTTTATAATATCTTTCAAAAAAAAGTTTAAAAAAAAAACATTACCCTCCTTCTGGGGCAGTCGGGTAATTATTTTACATGACTCAAATTATCTTCTATAAACTTAAATAAAGAAAATTATTCAAAAAACCCGACTGCAAAAACACATAACTGAAAAGAGAAAAACAAGCATTATAATCTATAGAATTTTGGTATCGCAGGCGGGGACAAACAAAAGTTAGGTACACCATATTTCCGGTTATTATTGTTATATTATTATTTTCCCCGCCTGCGATACCAAAATTCTATAGATTATAATGCTTGTTAGGGTTCCGTACCCGAAGGGTGACAAACGGAACCCTATTCATAAGCCTCCGCTGTCCGTCTGTCTGTCAGCGAGCTCTATCTCATGAACCGTAATAGGTAGGCAGTTGAAAATTTCACAGATTGAGCATTTCTATTGCCGCAAGAGCAACAAATAATAAAATTAAAAATTAAAGGGGGGTCGCCATACAATAAAATTAAATTTTGAAAAAAAAATAATCTGACCCTGGCATGTGGGGTATCATTTTCTAGAGCTCATCAAGTAGAGAATAAATATAATTTTTATTTGTTTTTATCTTCAAAAATTATGAATTAGGGGGCCGTAGAAGTTGTCTGTTTTAGACCATTTTTGTACGAGCTCTATCTCAACAATTAAACAAATTAGGAATTTGAAACTTTTGTGTATCATGTAACATATACTGTTTATAATCAACAAATACTAAAAACGCCGATTCATAACGTATTTTATATAATATGGGCGATTTTCTGCAACTTAAAAAAATTATTTTGTATTTCATGCTAATATTATGCGATATAAATTCCACAGATAACTATTTAATAGTGGGAGTAATGACATGGAATTAGTAAGTAGGTACCTACTATCATGGCAGCATATACTATTTCGATCATTTAAATTTCGATCATCCAAAAAGGTCTACAAAATAAACTTTCTTCACAAGATTTTAAAACCGGCCAGTATTTTTTGAGTTTAAGAACTTTATCGACTTTTTTCAAAGTATCCCTAGACGGTGTTGATGTGTGTACCTCATGTTAAAACTACACTCCAATAGACAATATATTCAGTAACATTGAAATGAATGCTGGCACATACAGTGTACTATTCAGTTACCTTAAACCGTTGTGGATACAATTTCATATTGAGAAAAATTATTGGTGTAAAAATATACAGCCACGGCGGCCAATCTCAACGGAGACTGGCCTTCGGCGCGGGAGATATTATAGTGCACAAGTGTGTGCGCAGACACGAGTGCACTCTCTCTTCCCTCACTCTCATAGTCCGATGGGATGTGTAAAAATAATAAGTAAGAAATAATAGATTTCTGTATGACTATCAAAAATATCGTAAATAAATACCTGTATTGACCCGTGCGTTTGCACTGGCGAAACATCACGACAAAACATGTTGAAATCTCTAGTTCCTGTCAAACATTGTATGAAAAATTTACAGAAAATAGAGATTCCAACATGTTTTGTTGTGAATGTTTCGCCAGTGCAAACGCACAGTTATAATTAAAATTCGGCGTACTACTTACATTCTATTTTGTACAATATAGTCTGATGTACTCGTAGCAAGAGAAATCCTTTTATTTATAAGTAACTAGCTTTACCCGGCCCGGCTTCGCACGGTTAGCACTAAGTACTTATCTACGGCGCACCTACCTTTCCTAATTACCTATTTCTACCTAATTACCTACCCTACCTACCTACCCTACCCTACTTACCAGGGTAGGTAGGTACCTAACCTACCCTACCTACCCTACATATCTACCTGCTTACCTACCATATATACCTATTTATACCTACTAATACTATGTTAGTAGCAAATAAATAACTTTATGCATGTTACTGGATAAAGTTAACTTAATATTTTTCTCTTAAAATAAATGAAATATACGTCTACACCTATATTTTAACACAACTACATTTTTTCATTAAAATTAGACAATTTCTTTACAAATCTTTGTTTTTTTATAGCGCCTCTGTTGTTACCTTTACGAAAGTATTACAAAAATTCATAGTGTTAAATCTTGTACGACATGGTATGGAACCCTTCTTGTGCGAGTCCGACTCGCACTTGACAGATTTTTTTTCTCTTTTCAGTTATGTGTTTCTGCAGTCGGGTTTTTTGTTTTTTGAATAATTTTCTTTATTTCAAGTTTTTTAGTTTTATTAATATAACTTAATTTGGAATTGACTCATTACCAGCTTTTATTTGATACCAATATTGTTGAAATTTATTTTAATAAAAACCTTCCCCTCCCTTTTTTTGTACTTGCAGATGCAATACATAAATATTATACGGGGTGTCCGGGACATCGACGCGAAGCCTGATACCATGGATTCAGTACATGATTCTGAATCCCCCGGCGTTGTTATTTTTCGTCGGAAATTTAAAAAAAATTCAGCTGCTCCATACATTTTGACCGCGTAGGTATTGCACTTTTCTATGAAACAGCAGATTTTTTTTTTTATAACCGATGAAAAATTTCAACGCAGGGGGGTTCAGAACCATGTACTGAATCCATGGTAACCGGCTTCGCGTCGATGTCCCTGCCACCCTGTATAGCCTATGTCACTTCTACGATTAAGACGAATCTAACGACACCTCCTATGTTAAAATCCATCAAGCCGTTTAGGCTACAGAGCGTGCCAAAGAAATAGACATACATACATACTCTCGAAAAACATTACCCTCCTTCTGGGACAGTCGGGTAAAAAAGAACAAACATTTTCCTTAGACAATAAGGTACTTCAAAGAAGGATAACTTACTTATTTTGTGTTTTTTGTTCCAGAATGAAGAGATTACCTGCCCCCGTGCGCACCAAGTTGTCACAATTGAACTAACACGATCCCAGATTTGAAACTATGTTACAGCTATTGTTTAAAAACCGGACCAAGTATTAAATACCATCGCCTAGGAGTACCTAAATGTTTATGAGTTAGGAGGAATATATTTTCTAAATTTTTTTTTTTTCCGTTAGCATGTGTGGTTTTTTGTAAAATAAAATACAGATTTTACAATTTGTATTGTTTAAATTTAGTTTATAGTCGCACTTATTATATTTTGGTTTATAAAAGTAAACGAAGTAGTAGTAGTAAGTAGTAGTTTACGTAATAGTAAGTAAAGATTTTATTTTTTTCTTATTAGAAAAAATATATAGGCGAGCCTAACCACAGAGCCTAACAGTAGTCGCATATGATGTGTAACATCTCACCTTGGTCATGATGGTAATGAGCAACATTAAAGCGGCGGGGCCTTGTCAAGGTCGTTTCTGAGGGCCAACTCTAGCACAATGCACCTGCGATGCCTCTGGTACTTATTGCAGATCACTAATAAGGCTATTTACACACGGCACCGTGCACCGCCGCGGTAGGCAGATCTCGCATTGGTCTCTAAGAAATCCGGTCATACCAAACACACGTACTCAGCCAGACCGCGCGGTCGAGCGGTGCTTTCGCCGCCACCGCCTGCCGTCCGCGCGGAGGGGCGGCGCCACACACTTGGGGCGCTGCATAACCAGTCTGACCCTCGCGGATAATTGTGGTTGTCCTGGTCAAAACCGCGTTACATCCATCTACTCGGACAGGCGCGTTAACCGCCTTACCGCTACGAAATCCGCTTTACCGCCACCGCCCTCCGCGTTGGTGTGCAGTGCCGTGTGTTAATCGCCTAACCGCCAGCTGAGCCGCCTTAAAGTTAGCCTACCAATAATATAATTATCAACAACTTTTTACTACCAAAGAGTCGTAAACCTGATATCAGACGCTCCACTCGAGTAAATGGTTCATTCGAGTGAATGTTCATTTTTGTTTTATTCCACGTTCACACGACACCGAGAATTACACAGGAATGAACGTTCATCTGCGGATGATCGAAAAAATCAATGAAAGTAAGTTTATCAATCACTTCACTTTATTAATTTTTTACTTTTGATTCATTTTGAGTTCAGACAAAAATGAACAAAAATTGTAGCGTTTGATATCTGCTTAATAGGAATTAAACTAATAAAGCTTGACGTGCAAACCCAATGAAATTAGTAACGAGCCCGCTAATCGGTTCTGCGGTTAGTTTGCAGAGCTGAACTGGTGTGCAATGCATATAATAGTATTTTTTGTTCTGTTTATCCTAATGGAAAATAACAATTAGATAAAACGGGTAATAAGGTAATTGATTGTGCATATTATTAGAATTTATTACGTTTGTAGGTAATACGTTGTTTGTTTACGTTCGTTCCGATCAGTTTCTAAATTTATTCTAAAATGTGTAAATTATACTCATTTTGATTTATAAATACAATTTGGAAAACTACTAATCGACATTATTAATCTGTTAGGGCGCCTTGGTAAGCCCTGCGACTTCCATGAAGCACGAACCACGATGTATGTTAGGCGTTTTGTTGAAACTGTTATTATTTATGCGATGAGTGTGTGTGAGGTGGAGGAAAATGCATAACAGGTACAAATAATGCAATTAATTATAAATAGACGTATTGAGACTTTCAAAATGGCTTTTACAATACCTAGTTTTGATGAGACAATAATTTAATTAATAGTAACTAGTTCCACCATTCCTTCTACATTGACAGTTCAAAATTGTTCGCACGCACTTCACGACACTTACGTTTGTGCCTAGGTACAGTCCGCCAAGGAGGGCGCCACCACCAGCTCCGCATTCCGGCCGGTTAGAACCTCAACCCGCCTTCGCTAGACGGCGTTGGCAGATCCATAAACATAATCGATTAGTTTGAAAAAGTCCTGAACAACGGATACATTAACCAATCGCTAAGATTACATGCCTATTGACTCCGCAACCAAAAATTGTGTAGCAGCGATATCGTTCGAGACATTTTACCTACTAAAAGAATTTTGATTACACAATTCTCTCACGGAAATATCCGCTATAAACGAACGCATCGCTAAAATATAAAGCGTTTCAATTGATTATTTCGCTCAGTCGTAAAAGTTTACTAAGGGAAAAGGGTTTCTATGGTGTTGCTTCGAAATAAATAAGTATTTATGCTGCGATTTGGACCTCTAAACGCCTTGGGAATGGCGTCCGAGAATGTAAGCTTATTTTAGGATACATTCTTCAGTTTCACGGTTGAATTTCTTTATGTCATGTGTTGGCTTACAAATTGACTTCAAACGGCAAGATTTTTTGTAGACTTTTAAACAACGACTGAAAAAGTGAATAACATTATGTTATGAAATATTTGAAACATCATTTCAAATATTTGCCACATAATTGGCCGTTTTCACATTGCGACGATAACGACAACGACATATCGTCAGCTCGGACGACAACGATATGGGCCGACGATGTGATTATATAGATAGACAATTATTACATGAATGTAAAACATCTGCACAGTGTTTACCCATATTTGTAAATAACTAAATTTGAATTTATGTGACAAGATGTAACCAACGGCTTATTGTCATGCGGTATGCCACAGCAGCCTCGAATAGTCGTGTTGCGCCAGCAAAAGCTTAAATATCGCCACGCGATTCTAAAAGTGTAATAATGTATTCGAGGTAATAATGGTAGCAGTAAAGTGCCTCTGTTGGGGACGCGCTTGGCAACCGTGTAGCAGGCGTTTCAACAAGTGCACTGTGTCGTCGGCCGAGTTCAGCAGGACAATCAATGTCGCCAACGATACCGTTTACTAGGATACACCGACACAGTGTGAAAGCGTTTAGTAGTAATTGTATGAAACTACCAGTCTGACGATATCGTGTCGTTATCGTTTTTGTACAATGTGAAAATGGCCTTATATGGATATTTTTTATGAATATTTTTGAAGACGTCAAATCGTAGAGAAGATTTGATACCTGTTTTCACCAACAACTAAGTGACACTTAAATGAATCCCTAAATAAAAGTGCACTGTTGGATTTGCAACTCTCAGCGCTGAGCCTAGCGTTGAAAATCCAACAGTGCACTTTTATTTAGGGATTCATTTCAGTGTCACTTAGTGAAGGTGAAAACAGGCATTAGACGCTCAAAATTTTCAGATGATGACAACTGACAGGTCTGACAGTTGTGTCAACAAAAAATAATCCAAGATGGCGATGGATACACCCAAAAAATATCTCGAATTTCGTCGATACACCACTCAATCTATCTAACTCATACATGGTACAATAATTGAGGTTATTTCAACACACTTATGTACGCGACAGCCAACAACTGCCACTAACCCTGATCCTAAGCTAACAGAGCGGCTATCTCCAATCAGTAACTGAAGTGGTTAACTCACAGATAAACGGTTATCCACTGGGATGAAAGTTTCTGACGCTGCGGGGACGGGTTTATGAATACGTACCTATATCTACTTGAGGAGTTTCGAATCTACGAATTATTGTGAGTACAATCTCAGATATTTACAGACATGACAATTTTTTTTTTATGAGCAAAGCTAATTGACCGAATTTGCGAGATAAAACACAATTAAAAAATTAACAACATGAAGTTTACTTACTAGCTGAGGGCCTACCATCACCTCTAAAGCAGTATTACTTTATTGTGGCAAAGAGATGAAGCTCTCCAGTACTTAGAGCTCCATCTCTATCCCCAACTGAACGGCGGTGGTAGGCCGCCTGCTCGCCCTACTAGATCGAGTGTAGTTATTGAGCAGATTTTTTTTACGAACTTATGAAGCAATGGGTCAGCAATCTGTTTCAAAACGATTCAAATTCCGATTGATCGTGTATTACGTAATTAGGGTACAGGTCTAAGTGATTGTATTGCAATTAGTTGCGATCAGGGTATTTGCCATTAGTTGACTTACCAAGTTCCATTGAAAAGCCTTTACAACTGGTGAAGGATTTAACAGGAAACCAATACGACATTGGTTCACATTGTGGTTGGTTGCTGGTTTCTTAGATTGGTTTAGAATTTCAGTACAGTTAAACGGTGCAGAAATAAAGGCTAAAGACGGGTCTACACCAGCGCACGCGCACGATCCGTGCACGCTAGGCTTCTCGAAAGGCTATGCGAACGGTTCGCCTGCAAGGATTCACACCTGCACAATTGAAGCTCACGCGCAAGAACCGTGAAGTGAAGGTGTTTCATACTATGTTCCTCGTGAACCGTACTGTTCGTGTCCGCGAGAGGACATTAAAGTTGTACGGGAACTACCTACTCGTTAACGATGTCTAAAGGTGTCCATACTATGTTCCTAAGATGCACGTGAACATCACTGTTAGGGCGCGTAGGTGTACACCCGCCTTTAGCTCCAACGTGCAATTACTTATTGAATTACCGTAATAAAACGATTTGCTTATGGTTGCATAGTTGATGCTTGTGGTTTGGGACTGGGTGCTCGCTACGTCACAAGTCAGTATAAAATCTACCGGGTAGTAACGTCACGCCACATTTTAACTCAATGTATTGCCGTAATCTCCGTTTAGGTAAAAAAATTAAAAATACGTATCCAATATTTTTTATAATTATAGTCATCCCTATTAGGTAGGTTAATTTATTATCCGCTTTCGGAAACCTGACATAAAAATATGTAATTTCGGTGCATTTGTTGACAACAGGCAGCGCTCATACGTGTAACGTGTAAGTATGTGAAAACTACGAAGAGTTTTCACATACTCGTACTATGGTGTGGCGCCTATTGCACGACTCGTAATGCGAAGCATTAGAGTGTGCTCTATGATCGAAAAATATTTTTTGCCCCATTTCTGCAACTGTTATTATTGTTACACTCCTGCTAGTACACAGAACCTACTTAATTTATATACCATTGTATAGATGATTAAATGGAGATTAATACTGTTAAAATGAAAAAAACATCAAAATAGTTGAAAAAAAAATCCTGTGCGTCAATTTATGAAGCTTGAAAACATTGTAGCTTACGATAAAATCAATTAATTGAGTCAATTTTTTTTTTAATACGTTGGTTTCGGCCATAAAAGAAACTCTATTGAAAATGGCTCTTTTATTCAAAGTAGTTTAATTATAATTAATAAAATACTAACTAAAATATAATATCTTTATCTAAATATTTTCAACCTTGACCTATCGTGTTGCCTAGCAACCCACAACGTAAATATCTAAATAAATAGTCTTTGACATTACGTAAGGATTGCGAGGTTAGAAATTTACCCATATTGATGGGTAAAACAGCAGTCAAAACATACTTCATGAAAAGTGATAAATTGTTAATTTTTGTTAGAA
This sequence comes from Conistra vaccinii, assembly GCA_948150665.1. Lineage (NCBI taxonomy): Eukaryota > Metazoa > Arthropoda > Insecta > Lepidoptera > Noctuidae > Conistra > Conistra vaccinii. The sequence goes on from OX411323.1 coordinate 17,503,611, forward strand.
ACTATGTTTTGAATTTCTTTTTCGTTTATGAATGTGTGTTATGAGGCGTGCACTTTTGGAATTTCCAAACTATTTTTATTATACAATGTTTTGTCTACTAGTTCTCTAAATAAAGCATTCGAACCTAAACCTTGATCACATACGTCAGTAAACCAATTCCAAATAAAGCAAAGAGGTTGGTTTAAAAAGAAATAAGTTATTCTTTACCCTTGTTATTTTTGTAACATACATTATTGATAAATCTTCTTCATTTTCATTGAATATAATACGAGAGCTTACAATGGGTTGCCTCGTAATTTGATGAGGTTCTATTTGTTATTTAGTGTACATAATAAGACCTTTTATATGACATATCTGTTGCATTTATATTGTCTGAGTTTTGTAAATAAATTGCGAGCTTTTTTCAGTATATTTTTTTCATAAAACATGCCTATTTCTACTTATACATAAAAACTACCAATACAAATATTAATCTGTGTTTTTCACATACAAAGTTAAATATTTAAAAGAACTCCGAAAAAAACTCTAAAAATTTATCTACTAACTGATTTGGAATTCAAATTTTACAACAGCAGATACATTCTTTAAATTGAGAAATAAATGAAAAAAGGTTTTACTATGAGCAATTAGCTAGGTAAAATAAAATAGGAAGATACAGGTGAATTATTTATTGAACTGGAGAATGTTAGGGTTTCTTCTAGAAACCCTATACTGGTACTGCTAGTACTCCTTCAAGGTAATACATTTAGTATTATTGTATGTTTGATAATTTAATCTTGTAGGGGGAGGTTGATATATTGTGTAATAAGCATCATAATTGCATAGCGGTTTTTTCGGTGGGGTTAGCTTATATTTCATGGCTGTAGCAAATCCTGTATAGGTTATGAAAGTCCATTCTAATTTGTTGGTATTATTGGCGTTGACGAATATTGTACTAGGTATTTCGTCACACAGATTTTCATTTTTGTCACAAACAGCACTTAATACTCTCATATTCAGCAACTTAAATAAAGCCCCATAGCACATTAGTCACACACAATTAACGCCACCGAATTGACGACACGTTTTTGCATAAGTTAGCGCGCTGTTTGACCAACTTCACGCTTCAAGCGAGCAACTTTGATTGAGATCCCCGTCCTTTACCTGGAATTTAAACGAGGGATCCACTAAGTTATTAGAAAACTTCTGAACAGCTCCCAATTTTATAATAATAAAGGATAAATGTTCGGCGAGAATACCGAGACGACGATATGGTTTTATTAAGGAATTCAAACTTTTCTATCCGATTAACCCGGCGGACGTATCTCTGTAATTCGTCGGGAATTAGATTTGGCAGCCATTCGTTTCTTCTGTTTTATCTCTGAGACTCTGAAATTCGTTTTCATCAGTAATATTTTGATATTTGGCTGAGTTGAGAGGTATTGTGTGGGTTTCTATTTTATTTATTTATTGATTCAGTTCGGACAACAATATGGTCCAATTTGTTAGTAAAATACCTTATCACTAGTATTAGCAGTACACAAAAAAAAAGACACGGGATGCTATTGTCACTGACCCGCGTTCTACGCATCAGTGATGCAAGTTTTTTGCGAATGACTGCATGGAAGCCGTCAGTTCAGTTCTTCCGATATGATTTTATGAAAACTGTATTCTTTCTACAATCAATGGCTTGAGGTAATATTTATTGCCTTAATAACTATAGTACGGAGTTTCAACAGAGTATACGGTAGACAGTAAATTTTCACAGATTGTGTATTTCTGTTGCCGCTATTATCAAATAATAATGAAAAAATTATTAATAAAGTTAATAAAGAAAATTCTTCAAAAAACAAAAAACCCGACTGCAAAAACACATAAGTAACTGAAAAGAGAAAAACAAGCATTATAATCTATACAATTTTGGTATCGCAGGCGGGGACAAACTAATAACCGGATATATGGTGTAAGTTTTGTTTGTCTGCGATACCAAAATTGTATAGATTATAATGCTTGTTTTTCTCTTTTCAGTTATGTGTTTTTGCAGTCGGGTTTTTTGTTTTTTGAATAATTTTCTTTATTTCAAGCTTTTTAGTTTTATTAATATATCTAAATTTGGCATTGACTCGTTACTAGCTTTTATTTAATACCAATATTGTTATTTTATTTTTTTTAAACCTTCCTCTCCCTTTTTTGTATTTGCAGATACAATATACGAGTATAAATATTATATAGCCTATGACACTTCTACAATTAAGACGAATCTAACGACACCTCATATGTTAAAATCCATCAAGCCGTTTAGGCTACAGAGCGTGCCAAAGAAATAGACATACATACATACATACATACTCGTAAAACATTACCCTCCTTCTGGGGCAGTCGGGTAAAAATTAAAGGGAGTCGCCATACAAGAACGTGCTGTTTTCGGCGTATTTGTTCGTGTGTGAGTGAGTCTAACTCGCACTTGGCCGGTTTTATTTTACGATTGACGTGCTTCCAACCGTACATCGGTTTTAGAATAAGTCCAGTGCTGTTGTAGAGCGTCGTTGTGTGGCTCATACCTGTGTGAACGTCTCTTTCTTAGTTTGGTGTGTCATATTAATGCCCGGACAGGTGATTATCACACTGCACCGCGCTCCGTCGCGTTGCGCTGGGCGGAAGATTTATCAGTTTGTATAAAAAACACTGCGCGCGGCACGCGCTGCCCGCGCGCAGATTGTTTGCTATTACCACCCCGCGTTACGCGACGGAGCGCGGTGCAGTGTGATAATTGCTTTAAGCCTAGCCCGCACTGCACTGCGATAAAAAATCACCCCGAATATTTATTGCAATTCTGTTGTAACACATGGTATCTTATGTAAATTTTATAATTTTTCTGCTCTGGCGATTTAAAATTCGCGCTCGCTGCAATGCCGTACACTGAATATAAACCGCGCGAATAAAATTCGCAGTGCGGGCTAGGCCTTAGTGTACTAAACTGGCGCTGCGAAGTGAGTACCTATCTTGGCATCCGAAACGAGAACTTTTCTACTCCCATAAAGAAGATTTTCCAACCACAAATCATCGTAAAAAATTGAAGACATTATGGAGTTCTTAATTAATTCAATGGTTGTTTTTATGATAGCAATTTTCCCCATTTTGAATATAAAATTTTATAATTACTTTTTATTAAACTGATTATTTTGATGATGTTCCCGAAAAACTGATTAGTTATTACTTTGTTTTTATTGACATACTAACTGATAACTGACTTTTTGTTTTTGTATTATGTTGAAAGCTCGCTGTCTTAAAACTTATAATGTATACCTTCTAAGTATGGAGAGATTCCAGCTATGCCTGCGCTTCTGAAAGAGCCAGCTTTAACGTTTTATCTGGCTCTCTAGGACAAATGTTAATTCTAATGAGAGGCAAAAATAATAAGCTCGCTTTTTTGTAAAACCATTGTGTATTAAAGGGAAACATTAACATTTAATCCCTGATAATTGTTACCTGTTACATAATACCCCAATAAAAGTCCTGATAATTCGTTTATCCTTCAGACCAATAAGGTAAATTTATTACTGAGTAAATTGTTCTAAATTCGGTACAAGCCAAAAATAAACCAACCAAAATCGGGAACCAACATAATAAACATAAATTACTCCGTTAATCCCAATTGTATGGATTACACGTACAAATCCGGCCCACGATCAATGTTGTGGAACATTTACTTGTTTTACATGCATGTAGGTTAAATTTTAGGCTAAATTCGAGAAATATCATTTGTATATTATTCGTAAACTAAAATCTATGACTAAATTAGTGGGGAGAATGCAAAATTCTTTGAAATGAATTAAAGCTGGCTTATTTTTATTTATTTGTTTGTATAGTTAGTGTTAATATTTAATTAATAGTTAATTATGTTCAATATAATAAGTTGGTTTATATTATAAAAAAAAAGTTATGTTTTCACAATAATTAAAATAACATTATACTTTAACTTTACAATGTAATCATGTAATCTAATTAGAAGCTGGCTATGTCAATTGCACCTATCAAAGCCCCATCGATATATTGTAATTAAATACATCTTTAATAAACGTATGTCGGAATAAGTCACTGATAGTACTAATAGGTGCGCCAACGCTACCTAGCGGCGCTCGACAGAGTCTACAACATAGATAACGTTCCAGCAGAGTTAATCAGAGAATGTCAGGACATTCACAATAAAAGACTTTGATGTGGTTTTCACCATTATTTATATGATGTCTACCGGATCGTTTATGCATATAATACATAAATATTTCACTTAGGAATTGCACAGAAATATCAATGCTTTGACATGTTACCACATCAGTAGGTACTATCGCGGACGCGCATATCTGAACACTGTAAGGACTATTCCTGCTTGCAGCGCTCGACCGCTATAGTAACACTTCCCTACGCTCATCAACCAATATCATCGCCGCAGATTTTTGCTCTCAGCTAAAATCTGATGATCTGCGATGCTATTGGTTGCGATCCCTTGATTTTGTAAATATAAAAACAGACCGTAAAAATACCAGCTGAAGTGGTGCGTTTTTTTCAATCGAAATAAATATCGATGAGAACCTACGTCCGCAGGGCTATTACCTATCTTGCAGAAGCTTTGCGATAGCGATAATTGTGCAATAATTGCAAATATTGCGCAAATTGGTATTATGTATCAGCGATAGCGACACCGTAGCAAAAAAGCGATAGTGCTGCCTCTATGGAACAATCACTTAACTAAAATGTGCATTTTTCTCTACTGATCGCATGGTAATCGCGATTATTTCGTATTACGTATCGTTTTTGACAGCAGAGCAACAGTAATCGGCGAGCACATTTGGCTGTCAAATTGCGATAACCTTTTCCCTTGTCACTTTTGCTTGCTAATTACAAATTAGTCTTATAATTCGAAGAATTTTACTTAAAATTGTGTACATTTGAATCCGTCGTGTTTCGTGCGTGTGCTAGTTAGAATGAACTGAGTGTACCGTAAAAGATCGAACTATATACAAAAAAAAATTGTTTGCGTCTCTATTGAGGTATTCGGTAAGGATTGCTCGTGCTGTTCTCTTGCTTGAAGCACATGAAGTCGAGGCCAGAAGGATTGAAAGCCATAACACAGCACGGTTGCGACGTAACCTGCAAGATCAAGTCAAAGCTTTGAACATAAGTATCTGACGCCGAGTTCAAAGCTCATTACAGACTTTCCAAAGAGCTATTTATGAATTTGTGCACTGAACTAAGACCGTTCATAGCACGAACGAGACGAAGAACAAAAGTTAGTGTAGGATGTAGTGGCTATGATCATAAATGCCTGTGCTGTATTGCATAACATCTGCAACAAACATCAGTTGCCAGTACTGAAGGTGATCTTAGCAACGAAGTCACACCACAACCACAGCAGGATGTGGGTGCTGGTATTGAACTACACCTCCTAGTTAGAGGCCGACAACAACGAGATCGCATTGTCCAAAGATTATGGTAATTCTGGAGGCTAATATGACATTTATATCATAATAGTATTTTATTTACATAAATTGTGTAATAAGCTATTAGTACGGTCTACTTATATCGAGACCATACTATACTTTATTTACCACTGTTTAAGTTGATCTATATTCTGATATCCCCTTTAATTAAACAAAACCAGCCAAGTGCATGTAGGACCACGCACAACGAAGGTTTCCATATTCGGGATGAATTTATCCCAAGAACAAACTTAACATTGTAGTTGAAAAACATAATTATTATTCTCTTTTATATTCCAACCGCAATAAAGTTTGTACGCACAATATTGAGAGATTTACCATGTTATTGTAAGACCGTAGACTTCTTATAGATTGTCCTGTAATCTATGAGTAAAGAATCATTTTCTGTATTTTTTTCAATATTTTAGGCTCAGTAGTTTCGGAGATAGGGGTAGGTAATTACTTAATGGAAAATTTTCATAAATTTTCTCTGAAAGTAGGTATTTATTTTAAAATGATACAATAATAATATTTGAAATACTCACAATAAGCCCTTTTATTTGATACGAAAAGTAACCCTCTTATTCAAAATTCATTTATTTACATTACACGTCCGTGTTTGGGTCACGGAAATTCATGTGTACGAAATTTCAACTAAATCGGTCCAGTAGATTCGGAGCTAATTGGCTGTGACAGACGGACAGCCACACAAGTGTTCCTATAAGGGTTCCGTTTTTTCATTCGGAGGTACGGAACCTTAAAAGCACTAGGCTAGTGTTAATATTGGGATTAGTATGTAATAAGGTGATTTCTTTATTGGGGTTCTAAAATGATGGTTCTTAACAATAAAAAATCAGTACACATAGTATAGAAATAACAATTATTTAATTTTATTATTGGCTGTATTTACAATTCTTCGATATTATATTATATTGCGCACAGGATTGGTTCCATACGAGTTTCTTGCCTGTTCTTCTCCATAGGAACCTACTACGCTTTGGAATGGGCAACTAGCTTCATCTTTCTGACTGACTGACCCCTTGACAATTCAAAAGTACCTGTAATTGGTTTATTTGAAATAAATGCTTTGAGTTGAGTTTGAGTTAGACGAGAGATGTCCTCAGGGATCAACAGCACAGGCACGAAATTTTCAAGTGCCTATTTACGCTATAAATCCCCGTCGTGTTTGATTTCTTGCATATGTATTGATGACTGCTCTAGATGTTGTTCAGGGTTTGATGATGAAGCCGGAAGATGGCCTTATGAACTTCTCAAAAAAATGAGATAGCAACATTGAGTTTGGATTTGCACTCATTAGCTTTGTCTTTGCCCAAAGTACCTAATATCCAGGGTCTGATGATAAAGCCGAAAGCTGATCATAGGAACTCCTCGACCAAACATGATAGTATGTTGTGTTTGGACTCATTGGATATGTATTGACAAGTGCTTTTACACTAAGTCGTGTTCAGGGTCTGATGATGGAGCTGGAAGGTGGCCACAGGAACTCCTCAACCAAACAAGAAAGCCCTTTGGCTAAAGAGATTTAAGATACTAACTAAATAGTAGTAATTTAATGTCTTTGATGACATGTGAGTGACAAATGCATTCCCTTCATAGATAATGATTCCATAGTAAAAAAATATAAAAAGTCTTTATTAACTTGTGCTAACAGTTATAAAGAGGTTCAGTTAGTTTCGATCTTGTTTCGATAGATAGTAATATTGTGACATTATGGACAATGAATGCGCTGATGCTCTGGCCAAAGATGCTTACTCATCAGCAGTAGCTGATCTCACCCACAATAGTCATCAGGGATAAGACTTGCTGAGCCTTGACAAGTTAAGCTCCAATCTTCATGGCAGGAACAGTAAAACATAACACCACGAGAAAAAAAAGGGCAGGTTTTATTATGTAGTAGGCAACCAACCATAAAGTCAAAACCTTGGTTCGTTCTACGCTAGTTCTACGGCTATATTTTTTTTTTTTTTATATCTGTCATTTATCGTATTCGCCTCTAGGTTTTTGTTGTACTCCCGTGTTTTTGTAACTCCTCTCTCTGTGTCTGTGAGTGCGGGTTGGCAGAGGGCAATCTGTATCACTATCATCTTCTATGAATGCTCAAACAACGCCCCACCTCTATAGCCATCTCCCTAAATTTTAAATCCCTCTTCCGTTTAACTTTAACTGCTAACACATACTTCTCCTGAACTGCTCGTAGCGCTGATGACTTTTATCCGCCACAATTACATAAAATCTATGTACATACCTATATAAAAATGAATCTCTATTTTTCAGCCGTTCTCAAGTTGGATAATTATTTTTTTGTTTTGTTCGTTAAGCTTCGTGCAGACCAGCGCGTCAGTTTTCCACTTAAACAAACATCAACTTTATGCAATAGTGTAAATAAAGTTGATTTTAGACCGACTATTATTGTTGAAAAAGTCATAAAAAATATGAAGTTGTAGCGCAAACTGAACCTTATGGGTAGGTATTACAGTTGTTTTTCCTAAAACTCGTGTTTGATTACATGTTTGGCAAAAGATTTGCGAACGCAGATTAGGTATTTATGCAAGTAGGTAGGTAGGTATGTATGTAAATATGTAGGCAGGTAGGTAGGTATGTATGTAGGTAGGTGTAGGTAGGCAGGTATGTAGGTGTAGGTATGTAGGTAAATAGGGTAGGCTAGGTAGATAGGTAGGTGCGCCGTAGATTAGTAATTAGTGCTACCCGTGTGAAGCCGGGGCGGGCAGCTAGTTATAAATAAATTATTCTGTCTGTGTGGGGTTTATTTTTGAATCATGCAAACTTTTTTTTTTCCATGATAAGAACATTTTAGTCATTGGCTGGCAGAATGGTCGACATCGATTATGCGTGCCATTTTTAAGACCATAGACTTCTTATAGATTTTCCTGTAATCTATGAGTAAAGAATCATTTTCTGTATTTTTTTCAATATTTTAGGCTCAGTAGTTTCGGAGATACGGGGAGGAATGGTAAAATTTCATAAATTTTCTTTAAAACTAGGTATTCATTTTAAAACGATTGAATACAAATATTTGAAATACTCACAATAAGCCCTTTAATTTGATACAAAAAGTGACCCCCTTATTCAAAATTCATTTATTTACGTTACACGTCCGTATTTGGGTCACGAAAATTCATGTGTACGAAATTTCAACTAAATTGGTCCAGTAGATTCGGAGCAAATTGGCTGTGACAGACGGACAGACATACAAGCACAGAACAGAAAAAACAGCATACAAGTGTTCCTATATGGGTTCCGTTTTTTTTTCATTCGGAGGTACGGAACCTTAAAAACACTAGGCTAGAGAAATACTTAATGTTAATATTGGGATTAGTATGTAAGGTGAATTCTTTATTGGGGTTCTAAAATTATGGTTCTTTACAATAAAAAATCGGTACATAGTATAAAATAAACATTTACTTAATAATTTTATTAGTGGCCGTATTTACCTACAATTATTATGCAAAATGATGATATTATAACTATTATATTCGCATTCATAGACCTGTCTGCTGCGCCCAGGATTGGTTCCATACGAGAGATGTCCTCAGTGGTCAACAGAACAGGCACGAAAGTTTCAAGTACCTACTTACACTAAATAGTCCCCTCGTGTTTGATTTCTTGCATATGTATTGATGAGTGCTCTCTCGTGTTCAGGGTCTGATGATAAAGCCGGAAGCTGATCATAAACTCAAACTCAAACTCAAACTCAAACTCAAAGCATTTATTTCAAATAAACCAATTACAGGCACTTTTGAATTGTCAAGGGGTCGGTCAGTCAGAAAGATGAAGCTAGTTGCCCATTCCAAAGCGTAGTAGGTTCCTATGGAGAAGAACGGGCAAGAAACTCCACGGACACTCTTTTAAATTAAAATATTGTTACAAAATATTGGTTACATCATTCATGTTGAAATTAAACATGTGAGAACAATGTAGAAAGACGTGCAAGTTAAAAGCGTCCGTAATAAAAAACAATTCAAAAATTAAAAATTAAAATAAGCCATGGCAGCTAAGAGATGACCAGTCCCTACTGACGGCGCCCGTTCACGAACATGACGCATGGATCAGCACCATTTAGCTCAACCATTTTGAAGGGAACTTAATGATCCAACACACACGCCACCACCAGCGAGACACTTAAGTGAGTATGACATACTCTCAGCCATCAGGGCTCATTCAAGTCAATGAAAGACATACCCAATAATGGTAGTTTTGTAAAATGGTCACAGTGCTCACACATGTGCAATGCAATTATACAATACTAAGAGATTGAATTTATACAATGCAAAGATAGTTTTTGCAATCTTCAGCGGCTCCAACAATATTTTCGATGCTAATCAACTAGTTTATGCGCCCTTGTGGAGCTGGACCAGCGTTGAGCCAAGCATTTTTGTCAGCGATGTAATCCCCCAATTTATAATATGCTTGGCAGCATAGTGTGCGTTTTATACAAGATTTAAATTTGGTTTCATTTAGTTCGAGTATGTGGGGAGGTATTTTATTGTAACATTTTAAACAGTACCCCATGAAGGATGAGTCTACTTTAGCCAGTCTGAAACCAGGTTGAACTAATTTGTCCCTATTTCTAGTACTATAATTGTGCCTTTCACCTCTTTTACTGAAAAGATTAAGATTTTTCCTAACGTACATGATGTTTTCATAGATATATTGACAAGCTACTGTCATGATGTTAATATTTTTAAACAGCTCCCTAAGAGAATCGCGCCTACGGAGACCATATATTGCTCTGATGGCTCTTTTCTGCAGAATAAAAATAGAATCGATGTCTGCAGCTCGTCCCCATAGTAAAATACCGTAAGACATGATACTATGAAAGTAACTGAAATAGACTAGCCTCGCGGTATCTACATCAGTAAATTGACGGATCTTTCTTACAGCATATGCTGCTGAACTTAGCCGTCCTGCAAGAGAGGTTAAATGAGGACCCCATTGCAGCCTGGAGTCGAGCGTAATCCCCAGGAAAACAGTTTTATCAACGAATTCTAGTTTCTCCTTATTCAATACTATATCACAATCAGTACTTTTAACATTCGGTAAAGCAAATCTTATGCATTTAGTTTTTTTTCCATTGAACACTAAATTATTAGCAGTGAACCAATTTTGGACCTGCAGTAGGGCGTTATTTACGTCGTCAAAATTTGATGCACGTTTATTTATCTTAAAAATTAGGGAAGTATCGTCAGCAAATAACACCATTTGTGGTTGGTTTTTTAATAAATGGGGTAGATCATTTATATAAACTAAAAAGAGGAAAGGCCCCAAAATCGAGCCTTGTGGAACACCCATTTTTACTTTTAGACCGAGTGAATTGACACCATTAATTTGAACTTGCTGTTGTCTATCATTTAAATAAGATTTTACTAAACTGAGCGCAAGTTTACCTAGTCCGTAATGCTCAAGTTTCAAGAGTAAGGTTTCATGATTTACGCAGTCAAATGCCTTGGAGAGGTCACAAAAGATTCCTATGGCATCTTGGGCCTCCTCCCACGCTGTAAATATGTGTTTTAATAAGCTGACCCCGGCGTCAGTCGTACAACGTCCTTTGGTGAAACCATATTGCTGATCGTGTAAGATTTGGTTGGTGTTAAAATGATTAAGCATTTGGTTGAGCATTACCTTTTCGAACACCTTGCTGAATACCGGCAACACGGATACTGGTCTATAATTGTTGGTGTCTTTACTGTCCCCAGATTTAAAAAGTGGTATAACCTTACTATATTTCATTAAATCCGGGAAGACTCCTTGGTCCACACACAAATTAAATATTAAAGCCAAATATGGTGCAATAGTCTCGATTATTGATGTACAAACTTTGATAGATAACCCCCATAGATCTTCGGTCAATTTGATTTTAATTTGCCGAAAAGCTTTTATAACTATCATAGGGTTTATATGTTTAAATTGAAATTCAACCGGGCAGCCTGGAACGTTTGCTCTTAATAAATCAATTGAGACATCGGGTGAAGAATTTAAAGCTTCCGTCGTTTTAGATGGTATATCAGTAAAGAAATGTACAAATTCTTGAGCTACTTCTAAGTTAGAGCTTATGGCACCGCGTGAAGTCTCCAATATGTACTCACTGTTCCGTATTTTTTTCCTATTAGTTTCATTATTTATGACTTTCCAAACTGTTTTTATTTTATTTTCTGCTGATTTGATCTTGTTGCTAATGTACAGGGCTTTAGCTATCTTGCAGGTATTTCTAAAAATTTTGGAATATGTAGCAACATACTTGTTGAAAGTTTCAGTGTTAATGTAAGGTTTAAGGCCGTACAGCTCGAACAGTGTTTCCCTACTTATCCTTATACCTCTTGTTGCCCAGTCACTAAATATAAAATTGGGGCAAATATTTTTTGTTTTCTTTTCAAAGGTTTTATTGAATTCTGTATCCACTACTGAAAAGAAATCCTCATACAATTTATTTGCATCGACCATATTAAGGCCCAGAACGTTTAATTTATTATTTAAGGTACTATTGAATCTATTTAATTTGCCAGTTGTTATTGGTCTAAATTGTATTTGCACTTTTTGCAAAGGTGTTTTAAACTTAAAAGTTACCGTTTGTCCACTGTGATCAGACGGCAAATAATTTACGATGGATTTAGCTAAATAATCACAATCGCAGAAGACATTATCGATACAAGTAGCAGAAGTTGGAGTTACTCTAGTCGGTTCAGCAAAAATATTAGATAAATTGAACGATTTAAAAAGGCTTAGTAATCTACTGCTATTTAAATTATTTTCCAGAATATTAATATTAAAATCACCACAAATAATTGCGGCTTTGTTACTGGATGCAAGTTTTGCTAGGACATCTTCCATTATTGACTCAAATAAAGAAAAGTTCTGATAATTAGGGGGTCTGTACACGCACACTACAACATGCTTATCCAGCTCAACACAGGACAGTTCAATGCAATGTTCAACTGATAAATCAACTATGTCATTACGTTGCTTAGATTTTAAACAATTTTTTATTAGGATTAGAGATCCTCCACGTAGCATAGATTTACGATTAAAACAACTGCCCATACTATAGTTCTCATAATTAATTAGCATTTGGTAATCCTTTAACCAATGTTCAGTAAAACAAACAATGTCATACTTTGTTTTTTCTAAAAACAATTCAATTTCTAATAATTTGGAAGAAATACCTTGAATATTTTGATGAAATAATTTCAAGGCATTCTGCTGATCTCCTTTTTGATAATTATTTATTTTAGAGCCAGAAGACACCTTGTTGTTGTTAGTTATAAGAATATTCTTACTGGTACCTTCTGTTGTCTTACAAACTAGTTTAAATCCGGAGTAGACCCCAAGACTTCAATGTCATCACCAGGCAGTGAGCTCATAGTGAGTGAGGTACATGGAATCTCCTTCGTACAATTTGTATATATATTTATAGCATTTGAGCTACATTTATTCAGGGTCACAACTTTATCATTAGTACTATTACTAACCATTGTGGTGTTAATAACACAAGACTTCGACATACTACCTATGTCTGAGTTTATATAAAAAGCTAATAGCCTTGCTATTATGTGTCTAAAACTAATAGGCAGATACACAGTACCCCTAGTCGATTTCAACGTTTCCACAAAAATGTTGGTGTCAAGAAATACAAGCTTGTCACTATTATGACTAACTAAAAAGTGCATATGGTTATTAAGCATATGAATATAATTATTTTGTCTGTTTGTCAATCTTTCAAAATATGGGAAAGCACACAATATTATTTTACTGCAATTTAACTTTAGCAACTCAGTTACACAGTCAGTAATTTCTTCTTTTTTTACATTAGAACTATTACCTACAAATACAGTAATGTTGGTTTTAGGATTGTATACCGTTCCTGTTACTGATGCCATTATTTGTTTGTAGGTTGACCCTGGCATACAATAATTTTGTGTAGGATAATGCAGGTTGTTACTAATTAATTTACCTAATCCTCTTCCCATACTATCTGAGAACATAACTGAATTATAACAATCATTACTACTGAAAGATGGAAAACTATCAATCTCTGGCTGTACCAATTGAGATAGATTGTGTACTAAACCAGATAAATCTTGGTTGAGGATACAATCTTGAGACAAATTCTCAGTCTGGGACGGGTCCTCCGTTTCCTCAGGCTGGACAGCATCAGGGTTTGAAACCTTCTGACAAGTACACTGACACATAACTAACTCATTAGCAGCAAGAATATGTTCTTTAATTTGGTTCTGAGAACCCACATATTTAATGTAAAGGGAACTAAGTCTGCCCTCAAGTACCTGTATGTCAGACTGTAAGCGCTGTGTATCAATTTCATAGATTTTTTTGCTGTCTTCTAATTTGATTTGATAATTGCTTAATTTATTGATTAGATCAACACGTTCTTTTCTCCTAGGAATATTCTTGGAAAAGTGTTTCTGTTGTTTTCTAATTCGATTACATTTTCTGATTATTCTATTCAATTTTGCATATTTTTTCAATTTCCTATGACTAACTTTATAACTATAATTCTGTTTTAGCAAAGAATCTTCAGTAAGATCAATAGTTATTATGGGATTAGGGTTACAATTAATATTTAATAATTCATTATATAAGTGGTTAGTTTGCTTAACCTGAGAACATTCATTTTCTTTCTCTAACTGAATAATACGACTATTAGCATGAATTAATTCGTCTTCAAGGTCCCTAACTTTGCTTAAAGCCTCCTCATATAAATTACTACAATTACTGAAACCATCCGTGACCACCTTCAGTTGATCGCGTTCATCAACAACATTCAGATATTGCTGATGTAGGTCTACCAGCTCCCGTTTAAGGCTTGAGTTTTTGTCGACTATCTTCTTAACTTCCTCCTCACTTTCGTCATTCTCTTGTAACAATTGTTTACATTGGAGGTTCGACGCTTCAAGTTTTTGGAGGGCCGTTCTTAATTTAAGTTCCATATCCTGAGCAGTAGCCTTACGGGTCATCACAGGCATGGTTTCAGGATTTGTTACTGAAATTAGAATAAAGAAACGGTGAGAACAAGTAAGACAGACAATATAAATAAAGGTGGAAATGGAAGGAAAAATGGGAGAAGTAAGCGTTGTTTAGTGGTGAAATAAGGTAGGCTACTGAATTGGTTTGAAGAGCTATTATCAAAGCTATATTATTATCAAATTGAATGTACAATTTTGATGCTTTTATTACTTTAGGATTTTACTTTTCCTTATGTGGGTAGGTTGACTAGATTTTAAAGATATAATTATTTGATTTTAACTTATAACGACAAAGCAAAAAGAAAGATCATGAACGTTTATATTGTTGCAGTTATAATAAAGATTAGATTGAGAATAAAAGAAGCTTCGCTAAGATACGTTTTCTACGATGTAAACAACGCGATTTAGACCCAATGCAGAGTGCTAAATCAGCGAACTATTTATGTTAAGACTTAACGAGGACATGTAACAGAGTTAAAGTGACGATTGTGTGCTATTATATAGTAAAAGTAAAGCAATACTCCCCGTTTAAATCCGTAGTTCGATCGTCAGCTGTTTCTTTTAGGTTACCGGCCGGTTTTTTGTTTGTAACCAAACACAGTTGTACTTCATATATTTACAGGAAAACAATAATCCTGAGTATTTATGCGGTTATATAACGTTTACACATAAAATTACACCTTAATTTTACTTAATTACTAATTAAAATTAATTTTAAAATACGGAACAAAAATTTGACATGTCACTCGGGCAGTGTTGCCACTTTTTTTCACATAGGAACTATTCAACCAAACATGATAGTATCATTGTGTTTGGACTCATTGAATATGTTTTGACAAGCGCTTTTACACTAAGTCGTGTTCAGGGTCTCATGATGCAGCCGGAAGCCCTAGGAACTCCTCAACCAAACAAGATATCCCTTCGGGTAAAGATATTTAAGATACTATATTATTAGGAGTAATTTAATGTCTTTGATGACATGTGATTGACAAATGCATTCCCTTCATAGATAATGATTCCGTTGTTTTAAAAATTAAAAAGTCTTTATTAACTTGTGCTAGCAGTTATAAAGAGGTTCCATTCGTTTGGATAGATAGTCATTGTGGCATTAAGGACACTGAATGCGCTGATGCTCTTGCCAAAGATGCTTGCTCATCAGCAATAGCTCATCTCACCCACAATAGTCATCAGGGGTATGACTTGCTGAGCCTTCCACAAGTTAAGCTTTAATCTTCATGGCAGGAACAGTGGAACAACACCAGTAGAATAAAGGGCGGGTTTCTCTTGTTTTTTTGATCGCACACTAACGCCATGTTGTTAGATGTATAGAGTACTTCCATACAAACAATAGTTGCCGATAGTAACAATTTTTTTATCGAGACGGATTTAACAACGTTAAATCCGTCTCGAGTGAAGCCAATTAAGAAATTATCTGTTGCACTTTTTGCATGGAACATCATTCCATTCTGTATCTAAAGAAACTCATGTTATTTTCTTTTTAATTGATAAAATAGTTACATGGAAGATTAAAGACAAGATTAAAGCTTAACTTGTGGAAGGTTCAGCAGTGTTACGACATTGCTATAATGAAATATGACTTAGAAAAAAGAATGAATGAAAATACATTTTATATAGCACAGACAAAAAGGCACACAGCACAACATAATTATAACACAAGTAAAAAAAGAGATAATTAAAAGGAAAACAAATAAAAAGTATAAAATAATAATTTAACAGGAATGTGTGCCTCGCGGCTGCGCCAAATAGGCCCAGTTCAGCAAAAATGCCAGACAACTAATGCCTGACGCTGGTTTTCAACTGGACCTGGCGTGTGAGGTGACGGATGTAAATCAGTTTTATACTGCAGTGTGCGTGTATGTAAATTTAAATAAAATAAATGAGTGTAAGATAATAATAATATGTAAATATTTAAAAATATTAACTATATGTATAAGAATGAATAAACTGAATAATAATATCAAGTAATTTGATTAATACTGCAAAATGTGTCTGTATCTATACTTAAATACTTAAAATATACCAGTGTATATAACAATAATTAATAATATTTCAATACAATATTGTGTGATATCAGATAAATTGCAAAACAACAAAATAAAAACAAAAACATTGCCGACAAATCACTGAAACATACTTAAAGTAGGTATGTACATATAAATCATAAAATTGAGACATTAAGTGTGACCATATCCAGCTTCCGTTGCGCATCTATGAGGTACTGTCGCAAGCGTCGTCTAAAAGCACCTATAGTGTTAATAACTCTTATCGGTGGTGGCAGGTTGTTCCATATTTTGGAGGCCGCATAACGTAAACTGCCTCTGAAAGCGGCTGCACCCTGAGACTGAGTCGAGCATTGTTGCGAGCATTGCCTTCTCCCGCATTCCCGTCTACTCGTAACCCAACTCAATTTGTTGTATAAGTAGTCCGATTTCTGATATCTAACCACTCCGAACAGAAGGCAAGCCAAATGGAGTTTGCGTCTGGACTTCATTTTTAGAGTACTTGATATCGCACTATGGCTCTTACTCGTACGCCAACGTGACGTAACTTGAGTCCAGATTAGAGTTTAAACTATTAAATAGACAAGATAAGGGCGTAAGAAGCATAATAAAATCCTCACGACATTTTTACCGTGAAGTGTAACTTGTTGTCACACTATGCCACTTATGCCAATATGATGCAACTTGAGTATATTGGACTCAGTTTGTACTATGAAATAAATAGTATAGGACCATTAAAAGTAGCTCATATATTCAGTTTTCCTCATTAAATACGTGTTATAGATTAGGGCGCATATCTCAAGACGGTTGTACTTTAGAGCTGAGCTGCCAACTATTGTTTGTGTGGAAGTGCCTCTACACATCTAACAAGGTGGCGTTAGTGTGCGATCACACGATAACACATTCTGCTCATGAACTGCTTGTAGCGCTGATTACTTTCATCCGCCACAATAATATAAAATTATCAATAAATATTTTGTCTGAGTTTTTTTTTAAATTATGCAAACTTGTTTTTTCAATGCTAAGTGCATTTTAGACATTGGCTGGCAGAATAGTCGACAACGGCTTTGCTTGCCAAAAATAGAATAACACAGACAAATAACATTGACACTAAATTGACTTTATAAGATTATTTCCGAAGACTACTACTTAATTGTTTTTGGCGCTAGTTAGCAACAGCGAGCGATTTGCAAACGATCTAATAGGTAATACCGACTTTTATGACGTTTAGCGATTGATCGCGCAGTGAACCCGCGATGTCTGCGCAATAATTGCTGATTGCTATTTTTAGGTAATCAGCCTGCGGTCGAACAGGATCAGGATAAGGTTATGGTTCTTTCATTTTATTAATTAGTTTTCTATGTTATCAGTCAGAAATGTATAAAATTGGCTTCCAGAGTTACAGCACCTTATTATCAATCACCCTGTAGACACAGCAGTTAGAGTAAATAATAAATAAAAAAATAGTAAATAATAATAAAAAATAAGTATGTCTTATTTTACAAAATTTACAGTTTACACTTTTACTGTCAGATTATACAGCACATTTGCTGAGATAGAGTAGTTATGGCATTCCATAATATACACAAATAATGAGTACTTTAAAAGTTAAAATACCAATTTCTAGGCCTATGGGCAGGCATCTGGAGAGGCGCAAAAAGAGGAGTTGAACAGATGTGGTCATCGTGTACCATATTCTTTTCAAAGTGGTTAGATATGCACACCTGCGATAGTACATTGCACCAGTGTGAAGTGGGAGTAGATCGCTGGTGTAACATAAATCTGCAATTTGAATATTAATATAACATGAACATAACATCATGCCTGTATTCCCCAAAGGGTTGGGCAGAGGTGTACTTATATTACACTCACTTTTCGCCAGTTACGTTTGAGTCACACGTAATAGGGGGCGAGCCTATTGCCATCAACCGGGCACGATTTCAGACTCCAGGCTTCTACTGAAAAATTCCTGATGGAAAAATCCGAAAACACTTTGCCTTTTGCTCATGCTCACCAGTAGCGCTTGCGACCACTAGACCAACGAGACTTTCGAGGCGAGGAGACTTTTGGTATTCTAAGGATTAAACCTCGATCGA